>CM044049.1:8525000-10925000 GCA_024086825.1 Abrus pulchellus subsp. cantoniensis | reverse complement strand
CCCTACTACCTTCTCTATTTAGAATCACCATATTCTTCTTTTAATTTTGAGTTTTGATGTTTTAATGTCACGTACATTTGGTTTTTGAGGACACATTGATGCCCATGCATAATATTCTGCATGTTTTCTTTTTTCATTTGTTGCATTGATGTGTTGCATGCCAACTTGTTGTTTTCTTTTGTTGCATGTTATACTAATTTGGGCAGCAGGCAAGTTCCATGCCTTTGCTTGCTCAAATACAGGGAAGTCTTTCCCTTATTTTCTTAACCCACTCTTAAGCACAGTATGAACAATTCCCTTCCATCTGTATGAATTCCCTCGACATCTTGTTAAATCCCACTCGTATCTGCACATACCAACACTTCTATTACACAGCTCCAATTATCTTGATGATTCATAAGTAATTTTTGAATGGAGTGTTACAACCTATGAATGTTTTAAATTCAAGATTTTACCTTGTGAGCAATTGGACTGTATTCTTTGCTGTATGAATGATTGCCTTGTTTATTCTTTTTAGAACTTGTCTTTATTCTTCTCATGTTACCTTGCTTTACTGTCATTAAGATGAGTCATTAGGTGATTGGGGAATTTTCTTTTCTTTTTTTCCTCATAGCTACTTAGCCAAAATTATCCTACCTTTTAGTTCACCCATTGTTCAACCCCCTTGAGCCTGAACCTCATTCTTCTTATATTGTTTTAACTTTTGCCTTACGGCGAAAAAACCATTGTATCCCTATCCTGTGAATAAGAGGATTTGAGCACTGGTTTGGATAATTTAAAGAATTAAGTTTGGGAGCCTGAACCTCATTCTTCTTATATTGTTCTACCTTTTGCCTTACAGCAAAAAACCCATTTTATTCCTATCCTGTGAATAAGAGGATTTGAGCACTAGTTTGGATAATTTAAAGAATTAAGTTTGGAGTTATAAAATTGCTTGAGTACAAGCAACAATCTTAAGTTTGGGGTGAGGGTGGACAACTGTTATTGATTTATAGAATCAATTTCAATTGCAATTTCTTAAAAAATAAAATAAAAAGCACACACATATACACACAGAAATGGAAAATGTAATTACAATTGATAAGAAGAGAATGTAATTCTTTAGAATTGCAACAAGGAAAAATGTGTGCATTTAATGAATTATTCGTAATTAATATAATAATATTAATATAATATAGTTAAATATTTTTTTATGAAAAATAGAATAAATAATATTAATAAATACTAGAATCAAATAAAAAGAAAATATTCTAAAAAAGGAGGATTTGAAATGCGAGATCTAAAAACATATCTTTCCGTGGCACCAGTAATAAGTATTCTATGGTTCGGGGCTTTGGCGGGTCTCTTGATAGAGATCAATCGTTTTTTCCCAGATGCATTGATATTCCCCTTTTTTTCATTCTAGTTATTGGCATAGCACGGGAAGGGGTGAAGAAAATTAATTCAATATCTGTAATTAATTAATTAATTCCCTCTTCTTTATTTCTTATTTTTGAGAATGAAAATTTTTTCAATTAGAAAAGATAAAAGTGGATTCAGCCCCCCAGTGAAACTTGGAATCTGGTCTAGGCTTCAATGGAATTGAATTAAGAATTTCATTCCATTTCTTCTTAAGTCTTTAAACATATCCTCTATGATTCATGGGAACAACCAAAACTCAAAATCTCTTTCTATCTTAACCTTGACCCTATTACAGCCCATACAAAATCCTTTTTGATTTGTGATAGCATTGCATAAGCAGTTGTGAGTTAGAACATTGCCAAGCCTATGGTAAGGATAAGCTTAAAACACTTTGAGCATAAGAGTGAAACACTAATCTCAAAAGTGAGGTTTAATTCATTTCATAGTGTTAGGAAATGGTAAAATTGCTTATGAACATTTAAGAGTTATCTCTATTGTTGCAAAAGAGGATTGAGGAAGTTGTATGTTAAAAATTTGGTTACAACCTTTTGTTCATAAGGAAAGCACATTGCTTGGGGACAACTTTTGTCCACCAGATCCAAAGACAATTACTCTTCTAAAACTTTCTAAAAACAATTGCAACACATTAGTAATTGACCTATCAAATGCAACTCAGAGAATTAATTCTTTCCATTGACTTTTTCAATTAAATTACACCAAAATAATTTGATTATTTAGTGAAACTATCCAAAAACACCACAATTTTTTTATGAGTTAAGAACTCATCAAACTAAATTCTTACGACTTATTTTTCTGGTAATCTTTAAATTCCTTAGTGATGAATTTGATATCAATATTCAATTTTAGTTTCTTTCCACTTTATATTTTTCAATGCGTTGTTAGTTTTATTAAGGAAGAAAAATGATAAACTTAATCTCTAATCTATTGTAATGAATTAACTATTTGAATCCAATTTAGATTTTGAATCCCAATTAATATTTTCCATCCTACACTTAATACTTCTTTATTTCTAAGTATTTAAGGATAAGAAAAAGAATCATTCAATTAGGAGATTGCAATCATTCTTGGGCTTGGATATAATTGCATATTCACGAATTATCTAGGAATAGAAATTTATAAATGTGAGATCACTTTGATTTCTACACCTAATGCTAACCCTCTTCTTGGTTACCTAAGGAATTAAGAATTTAAAAGTTGGTTTAGAACCAATTAACCAAAGATTTGGGAGTAGGTAATTCAAAAAATTTGATCATTAACTTGGAATTAAATTTTGGATTATACATGAATCTATATAAAGGGAAAGGATTAAGCCAATCTGAATGATTGCACATGAATCTATATAAGGGAAAAGGATTAAGCGAATCTGAACTCAACCTACATTTCTAATCAAATTACAACTCAATTTTCGTTCTCATAGCTTTCTTTACTTTTCAATTCAATATAGTTTCATAATCAATTTCTTGCACATTATTATTACTCTTCAAGTTAATTAAACTTGATTATTCATTTCTCAATTTATTGCGTGTTGCAATACAATTGATTTCCTCTTATTTCCATACTTTAGTTTATACTTAACTAGCATAATTCTTACAAAGTGTTACTTGAATTATTTATCTCAGTAGACAATATTTTTGTTATTACATGCAATTTGGTGCACTTACGAAATTGTTTATACATAGTCTATGTTGTGTTTTGCATAGATAAACCTTTGGTATATCTTGCAAATCGATCTTTAGATTGTTTGTGATTTATGTTTCTACATTGTGTAACTCAAATTGCTCTTCATCTTTAATTATTGGTCATTATGTTCTTTGTTATGGTCCAACCCCTACATTAGAGTGTAGTGGTTAATCTATGTTATGGTTGGATTGATAATTTTTTTTAATTTTATATTTTTCTTTAACAAAGGTTGTTGAATATAAAAAAATTAGTATTAAGTAAACAACTTAATTATGCATTTATTCAAAATAAACTCTTATTACATTAGGTTTATGTTATAAATTTGAGCATAATACTTACTAAAATAACTACAAAAATTGTTTTTTTATAAGTTATATATGAAGAATTTAATTAAAATAATTCTAAAAAGGTTTATAAACATAACAAACTATTTTCATACCAAAAAGTACTTCCAAATACTCTAATTCTTCGTAGCAATAAAAAAAAAATTAATTATTCACGATAAGATTTGATGTTTAATATTTATTTAGAAATATAATTTTTAATATATATATATTATAGTTAAAATTTATTAAAAATTATAAAATTAAAACTAAAAAATATTAAATTAAAAGTAAGGACATGTAATTTTATAATTTTAAATAAATTTTAGTTAACAAAAAATGTAAAAAAAAAACGAGTTAAAGAGTGTGTTATTAATATTTTTTTTTTATTAATCTCACATAAAAATAGTTTTTATCATTTACTATCTTTCCTACGTGTGTGTTTTAGGCAACACTTTGGGTGAATGATTTGTCATAATTTTTCTTCAAGACCTAAAAGCTTAACCAGTATGACACCATGCGTGCATCCACAGTGGAAGAATGTACAAATTGCATGCAAACATATACTACTCGCATAACTCATTTATTAACACACTAGCAATTATACCAGCGATGGTATATATATCCTTACTACTATCTTGTACAAAGATGGAGGACATTTCCATAGAAACAAGGCTACTCGTATCTTGCAGGAATGCATCTATTTTATTAGGTGTATAAATTTGAAAATACATAACACAATTTTATAAACGTTGTCTCAATATAAAAAGCTAAAATTAGTAGTATTAAAATAAATATCAATCTATGACCATTAAAATATTCTTTTTTATAAAAGTAAGGGCTATCCATATCTTACAAAAATGCATATATTTTATCAAATGTACATTTGAAATTAAATACGTTAAAAAATTAAAACGTTGATTTAACACAGAAATTAAAATTAGAATTATTGAAATATATTCTTTAAACGTGAGTTCAAACATATATCAAGTGCTTATTTGATTCATATTAAAATAAATATTTTTATAAGAGTAAGGGCTATTCATATCTTAAAAAATGCATGTTTCATCAAGTGTACATTTGAAAATACATTAAAGAAAAAACTTTAAACGTTGATTTAATACAGAAACTGAAATTAGAAACATTGAAATACATATGAATATACAACTATTTAAACGTGAGTTCAAACATATATTAAGTGCGTATTTGATTCCTATTAAAATAAATATTTATATAAAAGTAAGGGTTATCCATATCTTAGAAAAATGCATATATTTTATCAAACGTACAATTGAAAATACGTTAAGAAAATCTTTAAACATTGATTTAACACAAACTAAAATTAAAAATTATTCAAATACATATGAATATATGACTATTTAAACATGAGTTCAAACATATATTAAGGGCGTATTTGATTCCTTATTTCAACACTGTTAATAATAATTTTTGTGTTAGATTCACGTTTTGTAAATTTTTTAATATATTTTTAAATACACTAAGTATATATTTAATTATGTGATAAAATCACATTGCATGCATTCCAATACCATTGAAATTGTAGTTAGATGGATGTGATGTAATTAATTTTCACTCTGGACAAACAAAGTTAAATAAGCTCCTAACATTAAAACAATCAAACCCTAAAAATAGCTCCTAACTCTCGCTCACTCACTGTAGTCGAAGTGTCTGTGTTCTCAATCTCGACATCTAATAAAGAGAGCATATCTCAACAATTGAGGGAGTTGCACAGGATTTGGAGCCCATCATCTCATCACCACTATATTTTAAATGAGATTTTATTTTGATTTATGCTAATTAACAATTAGTATAACTTTTCTAACGTCAACGTATGACTACATTAACATTTATCTCCAAGCTCTCACTCATGACATGAATAACTGCACACTCATTAAGACTTTTCAAATAATTTTTTTTTTAATAACTTTAGAGATAACTTTTAATTGTTTTGTTTACCCTACTTTGAGTGAATTTTGAGACATGCGTATAAAAATAAATTTAAAATATAAATAATTATATAAAAGATTACATACAATGTCAAATTTTTATTATTTAATAGGTAGGCTTTCCACAGGGCATGCATTTTGGTCCCCTTTATTTGATGGTTGTTTGGGTTTGCTGCACATTTTTGTAAGTACTCCAAAATGCATATGGATCAAATGTCAGAAATACCTTTACAACAATTTTAGTAAGATTTTTGAGAGTTAACATGCATAATGTTGAGAGAATAAGGAATTGCTCAGGCAGTGGATGAAATCTAGTCTTTTGATTTCTCCATATTGAGGGAATAATTTTGCATAGATATCATTGCTGTTTCCTAGGAATTATAGCTCGTCACCTCCGCAGAGGGAATAAACTCTTTTCTGTCCTGTTCTCTGCTATTAGAGTCCAAGTTGGTTGGAATTTTTACACAAATTTGAGAAATAGGCAACAAATAAGTACTCTTTATGAACGACATTTACAAGGCCTATAGTTTACAACTTTCACTGTTGACAAATTTTGTACTTCTCTTTATTACATTGACGACAGAGTTACTTATACCTGCTTATTACAAAAAAACAAAATTGTTTCGACTCATTTATTCGGAACTTGCCTAAACCGTTTGCTCTAGACAAAAATGTGTTGATTAACCTTCACTGAATACTGTAGCTTAATTTGTCTTTCTTTAGGATGAGTTAATGCAAGTTCATTTATTAGTTTTTGTATAACTCTGTATATATAATATCATGTTTACTCTAACTTTTTTTTTTAAGAAGAAAACATTTACAAATTGGATTAAATGTTACCTTAATTTTTATAAAACTATATTTTTAAAAATATATATTTTTAAAAATATTTTTTTAAGAGTTTTTCTCAAATTCTGTTTGACCCAAATTTTCTTTTTAAAAAGAAACCAATCTGAAAAGGCTAGCCAAAAGCTACCTTATTTCATTTCATTTTATTCTTGCCAACTTGATCGATAAAGAAAGCTTAATCACTAATAAAAAAAAATGCTTAATCACTTGACTTCATATTTTGTATTAGGTGGAAACGATAACCAAATAACGGTTACTTTTATGTGAATTTTTTCTCTCATTCTTTCAGGAGAATTTTCTCGATTTGAGTGGCCTCAGCACTCTCATTTGATCACTGCTCTAAAACACATGGAAATGAAAAATTAGTCCATAATAAACTTTTGTAGACTTTGATAAATTCAAAGCATTATTTTGGACACTTCTCAACTTAACCTTGTCTTACATATTGTGCCGGATGATTTTGTTTATACCTCCAAAAAAGCAAGCTTTTAGCTATAGGTTATGGTTTCGTGGGGTGTGGGCAAATTGAGCTTGTTTTACGTTTATGTTATCATCGACATTAATTTGTCCCGGTTCCAAATTTAAGTTAAAACAACAAAAGGACAACTTGAGCATAAAACAAGTGTTTTTTTGTAACTTTGTAGGATATATAGATAAGTCACAACTTGAAACTTTCCAGTAAATTGCAGTGTTGTCTATTGGCTTTTGCTGCTGAAGAAAAGGAGTGCAATGGAGCTTGCACCTGTGAAATCTGAACTAAGCACAAGAAATCACAGATTGCTCATGATGGATGGTGTTGAGGTTATTGCCACTAAATGTGTCAAAAGAAGGCGAAGAGATTCATCTATGGCAGTGTTAGGGGGCAATGAACAACAAGGTGAACAGTTAGAAAAACAGAAACAAATGGGTGGCCAATCAACTGCCACCACTGTTAAGAGAAGCTCAAGGTTTAGGGGTGTTAGCAGGCATGTCATATTCATAAACATCTTATTCTGTTAGTTTTAACTTTTTCCTTTTTTAGTTATGCTATTTGAATGTCTAGAAACTAACACAATGTGACACCATATACAATTATCTCTATTTCTATCTTACTATATCTTTTTCATGTACACGCATCTAAAAATTAATCTCCAAAATCATAGGGGAAACGAAAAGATGTCCTACCTTTGATGTACAAAAAACATTTTCTTTTCCTTTTTTTCCTTTGATGTGAGGGACTGATTTCTGATTTGAAGCTAATTGTATCTTCCTGTGAAGCAGACATAGATGGACTGGAAGGTTTGAAGCACATTTATGGGATAAAGGGACCTGGAATCCCACTCAGAAGAAAAAAGGAAAGCAAGGTAGGTTCTGAACTTGCCATTCACTTCACTTTCACTGGCTATTTATTATTTTTATTATTATTGCTCAAACCTTGTTCTTTGAATGGTGACCCTGGTTGTGAATGTGAATTTGTTGCTTTGCTGGTTTGGAGCAGTATATTTGGGTAAGTATTTCAGTTTTTTAATTCCAATAATATTTTCTCTGAATAAAAGAATAGAATAGAAATTGACCTTCTGGGATTCTTTCATGCTATAATCAGGAGCTTACAATGATGAAGAAGCTGCTGCTAGAGCTTATGATTTGGCGGCACTCAAGTACTGGGGAACAACAACTTTCACAAATTTCCCTGTATGTGTTTAGTCTAAAAAATGAGCAAGTTTTATTCTTGATGAGTAGCTCGGTAATTTCCAAGTTTGTATTTTTGCAGGTATCTGATTATGAGAAAGAAATTGAGATAATGAAAACTGTAACCAAAGAAGAGTATCTTGCTTCATTGAGAAGGTAATCCCAATATTTCAGGAAATACTGCCATTGTAACATTTTGATATTTCCCAAGTTCTATATCCTTTTTCTGTTTTCACTATAGGAGGAGCAGTGGTTTTTCTAGAGGTGTATCAAAGTATAGAGGAGTGGCAAGGTGAAATATTTTCTAAATTATGCATTCAAACTTTATCTTTTGTTTCCAACAAAGAAATACATGAAGCTTAGGTAAGTCTGAAACCTAAATACAGGCACCATCACAATGGAAGATGGGAAGCAAGGATTGGGAGAGTGTTTGGCAACAAGTACCTTTACCTTGGGACTTACAGTGAGTTTTTACATTCTTAACTCAAGTCCCCATGTTTTCCATGTAGAGCACAATTCAAATAACATTGGTCATTTCACTCTAAATCCATGTCTAAAATAAGATGAATTTTGGGAAAAAGTGTAAAGGATTAGAACTTAGATAATAGGCTATAGGTTAACTAGTCAAACTCATTGTCCTAGTATTTTAAATATAAAGAACTGCTACCTTATATTGTGCTCAATGGCTTCTAAAGGTACACAAGAAGAGGCAGCTAGAGCTTATGATATTGCAGCAATTGAATACAGAGGCATAAATGCAGTGACAAACTTTGACTTGAGCACCTACATCAGATGGCTAAGACCAGGAGCACATTCTACTGCTTCTCAAGAGCAAAAGCCAAGCACAGACCCTCAACACTTTGCAACCTCTAACTCAATGCAAACCAGAGGAAACACTGAGTTATCCAACTCCCTCATCCATTCATTCTCCACAAATGAATTGGACAGTGACAAGAAGCAAGGCTTTTCCAACTATATGACTCCTTTAAGTCCTTGCAACAAGTCATCTTCCCCAACAGCATTAGGACTTCTCTTAAAATCCTCAGTGTTTAGAGAATTGATGCAGAGAAATCTGAATACTTCTAATGAAGAAGTTGAATTAAAATACTCACGAGAGGGCAATGATGGGATTGGAGGAGGGATTTATGATAATGACAACACTGGTACTTACTTGTGTTCTAATATCAACAACAGATTACCAAACTTGGAGTCATCAGAAGAGAGATCATTGCCTATGTATCATGGAAATGTGCAATCCCTATGGAATGGTGCTTTCAACATGCCTAACTGATCACTTTTGTTATCTTTTTTTGCTGTTAAGAAACACAGTTGGGAACTTGGGAGAAAATCTCTCCCTTCTTAGCATACTAGTGGATGTCAAATAAGTGCTAAGATGTGCATACCCGCACTTCGACCTTGACTGTTCATAAATCAACAAGGTTAAATAACATGAATGAGTTGATTTTAATAATTTGATGTGAAGTGGGTAAATTTTTTAAAGAATATTATTTAATCTTATACTGTCTGTTGACGAAAAAGTCAAATACAGTAACATGAAGTGCCGAAGTCATTAATATTAGGCTTAAATATGTTTAGTTTTCATATTCTAGTAAAATTTTTATTATATTAAAATAACTTTTTTTATTTTAGTCCTTAGTTTTTGATAAATATTTATTTTTAGTCTCTAATAGTGACTGATCCATTAAAATACTGCCACATGTCAAATTTTTATTTGACCATGTTAGTATTAGGGATTAAAACTAAAAATTTATAAAAAAATAAGAATTAAAAAAATTGTTTGAAAAGATTAAAATATAAATTTTTTTAAAATATGAAAACTAAAAATATATTTAACCCTTAAATTAATTTTTGAAAATTTTATGCTTTCGCACACAGTCACTTGTCACTAAAATTCAAAATTTTGGAAAGGAAAATCCTAATCAGTGTCTTTAGAAATCAAAGAGTAAAAAGCTTTTATTTAAAAATTATATTAAAACTTAATTTAGATAAGCTTATGCAAAAGTACTTGTAAAAAAAGAAAATAATAGGTAAAATAACTAAAATATTTTTAATAAGTTAAATAAATTTATGCTTTGTATACTTTGAAGAAGTTAATTGAAAAAACTTATAAAAGAGTAAAAGAGAATAAGTTAATTTTAACTTTTGGAAGAAGTTTGATGAATTTTACTTCTTTATTTTTGCTCTCATAAATATTTATTTAAAGATAAGTTAATTTTAACTTATAAAAAAAGTTTGATTCATTTTTTATCCTTATTTTTGTTTCTCATAAATACTTATTGATCATAAAGTTAATTTCAATGGACCTAATACACTTTCTTCTGTGATTAATTTTTACTTAAGACACCTTGAATATGTTTGATGACTTTTTTGATAAACGTGACAATTCTGTTATCTTTTGAGTTTTATCTATTATTTCTTTTAATGAGTTGTAAAGGAGAGGTATGAGTTATTATAGTGAGTTATAAATAATTATGTTCATGAGCCTTAAAAGTTGATAAGATATTTTTCTCTGATATGTATTGTACTTTATATTTACAAATTACAGTAATAGAAATATCTTAATATGCTCATAGATGTATGATAAGTTTATATTTTAATATATTTTATGACTTATATTTATACACTTAAACTCTATTTTATATATATTTACATTAATTATGTTATTAATTATTACAGTTTAGCTAGAAATTGTTATTAGTGCATTATGAAATTATTCTGGATAAAAATTAGATATTTTTAGTCCTTGACAGTGCTATGTAAAGTTGAGTTTAAATTTTGAATTTAAAATTTAAACTTAGATATGAAGATTTGGAGTGATTCTGATTGTGAATAAAATTGATTTGAAAAGATAGAGCTTAACCGACTAGAAACTCAAGCCACAACCTATATAAAGAGGCCTTATGCTCCATACTTGACACTTCGACTTCTCTATACACCTTCTTTCTCTTCTTAGTTCTAACCAAACTCATCTTTGAGAGTCATTGGAGATCATTGGCAAGGATGACGAGCATCCCCTTGGAGTCTAAGCAAGTGATTGAGTGCCCTTCGGAGAACGAGAACTCTCTTCATCTAATATATTTCTGGGTTTCTTTTGTTTGAGTTTTCCTTTTTGGCTATGGGTTTATTTATCACGTTCTTCGTAGTTTATTTTGTTATGAGTAACTAAACCCATATCTAGAATTATAGCAGATCCTACTGCAAATTTTGTGTGATTTTTACTTTAATGTTGGTATTAGATTTCCTTTAATGTTTGATTTTTATTCTATTGGATTATATTGTGTATGTTAAGATTTGATCACCCTTAGCACTCCATAGTTAGTTGCATTGTAGGCGATCGTACCACGTGTAATTAATGGAACTATAGGATAAAATGAGATAAGGAGTTAGGTTAATCACACTTAATTCCTTCCTTTCAACCGTTATTGAATTAAAAAACTCATAAGATATTCATGTTTTTTCGACCAATTACTTTGCATGATCATTGGAGGTATTTACTTAGAGAAAAGAATATTAACATTACATAATTATTGGGTGTTAATAAAACTAATTATGAGTGGTGGCAAATATTTAGATACCAATACCAGGATTAAATTAATTAGAACACAAAGAAGTGTAGTAGGTGAACCCATAAATCTTAGGCTTATCTCATTTGATCTCTTTCATACATTGTATTACTGATTTTTTAATTTATTGTTCAAATTAAGCTATGTTTTTTATCTGTTACAATCTTGTTACGTTTAAACAATCAAATTAAGTTATTCTTGGTACTTGAAAATAATCTATGTGAGATGATAAATTAGGAACTCTTAATTCAAAAATTCTTTATTACTTTTTGATAGGTACACTTGCTTATAAATAAGTTTTTGGCGCTGTTGCTAGGGATTAATTCTCAATATCAAAGAAAATCGAGTATTTAGTTAATTTAAACATTTTTTTTATTTTATGCTCATTCGTTCTAAACCTATTGCAGAACTCACTTTTGATCCATAAATCAAGAAGACTGCACGTAGGCTAAGGAAGGAGTGTAGAGAAAAGAAAAAGATGACAGAAGAACGACCAATCTTGGAGTACATGACACCCACTGCTGAGGGTGATGCCAGGAGCATTGTAGCATCTGACATAAAGGCCAATAATTCTGAATTAAAATTGGGCTTGATCAATCTAGTCTAGAACTCCACACTATTTTCGGGGTGGCCTGATAAAAATCTCCACCTTCATTTTAAAAAGTTTCTCTAACTCACTCATACCATCAAATACAATAGTGTCATCAAAGATGCTATAAGACTTTGTCTCTTTCCATTCTCTGTCACGGAAAAGGTAAATGCATGATTCTTCACACTTCTATCTAATTCAATTACAACATGGGATAGCTTGACACAACAACTCTTAGCCAAATATTTTTCACCATCACTCTCTGCGAAGCTAATGACAGAGATCTCCAATTTTTAACAATATGAGTTTGAATCTCTGTTTTGAGACGTGGGAGCACTTTGGAGAACTTATAAGGAGATGTTCACATCATGGTTTCTCTGTGTGGAAGCAAATGCAGATTTTCTATGCTGGACTCTCATCTTCTAATAGAGCTACAGTTGATGCAGCTGCTAGAGGATCCTTCCTATGCAAAGGGCCAACTGCAGCCCATACATTGATAAAAAAAAAATAGTATCCAGTAATTTCCAATGGCATACAGACCATCATAGAAGTAAAAAGAAAGAATCTGCTCTAATCTACTAGGTAGAAAGTAGCAATTCAATAACAAATAAGCTAGAAACTCTGTCAAAGCAAATTAAAATTCTTACTAAGGGCATAAGATCCATCAGCAAAACCTTCAGAGACCGAGGAGGCTAATTTCTTGGGCAACATTTACAATTTTGGATGGCATAGCGAACTCATAGAAGAATAGCTAAGGAGGTTAAAATTCAAATGTTTATTGACCTCCTCATATGCAATCTCAGGGGTTAAGGACAGAAAAGAGAGATCCCTCAATCTTTCAATTGGAGCAGAGAATTTCAAAGCTTGAGTTCCAGATAGAACAACAAAGTCTTCAGATAGAGCAACAAGCCCAAATAATGGACAGAAAGTTTTCAAAAATAAGCTTTGATACATTCGAGATAAAATCACAACTGGGACAACTTACAAATTTGTTGACTCAAAGAGCACTAGAGACGTTGCCATTCCAACCTGAGCCAAACCCCAAAGAACATGCCAAGACAATTACATTGAGAAACAGGAAGACGTTGCCTGAAAACATGCCAAAGTCGCAGAATACCACTGTATGCACGCCCGTGCTCCCTCACATGCACGGCCATGTTGATGTCGCAAGTAGAACAAGAAAAGAAATAAGCACCATCAACAATGTTCAGGCCTCAAGAACTTTGAATCCCTTTTATGCAAAGGTTGAGAAGCAGTCAGAGTGGCCCACAGTTCAACAAATTCCTTGAAATTTTGAAGAAATTGCTCATCAATATACCTTTTGTGCAGGCCATCTCTCAAATGTCCAAATATGCTAAGTTTCTCAAGGAAATATTAAGCAATAAGAGGAGGTTAGAGGAATTTGAAACTGTAAGGCTTAATGAGGAATGCTCCGCAATATTTTTGAAAAAGCTACCCCCAAAACTTAAAGACCCAGAAAGTTTTACTATTTCTTGTACTATAGGTAGCTCTCATTTTGATAAAGCCCTATGTGATTTAAGGGCTAGCATAAATCTAATGCTTCTCTCTGTTTTTAGAAGGTTGGTATGCAAGAACTCAAATCTACCTCTGTTTCTTTACAGTTAGCAAATAGATCCATTACTTTCCTAAGGGGTATAGTAGAAGACGTCTTGGTAAAGATAGACAAATTCATCTTCCCTACAGATTTTATTGTACTAGACATGGAGGGGGATAATGAGGTTTCCATTATTTTGGGGAGACCATTCTTAGCCATTGGGAAGACCATTATAGCCGTCCAGCAAGAGAAGCTCACATTGAGGCTAAACGATGAAGAAGTTGTTTTTAAAGTTTTTGATTCTCTTAAACACCATTCTAGTTTTGATTCCTATAATTTTATTTCTGTAAATAATCCTTTTTCCTCTTTAGACTTTGTACAATTAATTGATAGATTGAGGAATGATACTATAGAGAAAATTCTCACACTTGAAAAAGATGCTTTAATAGAAACAGAGAAAGTAATAGATGAAATTTTAGCTTTGATGAGCGGGAATCGAAGTTGATGGTTGGCGCCTAGGCATTTTGAAAGCTTAGGAGCACAAGATATTTGAATTCCTAAATCATCCATTGAAGAACCCCTTGAATTAGAGCTCAAACCTCTTCCCTATAATCTTAAATATGTTTTTCTATCTCCTCTCTCTTCTCTTCTTATAATAATTTTTTCTAAATTGACAAATATTATGGAGGAGAAATTGATGAGAGTCTTGAGGGAGAACAAGGAGGCCTTTGGGTGGAGCATTCATGACATCAAGGGTCTTAGCCCTTCTGTTTGCACCTACCGGATTCACTTGGAGGAGTAATTCAAACCCAAGGTTCAACCTCAAAAGAGACTTAACCCCAATCTAAAGGAAGTAGTAAAAATGGAGGTAATTAAGTTATTAGATGTTGGTATTATTTTTTTTTATTTCTGATAGCCCTTGGGTGAGCCCCGTGTAGGTCATATTAAAGAAAGGAGAGACCACAATTATAGAGAATGAGTAACAAGAACTTATTAATGTAAGGAAAGTAACTGAGTGGCGAATGTGCATAGATTACAGGAAGCTCAATGATGCCACCGAAAAGACCACTTCCCCCTTCCTTTTATTGATCAAATGTTAGAAATATTAGCAAAGCGTGAATTTTATTGATGTTTGGATGGTTATTTGGGTTACATGCAAATACTTGTGTCATTAGAAAACCAAGAGAATACTACTTTTACATGCCCTTATAGTACTTTTGTATATAAACAGATGATTTTTTATTTATGTAATGCCCTTAATACATTTCAGAGATGCATAATGACCTTATTTTCTGATTTATTAGAAAATTGTATTGAAATTTTTATGGATGATTTTTCTGTTTACGGCAACACTTTTGATAATTGTTTGTATAGCCTTAATTTGGTTTTACAAAGATGTAAAAAGGCTAATTCTGTCTTACTTTTACTCAAACGCAAACTTAGATTTTAAATTCTCCCTCCATAACTCAAATTTAACATTAACTCTTATTTCAAATCCTCAACCAACACTATATCATTTGCAAATAATATGCACGAGGTATAAATTTTTTATATCATTTGTAAGCACATCTAAAATAAGATTAAACAAGTAAAAATTCAAAGTAGAACCTTGATGTAAACCTATTCCAATTAAAAAATTCTTAGATACATCTCCAAAAGTTTTGACACATGTAATTACTCCTCATGCATGTCTTGTATAGCTCAAATATATGCTATATGGACCCATTTCATTTCTAAAGCCTTCCGTAATAATTCTCTTAATACTTGATTATATGTCTTTTTTAATGACTAAAAAAACTATAATATATAAAATTTTAAAAAAAATATAATCAAAGAATGTCATTTTTTAAGAAACTAGAAACGTATTTAAACATATAATAATACAACTTACTAAGAATGCAAATACATTAAATACCATAACATAGTCTGATGTAAAATTTGGTAAAATGACTAAAAATCCAAAACCTCCATCCATAACATCAAACTAGATGGTGGAAATTTCACTACATCCAAGATGCTCTACGTATGTTGCATTCACATTTTGAGATAACACGATGATAGACTTGAAACAAATTAAGATAAGCTGAATGCTATACTCCTACTATTATTTCATCTCATCCAACAGCCACCCTTAAACCTAGCTGAATTTTGTCAATGTTTTGGCTAATTGGCATTACTCAACGGGTTGTGCTGCAGATACAAAAGATTGAGCAAAATTTTTCCAGTTCTGATTACCGTCCACATTAAGATTTAGGTTGAGGCTCTTGTGTTTCTCACAGTAGGCTTATTAATCTTATGGATGTCAGTTACAACACCTCTACTAGGACATGTCCTAATATTATGTCCCTCTCTCTGGCATAACCGACATTGGTATGCTTTTCGAGAAGCCTTAACCCTTCGTTTATTAGGAACAACTTGAGAGCATGTCCTGCGGTTATGGCCATATTGGCGACATATTTTACATCTATGGTGTTTTCTAACTTTCCCATTGCTATGGCTTATTCTTAACTTTCTACATGTCCTTCTGTTGTGGCCCTTTTCCCCACATAAACTACATGTGAATCGCCGGTCAATCAAACTATCCTTGAGTTCGGGACAGTAGTTTCGTCTATGCCCTTCACGTCCACAGTTTTGGCAGTAGAATTTCACACCTGCATTTGAGGGGGGAAAAAAGCTAATAAGTCTGAAGTTTAACCATGCCTACCAGCAACGAAGTCACAATGCATGGGTATAAAATGACCCTTCATGGCCCTGCTCCTTTTCTGACGGTTTATTGGATCACTAAAGAAAGCTTTCATAAATTTGGAAATGTGCTTTCTTGCTGCAACAGTTCCCTTGGCCCTCTGCATCCATCAAAGCAAATGTTCATTGTGTAGAATTTTCAGTAAAGAAAATTACTCAGGATTTAATAGATTTCATATTATCTAGCCTGATCACAGTTAGTATTAGATATAGGGAATTCATAAAACTTATACAATTGGAAACAGAAAAAGTAGATACTCAGGATTTAGAAGATGTCTTGTTACCTGCCCTAAATAAAATAATATAAATTTATCACTCAAAAACCACTTGAGAGTTTAATTAAGCTAGGGCTGGAAGAAAGTTAATATTTGATAAAACTCAATCCACTCCCTTCAGCGTAAAAATGTGATATCAAATTGGTGATATATGCAATATCACATTAGCCTTCCATTTATTAGTGATATCAAATTGGTCCTCCAACTAAGACTGGTACCATCAGTTTTTAACTTCAAGGAACAATTTGATATCATTTTAAGGTCCAGTTTGATGGCAAAAATGTGACATTTAAGGACTGTTGATATCACACATATCTTTGAAGGATCAATTTGATATATTGATTAATGAAGGACTACAGCGATGTCACATATATCTTTGGATGACCATAGAAAACTAAATAAACTGGAAAGTTATTGAAGCCTTATTTTTTTTTTAATGCATATTCTTCAAAGATCAAATCAAGTGAATCCTAAATGTTAATGCATCAAATAAGTATTAACCTGAGAACAAGAATGCAACAAATATTAATATGAAGGAACCAATCCTTTTATACAAATCTTAGCATTTTAAACCTTAATAGCAGCCACTCGCTGTGCCCGAAGCTTGGGATCCCGATGGATAATCTTCATTCGGTTACTAAATAGACCAGTTTTGGCATTGAGACTCTGCAATTATTAAACTAAACAAAGACATTTAAATTTGCAACATTGATAAATCATCTCTCTCAGTTTATCATATTGATACAGCAGTAAACACAAGGTAACAAAAAACAGTGCATGGGATTTAAATGATCGCAAAATTGTAACTTTCCACTATCCTACACATACTTGTGCATGACTGTCCATTTATAACATGAAGTTAAGGCTCAAGTCTCAGTCTGTGTGTGTGTTTTGAGTGTGCATGTACAATTCTACATGTATGTCTATATATACCATCACGTGTTATTCATATAAAACATGCATTACAACAATTTGAATCCAAATTAATCATATTTAAGGATAAGCAGCCAACTAACTTTTAATGAACGACTAATCTTTAATCCGACTTCTGGAGATGGTGACTGGTAGACACGCTTGGATTTTTTCTTTACATCTAGCTTTATGTCTAACTTGTCAACTTCATCATCTTCCATCACTTTAAGTGGAGAACTGAAAATGTTAAACGGTAAAACAGATAAAGAAACACTCTGTATGGCCAAAATTTAATTGCATAATTCAAAGGCAAAATAAAAAATGCATTAAACTGGTAAGTAATGAAAAACCATCATATAGGAATTTTATGACCACATAATGCTAAGTAAGAAATTGATGGAACTCAGAAACTCAATGGACTGGATGAACCATTGGCAGATCGAAGCCTAAAGAAACCTCCCATTCGAAGGTTTTATTCTAGAAAAAGGTGTAGGACATAGAAATCTGCCTTGTGGCAGATCAGTAGGAGGAGTTATGTATTTAGGAGCAGTGATTTTATGTATGGTTCAATTGTACACAGATATTAGGTTTTGTAGGAGTAGATAGGATATGCATTGTATGAATATAGATAGCTTAGGCTTGTATTGGGAATTTCTTTGGACAGAATTTTCTCTGTAGGAGTTGTTAAAACGCTGGGACAGCTTCTTCTGTAATTATGTACTTAATTAGTGTGTTTAATCTCAAATACTAGCCTTCTATCAGAAATTCACACAGATTTAACTGAGTCAATTACATATGATGACAAGAATAAATGCAACAAAAATATACTACAAGCTCCCTACCCTGGTGTTTGCACCTCCATTGTACAAAAATATATAAATAAGTAGATACCACAACTATTGGTCTGAATATCATAACTAAAAACAATATATTATGAACTAAACCAAAAAGCTGAGCTATTTTCCTTCTGAAAGAACAAATACAATATTGATTGCAGAATGAAACATTTTATATTGATGGATCATGGTCGTCCATTAACAAAAAATGATGTAATATAACTAGTGGATATTGCTGAAAATAATTTCAGAGTTCAATATAACTAGTGGAAGGATGCAAATAGTAACGCAGAACAATATATTTTGATATAATCTCCAATCCAGTAGAAAATGAAAAGATGAAAAAAAACGGCACATTACATTAGGGGAAAACAAAGAAAATCAAAATAAAATATTATAATTTAGAAATACCCAGTTGAACAGATTCTGTTCATATTAAAGATATTATGAGTAAGAATTGATCTCTTCTGATAGATTGAAAAGGAATATTACATTACAATCTGATTGATTGTACTCTTCTGGTAGATTGAAAAGGAATATTACATTGCAAGTTGGTATATTTATGAACCATTTTTGCAGCAATATTTTAAACAAAGGATTGAAAGTGGAGAAAATAGCCTGAGATCCATGGAATATGACATGGAAGAGGACATTGTGACTACAAAATTCAAGGTGTCATGTTAGAAAGTGAAGATTCATGTCAAGTCAAACAAGTTCCTGGTAAGTGTTTCACGCAAATATTCAATTTGTCCAACACATAGATGCTCCTTTTTAGAATTGTCTATGCTTGAGATAACTTATAACTAAGTGTTAGCAAATTAGTCATGTCAATATTGCCAAGGAGTTAACAGAACATCAATAAACAAAGCCGGAAAATTATTTCTAAAAAGTTACATAGAACGGGCTCTCTCCCATGGTTGTTCGTCAATTGATTCTTCCCATATAACACAATCTCCATAGCACTGGTTGCAAGTCAGTATACCCTGTTTACATAAAGACCGAAGCGAAACAAATGGTAAAACAAAGTAACTATTGTGCACTGTATGATGTTCTCTTAGTGTTTCACAGCTGCTATGGATATTAAGAAAATAACAATAAAGAAACTATAAATAACACTATAAAAACTTGATAAAGCCAAAAACACCGAAAAATACAAATTTTTAAAAAAATTATTAACTGCTATTGTGTGTCTAATAAGTGAATATGTCTCTTGTCATTTTGGCATCAAGCTATGTTGAATTATGAGGGTATTTATTTAAGCATATGGATCGTTTTACCATGTGATCAAATCTGCAATACCAGTCTTTCATGACCCAATGGTGATCAGTTGAATTTTACACAAGCATTCGCAATTTTTATGGATCTATATGCAACTTTCTTTTCCAAAGGAGCTACTACCAAATATCAAATATCATGTCCATGAACACTAAATGTTTACCATGTGAGTGCACAGAGAAGAGAAGTAAAAGTTCATGTGCCCCATCCTCAAGTTGAGAATTTTTTGTTCAAATCAGAAATGACTTAATTTCAAGCTGTCTTAGGTGGAAGTTCAATATCTTTATGGTGTCGATCCTTGTGTGGCCTATTAGGAACATAAGCAACATGTAATTTGTAATGTATTAGGAATGTGAAGATATGATTAACTTAATCATAATCTTCAAGTGGGAGAATTGTTAGGAATGAAGTCCCACATCGGTGGGAACTTCAAGTGGGAGCCCCTCCTTTTTCTTATATAAAGGGTAAGGGTCCATCAAATTAAATCATCCCAAAATTTCTTCTCTCCCTCTCTCATATCACACTGATTATATTTAGTAGTGGTAGTTCTTTATTTTAAGGGGTAAATTTTAATGAAAGTTTATTATCTCTCTTTTAGCTCTTATTTTTCTCATCTCTTATTTTGCTGTCATATTTTCTCTCTTTATTATACCGATTTATGCACTTCTCACTATGAATAGTATTGTCTACTGGAATAACACAGGTAGATCATGAACTAACACACCAAAAAAATTTCCAGGAAAGAGAGGTGGGTCACTATAGACACTCTTAAATACCAAATCTTTCCTTGCCAGAACTTTCTCAGATAGCAGTTTCACACTACCAAACTTTTCCAGTAACAACTCTTTTTTGATGTGAAAGATCGGATTAAACCGCAATCACAGAGCATACTCAGAATTTTACCAACACTATTCTAATGACAATAGCAGCGGAATAACACTATTCTAATGACAATAGCAGCGGAATAAACCAAACCAATAGCTCTGATACCACTGTTAGGACCAGAGTAACGGTATAATAACACACAACTAAAAATAAGAGATGAGAAAAATAAGAGCTAAAAGAGAGATAATAAACTTTCATTAAAATTTACCCCTCAAAATAAAGAACCACCACTACTAAATATAATCAGTGTGATATGAGAGAGGGAGAGAAGAAATTTTGGGATGGTTTAATTTGGTGGACCCTTACCCTTTATATAAGAAAAAGGAGGGGCCCCCACTTGAAGTTCCCACCGATGTGAGACTTTATTCCTAACAATTCACTGTTAGGACCAGAGTAACGGTATAATAACACAACTAAAAATAAGAGATGAGAAAAATAAGAGCTAAAAGAGAGATAATAAACTTTCATTAAAATTTACCCCTCAAAATAAAGAACCACCACTACTAAATATAATCAGTGTGATATGAGAGAGGGAGAGAAGAAATTTTGGGATGATTTAATTTGATGGACCCTTACCCTTTATATAAGAAAAAGGAGGGGCCCTCACTTGAAGTTCCCACCGATGTGGGACTTCATTCCTAACAATTCTTCCACTTAAAGATTATGATTAAGTTAATCATATCTTCACATTCCTAATACATTACAAATTACATGTTGTTTATGTTCCTAATAGGCCACACAAGGATCGACACCATATAAACTTGTCAATGTTGACTGGCTTTGTCATTATGTCTGCTACGTTGTCTTTGGTATGAATCTTTTGCATATCCACTCTACCTTCCTCTACTACTTCACGAACAAAATGATATTGAATGCCTATGTGCTTTGTTCTGGAATGAAAGGCTGGATTCTTTGTAATATGCAAAGCACTTTGACTGTCACAATACACAGTAGTAGTCTGCTGCTTGTGCCCAAGTTCCTCCAATAGCCTTTGAATCCAGATTGCTTCCTTGCATGCCTCAGTAGTTGCCATGTATTCGGCTTCTGTAATAGACAGAGCCACAACGATCAGTAACTTAGATAACCACCATCGCTCCTCCAACAAGTGTAAACACATAACCGGTAGTAGATTTCCTTTTATCCAGATCTCTGCAAAATCTGAATCAACATAGCCCTTCACAATAAATTCGATCCTTCAAAACATAATGCAACATCGAGGTTCCTTTGATGTATCTAAGGATCCTCTTTACAATATTCCAATGCTCTCTACCAGGATCTCGCCATAAACCGATCGATCGCTCCCATTGCTTGTGCAATGTCTAGTCTAGTACAAATCATGGCATACATAAGGCTTCCCACCGCTGATGCATACGGCACTCGCGACATTTCCTTCCTCTCTCGCTTCATCATTTGGGACTCATACTTGAGGATAATTTACAATTTACTGAAGTGGGGTAGAAATTGGCTTACAATCTTGTATGTTGAAGCGTCGCAAGACTTTCAAGAATAATTCTTTTGAGAAAGCCAAATCTTCTGTCTTTTCTCGTCTCGGTGAATTTGCATCCCTAAAATCTTGTTTGCTGATCCCAAATCCTTCATATCAAACTCCCTAGCCAATTGTGCCTTTAATTCTTGGATCTGATCTTTGTTAGGGCCTACCACCAACATGTCATCCACATACAACAACAAAATGATAAAATCATTTTCATCAAACTTATTGTAGTACGTACAATGGTCCGACTTTAGTCTCGTTGTAACCAAGGCTAATAATGAAGGAATCAAATCTCTTGTACCAACATCCCTGGCTACTGTTTTAAACCGTACGTAGATTTGGTTAATCTGCAAACCAAGTTTTCTTTATCTTGTTCTTTAAAGCCTTCGGTTGGAGCATATAAATTTCTTCTTCAAGTTCTCCATGGAGAAAGCGTCTTTACATCAAGTTGCTCAAGATGTAAATCATGTGCAGCACACATTGCCAGAACAATTCTGATTATGGTTAATCGGACAACTGGCGAGAATATCTCATTGAAATCAATGCCTTCTTTTTGAGCATATCCTTTAACCACCAATCTGGCACGATACCGCTCCACTTGATCATTGCCATCTCGTTTGATTTTGTAAACCCATTTACAACCAATAGCTTTTCGACCTTTTGGAAGCTCAACAAGTTCCCATGTATTGTTTCTATGTAAGGCCTCAATTTCTTCCCGCATTGTCGTCATCCATAAAGAAGCATCCGAACTCCTCAAAGCCTCATGAAAGGTTGATGGTTCTCCTTCTTACGTTAGAAGGCAATATGCATCATGACTTGCCATAACATAGTCCGAGTGCCAAGATGGTCTTCTTATCTCACGTCTTATTTGTTGAGATTCTCCATTATTGGCATCATTTGGTTCTTGTTCTTCATGTTCTTGTTCTGCTTCAGATGTGTCATTGTCATTATACTTCCTTTCTATCACCACTGAAGTAGTGTCTTTAACAAGATCTTGTCATTTTTCTCCTCCTTCGCAGCTCATTTTCTGCAAATACTACATCTCTGCTAACAACTACTTTATGGGCGTGGGATCCCACAAGCGATACCCCTTAACATTGTCAAGATAACCCAAGAATATACATTTCTTGGATTTTGGATCCAGCTTTTGTTTTTCTTGGGAATTGTACATTACGTACACATGACATCCAAACACATGTAATGAAGAATAATTAGATGACTTTCCATTCCATATCTCCATTCTTTGTTTTCAAACCAATTGCCGTTGATGGTGATCGATTTATCACGTAATGTGCGCTTTTAATCGTTTCGCGCCGTAAAAGATTTGGCCACTCCTGATGTTCTCAGCATAGCCCTTGTTCTATCTAGGAGAGTTCTGTTCATCCACTCTACTACACCATTCTGCTGAGGTGTATAAGGTACTGTGAATTGCCTTGAAATACCCTCTTGCTTACAGAAAGCTAGAAAATCACCATCTACATATTCTCCTCCATTGTCTGTCCTTAAGCACTTAATTCTTTTTCCAGTTTCAAGTTCTACTTGTGCTTTGAACCCCTTGAATACTGGAAACACATCTGACTTCTTCTTGATTGGGTACACCCACAATCTCCTGGAGTAATCATCAATAAATGATACAAAATATTTTGCTCCTCCAATGGATACTTCTGGTGATTCCCATACATCAGAATGAATCAAGTCTAGTATGTGTTTGCTTCTTGTAGTCGCTTTGGCAAACTTCAATCTATGCTGCTTACTTGTCACACAGTGCTCACAAAATGGTAAGGTTACCATTTTGAGCCCTGGTAAGAGATTACGTTCCGCAAGAATTTTCAGACCTCATTCTGACATATGACCGAGTCTACGATGCCACATCAGTGTTTCATCTTCTTGACTTGTTGCAACTGATGCATCTACTTCTTGCAACGTATCTCCCAAAAGCATGTATAAATTGGTTGTGATCTTTTCTGCTTTCATCACTACCAAATTGCCTTTAACTACCTTCATGATCCCACCTTCAATGTGGATCTTGCACTTGAGGTCATCCAATTGTCCAATGGACAATAGATTTTTTTTTCAAACCTTTCACATGTCGTACCCCTTGAATTGTTCGAATGGTACCATCATACATTTTCAATTTGACAGTACCAATTCCAACAATTTCTAGGGCATGATCATTTTCCATGAATACAGATCCTCCTGAGATAGGTTCATAAGTAGAAAACCAATCTCGGCATGGAGTCATGTGCCAAGTTGCACCTGAATCCAATATCCAACATTCATGGAGTTGTCTTCCGCCTCTAGAATTTACTGCTTCACTGTATAGAATTTCACCATCATCTGAGGTACTAGCAACACAACCTTGTGAGGTTGATGCTTCCATATTCTTCCTTCCTTCACTCTTCCTGCTCCAACAATCTTTCTTCACGTGCCCTCTCTTACCACAGTTGTAGCATTTGAGGTTCTTCCTTCTCTGAGATTTTGGTGTGAAGTGACTTGATCTCGTACAATTTGATCAGTGTGTCCCAAATCTCCTTTGCAGTCTTCTTCTCTGCAACACTAGATAACACTGAATCTGCCAATGCCAAGTGCAAATTGGCAACAGCATTGTTATCCATTTCTTTCCATTTTTCTTCTAAAATATCTGCAGGTCTGCCTTCAATTGCATCAAGACAATTGTCTTTTCTCAAAATTGCTCTTATCTTCAACTTCCACATGGAGAAAAGCAGTCTTTACATCAAGTTGCTCAAGATGTAAATCATGTGCAGCACACATTGCCAGAACAATTCTGATTGTGGTTAATCCGACAACTGGCGAGAATATCTCATTGAAATCAATGCCTTCTTTTTGAGCATATCCTTTAACCACCAATCTGGCACGATATCGCTCCACTTGATCATTGCCATCTCGTTTGATTTTGTAAACCCATTTACAACCAATAGCTTTTCGACCATTTGGAAGCTCAACAAGTTCCCATGTATTGTTTCTATGTGTACACACCTGTGACAGACCATATCAACAATCTGAATACGTTGTTTGCTCAACTTACAGCTTCAGATTTTAACATTGTAGAAAATGAACGTGCAGAACTTCTACTCTAGAGCTTGCCAGATTCATATGATCAACTCATCATTAATATTACAAACAACAACATCATTGGTCATCTATCCTTTGATGATGTTGCCGGAGCAGTTCTTGAAGAAGAATCCAGGTGAAAGAATAAGGAAAACAGACTGGAAAGTTGTAAACAAGCAGAAGCTTTGACGATGATGAGAGGGAGATCAATGGAGCGTGGTTCCAGTGGGAGCCAAAATCATGGTAGATCAAAATCTCAGAGAAGGAAGAACCTCAAATGCTACAACTGTGGCAAGAGAGGGCACGTGAAGAAAGATTGTTGGAGCAGGAAGAGTGAAGGAAGGAAGAATATGGAAGCATCAACCTCACAAGGTTGTGTTGCTAGTACCTCAGATGATGGTGAAATTCTATACAGTGAAGCAGTAAATTCTAGAGGCGGAAGACAACTCCATGAATGTTGGATATTGGATTCAGGTGCAACTTGGCACATGACTCCATGCCGAGATTGGTTTTCTACTTATGAACCTATCTCAGGAGGATCTGTATTCATGGAAAATGATCATGCCCTAGAAATTGTTGGAATTGGTACTGTCAAATTGAAAATGTATGATGGTACCATTCGAACAATTCAAGGGGTACGACATGTGAAAGGTTTGAAAAAAAAAATCTATTGTCCATTGGGCAATTGGATGACCTCAAGTGCAAGATCCACATTGAAGGTGGGATCATGAAGGTAGTTAAAGGCAATTTGGTAGTGATGAAAGCAGAAAAGATCACAACCAATTTATACATGTTTTTGGGAGATACGTTGCAAGAAGTAGATGCATCAGTTACAACAAGTCAAGAAGATGAAACACTGATGTGGCATCGTAGACTCGGTCATATGTCAAACGAGGTCTGAAAATTCTTGCGGAACGTAATCTCTTATTGTGGCTCAAAATGGTAACCTTACCATTTTGTGAGCACTGTGTGACAAGTAAGCAGCATAGATTGAAGTTTGCCAAAGCGACTACAAGAAGCAAACACATACTGAACTTGATTCATTCTGATGTATGGGAATCACCGGAAGTATCCATTGGAGGAGCAAAATATTTTGTATCATTTATTGATGATTACTCCAAGAGATTGTGGGTGTACCCAATCAAGAAGAAGTCAGATGTGTTTCCAGTATTCAAGGGGTTCAAAGCACAAGTAGAACTTGAAACTGGAAAAAGAATTAAGTACTTAAGGACAGACAATGGAGGAGAATATGTAGATGGTGATTTTCTAGCTTTCTGTAAGCAAGAGGGTATTTCAAGGCAATTCACAGTACCTTATACACCTCAGCAGAATGGTGTAGCAGAGCGGATGAACAGAACTCTCCTAGATAGAACAAGGGCTATGCTGAGAACATCAGGAGTGGCCAAATCTTTCTGGGCAGAAGCAATTAAAACTACCTGTTACGTGATAAATCGATCACCATCAACAGCAATTGGTTTGAAAACAGCAATGGAGATATGGAATGGAAAGTCATCTAATTATTCTTCATTACATGTGTTTGGATGTCCTGTGTACGTAATGTACAATTCCCAAGAAAAAACAAAACTGGATCCAAAATCCAGGAAATGTATATTCTTGGGTTATGCTGACAATGTTAAGGGGTATCGCTTGTGGGATCCCACTGCCCGCAAAGTAGTTGTTAGCAGAGATGTATTTGCAGAAAATAAGCTTGCCAGATTCATATGATCAACTCATCATTAATATTACAAACAACAACATCATTGGTCATCTATCCTTTGATGATGTTGCCGGAGCAGTTCTTGAAGAAGAATCCAGGCGAAAGAATAAAAGGAAATCTACTACTGGTTATGTGTTTACACTTGTTGGAGGAGCAGTAAGCTGGTTATCTAAGTTACAGACTGTTGTGGCTCTGTCTACTACAGAAGCCGAATACATGGCAGCTACTGAGGCATGCAAGGAAGCAATCTAGATTCAAAGACTATTGGAGGAACTTGGGCACAAGCAGCAGACTACTACTGTGTATTGTGACAGTCAAAGTGCTTTGCATATTGCAAAGAATCCAGCCTTTCATTCCAGAACAAAGCACATAGGCATTCAATATCATTTTGTTCGTGAAGTAATAGAGGAAGGTAGAGTGGATATGCAAAAGATTCATACCAAAGACAACGTAGCAGACATAATGACAAAGCCAGTCAACATTGACAAGTTTATATGGTGTCGATCCTTGTGTGGCCTATTAGGAACATAAGCAACATGTAATTTGTAATGTATTAGGAATGTGAAGATATGATTAATTTAATCATAATCTTCAAGTGGGAGAATTGTTAGGAATGAAGTCCCACATCGGTGGGAACTTCAAGTGGGGGCCCCTCCTTTTTCTTATATAAAGGGTAAGGGTCCATCAAATTAAATCATCCCAAAATTTCTTCTCTCCCTCTCATATCACACTGATTATATTTAGTAGTGGTGGTTCTTTATTTTGAGGGGTAAATTTTAATGAAAGTTTATTATCTCTCTTTTAGCTCTTATTTTTCTCATCTCTTATTTTTAGTTGTGTGTTATTATACCGTTACTCTGGTCCTAACAATTAAAGCCTCCTCTAACAAAGTAGAAACTCTGGTTTATCCAATAAGCAACTATAATTCCCAAAGTAAAGTACCTTTCCATAACATTTTGGACAGTCTGGCCTTGATCTTTCTATTCCACACTCTGAACAGGGAGTATAACCTCTTCCCCGACAACTTGGACAAGGTAGCTCTTTGATATACTGTCCATGTGGACCAAACCAAGACTTTGGTTCTGGTGTATGAGAGTTAGCCTTGCTGAAATGGGAAAAAAATTGTTCAAGTCACTCTGCATTAGTGTGGACTTACGGAGTAACTTTACCAGCATCCAAATCTTAATATGTATTTTGTGTAATTGAAACAGCGAGTACTAGATAATATAGAGTACAATGCAATGTCGTAGAAAGTGTGTAATATAACACAGCATTTTTCAAACTACTAATTTTTTTTACGACAATGGGAAATTAAATAAGAACGAAAACGTATTTTTAATCCTCGTATGTCCTTATTAATGAATTTTCTAGTTTCAGTTCTTATATTTTTATATTTTTGCACATTGTTATGTTCAGTTTTTATTGTTGACGTGATTTATTAAAAGGCTACCATATATCAATTTTTTATTAGACGATATCAGTGAGAGAGAGTAAAAATGAAAATTATTAAAAACGTAAAGATTAAAATAAAAAAAATTACTACAAGGATTAAAACAAAAATTTGCGAAAATATAAAGACAAAAAGACATTTAAATCTTAAACAAGAATAAAAAGTGGAGACCTTGGCTTAAGTTCGACCTCCAGCCCGTACAGTTCCTCGGAAGGATTGTAACCCAACTATCACAGAAACATCATCGTATCATCCAAACATAAATAAATAACACAATAACAATAAAAAAAGTAAAAAACAATGTAAGAGAATAAAAAGAGAGAGAGAGAGAGAGTGCCTGGTTTGGTTTAGGGGTGGAAAAGGAGTCATCGCTGAGGGACGAACAAAGCAGGGTTGGTGAGGGGAAGAAGATAGAGTTTGTGTTGGCATGAAGCAAAAGAAAGAGAGGCGTGTTTGGTGGCTTTGTGCATGGAGATGTCAGAACGCGGAATGGAGAGTAGAACATGTAAAGTTGGTAGGAATTCATGAACAGAGAAGAACGTTACTATGTTCTGTTTTCTCCAGATGATGATAATTGCTTTCGCGTTTTCAGTTTGTGTGCTTGAAACGTGCGGCTACAAAGACAACAAGGTGAGGTGGACGGATAAGTAGTATATGATGTCAGTTTTGACAATTGCTCTTACGTGTTTATTCCTCAATATCGATTTTTTTTAACTTATTTAATAAATTAGGTAAATTTTATTAAATTTAAATATATACTGAAAACACTGTATTATTGTTCAGCTAGTTTATTTTTTATAATTTTTCTCATTTTCTATATATTGAAGACACTATATTATTCATCGATTTTTTACAAAATAAATTTTAAATTTTAAACTTTATTTTTATCTTCACATGCAATTTTGAATCATTGTTTATTTTCATGTTCCATACATTGTTTTAAAATGATGAATCCTAAATTATATATTACAAAATTGTAATTTTTGTTACAAATTAAAAAAACCTCTATGTTTTATTCGTGAATCTTTCTTATTCAAACAATTTGTCAATATATGATTTTAACCTACTATTTATATCATTATTGGTAATTTATAAATAAAAATGGTAGTAACACATATTTTTTTAGTATAGTTTCTTTTAATTTATATTTTATAAATTTTATATTTTATAATATCTCATATTTTTTAACAAAATAATTACAAATAGATTATTATTGTGTATCCTTGTAGATATATTAAATAAATTATTTTATTATTTACTCATGTGTATTGAAATTATAAAATTATACGATTCTTTATATAAAATTACATAATTTTAAATTTCATAAATTTTAATTAATAATATATAGTATGTTAAAACATGCATGGAGTGTTGTTGGTATTTCTCTTTCATGCAGCTGCTATGTACAAATTCCTATCAATTGCTTAACAATTTTTAAATAAAAAATAAGTTTTTAAACCTAAAGGAATTTTCAACAAACTGTGTAAAACATAATCTCGATGAGAAACTAAATTGTAAAAGAGAAATATAAATAATATTCTCTCTAACATATTTTTTTTCAGTTTTTTTTAATGTAAATTGTATTTTTTATGTACAACTTACTAATATGTTTTTTTAAAAAAATGTAAATCATAAATGACATATGCAACTAATAAATTTTATTTAAAAATTATATTTATATATTAAAGTTAGTAAAAAATAATGCAATGTAAACTCTACTTATATTTTCTTTCTTTCAATTTTATCTATGTTGGCATATGCTTTTTCTAAAGAAAAAACTGAAATAACTAGCAATATATTAAATACTAGAAGTAAAGTTAATAATTAATAATGTATTTATTAGTATTATTAACTATAAATTAATTTTATATACAGTAAAAATGATAATAATAAATAATCATCACTTTTTATTTTTAGTACTAAAAAAATTTGAGGTTAATATTTTTTTATTATTTATAGTTTTTATTTTTTATTGTAGATGTAATTAATTTGTAGTTAATAATACTAATGAATACAATTGAATAGGAATAGTATCGTAAAACTTTTTAAATACAGTTGTAGATATTAATGTTATATATTACAAATATTATTAGTTATTTCAATAAAAAGGAAGAGCATGTGCGAACATAGAAATAATTACAAGAGAAACAAAAGTTGAAAATATAAATAAAGTGTACAACACAGTTTTTTTATTAAGTTTAATATAAATATATTTATTTAAACAAAATATATAAGTTGTATATTTTATTTACAATTTTTTTTATGCATCATACTTGACTTATAATTTTTAATTTTAAAAATATGTAAAACTTATATGATATATATAATTTTATTATTATTTTTAAATATTAGTAAATTGTATGTAAAGAGTATGACTGGCTCAACCTATATTTAGGATAATCTATGTTCTAGAACTATTATTAGAATACTATAAATACTTCATTGTACTTCTCATTTTGGCATGAAGTTGAATAAGCAAATTTTCATCCTCTCTTAAGAGTTTCAAGCTCTAGTTCTCCCTTGTCCTATTTGAGAGTTTTAAGTACTACTTGATCATTTTCTTTTTCTTATTTCTGAGCCATTTGGTATCAAGAGTTAGGTTCCCAGCTTCCTACGCTCTTGGTCGTTTAGAATTGGCCTAAATTCTCTTCGCTTTTTTCCTTGCCGAAGTTAGTTTCAGTCACTTTTAAGAAGCATTTCGAGCAATTTCTTAAGAAGCCAACACCATAAACGTACTCGGAAGAGGTTGAAGACAATGACATCATCAGTAATGTGAGCACCCCGCATCCAACATTGTTGCGCCACGTATTGTCCCAAACCTTTTCATAATTTTATTCCCACCTATACAACAAAATGGCACCAAGATGCCAAAATTGAAGGAATGCTCAAGAGATCGAGATGGAGGAGTTACGCCAACAAATTCAAGAATTACAAGAAATTATGGAGGAACAACAAGCTCTACTCAATCGTAAAAGGAACTCCAATTCAAAAAATGATTATAAAGAAAGTGACTCTTCGTCTAACACCAGTCACCCACGAAGAAAGAGCACTCGAGGCTGTAACATCCTTAATTTTTATTTTAAATAATAATAGTAAAATTTTAGAATTAAATGAAAAATAAAATAAATTTTTAGTTACAGTCAAATATAACAATAAAATTTCATAAATTCTATTTGTTTTGATCAATTGTACAAAACTTTGAATAACGAGTCAATAATGGTTAAGCAGAGTCTGAAGAAGAAGTATTAAAATACATAAACATACATTATTTTCATAATATACATAATGTTAACATTTATAAAGTATTCATTAAAATACAATAAAATACATTAGGACTTCATTTCCAACATTTACAAAATATAAAACATAATGAGTCCTAATGAGCAGCCTATCCATCACGTGACCAAAGAGACACTACTCATCCCCATGTCATCCCTCTATCATAGCTATATCGTCAGAGTCAAGGTCGTCATTCGATTCGAGATATACGTCACCAGGGTCTGCAATAACCTGGGTACTAATAATTCTCTTGAACATCTAATGATATGGTCTTTTAAGATAATCGCGGTCATGGTACATGAACAGTTACTTCATAGCTGTTGGGGTCCTCATAGTGCTAGGAAAGATATATATGCATAGAGTATGATAGATTCTATTTACAGGGAAACCAAAAGGAATACTAAAAGTTAATTCAATTTCCATCATAATAAGGTCACTAGGTACATCACTTTCATATACAATAATCTTAAAGAAACAAAGGCACTGGTACTCGTTAAATACATAATTTAACCCATGACTTACAATACTATCTACAAGTCTAATGCTCTTGATGGGTGCTGTCATCCTGACTTCCTAAAATGAAGGATGAGTCTCTATTTTTATTACAAAGCATATCACAAATAATTCAATAATACAGATAAAGCAATCATATACAAAATCATTAATATTCTAATTTATTCAACTTAACTCCATTACTACAGACACTTTACTTTTTCTCATTTCACTGTCCTGGGATCTCTCGAGGTCTTTCTTAGCATAGATAGTCGCTAGATAACCGTAGCTACACAGATACAACGTATGCCAACCCGACCCCTTTTAGCAAAAGCATGGTCAGGAATTTAGTCAGAAAACAAGTGCAAAAGCTGTGGTGCTCCTACTCTCATTTGTCTTGTGCAATTTAAGAGGAGCATCCACCACCCTTATTTTTTCAAGACTTTTCAGTCTTCTCCATCTTCCATATTCTTAGTATACTTCTGAACTATCTATACCGTTCTTATCATATCTTTTCCTTATTTACTTTCTCTTTCCATGTTTCTATCTCATTTTTCTATATTTTCCTTATTTTATTATTATATCACATATTACTCAATCCCTGATGAGAGTTAATTCCCTCGGACTCAATCCACCAGATTCATGCATATATATATATATATATATATATATATATATATATATATATATATATTCAAAATAAAGATTACAACCATCATCAATTATCAATCATCACCAAAACATGCTTTGCATATATCAAATCATATTCCAAGCATATCAAAAACATATTATCACTCATCACATGTTCAAATCAAATACGATCATACATGCAAATACAACATTTCTTAGTAATAAAATAGAGCTCTCCTTTCCTTAGAAAATTAGTTCTAGTTGATAAGAAAGTAAAAAAAGGTTGGTTCATAGAAAAAAAAATTCTTTAAGAAAAGAGAAAATAAAGAAGATAGAAGTGAAAATGAGAGATTCGAGCTCTAAGATACTCACATACGATTCTATAGAGCAGAAAGTTGAGCTCGTATTCGGTGAAATATTAGAGTTTCTACAGCCATTATCTGTAATAGGAAAGAGAGAGTTTAGAGAATAAAAGAGTGGTACATGAGTTACAGGAATGAAATGAATTTCCATGCTAGAAATATCTTAAATACCCCTCAATCTCATGCGATCTTGCTGCTCACTTGAGCGACAGACAGCTCGCTTGAGCGACGGCTCCCTCGCCTAAGCAAGATATGCAGACAATTGTCTTTTCAATTTTTTTCTGATATGCTCGCTTGAGCGACGGCTCCCTTGCCTAAGCAAGATACGCAGACAATTGTCTTTTCAATGTTTTTCTGATATGCTCGCTTGAGCAAGCTCCATCTCGCTCAGGCGAGATAACGACCAAAGAGGGCGAGATTTTTCCTGTGAGTCCTCGCGACGTAGCTCGTCTGAGCGAGATTACTCTCGCCTAAGCGAGGTGATGGTTGAGCAAATTCTATCCTATCTTACTTGAGCGAGATTGTCTTGGAACCAAATATTTCTGGGCGTTTAGTCTCGCTTGAGCGAGATTCCCTACATCACCCTCTTCTAAAACTTCTCTCAATTTACTCCTAATACATCCTAATGCTATTTAATATCAACAAAATCTAATTTTCTAAATAATGAAAAGAGGGTGTTACAGAGGCTACTTCAACAACATCAAGATAAACATCCCTAAATTTGAGAAAAAAACTACAGCCAGATGAATTTGTGGATTGGTTACAGATAGTAGAGCGTATGTTCAAATAAAAAGAAATTTCGGATGAACAAAAATTCAAGATCGTCACTGTTAAACTGAATAAGCATGCATCTATTTGGTGAAAAAATATAAAGAAGAAATGTGAGCAGGAAGGCCAAAGCAATGTAAAAATGTGGGAGAAAATAAAAAGAGAATTCACACGTAAGTTTCTTCCTGACCATTACTATCAAAATAATTTTATTAAGCTCCATAATTTACACCAGAATTCTAAGATAGTAGAGGAGTATACTAGAGAATTTGAGCTGTTGATGATGAAATGCGATATACAAGAGAAGGGAAAACAAACAATTGCTAAATTTTTTGGAGGGCTAAATTCCAAAATTTTCCAGCTTGTCCAACTACAATAGTATTGGACCCTGGACAATGTCATTAAGTTAGCTATTCGAGTCAAAAAGCAACTCCCTAAAAGATCAATTTTTCAACCATCATCCTCATGAAGCTCTTTTACCCCTCGCAAAGCTCAACCATTGCAACCTACAGTTCCAAACAAAACCCTTTCTAACCCTGTTAAAGACACTAGCCCCAAACAACCAACCCAATCCAAATTGCCCAAATGCCAAATGCCAAGGTTATGGGCACATTGCTTTCGACTGTCCAAAACGAAGAGTTGTCACTATCATTGGAGGAGAGGCCTACGAAGCATATAAAGAAGAACATAAATTCTACCAAAATGATTTCAATAGTCCTCCAGTGTTTGAAGAAGAGTTGACTCTAACAGATCATGGAGAAGCCTTAGTGGTTAGACGCAGTCTTCACACAGAAGCTGTTAGAGAAGAACCATGGATGAAACACAATATATTCCATACTCGATGCACCATTCAAGGTAAAATTTGTGATGTCATCATCGATAGTAGAAGTTATGAAAATGTTATGTCTAGCTACGTGGTAGAGAAATTGAAGCTTCCTACTGATGATCATCCACATCCCTACAAGTTACAATGGCTAAATAAAGGTAGTGAAGTCAAGGTTAGTCAACGTTGCTTAGTTGCTTTTTCAATCAGACAAAAATATCAAGATGAAGTTTGGTGTGATGTCCTTCCCATGGATGCCTGTCACCTCATATTGGGACGTCTATGGCAATACGATCAGAAGATTGTGTATGATGGGTTTAAGAATACCTACTCATTTGTTAAAGATGGAGTGCGAATCAAGTTGACTCCATTGGGTCTAGAAGAAGTTAACCCAACCTCACGCAAAGTCAAACCACTCATATCCCTAATATTTAAACCACAACTTAAGATGACGTGAGAAGAATCTCAAACAATAAGCTTATTACTCATGGTCGAACAAAATATTGGAGTACCTATTCCACAAGAAATAGAAAAGCTACTTGCAGAATACCCAAATGTGGTACCTAAAGAAATTCCTCCCGGTACCACCTATAAGGGACATCCAGCATGCCATCGACTTCATCCCAGGAGCTGTTATCCCAAACAAACCTGCTTATAGGATGAGTCCACATGAACATGTTGAAGTACAACGTCAAGTGGATGATCTTCTAAAAAAATGGATTGATACAGGAGAGTGTCAGTCCGTGTGCAGTCCCTATCATATTAGTGCCCAAGAAAGATCAAAGTTGGAGAATGTGCATAAATAATCGAGCCGTGAATAAGATTACCATAATGTATTGATTCTCGAGTCCACGACTCGATGATATGCTAGACCAACTACATGGTGCAATCATATTCTCGAAGATTGACCTTCGCAATGGCTATAATCAGATAAAACTACGTCATGGTGATGAGTGGAAGACTGCTTTCAAGACAAGAGATGAGCTATATGAGTGGATTGTGATGCGGTTTGGCTTATCTAATGCACCTAGCACCTTCATACGTTTGATGAATCAGGTACTACTCTCTTTCATTGGAAAGTTTGTAGTTGTTTATTTTGACAATATTTTAATCTATAGCAAAAGTAAGGGAGAACACCTAGATCATATTCACCAAGTGTTAAGCATTCTCCGGGAGCAAAAGTTGTATGCTAACCTCAAAAGGTACACCTTCTTTACCAATGAAGTAAATTTTCTGGGCTACATCATTACGAGTGAAGGTGTCAAGGTTGATCCTAGCAAGCTTGAGCACAAATTGAGAAGCAAATTGATAAGTATAAAACTCAACGAGATAAGCATCAGAGACATGCTATTTTCAAGGAAGAAGATTTGATATGGATTCATTTGCAAAAGGATAGATTTCCAAAGCAGCAAAATGCTAAACTGTCTCTAAGAGTAGATGGACCTTTCCGAGTAGTCCAGAAGAGCAATGACAATGCTTATAAGATAAAATTGCCTGATTCATGTAGAGTTTCTACAACATTTAACGTTGCAGATCTATCGCCTTAATATGAAGATATTTCATGTAGACTCGAAGACGAGTCTTTTCCAACAAGGGGAGTATGACCCAACCTATATTTAGGATAATTTATAATTACATTATTTAGAAATATCTCTAGTCTAGAAATATCCTTACTCTAGATTTATCATTTCTCTAGAAACATCTCTAATCTAACTATCCTATTTAATATCTACTATAGAATAATTTATGTTATAAAATTATCCTTATAATACTATAAATACATCGTTGTACTTCTCATTTTTGCATCAAGTTGAATAAGTAAATTCTCATTCTCTCTTAAAAGTTTCAAGCTTTAGTTCTTTCTTATCCTATTTGAGAGTTCCAAGCACTACTTGGTCACTTTTCTTTTCTGGTTTCTAAGCCAGTGACTTACACTAATTATGTAAAAAATCAAAATTTATATTAAATACATAATTTTGAATAATTTCTAACAGTTTATTAAAAATTACAAAAATATCATAAGTTTTACTCTTTCGTTTTTTATTTAATAATTTTCTCATATTTTTCTATATTTTAATCAATAATTAAAAATTTATTATAAATAATATATTAAAATATATTTTTAGTGCTTTTCATTTATAAAATATTAGTTAAGTTATTTGAATCTTTTATAAAATATTAGTTAAGTTATTTGAATCAGCTTATCTTTTCTTACTCAAATTAAAATCAACTTAATATAAATATTCAATAAAAAATTAAATTAAATGTAATATAATGAAATATTGATAATATTTTGAAATAAAAGTAATAAATTTAATCACTTAACTTAAATTAACCTTCTTATGATCAATTGAGCTACTTTTGTTTGATTACGAAAAATTTTCTCAACTTAAATAAAGTTAGCTTTTTTAAAAAAATACTTAACATATGATCACTAATGTCTGTTCGACGGGAGATAAGATGATTATTTATATTAAGTGAGCTAGAGTTTGAATAAAAAACAAATTATCATTTTAAATGAATCTCTTCGTTATAAGCATGCACTTGAATCAATTGAACTTATTTTTCAAATACAAATAATAAAAATATTTAATAATTAAACTATAAATAATATTTAATATTTTTCTTTATTTTAATAATGAATACAAAATAAGAAATGATAAAATTATTTTAACTAAATTACGTGATTAAGAGAAATATAAGAAGTTAATAAGTTGAATGATAATAGGTAAATAAATTTAAAATAATAAATATTCTTAAAATGTTTAAGAAAATTATATTAAAAATCTTTAAAATGCTCTTATAAATGAATTTTAGAAAGTTAAAACACCGTATATTTTATTAAAACATCACGATTTAATCAAACTAGTATTTTAACTTGAATTTTAAAAATAATCATTTTAGAAAAACTTATAAACGTTTTTTTAAATCATATTTTTAAAATAAATTAAATCAAATATTCATTCAAATTGGAAAAAATTGATTTTCAAAAAATAATTATTTTTTTTAAAAATATTTAGAAAAATAAGAAAAAACAATTTTTTTCCTAAAGTAAAAATAAACCAAATGCACACCAACAGTATTTTCAAGAAATAATTGTCACTTTTATTACCCGTCATTTTACTCGTGAAAACCAGACCAATCTACAAACAAAATCATATTAGTATGAAACAGAACAAAGACCGGGAAAGGAACTAAAGAGTAGCGAAAGGACAGAAAAGATAGAAAGAGGTGAAGATGTCGAACTTGCAGCTGCAGCTTCACTCGCCACCATCACCGTTATCATCATCATCATCTTTATCTTCTTCTTCTTCTTATGCTTCCCTTAAGCTATTCCCAAACCTCTCCTTCTCTCCAAACACTCTTCCTTTTAACACTCCAAAACCCTTCACCCTCAGATGCCGCCATTCAGACCTCTTCGCCCAGAACACCTTGGCTTCCACACCACGACCTGCAAGACCCACTGCTTCTGGTACTCTTTCTTAACCCTTTTTGGTTGCTGAGAAACTAAATCCTCATTCTTTTTCGTTTGTTTGTTTTTGGGTTTCTGAATGATACCTAGAAAAGTTATCTAAATGAAAAACACTTTGGTTCTCAGCAACCTACTAAATGCTTAATTTTCCCATTTAAAAAAATTTGTTTACCAGTTGGGAAGTTTAAAAAGAACAGATTTTTATGCCATATTTTTTCTGAACAGTCACTACAGAATAGTTGGTAAGTTAAGAAATGTGCAAAGTTTTGGTGTTGTGTTATGCCACTAATTTGGTTTCTGGTTTCATGTGTATCTGTGTGTGTGTGTTCAGTTGGAGCTTTGCCACCTAGGGTTTATGTTGGTTACTCCATTTACAAAGGGAAAGCTGCGCTTACATTGACTCCTAGACCTCCGGAATTCGCCCCATTGGATGTATGTTTATTTTGGTTTTGATGATGATTGTCATTGGGTGTGCCTTAATTTTTGTCGGCCTTGTGAATTGAATGCTCACCCGTTGAAAATTTTGGTGCATTTTGTAGTCAGGGGCATTCAAAATATCTAGGGAAGGTTATGTGCTACTTCAGTTTGCACCTGCTGTTGGTCAGCGCCAATATGATTGGAATAGAAAGCAGGTTAGTTGGATTGCTTCTTCTGGTGTTTTGAGGATAATGTCAATGCTAATGTTATGTGTCAAAACCGAGAAGTTGTTTGTGCTGAGAGAGTATTACACCAGTCTGCTAAAATCACTACACCATATAACACAGCATACACGACATAATCATTTATGCTATTTCGTTAAATTGAGATGTTATATACTGAAGTTTGGATCAAATTTGAACTGTTGAGAGCATTCTCTCAGTATGTAGATATTTTTGAACATAACCTGAGTGGTATTTGTGTTTTGATCTCTCCAGTTTGGAAGTTTTGGTGTGATTCAGTGGGATTAAGTCAGTTGGTCTCAGTTTAAAATGTAAGGTCGTCCAGTTTACTTGAATGCAGGTTTTTTCGCTATCAGTGGGTGAAATGGGAAGTGTGATTAGCCTTGGTACGAGGGAGTCTTGTGAATTTTTTCACGATCCTTTGAAGGGAAAAAGGTAATTATTATAAAATATAAACTGTAATAGGATTAACATGTTTGAATCTCTGATCATTGCTTGATTTATCTTGCATTACAGAATTCAATTTCTTGATCATTTTGTTGTCTCTTTACAACAACAATCAAAACTTACTTCACTAGGTGAAGTCAACTACATGGATTACATGACATCACATCGTTGAGCTCAATCAAAAACTAAATTCTCAGAAATATTATTTATCAATAGATCTTCTTGCTGTCTCTTTGTGTGATTAAAAATATTTGATCGAAGTCATTGAATACTGACACTTAAAATAGATTTTACATTTTTCCTTTTTGTTATGTGGGTGGATGCCAGGTGCATGGGTTTTGCCATCATAAACTCTGACTTTTGTGCTTACATACCTTTTCTAGCATTTCTAAAAGTGTCTTGTTATGCAGCGATGAAGGTAAAGTCAGAAAAGTTTTGAAGTTGGAGCCTTTCCCAGATGGTTCTGGTCACTTCTTTAACTTCAGTAATACTCTTTCTTCATGAACTTTTCTTTCTATTATTGTATCACTTTTTAATTTATTTTCTTGCCAAACTGAAGTTGTTAGGGCACTCTGAAATGTTGGATTGATTGAGTCCTTAACTACAAATAAGCTTCTACAGTTATGCAACAGTTCTAAGTTGATCTATCTTAATTTTATCGTTTAAAAGAATAACTAATTTGACCCATTTTTATGCCAATGCCTGCAATATAAATGAAGTTAAATGTCTTGGTATTTGCTTTAGTTCTGACTTTGTTATGGCATTTCTGAAGGCGTCCAAAACAAGCTTGTGAACGTGGATGAAAATATGTCAATCCCTGTTACAAAAGCAGAGTTAGCAGTTTTGAGCTCAACTTTCAATGTATAACTTTCTCTCGCAGCTTCTGATGTCAATTATCTAAATTTGCATTGCCAATTTGCCATGATTCTCTTACAGTGCTATGAAAAGATGTTGTGACAGTCATCATTATAGAGTAGTAGCAATGAAAATCTGACTGAACTTTGCAGTAAAAGTTGCATAACTATGATGTCATGATGTCTAGCCATACTAGGAATATGTCTTTCACTATGGTGTCATGATGCCTTAAAGATTTATAGAATTTCAGCATATCTGTTTGAAAAAGAATTTATAATATAGAATAGCTTTACATTCATTCGGAAAATGACCTGTATATGTTTATGTAGTCACTATGGCAAATCGGTAAAATAATGCTTCAACAAAAGGGTTTTCTGAAATACTTTTGCTTTGGTAAATGTAAACTTTCCGCTATGCATATAACCTGATTAATATTTTGTTCATAATAATGATTATACTCTTGATATTTTTCCTCTTTTTACCTTTGTAGTTTATCATGCCATACCTTCTTGGTTGGCATACTTTTGCAAACTCCATAAAGCCAGATGATTATAGTGGAGAGAATAATGCCAACCCAAGATATGGAGGAGACTATGAATGGAACAGATAGAGATCACTTTTTGCTTGTATTTCACCACCCTCACCCTGTGAATTTCTCGACTTTGAAATTCGTTAAATCACTATATCCTGTTAGCTGAGAATTGTTTTTGAAATTGTGACTTCTGAGATAGCAATGTTTCATTTTGAGTTATTTATTCTGTGTTTCTGTTGGCTTTTGGTATTTCGTGCTCGATCAAGTTCAACAATGATATTTTGGATGAAAAAGTGATTTTTTTTTAAAAGAATTGAAAAAGTTTATAAGTTAAAGTATAAGGAGAGAAATTTTGGTGTTATTAAAATGTAAAATGATATTTTTGGCAAGTATAACCCCTACTTCTCTCATTCGATCTCTCCTTGTTCACAACTAGTGTGTGACGTGCGTGTATGGGTAAATTCGTTGTGTTTGGTAAATTGCTTGATCTATAGCAATATATTAGATTCGTTTTGGACATTAATATATTAACATTAAGAACAATTAAATAAAATTAGAGAAGTTAAATTATTTCATTAAGATTTAAGGAAACATGTTATGATCATCAGTGTCAAGCTTCGAGAAGTATGTATTTATTACTTAAAAATAAAGTTTATTAAAGTAAATATACAAACGGATTTTCCTTTCTTCCAGCTTATCTAAACTGCATTAAAAAATATAAAACAAAAATTGGTTTTAAATAATTCGGAGGAAATAATGCCCAAAAGGTAGAAGCTTTCAAAATCTCTTATTTAAATCAGCTTATTATTTGTATAAGTAAAATGCTATAATAGGTATATAAATAAAACAAATGTCTAGATCATGTTAGCTCTAAAAAAATTAAAATAATCACTTATATCACTAAAATATATCTTTTATAACTTGTTTAGGGCCAGGAGATAAGCAAAACAAGATGAATTTTCTTTTTTTTTTTCACCCCAATATATGAATAGAAACTAAATTAGTAAGACTTTGAAGGATATAAACGACACTATTTTCTTCTTGTAAGTTAACTTGAAAAATGGGTTCACTAATAAGTAAGACTCACGTCATATCAACTGCATGATTACATTCCTAACTTCTTTTAAGTGAAAAACAACATATTTTATGTAAAATGAAACAACCAAATAGGATTCTTCCAATTCCTTCCAAGAATTCAGCATAACTTGTAAAAAATATATTTTTTTAAAAAATAAAAATATCAGTAGTAAAGAATGTTTATGAGTCAGGTAAACTCAATTAACCTAATCCAATCTAAACAAAAATTAACGAGTCGAGTCATGTAATTGAGTCTAATCAGTCTTAGATACAGGTCAAGTATTAGATATACTTTTTTGCAACTTGAAGAACTTAACCCAACTCAATTACATAAAAAAAAATTAAAATATTTTATAATATTTATATTTTAATATTTTAATTTATATTTTTAAATATATTTTTTTATAAATAATTTTTTTATTTAAACATAAATAAAAAATTTGTATATAAATATTGATAAATTAATTTAATTTAATTTAATAATTTTTGAATTTTATAAATTATAAAAACATTTATATTTTTATGTAAAAGTCCGATTATCCGATCATGTAGAAAAAATGTAAAAATTTGACTCAACTCAACCCATTGTATTTTAATTGAGTCGAGTAAATTTTTTTTTCCTCAAATCTTACTCATGAACACCTATATCAACAGTAATTTCAATTAATATAATGACCAACTAAAAGGAGTTTTATTTATGAACTTTCTTGTTCATATATCAATTTCATTGCATGTTACACATTAATTTGCTTATAAGAAATTTAATTTTATATAATCAATCTTTAAACCAACACCTCTACGTTGTAAAAATCTTCTTTGTTTTTGAAAGTTGTAAAAAATTAAAAAATGTAAACTAAATCAGAAACTATTCTAACAAGGACGATCTTAAAATTTCATACACTTAATAAACATAAACCTAGACTCTAATATATAAAAAGATAGAACTAAAAATCTTACCACCTATAATCTCTGTCATTTCTGTTAATTTGTTAGAAGCTGTTAACTGTTTGCTTTGTTTCTTATCTATAATTGATTTGTATTTAGGTTCAAAGTGGTTTCTTGGTTTCTCCTTTTGCTTATTGTATATAAAGTGATAATCTTTTGTTCTCAGAGAGACTAATGAATACTTTACTCATTTTGTAAGGTGGTATTAGTGCTCCTAATAAAGCTCTGGTTGGCAGGAATAGAGAAAATTCTTTATTCTATTCACATAGATCTCTTTTTTAATATTCTTTCTTTGTATGCTTCTTACTCTCTCTACAGTTCTTGAACAATATTTGTAGGAAATTATTCCTGTTCCTCTCTTCATTGATCATGAAATATATACAAATTACAAGCCATCAGTTTGGCTATAATGTTGGCTAAATTATAGACTATTAGTGATACAAGATCAATTTACAATAATAACAAATATCAACAAATTATTTACAATTATATCTATCAATCTGAATTAATGACAAATTAATTATAGATTGTATCTATCACACCCCCGCAGTCACAGCGGGAGGCTTGCGAACGCTGAGACTGTCTCGAAAATCATCAAAGAGGACGCGTGGAAGACCTTTGGTGAAGATATCAGCGATTTGGTAGCGAGATGGAACATGAAGAACACGAACTTCGCGGCGAGCAACTTTCTCACGCACAAAATGAATATCCATTTCAATATGTTTGGTGCGTTGATGTTGTACAGGATTTTCGGATAAATATATGGCACTGACATTGTCACAATATACTAGTGTAGCCTTGCGAATTGAACAATGAAGTTTAAGGAGATTGCAAATCCAACAGGATTCAGAAACAACATTAGCAACTCCTCTGTATTCGGCTTCGGCACTAGAACGAGATAACGTAGGCTACTGTTTGGAGGACCAGGAAATTAAATTGTCACCAAAGAAGACACAATATCCGGAAGTAGATCGTCGGGTATCCGGACAACCACCCCAATCGGCATCGGTGTAGGAGAGAAGATTGCCAATTGTGGATTTATATAATTGCAAACCAAAATCAACCGTACCTTGAATGTAGCGTAACACGCGTTTGAGAGCATTCATGTGATTTGCTTTGGGATCGTGCATGTGAAGACATATCTGTTGCACAACATAAGAAATATCGGGCCTGGTAAAAGTAAGATACTGCAGTGCGCTAGCAAGACGTTAATACTGAGTTGGATCCGCGTGTGGGCTGTCAGTGGACGAACCAAGTTTTGGCTTTGTATCAACCGGTGTGGAACAAGGTTGACAATTACGCATCCCTGCTCTTTCAAGAATGTCCTCCGTATACTTTTTCTGTGAAAGAAACATACCGTTTGCATTACGAGTAACTGCAATTCCCAAAAAATAACTCAGAGGACCAAGATCCTTCATAGCGAACTCTGCACTTAAAAATGACATAATCGACTTGCGAAGAGAGTCAGAAGAAGCTATGAGAATAATATCATCAACATACAACAGACTATATGCAGTGTCAGACGCCTTATGAAATATGAATAAAGAGTGATCAGATTTACTATGACGAAAACCAATCGTGGCCACATGATCTGCGAAGCGCTGGTACCAGGCACGAGGGGCTTGCTTCAGGCCATAAAGTGATTTCTTTAGCAAACAAACGTAATCAAGATGAGAGGAATCTCTAAAACCCATAGGTTGATGCATATAAACCGTTTCATTTAGATTGCCATGCAAAAAGGCATTTTTGACATCCAACTGATGGATAGGCCAGGACTTTGACAAAGCAATGCTCAAGACGGTGCGAATGGTCGCCGGTTTTACTACCGGACTAAAAGTCTCTTCAGAATCAACCCCCTTCTGTTGGGACTTGCCATCACCTACAAGACGGGCTTTATGCCTCTCAAAGGAACCATCAGAGTTACGTTTGTGACGAAAAATCCACATAGACCGAATGATATTCACATTAGGAGGGTGAGGCACCAACTCCCATGTCTTATTATTAATAAGAGCATTATATTCATCAGTCATGGCATTTAACCAATTTGAGTCATGAAGAGCACTTACCGGAGTTGTAGGTAAAGGGGAAATGGTGGGAGAGGTGGAAGTACTCAAATTATGAATATATTTGGGGTTTGGTTTAACAATGCCATGTTGACTACGAGTAGTCATATGGTGAAGTTAGGAACTAGGTAGTGGGGTTGGGTTGTGAGGGGATAGAGAAGAAGAAGGAGGATTTGGTGAGGCGAAGCTTTGAGCGGTGGTAGGCGAGATATGCTGAGGAGTGGAAGGCAATAGGTAAGGAAGTAAGTGTGAAGAGGTGTTATCACTTAAAGAATCATACACACTGGGAGATGGGTCATGTAATTTTGAGAAAGGAAACTGTGTTTCATCAAAGATTACATGACGAGAAAGAATTATTTTTCCACTTGAAAGATCATAGCACTTGTAACCCCTATGATGAGATGGGTAGCTGAGAAACGCACACGGTGTGGACCGAGCTTGCAGTTTATGGATTGTAGTGGCGGGAAATAAAGGATAGCAAAGGCAGCCAAAAACACGAAGATGAGAATAGATTGGGTTTTTCCAATAGAGGACTTGCGTTGGGGAATGATACCCGAGAACCTTAGTGGGAAGAATGTTTAAAAGATAAGTGGCCATTTAAACCACATGATGCCAAAAAGACGGTGGCACGGATGAGTGTGCTAATAAAGTGCGCATAATGTTGTTAATGGATTTAATATGCCGTTCAGCTTTGCCGTTTTGAGGAGAGGTGTAAGGACATGAGAAGCGAAGTTGCATGCCATTTTGGTGACATAATTTTTGAAATTGACAATTAGCAAATTCAGTGCCATTATCACATTGAAAATGTTTGATTTTTCTTTCAAATTGTGTGTGAATAAATTTGCGGAACGATTGAAAGATAGAGAAGACTTGTGATTTTTTAGAAATAGGAAACGTCCACAAGAATTTGCTAAAGTCATCAAGAAATAACACGTAATATCGATGGCCAGAAGAGCTGCATATAGGTGAAGTCCAAAGATCACTATGAATTATGTCAAATGGCAATTCAGTGAAAGAACAGGAATCATTAAACAGCAATTTTATATGTTTACCAAGAGGACAAGAAGTGCAAAAATCAACACTGCCTTTATTACAATGAATAAAATTTTGGCGACGCAGAGAGCTGAGGACTATGGGTCCGGATGACCTAAACGATTATGCCACACACGAGGAGATATAGCAGTGAATGCGGCAGAGTTGGCTTTATTGTGGGGAAGGATGGGGTAAAGATCCCCAGAGCTGTTACACCTCATTAGATTGGTTCTCGTGCGGAAGTCCTTCACAGAAAATCCAAATGGATCAAATTCAACAGAAACCCAATTATCAGTGGTAAATTTACGAACAGAAATAAGGTTTTTGATAAGTATTGGAGCATGTAGCACATTGGTAAGATTTAATGGAGGGTAGGGTGGGGCAAGTTTAGTGCTTCCATGACCACAAATAGGAATTAAATGACCATTACCAACAACAATATTGTGATTGCTGCTCGAATTAAAATAAGATGAGAGGGTACCTTGATTCGCCGTCATGTGAGAAGTAGCACCAGTGTCCATATACCAGGTCTCATCCGGCTGAGAGAGAGAGAGAGAGTATGCATAGCCGCATTAACGTCTGTAGGGGCATACTCAACACTAGGTGCTGCGACGGAGGCATTGTGCGCTTGCTGCAGCGGTCTTCCACCGAGAACGCCGGGCTGGCGTGGAGGTCGAGGGAACCATGAGGCTGCCGGATAGGGACAAGGAGGTTGGGCCCACCCAGCCCAGGGAGTAAAGAAGGGAATCTGCTGGTACGGTGGGTACGATCCACCGCCATTCCCAGCGCCGCTTACACCCCTAGTGTCATGACGTCCGCTGCGGCCACCGCGGTTGGTGGTACCCCTACCGCGGTGTGTGTTGCCTCTGCCGCGATTGGAATTATTACGGCTTTGTGAGGAGTGGTTGTTGTGATGCCGTTGCGGCTGGGAAAAGGAGCCGTCAGCTATGGTCAAAAGAGCAGCGGAATCAGATTCACGAGCTGCACGCTCCTTAAGCGTGGTCTCTTCCAACTTCAATCGAGAACAGGTGGTAGCAAAACTGGGCAAGCTGTCTTTTTGCTGCATAACCGTGACAAAGCCAGCATAGGCCTCAGTTAAGCCGGCGAGCAAGCGGAGCACAAGACGCTGATTAGAAACAGGAGCGCCAACATTAGATAATTGGTCAGCAAGAGATTTTAAGCGATTGCAGTAAGTAGAGGTCGAGGAGAAATTCGCCAGGCTTGTGTTGGTGAATTGAGTTTCAAGATACACCGCCCTCGAGTTTTTGTTATCTTGAAATAAGTCAGCAACACGTTGCCAAGCGCTCACGGCAGTATCATCAGCCACGAGAATCGATGTGAGAATATCCGAAGAGACGGTCGCATAGATCTATTGGAGTACCGCAGCATCAAGACGGTTCCATAGGGGAAGATCAGCGGCCTTGGCGGTCTCATATGCTGCGAGGGCAACAGCCTCCGTAGAAGGAATGATGTGGTTAAGCACAGAATGAACTTTGGCTTGAACCTTAAATAAAGTTGCCCATGAGTGATATTGGCCGGTTTCCATGTCCAAGGTTATTGGAATGAGATGCTTCACATTAGTGACAGTGAGTGCGGAATGGAATTTGGAATTATCGGCCATGGTTGGATAGTAAGAAAAGAAAAGAAAATGAAACTGAGGAGAAGAGGATATGGGCGGCTGCTATGGAGGTCAGAGGAAGGAAACCTAAGCTGATACCATGTAGGAAATTATGCCTGTCCCTCTCTTGATTGATCATGAAATATATACAAATTACAAGCCATCAGTTTGGCTATAATGTTGGCTAAATTATAGACTATTAGTGATACAAGATCAATTTACAATAATAACAAATATCAACAAATTATTTACAATTATATCTATCAATCTGAATTAATGGCAAATTAATTATAGATTGTATCTATCAATATTAAACTAGAGCTCGTACGAAGATTTCTATACCAATCCTTCAAATCCTCCTCCAACAACATATCCTATACATGGAGCATGGGAGAGGTGTGATAATATGGTCTTGGCATATATTCATAGATCAATTTCAGAAAACATTTTGCAATCAATGATCTGAATTGATAATGCATCATAAGCATGGAAAGATTTGCAACATCAATTCTCTCAAGGAGATAGTTTGAGTATTTGATATTCAAGACATATATTGATTGCATCAAGAACTCTTACAATTTCAGAATATTAAACTCTCTTGAAGTCTCTACGAGATTATTATTATTATTATTATGGATTGACATTAATCAATTATTTAAAATTTATAATATCAATTATTATTATTATTATTATTATTGATTATATTTTATTATTATTGACCAATTAATGGATAATATTACTTTGGGTTATTCTTTTAATAAACTATGATGGGTCAAGTTATTAAACAAACCCGTTGAGAGGTCCTTGGTCTCATCTAAAAAGTTGTTTATATGCTATTCCATCAGGCACTAACCTATACACGATCACTTTTTGTAACTTCTAATAACTTACAGTTATTCTTTCATCTCTTCCATACCAGAAACAAATCAAATCTGAGATGGATCAAGAATTAGTTCTGAGTATGTAATCCTAAACCAAAACTAACTTAATGCATGTTATAGATTGTATCTTGAATTGCTCATTGTTTAAAATTTTAACAATTGGTACCAGAGACAGGTTCAGATATGAATTATAGTTGCTTTTATATAATCTATAATTTGCTTGAAACTCTAATTTTAAAATTGATTTGGTGTTCATGTTATGAAAGAATATCAGAGCCTGAGGAAGCTAAATGATGCAGGATCTAAGATTATAATGGGAGATGGAGCTAGAGCAGCTGTGAAAGACATAGCAGTAATTTCTTTATGTTTACCTTCTAAACATATTTTGGTGTTAAAGGATGTTATTTATATATCTTCCATTAGAAGGAATTTGATTTTAGTTTCTGCCTTAGATAAGGACGGTTATTCTTTTACTTTTAGTAATGAAAAACTAGTTGTTTCTTTCAATTCCATTGTTGTTGCTTCTGGAGTTCTGTGTGATAGGCTATATATGTTAACCTTGAGGAACATGACTGCTAACTCTGTTGTTAGACAAAAATATGGTAGGATTAATGAGAACTCTTCTACGTTATGGCATAGACGTTTAGGACATATTTCTAAGCCTCAAATTCAAAGATTAAGCAAAGAAGGCATTCTTCATAATCTAAACTTTTCTAATTTTGACACTTGTATTAATTGCATTAAAGGAAAATTCTCTACCAAAGTCAGAAATAAAACTTGTGGAAAGTGTGATGATGTGTTATAGTTGATTTATACTGATATGTATGGGCCTATGACACCTGCTATTTTAGGTGGATATAGGTACTTTATTACATTTATTGATGATTTCTCCAGGTTTGGATGGATAAAACTCCTTCAAGAAAAATCTGGATCTCTAAATGCCTTTGAATCTTTTAAAGCTGTTGTTGAATTGAAAACAAGAAAGAAGATCAAATGTGTAAGGTTTGACAGAGGAGGAGAATACTATGGAAGATACGATGAAATAGGTAGAAACCCTAGACTTTTTGGAAGATTGATCAATTGAATTTTTATAACCTTATTTCCTCTCATTCCTAGTTCATTAATCCTCTTTTGTGCCTAATTGGTTTCAATTGGATCATTTTATGATGTTTGAATTTTATTTGGGCTTTATTTAATTTTTTCAGCATTAGGCAAATTTTGATACTGTTTTAGTTTCTAGGCCATATCTTGAGTTGTAGAGCTCATTTCATTATAATTCTTGATTTGTAGAAAAACTATGAGAAATGTGCACAATTCCTATGAGAGGTCAGAAACCAATTCTGATGATAAGAAGCTGAAACTGGGCCTGAAAAAAGTCAGAATGCTGCACTCGCGATTTTTGACCTTGGTCCAATATTTGGGGCATATCTTAGTCCACAGATGTCCATTTAAGCCCATTCCAGTTGCGTTTTGAAGCTAACATCTAAGGTACAATTTCTCTTCATATAAGAAATCAAATCAGACAGATCTTCATGGCCAAAAATACCACACAATATCTTCACAGATTCAGCATAGATATTGAGCAGCAATTACAAGCATAACTTTTCTTCCAAAATTCGAATTTGATATTTAAATTAGGGCAGCAAGTTACGATGAAGGATGTTAAGTTAGATTAGGTTTATGTTTTAGGATTTTTATTTTTCTTCTTCTTTTTCTCTTTCATTTTTACTTTTCACTTTCCTCCATTAATGGAGGCTTAGACTTTCATCTAGTCCAAGGATTGAAAAAGGACTAAGACACTCTTGAGGATTGGTTTCGCAATTTATTCAACGATAAATTCAGTTTCATGTTTTCCTTCTTTCTCTTTTTGCTAATAATGATTTCGAATTGAAGTTCTTCGTTTGGATTGATAATTGTGCAGTTGTTTGATTACATATTATTCGATTGATCTATATAATTAATTCTTGAAAGAGTGTGAATTAGATTTTTAGATTTGAGATCTAAGATTAATGGCATTGGTGAATTAAATTAATACAAATTGATTAGGTTCTAGAGGTTTCTGAACTTTGAGCGAATTGTGTGTTAATCGAATGCATGAGGGTTCTCATGTGAATGCTTAATTTGATTTGAAGTTTCATTCGAATTTAATGTTAATCACTAATTTATTGATTGATGCATCTTCTTGGAATCCGGTAATAGAGTGATCGTAGTTCTTCTAAATTCTTGAATTAGAGTTTTTAATTATTCTTAACTTTTGATTCTAATTAGTTATTCTATAAATCAAACTCCCTATAATTTTATAATCGTATAACATTATCATCGTTGAGAGGTGACTCAGATTGTACCTCTTACTACATAATTTTTATGCAATTTAGTTTTAATTAATTTGTCCGAGAGCGACACTTGCGATCAAAGATATCTTGAAGAATGTGGCATTGAAGCCCAATATACTATGCCAAGTACCCCTGAGCAAAATGGAGTTGCAGAGAGAAGGAATAAGATGCTTCTTGACATGGTGAGATGTACGTTGAGTCATTCTTCCTTGCCAATCTTTCTTTAGGGAGATGCTTTAAGGACTGTTGTGTATATTCTCAATCAAGTGCCCAGCAAATCTGTACCTAAGATTCCTTATGAGCTCATGACTAGAAAGAAGCTGACCTTGAGGCAAAAACTATCAATGATTTTTTCATTGGCTATTGCATTGGTTCTTGAGGCAGCATATTCTATTGTCCTTCTCACTCTACTCAAGTTATTAAATCTGATCGTGCTGTATTCTTTGAAGATGTCTTGCATAGTAGAAGTCAAACAACATAGCCAATCATCCTCAAGGAGGATAGTGTTAAAATTTCTATGCCATAAAATGTTGTCATTCCTATTGTTCCTGATCAAAATATTTAAGACAAAGATACAGTAGCTTCTTTCATGAATGAACAGGAACAAGATGACCTTGTTGAAGAGGTTCCTTTCAGAAGATCACAAAGAGTGCGAAGGTCTTCAATACCTGATGATTACATTGTTTATCTCCAAGAACATGAATTCAATTTTAATGATGCTGATGATCCTATTTCTTTTGAAGAGGCTATCTCTTACTCTCATGCTTTTGATTGGCTAAATGCCATGCATGATGATCTTATGGCACACAATGGTGTTTAGAATCTTGTTGAGTTACCAGTTGGTTGCAAGCCAGTTGGATGCAAATGGGTCATTAAGACCAAATGTAATCCGGATGGTGAAATTGAAAGGTATAAAGCACGACTAGTAGCAAAAGGCTATAGTCAGAAGAAGGGTATTGACTATGAAGAGACTTTCTCACTGGTATCTACTAAAGATGCTTTTCGAGTTGTTATGACTTTGGTGGTCCACTTTGATTTAGAACTTCACCAGATGGATGTGAAAACAACATTCTTGAAAGGAGATTTACACGAAGATGTCTATATGGTTTAGGCTGATGGCTTTGCTAAAATTGACAAGGAACACTTAGTTTGCAAACTTAAGAAATCCATTTATGGATTGAAGCAGGCATCTAGACAATGGTACTTAAAATTTGATCAGGTGGTCAATTCCCTCGATTTCAAGGAAAATGCTTTAGATTAATGTGTTTATCTAAAAACTAGTGGGAGCAATTTCATCATTCTTGTGATTTATGTTGATGATATTTTATTGGCAAGTAGTTGTGTTAAACTTTTGACTGAGACAAAAGTCAATGTTGACTAACCACTTTGATATGAAGGACCTAGGTGATGCCTCTGTTGTTCTAGGAATACAAATTTATCGTGATAGGTCACATGGTGTCTTTGGATTATCTCAGAGAGGATACATTGAAAGAATTTTTAAACGGTTTAACATGCATTCTTGTTCCCTATGTGATGCACTTGTTCAAAAGGAGGACTTTCTAAATCTTAATGTTCTCAAAATGATAATGAAAGAGCTGAAATGAAGAAAGTCTCATATGCTTCCATTGTTGGTTGTTTAATTTACACTCAAGTTTGCACTCATCTTGACATTGTTTTTGTTGTCAATGCTTTAGGAAGATACTTGAGCAACCCAGGTTTTGGTCATTGGAGAGCCGCAAAAAAGGTCATGAGATACTTGCAGGGTACCAAAGATCACATGTTGCCTTAAGAAGTCTGATCAACTTCAGGTCATTGGTTATTCTGATTTTGATTTTGCATATTGTCCTGATGACTGAAAATCTACATCTGATTGTATCTTTATAATGGTAGGAGGAGCTATTTCTTGGAAGAGTATGAAACAAACTCTTACAACTACCTCTATCATGAAAGCAGAATATATTGTTTGCTATGAAGCTACTTGCCATGCCATGTGGCTCAAGAACTTAATTTTTGGACTCCAAGTCATTGAAAGTATATCTAGGCCACTTGTGCTATATTGCGATAATTCTACTGTTGTACACTTCTCTCAAAACAACAAAAGTTCTTCTCATTCAAAGCACTTTGACATAAAATATTTGTTTGTTAGAGAGAAGGTTTCAAAATTTCAAACTAAGATTGTGTACATCTCCACAGAGAAGATGCTAGCTAATCCACTAACCAAAGGCTTAAATGTTGAAGTCTTCAAAATTCATGTATCCCATATGAGTGTAGTTGAATCTTTTGATGTTTTGGGTTAGTAGGATATGAAATTTCTTCTTCTTCTTCTTCTACTTTAATTATTGTGAGGTATATTTGAGACAATGACATTTTGAGCCATCCTTTGGAATTGCATTTTAAATTGAATAAAATGTTATGCATTTCTTTATATCCATCACCCTTTATATCAAGTATAAGCACGTGACACATATATGATATTCCTATCGGATTTTTATTTACACTTCATAGCTTATATTTTTTTTAGTTTTAATCAAATAATATTCATATAATAATTGATATATTAATATGATATTTTCTATAGTTTTGTGTGTGACACATATATTGATTTATGTCATCTAAGTGGGAGACTGTTAGATTATTATTATTATTATTGATTGACATTAATCAATTATTTAAAATTTATAATATCAATTATTATTACTATTATTATTTATTATATTTTATTGTTATTGACCAATTGATGGATAATATTACTTTGAGTTATTCTTTTAATAAACCATGATGGGTAGGGTTATTAAACAAGCCTATTGAGAGGTCCCTGGCCTTATCTGGAAAGTTAGTTATATGTTATCTCATCAGGCACTATACACGATCACTTTTCATAACTTCTAATAACTTTCTAGACAGAGGGCACAACACTCTTATCTTTTGTGGTTATCCTATCATCTTTTCCATACCAGAGACAAATCAAATTTGAGATAGATCAAGGATTAGTTTCGGGTATGTAATCCTAAACCAAAACCAACTTAATACATGCTATAGTTTGTATTTTGAATTGTTCATTGTTTAAAATGTCAACAGTCTCTAATATGAATTGGAGAACTTTAAACCTACACCAAGTTTTAAGTGTTCAAATCCTTGTAATTAAGGTGCGATTTAATTGTTCAATACCTATGAGGACCAAGATTGCGTAATATGGTTCCGTATGGGATTGAACAAGCAAATATACTCATGTTAAATCCCAAATTAAGCTAATTGACTTCCTTCCTTCAATAAATAAGGTTATTTTTTCTTTGTTGTGAAATGAGAGAGGCAAATAAATCTGGTCACCTTTGTTGATTCTGATTCAAATTGAAAGGCATTCATGAATAGTTCAGATAAATCATTCATATAGTAGAGGGAGAAATGGTCCTCGCAGAGGAAGAGGTTGATATTATAGTAGAAGAGGACAAACAGAATTTACAACATTGTACTATAAAGACATGTTACTTTAAATATGAGTTCCTTCTTGGCTGCAAGTCTAAAGTTGCAAGAACAACCAATTCAATCAACACATCTAAACATTCTATGGATCGTGGATCTTCTAATGTGTTAATCAATCAAGGTCCAACCTTATGTTCACCTGCAAAATAATACCATGGAACATGAACATAATTGATTCAATAGTCAAATTACTATAATACTATGAACCTTTTATAGATTTATTTTTTCAGTGGACTTATTATTTGTATACCATCTTGTATGTTTTTCTAATACTTGATAATAATGTCAAATAGAAATATTTTATATTTAATATGAGAAATAATAAGAAATATCTAAGTAAAGTATCACCGTTATATATCAAATACTTAAAATAATATTGATTTAACATAACTTATTTTATATTTAATATATTAATTTTTTTTATATTTTTAATTAAAAATAAGACATATAACTTGTCACCTTATAAAATCTTATCATGTCCCTTTGACATCTGAACAAATTTTTCTAAAATAAATATATCATATTTATCTTACTAATCATGACCATACATTTTATAATATGATTCTATTTAATATATATATATATATATATATATATATATATATATATATTATTATATAGGAAAGACAAATTTCATCTACATTACTCACATTTTTTAATTTATTATATATTTAACCTTCAACTTTATGATCACTTAGTTAAGCGATTAAAATATAGAATTCTTTATGTAAAAATTATAGTGACTTCAAGTCAAAAGAGTACATACAACATTATCAAATTGAGAATCATCTATAACACCAATGCAAATATTCGTGTAATATTCTCATGGTGGATCAGTCTTGTACATCATTACTCTTAGTGTGTATTTGCGTGAGGACTTGATATCTTATGTCCATGATCTGCAAGATTCAATAAATGGTTCATTTATGCATTAGTATCAACATATTATATTATTTTAATATAATATATTAAAAAGATTGATATTGAAGTTTTCCTATAATGGTCAAATGAAGGTATGAATGGTTATAACAATTAGGTGTATGAATTATAGGTGTTAAAAAAAAAAAGAGCTTATTCAAACAAGGCATATCATTCATAATGTGTATGATGTGATAGCTGGTAAATGGCTGAAAGATGTTAACAGGGTGCATGGTTTGGTAGGTGACATATGGCTTAGTTTGTGCAATATTATGATGATGATCATTATCATGGTTAAGATTCTCGTCCTCATCACCTGCATATTTATGTCTACAAGCACATGTCCCAACATGAACACAACAAGTTGCACCTCTTTCGTCATGGACATCAGGTGGATAGATGATCATCGGAGCTACTAGTGCAATGTTGTGGACATCATTTGACAATTTAATCAATGCTTGATTATAGGATACTGTTGACAAAAATCTATGCACAAATGTTAAGTACCACTGCAGGTACTCACATGTTGGATGAGTGTTTTGAGGCTTCTTAACCTCAGTATGTTAGTCAATATGTTGATCCCATAAGTAATGATATAATTCAAAGTGATTAGACTATCATAATGCTCGACCATGCACTCGACATCCATTGTTGCCATAAAGCCAATGTTCACCACATGACGTGAAATGTGTTGCACTTTACAAATTAAAGAAGAATACATTTTGGAGCATGTCATTACACCATTGTCATCATAGACAAAGGTAGGCTTAATTCATCTAATGACTAAGTGATTAAACGATCCCCAAGACTATTAAAGAGCCAGACAATCGTCAATCTCTACAAGATTATATTTGTAAGCATGGACATAATGAATAGTACAACAGCGCTAAATATGTAGATCCTAAACTAAGATTAAAAGTCTTGCACCTGTGCAAATCACTCAAATGCAATAGCCATTTAAGATGAACTCTAGCACCAAACTTATTTGTAAACAAAAATTCACTAATTACTTGCATACAATATGCTAGAGTATGGTGTAATTTTTATCTCTAAATTAGCATTTTTTGGCAGTTCTTGAAAATTTGCACTGAATTATAAAAGGTTCATATAGTTCTCATTCATGTTACTTCATGTCAAGATAATTCTAAACATATCCTCACATAATGTTAAGATACTGCGACTGTGAAATCTTGTCCAATCACTAGTGCATCTACTAATAGTTAGATTGTTTACTCATAATCCTAATTCGAATGTCACATCTTCAACTGTGATCTGTGATCGTGCATTCTCTATATAAAAATTAAAATGTATGTATTTTTAGTCAATATTAAAAGCACACTAATAAATGTCCTATCTTAGTTATAACATCCAACCTATAATAAATGTAAAAAATTAATAATTTTAAAGTAAAATTATAACTGTGAATCAGGTGAGTTAATTATTGTCAATTTATGCCTAGTACGAAGGATTTGAGTAGACAATAACTTATATTAAACTACTGAAATAATTTTAAATTATACAAAAATAAAATAAAATTACAAAACACTAAGCTAACGAAATTAAACTTATTGCAAGTAAAACAAAAATTTAAATATAAAAATTAATTTAAACAAGTAAATATTATAATATTATTAGTTGTTTCAATCTTACATATATGTGCTTATTATTATCATAATAATTGAGATTTATCGCTTCGTAAGTTTATTCTCACTTTTTTTTTCTGCAATAACATTCTTCAGTGACCTAAAATTTTTCTGTCACTAGAAGTCATTGAAGTCGTACCAAGTTCATATTCTTATACACTAGTGAGCATGATTGTGCTCCCTAACAATTTATATTAAGATAATATTTTAATTGTATAATGTAAACTCTAAATTTGATAAAATAGAAAAATGTTAAGATAATTTTTATAAATATACAAATAGGTGTTTACAAAAATTATAAAAATTTATATTAGATAATAAGAAAAAATTAAATAAAAAATTTAATTTTCAAAATTTAGAATAAAATTAACAACAATATAGATACAAAATATTATTGCAATAAGATAGAGTGGAATTCACACATCATTTTTAGTAGTTTCATTAATATTTTACTATTTTAAATGATTAATTTTTATTTATAATATAGAAATTGATTAGTATTGTTGGTAGAATTAATGTTTAATGAAAAGGAATCTATGAAAACTTGTAGTATTTGAAGAAAATTTCAAAGTCCTAATTAATCAAGAAGACAGTTGACACACAGCCCATAACATTGGGTTCAAAGCCTTTAGCTTATTGAATATTGTTGGAATTTTTACTTTTTCAAGATCCATATGACTAGCTACAACATTCCATTGTATTATGATATTATATATATATATATATATATATATATATATATATAATATCATAATACAATGGAATGTTGTAGCTAGTCATATGGATCTTGAAAAAGTAATATATATATATATATATATATATATATATATTCATATATGACTTGTCCTGGTCGACTAATTGGAAAACAAAAATGTATAACGTCAAACAAGGAAGAAAATAGAAAGCATATGCTATAGTAGTTTGCAAACATGTTGCTTAGTTTCACAGCCATTTTTTTATCACCCACCTCAATCATTTATATAGAAATATACATGTATAGTGGAGATCTCTTGCTCTTTAATTAGGCTATATAACATTAGGTAATTATGGAACCAAATAAAAGTATTCATGGCAACTATATATACTAACAATGTTTATTCAATTACAATTATAAATATTATCATTAATGGTTTTTATTTTCCGGTAACACATTCTTTATCCACTCTCTTTTTATAAGGCTGTGTTTGATGCAATTTAAAAAGTTAGTTGAAAGTTAAAAATTTATTTATATATAAGTTGAAGTTGTTAAATTAAAAGTTTTTAATAAAATTAATTATTGAACTAGTTGATAAATATAAAATAACATAAAAGGCATGTTAATATTTTATATATTATTTTTTAAATTTTGTAGAAAAAATGTATTTTTATATAATTATATTTGTAGTTTTATTAGTTCATTTTAAGCTTTTATAATTTTTTATTTTTAAATTTAATATTCCATTAGTAATTAAATATTTTACACAATTCAATATTGAAATGAATAAGGTAATATTGAGAAAATAATTCACATATATTATTGTGATGCTATAATAATTAAAATTAATATTTAGAATCCTCTCATCTAGTATTTTACAATAAAATAGTAATATTACTATGATAAAAGAAGAATTTATTAAAGTGAAAAAAATTATAAACTCAAACACTATTTAAGTAATATCTAAAAATAAATAAGCTAGTAAAATAAGCTCGCTTAATAAACAGTTTTATTTTAATTAAATAAATTATAAATAAATTGAAATATATCGTTAAACACGTTCTAAATCTATTTTATAATTAAACTTTATCTTTTGTGTTCCCATAAGGTCAGTTAGGCTTACACCTATTTCTGATCATTGTTGAATTGAAGTCTATACTTCAATTTTTACTTAAAAAATTTTAATATATATATATATAGAGAGAGAGAGAGAGTTTTTATAAATATATATTTCAAAAATATTCTTCAAAATAAAAAAAAAACCGTAAAAATGTCTTATTTTAACCGTACAAAACACATTTTCCCTACCATATACGCCCTCTGTATCCTTAAAAACATCAATACATACGTGGAGGGACAGTTGTTGATGATGGAAATATATATTTGATTTATTACTCAGAGGTAATACACATTTCAATTTCGAATTCTTACAAGTTATAATGAATTAATATTTCTTAATAAAAAGCACGTAAAAGTATAAATATTAGTATTATAGGTACTCTAATATAACTTTTATCTGCTTTATGAATGGATTAATATATTAATAATTTCATAAATATATCTTAATAAATCTGAAGTTGTGACTTGTTCGTAAATCCTTTTTAATCCCTTCTTCTTATTGGACGAGCCCTAGCGTCTTTTATTTCTTGTACGTAAAAAGATTATTATTTTTATTTTATCCATACTAGATATAAATATGCATTGAATGAGAATCAGGTACCAAGATTTTAAAAAAGGGAGAAAAATAATTTTAGATTTTTAAAAATAAAATATAGATACAATATAATATGGATAATTATGTCTTATTTTGAGCATATTTAGTGAGGTAACAGATTTAAAAAAAAAATAACGCAACTTTAAACATGTCATTTTTTTAAAAAAAATCTTGAAATATATCATTTTTTCAACCCAGGCATACTTAAATTAACAAGAGCATGGTGACATCAAACATAAACTTGTGCTCATCTAGAATCAGAAGTCGTTCAATGGAATGTGATCAATTTATCATTGACGTGCTCATGGATATAAATTTTTATTTTTATTTTTGTCTTTTTTAACTTTGAAAAAACATACATGACTTTAATTTATACAAATTATATAGTTATATTATATAACTTTTCAAAATATATTTGTCTAAGGGTGATATGTCTTTCGCACTAGTAAAAATATATTGGTCTAAGAGTGGTGTGATCAATTTAATTGAATGATGATGTATGACTGTGCTAAACAGATATATATTCAAAGTTTAAATATAAATTTTAAACCTTGCAAAAGTTTTTATCTAGATTCAAATTTAAATTTTAAATAAAGATGTCAGTTAAGATCTAACAATAAATGTAACTGATTTTTATTAAAAAAGATAAAGCTCAGTCACTGAAGATTAAGTGACAACTGGAAAACTCAACACACACTCTATATATGCTTTTAGAGAAAAACACCTCTTACATACTATCTTCTTCCCCTAAATTCTAACTTAATCAACCATTTAGAATCATTGGAGATCATTAACAAAGACAATGAGTATCTCTCCAAAGTTCGAGCGAGTGATTGAGCACCTCTTAGAGAACGAAAACTATTTCTATCTTTTTCTCTTTTGGACTTTTTAGTTCAAATTATCCTTTATGATTATGAATTTGTTTATCATATTTTTGGTCGTTTGTTTTGTTATGGGTAACTAAATCTATAATTAGGGTTATGACAGATCCTATTACATAGTTTATGTAATATTTATGTTTAATAATGATGTTAGAGTCTTTTTAATGTTTGATTTTTATGCTATCAAATTGAATTTTTTATGTTAAGAACTGATCATCTTAGGATCTCATAATTAGTTGCATCGTAGGTAGTCGTAACATATATAATTAATGGAACTATATGATAAAATGAGACAAAGGGTTTAGCGGATCAAACTTAATTCTTTTTTTTCAACCATTATTGAATTAACAAACCCATGCTCTTTATACTTTCTCTACTTTTTGCCTTGCATGATTATTAGGAGTAATTGTCTAGGAAAAAGATTATTGACATTACATGATTATTAAGTATTAATAGAATAAGTGCTCGTGGACAAGTGTACCCGTTGAAAAATAACAAAGAGCTTAAACACTCAATGATCATGCAATATTAATATTTTTTCCCTTGGCAATTACCCTCACTGATCATGCAAAGCAAAAGATAGAGAAAATATAGAGCGTCCATGGGTTTGTTAATTCAATAACAGTTGAAAGAGAAGAGTTAAGTTTGATCCGTCTAACCTTTTGTCCTGTTTTATCCTATAGTTCCACTAATTACATGTGGTATGACTGCCTACGATACAACTAATTATGAGATGCTAAAGGTGATCAGTTGTTAACATGTAAAATTCAATTCGATAGGATAAAAACTAAATATTAAAAAGAAACCAACATTGATATTAAATAACAAAATCACATAAAGTATGCAATAGAATCCGCCGTAACCCTAATTATGGATTTAGCTGCCATAATAAAATAAACAACGAAAAGTATGATAAACAAATTCATAAACACAAAGGATAATTTGAACTAAAAAGATCCAAAAGGAAAAAGGATGGAAGTAGCTCTTGTTCTCCAAAGGACGCTTAATCACTCGCTCAGACTACGAAAGGACACTCATCGTCTTTATCAAGGATCTCCAATAACTTTCAATGGTTGATTAAGGTAAAACTTAGGGAAAGAAGATGATGTATAAAAGGTTTAGGTCTTCAAAAGCATAAGCTCTTTTTATATAGGGTGTGCATTAAGTTCTCCGATCATACCTCAATCTTCAACAACTGAACTTTATCTTTTCAAATAGAAATCAGTTTTGCTTATCATCAAAATTTCAATCGACATCTTTGTTTACATTTCAAATATGAATTTAGATAAAATCTCTTGCATGGTTTAAAATCAAAATCTAAACTTTGAATGCATATCTATTAATTTATTTAGCGCTACTGTACATCATCATCTAGCACAACTGTGTTAAATAATGAAGTACGCCTATGTCGAGTCCAAAACACGGTCATGCTTTCTTACAGGATCAGCTGTAATAATTCATTTTTTGTTTAAAATATTCTCATAATACACTAGTAGTTCTCTCATGTTTAACTGTAAAAATTAACAATAAAATTAGTGTAATATACCCACAAAATAGACTTTAAGTATAGAAATATAAGTCATAAAACATATTAAAATATAAAGTTATTATTAAAATATAAAGTTATCATTGACTAAGTTAAAAATTTATTTTACTGTTTAACAAACAATTACTTCGGTAATTAGTAACATTCTCCAAGAAGTTTCTTCATATAGCATTTGAGCTTATATTTATTGTTTTTCTTTTTCTTTTTAATTTTTTATGTTTATTATTTTAACTTAAAATTTTTATTTATTCTTATATTAAAAAAATCCATAATAAACTCTCTCACTCAAATCAATTATTATTTTGTATGATATAAAATTATTAAAATTATAATATAAATTTTTATATTATCTTATTAAAAAATAAAAAAATTTATCCTAATTTTAAGAAGATGAATTATTGTAAATAAATTAAAGTAAAAAATTTGCAATTATTTGTAAGTATACATTGAGCAGATTTCAAGTTATAACTAATAATTAAATATGTTTTGGTATTTATCAATTAGTTCAATAACCAATATTATTAAACACTTTTAATATGATTAATGATATTATGAATTTTTATCTTTTAACTTTTAGCTTTTACCTAATTTATTTATTAAAATTTTTCAAACAAAAATTTTTAATTTATCTTAACAACTTTAAGAATCGTACTTACCTTTAATGACGACTTTCAATATACAGGCCACTGAAATAAAATCTTAATAATTTTATCAAAAATAATATTAAAAAAATCACACGTATAATATTATTCCAAGTACTTAAGTTTGGTAAATTAGAGCCATGTCTATATGGCTATATTGCAGATTGATAATGACTGCGCTTAGCTAACTATCATTTAATACTACATTATATATCCTTGTCAAATTAACTACCGTTGGACTACGTTGAAGGTTCATGTGAAACTAAAATATTTACACATAAATAGCTGAAGCTTATCGTTAGACACAAGTAACAAATACTTCTTCCGATACTTTTTATAAGAAATAAAATAAAATATTTTTTTAATTTTATTATAAAAAATAAATAATAAATTTAAAAAATATTAATTATTAAATTTTTTTATATCTTTTTTTATTAGTATTATTAATTTTATAAATTACTAATTATAATATTTAATATCATAAATATTTTTAGAATAAAATTTATATTTATAAAAATATAAGTAACTTAATTATTTTTTTTCATTTTAAAAATTTAATTTTTTATTTCTTATAAAATATACCAAGTAATACACCGTAATAATACCAATTAACATTGATCTATCAGATATACAGTGAATAATCAATGTATTGCGTGCGTTTAACGTCCCATTGCCGGCCCTTAAAGTTTGAACAGAAGGTATCTGTTTGATTATTGAAAGCTGAACATTTTACTATTGCATAGCATGTAGCTAGCTGCAGCCTGCAGAAATGGCTCTTCAATGGTAGGAACAGCTTTGAAAATGGACTTGTTATTGTAACTAATGCCTCACTCGTTGAAATGAAGTATTAATGTTGCTGATCATTCCATGTGTGGAGCTAGATATTCCTTGGACCGCTCAATTATTCACTGTTTTTCATCAAACTTATTAGAAAGTCAATTACTCCTATAACACAAATTTAATAACCGATCGATGAACTGTTACATTTTTTCTAAGCCATAAATGTTTTTTTTATAAGTGATAATCTTACTCGAATATATTGATAATATTACAGCACATATAGTAGGGTTAACTTTATCTGGTGAGAGTCTTTTTTTTTTTTTTTTATACATAAGATTTAAACTTAAAACCTTAATTAAAGTAAAGTAAGTATATACTGCTTAAATTAATTACCCCAGATGATATTTATCTCCACTTTTTATTTTTTCTCCTTTAATTCTAAAAGTTTGGTTATGTCAAACATAAGCTGTAGTTAACTATACAGTGAAAATGTTGATAATTCATTTAAAGAAGAAGAAAAACAAATAATACAATTAATCTACCAATACTCTTAAATTCTGAATTAGTATAAGAGTTTTTAAATTTACACAAAAAATCCTACTTCAATAAAAAAAAAATTATGAAATAGTGTTATAAAAATTGTATGCAAGAATAATATAATTCTATTAAATTCAAATACAAACTTACCACCAACATCTTTACTGAGGAGTTAACTAGAAAGAAAAGAATCCAGATTTAACAGACTTATTTTAAGAACAAAATCGCTCAAACAACAACCAGACACAATCTTTCCCATCACACAAGGTTTTAAATTGCAATATTAAACGGTTACTGAGACCTTCATAACCATGATTTTACACTAGAGTAGCTGCAATTGCAATTGCAATCACAATTCGGTTGTAGATACTTTTAAAACTATGATTGAGACTGCAATTGTGATTACCTACTACAGTTTTAAACCTTTCCTGCACCTTTCATCTTGTTGCTCATATAAGATCTCTTTCATGCCTTTTCTTGATAAAAATAAAAATAAAATTAAAAGTACTAATATTTTTATTAAAAAAGTAAATATTTATTTTATGAGAAATATCAAATTATAATAGTATTTTATTTTATACAAATTTACTATTTTTATACATGGTGCTGATACCCATAATTTGAGAGGATATTTATTTTATATATTTTTTAATTAACGGATGTAATTTTTTTTAATGTATTAAAAATAAGAAAATATTAACATCTTTTTTAACTAAATTATTCATTTTATTATTTATTAATATAAAATTAACGATTAAAATTATTTTGTGTGTAAGAATAAATATCAAATTCTCTCAATTACTAAGAATACTTTTATATATTTAAAAGTAATATATTTTTAAAAAAGATATTAATAAAATAGTTAAAAAATATATAAAATATAGACCTTTCATTAGAAAATTTTTCTGGAATTGATGAACATATATACAATGGTAAAAGGAAAGGTCTGAATATAAAAATGGCACCGAATTAAGGACCCACCTATAATCGCCAGAATCGAGGTTGATGAGAGACATGGCAGGTGAACTTTGACTAAAGTCGGCATTTTTGTGGCATCAGTATATAAAGAAGGCAGACAAACTCATTCGGAGATGACAAGAAAAAGCACATTGACGACAGAAAGAAATTGCATCTTCTTAGAAAAGAGTACATCAATACAAGTTATGGAAAATAATAATTACATCTTGGAGTCTAACGGCCCTGAAGAAATTAATGGCAATAAGGTGATTTCCTTTGTTCTGTGCCATTTAAAGGGATTTCCCTTATAGCTGTTACTTTCACCTTTTTACTCCATTAATGCGGTTCTATTATTTAGACACACACAGAGAGAGTTTTAAGGATGATGCATGCATGTTAACTTTTGTTTGTAAAAGTGGATCTTGATCGATTACTGTTAAACTAATAATCAGAATAAAAGTGATCATATATTTAAGAATAATGTTAGTATTACTCTCACAAACACAACACGATTTTGTGATATTAGAATTTGATGTTCTATAATGGAAAAAACATTGAACCTATATATATATATATATATTCTTTTCTTTACATCAACATAAAGGGAAGAAATATTTTATATGCTTGGGAGAAATTTTTTAAAAAAAAGGAGAAAATAATATATTTTTAAATTTTAAATTTAAAAATTATATATCATTTATAATAATAAATACATTAAATCTATATTAATATATTAATTTATATTTTTTATTTTTAAAAAATATTAATTTTGAACATATTTATTTAAAATATAAATTTTATACTCTCTTTCTCTCTCCAAAACCTCCTTTTTCAGACAACCCTCAAATTCTATTTCCGTTTTCTCATCAAATCTCGGATGAAGTTCCAATTATTCTGTTTCTGTGTCTCTGCGACTAATCTTATTATGAATAGGGATATTTAAATAGATATACGTCCAGAAATGATTTGTTCTGTTTGGCCCAAAATCTTAGTCGTTCACATGATCTACATAATTTCATAATCAAGTTTTGGAAGTTTGTGTTGTGTAGTTTAAACTTTAAAGAGGATAATTGAAATTAAATTTTATTCCCTTATTTTATACTTTTTTAATCTTTAATAACAAGCTTCGTTTTCTCTTATTTTTATTTGATTTAGTAAGGATTTTGAATTTATTAATTATAATTTTAGCTGTTATTGTATTATTATTATTATTATTATTATTATTATTATTTAATTCATATTTAAAATAAAAAAGTTTAATTTACCATATATGGGTTTAAATATTTCAATCCACAATTATTGCTGCAACACTACAGTTTTGTAACCATATCATGATCACTATGATTATAATTGTATTTATGATCGATTGTATCTGCAATTTTTCACTATTGTAATATCAACACAACCTAAATTTCAAATCATAGTTCATAATGTTCCATAATATATATATATATATATATATTCGCATTAACCATGGCTCAGTACCGTGAATCTTCAGCCGAGAGGTCAGAGTCAATGTACTAAAAATCCAACGCAATCCCACGTGAAAAACAGAAGATCCATAGCCTTTTAAATTTCAATGATTCTACCTCCGTCTTAATCATCTGCCATTAGTGAAATTCAACTCTTTCTCCTTTTACCTGTATGTTTCCACAAAAGAATTAGTACTTGGGTAGATGAAGAAAAACTGCATTGAGCAAGTATATTTTATAACTTTATTAAGCCGAAAACCTGTTTAGGCTTATGCTCCCATTCCACTTAGTTAACCTATTTTCTTTCATTTCGTGTAAGTACACACGAATCATTAATTTGGTCATATTGGACTTCTTCTAGCTTGGAATGTATGTTACTATGTTTACCCTTGTGAAGGAGTGATGTTTACATTGACTAGCAAATGATAATAATTATGAACTCTTGAAATGTCTTACAACTTAAAAGCATCTCTGTGAACTCGAGTCACTGGCTCACTGCTGTCAAATAAATCTTGACACGTAAAGTAAACAATGACAAACGAATCACCATTGCTACGTTCGCCTGGAAGGAAAATAATTCAACACATACACACACACAAAATAATAATAAAAATAATGATAACGTAATCCATTGCATCATTAATTTCCATCATGTATTTAAGTTTCAATGCATAGCTATATTCTCCTACCAATAATTATACCCTGAAATTTTCATTTCCTTCAAACACATAACACCCAACAAGTGTGGAAGATACTTGCTAATAACTTTAGGCTTGTCTTTGATTATGCACGAATACCAAAAGTTCGAAAAAGCTAAGAGGGTAATGGGAGAGGTTGGAGAAGAAAATGAGAGGTTGAAGCTTTCATTGGCACGGGTTGTAAGGGATACAAGTATTGACGAAGAAAACGAAGAAAGTGAGGAACTTATCTCCCTTTCTCTTGGAATTTCATCCAAAGGCCAACAGCATGAGAAGAAGAATAGCAAAGGAACTGAAAGGATAAGTGAAAGTGAGGATTTAAATAAAGGACTTGATCTTGGGTTAGACATCAGGTTTGACCCTTCATTTCAGGTTGAAGCCACAAAAAATCCCAACACTGAAAGTAGCTGTGCTTATGAAAGGAATGAAGAGAATATCAGGGAGATGTGGCCACCCAGTAAAGTTCTCAAGACAAAAAGAATTGGGGATAAAAGTGAAGCTTCTCAACATTCTCAGCTTAAGAAAGCTAGGGTTTGTATCAGAGCCAGATGTGATACCCAAACGGTTAGTATAAACATGTACTATACTGAACATAACTACATAATGCTTCTTGATAATATATTTAACATTGAGTTTCTTTTCTTTGTCCCAATAACATTTGCATAGTTCCAAATTGAAATAAATCATATTTAAATGACATTGTAACTGTAATTGGGGTTGCAATATAGCGATTTTTTAGGCTTTTTTTTCACCATTTGTATACGCGTACTTTACTTTATAAGCCTTAAAGGTGACTTGTTAGGCTTCTGAAAGACTGAAACTAAATTGCGATTGCGTCGGCTGCATTGATTAGTCCTTTTTCACAATTTTGCTTATTGTAATGCAACCACAATTACAATTTAAAATTGTGAAATCAATATTAAAGACAGAAATCGAAATAGAAGAATAAATAATAATCAAGGTGTAACTTTGTAATAGAAGAATTGTCATTAAATTTATAAAATATTACTGTATTACTTTCTGTTAAGAAGAAATTTATTAATTAATGAAACATAAAGAGTACTCTAATATGCATACAAAAGTTCAAAATGTACAAGATAAATATTATTATATATATAAATTTCAGTACTATTGTTTTTGCCTTTTTCTCAATTCTTTCAAGGCTGAAATTAGAATATTATTGAACTTTAAAACAGATGAATGATGGGTGCCAATGGAGAAAATATGGACAGAAAATGGCAAAAGGGAATCCGTGCCCCCGAGCGTACTATCGATGCACTGTCTCTCCCTCTTGTCCCGTGAGAAAACAGGTAAAGGGTTTTCTAATGGATTGTCTCAGGTAACAAAGGAGAATAGGTCATAAATGGAGAGCAATAAAACGATTGCATACATGCATTACCAAATTCCAGTTCTTATATTTTTCTTTACCTCCACTTCAGTTTGTTTCTAAAAAAATGATTGCATGAGTAAGCAATATTTTTTATTAGACTAAGGTTAAATGCAATGATACTAATATATTTTTTTATTAGCAAAGAAAATAAATAAAGGGGAGCAAGAGGGTACCCAAACCCAAATACAAAGTTTGAACACTTCAGAGCTTTGGTCCACATAAATGACAGATTAACCTATTTAAGAAAAGATAAATAAAAACCGTTCATCGTATCCCTAATTCAAATCTATGATCTTAATTTTATCATTTCCATTATAATATCAAAACTTGAAGACTAATCGTTATAAAAACTGTGATTATTATAGCTCCGTGAGGACCATATGACAACAAATCATAGTGCACCAAGCCTCTTTTGCTTTGTTTCCCAGTAAAATGCCACGATGTTGCAGGAAGTTGGCCCTGAAATTTTTATGAAGCACATTCTGATACCGTATACATTTAAAACATTCCTGCCAAATACCATTTGAAATATTGCATATATAAACTTCTCTGATATATGTCGATCGGTTTCGTGTTTCTGAGTATCACTCTTTAAAATCTTAAATTTTAATATGGGATTTAACTCAAGTGACTGATGAACTTGTACGCTTAGGCAGAGTTATCTAGGATGAATAACATTATTTGCAATAACAGTTTCTCTTATTGATTTTATGACTTAACAATTGAAATTGTAAACTCGAAAGGTTATAGCTAACATTAATAATTAATTAACCTTAATTATTTGCTTCAAAATTTTCAGGTTCAAAGATGTGCTGAAGACATTTCAATCTTGATTACCACATATGAAGGAACCCACAACCATCCACTGCCAACTTCAGCCACCGCCATAGCCTACACAACTTCTGCGGCCGCTTCAATGCTTCAGTCTCCCTCATTGAGCTCACAGGACCTACCCAATTCAGATACAATTTCCCTTATCTACCCTGGGGCTTCTGATAACATGAATGCCCTAAAATTCACATCAAGCTATCAGCAATTTTCAAAACCACAACAGCTATACTTTCACAACTCGTATATTTCAATCTCCAATTCTCACCCCATAATCACTCTTGACCTTACCACACCTCCAACTTCACCTCAAAACGGAAAATTCACCCCAGGCTTGTCTTTCATGCCAAAATATTCATCAACAAACGATTTTTCCTCGAGTACTAACTCTTCTTTGCAATCTAGTATGCTACAGCCGCCTTATTGGAATTCTTATAATGAATACTTCAACTATGGGGGATTGATCACCCAAAATAGAAACCAAAATTGTTGCTTTATGAACACTGGAAAACTACCATTTCAGGGGCATCTCTACCAACCCACTTACACTAGAACTTATGCATTTTCTCAACAACCTCTACCAAATTCCACTGCAGCAGCAACAAAGGCAATCACATCTAACCCAAAATTTCAATCTGCACTAGCGGTTGCTCTCCCAACATACGTTGGTAATGGAGCTGCTAGTGGTGAGGTAAAAGAAAATCATGTTGGGGTCGAAAGTGAAGCTTTGAACTTAAATCTAGGTGGAGAGATGCCATACACAATGAAAATGCATCTTCAAGGCGCTTGAGCTTGCCATCATGTGTACCTAATGCTCCGAAAGCAAACTCGGCCATATTTCAACCATCACAAGCATCTAAAAGTTCCCTTGGATCATCGATATCGTCTAATAAATGTAACCAACTGTTAGACTAATGGAAGTCAAATAGTGTACAAATCACACCATTCGTTCTAGTATTTCCCAAAGTTGGTTTTGTGCTGTAAAGAATAGCGAGAATAAAAAAGTTTGCTACTTGGCATATGCGATCACCAAAATAGAACAATAATTTATTGTTGTTTCCTTTTGCAAAATTTCATAATGAAAGTTATTGTTTGCTATTTACCTATAACTTGATAACATATATTTATTTACTTGAAGCAACTATATTTATGTAGATATACTAGTATTTGAACACATGGGATGTATTAGAATAATTATACAGTTATGATTTATTATTTAGAGAGAAACTGATGTAGTAGTACTTTTTTTTCTTATTAATAATTTTGAAAATAAATAGAAAATAACTTATCAATCTTTTGTGGAAGAAATAAAAATATAACTTATATATGCATTTAATATAGTAAAATAATTTATATAATTTTATGTGATTTATAGATGACAAATAAAATTACAAATTTAGCATTGCAAAAGCTGGGATAATCTTAGGTTTGTAATAAAAGAATATCCCAAAAAAAGATTAACCTCTTACTAAAAGAAAAAAATATTATATATGATAATCTTAAGGTTGTTTAGAGCAGCTTGTATGGTAGAATGAGGTATTTTTTACCCCTTGTACCTCGCTTTCTGTTGTAAATACAATAAATGCTCGCAAAGATCCTAATTCCAATGATGGCGATGATGGATCTTTCTTACTTAACCCAGAGATATACTTGTCAAAGTTCTGGGAGAATAATCCAGAACGTAGGTATCTAATTTGAAGGCCATTTTCGACTGAGATAATATTTACTTTGACATTGGCCAGAAGTAGTGGGGTGAAAGCATTACATCAAGGAAACTCCCTTGTGTTATTAGCAACATTTTGGGCTTGTGATATAGTAGCACCTACACACAATATTACCTTTTAGTTGGTACTTTTGCTAGACTAAATGCATGTTTTCTATGAAATATTGATGTGATTATTTAATATTGATAACAAACTAAATCAAGCTGAAACTCCCATATAATTCTATAACACACTGTACTATATGATAAGTAAGAGTGTCACACCTAAAAGAAAATAAATAAATAAATGTCTTTAGAAGACTAGTCCCTCAATAATATTGGTCCCCATGTTAACTCCTGTACCTATTAGGGTACCCGGTACCGAGTACCCCTTAGGTATTCGGTACCGAGTACCCTCCAAACCAGATATTCCTTAAGATTCTCAGGTCTCGGTACCGAACAGTCACCATTTACCACGTGCATTAAATAATTAATATGCACTAATCTGAAGTAATAACGAGGATTATACTTAATCAAGAGGATAGTCAATAAGGCCTAAGTTATCCAGGCCCATCAGCCCAAAACAGTGGCTATAAAAAGGGAAGTACACAGTACATTACGCATTCCGAGGTATGATCAACCAACAATTGATCAGTGTACTTCCCTTTTTATAGTACCAACAGTAAAGATACTATGGTGCTTACAAGAAGTCAACAAGAAGGACCTATCAGGACGAGAGAAATGTATGACGGTGATACTACCCCCAACCAACAACCCGAAGTGGTGGTAGAAAGGATGAGCCAGGAAGACCTCTCTTCTGTCATGAGGCAAATGAAAGCCGAAATAACCGAGTCGAAACAGAGAGAGAGAGAGAGATGCACCGGAGTTATCGGCATTGAAGAGAGAAAATGCTAATCCGAGAAGTGAGATCGGATCATACATACCAACTCATACGACTCCGATTTCTCAAGAACAAGGGGATTCCTCTCGCTCTGCAAGCTACAAAAACAAAAGCCCCACCACCGATCCGACTCCAGTCTGGCCGAAATCCCTTCATCGGCTCTATCATGGAGGCAAGATCGCCCGAGGCCCGGAAAGGTCTAGTGTTAGAGAAGTACGATGGCACGGCGATCCCGAAGAACATGTAGACATTTTTTCGACGCAAGTTGGTCTCTACACTGACGAGGATGCACTCATGTGCAGACTATTTCCGACATCTCTCAGGGGACCAGCACTAAGTTGGTTCACCCGACTTCCCCCCTCTTCGGTTGACTCATTCACAACTCTTGTCACACGCTTTAAGCTTCAATTTGCTACAAGTCGGCCACATCAGTTGACCTCTATAGCATTGGTGAATATTCGTCAAGAAAGAGGAGAAACTCTTAGGGCATTCATGGACAGATTTGGTAAAGTTGCCCTCTCCATTCGAAATCTTGAGCCGGTGTGGCTATGCATCACCTCTCCACGGCCCTTAGGCCAGGGACCCTTCGTTAATAGCATCTGCAAAAGCCTCCGTCGGACTTAGATGAACTCGTGGTCCGGCAACCAAATACATGCGAGATGGAGGAACTAGCCGAATACCGAAGCCGGATGAGAGCGATCAAGGCTCCACCAAGAGAGAGTGAAAGAAATAACCTAAAAAATAAAGAAAAAGAAAAAGGACTTGTTATTGACGGGGTCAACAGAGGACCTCGGTATACAAGTTACACTCCCTTAAATACTAACGGGGCAAAAGTGCTAGACCAAGCACTTAACACGAAATAATGACCATGCCAAGAAGACCAAATACCCCTCCCAGAGCCGACAAGACGAAAGTATGTAAATATCACCGAAACAGGGGTCATAATGCGAAGAATGCGCGGCACTCAAAGATCGGATTGAGGATTTAATTAAAGCGGTCATCTCCATAATTTCGTGGCCCATCCCCCTTCCAGAGGAGATAATCATCGAGGTCCCAGGACATGAAAGACAAAGAAGTAGGTCTAGAGAACCTCAAAGGCGGCCATACGAACCGAGAGAACCAACCTCGCCGAATTATTAACACAATAGCCGGTGGCTTTGCAGGTGGAGGCGCCACCAACTCGGCTAGAAGACGACACCTAAGAAATGTGAGATCGGTAAATCACATCTCTTTAGGTAGTCGGGTCCGCATCCCCCAATCACATTTATGACCAGGATTTTCAAGGGGTAGATCCCGTACAAGATGATCCTATGGTCATAAGTGTAGATATTAATAATTGTACGATCAAGAAAACATTGATAGACCAAGGTAGTTCTGCCGACATTTTGTATTGGAAAACTTTCCAACAAATGGGCATACCAGAGGAAGAACTCGAGAGAATACCATGAACCTCTGGTTGGGTTTGCGGGGAGAGAGTCGAAACACGAGGATGCATTGACTTATACACTTTGTTCGGGTCTGAACGAGAAGGGAAATGCATCAAAATAACTTACCTGGTGGTGGAAGCCAACACTTCCTACAACATACTCCTCGGACGCCCTTCTCTCAACAAATTAAAGGCCATAGTTTCGACTCCACATTTGGCTATGAAGTTTCCATCAGACCAAGGTCGGATTGTAACTATTCATGCCGATCAAAAAACCGCCCGAGAATGTTACTTTGCAAGTCTTCGGGTCAGACCGACACCTCGGGGGGATGTGAATATAGTATCCCCTGAACTCAACAATGATATGAAAGATATAGAGCTTGATCCTAGGATCGATGAAGGCCCCCGAGTAGAACCGAATGAAGGAAAGAAATCAATACAGCTAGGCGTCCTTCAAGGACAGGACACATACCTCGGTATCGGTTTAACTGATCCTGAACAAGATATCATTCAAGAAGTTTTGTGGAAAAATAAAGAACTCTTTGCATGGACTGCTGCCGACATGCCAGGCATTAATCCAAGTTTTATGTGCCATCACCTATCTGTATACAAAAATTCTCGCCCGATCGCACAAAAGAAGAGAAAAGTCGGGGGAGAAAGAGCCAAGGCAATTAAAGAGGAGACCGGCAAACTATTGAAAGCAAATTTTATCCGAGAAGTGACGTACTCTACCTGGCTAGCAAATGTAGTCATGGTAAAGAAAGCAAATGGAAAATGGCGAATGTGCACGGACTTCACGGATTTAAATAAAACTTGCCCAAAAGATGCCTATCCTTTACCAAACATTGACAAATTGGTTGACGGAGCAGCAGGAAATAAATTCTTGAGCTTTCTGGACGCGTACTCCGGATATAATCAAATTCGGATGTATCGGCCAGATGAAGAAAAAACAGCCTTCATTACGGAATCAGCAAATTACTGCTATAAGGTGATGCCGTTCGGTTTGAAAAACGCTGGAGCTACATACCAACGCTTAATGGATAAAATATTTAGTAAACAGATTGGCAGATGTATGGAAGTTTATGTTGATGACATGGTGATAAAATCCGCCTCCATACAAGAACACCAAGCACACCTTGCTGAGGTATTTGCTGAAGCACGCAGGTATAACCTCAGGTTTAATCCAGAAAAATGTGTTTTCGGTGTATCAGGGGGAAAGTTCCTTGGCTTTATGTTATCAGAAAGAGGAATCCAAGCCAATCCGGACAAGTGTCAGGCCGTAATAAGTATGAAAAGCCCGAGCTCTACCAAAGAAGTCCAAAGATTAGTCGGACGAATGGCAGCCCTATCTCGGTTTCTACCTAAATTAGCCGAAATAGCTCGTCCATTTACTACATTACTAAAAAGGGCACAGAAATTCCAATGGACCGACGAATGCGAGAAGGCTTTCCAATATTTCAAGTCTATACTAGCAACACCGCCAGTCCTATCTAAACCAATTGGTCAAGAAGATATCATTGTTTATCTTGCAGTATCACCAATGGCCATCAGCTCGGTATTAATGCAAGAAACTCCTGACCCCATCCTTCTATATTTTACCAGTCGTACACTACTCGGTGCAGAGACTAGGTATCAAATAATTGAGAAGGCAGTCTTAGCCTTGGTACATACATCTCGGCGTCTTCGACATTACTTTCAAGGATACCGAATTGTCGAACCGATTGCCCAATCGGTAAAATCTCGAGAAAACCTGAGCTGGCAGGAAGAATGATGGCATGGGAGGTTGAATTATCCCAATTTGACATACGTTTTGAAGCAAGGGGCGCTATCAAAAATCAAAATTTGGTCGAATTCATTAATGAGTTACATCCTGACCAAAAGACGAGTACTGATCAATGGACTTTATACGTAGATGGATCATCAAACCAACATGGAAGTGGAGCCGGAATCGTCCTAAAAGGACCAAATAGGGTCACCTTGGAACAATCGCTACGTTTCGACTTCAAGACCTCCAACAATCAAGCTGAATATGAAGCACTGCTGGCCGGACTTCGTTTGGCTCAAGAAATAGGGATTAAGAGAATAACCTGCCTCAGTGACTCTCAGGTGATAACTTCCCAAATTTCAGGGAATTATCAAATCAAGGATAATACACTGCTATGTTACTTCCAGGAATATCAGAAATTGCGTGCAACCTTTGATGAAATAGCAGTCCAGCACACACCGAGATCCTCTAATGAAGAGGCCGATCGACTAGCTAAGCTAGCAAGCACTCGTCGGCCTGGACAACTTCGTGAGTATCATCCACAGGAAATAGCCGAGCCAAGTATATTGAAGAAAGAATGTTTTTTCATAGATAATCCGGCCGATTGGAGAAAAGATATGATCCAATATCTCGGTGATAATGAGCTTCCTACGAGACCGGATAAGGCAAAAAAGATAAGAACTCAATCTGCGAAGTATACCATGATTGGCCAAGAGCTATATAAAAGGGGAATCTCCACCCCTTTACTCAAATGTCTCGGCAAGGATCAGGCCGAATACGTATTAAAAGAAATACATGAAGGAATATGTAGTACACATTCCGGCGGACGAACAATGACTACGAAGATCATTAGGGCCGGATATTATTGGCCGACACTCCTCCAAGATGCAGATCAATTTGTGAAGAAATGCATACCCCGCCAACAACATGGTCCCTTGATTCATCAACCAGTGAAAACCTCCATTCGGTTGTCACACCTTGGCCCTTTGCCATTTGGGGGATGGATCTGCTCGGACCCTTCCCCATAGCAAAGGGGCAATGTAAGTTCTTAGTCGTTGCCATTGATTACTTCACTAAATGGATCGAAGCCGAGCCCCTTGCAACTATAACGGCTAATAATGTTCAGAAGTTCACATGGAAAAATATCATCACCCGTTTCGGCATCCCCCATGCCATAGTCACCGATAATGGCCTCCAATTTACGGATCGACGCTTTAACGAGTTTCTAGAAGGGTTACATATCAAGCATCGACTAGCGTCAGTCGAACATCCCCAAGCTAACGGCCAAGCCGAAGCCGCTAACAAGGTTATTCTCAGGGAACTAAGACGACGTCTAGGCTCAGCAAAAGGTGAATGGGCTGAAAAACTCCCTGAGATCCTTTGGGGATATCGGTGTACCCCTCAATCCTCAACTAAGGAAACACCATTTCGGCTAACATATGGTGTCGAGGCCATGGTACCTGTCGAAATCGGCGAGCTATCCCTTAGAAGGTAGCAATTTAATGAAGAAGATAATTCGGAAGCTTTGTCAATCAGCCTTGATACCATTGAAGAAACCCGGGATCATGCAGCCATAATGAACGAAGCAAGCAGACGAATAATGGCAAAGAAATTTAACTCGGGCATTCGGCCTAGGCATTTCATTCAAGGCGACCTCGTTTGGCGAGCAACTGGAGAAGGCAGACGAGATAAGAGACATGGTAAATTCTCGGCCAACTGGGACGGACCCTTCAGAATAAGGGAAAACTTGAAAAATGGATCATACCACTTGGAAACATTGGAAGGAGATCCAATTCCGAGAACATGGAACATTTCTCATCTCAAACGTTACTACAGTTGATTATATGAATGTAAATGTAAATTCAAGTGCACTCTTTTCCTCGCTTGGGTTTTCTCCCCTTATAAAAACGTGAAAAGGGGTTTTCCCAAGAAGGTTTTTAACGAGGCACTATTTTAATGAAATTTGTCTGTTCAAGGCAACTATTTATTCAGTCTGTTAAATTTATTCCCTCCCGAGTCACATCTCGGCCAAGGTTGAATTTAATTTATTTAAAGCGATTCCCTCCCGAGTCACATCTCGGCCAAGGTTGAATTTAATTTATCCAATTTATTCCCTCCCGAGTCACATCTCGGCCAAGGTTGAATTTAATTTATCCAATTTATTCCCTCCCGAGTCACATCTCGGCCAAGGTTGAATTTAATTTATCCAAGTTATTCCCTCCCGAGTCACATCTCGGTTAAGGTTGAATTCAATTTATTTAAGCGATTCCCTCCCGAGTTACATCTCGGCCAAGGTTGAATTTAATTTATCCAATTTATTCCCTCCCGAGTCACATCTCGGCCAAGGTTGAATTTAATTTATTTAAAGCGATTCCCTCCCGAGTCACATCTCGGCCAAGGTTGAATTTAATTTATCCAAGTTATTCCCTCCCGAGTCACATCTCGGTTAAGGTTGAATTCAATTTATTTAACCGATTCCCTCCCGAGTTACATCTCGGCCAAGGTTGAATTAATTTATCCAAATTATTCCCTCCCGAGTCACATCTCGGTTAAGGTTGAATTCAATTTATTTAAGCGATTCCCTCCCGAGTTACATCTCGGCCAAGGTTGAATTTAATTTATCCAAATTATTCCCTCCCGAGTCACATCTTGGTTAAGGTTGAATTCAATTTATTTAAAGCAATTCCCTCCCGAGTTACATCTCGGCCAAGGTTGAACTTAATTATTCCCTCCCGAATCACATCTCGGTTAAGGTTGAATTCAATTTATTTAAGCGATTCCCTCCCGGGTTACATCTCGGCCAAGGTTGAATTTAATTTATCCAAGTTATTCAAAATTATAAGGTATTTCGAGCGACTACAGAAAATTAAAGGTCAAACACAGAGTTCCATGAATACTTCATTTATTGATATTGAAATACAACAAAAGAAAAGCAAAATACATTTATTAATCAACAATATTAATATTTGGGGACTCTTCGGGGGCGTCGACGGGAAGAGAAGTTTCAGGAGCACCAGTGTCCTCGGCTTCACCCGATTCCACTTGGCGAGAAGCAAGGAGATCCGGCTCAAGGTCCTCGGCTACCTCATCATAGCGAAGGAATTTTTCTTGGAAAAAATCCCTTGCTGTATCAAATTGGAAGCTTGAAGGAATTTTCCCGAACTGTCTAGCCTGCCGGACAGCATGGTAGAAACCTGCTTCATGCTCGGCATAGATCAGGTCGTTACTTTTAATTTCCAAGGCCTTCATTTCGGCCTCACACCGCTCCTTAGTCCTCCTCTCCCGCACCAAGGCATCAGCTAACTCCAGACCCTTAGACTTCCTGTCGGCCTCAGCAGTTTTCAGCTTGTTCTCCATATCCTCAACACGTGTATCTCGGATACGAAGATGTTCTTTAAGCTGATCCACTTCGGTTTCCAGTGCTTTGTTGGTCTCGGAGAGGTTCAGCTGTACCTCTTGGCACTTGGCCAATTCTTCTTTCACCTTCTCGAGCTCAAGCATAGGCTCAAGCGCCAAAGATCGAGCCATGATCCCGGCTCGGGAGAAGAACTCGCAGAACCAATCCCACCTCGCCCCCTTGTCTTGTTCATTTACTATCTTCTTTCCTGATTCTGAAAGAAGACGAGGTGGGAGTAGGCGGGAAGGATTGACCCCTTCGGCGAAGAACCTCTCGGACATAACCTCGGGAGGAATGGTTACCCCCCGAGAAGTCTCTCCCGATCCGGTAGCAGGTTAGGCACGTGCCTGCTTTTTCTTTGGCCTCGATTCAGCTTCCTTTGCCTTACCCTTATTTTTCCTTTTTCGAAGGTCCCCTTCAGCTTGACTCTGATCTCGGGGAGGAGATCGAGCAGTGGCCCTCTCGGCCAAGCGATCCACCTCGGGATGACGATGTTGATCAACCGTCATCCCCTCCGGCATTCTTTGCTTTAAAGCCTGTCGGTATCCCATTCCGGAGCCGAGGTGTGCCATAAGAGCTGCATTAAAAAAGAAAAGTCAAATCAATTCAAGATATCTTAGAAAAATGTACTTAGAAAAATTACCTACCATTCAAGTCCATCCGAGGATTTGGGGACTTGAGCAGCAAAATCAGTCCTCGGGCAGGAATTTCCCGAGGAAGGGTCTTTATATATTGAAGAGCTGACAGCTCCTCGGCTGTCAGCATATCCTCGGGCACCACGTCATATCGACGAGGTACCCGAGTCCAATGAAAAGGGAACAGAGGAGTCCCTTCTCGGTCGTAAAAATAATTTTTTCCCCCCTCGGGGTGAATAAAGACCTTAAAAAAGCCGGTCTTAAAACCTTTGAAGGAGGAAGTGTAAGGTTTAAAAATAGGAAAATCGGGCTGGCGGAACAAGGAAATCCACCGAGCTTTGTCCGAAGGACGTGTACTAAAAAAATGAAGAAAAAGGTTTGTGGTTGGCTTTATATAATGGAATTTATAAAGAATCCTAAAGGCTTGCATTGCTGCCCACCCATTCGGATGAAGTTGAGTGGGGGCTACGTTTAAAACACGTAAAACCCCCATTTGAAAATCATCTAGAGGAAATACTACTCCTAACTCCTTGAAAATGCAATCATAAACATAAAATCCCCTTTCCAAGCCGAACTCGGCGCCTAGGCATACTAGGTCAGGATTCGGCGTGCCATCCCCTCAAAGCATTCGACTTCCATGGGAAAAGGGTCCTCGTTTTCAAATAAGCAAACCCTATTCAGTCTTAAGAACCGCTTCAGGTCGGCATTCCTTTGGTAATTGGAGAAGTATGATGCCACCTCTCCGTCCACCCATTCATATCCTGGAATTGTACATGGTGGACATGTCGGCCTCTCCCTAATTGGACTGACGATGGGTACCATCCCTTCGGCGGAGGCAGAGGATTCGGCAGGTTCATTAGATTCACCTACAGCCCTAATGGGCTCCTCGGCCTCGTCCACTACAACTCTAACAGACTCAGCCCTATCCCGGTCATCGGCCCTATCTGACAGTGAATCTTCCCATTCTATTGAGTTCACCATCTCGGATAAAAATATTTATACCTTGAGTTTACTTTGAAAAGAAGATCTCGGTTTTAAAGACAGAGAGCTTGGCGCACAAGAAAATTATAACACTTCGGTACAGAGCAAAAGGTAGAAGCAAGCAGGGACCACACTCCCCTTTTATAGAGCAAAGGGCTTCGGGTATATGAAGAGTCGCGCCCAACTTCAGCCGTTAAGATCATCAATAGATCAACGGTTATCAAAAGAGTAACTTGTCAGATCTTGGTGAACAGTAAATGCAAAACCCTATAAGTATCCCCAATTTCCCGCCAAAATCATATTTCCCGCTCATTGCACCGAGACCGAAATCTGGATAATAAGCCTCTTCAAAATTTCTACAATTTTTGAGGCTTCGAGGGCTAGTGTACCTATTAGGGTACCGTGCAGAGTACCCCTTAGGTATTCGATGCAGAGTACCCTCCAAACCAGATATTCCTTAAGATTCTCAGGTCTCGGTACCGAACAGTCACCATTTACCACGTGCATTAAATAATTAATATGCACTAATCTGAAGTAATAACGAGGATTATACTTAATCAAGAGGATAGTCAATATGGCCTAAGTTATCCAGGCCCATCAGCCCAAAACAGTGGCTATAAAAAGGGAAGTACACAGTACATTACGCATTCTGATGTCATTCTTACTAAATATAGTAATCTCGCTTACGTAATACCGAATACTTACTTTACCATCGGAGTGCCTTTGCAGGTACCCTCCTCACCCTCAATTGATCATACCTCGGACAGACCGAATACTTCCAAGACAAGAAGACTGAAGACTGCTTTACAACCCATTCCGGAGTCCGAAGACTAAGGGTGTTTTCATATCCAGGAACAACTCCCATTTCTAAAACAATGGGGAAAAATGGCATGACACATTAGAAACCATGGAGAAGATCTAACTAGCTAGCACAAAAAAAATAAAGTAAAACAGCATTTTGGTCATTTGTAAGATAGAGTCAAACAAATTAACCCATAAAAGAAGAAAATGGTGAGATGGAATTAAGGGAGAAAAAAATGGGACAAGCCTTTAGTTTTACCAACATGCACCAATTGTCCACCATTACCATAACCTCTATCTTTCACACAACTGAAAATGTCATCCAATTGTCCACCATTAACTTATCAAATTGAGTAATCTATGCATGAAATTGAAAGAGGTGCGTGATGACTTGGTGGATGATGACACAAAAATTAAATGAGGTTTTTTTTTTTAATGAACTCGTAATGGTGGGCAAAAAAGTTGACTAACGAAGGTGTGAGCAAGAAGTGTCCAGGGTTGGTGTGGTTGTGTAGTTATTGCAATGGTTTCAGCATAGCAGTTTGAAAATGATTTTGGGAATGAGGCAAATAGGTGCATGAATGAGAGAGGTTGTTAGGGAGGCTAGTTCATGAGGTGGTGCGCAAAGCATCCTGGGCACTTGGCCTTGTTAGAGGCGCAACTTAGTTTCATTGTAGCTTTTGGAGGAGCTTCAGTGATCAAGGATGGTGCAAAGCAAAGGTAGCTAATAATGAGAAAAAGAGGTCAACGGTAGTGACATAATATTTTTAAGTGGTGGTCACGTTTGGTAGTTGTCAATAATAATGGTGGCTATTGTTAGATTATTTTATGTAATCTTATTATAGTAGCCTATGTAACTTATAGTATGACTCTAATTAATGATTTAATGTGATGGTAGTTAAATATAAAATATAGAGTCATTGAGAGTATAATTGTAAATACAATTATAAGGAAACCCTCTCATCTTCCTTCATATAAATTAAAGAGCAGTTACTAAATAGGTTCATTCTCTATTCTCACTTTCACGGTCTCTAAGTCTCACGGTAAACGCAAGAAAGAAACTTTCTCTCAACCATCCAAGAGGATTTGAAAGAGGAAGGAAGAGTTGAAAAAAATACTAAAAGATTAACGATATCAAAAACACTATTAATACCACTAAAAATACCTCATCTAATTAATAGCTATAAAGATATCTTATCACAAAACAAAACACTTTAAAGGTAATACAACTTGAAGCTTTAATAATCTTGTACTAATGTAGTAAATATGCTTCGAGAAATTTTTTTTTAATATTTATTTTCTTTTTCTCTTGTCAAAAACATGTAAATAAATGCCATTAAATAAATTAAAAATTGATTTAAAAACAAGTTATAGAAACCAAAATAATTTGCAAATGGTTTTAGTCTAATGATTTTAGAAAGAAATAACTTAAAAATAGTATGCTGGAAAACAATTTTGCAAAAGATTTTAAAATGATATTTATTCGAAGGGCAAGTGTACCTAGAGCTGGCAAAATGGGCTAGCCCGATGAATTGGGCCCAAAAAATTCGTTAAATGGGCGGGTTTGAGCTCTAAAAAATAAGGCCCAAAATTACCTAGGGCCATTTTGGCTCGTTCTGAATAAGCCCGATACTCGATAGGGCTTTAACCGGGTTCGCCCATGCGGGTTTGGGTAGCCCGTATATATATATATTGAGATTAAACTGTGAGTTTTAAGGAGTTTGAAAGGGAATATACTTTAGTCTTAAAACCCTAAAATTACAAGTCTAAATTATATACTTTTGCACCACTACAAAAACAATAAAAAAAAAAAATCAGTGACCTTTTACAACTTAAAAATAAATAAATAAATAGTATAATACAAAAATTGGACATAAAAAACAAGTGATCTATTAAGTTCTTGCAAAAATAGCTTAACATGGCATGTTACAAATACTAAAAATAGCAATAAAAATAATGATTTATTGTTATAAAAACAGTAAAAAAAATAACATGTTAAAAAGATAAGAAAAAGAAAAAAAATTATTTAAGTTGTCGGGCCAGCCAGCAGAAACCCGTAGCCCGCATAGGGTAAGGCTTGGATAGTAAAAATATATACCCATTTTTACTTTGGGCTAATTAAGCCCGACCCATTTGAGCTCGCTACCCGTATCGGCCCAGGTCGGGCTGCCCGTTTTGACAGCTCTAAGTGTACCCATCGAGAAGTAATAAATGGTTCTTAAATTAAGTTTCTGAAATATTATCCCACAAGGATTGTTTTCCAATTACTAAGAATTTTCTAATTCAATTGTTTAAACTTCAAAGATATAAGATTAATTAAAACAAGAATTTATAAAATTAATTATAAACTAAGAGTAAGGAATACAATGCACGTCTTGGTTAAACTTATCGGAGAGGAACCTAGGACATATGAGTTTTCTCATTCAATCCTTTATATTATTTTTCTGTTTAACTCTAAATTCGATTTCTTTGTGATTACCAATCATTCATATAAATACTATTAATATCCAATAGTCATGCAATATTAATATTCTTTTTTCTAAATTAACATCCTCAATGATCATGCAAGACATCAATTTAAGAAAGCTTAAAGAACCTATGAATTTGTTAATTTAATAACGATTAGAAGAGACTGATTGGTTTAGTCTACCTAATCTTTCATCCCGTTTTATGTTATAGATATATTAATTAACTGAGGTACGGTCGCCTAATGATGTAATTAATTAGGGTTAAGAGTGAGATGCGATAGGATAAATTCTAATCACAAAATAGAAATCGAATTAAGATTCAAAAATTAAAATCTCATAAATTTATAAATAACAATCCCCATAGCCCTAACTATGGATTTAGTTACTCATGTTGAAAGAAAGAGCTAAAACAATCATAAACAAAGCCATAATCAAGAGAAATAGCAAATTAGAATATGAGATGAATCTTCTGTCTTCAAGTATGGTCACTTGAAGCTCTAGTTTTTGCCAAGAATATGCTAAGGATTTGTGCAAGAGAGGCAAAAATGATCGAAACCTCAAAGGACTAAGGTTGTGTGTAAAACAGTGTTCAAAAGATGCCTTTGACGATGCCTTTCTCCTCCTATTTATAGAGTTTGAACTCCTTCAAAATTGTAAGATTGAGTTTTCGCAAACGAGCACGACCGTGCACCACAATGCAGCACGGTCGTGCATTCCTTCAAAGCACCCTTGTGCTTGTCGGGCATGCTTACTGTTATAGGACTGTAATCTTCATTCAGTTGGGTCCAATATGCACCAAAATTCACTTTAGGCTTCCTTCTACCAAACAGCACAATCAATATATAAATTTGTGTAAAATTTCAATGAAGTAAAAGTCAGATATGAATATTTTATGGCTGTAAATAAGACCAAATTACAGACTTATTAATATTTTTAAAAATAATTCCTTGTATAATATTAATATAAAATTAACCCTTATAATCTTAAAATATTTTAAAAAAAATTAAATTAAAAAATTATAGTTTAAATTTTTGAAATATATATAAATTTTAACTCATTTTTCATGTTTATCTTTGTCAAAACTTCAACTTAGCTATTTGACCATTTTTATTTATAGTTATAAAGGCTTATTCTTTTCCTTTTCTCTCCTTAATTCCACCTCAACCCTCCTTTTCATCCTTCATTAACAAAATGAATTACATAATTTTTTATATACTTGATAATAAGAGTTAATATAAGGACCAACTTAATAATATAATTTCTTCTTCATTTTTTATAAACTAATTTGATCAGTTTCTTTTATTTTTTTATCATCAAAATAATTTGCATTATTTACAAGAGCACAAATAGTACTCCACAAGAAGAATTTTACACGCGTTATATAGATGTTTGCTACTACTTAAGTTCACATGTATCCAACCCCTTAAGCTTGAACTTGACTTAGCTAAAGAGAGGAGATGCATTGAGACGTACTCAATCTCACAAATAAAAAACATAATTAAGCTAGATACAAGGAGAGAAGTAAGGCGTACAGGAACCTATTGTTTCATTTTTGTTTTTGTTTTTGTTTTTGTTTTTGTTTTCCAATTTGTTTTGTTTTCAATTTGTGTTTATTTTTATTTTTCTGGGTTAAATTAAATTCGTTTTTTGTTTTAAATTCATTTTTAGTTTTTAGATCTATTTTCAAATTTTAAATTCGTTTTTTAGTTTTAGATATATTTTCATTTAAATTGCTTTCGTTTTAAATTACTTTTGTTTTAAATTCATCTTTAAATCACAAAACTTCCAAATTAACCACCGTTTCATGTTGAAAATTAAAAACATAATGAATTTGTGTTTGTGTGAAATGACCTAGGTTTGCTCTCTATATTACAAAATTAATTGAAAAATCTAGTTTTATTTGACACTGTTATTACGTGGGTGTCAGCTACAGTAACACCCCCTCTCGCTACAGCAAAAATCTTAAAGAAAATTTTACTCTAGTTTCTATAGAATCTCACTACAACGAGACACTCTTACTACATCGAGACTGTATCCATAAATACACATTCCTCTGTTGCACTCTCGCTACAGCGAGAACACAACAGAATCACCTTTTTTTCACAGGACCTCCTCGCTACACTTAGCTAATATTTTCAATCAATCAAACCACATCGATAATTATACATAAATACATATATATATATATATATATATATATATATATATTCATCTACACGTATTCACACATATACATATACATTCACATCATCATACTCATCAAATACTCATTCAAATAGAAATTTGTAAGTTATATTAATATATGAAACATTATTAAAAAATTCAGAGCGTTACACTTCTTGCAACATAGCTTTCTATTTTCCTAATTTTCTCTCTATGTTCACTCTAAAATTCACTTGTCGTCCCATTCTCTCTCGTTCCTCCTTTCTTTTAATGATTAAAATAATGTTTTATTCAATAAATATGATGATAGTATGATAAATATGAATTGGATGAAGGATATGATAGTAATATATTATTAAATTTTATTATTTAAAATTATATAAGATTTTGGTGTTCAAAAATTTATATTTTTTTCATTCACTCTTGTTACTTTTTTAAAACAAATCTTTTTTTTAAAAAATATTTTTTTCAGACGATTCCTTGGTAATAATTTGTTACTTTTTTTAGTATGCGCTTTTGTTTAATTTTAACTTGATTTATACAATATCACGTAGAATTAACGTGAATGATGATGTTATTAATACTACATTTTATTTATATTATATCTTACTAAATTATATGAGTTAACTTGAATGTTTATGTAACTAAATGACAAAATAAAATATCAATAGATAAATAAAATCAAAATAATTTTTGAGAAACTAGATTTAAAAAAAAAAGGAAGAACCGTATAAAAAAGTTATAAAAAATTTAGGATTAAAATTTTATTCAAGCCTTTTGTTTAATATATTTAGTTTTTCTTTTCTTCTAATTTAAAAATATGATTAATTGAAAAAAATTTAAAAATATATAAAAAGTTCTTACCATTGAATATTTAAAATTTGCTCATTAAAAATTGAATAGATTATTTTTATTTATTATAAACTGTAATAAAATATTTTAATAATATTTAAAAAATTTAATTTTGATGAACTATTGATATAATTTCCTAATAATTTAGAAATTTTGAATTTTTTATTAAAATATTATTACAAGTGTGATTATTAAATTAATGACAAATTTTACACAGAAAATGTATTTGAATTAAGTTTATAGTAAATATTACAAATTTTTACATTAAATTCCTTATATTCAATTCCCCTTGTGAAAAAAAGCTGACGTCAAATGCAAATGTGTATGTATAATGCAGAATGTGTGATGGGTTGTTGGGAGTTTGTAGCAAGTTGGCAAGAAAGGCAGACATCATCTGAGAGAAAAGAAAGAAAGAAAGCATTTGGGATTGGGACCGCTAAGCTGACCAGACCTGACCATTCTACAAAAATCAAAATTATTGCAACTAAAAGATTTTCTCTCTCTCTCTCTCTCTCTCATGAACCCTTTGCCATGGAACCATTTCTCTCTTAACAAAACCAAAATAATTTTCTTTTCGCATTCTTTCCCTTCCTTTCTTGATTCTTCCAAGTCCATTCCAAGCTCCAAGCTCATCTTCACTCCCAGGTCAGAACCTTCTTTCTCTCTTTATATGTTTCGATTTCGCTTAAAAATCCGATTTTTGTTTTCTGTGGATGGCTTTTCTTGAAACTAATTCATACCCAGAGTATTTACTCTGGCATTTGTACCAAAACCCCCTTATTTGTTTCGTAATTGTTGTGGTGGAAATGGTGAAGACGATCTGGGGTGTCTACTAAGAATCCCCGTTCTGTGATTGTGTGAAGAAATTTTAATGGGGTGTATGGAAACTGTTGATTTTTCTGTTTTCTTGTTTTGGGCTCTTACAGAGCATGAATTAGCATATACCCACTTCTTTGTTTAGTCTGTGAATGAATTGAATCTTTCTTTTAGTTCACTGATGCAAACTCAAGGACTGTTGATGAGTTGAATGTACAACTCTTTGTATTATTATGTTGTTCAATTGTGAATGTTTTGTGGGACAATTCAGATGTTTTCTCATTAAGTATTAGTGGATTGATGATTGCTAAGCTCTGAGAAAGTAAACTGTGCTCTATTGTCTGTGTGTTTGCATTCTCTGAACCTTTGATGTGTTCTCTGATATGTAATCAAAGATTTTCATGTTTCTTCAAAATAGTTACTCACTCAATCACTCTCTCTTTCTCTCTCAAATTTATATGTATGCACATGGCATGTCAATGAATGATTTCTGCTGTTTGGATTGTACTTGATTTGGATATAGGTGGTGAGGATGTCTACTCCGGCAAGGAAGAGGCTGATGAGAGATTTCAAACGATTGCAACTAGATCCTCCTGCTGGCATCAGTGGGGCGCCCCAAGACAATAATATCATGCTTTGGAATGCTGTTATCTTTGGGTGTGTAAAAGTTTACAAATCCTGAAATTTTATTTTCTTTATTTCTAATTTGTGTTTCTCTTTACTTTTCAGTTTTGGACGATTTAAATCATAATAGAAATATAATTTTGCTTTTCTTGGTGCTTTTTCAGACCAGATGATACCCCTTGGGATGGAGGTACATTTATATCTTCCACCTTATGTAACTGAGACTTTGTGTCCTATTTCGATGTTTCCTCTGGTATCGCATTAATCTTTGTTATGATCAAGATTGATTAGAGGACGAACAGATTTTGTTCTAAAATAATATATAGAGCTGAAAGTTGAAGTGTGTTGAACTGCATGGCCTTTTATCTATTATGTATATGTTTTGTTGCTTTAATATTATTTAATCAAATATCTTGATGTTAAATTGTGTCTTGCGTTCAACTTTGTCCTTGAAAGCAGAAATTAGAACAATTCAAGGTAGATCGGAAGTGTCTAATATGGTATTATTCTTTTATTTTATTCATACAAACATAAGTTAAACCTGTAGGTGTGTTGCACAAGGGTTAGTAACTTAGTATTTGATGTATTTTAGGTTCTTAAAAATATAATGGTTTAAATTGACTTTGTCATGGTCATTTAATTATGCCTGGGTGTGGAGGCTTCTAATTTCTGGTTTTTTGTCTGACTGATTCTGTGTCTTTCAGGTACGTTTAAGTTGACACTTCAGTTTACAGAGGATTATCCAAACAAACCACCTACAGTGCACTTTGTTTCTCGAATGTTTCATCCAAACAGTGAGTATAATAAAGCTACCCTGCACATCCATTTTGGAGTTAGGATGAGAATTTTTGAAATATTTGTGTAGTCAATGCCTGAGGGTTTCTACAACATTGATTTGGCTTTTGGAAATTATTGTTGAATCAGCTTCTGAACAGTGGTGACTTTTCTTCCTGCAAACTTTTTCTGAGAATGGTTAAACTGAAAAGTAAAACATGCATTATTTTATGTTTTAGTCCTGGTCTAGCACTTTGGTTCTAGAGTATAGATGGTGTGTATACCTCTTTTCCTTTTTATAAAGTTATTATTTTCATCATGGCATCCTGTAATGTTCAAATTTATTTATATTTGTTATAAAAGAAAATTTTAATATTTTAGATATTTAAAAGCATTCTAAACTCTTACAAGTAAAATAATTAAAGATGTGATTAAGGCCTTTTTCTCATTATCTATCTGTTTCCTGGAGATGCTGGTTTTGGGGATTGATAGGATTAAAATAGTCTGGATACTTTGACACCCGTGTAAAAATTTTGTATCATGCAATAACTTCATATAGAAAATTATTTTGGACAATCTGACTGATGAATCATACATAGTTAACAATTTAGCTTGTTGATCTGACACTCCGAATTTATGAAAAGTTCCTCAATAACAAGAATGTAATCAAACAGTAAATATTTCCATTTGTATGCATTTTTATAGCTTTCAATATTTCTAAGCCCCTTTTACTTGGCAATTTAGTTTATGCAGATGGCAGTATATGCTTGGACATTTTACAAAATCAGTGGAGCCCAATTTATGATGTTGCTGCAATTCTTACCTCAATCCAGGTATTTGTGTTTGACTTAATATTTTAAAATTTCTGAGACCATAAATTCTGGCAATCTTTTGATTGTACCCAGTCTATTAGAAAATGATACAAATTTCTAGAATAGTCTAGATAATTATATGGAACAATTTTAAAAAAACTTTTTCTATCTTCTAGTTTGTAGATACTTCTAGAGAAAGTTCTAGAACATTGTAAATCTTTTACTTTCAAGATAATTCTAGAATATTAAAACACTCATACATAATGGTGGATGATGCCTATAAATAGGCATGCTACCTCATTGTAAAAGTTAAGAAAAAGTAATCAAACTATCAATTCTTCATCTTTTGAGTCTCTTACTAAAACTTCAACTATCATTTTCAATTATTCCTACTAACATATTTCAACTATCTTACTCATCTCATCTACACCAAAAATTATCACAGTCCATCAATTTGTCTATGATACAATGGGTATCAATATCATTATTGAAAATACTTTACTCAATCACGGATGAAAGAGGAAAAATCAATTGTGCAAATAATTTGTTTTGAATATTACTTGAATCTTTGAATATGTTTTCATTAAGATTCTACATTGGTTAGGAATATCGTTTGAGTACTCTTTGTAAGACTTGGACAATTCTTCCTCCTAAGCTAACTTTTGGGGTTGCATTATGCGGAATCCATTTCTTATGAATTTGTATGTGCTGTTACCTGCATTGAATTCTGAAATTATGGTAAAAGAAACAATGCCTTTTTATCTATTAGTTTTACATACGGTATCTGTCATGTAGATTCATGTACAAGTGATCTGCTTCGACATAATTCCCAATCATTTTTTGTCATGCAGTCATTTATCCAATCCATTTGAGTTCTCTCTTACAGTGCCGTATGTGCTGACAGATAACCCTACCAATTAAATTCAACTAATAAGAATAAAACCTAATTACTTAAGCCCATTTTGCTGATACTGTATATTCCTAGAACTGAGCCAACCCTCATTTGCCCAATTGACTATTTAATGTTAAAATGATTTACATCAATCCAAAAAGAACGAAGTAACCAAGAAAAACACATGAAGAAATTGTATATAACTTGATTAGATATATCGTGTTTGATGTGCTTTACTATGGAATCTTGTTGCAGTCATTGTTGTGTGATCCAAACCCAAATTCTCCAGCAAATTCTGAAGCTGCTCGGATGTTCAGCGAAAACAAGCGTGAATACAACAGAAGAGTTCGTGAGATTGTTGAGCAGAGTTGGACTGCTGATTGATTAATCATCCATCAGGCCTTAGTGGCAGTTAAAAGGGGTTGTCAATGGATCTGATTGAATAACCACGAAACTTCTAAAAGAACAATTATGAATTTCTAGCTCTTGATAGAGTGCTTGCTCAAACTATATCAATTAATGTTCCACCTTATTTTCTCCATGTGCACACTCGATTTTTATTAAAACCCTATATCATTTGTTTCATCGTCATGACATAAGATGGCGTGCTGAATAACAGACTACTGTGGTTCGGAATAATCATTATTGTTAATATTATATAAAATATGTAAAATAGATAGTGAAAAATTAATGGTTCATTATAAAAACAAATATTTTAAAATTTTAAAATATTAAATACAATCGTTGATTTAAGAAGGATATAAAATTTCATTTCAGAATAAAATATTAAATTATAATATATATAGATATATACTCAATTATTTATTTAAAATTTTAATTGTAATTATATAATTGTTTATAGTGTGAGGGAAGGGGAAGGGGAAGGGGGAGAGGGTTAAATGAGTGTAGTTACTAAATGCTCGTTTTCATATTCGTATCATAGAATTTTGTGGATATTTACTTATATTTGAATTCAAATTTATCAAGTATTTACCTTATTCATTGTAATATTATTTATTTATTTATTTGTTGATACTCAATGAGTACATGACCCATCACCGATCGTCGTCCTTTAGGAACATGTATTACATGCCACTAAAAATATGATGAGCTAGATTGACGAGAGTGAAGCATTAGTCGAGGATAACTATTTGATGATAAATCTATTAAGGGATTTTTTTTATTTTTTATTTTTTCACATGTTTGGATACTTAAAGAAGGGATGAATTTCTATCATGATTAGTTGAGTACCTTTTAACTTTATTAAATAAATATAGTTATTAATGAAAAATATTAAAAGACAAAGTAACTTCTAACGTATAAAATACTATACAATGTAAACAAAATACACTGTACAAAGTTGATGCCTTTAGTATTTTAAAGTTGGCGTTTAACTGATGAAAATTTAGGTCTACATTTAATTGTACTCATGATGAAAATGTTATTCCTAGCTTTGTATGGCTTATTGGAACAGTTTCATGATTTATTGGAACCATGGTAATCCAAAGAAGCAAGGAATTGATAAGAGCCTAAATAATACTTTTGATCAGAATTTCAATAGTAATAATGAAAATAATAACGATTTTCTAACTCAGGCAATATATGACAAGAAATTAAATAATTATAAGTTTTATTAAAAAATGTAACATTTAATATAATCAAAATATTGAATTTCATTAAATTACGTAATTTTTAATAAAATAAATTATTCTATATAAATTTTTTAATGTGTAATATTGCGTAGGCTATATAAAAGCCATAATCATAATAATATGAAAAAAAAAATGGTGGCCAAAGTGTGTTTTGTTGACCTTATTGAAGAAATTACATATTTACATAAACATTTATTCATTATGATAATGAACTTATGAAATGCAAAGAAATATTTTTCATGACGGTTGGTTTACAATTTTGTGCTGAGGTTTCCACTGCTGGTCCATGACTCTTGAACTTGCATTGAGTACTGTAAATTCCAGAGAACATCCTCTATAGAAGGGCGCTGGCTAGAAACCTTGGAGAGACAGTTAATGGTAATCTGAACTGCAGTTCTCATTGATTCATATGCATATGTTCCCCGCAGTGAAGGATCAATTGCACTTCTTAGCACTGAGGCTAGTTCTGATGAACCTCTTTCCAGCTGAACATGATATAAACAGCATAAAGATTAAAAAATATATATATCTTCATTTGGTTATCTTTTTTTTTTTTTTTTTCGTGATTCTTAAATGGGTTTCAGAACATTTATTATGTAAGCTTGGCAAACTTTATAATTGTGAGTATTTAAGAACAAAGGTTTTAATGGATACCTTGTCCTTCAGCTCCTCTATTTCACTGGAGGATGCAACTTGTTTGCCAGTGATGACTTCAAGTAGAATAACTCCTAGCTGATATATATCTTCTTTTTCTGCATTATTTGTGCTGCATATGGGTTTAATAACAAATTATACTTTAGGATACAGCAGTGGAATTGAAGAGAAGAGAAAGGTAGTCAAGAAGAAAAATACCTCCCACTATTATTGGTGGCAGTTTGTTCATTATGTGCACTCTGAAAATTGATCAAGGCATATATCAATGGAGGTTAGAGTTTTGGATGTAATTGTGCAAATATTAATTAGAGAATGATCAAATTATGTTCTGTCCATACCTTGGATTGCAATGGAATTTTGTATCTGCTGACTTTTGCATTGAGACTATCATCCAACAGAATGTTCTCAATCTTTAGATTGTTGCCAAATATGCCAGGTGCAACTCCAGTGTGTAAGAACTGGACTCCTCTTGCAATGCCTATGCTGATTGCCATTCTTTGTGGCCATTTCACCATTTCTCTCTTTCTCCCATCTGTTGAATGAAGATGTTACATATTTTGGAGCAGTCATATCTTTGCTTTAGCATTTAATTCTATATGATTCTTTACCTGTAAGTTGATCCCTCAATGACACAGTTGAGATGTATTCAAATACAATGTAGACTGTGCTTCTTGTTTGGGGAGGGTCCTGTTGAGTAATGATAGAGTGTCCCAGAACACTCACCATATGCCTATGTCTCAAATTGGGTAATACCTCTATGTACTGCATAATGCTGTGGGGCAAGTTCTTCTGCTTTATTTTTACACAGTTAACCAGGACCATTGAACCATCTCTGAGCCAACCTTTATACAGCTGTGTAAATGTGATAGTAAAAGCCATTAAAATTTGGACTTGTGGTGGGTTCCATTTCAGCACAAGTTATGAATCCACAAACATTATAAAAAATATTTTACCTGTCCTTGTGACCCTTCTTCTATTAGATTTGATGGGTCAAAGTTGTTTGTTGCATCTTCAATTTCCTCTGATGTGAAAATACGGTATGGTGGCAGTCCAAGTGCAGCTTGCTTCATTGTCTGAGGAATACGTCCTATTCCCACGGGAGAAGCCACAATAATGCATCATTTAAATGAAGGAATAAGAATTTTGAAGAAGATCTAAAGCACCAACTTGGAAAATAATGGCCATTTGTCTAAATCTAAGGTGTTCATGATTTATCAAACAAATGCAATTAATAATAGAAATATAGTATTGACCTTACTTGTACCATAATTTGGCGTAGGAGATGCACGGGCAGAAAATTTATCAGCTAAAGATTTTTCTATTTTATGATGTGATTGTGATCTTTCTGCTTTGGACTTCCACAAGATGAACCCAATGAGTAAAGCCAGAACACCTGCAAATACTACAACTCCTCCAATTATACCAAGTATTAGGCCTAGTTGCACACTTGATTCCTTCTTCAGCATTTTTGCTGGAGGCTTAACAGCTAAAGCCCCTTCTTTCTTACAATAAGAAGATGGATGTTGTTGATTATTCAAACTTTTGGTTGACAAACAATTCCCAGAATACAGTACTGCGGCCTTTGAAGACATTGAACCAAAGCAAGATGGCAATTTTCCTACCAGAAGGTTGTGTGAGATATCCACAAATGTTAGTGAAGAACTACAGGTTATATTCACTGAGAGGTTACCACCTAGTTGGTTTGAAGCCAAATTTAGGTACTGAAGGGAAGGCAAAGAGATAAGAGAGGATGGGATGTTTCCAAAAATTTCATTGGAAGAGATGTCAAATATCTCAAGTTTATCAAAGTGCATTACTTGAGGAGGAATATGAGATCTCAGTGTGTTATTTCTCAAAATAATACTCACAACATTATTTCCCACTGAAGGGAAATCAGGACCAAGTTTGTTGCCTCCCAAGTTGAGCTCTTCAAGAGAAGTTAGACTTTGAAGATCAGGAACACTTGCATTGAAGAGATTATCAGCCAAAACCAAACTCCTCAGATTCTTCATAGAGGATATTGATGATGGGATTTCCCCATAAATGAAATTTGAGCTAATGTTCAGCACTTCAAGAGACCAGAACCTGTTGATCTTGGGTGGTAAAGGACCCCACAAACCCAAGGACACCAATGACAACACCTTCAAATTTGAAAGCTTTGTCATCACAGTGAAGAAAGAATCAATGGAAAAGCTACCTGAAAGGGAATTCCAAGAAGCTGCTTTGGTGCTGTGTGAAGATGGGGAACTCTTGTTTCCAATGATAGTTAGTTCTATCACATGACCATTTGAACAAACTATCTTGAGTGAAGGTGAAGGAGGGAGGAAGCACAAATTGGTCCATCTTGTCCATCCTTGAAGAACTTGAGGATATTCAAGAAGCTTCTGAACTTGGAAAAGAATTCTATTTTCACTTGATGATAGCTGTGCAATTGAAGGAGGAGTAAGCAGAACAAGCAACAAGTAATAGAAGGAAACCCACAATATCTTCATAGTTTTAGGCTAAAATACTTAAGAGATTGGATAGTCACAGCATACTCTACTCACTGCAGAGTGCAGGATTGAAGCAAATGAATTGACATGGTTAAATTGCTCATAATATGATATGAAACTATGAGCCTCACTGAATGGCTATACAAAAAACAGAATCCTTGGTCCTGGCTTTGTATTTTTTTTATTTTATTTTTTTAATTTCTTTCTAGTTGTACAGAATCTAATAATTTGAAGAGAAATGCTTTAAATCAGAAAAGTTACTTGTCATAGTATAATGATTATGAGAAAAGATTTTTGATGGGAAATTATGAGAATAAAGAATTTCACTAATGTGGAGCAGGTGGTAGGACAATGGGGGAGAGGACCCAAGTTTTTAAAATGGATCTCAAATCTGGAAAGAATTAGATTTCAATTTTTCCGTGAAGCTACCACGAAAGTAGTATCTAGTAAAGGAGCTTTGTTACACACATCACATGAGAAGAGTGCGAAGGCAATGAAGCGTTAATTATGATCATAGGGTATGCAAAGCATCATATTAAATAGCCACTTGGTTTGCTAACTGCTACATTGCCCAAGAAATCCACGCTGCCATTGATGCCAAAGTCAACACGACGCTGAAATCAAAGTTGCTGAGTGCAGGAACTTTGGTGTTGACCATTTTATATGGACCTTCATGTATGTTAACAACGCATTTTTTAAAGAAATTGAGAAAATTATAAATTAACACCATAGTGAGACTTAGTTTTTAAACTTCTATAAGATTTATTTCGATCTTTAAAACTTTTATTATAGGTAGAATAACTTTTCGTTAATTTATTTTCAAAATTATCTTCAAAAAATACAAATTAGCACTTTGATATTGAAATCATATACGGTGTAATCATTAAATTATGTGTGCTTTTAAAAGAAATATAGTTTTCATATAGCACGCGCCATGGCACGTGATTGTAATGAATTTTATCCACAATAATTCAGCGTTTCATTGTCAACAATAATGCCATAACTGCACAATGGTTTGGAACTTGGGTGGAGAGAGCTCGGATTTTGGAGTCTTGTGTTGGGGGGTCTGTGTGTCGGTGAGGTGTTTCCTCTAAAGTGAGGGCAAAGTGAAGGCTATATACCAAAGTTGCCACACATTCTTGGTAAAATGTGTGACAGTGACACATAATTTAATGTGCTATGAATTATTTCCACCTAATCCAGTTCTTGTTTTTTATCCCTGCATTAGAGACTAAGCGTTTGTTACATATTTTAAAAGTTGGACAACCTGTCATAAAGATTGGAATGGGAGAAAGGACAAGATCTGCAGAAGCGTTTTAGTATGTGTTTCTCTTCCATACCCATAGCTGGTACTGATCCATAGATTTAGCAAAATAATATGGAGCATTTGGGTTGTCGTTTTGTCAAATTTGATTATATTCATTTTCTTGGTAAAATCAAAATTAAAGTCTAATTGCCCTTTTGTTTGAATGTATGATGATGTAGAAGTCAATTTTTCGAATTCTTAATTGAGAGATGAATTTTGACTACTAGAGGTGTTCTGCTGATATTTTATTGAAACTGAGAATGGAAGAGTCTGTGAAAGAAGATTATGCTGAATAGATAATAATGCATGTGTTCCGATTCTGCAGAATCTTGCTATGCAGTTTATGAATATTGATATTTATTTTAATTTCTTTATATAATTTTTTATTAAAAGTTGTAATATTTTATATTATTGTTTATTAAATCATATGATATTTTGTTGCATTTTTACACAAACATCAGAAAAATTTATATTATTTTTGAAAATAAAAATTATTGAAATGAGGACGGGCATGTTTATATTTTACTTAATCTTGAAACAGCAATGGAAGTGTTTAGATTTGAAAATAGATAAATATGTTAGTTATGCTAAATTCATAGGTTGAGTTAATGCAACTTAAATTTGATAGTGACTCTCGACATACCTTAAAAACAGGACATAAACTACATTCAGTCGTGGATATTTAGTGAATAAACTTCAATTCTGTCGATGGAATGTGCTAGCAAAAGGATCTTATAAATGCTCAAGCAGTGTGCATGTTATATTGTTAGTTTTATGTGCTTATTTTGTTAACTTAGAAAATGCACATACCCCTTTGGATCGATGACAGATCTTATTTTTTTCACTTGTATTTTCCCTTGACCTTAAAAATTGGGCTATATAATTTTCTTATTATATTTTCTATTTAAAATTTGAAATTTTAATAAAATAAAAACATACCAACTCAAAATAAAAATTCAAAAAGTAAATAAAACACTACAATAATGCTTATCATCTTAAATTATTACACGACTTTTGAGCTGTAGGCTCTTTTATTTTCGGGACATTAAAAATATCCCTTAACTAACAATTAATAGACTAACTTTTAGAGAGATAAAGACAATTGAAATAAATTTTACCCTTCTTAATCTCCATACATAAGTCTAATTAAGTATCAAACCTTAAATATATAACATACTTAAAGCATCAAATTGTTTGTCATAGTAGTGTCAATTTTTATTAATTTATATTTTTTAATTTATCTTATATTATATTAGTTTATCACCATTATTGTATTATTGCTACTATACTTAAATTCATACGTTTATGAAACAAAATTCAAACAAGTCTTTTTTTCATATTTTTTTAACTATTTTTATACATCAAAATATTTTATCATACTAAGTTTACATTGTACCTTATATATTTCTATTTTTTTTTATCCTTCTCCATTATATAATTAATCAAATTTATTGTTGTTTTTTCTCTCTATCTCTTCACTTCTCTATGTGAAATTATTTTTATTCAAATAATTACTGTAAAACTAACGAGGAATTGTAAGTTTGAAACGTAGACATATATAACATTTTCCTTTTCAAAAGTTACACGTTATAACAGAAGACATAAATGTAAATTCAGGTTTATAAGTAAAACCATACAATGTCTATAACTAGTATAGCTACCTACCTACCTTAGGGGAAAAGGAAAGGGAAGATACATGTTTCATTTTCTTCTAAACCTCTCATCTTTTCTTCAAACACTAGGTAAAGATTTTCGGTTGAGTGATGACAATCTCTTTAGTTTTTTCTGTCGCAGATGAAATTCTCACACTTCACCTTCATTAGATCAATTGCCATTTATACAAGTTGCTTGATATCCAAACACATTTGTTATATCTTCGAGGTTAAACAAAGATCCATTTCGATTTGAATGGTTTGTTGATGCATGGTATAAAGTTGATTATTTTTATAATTTTGTCTCGTTTCAAGTAGCCATAGCAGATTAGGAACTTTTCTACATCATCATTGATTAGAAGGGGGATCACTATCTTCTTGGTTGAAGATGAACATGAGGTTTTGATGCTTAATTATCAAATTAATTGAACTTCTAATTAACGGGTTATTAAGACAGACAACATGCAAAATCATCACTTGTGTATCAAGTACCTAGTAATGCTAGTAAGAAGAAGAAGGGTGCATTAAAAAGTTCTATTAATTAAAAAGCCAAAAGGTGCTATTGTAAAAAAATTGAAAGGAGAAATTGAAGCAAGCAAGTATAAGAGAAGCATGTAATATAGAACCTACAATAAAGTTCCACCAGTATACAGCTCTTTTTTTTTTTAAACCTTGTTGGGCTGTCATTCAATATGATCCAATTGCAAAGCTTTCATGGCATGGTTGTTGCATATGCTAAATAGTCTCAAAACATATATCAAAAGTTTTGGAAGCCAAAACTTGAAGAGATGGCAAGAGTGTATCTACTTAATCCTTGACAAGCGTCAAGTTGCCATAGATTTGATGATTCTAAGCCTATATCAATGGCAGACCCAAATAACTAGAAAATTAAACATATGTTAGTAAGGTATGTAGACACACCGTTATTAGTACTTTATCTAATGAAATATTTTATGTGCCTAAACTTACTAACCTCAATTTCAAATAGAAATGATTATGTTATATATTAATTTGGGTGAAGTCAGGTCATCATGCAAGATACAAGCATAGAGTGAGAAATGACAATCTTCCTAACCTAAAGGTAAAGTTAGTTGAAGGAGATCTCATAATTGAGACAGTCATTTCTCAAGTTAATATTGAGCATAATGTGAATAAATTAGTAGATTTTAGGGCTACAAGACAAAGTTGTGTTAAGAAAATATATTTTTATCTTTTTCACTTTTGTAGGAAATGAAAATGAACATATATATTTGGTGCTTCTATAATTGCTACAATTTTTCGAGAAGAAATTTTTTTTTTTCTTAAGCTTGCATTTGACAAGGCAATGACTTTGAATGAAGTGCTTCATTTTTTTTTTTCAAATATTAGAGATGATTTGATTTCCGTAGCACTTTTGAAAAACGTTTTGGTTCAAGTATCATATAAATCTAATAACATGGTAATAATAATAAAAAATAAAGCATTTGTGAGAGAAAAGTGTTACTGTAATTAAGAACTTTTTATACTTAATGTTTCTAACATTATTAATGAAGATTATTCCTTTTCTACTTATTTGATTGACTTTATTTATATGTGTTATACTAGATTATGACACATTAGTATTTCTTATATTAAGAAAATGTAACATCTTGATTTATTTTATGGAACTAATAATGAATGATTGAATAAATATCATGTTTATATTGAATCTAAAGTAAGAAAAAAGACATTTTATCCTATATAGTGAGAATCTAACTTAGTTTAATTTATATTGATCTAATACAATTTAAAACAAACTATGACTAGAATTATATATATATATATATATATATATATATATATATATATCAAAATCAATAAAAATAATGATAGTATAATGTTGTCCCAGTAATATTACATTGAGAAGATTCTTTAAAAAATTTAGTCATTTTGACACATTAAACTTTTGAGCATACATTATGATGCTAATAAAAAAAAAACGGTAAACTTGTCTAATATGAATATGCTTAGATTATTAAGAGTTTATTATATTTAATGACCTTAACTTGATTTGACATAGTTTATATTGTGGGCAAATTGAGTAGGTATGCATAAAATTTTAACCTAGATCATTTAGCTAAAATTATTAGACTCATGAAACATTTAAAGGATATCATAAATTATGGTGTTAAGTATAGTGGGTATGAATTTCACTCGGTGATGAAATGATGAGCTACAAATTATCTAAATATAATTTCTAAAGTTTATAACTATAAAGTTGACTAATGATAAGAATAAATTAAAGAGAAGCTTCTTAACGAATATAATATTAAAAATAAATTTTTCAATAAAAATAGACATAAGATTACATTAGATATTCTTGTTCAATTTTTGGTGCAATTTTTAGCTACTTTCCATCAATAACTAATTAGATCAAACCATATAGTGAAATTTGTTAGTATTTTTGGGTCACATTAGGGCTATTATCTGATTAGCCAAAATTATAAAATGGTATGTTTAATATTAAGTTTACGGCTAAGGGCATAATTGTCATGAAAAGTTATTGTGTAGATACCATAAGTAATATTTTGATTTGATGAGGGGTCAAATTAGAAATATTAAATTTTAAATGTAACTGCAGAAGTTACATAAAGGGGTTATGGTCTCTGTTTGTAGAGAGAATTATAGAACATACTATTTTTCTACTTCTTTTCTCTTCATCCCCATCAGGAGAGAAACACAAAGAAGAACTTAAGGCCCTCTACATTTAGAAGATCACACACTTATTGATAATCTCATCATTCCTAATGGCAAATTTAAGTACACTTTTGCATTCTATTTTTATCATGAATTGAGTGCAGGTTCATAAGGATCTATTATTGTACTGTAATTTTGCTTCTATATGGGTAGAAGCATGTGTTTTAGCACAATTATTATTTGTTAGAAAACTCAACAATTGGTATTAGAGCAACTTATTCTTAATTTATGATGATTTGAAAATTTTGAAATTAGGATTTCAAATTGAGATTAATTGATTTTTCATAATTCTGAGTTGTAATATATGGTGATATTTATTTATCAAATTACTCTTGTGACTGGCGCTGCGCATTTGGGTTTCTGTTGAATATTTAATGTGGCGATGTGCATTTGAGTTTCTTATTGCACTGTAATTCAATGATGGGAATGTCGCACGTCAATATCCTATGAATATGCTTAAAACGATGTCACGATATTTGTTGTTTCCGTGCTTCTTGAAATTATGCATATTGAGTATTGGAATTATGAATATGCCGTGCTTCAATTTGAATATGTGGTGATATTCTTCAATTTGAAATTATGTGCCGATGCATACAAACCAAAGTAAGAAATAGTAGTTAAGCTTTTTAAATTATTATTTTATGAATATACCACATATTCATACCATTATTCGCTTAAGATTGCGGGGTAATTTATTTGAATATTGTAATCTAAAAAATAAATTATCACTTTACAGCTAATTTGAAACAATTTCTCACTCTAGAGTATTTTGGGTGACGTGTCCATGAGTTTCGACAAATCATTGACAATTATAATTTTTAATTATAATATTGTTAATTGAATTTTGCCAACTGAATTGCAAAATGTATAAGCATTTGACACGTGTCACGTAAAATAGAATTTTGCATATTTGATGGTAAAAGTTTTTTATATATATTTTTAAATTAATTTTGCCACAAGACTAACGAAACAAATAAGAGGCCGACATGTGTCAGGTTGTCTAAATTCACCATTTTAGTAGTGAAATTATCAAAAAAATTGCCCACAATGCTGCGAAACTTACAGACTCCAATTCGTGAAATTTGAACACTATATATATCCCAACCTTCCTCTTATTTTCACCGCAGAAAGGCACATTAGAAGAAAATCAGGTATGTGTAATTTAATAATTTTATTATTTAATTTTTAATGTATGAATTTAGTTATATTTAATTAATGAGTATTGTTTATTTTATTTATGTTAATTATTGTAAAGTTTAAATATTAAATAAAGTTTATTTGTACAAAATGCAGGATGAGTGAGATTGTTATTATTATATATTAAAATGGTAGAATCTATGAAGGAAATGAAGGAGTAAGTTTTGAAGGAAGTAAACAAGTAATTCAGATAAAACGAAGAATAAGTTATGAAACATTGAAAAGAAAAATTCATGTGAAACTTAATCTTAACCATAATCAAGTGATTTCTAGATTAATTTCTCATTTTTTGATTGATAAAAATATTAGATAGTATACAGCTTTGGATATATATGATGATGAAGATATTGATTGCATGATAAGTGCATTTCAACAACAATCTAGTAAAAATATTATTGAGTTATACGTAGATATTGTTGTTGGTAGAAGTTCATCAATGTCCTTACAGACGATGAATTTAAATTTATCACTTTTACAACAAAATGATAGGACCCTTGTGAGTCATGATTATAATGAAGGTAAAATTATTTTTGTTCTAATATCTTTTAAGTAATATATGTAATTGATTGAATTAAAACTGATAAATTTGTTGCAATAAAGGAGTTAGGAATGATGCTGATGAAGATAATGAACACTCAGATTATGAGAGTTACACTGATGGAGATGATGAAGCAGAAATTTCGTTAGGCAGTTCTTCTACTAATGTTGAAGGCGAGTTTAATTCCAACTTATATATACAAGTAACCGAAAATGTAGGAGGTAATGTGAAATAATTATAAAAAATTTATTTTTTGTGGTTATTTATTTATATATTAATGATAAATATAATGCAGGAGATACTGTAATTCCTTTTTGGAATGTTACTCCAAAGTATAAGTATATTAATTGGGAATATCCTTATCAAGAAATGAATGAAGAACATCTTCAAGAAGTTAATTCATGGGTTGAAGGAGATCCTTTATTTGTTGGCTTATTTTTTGACAGTAAAGAAGATGTGAAGAATGCATTAAAACATTACGCAATGAAGATTCATCAAAGTTATTTTGTGGCTGAGTCTAAACCAACATGTTTGTACGTTAAATGCTTAAATCATACCTCTGGTTGTTCATGGAGAGTGAGAGCTTCATTGTTGAAGAATTCAAACAAGTGAAAAATTACTAGGTGGAGTGGTTCACATACATATGTCAATATGAGAATTTTTCAAGATAATCAAAAGTTAGATTCTGATTTAATTTGTTCATGCATTTTTGTCAAGTAAAATATCAAGTTTTTTATTTTATGTTTACAATGTCATTGTTATTAACTTGAGAAAATTTATTTTATGTAGGAATGGTGAACGAGGAACCTTCGGTACATATTTCATTGATACAAGAGCGAATATGTGCTCAATTTGGATATAAAATTTCATATAAAAAAGCTTGGAAGGCGAAGCAAAAAGTTATTGTTAAAGTATTTGGTGATTGGGATGAATCAGTTGGTCATCAAGTGAATAACAGGTGTAGAGTATTTGAACGGCTATTCTAGTCATTCGAACAATGTCATGAGACTTTTAAATTCTGCAAACCTATATTACAAGTGGATGGGACGTTCTTATATGGTAAGTATCGTCATACGTTGTTCATTGCAACAACTCAAGATGGAAATAATATAGTTTATGATTATATAAATAATGTTATGGTTTTTAAAGTAAAAAATATTATTATTTACATACAAATTTTATTTAAATACAAAACTCTACTTACTGCATAAAATTAAATTACATTTTTATTTTTTCATATTTCTAATTTAAATCTACATAAATTTTATATAAATACAAAACTCTAATTACTAGCATAAAATTAAATGATATTTTTATTTTTTTAATTTTTCAATTTAAATCTACATAAATTACTTTTAGTTTATAATTATATAAATAATATTACGTTTTTAAAAGTAAAAAAATTTATTATTTACATACAAATTTTATACATACATTTCATATAAATTATGATTTCTGCATTTAAAATTTTACAATTTTAAAATTTTACTTATTTTACAATATAGGTGTAAAAATTATTTATTACAATATAAATTGTTATATTTAGTTTTATATAATTATTTTATTTAACTCAATTTTTATTATTCTGTATTTTAATAAATATCTATAACAATTCCTGTAAACAAATTTTATAAATCTTAATTTAACCTATCTTCTTAACAATTAATTATAATTTTACATTTTAATTAACTATATCACATTTCATTTTTTCTAAAAACATATTAATCTATACACAAATAAATAAAAAAACTATTTAAATTTTAAATTCTTTTTTACTAACCTTTAATAAACTTTCAGCAAATTCTTCATTCACCCCTACTTAATTACCAAATCACCTGCATACAGTTTAAAAAAATTACAATATTATTATTAGATTTTTCAATTAACAAAATCAAATTAAAAAATAATATATAAATACATATTATAGCTTGATACTTCTTAAATTTGTAACAGTATTTGACCCTTCACAATGCAATCAAAATAAATTTTAGAATTTCTGCCTGCACGAGGATGGAGGAGCAAAGATGGAGAAAAGAAAAATGGAAACGAAGGAAGAGGACGGAGGAGGAAGAAGGACGTCGGTCAAGGTTACTGAAGAATTGGCCACGTGTCAATGTCTGAACGGTTTTGCCAATTGCAGGACGAAATAAACTTTCGCCAGTAGCAGCGCGAATCATCTCAGATGTTGCCACGTGTATCAAAATCTCTCCAGCCGTCCATTTTAAATTCATTTTTATTAATTATTTTTAATTTTATTTGCTTTCGCTATTCAAATGGCGAAATAATAGTCGTTGGAGCCACGTGTCAACATGCAATTAATTACGCTCTAACTGTGGCAAAACTTAATAATTATTTCGCCAATCAGGTTGCGAAACTAATATGTGTTTGACACGTGCTATTATCTTATTTATTTTATGCTGTTTGTGGCAAAGTAAATATAAAAAAATTCAAAAATTAATTACTTTCGCCAGCCGTTATGGCAAAAAATAGATCCACGTGGCAAAAAAAACCCAGATTGAGAAATTGTTTCAGATTTGCTATAAAATGATAAATTATTTTTTAATTTACAATATTAAAATAAATTTGCCTAAGATTGCATGATATGTTTAAGTCATAATTCACTTGGTATCTTTATTTTTATTATTACTTTTTTTTTAGATTTGATATATCAATATTCAAATTTTGGTTATTGTTTATATATTTCATACAATAGTTTAACATTTTAAATGAGTTAATTGAATCAAGAAATCACTTAAGTGACCTCTCTTGTGTAGATTATTCATAAGAAATATTAAATGATTGTGTGTATGTTTATCCATGCAAGTATTAATCGGCCTAAAAGAAGACTAATACCTAGCCAGATTGCATGCATACATGTGATGATAAACATGTGATAATTATGAAGTTTTGCTTGTGAATGATAAATCAATCCAAAGAGAGATTTATTATTTGACATGTTTTATTATCAATGTTTGATCATTACAACAAGGGTACCACTAGCAATTAATATTACTGTCCAAAGACTTGATATTAATAATGCACTAGGTATCTTGAGATGGGTTATGCCATTATTTGAACATATTAATGATTAAATTTTATTATAATGTAAGCATAATTAAATTATTTGTTTTGTTCTCTTTTCAACTACTATTGCTTTAATATTTGTTAATCTGGATTCGGTTCCAGTTCTTAATGGAACAAATTTTAAGGACTGGAAAAAGAACATGGAAATTGTTGGCTACATAGATCTTGACCTTGCATTAAGGATTGAGAAACCTACTTCTCCTACAGACTCTAGTACCTCTAAAAAGATGAAAGATTATGAGAAATAGGATCACTTAAATTGCATAAGTCTTATGATCATTAAGCGTGGCATACCTGAGGTCTTTAGGGGTGCTATCTTTGAAGAGATAACAAGTGCCAAATATTTCCTTACTGAAATTGAAAAAAACTTTGCAAAAAGCGATAAGGTGAAAACAAGTGCTTTTCTTCAGAACTTGATTTTCAAAAAGTATCAGGACAAAGAAAATGTGAGGGAATACATTATGGGAATGTCAAATATTGCTTCAAAACTTAAGGCATTAAAGCTTGAGCTGTCGAAAGACTTGCTCATACATTTAGTATTGATTTCTCTTCTTTCACAGTTTGATTAGTTTAAGATATCTTATAACTGTCAAAAGGAGAAATGGTATCTTAATGAGCTTCTCTCATACTATGTGCAAGAAGAGGAAAGACTGAAGCAAGAAAGGACAAAAAGTACTTATGTTGTAAGCACCTCAAAAGACAAAGGCAAAAGAAAGAAAACTGAGAATCCCAAGAATGAAGCTACTAAGGGTCCAGCACAAAAAAAATAAAATCAGGGTGACAGCTATTTCTTTTGCAGTCAACCTGGACATGTAAAGAAAAAATGCACCAAATATTACGCTAGACGTGCAAGGAAATGTATGTTTCTTACTTTAGTCTGTTTTGAGATCAATTTAACTTCAGTACCTAGAAACACTTGGTGTTTAAATTCTGGTGCCACTACTAACATCAATGTTTCAATGCAGGGTTGCCTAAGCTATCGAAAGCTAATTGATGTTGAAAGATGGATATATGTTGGAGATGAAAAATCGGTGAAGGTGGAAGCTATAGGACATTTTAGATTATTATTATGTACTGGATTTTATTTGGATTTAAAAGATACTTTTGTTGTACAGTCATTTAGACAGAATTTGGTTTCAGTTTCTTATTTAGACAAGTCAGGTTATTTGTGTTCATTTGGAAACAATATGTTCAGTTTGTCTTTAATTCAGATATTGTTAGAACAAGTTCACTTTAGGCTTATGATAATCTATATTTGCTTGATACTATAGCTACCTATAGTGAATCTTTAAGTGCGAAATCATGTGGTACTAAGCGTAAAATTGACAATACTAACTCAGGAGCATTATGGCACAGGCACCTAGGTCACATCTCTAAATATAGAGTTGAACGACTTGCGTCAAATGGGATCTTGGATTCTATTAACTTTACAGACTTTGATGTTTGTGTTGAATAAGTTAAAGGTAAACAGATCAAAACAAAAAAAATTAGATGCATATAGAGCTACGGACATATTAGAATTGATACATACGGATATTTGTGGGCCATTTCCTACACCTTCTTGGAATGGTCAATAATATTTTATATCATTCATAGATGATTACTCTAGATATGCATACTTATTTCTTATACATGAAAAAGACACAATCTTTATACGTGTTCAAATCCTTTAAGGTTGAAGTCAAAAATCAACTTAACAAAAGAATTAAAATTGTCAAATCTGACCGTGGTGGTGAATACTATGGCAGATATAATGGTTCAGGTGAACAACTTCCAAGACCTTTTGCCAAGTACCTAGAGGAATGTGGAATCGTCCCACAATACACAATGCCGGGGGTCATCTAACATGAATGGTGTGGCTGAAAGATAAAACCAGACTCTTAAAGATATGGTAAGGAGCACGATTTGTCATTCTACCTTGCCAGAGTCACTCTGGAGAGAAACACTAAAAACTGCAACTTACATTCTAAATAGAATGTCAACCAAGGTAGTTGCCAAAACACCTTATGAGTTTTGGGTTGAGCGAAAGCCTAGTCTGAAACTTTTTCATGTATGGGGCCACATTATTTCAGAATATTGAGTTTAGGGGAAAGAATAAGATTAGAGACTTTGTCTTAGATGAAGAATGGGTAACAATTCCAGAACTGATTTATACAGTTACTTTTGATAAAGCAAGTTCAAAATCTCTACAATATATTATTATTGAATCTCCCACTCAAGATAATTTGGTCGTTCATGAAGAACAAACTCAAGATCCTCAAGAATCTATGCTTCATCAGCCAGTACCTTTGTGGAGATCCATGAGAGAAAGGAGAAGTGCTATTCCAGATGATTATGTGGTATTTCTCTAGGAACATGAGGAAAATAATGGTATGGTCAAAGATGACCTAGTCAACTTCCGTCAAGCTATGCAAGATTTCAACTTAGAAAAGTAGATTGAAGGAATGAATGAGGAGTATAAGTCCATAAAAGCAAGGAAACAAGGTTTGGGAACTTGTCCCATTACCAGAAGATGTGAAACTCATTGGTTGCAAATAGATATTTAAGACCAAGAGGGATTCCAAAGGTAATGTGGAGAGGTATAAGGCTTGTCTTATGGCTAAGGGCTATATTGGTTTGTAAAAACCAATTACTAGGCAGGTGCACCAATTGTCAAAGTAATATTAAAATTGGAATACCAAGTGTCATATCTACAGGGACTATTACTAAGAATTGCTTCCTTGATTACCAATTTATTAATGAATATTGGTAAGAAATTCTGTTGATAAATTTGTTGAACTAAGAAAATAACAATTTAAAAGAAATGGATTTCTATGATAATAAAGCCTAGAAAAGTATGACTAAGTGTATTCAAGAGAAATAAGTGAGTATCTAGGTTATAAATCCTCCTAAATGTCCAAATAACTGGAATTCTCCTTCAACTACTTAAGTCTAGCCCATTGGTGCTGTAGGAATTTTTGAAATAAACCAATATCGTTATCAAGGATAATAGTTCCTAACCTTCGGTTGATTAATCAGAATCTCTTCCTTAATTAGTTCTCCTAGGTTGCATTAAGTTCATTATGAATTCCATAATTAGGGTTATTCCTAATACAGAAAACTCATGCCTTTCTATCTCTAGAAATACATTCAAGCCCTTTTAATTGAGCAATGATAAATTCATGCAGGATTTTTACTCAAAATCAAACAAGAAAAGAAGATATAAAATAATTAATACTACTCAATTAAACTCAAGAGAAGAGAATATGAAATAATATTAAGAAGAATTTCAGAAAGTTTAGTCAATTAAAATTCATTACGTCTAGATACTCAAAGAAAAATTAGAACCTAAACATCCCAAAACTACAATTACAAAAGAGAGATATTAAAGAGCTTAATTCCATTCTCTAGCCGTCACTAACTCTGTCTTTCCCAAAAACAGCGTCCCCCAGGTTTCTGTGCCAAGTTCCCTTTTATATGAGTGGTCCCAGGACTAATCTTCTAGCAGAGGTTTAATTCTAACGCATGTTAAAAGTACATGCTCATATACACGGCCATGTACTTTGGCCATGTACATCTCTGGTCCCTAACATTTGCCCTTCACAGCTTTTCTGAAAAGTACATGCCCATATACATAGTCATGTACTTTGACCGTATACATCTTTGGCCTCTAAGATTTGTCCTTCACAGCTTTTCTAAGAAGTACACGCCTATGTACACGGCCATGTACTTTGACCGTGTACATCTCTGGTTTTGATGATGAACTTCAATTGATGCGATCAGTGAGATACACGCTCATATACACAGACATGTACTTGCCCATGTATATCTATGGTTTGTTTCTTACTTCAATTCCCAATATTCTTTAAGCTCTCACTTCTTGATCCTTTTTCCTGAAATATGAATAAAATGTACTCAAAAGTCGCAATTATCATTCATGAATTACATTTTAGGATCAAGTATAGAAGACATTTATCATATACCCAAAAGGAAGGGATTGACTTTAAAGAGACTTTCTCTTCGGTTTCATCGAAAGACTCTTTTAGGACGATCATGACTCTTGTTGCACATTATGATTTGGAGCTCCATCAAATGGATGTCAAGACAACATTTCTCAATGGCAACATTGTTGAGACAATCTATTTAGTGCAACCAGAAAACTTTAAAACAGGTGTCTCGTCAATGGTACTACAAATTCCATCAAGTAATTCTCTCATTTAGTTTCGAGATGAACCTTGTTGACGATTGTGTGTATCACAAATTCAGTGGGAGCAAGTACATTTTCCTGGTCTTATATGTTGATGACATACTGTTTGCCACTAATGATATAGGCATGTTGCACAAAACCAAGAGATTTTTGTCAAGAAACTTCAAAATAAATGATCTTGGTGATGCCTCATTTGTATTAGGAATTCAGATACACCGAGATCGATCGTAGGGTATTCTAGGATTGTCACAAAGGAGTTATATAAAAAAAGTACTTAAAAGGTTTGACATGCAGGAATGTAAATCAGGGGATACTCTAGTTGCCAAGGGCGACAAATTTAGTCTCAATTAGTGCCTAAAAGGAAACTTAGAAATTCAAGAAATGCAGAAGATTTCCTATGCATCAGTTGTAGGGAGTCTAATGTATACCCAAGCATGTACACGTCTGGATATAGCATACATAGTTGGGATGTTAGGCAGATATTTAAACAATCCAGGAATGGATCATTGGAAAGCAGCCAAAAGGATTCTTAGGTATTTAAAGAGAATAAAGGATTATATGCTCACATATAAGAAGTTAGACCAGTTAGAGATCACTAGGTATTCTGACTCTAATTTTGGTGAATGCAAAGATAGTTTGTGATCTACTTCAAGCTATATCTATCTGTTGGCTGGTGGTGCAGTTTCTTGGCGCAGTGCCAAGCAAACTCTTGCTGCTTTATCTACCATGGCAACAAATTTTATAGCATGATATGAGGCATTTAATCATGGGATTTGGATGAGGAACTTTGTCACTGGGCTATAAATTGTGGAAGGAATTGAAAGACTACTTAAGTTATATTGTGACAACAAATTACTTGTCTTATATTCTAATAATAATAGGAGCTCGACCAAGTCAAAACACATTGACATCAAGTTCTTAGTTGTTAAGGAAAGGGTACAAAATGGATAGATTTTCACAGAACACTTATGGACAAATTCCATGATAGTGGACCTTCTTATCAAGGGTCTTCCACCCAAGGTCTTTCATAAGCACACTACTCGCATGGGCATTTTATAGTTTGAGGAATCTTTAGTTTAGTGAGAGTTAGTTATTTATGTATTTTATGTTCGATATTTAGTATTATGCATGAATACTCTTGTATTTGGATATTTTTCTGATCAAATATAAAGTTTAATATTTAATTATTACACTTTGTATAATAAGGTTGTTGAATGATCTCACTAAGGTAAGGTAGGACCAGTTAAAAATTGACATATACAGGCCACCTTCATGTGATTTTTATGCTACAAATTTCATGAGGAGTCTGTGTCATTTGGTTGTATCAATATTAGTAGTCACTGATAGGTTTAGTTATAATTGATATAACAAAAACTGCTTTTAGTAGTCATTGATAGGTTTAGTTATGATTAATATAACAAAAACTGCTTTGATTCTGTGTACTGATATAACGAAGAAAAAAAAAGTTAAAGCATAAAATTATCATAACATTTTCTATATCATTATGTCACTTAATATATGCTATTTACTTTATAAGAATTTAAATATATAATTAATTTTATTAAAATTGTAAATTTATTAATAATTTGAGTATTTTTCAAAAAATACTTTAATATTCTTGAAATTCTTTATTTTACTTTTTATCTAATTATTTTTTTACTAAGAGTATTTTTATAAAATAATTAAACTGAAAATAAGAAGTGATATATATATATATATATATATTTATTAATTATTATAATAAAATAAATGAATTTTATTAAAAGTGTTAGATTATAATATTAACTAATAACTTTTACTCTAATTATTTTTATCTTTTATTATAAAGTTTAGTTGATAAAAATTGTACTTAATAAATAAAATTATTGATATAAGATAATTACTATTTTTTTTATATAAATAAAAAGTGTTAAAATAACAATTAAATAAGGCAGAGGAAATATAGAAAGTACAAGATAAACAGTAATGGTTAGATTTTTCTGACAGTTGTGAGAAGGTTTGCGTAAGTATCAGAATTTATTGCAAATAAGATGACAAATCAATTTGTTCTGAACTAAATCTTAAATATATGATTTTGCTGCTCAACTCATGTAAGCTGAGTGTGGGGGACCCCAGAACACAAAGGTTTACTATCATTTTCTAACGCTTATTTATATTTTTATTTTAATAATTTTTTAAAATATTTTTATATTAATATATTTATGATAAAAAATATTTAAATAAAAGCGACAATAATAATCTATTTATATGCTATAAAAATATAGAAAGAAAACAAAAAAAAAGAAAATCTCAAAAACAACATTTTCATTATTTTGAGAGAGTAAAAAAAGTGTTTGGATATTGGATTGGAACGATTTTTATAAAAAAAAATTATTTAATCTGATTATAAAATTATAATACACCTGTGAATGGTTGTAATGACATAAGTACTACATTAAATCTCAGTCATTAAATATATAATTATAATATAAAATTTTATCAAATAATATATTTTAATGGCCAAATAACACACATTTTTAAGCCTTGTTTATTTAAATATTTTGAAAAAATAAATCATTAAAAATATTATTTTCGAACATTTCTCAGACGGAAACCTCTTTTGTTATATTATTATCATTGCATATATTTTTTTTAAAGAATTTCGTATATTAGAAAAATAAAACTTTTTTTAGCTAATTTCGCAGGATGCAAAACTTATTTATACATATACTGAATGGCTCTGTTCTTACAAGACTGGTTTGAATCAGCGTAGTGTGGGCAGGTGGTTTGGGGCCCACGAGGGTCCATGGAATTGGCTCAAAGATCTTAATTTTGTTGCAAAGGTTAGGATTAGAGGCTTATCCCGGCATAATACAAGTTGTGGAACTCTCTCTCTGCACGAGGTAGATACTATTAATTTTATTTTTTAAAATAATTTTTGCATGTTGTATAGATAAAATTAAAAATAAATAATTTTTTAATTTATGTACAAGTTTCTTTTGTATAATTTAGTTTAGCACATAAAAAATTTATTTATCAATTTATTTATGTATATATATATATATATTATCAGTATATTATAACAATATGATTTTCTCTCTTGGAAAATGATTATCTAGTTATGTAAATTTAAATTATCTTTTAATTTGTATGTAAGACTTTTTTTTGTAATTTAATCTTTATAAGTAAATAATTATATATTAATTTTTATATAAAAAATTATTTTTAATTTTATCTCTATATTATGAAAATAATTTCATATTAGTATCAAGTAGTATTTTTCTGTTATCTTTAGAAGAGTGATCTAAATTTTTAAAAAGAATCTCGTGTAGAGAGAATTATTGATTTATTTTTATTTGAATAATATAAACTCAAATTTAAGTCTTTTTCTTTAGTCTTGAGAGAACTTACAAACTTCTAGTGTTGCATAGTCAGTCTCTTATCTCCAAAAACATCCATTTACATTAATTGTTATGCAAATGTAGAAATACTCTTCTTCATTTCCTTGGAGCGTCTTCATTGCTCTCACCTTATCCAATTCACTCTATCCTTTTTCACTATGCCTCACTCTCACTCCTTGATCTTCACCAGCCATACTGCTACCATTATATTGTTTTCAAACTCTCCATTAGAATTAGTGAATGTCACCTTAAAGTTGTGGTAGGAGTTTGAATGAGGCTATTAGTGGTAGTGCTACAATAATTTCTTTAAGGTCTATAGGTGATGGCTTGTTCTAATTTGTAGTTTACAGTGCATAGTGTAACAACTAAAGATATTGGCTTGACAGTTACCAAAACTGCAGCAGTTGAGAATAGCCAACAGTTGGTTAGGCGCAGTAAACGTTTCAAGAATATGCCTTTACGGTTTAGGGAATAATTAGTATATTAGTGTAGAGAGAGAATGGAGGTGGGGGAGGGGATGTAATGTGTAACCTCTTTTCTCTGACTATCTCTGTGGTGTTACTCTTTTTTCTTTATAACTTCTATTCTGTTTCTCTTCCTCTGTAATACAAATTCGTGTTGTTGTTTTGTAACTCAATAATAAAATCAGTGTTTCGTAATCTTCTATTTCTTGTTGTGCTTAAACGCTGTCAAATTAGATAATTCATTACTAACAGCCATCACATTTAGTGCTTTCGTTCTTCTCTAATGGTAGAAAATACACGGCTTAAGGAGTTACAATCTAATATGAAAAAAGCTTTCGATAAGATTGCGAATCAAGATAAATCTCATCTGCATTTGAGTTTTTGTATGGATAGTGTTGAGTTACAATTGAGCAGAATTCAAGCATCGCTGGATCAACTTACACTCAACATTTCATCCTTTTTTGGGAATCTGTCTATTGGTGCGGTGAACTCTTCTTCTTCGACTACCAGTTATTCCATTTGTTCCTCCTCTACAAATGCAACATGCCAAGCTTGATTTTCTAAAATTTGACGGAATCGATCCACTCGATTGACTCTTTAAGGCTGAACAGTATATTGCTTATTATAACACACCAGACGCGGATCGTTTAACAATAGCAGTGGTACATTTTCAAGGGCTAGCTGTACCATGGTTCCAGATGTTACAGCATGCTAACCAACTTTCGACGTGGTCCGATCTAGTATCGACAATTGAGGCTCAGTTTGGTCCTTCACCATTCAATAGTGCTCGTACGAAACTATTTAAATTGGCCCAAACATCCTCCGTCTCTGATTATTATAATGAATTTGTGTTATTGGCTAATCAGAGTAAAGGGACCACACCAGAAGCCTTGTTGGATTGTTTTATTAGTGGGTTGAAGGATACAATTTGTCGCACTACTTAAGGCTGTTTCATTGACGCGTTTGTTTGACGATAAAAACACTTTGGGCCTCTCAGTTTCGCATAACAAGCCTACTGCTGATAAATCCAACTTTAACTTAGGCGCTTCTACGTTATCAAATGGGGGCATTTCATCTTCACAGAATTATTGTGTGTTACCGCCGCTTCTATTACCACAGCCGTAAAACCGTCACCTCAGATACGCTGTATTTCTCTAGCCGAGCAACAATTACGTAGGGAAAAGGTTTGTGTTTCACTTGTGAAGAAAAATATACATGGAATCATCGATGCCCCAATAAATAGTTGATGATTTTTGAACTCGAAAAGGATCCTCCGTCATCGTCGCTTAAGGAATCTTCACTTGGCAATGCTGCTTTGCACCATTTATCTTTGCATGCTTGTCGTGGTTCTCCGAGCAAAGCTACTTTATATTTTCAAGGTTCTATTGTTGGGAAACCTGTCCGTGTTTTACTTAACGGCAGAAGTTCAAATAGTTTCATTCAACCAAGGTTGGCTAATTCTTTGCATCTTCGTGTTCAGCCAAGTCCCAATCTCAAGGTCATGGTTGGTGATGGGTATTTTCTCCAGACAGATAGGTTCATTCCAGATTTAGCAGTATCAATTTCTGGTCATACTATTACAATTTCACTTTATGTTTTAGCTGTGAGTGGCTCTAAAGTTGTGATTGGTGCTTCTTGGTTGGCCACACTTGGACCCCATATTGCAGATTATAATGCTGGTTGTGTTAAATTTTTCTTTGGTGACAAGTTTATTACTTTGCAGGGGGATTCATCATCTGTGCCTTAGTATGCCCATTTTAATCATTTGAGAAGATGTTATACATCAGCCAAGATTTCTGAGTTATATCTTCTGCATTCAGACCCGTCATCGGAGATCATCATTGCTGCTGCGGTAGAACTTCCTTTGGAATTGCCTTCAGATTTATTATCGATTCTACACAGGTTCACTTCAGTTTTCCAAGTTCCAATGAGACTTCCTCCACCGCATTGTGAGGTCCAGCACATTCATTATTTCGGTGCCCCTCCCTCCCTTTTTGACTTAATAAAAAAAGTTAATAATATTTTAATAAATGAATAGTAACTTCATTTGGCTATAAATAGCCGTGAAATGAAATTGAAGGAGTACAAGCAACAAAACACACACAAGATTTCATCAAGCATTGTGAGTGTTTGTGAGAGAAAAATAGAGTGTTGAGTAAATCCTAAGAGTGTGAGAAAAATACACTGGGGTGGGTATCATCTCTATTTCTTCTTGGTATTACAAAATTTGTAATATTTGAATAGGAGTGGGTCTCACTGGGTACACTATATTTTACATCTCTTGTGTGATAGAGTGTTGAAAGGATATTGTAAATATCCCGAGATATAGTGGAATATTTTTCAGAGTTTGTCCCGTGGTTTTTTCCTTCCATATTGGAGGTTTTCCACGTTAAATATTGGTGTTCTTTATCTGCTTATTTTATTCAGTTAGAATAATTCTTAGTATGCTCTGTGGTTGCAGTTTAGTCTGATCTTCCACATCAGAAAAGAATTATTTTCGTTATCCTTCCGTGGCTGATTGTCGGATTCTTTGGAGAAGTGTGTATTTGTATTAGTGTTGTAAGCTGGAAAGGTTACGGCTAAGGAAAGACTTGGTATTTAAGTGATCCGTTGTGATCCATCTCTCTTTCCTGGGAAGTATTTCAGTGCACACTTTACAAGTTACACCGCTGCGCTGCTAGATCTATTTATTAGGTCTGAATTATTGCTCGCCAGTTTACGTCAGAATTTTAATTTACACGTCCAAGTTATTCCGCATTTGAGCTCAACACGCATCCACAAGATCATGCCATTCCTCTTCAGGATGGTGTTTCTGCTGTTAAAGTCAAACCATATCGTTATCCTTTTGCTCAAAAAGCTGAGATTGAATGTATGGTTAATGAGATGCTTCAACAAGGGATCATTCAGCCAAGTACTTCTCCATTCTCTGCTCTTGTATTGTTGGTTAAGAAACATGATGGATCTTGGCATTTTTGTACCGACTATCATGCTTTGGATGCCATCATGATAAAGGACTTCTTTCTGATTCCCACTGTTGATGAATTGCTTGATGAGTTGCGAGGTTCTGTATTTTTTTTCCAAATTGCTTCTCAGGTCTGGTTATCATCAACTTTTGGTTCGTTAAGAAGATCACCATAAAACTGTTTTTTGTACTCATAATGGTTATTATGAGTGACTTGTCATGTCGTTTGGTTTCACCAATGTACCAACAACTTTTTAGACAGTTATGAATGACGCCTTTTTTGCCAAATTTGTGCTTGTCTTTTTTTATGATATATTAATTTTCAGTTATGCTTGGATTCTTCATTTAGAGCACTTATCGGCTGTTCTTCAATGTTTACAACAAAATTAATTTTATTCAAAACTATCTAAGTGTTCTTTCGGTCAGTCTTAGGTTGACTATCTTAGACATATTGTGTCTCATAATGGTGTTCAAATGGATCCCTCCAAAATTGAGGCAGTGCATGTATGGTTAATTCCAACTACAATGACTCAGTTACGCACATTTTTGAGATTATTTGGTTATTACAAACACTTCATCAAAAATTATGCTTCCATTGTAAGCTCATTGACTGATTTGTTGCAAAAAGATCGTTTTATGTGGAACTCTACTACATACTGATAAATCCATATTTTACCATATCTTTTTAGTATAGTTTTGTTAATAAATAAGTAATAAAGTGCTAAGTAAACTTAGAAATATCATAAAAATTGCATCAATATTTATAATAAATAGTTTAGAATTTTAGATTTTTAGTCTAATTCTGAACAATTTGATTTAAAATGACTTAATTCTTGTGCAGAAGAAGCTTGAGCTAAGAATGTTAGTTGAAGATTGAAGTGAAGAAAGTATAAGAATTGAGCTTAAAAATAAAGAATCACATGTTATGTGTAGAGTGTAACCACTTTGAGTATATAGAGTTAACACTTTGAAGAAAGAAATCTATGAAGACCAAGAGAGTAGCAACTCTAAGCGTTCAAAGTAGCTACGCAGCAAGCATGTGTCTACTTCAAGTGTTCAGAGTAGCTATGCTCAAGGCTAATTCAATTATGCACAGTGCGCGTGTCCATTCTAAGTGATTAGAGTAGCTGTGTAGTAAGTGCGTAGCCATTCCAAGCGTTGAAAGTAGCTATGCTTAAGGCTTTTTCACATAGAACACTTGTGCGTGGACACTCTTACCATTTAAAGTGTCTACGCAAAAGTAATAGAATTTTGAATATTACTTCTAAATGTCTACTTTAGATGATTTGAGTTTCTAATTCAGTTATAGAAGCTTCTAGAAGATCTTTTATGCTATAATTCTCAGAGATTAATGTGTGAAAAGGAAAAAAGTGGGAAAAATATTATAAATAGAAGTTAAAAGTTCAGAAAAAGGGGCTTTGGTTCATTTTTGTTATTTTTTACTTTGTAACTGTTTTAACTTCCAAGGACAGTTAGAGAGAGAGATTGGGAGTGACTATCAAGCTTCATTGCTAGAGGAATTAGTGTGAAGATTAGGTCTTGGAAGATGTTCTTCTGCTTTTTGTCTTCTTCTTCTCTTACTTCTCCTTCTTCCATTGTAATGTTGTTCTAAACCTTTTTGGTTGGGGATCTATGGATCCAGATTTGATATTGTAATGTAATTGTGGATTTGGATCTTAAGATTTTGATTGAATTGAGTATATGATTTTGTTCTTAATGCAGTTGTGAATTAAATCTTTATTCAATTGAACTTAGAAGAATCTTCATAAATGAAAATTGAGTTTATTTCTCATATCTAAATCATATGCTCAGGTTATTGAGATCTTAGGAATAAGTATCATGATCTAGTAATCCTATAATTTTCAGAACTTAATGCAATATTTGATTAAATTTCATCTAAGGAATTAGGGAAGTTTAATTAGGTATTAGGATCAATGAGACAAAGAATTGTCTTTTGGTTAAAGAAGTGAAATTGATTATCAATCAATTAAAATTCTCAAGAGTTCAAAACATGATTATATTGCAATTGAAAATCTAGTGAAGTGATTCCTAACTATTTTTCATATAGTATTTTTAATATAAAATTTGTACTCTGTTTTTACAGCAAGTTTATTACCTTTTATTGTTTCTATTTCTTACTTTTACATGTTACAAACCTTCCAAACAAATTGTGTGACTCAACTAATTGTTAAATTGTGAAGTGGTAATTGAAATAAGATCCTTATGGATGATCCTTGGAGCTCATATTGATTTCCAAATTTTATTACTTGCTACAACTACCTAGTGCACTTGCTAGTTAGTATTCCTCTGAATTTCTGTAACATCGACAACCTTTGAAGCATTGAAATCTGTCTTGTTGCAGGCTTCGGTATTTGCTCTTTCAACTAAGTCTTTTATTTTGGAAATTGACGTTTTGGTTTGGGTATAAGTGTAGTTTTGACTCAGGATGGACATCCTATTGCTTATTTTTCAAAGAAACTTTCAGGCAAGATGCAAAAGCAATTTGCTTATGCTTGAGAATTGTATGCTATTACGGAAGTTGTTGCTAAATTCCACCACTATTTGTTTGGTCATCATTTCGTCATTCGCATTGATCAAAAGAGCTTACGACATCTTTAGGACCAGACAATTCATACTCCGAAGCAAGACAATTAGTTGCCAAAACTCTTAGGTTATTCTTACTCAATTGAATACAAACCGAGCTTTACTAATAGAGCTACAGATGCTTTGCCACGCTCTTTTCATATGGCACTGTCTTTTCCATCCTCTTTGCTTTTGAATGACATTTAGTTGCTATTTTTGAATCTTCTTCACTGTAAAATTTCTTAAAACAATTTCAGGAAGATCCACACGTTTATCCACATCATGTTGTACATGATGGTTTGTTGTATCACAACAATTATTTGGTTATTCCAGCAGAAAATTGTTCAATTATTAATATTATTCTGTAGGAATTTCATTCTTCTAGAATTGGCAATCATGCTGGATTTGTACATACTTTTTCACGTATTGCTAGTCATTATTTTTGAGATGGAATGCAAGCAGATATCTCAAATTTGTTAGCACTTATTAGGTGTGCCAACGAGCAAAACAGATTCAGACTTCACCAGTAGGTTTGCTTAGTCCTTTGCCAATTCCTACGAGAGTTTGGGATGATATTGCGATGGATTTTATTACAGCTTACCCATTTCTCAAGGGTACATTTTTATATTTGTGGTGGTTAGACCATTTGTCTAAATATGTGTATTTTACTCCATTGCGATCCTCTTTTACTATTGTTCAGGTGGCTGAAGTTTTTTTTGACTACTGTTATTAAATTGCATGGTGTTCCTTAGTTCATTGTCACAGATTGCGATAAAGTTCTTACTAGTGCTTTTTGGCAACATCTTTTTAAAATTTAAGGCACCTCGCTCAAAATGATTCCTGCTTACCATCCATAAACTATTGGTCAATCGGAGGCAGTAAACAATTGCTTGTAGATGTATTTATGTTGTTTTGTATCTGAGCATCCTTATAAATGGGGATCTTTATGGAAGAGATCCACTCAGCATTTGAATGACACATCCTTTCATACCTCCATTTGAATGACGCCATCTAAGGTAGGTTATGGACGAGATCCACTCAGCATCATTTCGTTATCTATTAATGATAGCACTCTTGCAGATGTACGGGCACTTCTTGAGCAGCGTAACATGTTGCTAGTTGAACTCAAGCAAAATCTTCTCAAGACACAACAACGTATGAAATTTTATGCCAATCATTATTGGACTGAACTTCATTTTAATGTGGGGGATTGGCACTATCGCTTATCTTCTAGAGCTTCCTTCATATGCCAAAATACATCCTATTTTTCATGTGTTTGTGTTGAAAGCTTGTCACGGTGACTCGTCGGCACAACATATTTCGATTCCTTTGATTGAACGAGCTGATCTTATGGGCAAGGTTATTCTTGATAGGGAGGGTAGTGTAACAACTGAAGATATTGGCTTGACAGTTACTGAAACTGCAGTGTTGAGAATAGCCAACAGTTGGCTAGGCACCGTCAACGTTTCAAGGTTTAGGGAATAATTAGTATATTAGTGTAGAGAGAGAATGGGGTAAAGGAGAGGATGTAATATGTAACCTCTTTTCTATGACTATCTCTTTATGGTGTTTCTCTTTCTTCTTTGTAACTTCTATTCTATTTCCTTTCCTCTGTAATACAAATTCCTGTTGTTGTTTTGCAACTCAATAATAAAATTAGTGTTTTCCAATCTTATATTCCTCCTTGTTGTGCTTAAACTCTATCAAATTGGATAATTCATTAATGATAACCATCATACATAGTGATGTTTTGAGGAAATAATGGTTACAAATTCGATGTACATTGGTTATGACTTTGTTAGAGAATGCTACATCTACCTAAATAAAGAGGCTTTAAGAATTACAAGCAAATATAAAATGACTTCTATTTTACATTGATTTCTCTATTTTTCTTGAGAACATGACCATTTTTACTTAAATAAATATAGATTCATTTAACAAAAAATTGAAGAAAATGGACTGCCTTAAAATTTTTATCATCTAAATATGAAAAATTGAGAACCTTAACTTCGCTTGTTTCTTCCCCCAAACCTTTGCTTTTGGAACAATTTTTTGCAATCATAAGAAAACTCTTCTCGTTTGGGAGGGTCTTAATTGACCATATTAGATACCATCTCTACTTTCTCTCGTTCTTATGTTACAAGGTTACATCTATATTCAAGGTTATTGAACCACAGCTACGAAACTCTAATCTAATTTGACGCTAACTCTCATCCAATTGGAATATTATTATATCTCTTTTAAGATATCACATTTGATTCTTCTTAATTTTATATGTGATTCTCTTCATGTACCTTTGTTTTTTTAGTAATATTTAGAAATTTTATTTTATTACCTTTTATCTTTGGTCAATTTTCATAGTCTCACCTTGATGATCATTTTCCCATTTGGGTAAGTTAATTTGAGAGTGTTGTGCGCTGCATTGATTTCTTCTTAAAATCTCAAAAGGTCTTCTAGGTTTAATGGAACAAGCAAAAGAGTTACTCATACAATCATACTGCTTACATCACCATTCAATCTGGTCTGGGTCTAACCACCACCATGACTCACAATGTAAGGGAGTGTATTGGATTAGAATTTTAAAGGACTTTTTTAGTTAAAAAAAAAGTCTTGCAGATTTTAAAAGACTTTGTAGGATTTTATAACTTTTAAGACTTTGCAAGATTTTGCAAGACTTTTAAGTCAGGATTTTAATGGATTCTGTAGAACTTTGCAGAATTTCATGGATTTTTGACATAAAGAGTTCAAGATTTTTTTTCATACATTCAAATTTAAAAAGAGTCAAAAACAAAAAAAAATAAAAAATAAGAATGTCTGGATAAATAATAATAATAATAACTCTCCGTAATATCATGTCCTCCTAAATAGCATTCACCCACATATCCATAGCTATACTAGTCCTCCAAGCATTAACATCTTCTCGCTCTTGCTCTTGGGTTTGAATAATAACTCAAAATTATGATCTTCATTAACCAGTTATGTTGAAGATGAAAGTCCATCCATTAGTTAGTTCAATTAGAAATTCATCAGAATGACATTCTTTGCAAAGAAAGTTATGTAGTGTTACATATGTTAACACAAGTTTTACTTGTGGCTTAAATAAAAATGGAGATCCTGACTTAAATATTATGAACCTTGATTTAAAAATACTAAATATTCTCTTGATCACATTTCTTAAAGACACATGACGAAAATTGAACAATTTTTTCTTATTTTCAGGGTTATTACCCTGACCTGCAAAATCTTGTAGATATTATCTTACACCTTGAAATGAAGCTAAAAATTGGTGTTAGTTAGAAAATCCATAATCCACCACAAAATATTTACCTAATTATATATGCAATATATATAATATTAGTATAATAAATTATTATTATTATTATTGTTATTATTATTATTATTATTATTATTTAAAAAATAAGCACTTACTTTGAGCCACTTTAAGTCCATTCCTCCTTGTTATAGCATCATTTAGTAGCATAGAATCATGAGTTGAGCCCTCCCACCTACTACGAACATACATGAACTCCAAATCAAAATTACAAGCAGCTAATACATTTTGTGATATCTTTCCATGATGATTATGATAACTGCCTACATCTCACCCTCTCGCAATTGTTGGAATATGTTTCTTCGCCAATAGCTCCAATGTAATCCCAAAATTTAGCATATATAACACTTCATATATGAAAAATATAAATATAGTAGTGTCAAATTTAATTATAATTTTTATTGTAAGATAATTAGTACATTCCTTGAAGAAAGGAAAGAACCTTGTGCATTCTCTAATTTTAGTTGGCAAAATTGATCCTGGTTTAACCATCAAAGTAGGTGCTATCATATTCAAAGCCTTCAAGATCTTGTGAAAATTTTCACTTGTAGCAAATTGTGATCGGCCAAATATGTTGTGAATTACACAATATCGAGTATTCTGACCAACAATTTATAGGAATGATGCAATTATTTCTTCAACACAAATATATTGTATATCCTCTAGAGGTGTTTTTTCTCTAAGAATTGCACATATCTTTTGAAACACATATGGATACATCTTATAAACTTGTCAAAATATTGCATGATCATCGTTTAATGCTCGGTGTATATAGTCATTTCCCATGTTAGTAATTCATTGTCGATTTAATGGACGTTCAATTTGTTCATTACATATCATAACTAAAAATTTAATCAACATATGCATTAATGCATGCATTGCCATTACACATGCATACATGGCTTCATAAAGTTCTTCGTCATCTATCTTTTCATCACCTATTTCTTCTTCGTCTATATCACTACCTTTATATATGCTCGAATGTGACATTGTACCTATATAAAATATTATAACAAAAAATAATAATATAATAAAAAATAAAACATGCTAAATATTTCAATCAAGTATGACCAAAATAACACCAAAACAATAAAATGTTATCATTCCAAAATCTTTTCATACATAACCAAAATATAAAGCAAACATTTCAATCAAGTGCAACCAAAATAACACCAAAATAATATAGTTTGACAAATCTAACATGTGTTCATACACAACTAAATTACAAATAAAATATTCTAATCAAGTGCAACCAAAATAAAACCAAAATAATATTGTTCATCTTAGCTTGTACTTTATCCAATCTGAGCGCTCTTCTATTGACATCATCAAGAAAAAGACTTTCTTTGCATTAGTATTAAGAAAATTAGCTGCCATGTAGCGAGTTCGATCATCTAAATTTGGGATATCTTTTATAACACTCCAAATATTTCCCTTTGCCTCTTTATATCTTTCTCTTTTCTCCATCAAGTTATACATTTTTTCAAAATTGACGACTATAGTCTCAATGTCAACAGATATATTTTATAGAACTTTGTCTTGACTGTTGTTTCTAACTGAGTTAGAACTCCCTCTATACTTGAACCTACTCTGCTTACGATTAATTGGTTTTTCAGTGGAAACCTCTGAGCCTAAAAGGGATTGAGGTGGTGAACTGCTTGGGGCGAGATAATGGATGTTGATAAGGTGGTTCATAGTGATCTGGTGCTATGAATATATCATTGTTAAGATCATATAAAAAGCTTTCCGTCCCAAAATTAACCATTTTCTTCTCCAAAAGTTGTAGCATCAATATCATCAAGGGCTACTGACATGGAAGTGTGCCCACTAGTAGTTCCACCCTTAACAACAATCTTCAAATTCTCATAATCAACCAAACTTTTTTCTTAAAGATTTTTGTGACTTGGGTGAGACTAGAAAAAAAATTCATTATTAATATATTGAAAATAATATAATGTACTAAACTTGTAAACTATTAATATATTTAAAAGATTACGAAATAATCTCACCTTTAAGTACTCTTTTCATACTTCATCACTAACGGTGAATGTCTTTGTAATTGGGTCCCATCCAAAGCCAGAGTTGTTGTGTATAAGTGTTGATATATTATTATATTATTTCTTAAACTACTTCATTCGACTCAAGTAATGATTATATATTTTACGAAATTTAATTTTAGCATTGAGACAAGGAAGGATGACTCTCCATATTTAGTTTGCTAATTGACCCATTAGCATCATGCAGTCCACTTTTTATAGCATTCACTATCACCTGTAACAATTCATCGGAATCCTCTTTGATTCAAGCTTCATAGTTTTCTTTCTCCTTTCCCTTTCCTTTATTATTTTCTTATGAATCTCCTATTTGAATTACTAAAACAGTATATGTTGAAAACTAGTTATATAAATAATTATGAATAAGAATACTTATTAAATTTATATCTCACCTAATAGGTACTTATATAATTAAAAATAATATTATAGCCTCGTAAAAGACTTAACTGCTATATATATATATATATATAGAGAGAGAGAGAGTATACATTATTATTTCTATATTTTAGATATTTAAACATCCATAGAGATCATGATATCAATTTCAGCTTTCACCTTTTTCTTTTCTTGACGCGTCATAAAAAAATTATTACTTAAAAGTTAAAATTTCAAGCATTTTTTTGTATTATATATTTGAGGAACAAACTCAATTAAATAGAGCAAAATAGAATAAGTCAATGATACTGTTATTTATGTTTTCACCAAATAGAAGAATGGAATGGGAACAGTAATACAGTATTATATATGAGCAGTAGTGCAATATTATTAGCAGAGAAAAAAAATGAAGAAGACAGAAGCAGAAAAAAAAAAGAGATGAAAAGTTCACTTGAAAATTCTTGAAGCACTTAAAAAGTCACTTCAAACAATCTTTCAAAATCTGATGAGTTTGGATAAGATTGGTTTTATGAATTTGATATTTATAGATAATACTAAAAAGTCTTTCAAAATTCTTCTAATACAACAATATTTTAAAATCTTCATATTTTTTTAATACTAATAGATTATTTTTAAGTTGTAAAAAGTATCCAATAAATACTAATAAATTTTAATGGACTCTTTAAAAAAATTTAAAAATCTAGATTGAATACCATTAGATTATTTTTAAGTGACATAAAATCTTGATTAAATACTAACAAACTTTTTATTTAAAAAAGTCTTGTAAGATCCTATGAAATTCTAAACTAATACATCTCCTTAAAATTTTGGAACTAGTGGTTTGGATGATTTGGGACAGGATTTTCGGTAGTAGTTTGTGGTGAGTTTGAATTGGTTTAAGGGAAGGAACAATGGATAGGTAAAGATGAATAACAAACAAGAGCCAAGTTAAATTAAGGTTCTTCATTTTCTTAGAAAATAAATTGAATGGTTATGTTACTACATAAACGGAGAAAATTCAGATCCCCTCAAGTTACTCTAGGTATCATAAATTTTATCTTAATTATATTAGTAGTAAAAAAGACTGCTTTTATAAACTTTGTTTTTTTATTACTTTTATAAACTTTGTTAATATCATGGTATATTACCTATATTATTTAATCATCATTAGATAAATTCATTAGGATGTGGATACAATAAGAACTTGAAACTATGGTCTTACTTATGCACCACGTTTTAAAAAAATAATTCTATGAATATAATTCTAAAAATAATTTTAAAAATGATTTATAAATAAATTTTCAAAATTTAATTTATAGAATGTATTAATTTTTGAAAATTAGATTTAAAAATTATAAATTATTGTAGAAAATTTCAGAATGTATTGATTTTCTAAAACGGAAGCACAAAAAACATTCGCTAAAACTATCATTTTACTTGCTAACAGTTAATTGAGAGATCCATTTTTCTTAACATGAAATGGTTATTTATCTAAAAATTTAAAATGCTGATCGAAACTTTTTGGGTAAGGAATCAAAATAAAAATATTTTATTAGAAAGTGTAATAGTGTACTTACTTTTATTTTTTAATGCATTTTGATAATAGAAAAACCTATTTAACTAGTACCGTTATTATAATAAAATTTATTGGTTTATTTACATTTTTACATTATTAATTAGTAAGACTAAAAAATAAATATTATAATAGATTTTATTAATATTTAAAATGAAAATTATAAAATAAAATAAAATAAAATCACATATAAATTAAAAAATTTATAAATTTATAAATGTAATTAAAGTTACATTTTATATGTATTAGTTTTACACCGTACTATCCCCATCGATATAAAGCCATCTTCTCTAAGCAAGCTCATCTAGTTAATCTCTCTCCCCTGTAAAAAGTAGTGAAAAGGAATAAAATAATGAAAGAAATAACAAATTAACTTTTTAAAAATAAAGATTTAATATGTTTTATTATAATTTAAAATGTTTAGTTAGGAACCCACATATTAGAAAAGGTTAAAATGATTCGTAATGAAAAAAAAAAGGAACCAAAATATATAGTGGAAATTATCTTTTTGTGTAATTTTTAGAAATAAATTTATTTATTTTATTTTTTAAAATACGTTTATTGAAAAACTGCTAATATATATATATATATATAAGAATATTTTTTAATTTATTTAAAACTGCAACAGTTGAATACTAGCAGCAATTTCACTTTCATCTGGCAATTGCTTTCTTTAAACAAGTAAGAAAATGTTGATTAATATTGCATTCAGTATGGCAATATGACAAAACAGATGTCAGTTTTAAAACATTAAATTAGATGGATTTGAATTATCACAAAATAATAATATAAAGAATATATACTAACATAAAATTTTACCACCGTTTTTGCTATATCATTAATTATTAAATTATATTTGATATTTATTAAAAAATTATTATTTTTAAAATAAATGTGAAGTGTAATCTAATAATATAAATTATTATTTTTATACTATTAATATATTTAAGTTATATTCTTAAAAAGATAGATAAACAATAGAAATAAAAAATATAGCTTTTTATTTGAAATATAGATAAAATAAATAAATGTGAATTGATTTTGTTGAAAGCTAAGACACGAAATTTTGATAATGTATGAGAGAAAAAGGGTCAACTCTGGCAATTTTTTTTTATGTATATTATTAGTATATTTTAATTAAAAATTAAAATTATAGATAAATATTAAATAGTAGAGATTAAAAGAAAATAGTTTTTTTTTTCTATTAAGAAAATAAAGGTTGTGAATGTATTTTGGTGAGAGTTAAGACACGATACCTCGTGGGAGGTATCTTGCAGTTGCAGCCAGTTAGCAACACTGTCTCCTCATTCCATAGTACACTGTCACTTCTGCCACTTCCTTAATGACAGCCACGTTTTTCTCTTCCCTTTCAAGGATGCAAATCTCTTCTAATTCTGTGTTTATCTTTTTCTCACTCTCTATGTTCATGCATTCATTCCACCCTTTCATCACTTGTTTGTTAGTCGCTACACTCTCTTCACCAACTGTTTTCAGGTGGCGCTTCTTTCCCTTCCCTTCTGTTTTTGGCGTCAAATGTTTGAATTTTTTCCCATTTTGTTGTTCTATTATAGGAAAGTGTGCACTGTGAAAATGACTCTTGTTTGGCTCTGTTTTGAACTTGAACCATTTCTGCTCCTCTTTGACTTCTACTTGTTGTCCTTATTATTAGATATTAGGCAATGTAGCTTCATTTTTATTTTTTTTTTCTTTTTTAAATCCGCTTTTGGTGTTTTCCTGATTTAAGTTGAACTTGGAGATAAAAATATGTTTGCTCATTTGCGAGAAGAAAACGCAGTGTCCTGGTTTTGATGTAGTTACTGATTCTTTTTATTGTGTGTTTATGATTCTGGTTCTTCGTCTTTACATTGTCTAATTAAATGGGTAGAGGAAGAACTAAGAATATATCAGAAGAAATGACTTTAAGTGATCTTGCTCTAAATGGTTTGACTGAAAATTTGATTTTTCATTGAGTACAATGATGTTTAATGATCCATGTAGCAGATCCCACTAGTGGGATTGAACCTTTTTAAAGAATTTAACGTTTTATCGTTCGTAACTAATTGAGTTGATGATATGTATGATTCTTGCAGGTTTTGATGTTTGAATTCTGTGGAGTCTAGAGCATCGATATTTGCCGCGATGGGAAGACAAAGTCCTGGAAAATGGATCAGAAACTTATTTCTTGGGAAGAAATCAATGAAGGCTAAGTCATCCAAAGAGAAAGATATCTATGTAAGTTATTTTGGCTTTTGTGATTGGCATCAATTTGTGTTCATTATTCATTATACTCAAGGTTTATGTCATAAAATAAAGTATTAAGAACAGAATCTATAACCGGTGAAAGTTTACCCGCTGCATTAAAGTGCATATTTGTTATTTAGGCCCTGTTTATATAAACTTCTTGATAAGTACTTATAAGACTAAAAACTTAAATAATAATATGAATCAAACTCCTTTCATAAGTTAAAATCAACTTATATTTCTCTATCTATTTTAAAATTTATTTCCCTTTAACTTCTCTAAAACTATAAGAGATAAGTTAAACTCATGAGAAAAGTTTTATTTATTTTATATATTATTTTTCTTCTCTTATAAAGACTTATTCATAAGCTCACCCAAATTGGACCTAAATTCACATTGATCAGACTCATACATAATGCTCAAAGTGCAAAAAAAGAAAAATTCTGAAATACATGTAAGTTAACTGTTCTGTTGTTTATAGGCTGTAACTGTAAGCACTAGACTTTTTAACATGCAAGTTGTAATTGTGATTTCAATTCTGGTGCAAAGAAACCTTCAAGTAAGAAGGATGTTATGGTGATATCTTCCGACGCATCAATTTCTCATCCAACTGTTATATCACCTCCAACATTTGGAATTAGTGCTACTAAAGAAGTGTTATCCACAAAGGAAGTAGTTAGCATATCATCAAATGAAAGGGTAATTCTTTCAATTGGAGACAAACAAGCCAATGCACCAGCTCTTGTTAATTTTGGTTCTGGCGACCATCATGAGAAAATCAGGCAAACAGAAGCAGCTATAACACTTCAGGCTGCTGTTAGAGGCTGTCTGGTATTCACCTCTTATATTTATATCCCCTTTTGTGATTTTTGTTTTTTGTACAGATTATTAGTGAAACCCTTTTATTCCAGTAACATGTTGTGACTACTTTCTTCTGTCCCAAGTCTTTGGTGGTTGATCATTATTTGTCTGTCTATGCTGAACTTGAGGAACCTATTATCTGATAGTTCTTGAAGTACATGTTCTTGATATGTGAAAATGAGTTCTTCATAACAACCTACAGTCATCCATGATTTTTTAAATAAATTAAAATTCTAGGATTATGTTTGAATTAATTTGTTCTGTTTGTTGTTCTTTAACTTGTTTATAGAAGTTAAGAATATACCATCAACTTGGTTTGCATCTTCTTGAAGGCCTTTAATATGACATGATGTGCTATATTCTCTTTTAAAACTTTCAAACTCATAATTAGCAGAAAGACATGTATATCGTGATTATAAAGCACAGTTGACTTCCTGCTTGTGATCTGATTGCACAAAATTGAATATACTAGAAATTTTAAATTTTTATAATTTGTTCTAGCATATAGCAGCCACATCATATCCCATATTCTTGAGGATTTCCTCTATTTCTGTATCTATATTCAGTTGTAACAGTTTAGCTGTCTTAGGTACAAAGAATCTAGTAAAATGTTATCAATCTTAATTTTTTTAAATCTTAAGATGTGAAGCAAAATTTAATCTTGCTTTCTGTATGATACTTGCTATACTAGCTAATACATATTAGTTATTTCAAAAGATCTTCAAGGCATACCATGTGGTAGAAATATTGATAGACACCAACACAACTGTTGCCATTTCAATAAATTCTCAGTTGAAAATATTAGGAAATCAAAGTTAAATACACCCCAAGTGTGTAACCAATTTAATGGATATAAATGAAAGTGTACTCAAAATAATTGTGAGGAATGACTGAATAATCTCTCTATCAAATAATAACTTACACACAAGAGATTTTACTTTCTCTTGCTATAATATTAGTATTCTAGAGCACTATAGAGTATACCTAAAATCCTTAGTGTTTAAGCCCAAATATACACTCATAAACTTTTCTCTCTCTAATGAAACAGTCAAGTAATGCTTTTGTTTTCTACACTCCTTCACATTGTTTTTTCAAAACATAAAAAATGTTTTTATTTATAGGAACTGGAAATTCATTTTCTGCTACACATGAATTTTAGGAAACCCATAGAAATAAACTTCATGAATTCCTCCTCCTTCTACCTAATCAAGCCACATGCATGTTAATTCTCCACCTTGATTTGTATTTGACTCTTTAGTATGAGTCATTGACTTCTGCAAATGTTGATTAAGTTTAAACAGTGTTTGAACTTATCAACTGGAAATGATTTCGTCATCATATCGGCAAGGTATTTAGCCGTAACTATTTTCTTGATTACAACTATGTTGTCACTTACACTTTCTTTGATAAAGTGAAGTCTGACATCAATGTGCTTCATCCTTTCATTATAAACTGGATTCCTAGCTAAATGAACAACACTTTGACTATCACAATGTATGATAGACACCTGTTGGCTCAACTCAAAACTATCCAAAAGACCATGCACCCATATGCTCTCCTTAATAGCCTCAATCAATGTCATATACTTAGCTTCAATAGTTGATAGTGCCATTGTGTTGCAATGTCACCTTTCATCTAATAGTATATCCAAAGACTGTAAAGATAAAACCTGTTAATGATCTTCTCTTATCTAAATCACTAGCATAGTTAGAATCTACATAGCCCATAACTCCTTTGGTCTATTGACCATCAATCACCAAACAAACATAAGTGACACCTCTTAAGTACTGCATGATCCATTTCATAGCTTCTTGGTGTACCTTCCCTAGTTTGCTCATAAACTTGCTTATTACATTTACAACATGTGAAAAATCTGATCTAATGCATATCATGACATACATGAGACTGCCAACTGCACTAGAATAAGGCATGAGACATATGCTCCACCTCTTTCTCAATTCTCAAACACTTGGCTAATGATAAATTGTAGTGTGTAGTCAAAGGAGTATTGACTGCCATAGAATCATAGATTGATCCATATTGAAACGTTATAACACCTTTATTATGTACTTTTGTTACAACAATCAAAACCTGTCATGACGTCTCTCCCTATGAATATCTATGCTAAGAATCTTCTCTGTTGTGCCCAAGTCTTTCATCTCAAATTCAATTCTCAACTAAACTTTAAGCATGCTAATTTCAGCTTTGTTACTTGCAACAATTAGCATATCATCTACGTATAACAACAGATAAATCCTATAACCATTTGGAAGCTCCTTAGAATATATGCAATTATATATTGGTTTCTATTGTATCCGTCACCAATCATAAATGCATCAAACATCTTTTACATGGTCATACAGGTAGATTTGCTCCTCCAACTTATCATGCAAAAATGCCATCTTCATATCAAGTTGTTCTAGTTCTAAATCCAATGTATTTACAATAGTTAAGAGGATCTTGATAGAACTATGTTTTACCACAGGAGAGAATACTTCATGAAAATCAATACCCTTCTTCTAAGTATAACCTTTTGCTACCAGTCTGCATTGAACCATGGAAGTTCAATGCTTGAGATTCCTTCTATTCTTTTAAAGATCCATTTGCACCTAACAATTTGTTTCCCTTTAGGAAGTTTCACTAGCTCCCATGTCTTTTTGTTTTTTTTTTTTCAATCTCCTCATTCATTGCTATTAGCCATTCCTTTGACTAGTTACTGTCTCAATCATGATGATAGGTAGATGGTTAATCTCCCATTGCACAATTTGTCATAACAAAGCCAAATGCTATAGGATCTATATCCGACGAGTCTAGTGTACAAGTAACATAATTCAAATATTTTTGAGATCTTAGAATTTGTCATCTTGTCCTACCAGTAGAATATTGTATGGTCCTTCTCTAGTTTCTTTACTAGTATCCCTTATGTCTGATTCATCATGTTATTCTACTTCAGGTTGAGTAACGCTTGAAGTACTTGGTTGATTTACATCTTCTTCTTGCTCCAACTTTCTAATGTTAATTTTTAGCTTCATGTCTTTCTCAACATCATGATTTGTTTTTGCCTAATCTCTGTCAAATTTTTCTTTTTGATTTATCATTGTCCTTTCATCAAACAAAACATCTCCACTGACAATGATCTTGGGTGAACATGACTTCTCTATACACCATAGTTTATAGCCTTTTATCCTTCATGCAAACTCTAGAAATATACACCTTGCCCTTGGCTCAAGTTTACCATCACTCATATGAGCATAAGCAAGACAACCAAATATTTTTAAGTTTATAGGTTGACCGAACTATACCTCTTGAGAAATCTTCAGATTAATTACAGTTGATGGAGATTTATTTATCAAATACTCAGCTGTATTGGTTGCCTTAGCCCAAAATGATTTGGGAAGTACCGTGTTGATTTGCATGCAAAATGTATGCTCTAGAAGTGTTCTATTTGTGCGTTCTGCAATGCTGTTTTACTGTGGTGTTCTAGGTATAGTATAGTGCCTCACTATACCTACAATTTTACAAAACCCCTCATTTTCTGTTACAGAATTTTTCGCTATTGTCGGTTCTTAGTCTCTTAGATTGATTGCCTAGTTTGTTTCTCAACCATGAACTTCTATTGCTTAAATTTGATGAACACTTCATCTTTGTGTTTCAGGAAATAAACCTAAACCTTCTTGAAATAATCATTTATATAAGTAAGAAAATAATGAGCTTCACCTAATAAGTTAACAGGAGCTGGACTCCAAACATTCAAGTGGATATACTCTTGTATCCCCTTGCTATTATGTTTGTATGATTGAACTTTACTCGTTTATACTTTCCAAATACACAATTTCTTCAAAAATAGTTTACAATTTCATCAAACCTTTCGGCAATCCTTTATCATCAAGTATCTTCATTCTCTTCTCACTCATATGACCGAGTCTTGCGTGCAACAGTTGTGTGACATCATCTAATCTTTCAGAGGATAAAGCAACAGTAGTTTCAAAAAGTTGTGCTTCCTAGCAGGGCACTTATTGAGACTAGGTTCCTCCTAAGATTGATACAAGTCATGCTTGAAATGTCCTTTCAATACCATCATCTAATCTAATTTGCACCACTCCTTCACTTACAACTCCAATAATTCTATTGTCTCATAATCTAACCTTTCCTTCTCTCTTTTCATATGAGGCAAAAAAATATCTATTAGAGGTCATATGAAATGATGCACTAGAATCCAAGATCTATTCGTTCCCTAAGCCACTAGTGGTAACTATCAAGGTAAAGTCAACATCACTATCTTCAAATCTTTTAACTGTTATATTGGCATAATTTCCTAATTTTTTCCTTTCAGGACAATTTCTTCGAATGTGTCCTGCTTAGTGATAATGAAAACACTTTAAGGACTCCTGACTTTTAGATTTGGATCTATTTTTGCTTTACTTCTTGATCTTCTTTCTTGGCTACTCCATCTCATAAAAAACAATCCATTTGTAGGATTATCAACACCAGATCTTGATGTTAATTTTTGCTGCTCCTTCATCGTTAATGCCTCTTTGATTGTAATGAAAGACCTACCGTACATTATGGTATCACAGAAATTATCATAAAACGAAGGTAATGAAGTCAATAAGATCATAGCCTACTCAATATCTTCAACTGTTATTCTAGCAGCTTGCCCATCGGTGATCATTTGATTGAAGTTGTCAATATGGTCTTTAATTAATTTTTCTCCAGAAAATTTGAACATATACAACCTCATTCTTTGGGAGAGTTGATTTGACAAGATCTTAACAAAATATTTTTCTTCTAATGCCTTCCATAACAAATTTGCCATCCTCTCTTCTATAACCTCTTGCAACACATTATCTGCTAGGTTTATTTGAATTGTACTCTATGCTTTGGCCATTATCTCATCCTTTTTATTAGAAGACAATGTTTCCAATAACTTGTCAATGCCTTCTAATGCTTTTGTCAAACGTGTTGCAAGTTGCTGGTCTAGCAATACCTGCAGCTTCAGCTTCTATAAGTTGAAGTCATTGGACCTGTCAAATTTCTTCACTTCAAATTTTGGTATTGACATTTCGAATTAAGTGTTGGAATACCACTTGTTAGGAAATTAGAGTTAACTATACTCCAAGTATGTGAACAACTTAATGGATGTGAGTGGAAGCATACTGAAAATAATTGTGAGGATTGACTAATAATTCTCTCTAGCAAATAATAACTTAAATACAAGAGATTCTAATCAGACTTTCTCTTACTACAATAGTAGTATTATAGAGCACTATATAGTATACCCAAAATCTCTAGTGTTTAAACTCAAAATTATACTCAGAATTTTCTCTCATTAATGAAATACTCAAGGAATGCTTTTATTTTCTACACTCCTTCACATTGTTTTTTCAAGACATAAAAAATGCTTTTATTTATAGGAACTGGGAACTCATTTTTTGCCTCACAAGAATTTTAGGAAACACATAGAAATAGGCTCCATGTATTCCTCCCATGACTTTTACCAAATCAAGCCACATGCATATCAAAAAATTCAGTTATTTCGTTTGTAACCATGTCTGTTGAGCATGTTATGAATGCATTATTATGTGGAAATCTTCATTAATATATCTGATCAAGCAATTACTATATTCTTTCTTTCATAATTTATAACTATCACTGCAAATTTTGAAAGTGCTGATTCCTCATCAAGATGTTTGGGAATGTGAGTGTTTGAGTTTGTGCATGGATGCATATGCGTGTGTGGTTAATTAATGCTTAATGTGATTCCTGCATGACTCAATTGAAGGCACGTACAACATTTCAAACACTCAAATGTATCATACCACTGCAAGCTCATATTCGCGGCCAGTTGGTTCGAAGACAAGCTGTTTCTGCTCTATATTGTGTGAATGCAATTGTTAAATTTCAAGCATTGGCTCGTGGTTACAAGGTTAGGCACTCTGGTATTGGGCTTGCAGTTCAGAAAATTTGTAAGGTAAAAGTTCTTTAACTAATTCAGTTAATGCAATCATCTGTGGTTTATTCTACCTAATTTTCTGGTTAGACATGTTAGGTTTGTCATTTAATCAATATCAAAAGCTGAATATCGTCAGTTACATTCTGTGCCTGAACTAACTGCTTCAATATCATTTTTGTCAGGTTGCTATACGTCCAAATTCTATTGGAGCAGTTACATCCACACAGGCAGCAAAACTGTCGGATAATATCTTTGTTAACGAGGTAGGAAGTACTTGTTTACTGTCTAATATACAGAGTGTAACATTGTTCTTGTATTGTATTTATTTTAAATGTCTGAAGTATAGCTTATTTCGGCTCACTAAAAGTTTAAAACTGGAATTAAAATATTATCATTATCAACTAATATTTTTGCTGCCCATGAAGGTTTATCGGAAGATGTGGTTCTCTTGCTACTAATATAAAGATGTTGTTTTAGTTTTCTGTATTAGTATGTTTTACCTAAAACAAGGATAAAATAGGTTCATTTATAGGTAAATTACTAAACTTATGCACTCCTTTACTGTTGTGATTTATGAGTATTTAATTCATTCATTGTAAGTTGAACATTTTTGGTGCCTGATTTGATTGTAAGTTGATAACTTTAATCACTAAACTTGCTTTCTTATTGATATGATTTATGTATATGACTTGCATAACAAGGGTTGGAAATGAAGGATGTTTGTCTTTTTCTTCTTGTTTTGAAAGTTATGATTTCCTTTATAATATATTTTGTTTTAGATAATAACTTGTATTATGCATTATCCCTTTCAGCTGCTGGCTTCATCAACCTCTGCAGTTCTTGTGTATCTCAAATTTATTCCTGGAGAACCTAACTTGTCCAGGGCGTGGCTTGATCGCTGGACGAAATCACACTTTTGGGCTCCTCATCCAGAATTGAAAAAGCCTGACTCAATGTCCGATAAGAAGAATGGCACTTGTCAAACAATTGAAACTAATGAGGGACAAGTCAAAAGAAATGCCAGGAAAGCATCTGCAGTGAGGGTTGGTAATGATTCAGCTTCAGATTCTAACAAAAATAACCGGCATCCAAGAAAGGATTCAAAACTCCCATTGCATTCAGCTAAGGAACATCCACAAAAGGAACAAGAGAAAAAGAGTTTTAGAAAAGCTCAAATTCAAAATGCTTTCGATAAATCTGAGGTTTCTAATGAGAACAGTACAAACATGACAAGAAAAGATTCAGATCATACAGTCAATGAAATCCCAGAGAAAGATCCCGGTGCTTCATCAGAGAAGATGAATGATTTGACAGTTTCAAGGTCAAAACAGTTTGATCATACAGACAATGAGTCATGTAAAGATAATAATGTTCTCTTGCAGCCAATCTTAATGAATGTTGAAGATGGAGGAGTCATTGAAGACTTGAATATTGGTGACAGTTGTATGAGCAATGTAAGTTTTAAGAATTGCCAGAGAAGAGCTTCCCTGCCTGCTAATTTTATGGATCATGAAAATCTGTTACATAACACTCCAAGACTTCCCAGTTACATGGCTCCCACTGAATCTACAAAAGCTAAGCTAAGAGGACAAGGCTCCCCGCGGTTCGCCACCGATTTCGCAGACAAAAATAGTATAACCCGGCGACTTTCACTTTCATCATCGCTTAATGGCAAGCTTGGTTCATTTTCTCCACGATCAGATCGATTGGCAGCCTTGAGCAGCAAAGGAATGATAAGGAGTGATAGATCTCTATCATCTTCAAGGGATGGTACTGGTAAGAATTTTGGATTTTGAATCCTTTTCTTTTTGCTTTTCATGTATTGATAGTTTGAATTTTTTTTTATTTATAACTTTTCTATTTGTGAATTTGTAACAAGTGCTCTGGGAAATACAAATACAAAGAGTTGCATAGACATACATTAATCTACACAAAAACATATGCCCAATCACACTTGGTTTTGTCATGCATGCTTGTTTTAAATGGATAAGTTTCATTTATAATGAGTAATAGAATGCCTGTTTTGATTTCCCACTTGACAGTGCTTCATTTTGTATCTCATGCATTTGAGAAGAGTCTCATGTATTTGAATTTTGAAATAAAAATTTGTTTTTTCTTATTATTTTCATTTTTTAAGTAGCTGAATGATGTGACTCCACACAATAGTAATGCACTCTGCATGAAGCAATTTATTATTCACATTCATGACTGTGTAACGTGGATATTATCAATTTCAGATAAGTTGATCCAACCTCAGTGGAGAAGGTGATGGTACACAATCTTTCAGAGATCAAAGATGCTGCACGAGGTGAAAACTCGGTGAAATATTTGGTGACTTAGATTACAGTCTTTTGCCTTTCTGCACTCATCATTGTTATTTGTGATCAGAAATATTGATTGAAGAAGGATATATGGTGTAATCGGAGTCTGATATATCATTTTCTTTTACTTATGGCAGTGCCAGTGTGTTGCTGGGTATAATGTAATATTTTCATATTTTAAGAAAAATTTTCGTATCAATCTTGTAATCTTAATGTCACATGTTGCGTGTCAATATGATGTAAGTAGTGTTCCGACATCAGTGATAGCGGCAGATTTCGATATCTGAAGCACTGAAACATGGAGTTGCCACGTAAAAAAAAAATTATATTTATTTTATTTTAAAAATTATATAATATTATCATTGTAAATTAAAATAAAAGTGATAATATGTGTATTATAATAGTTTGTTAACGATTTTCTTTATTTTTTCTACGACATTTAAAATTTTTACACAAGAATTAAGAAAATAATTCATATTTTAAATTTTATAAAATGTTATACATATATTTGTATTGTATCTTTCATTTATTATATTCATTAGTATCTCACTTATTTATTATATTTATTAATTGTTCTATCAATGAACAATGAAAAAATAAAATAATTAAAGTGTAAAAGAAAAAGAGGAAGAGAGTAATTTTCTATTTTTTAAAAACCAAGGATAAGTGTGTCTCTTACACTTTGTGTGTTAAAGATGGAAAATAATTTGATAAAAGGGTGAGTCCTCAAAATTTTCATTAAAATAAACATTTGAGATATTTTTGTATTTACAAAATTAACCTTTTAATTCTTTAAGGAACAATTATGTTTATGAACAAGTTTTTTTTTTGTTTTTGTTTTTTTTGTATTGTATAATTCTAGCCAATATGACCTTTGGGAAATAAGGATATTCTATTTTAATATTATTTGTCTTTAGCATGTCTCTTAAGGAAGATTCTCTATTTGTTTTTTGTCACGTGTTATATTTGATTCATTCAAAAAAAATTTAACATAGAGCATTGAAAGTTTTTTCACAATATTTTTAATTTTCTATTGAAAAGCTATCACATGTAAGTGAATGGATAGTTTAAAGTTTTGGATAGCTGAGATTTTAAATTTCTAAGATACGGTGATATCAGTATAAATTATATTTCTTCTTTAAATTGGTTAAATTGGCCTTAGCCCTTAAACCCTAAATCCGTTTCTAATCATCAGCTTATGGAATGACTCGTAAACACGTGTATTATTAGTTATGACGATTTTCATAATATTTTTTTTAGAATATAAAAATAGGATTTTTACAATAGTCATTCCAGTTATTTTGCCTTGTCTTTATTTTTTGGCACATTTTTTTTATTTTATTTCTTCTATTTGGGACAATCTACCAAGTTTCATGTGTGGACCCTAATTTCTCAAAATAGTTCACAAATTTTTGTTCTTATGATTACTTCATTCTTGTATAAGTTTAGCTACAGTTTATAGGTGAAGTGGTACAACTCAACAAGAGCAAAGTAATGTCCATAACAACTGCAATTGGAACAATTAATATGCAAACCTTCATACTCTAATCAAAACAAACTCTTTCATAATGACATCTTTTCGTAGTTGTGAAGGCAGTGAAGTTTTAGTATGTATGAGTTGATCTCCAAAAGACACAAGATTAAAAGGAGTAGAAGAGAGAGTATTTGTTCCCCTTAAGTTTAGCAACTCAAGATTTAGTGTTATCAAGAAATCTTGATTTTGCCTTAGCACCCATGAGTTCATTCTTAAAGGATACATGAGCAAGAAGAATAGGAGGGATAACACTTTTCCCCTCCCCGGCTTGATAGGGTAAGGGTCATCAAGAGTCTTAATTTTTTGCAAAGAAAACAAACTCCATTGTTTTCTTTTAGACAATTTTATTCTATATTTTTGCTCTTGTTTTGTAATTGATTTAATAACCAAATTTATATTTAATATTTTCTTATTAAAATAACAGTTACTACACTGGTGGATGAATTAGTTTTAGCATTTTTAGGTCTGAATTTATGGCTAAATGTTTCGGTTGTTATTATGACCAAATTATCACTAAATTTATTTATTTATTTTTATAATTATTATCGGTAACAAAATCACTTGCAAGTTTTAACCCATTATAAATAATTCTAAATTTAGTTGTTAATCAATGTTTTTTTTAGTATTAATTTTTTTAATCTCAACCTTTAATGTAAACTTTAGGCTTTTAAAAAAATTATTGTTATTAAAAAATTAATATTAATTCAATTTTATTTTTAAAGTGACAAATATTTTTTTAATAAAAATGTATCACTTTTAGCTGCTTATTTTAATTGTAAAGTGTAAAGTTAATAATTTTTATTTTTATTAATTAAATTTGTTAAAGACAAAAATGTCAATTTACTATATACGGAAATGATTAATATTTATAATAAAACAAAAAATAGATTTAACAAAATTCTACTATACAAGGTTGTCAAAATAATAATTTTTTTTATTAAGCATTGATAAATCCACATTTTATTAACATTTTAGTTTAGTTTTTAATAGTTATTAAGTAGTTAAGTTGATTAGTAAAGCTGAAAATCACATAAAAAAATGTTTTAATGTTCAAAGTTTTTTAAATAGTTTAGTATTTTAAATTTGATTCTAATCTTAATATAATTCTACTGATTAGATTGTATTTATGCAGAAAATATGAAATGGAGGTTATGAGGTTGAGAATCAAATGAAGAGATAGATGAAAGTGGAAGAATTGGACTTAAAGAAGTGAAAAATCAAGTGATGAAGTCAAAAAGTTATCACTCTGGGTGCATAAAATGACAACTCTCAACCAGATTCAGAAAAATAAAGTGAAAGTATTTACTCTAAGTGTTCAAAGTGGACACTTTAGAGCTTTAATCTAGAAGAAGAGGTGAAAGTGTACACTTTAAATGCTTAAAGTGAACACTTTAGAAGCGTAAATTCAAGAGAAATTTGTGCGTAAACAATTTAAGTGTTCAAAGTGAACACTCTAGAAGCAAAAATGCAAGAGAAGCATATGCGTTAACACTTCAAGCACCCAATGTTAACATGTGTAGGCTTAAATTCCAAGAGAAGCATGCACATTAATATTTCAAGCATTCAAAGTTAATACACGCATTATAGATAGCTGGACGTTGACACTTTTAGCACATGAAGTATTCAGTTCAGAGAGGTTTTGGCTAGAAGAAAGTTGCACATTAACACTTCAAACGTCCAAAGTGTTAACGCGCATGATAAAATGATGAGAAACCACTTTAAGTGTTCACTCTAAGCATTTAAAGTGTTCACCTTAGCTTAGGAAGATTCCAAAAGACATTCTACATTTACATTTTAACCATTTGAAGTGTACACATCAGAAAGGACAAAAAGAAATTATATATACATGTAAAGTTTAGGAATTGAGGATCTTTTGCCATTTTTACTTTTCATTTCATTTTCTCATCTTGAGAGAGTCAAAGAGAGAGTGGGGACGAACACCAAGCTTCACATTTTGAGAAATCAGATTGAATATTGTATTGAAGATGTTTCTCTGCTTATCTCCTTCTTCTTTTTCTTTCTCTTCTCATGTTGTAATGGCTTTCTAAACTTTTGTAGTTAGGGATTTATGGATATGAAATGAAAGTATTAATTTAATTTTAGATTTGAACTTTGAGTATTTGATTGGATTGAGTAGTTAATTCTTTTAATAATGTAGTTTTTGATGGAAATTCAATTAACTAATAAAAAAGAAGCTTTTACTAATGGAAGTTGGATTTGTTTCTCAGATCTGAATTAATTACCAAGATTAGTGAGTTCTTAGGGATAAGTCATCTTAATCTTGCAATCTTATGATTTCTAATTCCTAATGCAACACTTTATGGAATTACACCTAAGGGATTAAGGTGATTGAGTTGAAGGTTAGGGTCATTGAGTTAAGGAATTAACCTTTGACTAATAATTTGTGAAACTGATTGTCAACCAAATCAAATACTTGAATTTTTAAAAAATGATTAAGTTAATATCTAAATTTTGGTGATGCTATTTCCTAACTCTAATTCATTCATATATCTTGTCTCATTACAATTTTTGTTGTTCTGTTTTACTTCAAGTTTACATATTTCTATACTTATTATTTCTAATTTGTACATAATATAAACTCTCCAATCAATTGTATGGCTCAACTAAATGTTGATTTGTGAAGTGATAATTGAGAAAACTAATATATGAGGACAATACTTAGGACTCAACTTTGATTCCAAAAATTTTATAATTTGCTACAATTATACTAGTACACTTCCTAGTAAGATTACTTTAGTGCACACTGTAAAAGTAACAAACACCAATATTTTACTAAGGACAAATTTAGAATACAAGGGATACTCTAACTCATTATAATTTTAAAGGGAATCAACAATACATGTCAAAGGATCATTAATCCAATTTACAATCGATCTTTTGAAAGGCCTTGCTGTAAGCAATTTCCAAGATATATATTTCAAGTATTTGGCTCAAGCTTTGATATTTTCACATAATTATTTTTCATAAATTTAGATCGAACCTGTAACTTGGAGTTGAAATCATGCTTTTTCCTCCTCACTTTACGAAGTGTAGTCCTAACATTAATTCTTTCTTGCACTACTGTCTCAATAACAACATTGAATTAAGGGAAATCTAGTCCTTAACTCAATACATGATTATTTTTATCTGACCCATGAGAAAGTCCAATAATTAGGTCATCAGATTCTCTAATAAACTTTTTTTATGCCACATCCTTACCTTCGGTTGGTCCCTTATTAATAACACCCAGTTGTCATAATCTTTCTTTAGCTCTCATGTCCCACCAATTTCCTTCCTTATAAGTTTTGACCAACAAAGGCCCACCTTGGTTAATGTCCTTTTCAAATGCATCCTCATCCAATCACACATCTACATTATTATTGAAAATCAAGTCATTATTGATATTCACTTTATAATTTAAATTCTCTCTCATTTGCATATCTGCTATGTTCTCTATGAAATTTGATTTTGTACTTTCAAACTGCTCTTGATATCATGCAATGTCTGACAAGGAATCACGTAAATTTTGTCCCTGATAATCCACCCCCTGTTCCCCTTCCTTCGTGCACTACTAGAAAACTCAAAAATATAGACGAATTTACAGACGGATTTTTTCACTATTACAGACGGATTTTAGCATTACAGACGAATTTACTGACGGCTACAGTCCGTCTATAATATGCGCGTCGATAAATAATTACAGACAAAAAAATTTGTCTGTAAATTACAGACGGAAAAATCTGTCTGTAATTTACAGACGGAAAAATCCGTCTGTATTACAGACAGAAAAATCCGTCTGTATTACATTTATTTATAAAATTTCAAAAAAATTGTTTCATTTTTTTATAAACATAATTATTTCTCGCTGTTCCTAATTATCACAATTTATAAACATAATAAAAACTACAAAACTATATATTTAAAATTAAAAGTTATTTATAAAATGTAAAATTAAAATTTCATCACAAAGAAAGAAGTAAACATCTAGAAAAATAATATGAAAAATAAAATAATATTGTAGATCACTAATAATCGGTGTGATCATCTTTTGAAAAAGTATCGCCATCAGTTGAGAAGGAGTCAGAGGAGGAATGACGCATGGAGCTGAAGATTGGTGGTGTTGGAGCTGGTGGAGGAGGAGGAAGAGGTGTAGAGGTGCTTGCTCTCATGAGCTCAAAGTATGCATGCATCTACTGCATCTGTATATGTTGTTGCTGCATCTGTTGCTGCATCTGTTGCTGCACCTCCCTCTGCATCTTTGATGCCACCTTCTTCTTTATCTTCTTCTCCATTTTCTTCACCCACTTCTTCTTCCATGCACTTTCCTTGCTCTTCCACATCTCTTCATTTTGCTTATGCAATTCTTCATTGAGGGCATGGACCTGAGTGCGGACCATCTCCTCCACTTCTTCAGGTACAAGAGAAGGGGCATCTCCGGTGACTGATGCAGGGGACATAGAGTCTGCAAAGCGACTCCCCATGCCATAAATTCGGCCTTTATAAAGCCCACCCATCGTCTCTGACCATATAGTATCATGGTCAACTGACTCTGGATCTTGAGAAGATGCCTCTTCAAGACTTTGAACATAGTCATCATATAATTCAATGCAAATAATTATATATTAGTCTCGAATACTATATAATAAATCATTAATAATAACATATAGTGTTAATAAGGATAACTTACATATGTGGCCTGAGATCGTGTATCAACCCACAAGGTTTTGTCTCCCTTGCGAGTATGTGTCTCCTTGAACACCTCTCCATGTGTAGGTGGTCTCTTCAGTGACTTTTCCTGCAATTTCAATTAAATCACCATGTCACTCATATATATGTGTAGCTGGGACAGCAGTGGATCCCTCACCTGTGCCTTGTGTAGAAGGAGGTTGTGTGGCATGTGTAGTCGGCAGTGAAGGGGGAGGAGCAAGATACCCAGGGTTGGGCACCATGATAAACTGGTCCTGTCCCCTCTCCTGCGAGGTCTGCATAGTAGCTGTTGTGGAAGTAAAAGTGGGAGCGGTGGGTGAAGTAGTGTTGCCACGATTAGCACCCTGCGTAACACCTTTCTTACCTTTACCTGCTATATCTGAAACAAATATAATACATGTTTAAAGACCAAATACACAAATACACAATATTGTATCAACCTTTTATTTTACATTACACAAATTTTTAATGTAAATTTTGACATAATCTTCCCCTAATATATGAATATTTTATTATATTTATTTATACTTAATAAAACATGTATCTAATGTAAATTTTGGCAGAATCTCCCCTAATATATGAATATTTTCTTATATTTGTTTACACTTAATAAAACAAATTTCTAATGTAAATTTTGGCAGAATCTCCCCTAGTATATGAATATTTTCTTATATTTGTTTACATTTAATAAAACATATTTCTAATGTAAATTTTGGTAGAATCTCTCCTAATATATGAATATTTTCCTATATTTGTTTACAGGTACTTAATACAAAAATCTAAATTTTCTTTACACATAATCTATATATTATGTAATAATCTATTAATCAATGCATCAAAAACATACACATTACAATCCTAAACCGTTCTAGAGCACATCCCCTTTTAACTTCACAACATGTATATTCCACAAACTCCGCAAACACAAACAATCCAATAGCATACAATAATCAGGTTCAGAGAATGATCTCTACACCCTTCCCCCCAGTCATACAATCTCCAATCCTACAACTCTATCTTAGAAATTTTAAGTCTCTAAAATACATCAAAAATAAAAAAAACTAAACCGATTAAAAGTTAGAGTATCGTACCAGGAATACAATGATGCAAATTATCTTTCAAATGGATGCTCCAATCACTCGCAAAGGCAAAAAAACTGAAGCTCCTTGAGAGAGAGACAGAGAGAGGCAAGAGAGAGAGGGAGATTTATGAAAAATGAGGAATGGGAAGGGGGAGGCACAAATGTATGGGTTTCAGATATTATAGACGAAAAAATCCGTCTGTAAATAGTTTAATGAAACGGTGCGTTTTAAAGATCCCGTTACAGACGGATATTTCTGTCTGTAAATTCGTCAAGTCGATTTACAGACGAAAAAATTCGTCTGTAAATTGCCACATGAAAAGTCGGTTAAAAAGGACAATATTTATAGACGGATTTTTTCGTCTGTAACTCCCGCTCCAAATTTCCCTCTCTTTTTCAAATTACAGACGGAAAAATCCGTCTGTAATTCCTGTCTATCTTGTTTCGTGCCAAATGACGGGTAAACTACAGACGGATATTACAGACAGATTTTTATCCGTCTGTAATACAGACGGATTTACAGACGGATTTGTCAGAAAAAAAACTGCAAATCCGTCTGTAATATCCATCTGTAATCAGCGCTTTTCTAGTAGTGCGTGCTCTCTACACCATCTTTGGTCGCTATTTTTTTTTTTTGCACTTGTCGTTAAATCACAGCTCTTCTCACCATCATTTGAACTTTCATTCTCCAAAGCGTCCAAATCTAATGAAGCATAATCATAACTCTCCAATGATGAAGTATTTAAATTATGATACTGCCACCCTCCTTGAAAGAATTCTCCTTCATGTTCTTTGACCATTCAGATTGAGAATACAAGATCATTAATATGAATCTTTATATTCATTAATCACTGCATGTGTTTGAGTCTGTAGGTGAACTCTTGCAAAATTAATGTCTTTGGGAATAGATTGTTGTGACACCACTGTTTTTTCTTAGGTACCCACACTACATTCTTGTTTGTCCCTCCAACAACACCCTTTCCCTTCACCATATCTTCAAAGCTTTGCCCACCAACACTACCTTTCCATTCCACCTTGGTCTCAACGCCGGTCGATGGTTTCAACACATTCTCATGCACAACATCCTAAGTTTGTCTCGTGATTTCCTGTTTATTGCCAGCTTTGCTATGTCTAGACACGTTCAATGTCATCCGCATGTTGCCGTCACCCCTCCTTGTCCTTCGATCTCAACACTGCTCAAGATCTCTACGATTCACCTGACTCTAGTTCCCTTCTAATTCCCTTGCATCCAAATATCTCTGAAAAGGGATTCCTCCTTCCTTCCTCCCTTCAAAATAACAAAACCATACTTCCATCATTTGATTTTATACTAGAAAGAAAACATTTTTTTTTATTTAGCCATCATTTTAAATTTTGGAAGTTAATAATTTTGATATTAACAAACATATTTATCAATTACATCATATTTCAATATGTGCATTATCCCTTCACATGGATAAATAAAAATAAACTGAGTATGTAATATACAGATCAATTGGAATTTTTACAATCTTATTTCCTCTCATTCCTAGTTCATTACTCTTCTTTTATGCCTAATTGGTTTGAATTAAATCATTTTATGATGTTTGAATTTTATTTGGGCTTTATTTAATTTTTTCAGCATTAGGCAAATTCTGATACTGTTTTGGTTTCTAGGCCATATCTTGAGTTGTAGAGCTTATTTCATTATGATTCTTGATTTGTAAGAAAGCTAAGAGAAAGGCGAACAATTTTTATGAGAGGTCAGAAACTAATTCTGATGATAAGAAGTTGAAACTGGGCCTAAAAAAAGTCAGAACTCTGCATTCATGATTTCTGACCTTGGTGCAGTATTTGAGCCATATCTCAGTTCACAGATGTCTGTTTAAACCCATTCCAATTGTGTTTTGAAGCTAACATCTAGGGCTACAATTTATCTTCATATCAGAAATCAAATCAGATAGCTCTTCATGGCCAAAAATATCATGCAATATCTTTTTAGATTCAGCATTGATACTGAGCAGCAATTACAAACATAACTTTCCCTCCAAAATTCAAACTTGAACAAATAAGGATTCGAAAGACAGATATTGAGTAGAGGATTAATAATTGAATTAGGTTTTATGTTTTGATCCTTAAGAGCCTGTATTTAAATTAGGGCAGCAGGTTGTAAAAGAAAATAGTTTTTAGGGTTTTTGTCTCTTCTTCTTTGCCTCTTATCTTCTCTCACATTTTTACCTTTCATTTTTTTTCCATTAATGGAGGCTTAGACTTTCATTTTGAAGGAAAGTGAATTAGATTTTCAGGTTTGAGATCTAAGATTAATGGCATTGGTGAATTAAATTAATACAAATTGATTAGATTCTAGAGGTTTCTGAACTTTGAGAGATTGTGTATAAATCGAATGCATGAAGGTTTTCATGTGAATGCTTAATTTGATTTGAGGTTTCATTCGAATTTAATGTTAATCACTAATTTGTTGGCTGATGCATCTTCTTGGAATCCAGTGATAGAATGATCATAGTTCTTTTAAATTTTTGGATTAGAGTTTTAAATTCTTGTTAAATTTTTATTTTAATTAGTGTTATTTTATAAATCAAACCTAATTCAAATTCATAATCGTATAATATTATCATCATTGGGAGACAACTCGGATTGCACCTCTTAAAGCTACATAATTTTTATGCAATTTGATTTTTAATAATTTGTCCGAGCGCAACACTCGTGATTATATACAACTTTAAGTAATAGACAATAATGGTACAGGGAATAATTTGGTTTTATGCTTTTTACTTGTATGCTCATTTTGAGTTTTTATTATATTCACTAATATAATATTACCAACAAACTCCCAAGTTAGCCTTTTACAAGGAACATACTGTAACATCCTTGTTTTTATATTTATTATTTTAGTACTAAATGTTAGTTGTATGTATGAGGTTATTTGAATTTTAAAGAATTTAAATGATGTAAGTTGTAGGATATTTCGTTGTAATGAGATATCTCTCGCTATGGCAAGAAAGAGCGTCTAAAAATTAGGCTCTCTTACATTCTCTCACTATAGCAAGAAGCTCTCGTTATAGCTAAAATAACAGACAACAAAGTAAAATTTTGTTTGATTTTTTCGCTACAGCGAGAGAAAAGCTTGCTGTAGCGAGAGATGGCTCACTGTAGCCAGAATATAGTGAGTCAAGAGGTATTTAAGGGTTTTTCAAGTTAAAAAAAATTGGATTACAATCTAAGTTTCGAGCTCTCCCCTATTCTCTCGACCTCTAACCCTCTCTTCTCAAAAATTCTCCACAAAATCTCAACTCTCTTTCGAAATCAAGCTTGGGAACTACATCAATCAACTCCAAGTAAGTTCTTGGAGCTTTGTTCTCTCTTTTTGGTTATTTTCTAAGTTTCTCTCTTCTCAAAATGTTCTCTTTTGTGATATCTAGGAAGATCTTAGTTCTTTCACCAAAATCCTTCATAAACCCTCTTTTAAAACTTCGTTTCAAGGTAAGGAGGGATCTATTTTGTGATTTTAAGCATAATAAATATTTTGCACCCATAAGAGTAATTTATGTATGTGTTCTTGTATAATTTTCATGACTGATTAACATTGGATTGTTGTGAAAGTATGTTTAGTTGTTTTGGGTGTTAATGATATGTTCGAGTGGTATACTTGCTTAGAACTTAGTTCAGAAGTGCTTTACTAAGCATGATATTTTACTTGAGTGATGAATTTAGTATGAAAGAGAATATAAGATAAGTGTAAAAAGCTGAATGGATCTAGTATAAATAATTACAAAGATACACTGGGACATAGACTCTGGAGATGATGGAAAATCTGAAAAAACATAGGGTGGTAAACGATATTCGCGCATGTGTACACATTCTTTCTGAGAGCAAATGTACCACATGGCCTCACACTCGTTTCTTGACTAGACTCCTGACTATACCTTTGCTAACGGGCATATTATTGTATATGTTGTATCCATATGCATGGGTTAATCGGCGACTATTTACCTCATTGTGTAAGACCTCAAGAACTGCTAGAGGTATTGTATATTTGTGATCATAGTGCACTGGGAGTGCGTATATGAAAAAGAAAAATATAATGATTTATAATGAAATATATGTGTATGTAATACATTGTTGTTGAAATTGATATTATCTTTTATTCCATAGTTATGTTTATGATGCAATGTTAGTCTTTAAATTAGTGTTATGTTTAAATGATAAAATATAAGATCTTCCTTATTAATATTTTTAGAAAATCGAGATGATAGAGCATCATGGAAGACTTAGACTAATAAATAGTTCTGTACATAATAGGCTTAATTATGTGTTTAACGAGTATCAGAGGACATGTTATTTTAAGTTTGTTGTCCTTCTTAAAGATGTACCTAGGACTTTTATCATAGATGAATTTCTTTTATAATATTCCTATTGATTTTCTTATGGGTAAAATACGCCATACCCTATGTATTTATATCTATAGAGGAATTGTTAAAACTTCAGTAGTCTTCACCTATCTATTTACATATCACGACTATGACCATCTCGAAAGACCATCCAAATGGACTTTTGAATGAGTTACCAGTACAGAAGTCACTGCTGATTCAAGTGATCTTTATCTGGGATCAGGCGATAATCTTCATTTTGAAAACCTGGCAAAAATAGAAAGCTAGCATGGGACCAACTAGTACTGGGTTATCAGTGTTGAAATGTGTTTTGGGGCTGCTCTGGGACCTAAGTTGCTTTTGTGATATAATTATTTTGATCATGTAAATATTATTTTGAGTCCCACCTATTTTAATAAATAGTTTGTAAATTACTGTATGAAATATATATATAAATGCATACCTTGTACTAATGTTTGTAAAAATTTATTTTGAATAATTACCAATTATGTTCATTGCTATTTACTTAATATTTCTCAGATTAGTAGATCTTGTCAATAATTTCATTTAGAAATAAATATTTTATCTTTTTATACTTACAATATTTGCTATATACGAAAATTTTATACATTATGCTGAGTTTGTAAAAATTGAATAAACAGCTTTTAAAAATTAAAAATTTAGGATGTTACACATGCCAACTGGTGGGGAACTTTTTTTGTGCTCCTCCTAAAAATCTGAAGTTCTTTTCTTTGACATTTAAACTTTTTTACACAAAAATTAAGAAGATAATGAATATTTTAAATTTCAAAAATTTTGATTATATTTTCATTTGTTATATTTATTTATTGCAGAATTATGATCTTTATGATTTGATTATGATTAATTTTAATTATTAAAGATTCTCATTCTAATTTCTAATTATCTTTGTATATTTTTGTAATTATTCTATTATTCTTTCCATATTTTTGTAATATGTTAAGAGGATTTGTAGGAGATCTGCTAGCTTTATTTTGAGAAAGATTTGATGCTATTTTGTATATATTAGGCATTTAGTCTCCAAAGAATAGACTAGAAAAAAGGTTTATCTTAATTTTGTTTTGGTACTGCAGTTGTAATAGGTTCTATTTTGACTAGAACTTTGAAGCTATATGGCAGAAAAAAAAAAAAAAAGGAAACGACTGAAACTACAAAACCTAAGGTGGAAAAGAAAATACCATCTCCATATGACCTGCATTTGAGTGATAATCCAAAAAACGTGATTACCCAAGTGCAACTACAAGGTGAGAATTATGAGGAATGTGCTAGAGCTATTAAGACGTTCCTATATACACAACGAAAGTGGAGTTTTCTCTCAAGCATAAAGAACAATTGAATGAAGGATCTTTTGAATTGGATGATTGGTGGACTGTGTAATCAATATTGGTGTAATAGATCCTAAATACAATCAAAACAACTCTGCGTTCTACTGTCTCATTGTCTCATATATGGAAAATGCCAAAGATTTATGGAAGGATATTCAAGAACATTTTTCAGTTGTTAATGGACCTAGAATTCAACAACTGAAATCCAAACTAGCTGAATGCAAATAAAACAAAATGACCATGGTAAGTTTACTATGAAAAACTCAAAGCTTTGTGGGATGAGTTAGCCAATATCAATATATACCAAAATACACATATAAAGGATGCAAATATGATATAGTAACCAAACCGGAGAAGCGCAAGAATGAAGAAAAAATGCATCAGTTTTTAATGGCACTAGATGATGTCTTGTACGGAACAATGCACTTCGAATTTTCTAACAATAGATCTACTACCTACACTAAATAAAGTGTATTCTATTCTAATACGAGAAAATTGCATGAAGATAATTACTTAAACAAAGGAAGAACGAGGGGAGGTCATTGCTTTGACAGTGCAAAGTGGTAGAAAAATAAGAGAACACGAGGAAATAAAGATAACAATTCAAAATGTTCAATCTGTAGAAGAAGGAGACATGTTGTATAAAGTTGTTTTTAGCTAATTTGATACCCAGTTTGGTGGGGAAATAGACTGCAATGCGAAGGCAAATTAGGTGGCTGAGGAAGAGGACAACAACAAAAACATGGAACTAGTTCAAATTTTGGTCATGAAAGAGGTATATATGTGTGAGAAAATGTTGCCTAAACTTCCACTAATGGAATGAATGCGCTTGTGATGAATATAGACAAAGAATATTTGACAGGATTGAGTGATCAACAATGGCAAACATTGGCAGAAATTTTGAATAGTCACAAGGGAAGTGTAACCCTTGAAGGAGGGATAAAACTTAATAACATGATATGTACTTAGACTAAAATGTAGTCTAATATCTATGTCTCAATTGTTGGATAAATCAAATTGTGTGGCTCAGTTCACTAAATCTATGTGAGTTATGCATAACCTTACTTCGAATATGTTGATTGGAGCGGGTGAACAAAAAGGTGGGCTTTATCTCTTAAGAGAGATTCGTTATCAGAAGATAGTCAAAGTTGATAGAGCATCTCTATTTGATCTTTGACACGAGGATGGGACATCCCTCTTTCAAGATTACACAACTAGTTTCAAATGTTGGTAGCAAAAAGCAATGAGCTTGCAAATAAAGCCCATGATGTATGTCAAAGGGAAAAATAAAGTAGAGATTATTTTTCTTTGAGTAATAAAGTCACCAGCACTTCTAAATTAATCCATTGTGATTTGTGGGGAGTGATCGCGAGTGTCGCGCTCAAACAAATTAATAAAAACTGAATTACATAAAAATTATGTAGTAAGAGGTGCAATCTGAGTCGTCTCTCAACGATGATAACGTTATACGATTATAAAATTAAAGGAGATTTGATTTATAGAATAATACTAGTTAGAATCAAAAGTTAACAAGAATTAAAAACTCTAATCCAAGAATTTAGAAGAACTACGACCATTCTATCACCGGATTCCAAAAAGATGCATCAACTAACAAATTAGTGATTAACATTAAATTTGAATGAAACCTCAATTCAAATTAAGCATTCACATGAAAACTCTCATGCATTCGATTAACACATAATTCGCTCAAAGTTTAGAAACCTCTAAAACCTAATCGATTTGTGTTAATTTAATTCACCAATGCCATTAATCTTAGATCTCAAACATGAAAATCTAATTCACACTCCTTCAAGAATTAATTACATACATCAACCGAATAATATGTAATCAAACAACTGCATAATTATGAATCCAAATGAAGAACTTCAATTCGAAATCATAATTAGCAAAAGGAGAAAGAAGGAAGAGATGAAACTGAATTTGTTGTTAAATAAATTGTGAAACCGATCCTCAAAAGTGTCTCAGCCCTTTTTAATCCTTGGATTAGATAAAAGTTTAAGCCTCCATTAATGAAAGAAAATGAAAAGTAAAAACGGAAGAGAAAAAGAAGCAAAAAACAAAAATCCTAAAACATAAACCTAATCTAACCTAACTTCTCCCGTTGTAACATGCTGCCCTAATTTAAATACAGGCTCCTAAGGGTCAAAACATAAAACCTAATTAATAATTATTCAGTTACATTAATCCTCTACTCAATAGCTATCTTTGGTATTTATTTGTTTAAATTTGAATTTTGGAGGGAAAGTTATGCTTGTAATTGCTACCAACATCCATGTTGAATCCGAGAAGATATTGTGTGGCATTTTTTGCCATGAAGATCTATCCATTTCGATTTGTTATCTGAAGAGAAATTGTATCCCTAGATGTTAGCTTCAAAACACAACTGAAATGGGCTTAAATGAACATCTGTAGACTAAGATATGGCCCAAATACTGCACCAAGGTTAGAAACCGTGACTGCAGCATTCTGACTTCTTCCAGGCTCAGTTTCAGCTTCTTATCATAAGAATTGTGTCTCTTTCTCTAAGCTTTCTTACAAATCAAGAATCACAATGAAATGAGTTCTACAACTCAAGATATGGTCCAAAAATCAAAACAGTATCAGAATTTGTCAAATACTGAAAAAATTAAATAAAGCCCAAATAAAATTCAAACATCATAAAATGATCCAATTCAAACCAATTAGGCACAAAAGAGGATTAATGAATTAGGAATGAGAAGAAATAAGGTTATAAAAATCCAAATCAAGATCCTATCGATCTTCATCTTCTTGCGATGTGTTTTATTTCTTGACTATAGTGGATAATTTTTTGCATGCTATTTGGATTTATCTTTTACTTGATAAAAGGAAAGTTTCCCAAGTCTTGTTTAATTTCATTGCTTTGGTAGAAAAACGGTATGAAAAGCAAATTAAGGTAATTTGAAGTGATAATGAAACTGAGTTTACATGCTTGAAAATGAAATTTCTTGAACTTGGCAATATTTTTCAAACATTTTATACAAGGACACCGCAACAAAATGGTCAAGTTGAATAAAAACATAAACACATCCTTAATGTAGCATGTGCCTTAAGATTTCAAGGTAGTCTTCATATCACTTTTTGGGGTGAATGTGTTTTAATAGCTAGATATCTAATAAACAGAATGCTAACACCCTTGTTTGATGGAAAAACTTCTTATGAAATGTTACATGGGTAGCCATCTTCATGTAGTCACTTAAGGATGTTTGGTTCTTTATGTTATGTATATAATCAAGGTAGGAAAAGAGATAAGTTTGCTAGTCGAAGTAGGAAATGTGTGTTTATGGGTTATCCTTATGGGAAGAAAGGATGGAAGTTGTATGATGTGGAGACTAAAAGTTATTTTGTATTAATGGATATCGAATTCTTTGAAAATGAATTTCCTTTTACAAAACTGATTTCGTTAATTGGTAATGAGACTATTCTTTTTTCGATGACTTCTGAAGTTACTATTAAAGATAGGAGTGTTGATAATAGGGTTGTTGATGATTTTGGATCTCCAAAAGGCGATACAACTAGTAAGATAGATGGGGAAGAGAATTTAGAAATTGCATTTTCACCTAAATATGAAGTAGAAAATGAAGAACATCTTGGACGAAAAAAAATGTCTCAAAGTTCCCTCTATTAGACTTCAAGAGTATATGACCAATACAGTTCAAGCAAAAAGTTCATCCAATCTTTTTCCCACTCAACAACATATTCAAGTGAGCTTTATCCCATAGCGCATTATATAAGTTGTGATAATTTTTCTTTAAAGCATCTTAAGTTCCTTGCTGCAATGACTACTGAGAAAGAACCAACAAGCTTCCTAGAGGCAACAAAAGATGGTAGATAATGCTTAGCCATTAAACAAGAAATACAAGCATTTGAAGACAATCAAACTTGGACCGTGTGTCCTATACCAAATGGCAAGAAGGCATTGGAATGCAAGTGGATCTATAAGCCTAAGTACTATTTAGATGAAATTATATAGAGTTTTAAAGCTTGATTAGTCATACTTGGAAATTATCAAGTTAAAGGAATTGATTATATAGAGACATTTGCCCTAGTATCAAGATGGTTATTTTTCGAATTATCTTGGCAATAGTTACAACAAAAGGGTGAGAACTATATCAAATGGATGTGCATAATGCTTTTCTTCATGGAGAGTTAGAAGAAGAGGTTTTCATGATACTATTCCCTTATTTTTAAATTTCTCCACAAAAAATGGTATGTAAGCTCCACAATTCCTTGTATAGATTGAAGCAAGCTCCGAGGTGTTGGTTTATCAAACTCTCTTCCATTCTCAAAGGATATGGTTTTCATCAATCATACTGTGATTATTCATTGTTTATGTTTTATGACAATGAGGTGCAACTTGTACTCTTGGTCTATGTTGATGATTTAATCATATGCGGAAACAATCATGAAGTTGTCCAACAGTTTAACACATAATTAGTGAAATTGGTCTACTTGGAGCAAAGCCCATGTCTACACCTATGGTACAGAACCATTATCTTGGTCTTGCCAAAGATGAATTTTTTTCTAATCTTGATTTATATAGACATTTGGTTGGTCATTTGATTTATTTGTGTTTTACAAGGTCTGAATTAGCAAATTATGTGCATGTTCTTTCACAATTTATGAAGTGCCCGCGAATAAAACATTGGGAAGATACTCTTCAAGTTGTTTGATATTTGAAAGGAAATCCTGGACAAGAGATTCTCTTGAATAGTTATAGTGATATACAACTCTATGGACGGTATGATACAGTTTGGGCAGCATGTTCTCTCACTTGTAGGTCCGTTACAGGTTGGGTTATTTTCTTGGAGAATTCTCCAGTTTCTTAGAAGACAAAGAAACAACATACAATGTTTGTTCCTCAGCTAAAGCAGAATATTGTTCCATGGCTACTACCATTTGTGAGCTAAAGTGGGTGAAGAGCATTCTCTCCGGTCTTGGTATTCCTCATTCCACGCTTATGCGCCTATATTGTAATAGTCAAGCTACTTTACATATCACAAAGAACCCTGTGTTTTGTAATACAATAAACATATCAAAGTGGATTACTACTTTGTTCGAATAAGGTACTTCATGAACACTTATAGAATTCTTATGTTCCCATTCATGCATAACTCGCACATATATTTACCAAAACTTTAGGGTGTGCACAGTTTTCTTCTCTACTTGACAAGTTGGGCATTCGAAATTTTTATGCAACAATTTGAGGGAGGTATTGCAGATTATGATCTCTATGATTTGATGGTGATTAATTCCAATTATTAGAAATTCTTATTCTGATTTGTAATTATCTTTGTAATTATTCTATTATTCTTTCCTTATTTTTGTAATATATTACGAGAATTTATAGGAAATCTGATAGCTATATTTTGAAAGATCTGATGCTATTTTATATATATTAAACCTTTAGTTTCCAAAGAATAAACATAAAAAAGATTTATCTCAGTTTTATTTAATATCTTATTTAATTATTATCTTTAATAGCATAATTTTAAAGGGGTAATAAGCACTTCAAATATTTTGCTCTGATTAAGTAATGGTTTGTTTCTTAGTTTAATAAAGTTCTCATTTATGAAATAATCCATGGTTATAATTAAATGTATTCACGATACAATAAACGTTGGATGGCAGTAATGTTTTCACATGTTGATGGCACAAAGTTTCAGATAAAATCAATCAAATTAACTCTAAATTGGATTTAGTGAATTTTTAAAGTGTTAAATCAAGTGTCCTGATTAAAAGAATATTAAAAGGGGGAGGAAGTAAGGAAGTTGACTTTGACCAATTGGCTTGTGATACCACAAAGGCCAGTTTCTGGTCCAGGTACAGTATATACAACTGGAATTGATTGATTATGAGAACACTCACACTTGGTATATACAATAATAAAATACCAAGGAAAAGGGCCAAAACAGGTAACTGGTGTTCCCTAGAGTTCCCCTAGACAGCTTCAATATTACAGATTTCACTTTCCTCCCTATTGAAGTGTTTGGAGGAACTCCTGGAATCACTGGTGAACAAGGTTAGGAGCGCTCATATACTCATATTAATAGCTATGCTAACTCATCATTCATTCCTTTTATTCTGTTCAGCTGAAAATTAAGGTTTGTTTTAGAGCGTGAGCTATTGAAAGATTTACTTGATTGTGCGTGCAATAATACGTTTTGGCAAATATCACATCATGCCTTCTTTTCTTTTTCTTTTCTTTCTTTCTTTCTTTCTGATTTCTACTGATTTCCAAACACTCCAGCACCAATAATTAGTGATGAAAAACGCAACTCAGCATATAGGTTCTGTGTATGTGTTTCAAATTAGCTTCTTGGTTGGTTATGCAAAATTTTGAAATGGATATGGGAAAATATATTCAATTTCCTGTAACACTTTTCACTATCATATTATGACAAAGATAACTGTGAAATTTGGTCATGTTATTTCTTATTTTTCTATGTTTTCGTTATTTGTTTCGGATCAGCCTATTTATTTTAGTTAGATAAACACCAACGTTATTTTTTTTAATCCTCTCTCAATATCTATACATTTTCTGCTTTTAAATAAAAATTCTCAACTCTTCGTTATATAAATTTTCAATGTCATGAACCAATAATTAATAAAGACGCTTCTCTACATATATTTTCAGGACAAATAAGCTGGTTAATGAAATGATTATCATTCAGATAAGTATTAAAAAAATATCGAATTTTCAATATGCATGGTTCATGATAATTTTGACTTGTGTATTGGTTGTTGGTAGATATGAAATGCACACGAAGCATTTGCTCTTTATAATGTGCTACTATTTGTCAAGCAAGCATAATGATTTCATTCCTTCCATTAATTTTGTCCTTACAGAAAGATAATGCAAACTAGATACAAACCTATACATACGGATATTATAAAATTTATAAAACTTTTGATAATATGTGTAGAAATTGTTTTTTTCATTATGTTACTTTAAAGAATTGGTACAAGAATTAAAGGAAAATTTTCATTTTTATTAAGAGAGTGTAGTGTTGAGGAATGGCGTGGGATGTTGTATATTCGAGGTTGAAGAATGAGATTTTAAGATTAATTATTACTTTTTAAATTAATATAAATATTCTTTTAAAATTTTTAAATATTAATTTTAAATAATATAATATTAAAAAAATTGATAACATGACAGTGATCCAACTTATCATTTAACAAAACACAGTTAAAATCAGCGATTAAATTCTTACATTTAAAAATATGACTAAGAGTATATTTGTATTATATTTTATTTTTAAAAAGGGAAAGGTATTTTTAAAAAGGGAAATAAATATATTCTAAATCTTAACAAATTTTTTTTTTAAAAATTATTTCAAAGGTACTATTTTTATAAGAATAAAAACATAATTAAGTCTGTTATATGTCATTAAATAATATATTTATCACATTACAAATTAAAAAAATAGAAAATAAAATATTATTTAAATTTTTAGTTTCTACTTTTATTTGTGAAGTTATGTACATTATTATTAGTTATTGTAATCTTAAATATATTTGTTATCATTATTTTAAATAAATTCAAAAGAATTTCTTTCTTTCTTTTTATTTAAAAAATATTTTAAACTAAAAAATTGAATATAATATAAGTTTAAACATATATTTTATACATTACCAGTTTAATATTAATGGTTTCTATCCAACCTAATTTTTTATATTTTATTAAAATAAATTTATTTTATTTGTATCTATAAATAAGACTGCAATTTGATATTAAATTTTATGTTTAATAAATATATAATATACTTCATTTTTATATAATTATTATTTATAACATATTTATTAAATTTTGATTTTTATGTATCTTAATTAATGTGTAAACTATATTAAAAATATAATTCAGAAAAAGTATTAAATAATTTTTTTGAATATATTTATAGCTACATTTTTACTTTTTAATCTTAAATCACTAAAAAATAATTATTAATATTTTTAATTATAATAAAACGTATACATATAATATTTAAAATATTATACATAATTTAATCACATTTATTAAGTCTTAGTTTTAATTATAATAAAATTTTTAAATAAAAAATAAACATGTAGAACTGACAATTATTATAAGCAGTTCATTTAGTAATACTTCCTTGAAGCATAAATTGTAATTAATGTTTTAATTAATTAGTTATTATTATGTTTTGTATTATTATGATATATGTTTCTTTTCTTTTCTTTTACTAATTTTTATTTTTATGTTTAAGTAACAATTGGCATTATAAGAATGGGAAAAAAAATCATATTAAAAGTATTGGATTTACAAAAAAGACACAAAGTATGCTGCAAATGATTACACACATTAACGCATATATAAATTTATCATACCAAATATATCCATTTAAGGTAAACATACGGATTTTCCTAGAGATAAATAAAAGAAATAGTGATTATTAATTTTTGTCAACTTACTAATACACAAGTGTCGTAAATTTGTAAAATTTATATACATGCATTTTAAATATGTAGAAAATGATTTAATAATAAATTTTTGAAATATAAAACAATATATTTACACAATAATATTGTGCTCCCTTTTGTATTGTCCATTATTATGTTTAATTTTTGTTTGACGTAATTAAAGCATATGAAAATATATGTTAAGGTTAGGAAAAAAATACAAGTCGGATGTCATAAATAACTTTACATGTTAATTAGTTATAAACTTATTATATCAAATATTTCAATATTGATTAGTGATTAGTGATTAGTAATGTTTACAATGTCAACATAGGATAGACTATTTAGATTGTATAAATTTGATATGAAATTATTTTATTAAAATCATAACTATAAAATAATTTAATATAATAATGAAGGATCAACTGAATAAGTAAAAGGACAAAAGTATAACAATGTAATTATGCTCTAGGGATTAAGATGCTTTTAAAATTGTTGGATTAAAAGAAATAGCACAAGAAAAAATATTAACATACCACAATAATGTTAACTAAAGTGTTAAAATGATAGATGATAATATACAATGATAGATAATATGATGAAAAGTTATAATAATCCCATATATGCAACATAATTTTTTATTATACGAGATTTGGTCAACGGGAGCCATTTATCGGTTGAAAAACTCCTGATTTGTCTTGTTCTACGCAATACAGTTGACATGGATCTACGTGGATACGTAAATTCGATCAATCTGATCCGAACATAAAAAGTGGATTAAATTAGGTATTGTTTAAATAGTATAAATATGGACTTAGGTTATAGGACAATTAACTTTTAATAGCTCAATTAAATTAATTTTTTTATACTAATATTTTCATCGATGCATTGTAATACTACCTTAATTTTTTATAGTTGTCCAAAACAAAATTAAAAAACTTTTTTCTCTCGTTGATAATATTTTTTTATAACAAAAATTTTATTTTTAAATAAAGGCTTTTGGTCTCTTATTTATTTTTTCTGACAAAAATAAAAGAAAAAGAAGAATGAACCAAAAAGAAAAAGAAAATTTAATATTTAACACAATTTTGACTAATATGGATGATAACTATGCTAATATTACTCAAAATTGTGTGACGTAACATTCTTTACTCTTAATCATTGATTTAAATTTTTAAAATGAGTATTAGCACTTATTAGAATGATACTCATTTAAAAAAAAATAAAAAAATTAAACATCATCCTATTATAAGACAATATTCATGTTACATGTTAAAAATATTCTGTACAGAGAATATATTTTTCAAATATCTAGCTATTTATGTAATTTTTTAAAATTAACTATAAATAAGAAAAAAACACTTAATAATAATCTTTAATTTTTCTACAACAATTTTCTACTATTAATCTTCATAAATATTGAATATTATTTATTTTCTAATTTATCGTATTAATTGTTAAATATATTTATGTCTTTATTTATTACTTTCATTTTTAATACAATATCAAGATAATTAATCAACGAAATTAGTTCAAGTAATACTTAATTTGAAAATATGACATATTATTCTTCCATTATATAATAATTTTAGGCGAAAACATTGTGAAGATGATTATTAATAAGAAGATATGGTAATAAGAAAAAGCAATTTTATTCTATAAAAGAATCAATACATATCAACGACGTGCCAACTTGAGTTTCATAGTTATCGGGAAGGTTGACGGCTAAGTGACAGATATGGTATAAATGCAAAGAGATGGAAAGTGGTCCTGCTCCATTTACAATCATGGTCGATTATTTCGAGTCTCAAAGAAACAGAACATGGAACAAGCTACATTTGCTCATTATTTCAACACTTTTGTCTTATGTTATGAGAAACAGAAACACGAAAATGTTATGTTACAAAGAGGAGATATATAATATTTAATATTATCGATATATTAAATTTTATAACATTATATAATTTTTAACATTAACATATCATATATTAATTTTCATTTTCCGTTATTAAGTACTCATTAAAAAAATAAAAAATAAAAGCCATTACCATAACTTATGAAAATTTATAAAAATAACTCATAATAAATTTTTATTTAATTAAAATATAATAATTTGAGTGAGTTTTATTTTTATACTATTTAATATTTGATTTAAAACCAATTTAACTTATCATAAATGAGTTAGTTTGACTCAAGTTATGGAATTTATATTTAAAAAATAAAAATTTATTTATTTATTTATATATATATATATATATATATATATATATATATATATACTCAACTTGACTCACTAATTTTAGATTGAGTTGAGTTAATCGAATTTATTTGCCTTGTAAACACTTGTGCTCAAATTAAACTTATTTATCTCAAATCTTTCTCTTGGCAAGGAAATGCATATGCATTTCTAAAAATATTCGTTCAATAAATATATTTTTATATAAATTATTTATTAATATATTTTTTATTTTTCTCTTTCCATTCCACGTACTTTACATTCATTTATTTGATATAAAAATATTTATTTTTATTTTCATTTATTTATTATCACTTATATTTAAATATATATTTTTACCACAAGTATGTGAATCAACTGACACATATTGTTCCATCTTAACTTTGAAAAAATAATTTTTTTTCTTCTAAAATACTCGTATTTTTCAATTTTCTCTTCCCATTCCACGTACTTTACATTTATTTACATGATTTCCTGTTCATCTAGAATCTGCCCTCACATGTACATGGAGATTTTCGACAGGGACACGAAAAAGAAAGATGAAGATCCTTATGGGAATCGATATCTTGAATAACATGAAAGAGTGTATATATGCCGGCAATACGGGGGATGATCCCTATTAGGCTATAGTCAATTTGAATCATATTCCAAGATATGTTGCTTGGTTGCTTCCTTATCAAGTTTGCAATGAAGACAGATCATTCACTTTGTTATTGCCGCACCCTCTTTCACACCTCCTCTATATTAATACCCTTCTCTCAGTTATTCTCTCCTTTGGCTTCGGCCACTATTTTCTCATGTAATGAGAAAGAGCACAAAATATGAAGAATCAACACCGGAATAAACAAATTCAACTTGAGAGTAATCAACAAGATTATATCAGCAAACTTCCCAACAGCATATTATGCAACATTTTATCTTTCCTTAAGGTAAAGGAAGCTGTGAAGACCAGTGTTCTATCATCCAAATGGAGACACACTTATGCCAACCCAACAAACCTTGTTTTGGATGCAGACAACATGTTAAAGGGAGAGTACACTGACCCCAACATTTTCTTGAGAAATGTCAACCAATACTTGTCACGAGTTAAAAATGTCCAAAAGATTGACAAGTTGAAGGTTTGCTCCTCATTTACCCACAACAATGGATACACTGATCTTGATGAATGGATTCGTTTTGCCACTAAAAGAAATGTAGAGGAAGTTGATCTTTGCTTGTTGGAAGAGAATCAGCCAATAGGCACTTCAAATTATGGCTCGCTCTATGTTTTCCCTTGTGATATTGTTGGTAATGAGGGAAGTGCAAGTGGCAAGTCATTCCTGAAGTGTCTGCGGTTGGCACATTGTGTACTAGCACCCCACAAGTACCAGAACTGTGGCTTTAGTAAACTCACAACATTAGAACTCTTGAAAGTGGATTTGAAAGCCGAGGTGCATGTTCATATTTTGTTGTCTAGCTGCAACAACCTTGAATGGTTGGCATTCTCCAAGTGTTACAATTTTGAGTGCCTGAAAATAGAGCACCAGAAGTTGAAGTACCTGAATGTGAATCTTTGTGCTCAATTGAAGGCACTTGTGATCCACAGCACCAGTTTGGAGACCTTGGAATATAAAGGATGCAGAATTAAGTTTGAATTTGTTGCTCCAAGACTTAAAACTTTCTTCAGTCGTGTGAGTGATTCTACTGCTTGTCATAGAGAGGTTTGGCCATTCTTCAGCCTTTCTGTTGATCTTCCTCAAATGGAATCTCTGATGCTGGAATGCAGTTGTCAGATGGTAAGTGGTTTTCAAGTGTCATTTTTTCACATAGTTACAAATGTTTGTCATATTTTTTCTTTGTGGTTTTCTGTTTTTCAGGGTGAGGTTATGACTAACAGATTGCCAACATTTCCAAGTTTGAGGCATTTAGAAGTTATTAAAGTGGCCGTAAAGCGACAAGACCTCCGGTGGGTAGCCAAAATTCTGAACGCGTGTCCAATGCTCGGAAGACTAGAGCTGCATGTAAGTTTCTTTTTTCCAAAATTATTTTAAAATATGATCCTCAGATTTACCAATTTACATGAGTACGTAATCTTCAGGAGTGGTGTTTTCCATCAATTAGGAGGAATTTTGGCAAACAAAATTAAAATGCTCTTAGCTAACATCAACAACCACATTAAACAGGATATTATGGAATAATTAGTTTCCAATGGATTATATTAACATGGTTTTGTTAACTTCAACATTTTATGAAAAGCTATAAAATTTAATTATCTTTTTAATAAAAAAAATTCCACTTTTAATTATTTACCGCGAATGATCTTGCTGGAAATCTCCTTTCCCTTGGTAAATGTAACAGCAGCATATATTGACACACATGGTACTGTCAAAGGGATATTTTTCTAGCATATGATCATGAACACCTTCAAAAGCAGCTGTTTTGAGATAAAATATATTATATCTTTTCAAACTAAAGAAACGGTAAAATGTTATCTCATAATTTAACTATTTTTATTGATAATTTATATTTATATCTGTCTTATTTTTGCAGCTAAGGACCTACGTTTGTATTGATGAAGAATTAAGGGAAATAAATTTTCCTCCTAGATGCCTCCACAACCATCTCAAAGAAGTAACAATAACCGGCGTTAGAGGTCACTCTAGTGAAATTGCAATTGCAATCTATCTTCTAAACAACGCAATTGCACTTGAGAAGATGACAATAGATCCACGTGGAAGAAACTACCTTGGGAATGGTAAATGGTATCACTCAGAAGCTGAGAATTGGAGCATGGAGGTTAGGCAGAAGATTCATAAACATCTTGAGCAACAAGCTACTTCAGCAGTGGAATTATTGATCAAGTAAACAAAAGTGATGCAGGAAATTAAGTGGAAACTTGTTTAGCACAAGTGCTAAAAACCTCACCAAGACAAGAAAGAATGTGGAGAGAATGTGAAGGCATTATTATAGCTAGCTAAATAGGAACATAACTAGTAATATTGTGTACTTTTAGTTTGTGGTTCACAATGATGCAATAATTAGTTGTAAAATGTAAAATGACACTACCTTATCCCAGAGTTCGGTTGAACTAATGGGAGTTTCCCCAAACACTTCTGTGAAACGAAATGTTGTTCCTTAGTTTTCAATGTACAAATAGTCATGCAAATATGCAATGAATAAAATAAACTTGGTTCATATATGCTGTTCAGTGTTAGCTGTACCCCAAAGTTCCCCCAAACACTTCACTAGAGTGATGAGGACTAATCTTACTAATGGGTAATAAATTGAATTAGCCCCACGTGTGAAGTGTTCAGAGGAACTCCATGAGACAACTAACATTTAGTCCCTGAGTCTCATGGCAGGGCAATGCACACAAAGGATTCTATTTATAGTGGAAAAATATGACAAGAGAACTAAATAATGGAGAATTTATGTGGACTTGGAAGAAATATGCCTAAATTAAGTCTCTGTTCACCACTGAACCTGGCCCGGATGGCTGCTAAGAAGGAGAGAATTGCAATGGATGACATAGTGGCTTTGTTGCTGGTAAAGTGATTCTAACCATCAAAAGCTAACAGAAGATTAGTTCTCAATCCCTTTCAGTCGCTGTCATAGTCATGAATTTTGTTTACTCAGACGAGTCATTTGCAGCTAGATAAAAGAAAACAACTGTAACATTCACACCTCCTTTACATAGATATATATTCCAGCTAACACTTTCTTGGTTAATTTTAATATATTATCTCACTTTGTCAGATTTTTATATTATTAATCAATTTATAAATTACTTTTAATATTAATTTTAACATAAATATTTAAAAAATAATAATTTTTGAGTTCTCTCATTACATGAAACGGTTATTGTTAAAATGTTTCATATTAGTTAAAAATAGTAGCAGTGCTGAATGATGTACACTATAATCTGAGCAGAAAGAGAAAGAAAATCCGCATTTGGCATACTATAGGCTTTAATTATAGGATACCCTGAGCAGCGTCCTTTAAAATTGATAAGGAAAAAAGACAAAAAACCTTTTCAACAGGGGAAAAAGGTGGTGCCTTTAAAATAAAATTGAGCCAACGGTAGCATTTTTATGGGACTGGTGCTTCTTGTCCTTTTTTACTACTAACTATGGCATACAGTTATGATATCAACAATGTATTGTTTAGCTCAGCTTTTGAATCAGAAATGAAGTTATGATATCATCAATGTCCGTGTAATCTCGATACCAACTATTCGTACTTTACTGGCCCAAGTATTATTGTTTTATATTTAAAGAAAGAATAGTTTTATAACAAAATTAGAAGTCGTTACTTCAGTCTTAATTATTATTCATCTTAAATATCTAACAATTTAATATTTTTTTCCTATATTGTATGAATACTATTATTTACAAAATATAGAAATTATAATTTTTTAAAAATTTAATAAGGCTTTGAAAATTAGTTTTAATTATTATTAATAAATATTCTATTATATCAAACCCTAAGATTTGAGCTCTAAATTAAGCTTAAATTAAATTTAAACCTTTTAAATATCAATTTAAACTTACAAAAGTCCATATAAAAGCCTAAGATTTCATTGAGTTTGTACACAATTCTTGCAAGTCCAAATTGGATTCGATTTTTTTTTCAAACCAATAAAGTTTCTTTCTCTCTCTTTAAAAAAAAGTATATTAAAAAAATTATATATAAATATAGTTTCCTTAAAATATGCTAAGGTATATCGATTTATTGTTTAGAAGGAGTGTGGTATTAAGTGATATACTATGACACTTTATTATAGACATCAAATTTTATTTAATAAAAAAGAATGTATCAGAAAAATAGATTGGTATTTGTTAACCTTTCTCACTGCTAATTGCTAAAAGAAAAAAGAGAGGTTAAGGGTCAAAGATTTATCTACGTGGTTCTGTTCTACCTAGAGCCAAAAACACTAGCATAATTATTTTAAAAAAAAAAAAAAAAGTGCTGCATCTGCACCAGCGCATCGCATTGAAGACACATTTTGTGATTTAAAAGTTGAAATTCACACACTTTGACGTACTAGATTCCATTTAACCCTTGTTTGTATTTACTCATAAAAGCTGAAAAGGAAAGCTTTAAACAGAGGAGAAAGGGAAGACATGCTTCAACATGGCATGTGGCCACTCAATATCATGTCCTTAAAATATTCTCATTCTTAGAAGTTCAAATCTCTATGGACCAATGTTGCGTCCAGGTTCACGTACTTGCATCTTTCACATTGTTCCAATGAACTAAAGCAACATTTGCAGCTTAGTGCAAAGAGCTTAAGCTATTATAAATAGTGAGGTGAGGCACACTATTCCCATGCAATGATTTTTGCATAACAGTTCATCAGGTGTCACCTAGTGTTCCCTCCATCACTTCAACGAGGAGGCTCTTTCCAAATTATCCTCTCTCTGAAGTGTTTGGGGGAACCCCTGGTAACATTTGATAATAGTTTATTGCTACACAAAGAAAAAGACACTAATTTCCAATTTGTAGCAGTTCATCTTCATTTCTTACAAGTTATACATGCATTAATGATTGTAACCTTCTCCCTTTTTTGCTTATTATTCTTATTTTTTTATTATTATATACATACATACATACATTTTAAGAATACACCAAAATGGTATTTTGTTGCTTTGTTTTTATAATCTCTGAAGCTTGTTTATATAAAATAAGAGAAACTCTATTTGATAAAAAAAAAAAAAAAAAAAAAAAAAAGGCACTTGCAGGTGTCTCCTCTACAATATTTGCCCTGTTAAGAGTTCAGAGCTTGGTAAATCTTTTAGAAATGCACATCTTCAATAACATCTATCAGAAAATAATTTTTTAAAATATTATTTCAGAGAATTAAAAAACAAAACAAAACATTTTAAGATGCATAATTTTCAATATGCATTTTTTTTTACACTACAATTCTGATAGACATTACCGAGCTATTCGTACATGTGAGAAAGCATTCTCTCTTGGGTAGTGTCTTATTTACACTCAGGTACAGCTTTTATCCAAACAAATTATGAAATTAATGTTTTCAGTGTTTAAAATATTTATTAACATATCATTCTTATTATTTCAACAAATAAAAATTAGTATCATATATAATAATGCATATTATTTTTATCTCACTTTTTATTTTTTTATACATTTATTTAAAAAAATTCTGCAAAGCTTAAAATATTAAAAAATATACCACTTCAAATATATAAATATATATAATTTTTATGTTATCATTTTTGTCGCGTGAATTTTCTTTTGCAATGTGAACGCATTGAAGATGAGGGTCGGGAGTACCTGCCCTTCAACTCTACTTATTTAATAAAAAATATTTTCAGCTTGTTAAAAAATAAATATTTAGTTTATATGTGTGTCTAGGAAACATATTAAATGAAAATATTTTTTAATGTAAAAATGCATAAATAAACATCAACTATTAGATTTTATTATAAATAATCATGATTAAAATATAAAGGTTATGTAACATTTTAAAAAAGTGACGTAACTTATGAATACTGTGAGGTAGGATTGAATAGTTTAAAGCTATTATACTACTACTTGTAATCGAAAGAGACGATAGATGAAACAATGTGAATGAGTAAAATATAAAATGAAATTAGCAAAGAAAACATAAATGGCTGAAAAATGTAAATTGAATCGATAAAATATAGTCATAGACTTATACCATTGTGAAATGCAAAGTGAATACAGACAAATGGGAAGAGATGGGCATGAAGCAGCAACAATGGTGGGATTTTCAGAGGGAGACACCAACACTGCTCTTTTGCTCTCAGATTTTGCGTTTTTTTTTTTTTTTACAATTGTCGGGTGAATGCTCATCCTTAATTAATCATATATATGAATTTCACGTAATTTCAACGTTTATACCAATTTATCCTAAATTTAATATTTATTTATATTTTAAAAATATATTATATATTAAAATATAGTACTATGATAAAGTATTTATTAGTTTTATTTTGATATAAAATTTTACAAAATTAATCTTCTTTATTTGTTAATTTTATATTCTATAAAAAATTATTTAATAAAAATGTTAATATCAACAGATTTATAAAATATATTTGTTAAGTATGAGCTATAATAATAACAATCATTATTAATTAACTTCTTGAACATGTAACAAGGCCATAATAGTTAAAATAGGAGAAGTATTTGAAAAAATTGCACGGAATAATTCTTGAAAAATAAAATATTCAACCTGAGTAAAACTGGTTTATATACGTATAACATATTAATGTTTGCCTTGTCGTGAAATCAATCAAATCATTTCGGAAACAATTAATGGTTTGCGATATCAAGAATCAATCAACCAAATATTTAATTAGGAATAAAATTAATGTGTCAAAATGATTAATAAATCCGATAAAAAATAAATTTTATTAATAATTTATTATTTAGGCATAAAATATTTTACTAATAATTTTATCATTATCTTATAAAGTAAGTATTAAGTAAAAGAATTATGTATATTTATTGTCTTGAAAACATGAAAAATAATATTTAATAATTTTTATTTAATAATTAAAATTAAGCATACAATAGACATTAGTGAAAAAAGGTCTTTTATGTTAATTGAAAAAGCTTTTAACATCGTTTAGTGAATTGATGTAAATACAAATAATATAGAAAATTTTACATTGGTTAACTAACAGACATAGAAAATGTACATGTTTTATATCAATTCTTTAACTAATTCACATAAAAAATGTTATTCCTCTTATTTATCAATGATGTTAATGTTCCTCTTATATTTTATTAAATAATTTTTTAGTAGTGTTAATGTTAATTAATATTAATAACATTAATTCATCTTTTTACATATTATTTTCATTGAATCTATATATAAAAAATATGCAGTGTTCATCGTTAATATTCATCAATATATTGTCGATCTTATTCAATATGCAATTTTTGTTATCAATATTTTGTTAATTTTTATTGATTTTGTAAACAAAAAATATACAATATTAATAAAAAAAATATGAAATATTTGTCAATGAAAAATAAAATATAAAAAAGAGTAAAACAAAATAATTGGTATACCTAATAAAAGCTTATGTTCGTATTCGTGTTTATTAATGATATAAAATACATAATAAAGTGAAAATTCTAATAAAAGTGTGAGAATGTAACTAAGAATTCATATTTGTTAAACTTCAATTTATGTTATTTCATTGCCGCACACATAACACTTTTGAAATGTTTCATTTTGAATTAATTTTACATTAATTCTAGAAATAACCGATATAAAAAGCACTTTTACATCAATTGTTATTGGACTAATGCTTTGAAATATTTTTATTTTGAATTAATTATACATTAGTTCTTTTTACATCAATTCTAAAAACAATTAATGTAAAGCATTTTACAATTTATCTTATAAACTTTAAATAAACATAACTTTTAACACGAGACTCTAATTTATGTTTATTATATGTATATTTCATTAACTTTTTTATGCTAATTTAACTAAAATTTTGAAAGGAGTTTGCACAAACTTTTTTTTTATTTCAACATTTTTACTATTTTTCTAATCCCTTCACTTTCTATGCTTATTCTAAAAGTAATAAATGTAAAAAGTATTTTTTACATCGTGTTGATGTTAAAAAGTTTCTATTACCACTTTTTATTAAATTGATTACTTATTCATGGATGTAAAAGTCTATCATAAAAAATTTTTATACGAGTGAATAAAGAATTTAGAGTTATTCCTAAAAATATTAGTATTAATTGAAATAAACGTTTCATGAAACACAAGAAAAAGGATACTTAAGCTCGAAGAGTCAATACTTATATATGGTTAACTAAGTCCTCCGATTTCACTAGTTATAACAATTTTAACTTGCTAATCGAGCTTAGATCAAAATCTAATTTCTCAATGCCCCCACATTCTTAGTGCTCTTTGTCTTTTTTCTTATGTCGCCTTTGCCAATAGTGCCATGCTTTGTTTGCTTTCTCACTTTGTCATAACACAGAAAGCACTTACAAAATGACAAAAGAATATTTGAAGCTATCAATTAATTGCAAAGTAGAAAATTGAGAGGACATAAAATTACAAGCCTCTTTTTAATTGCAAAAGTAACAACCTTCTTCAACATGCAAAAAAATGTATTTATTTATTTATTTTATTAATTTCTATGAACTCAGTAATGTTTAGGAAAGAATTAATTGTAATTTTTGAAGAAGGATCACGAATGGACATTATAATATCTTAATATAACTCACATAAAATACAAGTTTATCTGCTTAGCAATCAAGCATTTTCAAAATGATTTTGAAGACTAGTGCAACAAGAGATATTAAAAAGAGAGAGAGAGAGAGGGAGAGATGTACAAGCTTGAACATCAGTAACTATAGCTTATCACAATGTGTCATACTGAGTCAGATGTCACCCAAAGTTCCTTCAAACACTTCAGCAGGGAATGAGGTATGTATATGAATAATTGTATATATACATAACTTGAATCTCTTTAGTTGCTTACCCCAATAAAGTGTTTCGGGGAACTCTAGGGAACAACTGACCTAACTCTATAATATATGACTCTTGTATCACTGCATGTTTCGCTCCATTAATGGTGATCTAGAATGGATTACACTACAAAACACAACATTTATATAACAAGTCTCCATATTCTTGCATAGAAGAATTTTGGACCATTGAAAAGCCTTTTGACAAGTCCAGCCATAAGGGTTTTTCCAACTTGAATCTGGTCAGGATTAGGGGAAGAAACAGCAGAAGAACAACATTCAATTCAAAATGTGTGACCATGACCTTTTTCTGACCCATCTCGCCTCAATCTTTTTCAAATGAACCAGACCACAATTGTTTCATGCTGGAATCAGATCTTCAAATTGGATTTGGTAGCCTATTCTTCTATTTAAGATGTAGCCTTTTGCGTTTGATTTAAATCCCTCTATGCTGTGAAGTAAAATAATATGATCATAGTAGAGAAAAAAATTGCACAATTTAGTTAAACTTAATTAGTAAGTGATATAATTATCCATAATCTATTTTTATTTAATAAAAATCATATCTTATTTCTTTTAATGTAACCATCATTGGTTCTCTCAACCTCAAGTCCCAAAAAGTGCTTTAACTCTCTAAGCTCTTTCATTTGAAAATGCAAAGACAAATTGCCTCTAATATGTTGAACTTCTTCTACATCATCTCCTGTGATAATGAGATCATCAACATAAACTAGTACCATGGCTAGCTTACCAACTCGTTCTTTTACGAACATGCTTGAATCTACTAGTGTTACTTCATATCCACTTTGAACTAAAAATTTTGCAATTTTTTCATACCATGCTCTTAGTGCTTACTTTAACCGATACAATGCTTTCTTCAACTTACACACATAACTTGGGTGAACAGTGCTCTCAAACCCCCTGGGTTGCTCCATATATATTTCTTGATCTAACTCACCATGCAAAAATGTATTTTTGACATCTATTTGTCATAGCTTCCAAGACGTACTAGCAGCCAATGCTAATAATATATGTATTGTAGTTATCTTAGCCAATGAACTAAATGTCTCATCATAGTCCAACCCATACTTTTGTGAAAAACCTCGGGCAACTAAATTAGTCTTGTACCTTTCCACTGATCCATCTGGACAAGTCTTCACCTTGTATACCCATTTACAAGAAATGGGCTTTACTTTCATAGGTTGTGACACTAACTCCCAAGTTTCATTTTGTTTTAGTGCCTTTAGCTCCTCCTCCATAGCATGTATCATTCTTTAGACCGAGTTGCTTCTTCATATGTGCTTGGCTCTTTCACACCATTATCTTCAATTAATGCTGCATTAGCATATTTTGAATTTGGATTTTTAATTCTCGTTGACTTCCTGCGTTGTAATTGAGACATTTCCTCCATTAGATCTTCTATTTGGCTTGGTCTTTCCTCTTCTAAAGACCTAGTGTGCACTCTTGTTTGCCAAGTTTTTTTTCCCTTTATCTGGTGACCTTTCTCCTTCTTGATCAACAACTACTGTCTCTTCTCGTGTTAGGGTAACTTCCTTAATTTTTAGTTGTTCCTACAACTGCTTTTGTACCTTCTCCTCTATCTCCTTGGAATCCAGTAACAATACTGTTTAAGAAGATCACCAAGAAGATGCTTCATCAAATACTACATTCCTAGACAAGTAACAATGTCCTGTTGTTGGATCACAATACCTCCATCCTTTTCGCTGATTATCATAGCCAACAAATATGCAATGAGCTGCTTTCTTATCAAATTTGTTACGTTGTTGACTTGGTATAAACACATAACAAACACATCCAAATACTCGAAAATAACTCACAAATGGCTTCATCCTTAGCAATTTCTCATGTGGTGAAATGAAGTCAAGCCTAGCTTAAGGTAGCCTATTAATGACATAGACAACTGCTTTCATAAATTTTGCCCAAAATTTAGACAGAACATGCTTAACATGCAACATGCTCCTGCAGGTTTCTACCAAATGTCGATTCTTCCTTTCAGTGGCTCCATTTTGTTATGGTGTATTTAGACAAGTTAATTGTCGCCTTATTCCACACCTATATAGGTACTCTGTAAACTCCTTTGAAGTGTATTCTTCACCATTATCAGTGCACAAACAACGAATGTTACATTCCGTTTTCTTCTCAGTCTTCTTTTTAAACTCTTTGAACTTTATGAAAGCTTTTGACTTTTCTTTCATAAAATTGACCCATACATATCTTGAGAAATCATCAATAAATATGATCATATATTGATTTTTGCTAATTAAAGGCTGCTTCACAGGTCCAAAAACATCTGAATGTACTAACTCCAATGGTGTCTCTGCTCTATATCTTGACTCTTCATAAGAGAGCTCATGAGCTTTGCCATACAGACATTCTGAACAAATAATGTTGTCTCATATCTTCAAATTTAGTAGACCCCTTAACATTGTTTTCTTCATCATTACCTTCAATTTATTATAACTCATATGTCTAAGTCTTGCATGCCACAAATCTATTGTCTCATTCTTTCTTGTCTTGTCTATATATGCCTCTTGTACTGACATCATGTAAATAGACTCAAGTCGCCTTCCCTCCATCAATGGTTTACCTGAGGACTTCAAACTTCGATAAACTTTTACATCTTTAGGTCCAAACACCATGTAATTGCCTGAAGATGTTAGTTACGAGACTAACAATAAGTTCTTTCTCATCCAAGGTACATGGTAAACCTGGTCCACTTGCACTTAATGCTATCCAAAGCGAGGAACAATAGCTGTCTTGCAAATATGAGCAATAGACAACCTAGAGCTGTTGGCTGTCACAACCACACGCTCTCCCTTGTACTTTGTCTTCTTTAAGAATTTCTCCTCGTCTCCTGTCATATGGTTAGAGCAACCAGAATCAACAATTCAATCGCTATGATAATTAATTGCTTTGTCACTTAGTGTAACTAATACCATCTCCTCTACTAGTTCTTCCATGCATGATACTGTCATTTCCTCACCATTGTCCAGCTGGAGCTCTTCATAATCTAACTCTTTGTCATAATTAGACTCTTCCACAACAAATGATGCTTGGAAATCTCATTCTTCATCACTCTCACTTAGTATAATGACATTACCTTCTACCTTCTCAGCTCGACAATCTTGAGCAAAGTGACATTTCTTGCCACACTTGTAACACTAGTCATCTTGGCGATGATATCTCTTTTCTTCTCTATCATCTCTATATCAGGATTGTCTTGCTCCCCCTTGTTGTGAACTTTCTGCACGTCGACCTCTCTGCCAACCTTGACTGCCCCCTGAACTTTCTCCTCTATTATTGAATCTAGTCATTGCATTGACTTCTCTAGGAACTTTCTTTTTGGCAAAAAGTACCTTATCCTCCTCTCTTATAGACACCTTAGACATTTGTTTGTCTAAAGCTTCTTGGTTAGCTAGAATATTTTCTAGCTCCGTCAAAGTAGGTTCATTCATCCATCCTCTAGTAGCATGTAATAATCACATGGTATTTGAGATTCAAACCATGAATTATAATCACATGTAATAATTGCACTCTCCAAATCCAACTTTGCAATTTCGTTGCAAATATACTTCACCTTCGTGAAATACTAGCTTATTGTCATGTCATCTTGTTGAACTGACATAAGCTCATTCTCCAATAGCTGCAGTTTTGCATCACTCTTCCTTGCAAATAAAGTTGCAAGAGTATCTCAAGCCTCTTTCAGAGTTTTTAAGTTCTTGATCCGTTGTAAGAACTCATCCTCCTTGGAAAATACATACATAGCTTTTCAAGTTTTTATCTCCCATTTATTTTTCTCTCTTTCGTCAGTTGGTGCGATTGTTTCGGCACCACCAACAACACCCACAAGTCTTGTCCAAGCATATAGTATTTTATACGTGTGCTCTAAGTATCATAATTATCGTTGTTCAACTTTTCCATCAAGCTAGTTGAAGATGAAATATCTGTCATGGTCCCGGACCAACAAATACAAACACACAGTTCCTTGATTGTACTCACAGACAATTCTTCACAACATGATCATAAAGAAAATGTGCACTATATGCTAGCTAGAGCAAGAAGGCCCTTGACTGCTTGCTCTGATTCCAAATGTTGAATGACAAATAAATGGGAGAGAGAAAATTTGGTGCCCAACACCTTGAGTATTACTTATTACTCTTTATTTTATGTTTTTGTGATATATGATTGTTATATGTTACACAACGTTTACAAACTTTTATATAATACTTGATTTTCTAAAAATAATAAAACTAAAAATACTAGCACAAATATTCTTCGTAAACAAATATAGCAACAAGAATAAAAGAAAAATTAAGCAATGATGTCGCTCCTTGAGTTACGTTGAATGGAGAAAATAAACATTGCTATTTTTAACATGCACGAATTGCTAGCATTAATTAACTTCAAAATACGATGAATAAAGAGAAAATTATATTAATTTGATGTACAACTCATTTTAAAAAAATAGAAATATATAATACAATGGTCCAAATACTTGTTTTGTTATCTGTTTTTAACTTGGGCTTAAATTTATTATTAGTCCAATTAGTTAATTCAAATAAACCACGTGATTTGTTTGTATAATTAAGAATTGAAATAAAGTTGTTACAAATAACTTTTTCTAGTTGTTGTAGTATATTATTAAAGTTGTTATAAATAACTTTATTTAGTTGTTACAAATAGCTTTATCTAATTGTTGTAGTTATTATATTTTTAAATTTTTAAATCAGTATCTATGCAATCCATTTATATATAGTGATGTTTTATTTAAAAAAAAAAAAATAGATAACCTCTATGTATACTTTTATTTTCACTGTCACACATCTTCCTGTTTTACATATCAATATTGTTTTATTTTTAGTTAGTCATTCAATAAATAAAAAAGGATTTTTTGTTTCCTTAATTTCTGTAAGCAATACTCAAATTTCCTGATAAAAATAAATATAACGAAATATTTGTAAATCAGTATTAAAACGTTATTCTCTTACTTAAAGAAAAATGCTAATTATACAATAAGTTTGTTTAAATTAAAGAAAGATAAAAAGAAAAAACAGAGAAGTTGTGATAAAATGAACGATGCGATGAAGAGGGGTAAACAAAATTAGTTGTTATAAAAATATATTATTCTAACTTATCCCATGAGATAAATAACTCCTGTGGACTAATGAAATTTTTAATTATTTAGAAATAAATAAATATTTAAAATAATTTTTAATATAATGTTTAAAGTTCACTAGTACACATAGAATGAAATTATTTATGGGATAAACACTGCAAAAATTTATTGTGAGAATCCTAAAGCGAGTAAAGCCCTTATTTTAGGCTCCTAATTTTTTCTTATTTATTATTATTATTATTATCTAAATAATAATGATTCAATAAATAATATTACTCTATTAAGAGTAATTACATATTTTTTTATATTTAAAAGTCACTCATTTTATTATAGTAGTATTTAATTTAATTTATTTATTTATTATTTGTTTAAAATAATAAGTTGTGTCATATATAATTATATGACTAAATACATGGATCAACTGGTAGGAATTTTTCTAGTTTAAGATGTGGTCTTGCATTTAAGTCCTAATAAATGTTAAATATTTAAAAAAAGTATTTTGTCATCTATAATTGTCCTACTTGTCTGGAATAGGATAGCATCCGGTAAAGGAAATTAACCTTTAATTTAGAAAAAAAAAATTATAGAAAAAAATTTTAAAATGATAAATAAGCTTCTGAAACACACACACACAAACATACGAGTTAGAATATGTCAACTTTATGAAAATATATACGAAAATATAATTAATAGATTCTTGATAGTATTACTTTATTTTAATGTGTCACACATTAATTATCTTATTTTAATTTTAACTTTAAAGCGAATTTTAAGATTTTAAAAAATGTGTAAATAGTCACTCACTAAATATCGCTTCTAAGGTAAATGGTGTATTCTTTCATTTTTATTTTTATTTTTTATTTTTTAAGCTTGCTCTAATTGAACGTGACCAAAATCATGCATTTTCATTGAACTTCAAGTGCAATTGAATGCATCGTCCTCTTCACCAAAACAATTAGGACTCTTCAATTCTTCAAATTTTCATGAATGTCCATCATTAGTTTGGGCAGAATTACCATGATAGGTCTCTTATGGCCTACACCATCAGAATAAGGTCCTTTTCTACATTGAAGTCTTTCCACACTTTCTCTAAGTTAGACTCAGGTCCAGTCAATAAGCATTTGTTGTAAATTGATATCGAAGCTCTTTACAGTAATTCAATATGCTAAGCCAATATATCATTATCACACTTAAACCATACATCCAAACTATCCTTTCATAGGTAATTTTACTATCTTTCCTTTAACAAAGTTACTACTATAGTGTATGTAAATGGTTATCATCTCTACATTATCAATTTTAATCTTTCAATAATGACTAATCACATTGCATGTGGTACAATACAATTACACATGCACTACACATACACACAATGTTTTCTTTGCAATCTAACTTGGGGATCACGCAAACATTTTAGAAAGAAGAGAACCTTAGAAAAAATCTTTCTTTCCCTGTCTAACATTGAAATTTCATTTCACATAGGCGTAAAATGTATGTATGTTTAATTATGCAAAATCTTAACTAAAGTAGTTTTAATTATGTCAAAGATTAAAATAAAACGTTAACATGTTAGAGTGGAATTAATTTTCTTATAAAGTAATTTTGTTCATGATTAGTAACAATGTTTAATTGTAAGAACCGACGTGAAAAATGACTGACGAAGTTAAGTTGCGTTTAAATGAAGAATTTTAAATTTTAACAAATATAAATTAAAATAAATAATGTTTAAAGTGAGAATCAAATATGAGAGAATTTGTAAATGAAAAATACAAAAATTAAGTATACTAAAGAAATTTATAAATTCTCTCTAATCATAATTAATTTAAAATATTTTTTTATTTGCATACAAATTATCTAATTAAAATTTTAACAATATTTTAAGAGCACTTTTTTTTACTATCCAAATAGATATAATGCAGTAAATTAAAATTACTTTATCCAAATACAACTTTAAGGATTAAAATGAAATGTTAATTAAGTTCAGAATTAAAGTGAAAATACATTACAAATTGAGTTAAATGTTACATATCATGACTTTATCTCTTTTCATAATTTTTACATCTTAAAAAACTTAAAATAAATTTTAAATTGAAATTATAATAATTATAATAAATTACGTTTATTAATTAAAAAACCTAGTCTTAAAATTTGCTTTAAACCTATACAAAGATAAAGAGATTGGTGTCCATCACGGAAGATGGTCATAGCAATTGCTTAATGTTAGTAGTTCACAAGTACAAAGTGATCGTGAGTCATGTACCTACAAGTTCCAAACTCTCTATGAGTTACCCATCTTAGATCACCTTAAACATATCTTTTTACCCACTTTTTTTCTTTTTCATTATACACAAGCATATAAAAAATATACCTCAAAATATAAATGAGACACCTACCCTCCAGGCTCCAGCAATACAAAAAATATTGAAGTAATTGTTATACCAGGGACATGTCAAATTTAGAACTCACTTTGTGGCTTAAGAAATAGAATAATGGAAAATTGAGATATATTATCTTATTCTTGTCATCACAAGGTGATGGTGGCAAAACCTAGGTCCTAGGATGTGAAGCGGCTATATGAACTTGCTTTTATTGCGTCAAGATCATTGGATGTTCAGTTCTTCCATTCAATTTATCTTTATGCTCCAAGTGACAAAAATGATGCATGAATCAATTCAAAATTCATACTTTGTGTGCATCGCTGAAAAGGTTTAATGACAGGACTAGAAGCTTTTACATAGTCCACTTCACCAAGTCATTGTCAACAAAGCTTCTTAATTGTGACTTTATTGCTCCATTCATTTACTATCTTTGGATAAATCACTGTGGCTTTCAAAATGCTCAAAATAAGCCTTCTGAAAGTTGAAACAGTTAATTGGGATCATGGGTAATTGTTGGCGAAATCACTATCTTAATCCGCCAGTGAATATAGTGCAGTCTCCAATTGGTATATATATATATATGCCATCATGGCCAATGAACTAGTATTTACACTGAATACTTAAGTTTCTTCCACTAGACATTTACAAAACAAATTATAGTTTTATATCACTCCATGAAGAAGTATCATAATCATATATCATTGCTTCATTAGGACTTCTTTGGTTTTATCAAGAGTATTAGATAATTTTGCTGCAGTGCTAATCTTTATGGTGTTCTGTCAGAGAACAATTTCTCTGTTCAATACTACTAATAGCAAGATTTTTTGGTGCAGGAAAAGATGCAAAAGGCCATGGAATTGTCCAATCCCCTAACTATGGTCTTTTTCTTTTTGTCTCATTCCAACAAGGATGAAAGCATGAAGCTAGTTATCTAATAATCATCATTTCTGTTGCAGGGAAATGTAAGAAAGTTGAAAGGCATGGAGATATGCCAATTCCAAAGGACTGGAATGTTTTGAAAATAGAGAAGGGTATAGTGCTGGAGGCATGTAAGCTAAAGTGTTTTAGCTATGATGTATTGAAAAATGCAACTCAAAAGTTCAACTGTCAAAACTTGATTGGCCGAGGAGGCTTTGGTGATGTTTATAAAGGATATCTCACTTACAGTACCATGGATGCTGCAAGATCAAATGAGGGCTTTCCAATAGCTGTTAAGATAATCAGGAGGCAAGGAGCACAAGGCGATGAAACATGGCTGGTCTGGTTACTTGTGATTTTGTGTGTATGTGTGTGTTTGTGTGATTGGTTTAGCGCATCATTGGGTGTCATATGACATTTACAATTTCTAACACAACTTCTAAAATTCATGTGGAGCTTACTAAATGATGCGAGTCTCATCCTCTATTTAATGATTCATATTCATTGCCTGTTTGGTTTGAAATTGAGTAGAACTGGTTTTGGTGAATTTGATTTTTAACCGTTAAATGTAATTAAAATACGTGTATAAATTAGTCTGAATCACATTTTTATTGGAAGGTGTGTTTCTTATTAGAAAATGGGAGAATTAATTTTCTAACTGTAAAACCCACAAGCTCACCATTATTTAGTGATTTTGCTTAATAATAGTGTCAAAAAGTGTATTAGAGAGAGTTATGAGCATAATCACAAGACATTACGAGTGAGTACTAAAATGTACGTGCATCTGAAAAATATGTTCTGCATGCAGAATGAAGTGACATATTTGAGCAAAATAAATCATCCAAACGTGGTGAAGCTCATAGGATTTTGCTATGAGGATGAGCATAGAATGCTGGTTTTTGAATACATGACTGGTGGAAGCTTGGCGGATCATCTCTTTGAAGGTAGAGCACTATGAGACTTATGTAAGGACAAATATTAGGAAAACAGAAAAAGGAGAATAAATTCATAATAGAGGAATCAGCATGTTCACCTTAAGAATTTGATATAAGAAATATTTTATTTTTTTCTTGGCATGAGCAGAAGAAAGTGACTCAAAGCTAAATTGGACTAGAAGGATCAAAATAGCAGTAGGGATAGCACGAGGTTTGGATTATCTTCACACCTATGGAAGACCTCTCATTCATCGTGATATCAAAAGTTCCAATGTCCTTCTTGATGATGTGAGCTTTTTAATTTCATGTTTTCCTTTTCTACCTCTTCAAATAGAAGCATTCATTTTTCTTTTCTGTTGCAGCTATCATGATTTGCTATGTTCTTTGTGTTTATTACTTTATATTTATTATTACCAATTGGGTAAGAATGATATTGCAGAACCTCAATGCAAAGATCTCAGACTTTGGACTGGCTAGATATGGACCTGAAGGTAGCCTTACCCACGTGTCCACCAGAGTTGTTGGCACTAGAGGCTATTTTGCCCCGGAGTACATAACCAGAGGTACCTAACATTTGCTTCATTTCTTATTAGATTAAATAGTTAGGTACTATAATTCTTTTAATGTTAATGTAACAGAATGCTGTTACTCTGAACCATTCAATATGTACAAAGTCTGTTGTAGATCATTGTTGTCTTCCACTATCCAATACACTATTCATGGTTATCACTAAAAAGAATGAAATGTTCCTGTTGAAGACAACGATGGTCCACCTAATTGACTTTACATGTTTAACAATATCATGTGAGTACATTGTTTCACACTATATGTCCTAAAAATCTCCCTCATTGCATAGAGTTATTCTAGTTTCACTGTTCACTATTTTGTTTTTCAACCTTTTTTTTTTTACAAATCTGTATCACATCAATCATCTCATTTCACATTTACATCTCTTTCCTTCGCATCTTTTTCTTTCAGCCTCTTTATTAGTGATACTCAATGAAGTATTGTAAAACTTGTATGAGTAGGTCTCACTCTCTAACAAGAAATAGTTGCTTATGTAAGCATCGGTTTCTTACTAAATACATATAAATAAGACTACTCTAATTGTGCAATCGGATAAGACGAAGTTTTTTTAATTGAAGTAACTTGCTTTAAAGTTGCTCTTAATTGTAGAGAAAGTTATAAACAATAGGAGTAGAAGTGAAATTTCTCTATTTGGTAGTACACAAATTGGCATTATATTATACAGATTAGCCTTCACTAAAGGGAGAAGATGTATTAAGTGAGACTCGGTTTCCTGTTAATTTGAAGTTTTTATGCTTACAAAATACATGAATTCAAATTAACGATGAATTAGTCCTCACTTTCTCACTTTACATATTGGTCTACTTTAAAGAAGCTCAATCCATATTAGACAACATAGTCCATGTTAGAAGATGAACTTTCCTTGAGGTTAGTGGTAATTATACTTAAACCCTTCTTGATTAAAAAATGACATTTACGCCCATTTTTATGTATATATTTTTCCTTACATATTGTCATCTGATTTTTTTTATTTTTTTTTTCTAAAGCTAAGCATGCCTTTCTTATTTGTTTATACAGACCATAAGCACAATATCCTTAAAAATAACAAAGGAGATGCAAGAGGGTGATAGGTCTGTTTATCTAATTAAAATAGGTGTTATTCTAATCAACGACAGCATTAAAAGAGACCAGTGTAATTATTTTCTTTTGCATAATTTTAGGTGTGTGTGATATAACTATATTGCATAGATTAACTAATAAACCATAAACAAGAGAATGGACGCAGAAAGTTCTAGAGTTTATATGTACAAGCAACTCATTTTAAATTTATTTTGTAGGGCATTTGACACCTAAAGCGGATGTATACAGCTTTGGAGTGGTTCTGCTAGAGATTTTATCCGGCTATGATGCAGTCAGAAAACATTCAGAAGGAGCAATGGGGGATCTTGCTCAGTGGGCAAAACCATTTCTAAGAAACAAGGTGGAGCTGCCCTATGTTATTGACAAGAGCCTTGGAAACAATGTTTCAATCAAAGCAGTCTCCGAATTTTCTGAAATAGTACTCAGCTGCCTCTGTTGTAGTCCCAAAAAGAGACCAACAATGGCCGAAGTTGTGGTTAGCTTAGAAAAACTAGAGCAAAATTTGGAACATCATAATCAGAGATTACATGGTAGCAACTGAATGATTTTAACATTCCTCCTTCATAAAGCCCCTTAACTTTACCAATAAGGATATATAGGAAAGAAAAGGTTGAGATAAAGTATTTGCATTCTTCTAACTTTTATATGTTGTGTGTTTATTTCCTCCAATTATTTATGCGTAACAACTTGTTCCTACTAGTTTCACATACTAATAATGATTGCATGATGATCATGTGTCCATGTAAAGACAACTGATTGGACAGCTTTAATGTAACTCTTGGCTCGCAATGTAAGTTGTACAAATGTCTAATTAGCTACGGGGGTCAACCGATATTCAGTACAAAAACGCCAAAGAAGAAATTAATATGCACAACACTGCTTGGCACGCTTTTACAACTTGTGTAAATAATGTGTTAATATTCAATTTGAATTACATCTCAGTCAAAAACACAACCTCATAAAAGTAAGGAATTTATATACACATGTTCAGAATCTAGTGTACATAAGCAGATTGTGGGTGAGATTGCAAAGGGAATGCAGTTGGAGCAAGTTTTAAAGGAGACCCATTTTGTGCAGAGGACTTTCTGACAGAAACATGGACTCTCTTCTGTTCTGATTGGGAATTTCTCCTACTGGCTTTTGAAACTTCAATCTGTTCAAGAGTTTCTAAAACCTCTGTCATCGGAGGCCTTGCCTTGGCTTCACGATTAAGGCATTTTAGAGCAAGAGTAGCAGCCATGTAGGCTCCTTTCTGTGGGTATTGGCCTTCCAACTTGGTATCCATAATCCGAAATAGTCTTCTCTTGTCACCCAAATATGGTTTTGCCCAATCTACCAGATTCTGCTCTATACCAGCTTTTGTTCTATCAACAGCACGTCGACCAGACAACAGTTCAAGCAACACAACCCCAAAGCTGTATACATCACTTTTGGCTGTCAACCGACCTGTCAATGAATTGGACTATGATAGTTAGCATAAAATGTGACATGGAATAAATTAGCTTCTGGATCTATTATAAGAAGTAATACAATCGAGCAAACATAATGAATCCAAAAGTTGAGGCACACATTTGCCTGTTTTGACAAGAACATATCGATTAGAATTATAGGGAAAATCATTAACTCCATTGATCCTAAGTATTTGTGTGACAAACAACATCAGACACTTATAATGTAAACTTGCAGAAGAAACTGAAATATAGATAGGATTAATACGTTGACTCTCATAGGATTGACTTGGACAATAGCATGTGAAAATGGACAAAATGATTAAATACCAGCAATCACAAATCCTAGAAACAATGCAAAATAAAAACAGTTTGAACAAAGCCAAGGCAAACCTGTTGCAACATATTCGGGTGCTGCATATCCTTGAGTACCCATGACCTGAGTAGAGACATGAGTTCTATCACCCGTAGGGCCTGCCTTTGCTAACCCAAAATCAGAGAGTTTAGCATTGAACTCCTGTAACCCAATGCAAGACAAGAAATTATCTTGCATGATACAATAATAATGAAGAAATCATTACATCATTTTCATTCTCATTGATCTTACTGCATCTAGTAGGATATTAGATGCTTTGAAATCACGGTATATGACTTGCGATTTGGCATTATGAAGAAAAGAGAGTCCTCTAGCAGCACCAATGGCCACTTTCATCCTCACTGACCAAGAGAGTGGCTGTGGTCCTCCTGTCAAATATAGTGAACCAATCCATCACAATACAACCTACAACTATGGAATAACCTAAGTGCAATAGTTATCAAATCATACTCAAACTATTTCGGCAACCCATGAACTGACATCAGAATTTTGACATATGTACTTTTTTCTTTTCCTGAATGACACATATCCTTTGTTAATGACATAGAAGATCATTCTTAAGGAACCAGTTATATTTGTTGACATCTTTGTTATTTTGTGAGTATATTTGATGGCAAAATGATTAAGATAATAGTAAAATAAACTGAAATTACTAGACAACAGTGTGAAGGTTATGATAACTTACTTCTAAACAGATGATTCTCTAAGCTCCCTTTGTGCATAAACTCATAGACCAACAGCCGGTCCTCTCCCTCCACACAGTATCCAATCAATTTAACAAGATTTTGATGGTGAAGTTGGCCAAGGTAGTCAACTTCAGTCTGGAAAATGATTAAAGCTTCACCAATTAGACCATGAATGATATCCATAAAAAAGCATATACTTTTCCTAGAGGCAGGGGAAGGGGAGTAAATATGCTTAAGCCACCTTATGGGCTTAGAAATGAAAACAAAACACCTACCAGCCACTCCTTATGACCTTGTAAACCTTCAGTCTTAAGTTTCTTAACAGCAACGACCATTCCTGATCCAGGTTTCGCAGCTGTAAACGTGTGTTCATCAATCCACCCTTTGTAAACATAACCAAATCCTCCTTCTCCAAGAAGACTGTCGGGGCGAAAGTTTCTGGTCGCATTCTTTAGCTCATTGAAGGTGAAGGCCTTAAGATTTGGAGAAGACAAGATTTCACCCTCAGACCTTGGCGTGGGAAGACTTGAGGCGTCACTTGTTTCAATGTATGACAGAATAGATAAGCTGGAAGGACTAGCTTTTGAAATTCCTGATGCATACAGAAGAAGAAAACGGTTAGTCCAAATATTATGCCACTTCACAAACAAAAGCACGTTTCACTTGCAAATAACCTTATTTATAATACAAACAACAACACACATAAGTCATATATATAACCCATTTAGGCAGATCAACATACTTTATGTATTACAAGAAAACTTTTCATAATCACTTATTAGGACCACTGATTACAACATACTTTACTAGGAATATACTTCAATTCTCTGCATCATCAATTGAAGTACATTTTTGGGGACATTGGTGTTTTGAAGTATATTTTGGGTCATGTGCATACAGAAAAGATAATAAGTTAAGGATAGAAATAATTAATTATATACAACGTCTCTGCGGTGTTATATTCAAAGAATAACAGAACTCAAATGCTAGATATCCATTCTCAAATCCTAACAAATAGCAACCCAGCAAAGCAAGCTTCCAGCCCCAAATGCCAAAAAGGAGACAAGAAAGAAAGCAATATTGAAAATCTACAACACCATAAAATCCATAGCTTTGAAATCAAGAGTGAAAAGCAACATTGACAAAGGCAACAAACAGGGACATGGGAAACAATGTTGTTAGGCATGGCAAGTGAAGTGTTGACATAAAAGCAAAAACAAAAGTACCAGAAGGGGTTCTGGAACTGTGAGCTGCTTCCACTTTAACTGAAGAATCTATGCAGTTACCCATATGTTCCTGCCAGCAAATCTAACAGTGTTTGTTACAAGAAAGAGAGACCCAAAAAGTGGTTTTTAGTATTTTTCTGAAGGGGGTTTAATTTGCAAGGATATGAATATGGTTGCTTGATAAAAAAGGAATGAATCAGAGGTTGACAAGAAAGAAAAGAAGAAGGAACGGAAAGAGAGGAGAAAGTGCGTAGTACGTATGAATGAGAAAAGACGTTGGGTTGAAGCTAAGTCCTCTCCTCTACGACATACACGGGAACCGCGTGGGGTCACTCTGCCCTCACACCACGGGTTCCTCCCCTCCGCATTTACTAAATTACCCCTCAATTGTCCCTTTTCTCACAGCTGGCATGTCAAAATATTATACTTTCGTATTCATGGGATATTCTCCTTGGGCCGCAAGAATTGTAATTATCTCTCATAATCATATAAAAAGTTAATGAAGTTTCTTCAAATAATATATATATATATATATGAAAATATTTTAAAACAAAAAAATTATTATTATAAAAAGTGAGAAGTATTAATAATGTTTATATATTTAATTTTTTAAAATTAAAATTTTAAATTTTAATTTATATGTGAAAATAAAAATTAAAAGAATTTATCTTTACTATGATATAAATAGTTTTAACTCAAATAAAATTGTATTGCAAAGTATATAATCTTTGATATGTTAGAAAAATATAGATGCTGAGTCATTCTAATTTTTAAGTATCATAAATAAATAACTTATTAACTTAAAAGTTTATATATGAGATATAAACAAATGCAATTAAGTTAGTAGCTACATCAAGTCTAATTCAATTAAATTATTTTTCAAAATGTTAATAATTTTTAGAATAGTTTGATAATTTTTAGAATAGTTTTTCAAACAGCAAAATCTTTTGAGCCATAGTTTATATGATTATCTTTCATACATTTAGCCTTTATTATTTAAATTCATAATATAGGTCATGCAAAATATATAATACCAATTTAGTTATAAGAATGACATTATTTTGTTAAATAATAATTTTTTATTTAATTATTTTTTTAATTTAAATTCACTTGTTGTTCAAATTTTAAATTTTAAATTTGCGACTTGTTTTATTTGTCGTATTTGCGAAGAATTTTTTACAAAAAAAATATTAAAAAAATAAATATATACACAGATAGACTCAGTCCCAATATATTTATCTAACTAGACCTTATCCCTAGTCATTTTTTTTTGAAATTTGGTTTTTTGTTTCATATAATAAAATAATTTATATATTTTTTATGTTTATATATTTATATATTGTGAAATTTAATAAATATTTAGTTAATTTTAAGGGTCGATAGCGTGGGAAGTAAAACTATAACATATATTAATGCAACGTCCTCTCAAGTTAGGTTTTCCTTTTTCTTTATAACTTGTTATAACAAAAGAAATCAATGGTGGGAACTAGATATATAACTAATGTTTGGACATGTCTTCCTTGTGTGACCAGGGATGTGACAATAGGAATAATTTTTTTCACGATTTTGTTGTTCTCTAATATCCATCTCTGCTTTTATCTTGTTATAATTGAGTCGATCCTTTGAAATTCTTTTCAGTTCTGAATTTGGACACAAAGTTAGATCAGTATAAGTTGGCCAATAGTCTTTGTGTTTGAGTCCTCCAAATTGACCTTCGTATACCTTATAAACTTGTTGTAAGATATACACAAGACATATGTAGATGTCAAAGTTGTGGTGTACGTGTAAGCATGAAGCAACTACATGCGAGCATGGAAAGTGAACTTTTTGGAACTTGCCACAATTACACTACATTTCATCTAACTGTACTGTAAATTTCCCTATGGGTCAAATTTGTCTCGGATGTTGCATTTCTTCGGCTAAAAATCTAGTACTTGTTCTGTCAAAGGTGATGACTCTATGAGTGTTCGCCTTTAACTGTGCATCTTGAAATGCTTTAGTTGCAACCTCCGAGTACATATATCCAGCATTAATCATTGCATATACTTCCCTGTCTCTCTCAATAAAGAACTTGTTGCAACAGGTGTATGTCGCTATGACTATGAAGCAAATGACAGGTTTTTGATTTTTTTAAGAACAAATTGATTGACGCAGCAGGTTTGTTGTCATGTATCCCCAACATCGTCCGTTGTCCCATGTCAGCATCCATTTTTTCTTTGGGATGTTGTCCAACTATTGTGCAGCTTCAAATTATTATCTTTTACTATGTTGTAATAGTAAAAGAATCTTGGTTCAGTCATCCCATATACTGAAAAAATGATTACAAATTAAATTAATATAACTAGCTAAGCAAGTGTATAAAATATTAATGATAATATCTAGTATGTAAAAAAATTAAAATTACCCATATTGGCAAAATTTTTCTTAAGTGCAACGTTTTGAATCGTCACATGAAATTTTGTGTAATGTATCTAATGCAATAGATATGGACAAAATTGTTTTTCGTCCAACCACTTCCATTTCTGGAGTATGCACTTCTTATGGCCTCATGACAATCCGTAATGAGGCATAACTCCTCTTGTGAGGTTATGTACCTCCTTAAGTTTCTAAAAAAAAAAAAAAAGAATCATGCATCACTGGTTTCGCCTTCAATCACAGCAAAGGCAATGAGAATTATGTTGTTACGGCCGTCTTGCACAACTGCGACCAATAAAATTCCTTTGTATTTGCTATACGAAAATGTTCCATCAACTTGAAACAATTGGTTTGCAGAAGGCAAAACCATCAATGCATGGCTTGAAGGTCCAAAACAACCCTTGAATAACACATTCTCCTCATCTAACAAGTTACCCTGGTATGCCGGTTGTGTACTCAATTTCTAGATGAAGCCCAGAATATACAGTTGCATTGCTTGCAATATATTAGATAACTTGTGGTAGGACTTCTCCCAATTTTCAAAGATATTTTCGATGGCGTTTTATTTTCCTAACCATCCCTTTCTGTAGCTGATTGTGTAACCCATCGTGAATTTTATGTGGGCTATGATAGTTGCAATGAGTGTGGATGGATCAGCCTCAATAATTTCATGAATAGTTTGAGAAATCATTTGTGATCCCAACTTGTTATGATCCTGTGAAATGAGTGGGGATACACATGTGTGGCACCTTTCAAGCTTCATTATTTTTCAATGTTGCTCTTTGGTGCGGAATATAGCTCGACATCTCCAATCATAGTCATTGTGAATGCATTCCACAACAAGCCTAATTGTGTTTGACATCTTCACCTTGTAAGTGCAGTGATTCACAATGTAAAATATGTTTATAGCCTCTTGCACTTGTTCTTTTATCAGGAAGCATTGGCCAACAAATAGTGTTCCAGACGGATACACTACCATTTCAAGATCAAAGACATGACCAAACTTAGAGTCATGTCATGTATTTGACTTGGGAAGTCTAGAAAATATGGAGGTAGGTTGTATAATCCTAATGGTTGTGATGGTGGAATATTTGGAAGTGAGAGAGGGGTCTTCTTCATCATCCTACTGTTGTGACAGGATTTCATATTCGTCCTCGCTAAAAAGATCAAAGACTTATGTTAGGAGACCCACAATAGCATATTCTTCAATGGAGGTTTCTTTCACTACTAAAAAGTCTGTTTATACAGACAGATTTACAGACGGATTTTTAGAGCATTACAGACAGTTTTTTTCATTACAGACGGATTTACAGACGGACATAAACCGTCTGTAATATCTTCATCGATAAAGAATTACAGACGAAATTTCAAATCCGTCTATAACTTATAGACGAAAAAATTCATATGTAAGTTACAGACGGTAAAATCCGTCTGTAAGTTACAGACGGGAAAAACTGTTTGTAAGTTACAGACGGGAAAATCCGTCTGTAACTTACAGACGAAAAAATCCGTTTGTAATCCGTCGGTGATATATTTTACTATTATTGATATTTTTTTTGTTTATATAGATAGTTATTTCCTGCTGTTCTTGATTATCACAATTTATAAACAAAATAGAAACTATAGATTCGGCATCTAAACATTCCAAAATGATTTATAAAATATAAAATTTAAATGTTATTACAAAGGAAGACAAAAAAGCATCTAAATAAATACATTTAAAAATAAAATACAAGTCTTCATCAGGAATAATCTGTATGGTCATAATCTGAAGGAGCATCATCATCAGTAGAAGAGGAGTTAGTAGAGGAATGATGCATGGAGGTGAAAACCGGTGGTGCTGGAGCTGGTGGAGGAAGAGGAAGAGGTGTGGAGCTGCTTGCTCTCATGAGCTCAAAATAAGCACGCATCTGCTGCATTTGCATATGCTGTTGCGTCATCTGCTGCTGGACCTCCCTTTGCATTCTTAACGCCACCTTCTTCTCTATCTTCTCCATTTTCTTTGCCCACTTCTTCTTTCATGCACTTTCTTTGCTCTTCCACATCTCCTCATTCTGCTTCTGGAGTTCTTCATTGAGGGCATGGACCTGAGTGCGGACCATGTCTTCCACTTCCTCAGGTGCAAGAGAAGGGGCATCTCCAGTGACAAATGCAGGAGACATGGAGTCTGCAAAGCGGCCCCCCATGCCATAAATACGACCTTTATAAAGGCCACCCACTGTCTGTGACCACATAGTATCCTCATCTACTAACTCTGGATTCTGAGAAGATGCTTCCTCAAGCCTTTGAATATAGTCATACTACAGTTCAGTTCAGATAATTAGATATTAGTTTGGAGAACTATTTAATAAGTCACTAATAATAACATATATTATCAATAACTATGACTTACATATGTGGCCTGAGATCGTGTATCAACCCACAGGTTTTTGTCTTGCCTGCGAGTGTGTGTCTCCTTAAACAACTCTCCAGTAGTAGGTGGCCTCTTCAACGACTTCTCCTGCAATTGGAAATAAATCACAATCTCAAATATGAAATTATAGATAGAGTAAACTGAATTTTAAAATCACATACCAAGTTTGTCTTAGTGCCAGCCAAAGTCGTAGATCCACCAGTATGCAGTGACTCCCCTTTATTAGATGCCCTGTTTGTCTTGTTCTTTACAGAGAGATTTTTAAACTCATCCGTACCCCAATACTCCTGCAAGGCATGAAGAAAGTTGGGTGCTATCGAATCAGCAGTAGAAGGGTCCTGGCGAGCCTCAGTGTACATCTGTCTTAGTCGCTTTGCAGTGCGACTCTTCCAGGCCTTGAAAATCATCTTTTCGTCCTGGGGGGAATGGAGAAGTTGCTCTACAGAAACACAATTTCATTAGAAGAGGTACAAACAGTCATATGTAATTACAGTTAGTTAAAATTAATATACTATTATTACTTTCCAATCTTTGAACTATTCCATTTTTGTATCATTTGGCACCTTTGCAAAACTTCTGTAAGGCGCATCAAACATCTTCTTAATCGTATCTGTGACCTGATGGAGACCTTTCTGTGGTGGTATCCAACTGATAACACAATAAAATAAAACATAACTACTAACATTCACATAAAATACGCAATGTTAGGCATATTTAACTGAATTACTTACCAAGTGGACCTATCTCATCTCAAAGTTTCTAACGATCTCGATGATGCCTGGGTCTATGATGACTGGTGTCCGCTTATAGATGGGACAGCAGTGGATCCATCTCTTGTGGCCTTTGTAGCAGGTGACTGTGTGGCCTGTGTAGTAGGGGGTGCAGAGTGTGAAACTCGCTGTACTGGAGGGGGAGGAGCAATATACCCAGGATTGGGCACCATGATAAATTGCTCTTGTCCCCTAACCTGGGAGGTCTGCACTATTGCTGGTGTGGACGTCGAAGTCGGAGCGGTAGGTGAAGAAGTGTTGCCACAATCAGTTTGCTGAGTAACACCCTTCTTACCTTTACCTGCCATATCTGAATCAAACCATATATATGTTTAGAGACAAATACTATAATTTGTTTAAAATATGAATAATATTGGTGATAACTCAAATTAAATAATCATGCCAACATAGTAAATTGACAAACCTACTTACTTTACCTCATTTACTCTGATAGTTCAAGACTACCTTCATCATCATTCGATGAAAGTTCATCCATAATTCCTTCATCCTCATATTCTATGATGTCATCCATTTCATTATTTCTCATAACTTGGGTAGGAGGGTCAATTATTTCAATTTCATTCAAAGGAGAAGATAAAATTGGAGGGACAACAGTGTCTATTACTACACGTGAAGGAATTGAGTCATCAATTTGATATACATCTTTATCATCTACTTCATCACTTTCAATTCGACTCCTTGGTTTAGTTTTAATTACAATCCTCCAACTTTTATTACATTTCCAGGGTAAGATAAGAAATATACTTGCCTTGCATTTTGTGCAATGATGAAGGGGTCAAAGCCTCTATATCTTTTGGTATGGTTAATCTCAATTATATTGTAATGGTTATGTTTACGTATACCTGTTGGGCGTGTTGGATCAAACCATTCACACTTGAATAAGACAATCCTTTTTATGGTTTCACCAACATATTCAAGCTCAACAATTTCATGAAGTTTTTCATACCAATCACAGTCACCATCAATTGAATTTCCTCTTACACTAACTCCACTATTATCTGTTTTTCTCCCTTGACATGATTCAATAGTTTGGAATTTATACCCATTAACAAAGTAAATTGGCCAACAATATGCTTTATTTTTTGGACCTCTGGACAAGTTATATAGGTCAGGATCTGTGATACCATTACTAGGATCACGCACCTACACATACCATAAATCGATGTCAATTGATTGAATACAGAATAATATTAAAAAGTCGATTAACTAACATGTTAGGGAAATGTCATGACTTACATAACTTTTGAACCATGATGGAAATTGATTAAGGGATTCGTGACCATATAATTGTTCAAAATATCTGTAAACATTACAACATCATTAACTAGATTTGAATGACCATGATCAGAAAAAATCATTAAAGCAATCATAAGTCACTTACGTTCTGAATGGTTAAACTTCATCACAATTTAATAAGATGTGCAAGTGGGCAGCCTCTGATTCATCACCTAAGATCCATCGTTCTTCGCATTTTCCAGATACACGACCTGGTTGGTTGAATATAGATAGACTTGGCTCATTACTACTTTCTCCCCCATCATCATTTTGACCAACCCGAGTTCTCCTAGATTGAACATGAGGTTCAAAATAATATGTGCAAAAATTTGATGTCTCCTTTGATATATATGCCTGGCATATGGATCCTTCCACTTGAGCTCTATTTTTCACAGTCCTTTTGAACCCTCCAATTTCTCTTTCAAACAGATACATCCACCTGTATTGTATTGGTCCACATACACGTGCTTCATACGCTAAGTGTATAGGCAAGTGCTCCATGGAGTCAAAGAAACCAGGGGGAAGTATTCTCTCTAATTTGCACAAAATAACAGGAATATTTTTCTCCATAACTAATAGATCTTCAACCCTTAGAGTAGGTGAACACAGGTCCCTAAAGTACTCACTTAACTCAGTCAATGGCTTCCAAACATGGTCTGGTAGTTTCCTAAATGCAGCAGGTAGAAGACACTCCATGAATATGTGGCAATCATGACTTTTCATCCCAAAAAATCTTCCTTGTTCAATATTCACACAACGACCGAGGTTTGAAGCGTAACTGTCAGGCATTTTTAACTCCTTCACCCACTTACACACATCTTGTCTTTGTGGTAAAGTCAGAGTGTAACTTGCTTTTGGCTTTGACCATCGACCATCTGGAAGTTGTTGTAACCTCAATTCATAACGCCTACAATATTCTTCTAAATCTTGCCTTGCCTTGACATTATCTTTAGTTTGATCAGTGTCTATTACAGTATTCATGATATTGTCAAATACATTTTTTTCCACATGCATCACATCTAAACAATGACGAACTAAGTTATCCTTCCAATATGGGAGCTCCCAGAATATACTATGTTTGTTCCAATTATGTGTCATCCCATAACCAGGAAACCTAATGGATTTTCCTACTTCTGTTATTTTTGGCAAGTGTTTAACTCTATCCCATACTTGATGACCATTTAAACGGGCGGGAGGGTCCTCATTGTAAACAATTGCTTTCTTAAATTTGTACGCTTAACGCCTATAAGGATGTTCCATATCTAAAAATCTCCTATGGCAATCAAACCATGAATTTTTTCATCCATGTTTTAAAGTAAATGCCTTTGTATCCTCCATACAAATTAGACATGCTAATTTCCCTTGAGTCATCCATCTAGACAGCATTCCATAAGCAGGAAAATCATTTATCGTCCACATCAGTGCTGCCTTCATGATAAAATTTTGCTTCCTTGATATGTCATAAGTTACTACACCCTCACACCATAACTCTTTCAACTCATCAATCAAAGGTTGAAGGTATACATCAATTTTAGCCTTTGGATTTTCTGGACCAGAAATTATTACAATCAAGAATAAATATGAATTTTTCATGCTCATTTCAGGAGGAAGATTAAATGGTGTAACCACAATAGGCCAACAAGAATATGGTTTATTAAATTGATTGTTTGGAGCGAACCCATCAGCACATAACCCTAACCTTACATTTCTAGGATCGGATGCAAACTCAGGATACACTTGATCAAAATGTTGCCAAGCCTGACCATGAGATGGATGAGTCATTATCCCATCACTCCTTTTATTTTCAGCATGCCACGTCATGTAAGGAGCTGAACTCATAGACGCATACAACCTTTTTAGCCTAGGAATCAAAGGCAAATAATGCATTCTACTTTGCGGTACATCTTTATGTTTACCACTTCTACCACCTTTTCTTGGTTTAAACCTAGGCTCTCCACAGAATTTGCAATTGGTCAAAACAGTATCATCTTTGTAATACAGCATGCAGCCTTTCAAACAACAATCAATTTTGAGTTCTTTTAATCCAAGTTTAGAAACTAATTTTTTGGCTTGGTAAAAGTCCTTTGGGATGGAGTCAGGTTCGGGACTAAGCTCACTAATTAATGTAGCCCATTGATCAAATGAACTCTGACTTTAATTGCTTTCTGACTTTATGCTTAACATTCTTATTGCTAAAGATAACTCTAAATGCACACACCCATCACATAAAGGCTTGTTTGCTGCTTCTAAAACATTATAAAACTTTGCAGCCTCTCCATTAGGTTCTTGTTCAGCTTCAAAATCATGAAAAATTTCAAATTGAGGACCAACAGCATCATAAACCATTTCTTGATAACGACTATTACTTTCTTCCCAACTTACATTACCTACATGACCACCTGATTGTAATATATTTGAATTACCTACTTGATTTTCTAAATTAACTTCTTCCCCATGCTCAGTCCATATCCAATAATCATGTTTAAATCCAAACTTATACAAATCATACCTAATTGAATCAATATCCAAAAATTTTCTACACTTGCACTTAGAACATGAACACCTAACGACCTGATTGGTGATGAATTGTTGTGAATTACTACAGACGCGTATAAATTCCTCTACACCCTCAAAGAATTCAAGTTTTATTCCCCCTCGACTTGGGTGCAACCTATCATACATCCACTGGCGATTTCTGAGAAACATCTTCCTCAAGAACTATATAAACCTAATACAAATATAAAATGTGGTATCAACCTTCTAAAATATATTACAAAAATTTTTAATATAAATTTTGGCAGAATCTCCCCTAATACATGTTAATTTCCTTACATTTATTTACCATTTTTTTACAAAAATGAAAATTTCACCTAAAATCAACTAATAAATTATATAACAATAAATTATTCGATACATCAAACATAAACATATCACAATCCTAAACCGTTCTAGAGCACATCCCCTTGTAACTCCACAACATGAATATTCTACAAACTCCACAAACACAAACAATCCCACAGCACACAATAATCAAGTTCAGAGAAGGACCTCTACGCCCTTCTCCACAGTCATACAATCTTCAAATGGTTGCTCCAATCACTCGCAATGGCCAAAACACTGAGCTCTTAGAGAGAGAGAGAGGGGGGAGCGAGAAAGAGAGGGTTCTGATAATGGGGGAGGGGAAGAGGAAACGTGGTTTTTATGGGTTTCAGTCATTACAGACGAGAAAATCTGTTTGTAATAGGTTTAATGAAATGGTGCGTTTCAGGTGACAAATTACAGATGAATTTTTCCGTCTGTAAATGCGTCAATACCATTTACAGACGAAAAAATTCGTCTGTAATTTTTTGCTATAATATTTCCTCCTATTTTCAAATTACAGACGGAAAAATCCGTTTGTAATTGCTGTTTATAACGTTTGGCGCCAAAAGGCGGGCTAAATACAGACGGATTAAACAGACAGATTTACAGATGGATGTTTTAGAAAAAAAAAATTATTCCACAAATCCGTCTATAAAGCCGTCTGTATTAAGCACTTTTCTAGTAGTGTTTAAGAGGCTGAGAGGGTAGGGTTTGCTCAAATGGCTGGGAGGGTATTTCATTGAGGTCCATAGTTAAAAGTTGTGTGTAGGACTAAAGGTTGGAATTCATATCATATATTGGAAAAGATAAATTTATGGTTTCGTAAGTTTGGTAAGGGGAAGGTGAAGGTGAAGGTGAAGATGAAAGTTTTTGTGCATGGGTTACATTTGTAGCAAATGTAATATATAATTCTATACTTGATTGAAGTTTATTTGAATCATGGATGTTAAAGAGTGTCTCGACGTCTTCATCATCGTTCAACTCAACACACGTATAGTTGCTAACCCTCAAGTCTAATTGGGTAGCGAAAATGTATGGTTGTCACCCTTTCATTTTTATCTCGATGGAGTTTTGTGTGGATGACTTTCTTGAGCCTTTGTAAAGTCATTCCTCTCTTTAGATGTACCAATTTGGCTGATAGTGAGGTGAATGTGACTCCTTCATTAGGACATTGGTTAATGGCACTATGAGAGTGAACAATGACATAGATTGAAGACATTTTTATATTGAAAAAGTGAATGATGAATAAGCTTAGAAGGAGAAGGTTCAAAAGAACAAGGAACAAGCTTGGAAGGTTTAGGGTTTTGATAAATGCCTTCTATACTTGATCCTATAATGTAATTCATGAATGATAATTGAGATTATTTTGAGCTATTCATTGAGAGAATTTATTATTAAGTACATTTTATTTATATTTCAGAAAAAAAAAAAGATCAAGAAGTGAGAGCTTAAAAGATATTGAGAATTAAAGTAAGAAAAGAACCAAAGATATACATGGGCAAGTACACACTTATGTATATAAACGTGTACCTTACTAGTCACATCAATTAAGCATATAATCAAAACTAGAGATATACACAGGCAAGAGTCACATCAATTAAGCATATAATCAAAACTAGAGATATACACGAGCAAGTACATGCCCGTGTATATGAACGTGTACCTCACTGGTCGCGTTCATTTAAAATACATCATCAAAATCAGAGATGTACACGGTCAAAGTACATGAGTGTGTACTTTTTAGAAGATCTATAAAGGACAAATGTTAGAGACTAGAGAGGTACATAGTCAAAGTACATGGACATGTACTTTTGATTATGACCTCTCTATGACACCATTGGATTCTTTCTCATTTAAAGATTCACAAAATTCGAACAAGTTTTATTTACTCACAAGAATGTGACTCAATGTTCTGCCATCCATATTTTACGAGTGATGGTGACCTCTCTATGACACCATTAGATTCCCTCTCATTAAAAAGTTCACAAAATTTAAACAAACTTTATCTACTCCCAAGTAATGACTCACTCATCAATCACAAAAATGTTGTTGTCAAAGCAAAACGAACACAGGTCTACCTTCATTGGTAGAACAGTAAGTTTTAGACATTATCGTTATTTACTTAAAATGTAAATCAATTTTTACGTTTAATGTTACTCATTAATTTGTTAACAACTGCAAAAAACTGAAAACATGATATCATCTTTCTGTCATTCAATGCCAGAACCCAACCTCGTAATTGTTCCTATTCTTGAATCTTAAAGTGGATCAAGCACTAGTGACAGCTTTGGTCGAGAGGTGGAGACCTAAAACTCACACATTCCATTTTTTAACTGAAGAGTGCACCATAACCCTAGAAGATGTTGTACTTCAACTCAGGCTAAGAGTTGATGGATTACCAATCATTGGTCCAACAATGTTTGATTGGGAGGATATGTGTGACACATATCTCGGCATCGTACCAGTCAAGCGAGAGACACTTATTGGCTCTATGATGAAACTAAAGTGGCTAAGAGACAACATGTTGTCATTACTAGATGAACCATATGAAGAGCAAGTTCATGCCCATGTTAGGGCATATATATTGGGTTTGATTAGAGGTATTTTGATGCCTGACAAAACAGGCAACAAAGTTCATCTTATGTATTTAGCTTTATTAATTAATTTTAAGAGAACTAGAAGATATAGTTGGGGGTCTGCTTGTTTAGCTATGGTGTAAAGGAAAGTTAGAAGCAAAACAATGGGTGATTGTGCATCACTGTTAATGTCTTGAGCATGTTATCGAATGCCATATATTGCGCTAATTTTCAGTAATCCATCAATATACTCTTTGGTGTGCAAATGGAGCAGAGGTAGAGTCCTAAACATCCGGAATAAACCTCACAATAATGTTGTGGGGGTACAGATCAATGTTTGACCACATTCAGGCTAATTAGGTACATCTTCATAACTAACATTTTAATTTTTTTCTTATTTTATTTTGTTTTACATATTATCTTAATTAACAAAGTTAAATTTATTTGTAATTTTTATGGGTGCCATATCTTGTAAACATCAATGCGTATGGAAGCATACAAAGATGTCCAAATGTAGACTTCATGTACCGCCATCTTTTGTTTTGCAATTGTTAAATGACACTAATTATATAGAGTCAAATTACAGTTTTGCCTCTTACAAGAAGTCCCTTTTCCACCCAATAATTTGAATGATCTCCACACAATTAACATGAGAGGAAGATAGGATGAAAATTGGATCACAAGACATGCTCGATAGATCGATGTGTGAGGCAACAGACATGACCTGACATTAACAGATCATCCAATGTCAGGCCTATTGTGTCACACACGAGATTACATGGAGTGATACATTGTCAATTCTATCTATTTTCTATCTGTGTCACCATTACTACAAGATTCAAGGAGGAGCCACCAATAGTTAAGGACTAGCACAACATTTGTCACTAGTACGACTTTCACACCATCGTATCACGAGATTGCATCAATTTCTCCACTGGATATCATGCCAGATGCAAACATAATGGACAAAAGACATTCATTTGCAACAACTTTGAAAGATTTTTTTTTACAAACTTATTTGGAGTTGATTTTACAACTCCATCTTTAGCATAGAGTTACATGCATTATCTTTACCAACCAGTTTTTGCTAATGAATCCGGTAGTTCTTCAGTTGCATTCTAACAATTAGACCTTGATAATTCTCTACAAGTTCATCTTGAATTTTCATAGCAACAACCACAAAGACAAAACCTAGCACGTACCAGATGTTGTCCTTATTGTGAAACTAGATATTATTACAGAGATAGTGATAGTGAAAATCACTAATGAATATTGTTATCAATATTATGTTAAATATTTTTTTATTAAATATTTAATGAATTATGATTTCTTTTGAATATATATAAATATCTACATCATATTCTTTATTCATTTTATTAATATTAATAACAAATTTTATATCCAAATATTATAACTATAATTTTAAAAATTAATTAAGTATATATTTTAATAAACATATAAACAAAATATTCTTCATTATTTTTATTCATCTTATATACAAATTTTATGTTTGTAGAATCAAATACTTATTCAAATATTATTATCATATTAATATTCAAAATTTATAACACAAAATTACATATTCAAAAAAATATATAAACAAAATATTTTTATTATTTTTATTCATCATATACAAATTTTATTTTATTTAATAAAATACGGATTCAAATTTTTTTTATCATATTAATACTCAAAAAATATATACCCATATATTCTTTATTATTTTTATTCATTTGATATACAAATTTTATTTTTAAAAAAATTAAATACTTATTCAAAATAATATTATCATATTAATATTAAAAATTCACAACACAAATTTACATATTCAATAAAATATATCAACATAATTTTCTTTATTATTTCACATAATATAAATATTATTTCACACAAATTAAGATAATATAAATATTCATTTTCACATAATATAAAAATATAAATATAATTTAAATAATAAAACTTGTTCTATTATTTAAAATTAACTAATCATTTATAAATATTTATTAAATTTCACAATATATAAATATATAAACATAAAAAATACCTAAAAATTATTTTATTATATAAAAATAAAAAATAAAATTTCAAAACAAAAAAAAAAAACCTAACCAGAATTCAGTTCTCCGAAAATCGAATTTCAGCAAGAAAAATTTGGCCAACTTACAAAATACAGGTCAGAATTTGGTTCTAGGGACACGAATTTTGAACCACAAATTCTGAACTTATAAAGGAAACAGGTCTTATTGAGTAAATATATTAAAGTTAGGTCTATTTGTGTATATATTTATTTTTTTAATATTTTTTCTGTAAAAAATTCTATCTGCGAGCTGGTTTTCGTTATCTATTTACAAATAATTTTGAAATTTGACTTGAACTAATAAATATTTTAATCGGCCATTCCACTTGATGGTTAAATTAATTTTTAAAATTTTATGTGCAAGGTACGATGAATTGATGTGTCAAATTCAATAAAATGATATTTTAAATTTTATCTCAAATAAACTTTATTGATTTAATTATTAAATTTTATATTATTATAGCAATTATGTATGTTAAATTTCAAATGATTTATATATTTATAAATATATAATAAAAATTGAATATTTATATTTTAATTAATATCAAATTTTGTGATAAATTTTAAATTTTTTTAAATATAAAAACATTAAAATATTTTATTAAGTTAATAGCATGATAAGAGATGAAGGTATGACACCAAAAGCAGGACAAAATGGTCAAGCAGAGAGAGTGGCTTGCAACCTAAACGTAAAAATGAGTATAGAATTATTTATTGCTAAAAGTCAAATAAAATAAGGATAAAAATGGGTTGAAGAAATTGATTGTGATGAGAGGAAGCATTTAAATTGGAAGCTACCAACCAAGTCAACTAAGCAAAGACAAGGTGACTTATGACAATTGACAGATAATTGGATTGTTTCCTACCTGAGACTCCTAATGCTACAAGACTCATGAAAAATCTAGGAAAATTCTCTTTCCCAAATCGCCTATTTCTTTAACGCAACAATTATTTGATTATGAGCTAACATTATTTGAAATATTTTTAGTATTAATTAATATTATAAACATATTTTTAATAAATAATTAATTATATATATTATCTTGATTAATCTTGCAAATATATGTGTTCAAAAATGAGAAAAATATTTTATATGTAAACGGAGAATATGTATAGAGATGTTTTATTTTCAAAAACCGAAAACTCAAATTTATTAATAGCTAAAAGTGAAAAGAAAAGTAACAATATTCACTTAGCAACTTCTGAATTTGCAAACAAAATAATAATATTTTAAACCTCAAACGAAAGAAATAATAATAATAATAATAATAATAATAATAATAATAATAATAATAATAATAATAATAATAATAAAACACTTTTTAATATGTGGGTATGTATATATGTTTACAACATTCTTTATTATTAAATAAATTTCATAATGTATGTATAGGTGTAGAAACAGGAGAAGTTAAGCCAACGCTTATCTTTGACAAACTTAGCCTATTTTCCAAAATAATGGCTGAAATGTAGATTATCTATCTAACAAGGTCTCTTCTCTAAAGAAAAAAAATAGTCTAACCTAAAGTTTATTTTATAATAAAATTGTTTAATAAGTGAATTGATCTACATCTCCATCGGCTAACATACTTCATTTTTTTTTTTGTTCTAATATACTTTGTTGTTATGTTAAAAAGTCTTTTAAACACCAACAATTATATAATTTTAAGGCATGGTAGAAAAAAGTAATACATTACAATTATCTATCATAGTTATTTTAATTATCGTGATCTTCGTTTACTTATATAAGGGAACAAACATTAATAAAAAATAATCGATTGACGTATCAATATATATATGGTGTAAATTTAGGTTGCACAACTTTACAAGAACTAATAAGTATAGCATATTTTAATTAAAAATTTGAAAATTTAAAAAAATGTATAACCAATTCAAATATAATTATAATTATAATTAGAAGAATAAGTAGTTTATACTTAGGAGAAAAAAGAAAAGTAAAAAACAAATGAAAAGAGCTAATTTAAAAGTCTAATTTGTTGAGATTTGAGAGAAAAATTTATATCATGCAATAAAAATTTTAAAAGTAATTAAAATTGATATTTATGAAAAAAATAATGAATTAATAATTTTAAAATTAAATAAAAAAATAAGTACTAAATAACAATCAAGTCATGTATCATATTGATAAAAATAAAAAGATTACAATGAGTGCTTTGTCAAAGTTTCATCTAAAGTAAAAGTTTATTTCATATTTTATTTGAATATATATATATATATATATATATATATATATAATGAAAAAAATATATAAGTGACGTAGGGCAACGTTAAACAATTCAATATTGACACTTTTGAGTAAATCTTTAAATTAATATGTTAGATAGGTGAGGTCATGCATGTAAATTACTCACATTAATTAACAATTAAAAAATATTAACTTTTATCATTAAATGACACGTAAAAACTAAAACAATATCGTTTTACATTTTTCCTTTACTTTCTCCATTCCTTATCCTCAAAGCCACGTGCTTTACAGGAGTCATGCCTCCAATCTCTCTGTCTCTCTCTCTTCATCTCCTTAACGCCATTTCTCTATAACTTAACTTCCAATGTCACTATTTTGTCATCCTCCTCTTAACCTTTCCAATATTAAATGCAAATACCCAGCTACATTCACCATGAATGAAATGCACACAAACCAACCATGAATCACAAGTGAGTCTTCTTCTTTCTTAGATGTGAACTCATGAACAATTATTGAAGAAGAAAAGAGAGAGTTATAACAGTGGCCTCAATGTCGTGATTCAGCAAGAGAGGGAGAGAGAGAGAGGTGGTAGGAACTGTGGGAGCATTAGAGATGAGTGCAACATTGATGATGCAAAATTAGTCATATTAGATCATGACTTTATGTGAAACGATATCATTTTAGCTTCCACGTATCACTTAACGATAAAATTTAACATTTTTTCAGTTAGTTAATGTGAAAAACATAAATGCATGACCGATTAATATGAGAAACTAAGGGAACAATTTAAATAAGTAAAATACTAATATGCAAGACTTTCATTATCTGATGGACTAATATAAGGCTTTACTCCAATATTTTTATAATAAAATTTTAAGATTTTAAGGTAGGACAAATGTACCTAATAATGTAGAGATTAAGAAGTTGATTTTGGAAGAGCTCCAATAATAGTAGATTTAGCATCCACTCTCAAACAACAAATATATATTAAGATATAAGGAAAAAAAATTTGGTAGCCAAAGATGTAGTAAATTGTGTTTTCCTATTAAACTTGCCAAGGGTGAAAGTCGAGCATGGACAACAATTTGAGATATACAACACCTCTTACTATTTTACAGAAACATCCACACCATAAATATCAATCAAAGAAGAGAATACACAACTTCATCACAAACCTGATGCTTTAAGAAAGGATATATAGTAATCCACTAGTTAGTAAAAAAAAAATCAACTCATATATAAATTGATTGGGGGCACAACACATAGAGTAGTATATGAAATAGTCTATTTCCCATAATTTCACTCCAACTACATCCTACTGACCTACTCCAAAAAATACTTTCTCACACATCCATCACCTCTTTAACTAGATGCTCTAGCAGGAACCCATGAAGATTCGCAGTTAGGGCATGAATCTGTCCCACCTTACTTGGAGAAGGATCAGACGGCTTTCTAGTCTAAAACAGCTCAATACTAGTGGACACTCATCCTCTTATATCCAAAAGTTGCAGTCGATGTCACAAAAATAAGGGCCAATGCTGACCTAGATGAAGGGCAAAGGATGAGGGGAGAGAGTCTAAATTTTCCTTCTAAGACACCTTAGAGGAGGAAGGAGTAGGGTCGTCAAGTGGAGGTCTCACTTGATGCAAAAGGATTCTAAGAGGGAAAGAAGTACGATAAACTATATGAATGGGGATATGTAGTGTAGCAGGTGTAGGTTTGTTTCTATTTAGCAGGTGTAGGTGTAGTCTGACATTGATTTTTCTTACTAATATTGAGTTATATTATTATTAAACTAAATGTTTTATGTGCAATATTGAATTGAAATCAAAATAAGAAAAATACCAACATCATCCAGTACAGAAGGATGAAGATATAAATAGAATAATAAATGCAAGGAAAAAAAAATCAATTGAAAAGTTACGTTGCCAAACGATGTTAAAGAATTGCTTGGTTATTCTTGAGGTACAAAAAAATCCTTCTTTAATCCTTCTCCCAACTTTAGATGTGATTTCGGCAAAGAGAAATGCATGAGCGGAAATAAGAAGCATCTCCTCCGAAAGAGAGTGAGAGAGAATGGTGCTTTTATCTGCATCCCCAGAGTAACTGTGTGAGAGAGAAGTAAAATATGAAAAAAATCTTACTGTGCCCCCATCATGGAGAGAGAAAAAAGAAATAGAGAAAAGAAAGAGAGAGAAAAAATTGTATAATTAGTTAATTTGTTTAAAATTGTTAAAAATAAAGAAAATTTTGTTATAAAAATTCATTATCATTTATTATATTTAATTGTTTATTATTAAATTATTATAGAACTTTTAATTTTCATAAAAAAAATTATTTTTAGGTGTATTTTATTTTAGCAAACAATAACCGTTTTTTATTTTAATTATATTTTTTACTTTTACATTATTTATAAAATATCATTTCTCATTTTATTTTATTTTTTAAAATTAATTTTATCGAAGTGATTGAAATACATAATAAATATATTTATATTAAATATTTATTTTAAAATAAAAATAAAATTTTTTAATTAAATGAGATGACAAGTTCAGAATCTCAGCACTTCTCATGGTGGGTTAATCAACAAGTTGAACATGTATTCTCAACCCTAATTTATGTTGTTTTTGCTCTATATGTTAAAAGTTATCACATCTCCCATGTGAACTTGTGGTCTGTAATATCTATTAACCTTAGAATTTAAATTTTAAAAATTAATTTTATTCTTCTTTTGACTTGAATTTGGATCCAAAATTTGTTTTTTCTTCTTCTAATTTGATAGAAGTTTGTAATAGAAATTAAAATTGAGTTTTCCTATTTTCTTTTTTTACTATAATTTGAATTTTTATCTTGAACTCAACAATACACATAATATTAACACAGCTATCACCATTTTTTACGTTAATTATTTCTTTTTCACATGCGTAAGGAGTCCGACAAGAAAAATTAAAACTTTAATATAAAAGCACTATACACTTGGAAGTTATTGACACACACAACTTTTAGTTTTATAAAATAAAAACACCACATTAATACCTCAAAACTTACACATGATAATTTTTAGGATATAACTTCTCTAATTTCTGCCTTATACATATGACACTTGGCCAAACAACTCCATTTTAATAAATAAAATTATTTTAAAAATAATATTAATTTGGTAAAAAAAAAAAAAAAAAACCCTTTTATGCACATTTTGAAAATCAAACAAACACATTTCACATGTTTAGGAAAAGAAATAGTATTTTAAGTGAAACAACAAACCGGAGATGTGCGTTTGTGCAGCCAATGAAGAGCGCGAAGGAAAGTCTTCAACCAACAACAACCCTCCACGTGGAACAATGATGTAAGTTGGCGCCCCCTACTTAACATTCACGTCGGTCTCTCTTAAAACACCGTCGCATCGTCGTTAACCTCCGTCGTTCACTCCTCCGTTTGCAGCACACTAATGGAGGCTCACGACGGCGCTCTCCGCCGTGTGCTCGTCTTGGCCTTTTGCGTCGTCGGAATCTGGTCTGCATACATCACCCAAGGCGTTCTTCAAGAAACTCTGTACGCTGAAAACGTAGAAATTTCTCACAATTTTATTTATTTTTTAGTTTTTTTTTATTGATTTCATTCGGTTCGGTTCAGGTCGACGAAACGGTTCGGTACAGATGGACAGAGGTTTGAGTATCTGGCATTTCTAAACTTGGCGCAGAACGTGGTGTGTTTGGTGTGGTCATATATGAGTGAGTTTCCCATCTCTAATTCCTTATTCTTCTTCATTTGCATTGCGAACACAATGGAATAATTCAGATATAAAATTAAACTTAAAGGATTTTTTTTAACACATGCTAAAATTTATACACAAAACAACTTATTAATAGTAAATTTTAATTAGAAATCATATTATATATAATAGAATTTAAATGTTATAATTTTTTATAAAATTTTACTATTTACTGTTTCTTTATTGTGTGCTTGAATACACGTCGGCAAAACTGAAAAATTAAATTGCTTTCTATTTTTTCTTTCTCTGTGTGTGTTTGTTTGTTTTTTTAATTCAAATGTGATTGCACAGTGATTAAGATATGGTCAAGTGGGAGTGGTGACGGTGCTCCTTGGTGGTCATATTGGAGTGCTGGCATTACTAACACAATTGGTCCAGCAATGGGAATTGAAGCACTCAAGTATATCAGTTACCCCGCTCAGGTATGTTTCATTGATATTGTCAGTGGGATTTGTAGCTTTTATTTACTTAATTTGTGTGTCCCCTCATAAATGGATGTTAATATTCTGCAATGATCTTTCTCATGAAAATAATGATTGTAATTATAATAATGATAATGAAATGATCCTAAAAAATGTATAAATTTTATCGGAAAATAAATTATTTATTGCGTCAGAAACGCAAACAAACTATCATTTAACACTTACTATTTTTTAGTTATTGTAAATTTGGAAGTATGTAATTGCGTTTATTTAGTACACCTTAATCACTGTCGTAAGGATAGCATTAGTAAATCCTTATTTCATTACTATGCTTTGTTTATTATTGGATACAACAACGATAACAAAGTCGTATTCCACTTGGCTTTGATATGATTTTGTTTTATTTCAATATCTCCAGTATAATGTTTTTGAGGATGGTATTCTTTTGCGACTTACAGGTCCTTGCAAAATCCTCAAAAATGATTCCAGGTTAGTACAATGTACTTCACGCATGAGAGAGGCTTGCATTATATTAATTTATCACTGGAAAGTAGCTGAGTTTCTTTTTTTACCAGAGGGTGAAATTTTCTCACTCATTGTTGTTTACCATCTTTTTGGTGTCTTAGTATGCAGAAATCAAGTGTTGCGCTGGAAAATAATAGAAAATCTTGTAATTTAATTTTTTTTTCTTCATTATTTGGTAGTTATTCATTGTTTACGACCAAATGTCTACCGAAGTATTCACTTTATATTTATGCAGTTATGCTGATAGGTACTCTGGTATATGGTATAAGATACACTTTTCCCGAATACCTTTGTACATTCCTTGTTGCTGGAGGGGTATCAACATTTGCACTTCTAAAGGTTAGCAACCCCACGCATTAAAAGAGCAAAGCATTTTAGTCTCTAGCAAAGCATTACATGGAGTGTGATTTGTGAATGCTGCAAAGCTTTCAATTTGCTCATCTTTGCGTATGCTTATTGACAGACTAGCTCAAAGACTATCAGCAAGTTGGCACATCCAAATGCTCCCCTTGGATATGGGCTATGTTTCCTGAACCTTGCTTTTGATGGATTTACAAATGCAACTCAGGATTCCTTAAAAGCAAGGTAATACAAGAGAAACGTACCCCTTTGCACGATACTAACCAAATCTATCCGATTTAGACTCTTGCACTTCCTTCATATCTTTCTTTTGTGTCATCTACATTTACTCCTTGCTTCCCATGCCCTTTGGAACCTAATAATGAAGTTTTTCATGTATTACTTATCCCTCTCCTATGACGATCAAGTTGTTTTAGGTGTCAACTAGTTGAATTTTTGGTGCTTCTAGGAGTCAAAATTTTAGTTTCTTTCTTTGGTGTTTGAATATTGACTTTTCAACATTGTTTGACTATTAGAGAAGTAAAAAATAATTCCTTTTGTCGAGAACATCTCCAATGTAGATTCAATTATAGTTTATTACTGCAATTAATTTTCTAAACTATTGGTTTGTCTTAATACTTAGGTACCCAAATACAAGTGCTTGGGATATTATGTTAGGGATGAATTTATGGGGCACCATATACAATATGATTTACATGTTTGGCTGGCCCCATGGCATTGGATTTGATGCAGTTAGCTTTTGCAAACAGCATCCAGATGCAGCATGGGATATTTTTCTCTATTGTTGTTGTGGTGCTGTAGGCCAGAATTTCATCTTTTTGACTATAAACCGTTTTGGCTCTTTGGTTAACACCACCATCACTACCACTCGCAAATTTGTTAGCATTGTGGTGTCTTCATTATTGAGTGGGAATCCCCTATCAACAAAGCAATGGGGATGTGTCCTTATGGTATTCTCTGGATTATCATATCAGATTTACCTCAAGTGGCAGAAGCTGCAGAGATTGCAGAAGCGAAAAGCCATATGAAGAGGAAACTTAAGCAGTTTTGAATTGTAATGTCCGTGCTATTGTAGCTTATTTGTCCTTCAACTCATGTCAATATAACATTTTATGAACCCGGTTTAGATTTACCCACCCATAGGATCATTTTAACTGGGTCTGTAATTGAATTGATGTTTTATTGAGAAAAGGTTAAAAGTTGAAATTTATATAATTCTTACTATTAAGTCCTTCATATTTTAAAAATCACTTATTTTAATATTTTTCTTTATTTTTTATTTTTTTATATAAAAAATATTAAAATGAATGTCGTTTTAAAATAAAAAAATAAAAGTGAAATTTTTGTAAAGTCAAAAACTAAAATGGTGGACGCTTAAAGGACTAATTTCCTGTAAAATGTTTAGACCCCGATTCTTCTTGATTTGTAAAATAATTATCACGTGCCTCTTCATAGCATCTAAAATCAACACTACTCTATAAATACGATTCCCAGCTTATCTTACCTACTCTTTTGTGAAGAATTTTATTCCCACACTATGGCACTAAAGTGGCCTTGCTAAATAGGGAGATGTGATTTTATTCAATTAATAAGATCCGTAGTTAAGCTCTTACGCGAGGTTCGGGACTGTTCAAATAAACATTAAATCGTTTGTTTTGTAGTTTCAATGTTATTTACTTCGTTCAGATCTGGAAGCTCAAATTGCATTGTGTGGGAGAGGAGGAGAGGTGTTATAGGGAAAGAAATAGAATAGAAATTTCCGAGTAAATATCCCATTTTACTTCTTCTAATTGCAAGCGTCATCACTTAAGTGGTTGGATCTTCTGGTATACTAATTTGAAATTGTTATGGTCTTACTTATCTTTAGTAGAGTAAAAAGAATATTTTTTAAATAAAAATCACAACTTGAGTGCATTAAAAGATCATAAAAGAAGTGAACTATTACATCTTTTAATATATAAATTATTTTTAATTCTTTGATTATTATTTTGAGTATTAGTTTGCATTTAACTTATTGTTAAAGTGGTTGGATCTTCTGGATTGCACTGATTGGTTCAATGTTCACAGGATTGATGCTTTATGGACCACTTCTAAAAGTTAGTTTAATTGAACATGGATGGTATAGTACAGATGCTGAGAAATTTCTGCTTGGTCATCGTGTGATTTGTTGGGAGGTATTTCATCTCAGTTGAAAGATTAAAATTATAGTTAAAATGAATACTGGCTCAAACAATAATAATAATAAAAAAAGCATCTTCCATTTTAGCAAAAAAAAAAAAAAAACACTTGTTTTCTAATAGTTGTTTAGAATTTCTCATAATTTCGATCAAAAGAATTATGTAAATAACACCAAATATTATAACAATTAAGGTTTTTACCAGCTTATGTGTCAGTGAAATTGGATTCAATTCGAGAGAGCGGAATTTGGTTTGTCAAATCAAAGTTTGTCTTTCCTGGACAAAGTTAACAGCAATGTATGCACTTTATTTTGTAGGGTACTCCCTCCCTCTTTTCCCCATATGCTTTTGCATTTGTGATCATTATCTGCCTACTGTATTCCACCACTAGCCATGAACTAAATAAGAATCAGTTGCACAACAATTCTTCCACACAGCACAAGACTATCTACATGGCGAACAAAGCATAACATAGTGATATGCTTGCCTCTGCCAGGTCAAGGTACGAGATATCCTGTAAACTCTGTCCGCGCATAATTTTGCATTCTCCATTTCTTGTTTAGTTAACTTTTATAGAAAAGGAAATGAAGCTTTTATTGCTGAGAATTTTGATATGAATTGGTTGACATTAGCTTTCTCTGACTTATGAATGTTTAATGGCATTTGTCTTTTTAACTCTGCTAAATCTGGGAAAGTAAGAGCAGAAACAGCATCTACACACCAAAACCAAAAAATGCATTTCCACTCTATTATAATTAAGTTTCAGTACATCAGAATCCAAAGGGAAAAAATATTTATAATACAACCCAAAACAACAAAGAAGAATCCAAGTTGCCCATGGTTAAGATTCTGTGTCACTCTTCTATGTTTCTGTTCATTATATGTAGTAGGATAAGCGAAATGCTAATCTATACATACTCAGAATGCTAGTTATTACACAGTAGGCTCTGTACAAACAAAAAACAAGACAAAAGGCTGGATTGGAGAAAAAAAAACCCAGAACAATATCAAAAGAAAACAAACCAAAGAATGATACACCAAGCACGACAATTTTATGTGCAAGCATCAAAAAGGTAATTTTGAGTGAAGGGGAGGAGGAAAAAGATGACGATAGATATGTTGAAGATGACAAGAATGTATGATAATGTTGTTTTCTTAAACGAGGCAGAGAAGATCTCCACAAGCCACACTAGCACCAAGGATAAGAATGAACGATTTGGAAAGGGGAATGAACCAATTGGTATTTCTCTCTCAGATGGATTGTAGACTTTTGCAGGGTGGCGGTTGTGACGGGTTGGCACTTGCCTTGATGGATGGAGATTCCATCCCTAGTGTTTTCCTTAAGAAGTTTCTTTCCTGAGAGAAAAGTTTTAGAACTGTTAGAAATATATAATTATAATAATGCTGTAAATAAGGAAAGTTATATCTTCATATTACCGTAATTAATCTTATATTTAATTTTGGGAATAATGATTTCAATTATAAATATATGCCCCGTTGTTTAGTTTAGACTTTAGACACAAGAATTCATCCTATGTATCTTCTTCCTCTTTTATCTCAACATGATCTAGAGTTTGACAAGTGACAATCTTAATATGTGATCACCTAGTGGGACAATTGCTTACTAGTGCAGAATTTTTTGAAAATTGTTCTCCCCTTTGGAAACAGATTATTCATTTCCAGTCGCTGACCGGTGGACCTCTTAGCCATCTTTTCCAGAAAATTTTTTTATGGGGACCACCCTCAGTTCAAGTCCACCACTACTACTTGAGTAGATCTACTGATAAACGGCAATCTAAAAGTTCTGTTGCTGATTGAGAGTTATAAGAATTTAATCATGTTATGATAACAACTTTGGGAGAATCACACCACAAAAGTTAGCCGTTATAGTTAAAGTCTCGTACTTCTAATGTGAGACTCAAGTTTCATACCTTGCAATTAGATCCTAACATCTCACTACTTTCCATGGCCCTGATGCCCATACGGGCTAGCTATGCACACTGGAATCTTTAATTAATCGTGGGCAAACATTGTGTTGAGTTGAGATTGTATAAATATATTATATTTAGAAAGTTAAGATAAAATAAAACCATGACTGATGTTGAGTCTAATTTTGATTTTCATTTGATCTTTTCCTTGTTTTTTTTATTTTATTTTGTAATCTGTTTTGATAAGAGAACCTCTTCTAATTGATTTTTCCTTTGCCTTCTTATTTTCTCTGTAACTCTAATTGAAAAATGACGAAAGAAATCATTCTGTTCCCCTAAATTAGATGGTATAAAAGCTTGACAGCTCTGATCCAGAGAATATTTCATCATGGTGAGGACAGCCATGACTGGGGAGACTTGAGAAACCGGATCAGATGGAATTAACAGAGGATTGAACACTACGGAAACCTCCTCAGCAACATCAAACAACAACTTGCCCTCTACTATTGCAATTGAGACGCTATCTTCTAATTTTGGCTTACATCTTGTAACACAAAAGCTGAATGGGAATAATTACCTAGACAGGGCATAATCGATTGAGTTCACATTAGAAGGCAAAGGCAAGATGGGGGCACCTTACTAGAGCTACTGCACAACCAGGAAATGATGACCCTGCTACAGAAATGGAACTCTGAGAATTCATTAATCATTGACAGACTTATCAACTTGATGGAACCAAAAAACAAAACCCTTACCTTTTTCTACCAATTGCCAAGGATGTTTGGAAAGCTTTCAAAAGAGTGCTTTTCTGATCTGGAGAATTCTTTTAGATCTTTGACCTAAAAACGAGATTGAGGCAGTCCAAACAAGGAGAACATGATGTCACAACATACTACAAATCCCATGGTCACACTTTGGCGGGAATTGCACCAATGCTATGAAGACAACTGAAGAAGTCCAAAAGATGCTAAGTGTTTCAAGAAGAGAGAGAAGAATGGCAGGGTATATATCTTATAGCAGGGCCAAATCCTGATTTGGGTGAAGTGAGAGGAAGAATTTTAGGTAGGAAACCTTGAACCTCAATGAGGGAGGTGTTCTCCAAGGTTAGAAGAGAGGAATCCAAGGAGAAAATTATGTTGCAATCGTCTCAAAATTTGCAAGATACTGAGCGTTCTGCCTAAGTGGAAAAGGTGTGTGATGCAGTAGGAGAAAGAAAGAAAAAACCATGGTGTGAACAATGTTGAAAGCCCTGGCATACAAAGGAGACTTGCTGGAAAATCCATGAAAAACTAGCAAACTGGAAAAGAAATCTGGAGGTGAAGGCAGAGCATTTCAGGCATCAAACTCCAAAGACCAGGTGCAGAAAAATGCATGAGTTGTCTTTTTTCACACAAGAGCAGTTAAAACAAATTCTCTGCTTCTTCTTTGGTCCAAAAAGGTGCTTTCCATAGTTCCAAAACCATGCTCCATTGGTCATTGATTATGGAGCCACAGGTCACATGACAAATTGCTTGAATTTTTTTTCTACTTAATAGTCTCTGTGCAGGTAACAAAAGTGTTAAAATTGAAGTTGGTTCTTTTTCAGCATAACTAGTGCCAGTTCCATCCTTACTTCAACTTCCCCTACTCTCAATGTTCTTTATGTTCCTAACTTATCTTACAACCTTTTGTCCAGCAAGTTAACTCACTATTAACAATGTTTTGCTGTTTTCTATTCTTTTTGTAAATTTCAAGATTTGAAATTGGAGGAAAGACAATTGGCAGTGCTAAGGAAGTTGATGGCCTCTATTTCTTGGAAGAAGGATTTGTTTTCAATAAAAAGAGTGAGAGTAATTGTCTCAATTCAATCTCTATTTCTAGGGATGAGAAAATTATGTTATGGCATTAAATATTAGGTCATCCAAGTTTCTTTTACTTGAAACACGTTTCCAAATCTGTTCAGGAATAAAAATCCATCTTTAATTACTGGTGAAACTTGTCAATTGGCAAGGCATCATCACTCTACTTACTCCCCTCATTCCTACAAAAAGTCTAGGCTTTTTACTCTTATTTATAGTGATGTGTGGAGTCCTAGTCATGATCCTACTCCCTTTGAAAAAAAGGTAACTTGTTACTTCTATAGATGATCATACTAGACTAGTATAGGTATTCTTAATAAAAGAAAAAGTAGTAGAGAGAATTTCTTAAAACTTATTTCCAAACGATTAAAACCCAATTCCAACTATAAATAAAAATATTTAGGAATGATAATGGAAGGGAGTATTTTAACAAATGTTTAAATAATTTTTTTCTTCAAGAAGGAATTATCCATTACGTTTTTGTGTTGATACCCCTCAACAAAATGGAGTGGTTGAGAGAAAAAATAAACACATTCTTAAAGTTACTCAAGCTTTGTTATTTCAAAATAATGTACCTTGATATCTTTAGGTTGAAGCAATCTTGAATGCAACTTAATCAATAGTACCTAGCAAAATTTTAAACTTCTAAACTCTTGATCTTTTATCATGTGCCTTATTTCAAAAAATAGCATTTCAACTTGTTTGCCCCTAAAGATATTCAATTCTACAGTTTTTGTTCACTCACATGGACCAAATCAAAATAAACTTGATCCAAGAGCTAAAAGAGAGTCCGTTTATCAGTTACACTCCCAACCAAAAGATTTTTTGTAACTATTGATGTCACCTTTGTGAAAATGCCTTTTTAGACAGAGGGGACAGGGAGGAGTTGAGGATTCAGAATTTTTTTTTTATTAGAACCTTTAGAACCAGATTTGTTAAGTTCTAGTAAAAATTATGAAACACAAGTTGAAGCTGAAAACAAGGACCTGCAAGCTATTTTTGGATCTGAAAACCTTGAAATAGGTGGAAATAAGACAATTACAATAACCAAGGGTCTAAAACCCTTTGATTTTGTCTCTTCAAGTACAAAAAGAGCTCATACAGTGAGGCCAAATGATGCTATGCAACTAAGAGAATCTCAAGACTTCCCACAATCTGAAACATTCTTTCTGAAACTGTCCAGCCAACTTCTTATCCAACTAATGAGCTTGTTAACTTAAAATCAGATCAATCATATCTTCCCATAGCTATCCGAAAAGGTGTTCAATCTCGAACAATGTAGTCTATCACTAATTGTGCATATGATAAGTTATCACCTTCTTTTAGTGCCCTTCCTTTAGAATTGGACAAAACAAATAACGAAGAGATATACATTCTGCTCTAAAGATTCTGGTGTGGAAGGGGGCTATCTTGGAGGAGATTAGAGCTCCAAAGAAGAACCAAACCTGGAAAATGCTGGAATTTTTACCAATGGGAAAAAATTGTGGGTTGCAAATGGTTTTTCACAATCAAGAATAAGGCAGATAGAATGCTTAAAAGATACAAAGCCAGGTTAGTGATCAAAGGGTTAAACCCAAACTTATAGGGTAGACTGTGTGAAAAACTTTGCACCTGTTGCAAAGTTAAATATTATCAATGTTCTCTTATTATTGGCAACCAATATTGATTGACCTTTACAAATAGATGTGAAAAATGTTTTTCTCAAAGGAGACTTGGAGAAACATATATATATATATAGCAGAAGTTGTAACAGAATTGCCAAACAAGGGAGAATGAAGATTTGGGGAATATAGGGAATGAAGAGGGGAGAGAGAGATCACTTTTTTTTTGGATAGGGAAATTCTGTTATGGGCAAGGAGCTGTAGTCTCTCTGTAGGAGCGGTGCTATGTGGCAGTGGGGTTGTTTATTTCCTCCTGTATTGCTTTCCTTTACGTTAAATAATATAACCATTCCTAGACTTTTTTTCAATTAATTCTGCAGTCTAATATCTGGTCCCTAACACAGTATCTGCAATGTCAAAGTGATCGCATCATGCTTGCAAAGCACTCCCTTGAAGGGAAGCTGATTGTACTAAATGTTTATGTAGATGATATAATGATCACAAGAGATGACTTGTTTGAGATGAATCAACAGAAGGACTCTTTGGATGCTAAATTTGAAATCAAGAATTTTGGATCTCTAAAATAATTCTTGAGAATTGAATTTGCAAAATTGGGAAAGGAAATTGTTTCTTTTTAGAGAAAATACATATGAGACCTTCTCAATAAGACTGGAACAAGTGGATGTAAATCGGTTGAAACTTCAATTCATCCTAATCAGAAGGTTGGAAATAACCAAGAATGACGCTTCCAGGTACCAATATTAGTAGAAAAATTCATTTATCTATCTCATACTTGTCTTGACATTGCATTTGTTGTTAGCTTTATAAGTCAACTTATGCACTCTCCATGTGAAGAACACATCAATACTGTCTATAGAATCCTTAGGTACTTGAAAAGTGCTCTTGGTAAAGGGCTGTTTTTTTAAGAAGACTAAAAGATTAAATAACAAACAATTGAGACCTTCATTAATACTAATTGGGTTGACTTGATTACATAAAGGAAGTCAACATTTGGGTATTGTACTTTTGTGTGGAAAATTTTGGTTACATGGAGAAGTTAAAAAAAAAAGTGTAGTTGCAAGGTGTAGTGCTATATTTGAATATTAAGTCATGGCATAAGTAATGTCTAAACTTTTGTGGTTGAAAAGAATCCTTAAAGAATTGCAGCTTCCTATAATTACCCCTATAAAACTATATTGTGATAATAAGTATATCTCGAAATCATGTCCAACACGACCATACACTTTATAAAGGAGAAAGTTGATGAAGGAATTATTTGCATGCCACCCTCACAATAGTTGGCAGATATTCTTACTGAAGGCTGTTTAGACCTAACTTTGAATTTCTTATAAGCATGTTAGATATATATGCACCAACTTTGAGGGGGGTGTTGACATTGTATAAATGTTTTATTTTTAAACAATTAGGATAGAGTAAAACTAAATCTGACTCTATGTCTGATTTTGATCTACTCTTTATCTTATTTTCTCATATTACTTTATTTTGTAAGTAATCTACTTTAGTGAGAAAATCTCTCTAATTGGATCTGTCTCTCTGCCTATTTATTTTCTTTGAAATTCTTTGATTAAATAATGAAGAAAGAAATCACTCTCTTCTCCTAAACTAGACATTACAGTATTAGTATCACCAACTGTGCCACTGGCACTCATATGCAGTCGGAAGACATGGTGAAAAGCTCTCATATCAATTAATAAAAACCTTAGAAAGCACACCACCAAAGTTAGTTGTTGTAGTTGGAAAACCCAAAGCTATATAAACCCCATATTAGAATGTTATATTTCCAATGTAGGAGAATTTATAAGAACTTTGAAAAAATCATACTACAAGAGTTAATCATTGTAGCATGTCTCAAACCTTATAAACCCCACATTAGAATTTCATACTTCCAATGAAACTTAAATCTCATGCCTTATACTAGCACTCATCACACTTTGTAGCCCTGACACCCACACAAGTTGACTATGCACTAGCCCCTATAACTAGTTCCGGGTGAACACTGCAAAGCTGACATCACCATCTATGCTGCCCATTTGTAGCTAGAAGATATAGTGAAAGGCTTTGATACCAATTGATAAAAACTTTGAGAGAATTAAATCACATAAACTAGCCATTATAGTTGGAGAGCTCAAGGCCTTATAAATCCCACACTAAAATCCTATACTTCTAATGTGACACTCAAGTCTCATAAATTGAAATTAGATCCTAACATCCTAGGCTCTGATACTAATTGATAAAAACTTTGGGAGAACCACACCACAAAAGATAGCTCTAGTAGTTGGAGAGCTCAAAGCCTTATAAACTTCATATTAAAATCTCATACTTCTAATGTGAAACTCAAGTCTCATACCTTGCAATTGAATCCTAACATACTATTTGTCACTATTATAATTTTTGGTTGGCCTTAAAATTGTTGAATGCCCAAATGCCAAGATGACTACTTACACTTTCAGAAAATTGTGGAGTGGGAACTCCTGACGCCAATGATCTGAATAGAGGGGTTACTTGAAAAGAATCAACGTCATCATCGTTTATCTTTTCCTCACAACATGGTAACAAACCTGCCACAGAATACATGTCTTATAAGCAATTTTGATTCATTAAAACGTTAGGGTATTAGCACGTAGATAAAAGCATTTAATTTTAGAAAATATAAAAAACAAAGTTGTTTGATTTGAGATGAAAAAATATCTCGTTTTCATTTTCTATTTGCAATTTTAATTGCAAAAGCATCACCCTGTGTTTTCATTATTTCTTGTTTTCAAAGATTTATATAAGACAGTGAAAATAATAAAGTCATTTACATTATTTCCTATACAAATCTTTCAAAATGGAAAACAAAATAAAAATAAGATGACAATTCTGTAATTAAAAGTGAAAAAAAAATCTCAAATCAAATAGCCCCTAAGTTTTATAATTTACAGCTTATGAACAAATTAGTCAAGTGATTAAGTCATTAAGTGGTCAATTGTTCCTAAATTGAAATTTTAGCAAAAATTCTTGCAATTTTCTTTTCATTTATTTATGGAAATGGATTATCTTACTTTGATCTACATTTGTGGTAGAATGCACCCCTTTCTCACCTCCACCTACTCCTTTTTCATCTCCAAATTGTCTAGACTTCATTTCAGTTCCAATACCCTGATGCAATGAGTGCTCCAATGTATTACCAGCTGACCATGGCAGGAAAGTTGATCCTGTACTGTATTCAGAACTGCCTGGAGAGTCTTCATAGCATTCCACTTGCCTAGACCATAATTTGGAACTATTAGAGGTTTTAGAGCCCATTCGTGAAGTTATTTTTTTGAAGAACTTAAAGTACCTCCAACAAGGCTGGCCTTCCTTATTACCACTCTTCAAGTCCTCAATCAATTCTTTAAGATCTACAAGCGGTACCTCTGGAATCTTATGTCCAGCAATATCTGATTCTTTGGTTATGTTCAGAAACTCTTTAAGAACCTAGCATCAGTTCAAACAAGTTTTTGATATTTCAAGTTTATAAATAATGACATTCTCATAATTATATACTCAAGAATAACATATATCAACTTGCGATATGCATTTTAGAATTGTGTTAAGATTTTAATATTTGAATATATGCAAGCAATATGAACTACAAAATTATTTCATGGTTTTCATGGGCAAGATTAAAAAGTTATGTGATTCATGTGTCTTTTCAAATAAATTTTTTATCCTCATATCCATGAAATAATTGAAAATGTTATAGAAAACTATAGGAAAATATAATGTCTAATACATTTCGATTAGCTTTTAATGCTACTAGGATGCTAAAGAACAACGCCAAGACAAAAATGTTAAAAGATGTCCATAATTTTCGTATAAATAGGTTGACAGGTGACAAATTGCTTTCTACTGACGTTGAACTTCTAGAGATATAACCGATACTTTTGAACTCTGCTCATCACACAAATTAGGAGTTCCATTTTTGGAGAAGCACATAAGGTGTTACATACTCAAAAGTCAAAACTGGAGCTAGTTTAGAAACTATGAAACCTCACCTTTCTTGCATTTTCAAAACTTGGGTCCATGTCATCCTTTTCGAGGAATGTTCCTTGAATATTGTTATTTTGGGCTGCAGAAGCATGATAAACCAATATCATCTTAGAATGAGAGGATGGCCAAAGTTTTGTTTGCTGAATAGGTGGTTTCTATCATGCTCCCTCTAACATCAGGTGCATCCATGCACCTTGAATCTGACATCGTTTGATATCAATGAAACAAGATCAATGGCCATTATTAATTATGGGTAACCTAATACAAAAGTAAGTATTTAATATTACATGTTATCTATATTGTATATAAATCTCCTCAGAATGTCACTGTAGAGTTACAGTAATTAAAAATATTATTATAACATTTCAAAATAATAAAATAACATTTAAATATTTAATACATAACAAAATCATTTATATCTAATATAAATATGTTTAACATCAATCATTATATCTTGCTAAAGTGGTTATAATGTATTTGTTACCATACTTAACATTATTATATTGTATAAAATATAAACTAAATATTAAGAAACTATCATACTATTATGCTAATAAAGTTCAGAAATAATAACAAAGTAACATTGTAAAAGTAAAAATAAAAATGAAAAAATAAATTTATACTTTTGTAAAATAAAAAATACAAACAAAATAATTTAAAACTATGAAATGATTATAAACATTATGTTTAAAAAATTTGAGTCAATAACATTAACATATTATAAAAGAAATAAGTATTATTATTAATATCATTTATCTTAAATAATATTTTTTCAAATATTAAGCAGTACACAAATAATTAATTTAATCACAATTTTTTTTAAAATATTAAAAATTAATGTTCAATAAATATTTATTATAATAAATACCTATAGGTTGGTAGGAGAAGGATTTCAGTAGAAGATATTTAGTAGTGTTAAGATTTAAATATAACCATATTAATATTAAAACCATTTCAAAACTAAAGTTACTTAGAGTAGCCTGTAAAAATTCAAGGTGCATGAGTGCACCAAACCTTACAGGGAGCATAGTAGAAACCACCTTGCTGAATATATTAATTCTATCCTGGTTTTTGTTTCAGGTTTCACAGTGCATGAATCAAGTTGCATAATTAACTGTCTTCAGTTTAAGGATAATTACCCGAACCGTTAAACTTGGAAGCGCCAACATCATGCTGGTCTGGCAAATTGTTTGCATTAAGGGAATTTTCAGCTAATACTGCAAATGGTGTTCTTGGGCTTGGCTGCTGATTTACTTGAACTTTATTTCTTAAATGTGATCTGTCCTCAAATTTGATCTTTTCTGTATCATCAGGAATATGGGCCCTCCTATATTGCAGTAGGATAACATGTTAGATGTTACCACTTCACTCTGTAGAATTTGTGTATCTTGCTTGATACATACAGTATAACATACCTCATCTTCTTAATAGGTACTGCAGATTTTAAGGTTGCATCTGTATTATAACCATTTGGAAAAATAATCCTCTTGTTATTTGAATTGATGTATGAAGTGCTGTTCTCTTTGGCTAAAGCTGCAATTTTTTCTCTTTTTCTGCATAGTGTGGAGAACCGGTTTTTCACAGCATTATCCGTTCTGCATAGAAAGCGTTGCATTAAGAATTAACCATTCAAAGAATGACTAGCATGTATTCACATGGAGGAAAGAGTGAATTTTTGGCTACCTGCCTGAAACCACCTTTGCTATTTCAGTCCATCTGTTACCAAATAGTTTTTGAGCCTACAGAAATAATGGCATTCGCAAAGGATTAGGTCACAAAAGCCACATCTTTTTCAGTGAAAACTCCTCAAGTCTCTCAATGGATTTTGTCTACTGCACGGAGGCATAAGACTGAATGGACAAAAATAATTCGAATTTTTCAAAGTTCCACATGCCTATATTATAAAATAAGGATATTAAATTCCCATGGCAACGGTCGTAGATGAAAAGGTAGCCTTTGAACACAGAGAGCATCAATATACCTCACATAAGAGCCTGTCTTCCTCAGGCGACCATCCACCTCTCTTAAAATCAGAATTTAAGTAAGTGTACCATCTGAAATTTTATTAGTAACTTAGGCATCAGATTTATAGTAACAACAACACAGAAGCCATTTAAATCTTCATGACCTAAAGAATGATAAAATAAATAACTCAATAAGATCTCTTGATTGAGTCAAGATCAAAATTCAAAAATATAAACAATTAAAAAACTTCACCTCCTTCTGCACTGTCTTGTCGTTTTGTCCTCGAATTTAGATGCAATAATTGCCCAACTGCAAATAATTATTGCAATAAAAATCCATTTAGAGTCACACGTCAAGGAAGAAAAAAGCTGTAGTGAGTATGCCAAAAGAAGAATTGTGAAAGGGGAATGAGTACTTTTCAGTTCCATGAATACCAATCTGCTCTCTAAGTATATCATCCTCCTGAAACTCACAACGGCAATGGATTAATAAGTAAACAAAAGAATAAAATACAAAGTGATAAAGAGAGAACAAATACCCCTCGAGTCCAAGTTACAATGTGACGTTCCTTCTTCTTGGATTCTTCACTGCACTGCTGCTTCTTCATATCTTGCATGATTTGTCTTTGAGGATGTTTATTCTATCAGTGTCACTCTCTTTCTTTGACGCTCCCTTCCTTTACCGGAGCCAACTCAACTTGCATGCTAAAGCCAACGCTCTACCTTTATAATAAGAAATTTTTATAATTACTAGAAAAAGTAAAAAACAAAAAGGAGAAAAAGTGTTCACTTTCATTATCCTTTACACCGTAATAAGCATAAATTCCATTCCCAAAAGGTATTCAAATGAAAAAAAGAAAAGAAAAATAGCTATCACCCTCTTTCCCTCTAAAGAATGGCCTTGGATACTAATTTCCTTTTTCGGATTCGCTCCTTTGATTTAAGTAACCTCTGTGATCAAGGCAGAACAAAGCAGAACAGAGAACACAATTGAATGCCAAAACTAAGTAGCCATAACTACATGAAATGAGATAGAAAATGGACAACCAAAAATACATAAAAGGGGTTGCAAAGGGTAGATGGGATTGGATCGAAACCGTAATTTTAACTTATTTGATACTGTGTTGATATGAAACAGACAACCCAGCAAAATGTGGGGGATCCAAACAAATTGAGGAACTTCTGCGCCAAATGAGTAAAATAAGGGACAAGGAGACAACTACCTCAAAAACAATTATGTTTGGGATTTTGAAAGTGTTCTTTCGGATAAACAGGAAAACTGATGACAGAAGCACAGCAAGCCCAGAGCCTCATACGAGAAACACTGTCGACAGCGAACGAAAGACTTAGACCAAAGTACTTAGGTTGATCTATTTGGTATCTTTTATTGTTCAAAATGCTCTGTTCACGCCATAAAATGCAGTGTTGAATCGGTGCTGAATGAAGAGAAAGATACGAAAAAATGGAAAGGAAAATTATGTCTTGCCATCGTTTTTCGGGTATCGACTTGGTGAAGAGAGAGAGGGAAAAAAAATGTGGATGTATAAACAAAACACGTAGGCCAGCGACACATTCTTTATAATATATTTTAAATTAAAAATTATAAAATTATGTAAACTTTATTTTTTAATTTAATATTTTTATTTTATTCCTAATTTATTAAAAATAATACATTAAAAATATATTACTAACTTTCTTTTTTAAAAATAGAAAAATAATAATAATAATAAATATTTATTATTGTTATAAAAATTTTAAAGACTTATCTAAACATTATATAATAGAAATAAAATTAAAAAAAAAGCATCTTTGATGAAATCTTATAAAACATAAATGACTTGTGACTTTTACACGTTCTAATAAAGACTTAGCATGAAAAGGTTTAGAGCGTTATAGCATATAAATAAAAATTAAATTATGAGTAAAAGATAAATTAATAAATTTAAAACTATATATAATCAGAGATATTTTAAAAATTTTATAAAATATTTTTAACGGTGTAAAGTTAAATAAAATAAATAGTTTATTTTATAATAAAAAGGAAAATACTGTTATATTTGTATCTCATGAAGTAAGAGAGTATATTTGAATCAAATAACTTAAATATCTTTTCAAAAACACTCAAAATTAGGAGTGTTGATCGTTTGGATCAATTTTGTGGTAAAAGAATCATTCAAACCAATTATAAAATAAACTTTGACTCATACTAATGTATAATTTTTGTTAGTAACTAATTTTTTTATAATTTATAACTATAAATTATAAATCACAAATTAACTATATATATAGATATATAGATATATATATATATATTTGCAATTTGATTCACTTTGATTTGATTTGACTTCGAATATGAGAATTAGGAATTGAACTATATAAAAAAAATATATAATTATTTTTCAGTTTTTAATTTTGATTAGTTCATTAACACTCTTACTCAAAATAATACAAAATATAAATATTTTTTCTCCTTTTTTGTAGTAATTTTTTAAAACTATCACACACTCTCAATGGGTTCTCTTTTCTTACAAGAAAGAAATACAAAAAAATGAGAAGAGTGAGATGAAGGAAAAAATCAATATTAATTAATTAATAGTTTAATAATATTTTAAATGTGTGTCAAATGACACAGGCTAAGAAATTTAAATTATAAATATTTTATTTAAAATAAAAATATTTATTATCTCAAAATTATTAAAAAAATTATGCATTTTTATAATACTCTTTTCATTTTTTTATTTTTCACTTAAAATTATCTTACGGCAAACTAATTAATGTCCTAGATTATATAAAAATTGTTACCTAATTTTAATTTCACCCTTCTTTTTTCTCTAATTAATTAACTTCTTTTTTATTTATTAATCATACTCTTTAACTTTCAATATTAGAAATAAAATATATTTTACATATTAATATAGAAGTAAGTTACAATAGATTAGTAATTTAGTCTCATTAATTTTGTCTTTTCAATAATTAATTATTTATTTATGGTAAAATGTAAAATAATTTAAAATTTTGTGAATAGTAAAGGTACAATAGAAAAATAATAATAAATATTTTTTTGAACTTCTAAAGTTAAATAAAAAATAAACAACTTTTTTATTTCAAAACTGTGACAAATAAAAAAATTTAAAGGTGATAATTTAAAATATTTAGGATATGTTTGATTTCTCTTTTAAAAAGAGTTTTTAATTTTTTTTAAATATAGTATAAAATTTATATTATATTTAAAAAAAATACTATATTTAGAAAGAAAATTGAAAACTCTTTTAAAAATAGAAAATAAATATACCCTTAATAAGCTGTGTTTATAATTTCTTAACATGTATTTAATATAGAGTAAAAAGAATCCCTATTTAAATAAACATATGATTGTGATTAGTGAACCTAATGAGAAGTTTAAATATAACACTAAATTTCACGAGTAACTTGTGGTGGCATGCAAAGTGAAATATATTAGCGACTTGTGAATAATGGTGGTAGCAGAACTATTGCACTCAGAATTATGATACTTTATTATTAATAATAAAATTTTATTAAAAAAATATTGTAGATTTATAACTTTAAGATAATAAATATACACAATATTTTTTTATAAAATTTTTCTATTTATTAATACTTAAACCTTATGTTTATTAGCATTTAAATACCTATATATCCTGGTATCTTCGTCTATATTTATTTTTATATTGAGTGATTGACTATAGGGAGTGGATCTCAAAAACTCGTATATCGACGTAGGCTAGTCATGGGTGTATCATAAAGACCTAGCTACCCTTTTTACTATTCAAATTCATCTTCATCTGCATATAATTAAATAAAAAGTAAAATAATGAATTTTAATAATTTTAAAGATATTTTAAAAGTAATATAAATTATTAATAAATTGAATATCATTGACAAAATTAATTATATGTATTAATTTTTATAAAACAGTTTTACTCTTGCGACGAGGGATAATATTTCAATGGCGCAATTCTAATGTCAAACATTTTTATCTATAAAAAATGACGTCATTTTATTTCTATTTTATTTTGTTCTTTTCTAAATATGTTTTACTAAGAATATTATGAAAATGTGAGTAAAATATAATTTTTATTTCAATAATAAATTTCAATTTAAACTAAATTTGTAACTATGTACCATGCATGGGTGCTAATATTGTAATTTGGCAAAAATATTACGTCCACTAATCAACTTTTTGTTGGTAATAACACAAAGAAAACATATGAAATTCCTAAAAATATGACAAATCCTTAATACTTTAAATTGAAAAAATAACTGCATGAAGGAAAGAGAAATATTCTGATGAGCCCACTCACCTGTCCATGAGATGACCTCAACCTAACTATGCAGCAGGAATTTATGCAGCATTTAATATACTTTCACTTTTTAATCAAATTTTGAGACATTGTGTATGAATGGGGGTCTAAATTAAAGACTTCAAAGTAGCCAGTAGATGATTGTTTCATGTATCCCAAAGCATTAAACAGTTTATTATTAATGTATTCGCCTCTGTATTATTCTTTGTTGGTATATAGTAATATAAATGGTTTAGACAAAGCAAATTTAAGCAATGAAAACTCAGAACTGAAACTTTGGGTAGCAAAAACTAACCCAAACCTTGTAAAATACTAGAAAGCAGTGAAGCTATTAAACAACTGATTGACCCCAAAAAAAAAGGGTTATACTGTAATTTTATAGTATTTTTTTATATGACACCTTTGAAAATGTTTTAGTATCTTATTTTATAAAATATTTTCTAATTGTAAAATATTTATTATTATTTTCTTATTTACCATTAAATAAAATTAATAAGAAATTAAATTAAAATTTCAAAAGTAAATATTAATAATAACTAATGATATAAATTAGCTTCCCCATGTATTGTTTCCTTACTAAATCATTTTACCTACTAAATCGACCAATCCAACGTGGACAAGACGTTGGTCAGCCACGTAGAAGGTTACAAAAATGTACAGGGTCTGTGTGGGAGCAACCTTATCCATCCTTTTGAATCTTGAAACAGTTGGGCCCTGTAAAACTAGATGTCATAAAATAAAATTGTTAAATTTCAAACAATTAAGTCATTTAAATATTTTACGGATAAAGTTTCCAATACATATTTTTTAAAAATTTGGATAAAAATAAAATAGTAACTTTTGTAAATTTTAATATTTTATAAGTAAGATTTAAAATAAATTGATTCAAGTCGTATAAAATACACTTATAGTCATTGATTAGAATAATTAATAATAACGAATTATAATAAAAATCAAATATATGTATAACAAAATTTGATTTAGCTATTGTCTTAATTATTAAATTTTTAATTAACAATTATTAGAATATTTTAAAGTATACTTTTCTTACTTTAAAATAGTCCATTTCTTTAGTTCAATACTTAATAAAGAGTATTAGTGGGTGCCATATAAAGTCTAACAAAACAAAATTAAAAGTATTAAAGAGAAGTTGAGAGCTTGTTTCTTAACATCCATGTCTCCCACTCCTATGTATATATATGAAAAATAATGATATATAATATCACATATAATATTGATTTAGAGTGATTTGAATAATGAAATTCAAAACAAATATAAATACAATAACTTTTCATGGTATTTTGAGAAAGAATGATACAAATTGAAATGGAAGAAGGAAAGAGATAACGAAAAAGAGAAAGCTAATAATCATCGAAGACAATTATAAACGAGCTACTTGAAAATGTGAATGACATGAAATATAGATGCTTTTAGGAGGGGGAATCTGTTGGGGGAAAGCACAATAGAATGAAGAAAAAGGGTTAAAAAAAGGTTAGCTATAAAATGGGGAAGTGATGGGTGTCAACACTGAGGATCAGTGATATTATGTCCCACGAGAACCCATCAAAATAGGGGAAGATGACCCTGAAAAAGACCGACCACGTGGAACCCTATGCAAAAGCTTTGCTTATTTATACACAACATGGCGCTCTATATTTAAACTACATTGCTTTCTTTTGAAGTTTTCAAAAACTTAATTACACAATGATGTGGTATGAACCTAATTCAAAAAGGGGAGAAACCTTGCCTCTTTCTATTATGCCACCATTTGTCATTTTTCGGCTACTCACTCATTGAAGGTAGACATTTAGTGCTTGAATTTTCTCCTTGTTCCGGCTTGACCCCATAAGGTAGCACACAACCTCTTCTTTTATGCATCACAATCAATGGTTGTTTTAGAATTAGTGGGTCATGTAGGTGACAACTAGGTATTGGGTAACTAAATAAAATTGACTTAATTTAAAATGTTTATTTTTGTAGCTTACAATTTTTTAATAGTGTCTGTATTAAATATAAATTTTAACTAATTTTTTAAATTTCAAATAATTTATCTATTAATTTTTCCAAATACATTTAATTTAAAAAATTTGACTTTAAACGCGTTGATATGTTGATTTTAATATTTGACAAGATGGCACGCGAGCGGTGAAGATTTATTGGACCCATTACTTTGTATTTGATGATTTATAATTAATGTGACAACTATGTATAAGCAATAATTTAAAAGCGTTACATGACGAGGCCAAGATGGATTCACAAATTTCTTGCACGTGGTCCTAGCAATTCCAATATTTGTACTATCAACATTTAAGAGTATGTCCCCAAAAGATGAAGAGAAAAGGAATGGAATGGCACTGTCCAACCATTTGAACTCCCACTCGGCAATGTTTCCCAAATATCAGAATAAGGAAAATACTATGTGCATATTTTATTTTCTATTAAGATAGGATTTAACGTACCATTGTCAAATAGAAATTAATTATTATTATTATTATTATTATTATTATTATTATTCATTTGAATGCTTAGAAATTCTTGTTAACAGACAACTACTAAACATATTCTATGATTTTTTATTTTTTCTAAGTTGCCATGCTTAGATATATATATATATATATATATATATATATATATATATATAAATGGGTTTGAACAACCACTTTGTTTTTTTATGTCATGACCAACCATCTTTGAAATTTTAAAAATTTGGTTCACCTGTTGGAAAGTTTTTAGTATCTGAGTAGCATTACACTCAACAGACTAATTTTATGATCATGTTATCATAAACAATAAAGTTTAGAGAATTTTCCTACCAAATATGTTAAGGAGTCGTTTGTGCTATGGTTGCAAAATAAAATCATATAAGTGTCTTCGTTTAAAAACGTATGTACAGGTGTGGGTATGGACCATCTTTTTAGGCTAAAATTATTTTCCATGAAGAAAATAAAGTAGAAATGTAAACTAAATTGTTTATTTATTTTTATCAAACACAATTTGACCTTTTCACTTATTTGCTAATTTAGGTTGATATGATATATTTAAATTAAACGAGTATAAACAAAAATAAAATAAAATTATTGGTTTATTATACTGGTAGTATTTACTTTAAAAATATAACTCACAATTACAAAATTAAAATCCAAGATAAAAAAAATATATAAAGAGCAAAAGAAAAATGCATCTGAAACTAAAACAAAGTTTGAAGTTCCATTTGTGAAAGGAAAATGTTTAATATACCAATAAAAGTGAATATTTTTAGGAGTCTTTTTTTTATCTTTTCAGTATATTTTTAGGATGTGTGTAAATAATATATATATATATATATATATATATATATATATATATATATATATATATAAGGTTACATATAGCGTTTTTTGAATAATTTAAACAAAAAATTGATTTTAAAAAATAGTTGATGTACTTTTAAAAGTATATATTTTATGCATCTTTTTAAATTTCAAAGGTACTTTTGAATGTGTATATATAAAAAAGATTAAAAACACAAGAATAAGTGAGAGATAAAAATAATGGCAATGCAGGAAAAGGTACTATAGAAGCTAAAATATTTATGCGTGTGTTTTTTTACAAGACACATTAATTTGTGACATTGACTATTTGACCCTAACGAATACAAAGTTAAATTGAAATGATGATGGTAAAGAATAACAGAGGAGCTTCTTGGAGAGGCCCAATTTCCCAAAGAGATATTTTGATGGGATAGTGTGGGACTTAGGCTATCATCTTTTGACAAGCCTCTCATTCTCATCATCAAGCTTAGCATCCACCAATCAATTAAGGCGTGCCATGTATCATCCTTTTTCTTTTGCACAAAAATTATCAAAACAAAATTTAAGAAAAAGACATGAAGAGGAAAAAGGGGGAGGGGGCGGGGGGGGTTCACAAGCCTCTCCAAAAATCTATCTTAACAAAAAAGGAAATGAGTGAATCATTATGCACCAAATATTCAATGAGCTTATGATAGCTTACCACTATTTTTTGGTCTATGATGAGGAATTTCCTAGGCATTTGGCTATTGCTCACTTTACCAGAACCTATTCTGTGCCTCCTTTGGTTTTATTCGATCTCTAGCTCACCACTTTACACTTATTTGTGTCCTCATAGCAAGTGGTCAGCATGGGTTAGAATAGATTTGGTTCATCTAAATTTTACCTTTAGTTTTCACTAGGCTTGCCTTTATCTCTTATGCATGATCCCTATGTATAGTCATTGACTCATTGGTCATCAATTTGAAATAGTGCAACTGCACAAAATGTAAAGTGAATCTTATCTTTGATAACATCTGAAAGCATGCACACATAAATTGCAATGTAGTTTATGGAATTTAAAGTTTGCTTTTCCCTTGGCCTTGTTTGTTCTCATTATGTCTAAGCACAGGTCCCATTACTGCTTTAACCCTTTTATAAATGCAAAAAAGTTTAATACACCCTTTCTTCAATTTTCTGAGAATAAAACAAATCCAAAAAGCATGTAGGGAGCAAAACAAAATAAAGCTAGAAAAGGGAATGATAATACCAATTATATGAAATTTTTAAAAAATTAAAGTGGGAATAAATAATCCAATTATACATGAAAAAGCATATAATGTGCATAATCATAGGCACAGTCTCAAAATATTTTATCCGAATTCTTGTTCTCACGTTCAGAAGACAAACTTTGTGATTGATCAGGGGACAACTTCTTTGGTTGGACTACCTTTTTGGTGAGGCTATGTGAACTATTTTAATTTTTTGCCTAACTACATTTTAGTATATCTTGTTGTTTGTGCTTTGCCTTTTGAAAGTTATTCATCACAACATAATTATTACATTTTCTTCTTTCTAAACAACATTATCAATATTTGTTAGTGCTCTTTCATCATGCCCTTTTTAGCTAAATGAATAATTGGACCTACCAAAAGAGACATGAAAAGAAAAATGTTTTACCCTACATAAAAAGTTTGATTTATGATAATTGCTAAGAAAAACCACGAGAGTACAAATAACATATAAACTTTAATTATAGTCTCCTCATCCTAACTTGTTAAGTACACGGTTCTTTTTCAGCTAATAGTCTTCTTCCTCCTTCTTTCTTACTCCAATCAATCGATAAATAATCTCAGCAAAAAGAAATCAGACGTGGTGAAAAAAAAATGGAAACAAATGAAAAAATAAGTAAAAAAAAAAACAATTTCTTTTTTTGGATTTATAGATGGCCAAAAACACATGACTTAAAGACTATTTAAAACATTATATTGATCTTTATCAATGTACTGCCAATAAATTATGCAAGTAGACTTGAATATTTATCTAATATAAAATCTTAAAAATATATTAATTTGCAGGTCTTTATATGTTGCTTAACTTAAGAAATATCTTAGTTAAATAAAAATACAAAATTTATATGAGATTTGAATATTTGATGTCAAAAATAGCGGAAGTTATAGTCAATTTTGTTTTCTTCCTTCTTACGAATTTACAAGAGTGAATGTGAAATTCGTTTGGTTTGAATCAAATTTCAATTTCAATATTGTGGTTGATAATTCTTATTCTATTTGAAAATTGAGAGTTTGCAATTATGTTTAAAATTAGCAAAAAAATAAACATTTGCGATAAATGAAACGATACGGAGAGATATAATATTGCTAGTTAGATGGTTTATATAGGTTCAGACGAGTAAACTTATATTTTGATATTATTTATAGTCACTTGAAGTCCCTTGAATATATGTATATTGGGTCAGACTATGTCAAAATTTGTGTATAACTTATTTGTGATAATTTTCTGTTGAAATTGCTGAATACCTTCGGTCTCCATGACTTTCCTTTTAAGAATAGTTTAAAAATATTGGCATTTTAGTTATATACATTTTACTCATTAAACGAGAAAAGAGAATAATAGAGTATGATGATAACGAAGAAAACGAACACTTACATTTTATTCAACGTTAAGAAAAAATATTAGAGATGTTAAACTTTACATGAAAATATGTAAATTAAGAATTCTCATTTTCTTTTATTTCAAATATTTATGTAAATTGGATATGACCAAATGAAACTTGGCACTACATAAAGCAAATTCCTACTAAAACCCTGCTTTTGTTTATTTATATTTTCAATGAAATTAGGGAGGAAAAAATAGGGGAAATTTCTTAATGATCCAATTTACATATAATTAAAAAAGAAGTGAACCCAGGTGTTGAACAGAAATTTAAGCTCATGTTGTGGTTCTTTATCTAGTATAGCTTTATGTGAAAGTGGAACATTTTAGTTCTTAAAATCGCATTCTTATTCTTCATTTTATATTTTTTATTATAATTTTTTATTTTGTTAAATTATTTTATTTTTACCTTTTTTTTTTTACTATCCTTTCACTATAAAATATTAAAATAAATATATTTTATAAAGTTAAATACCAATACAATAACTTTATAAAATCAAGATTAAAATAATTCATATTCTTTCATTATGTTTGGTATCTTAAAAAATATATAGACAGACAAAGTAGGGGAGAGAAAATTAGACAAATTTTAATCCCTTCAATAGTTTGTTGTTTTGAAAAAATAAAGACAAATAATTTTCTTAAAATTCATACAAATTAGAACAGTTTTTTCTTTTGCAATAAATATTTTTCTCATTCTTCATTTATCCTTTTTATTTACAGCATTTCATACTTTTTAAGGATATAGTTATTTACTCAAGAAAAAGCTAATTTTCTCTCTACTTTTTTCATTCAATCAAATAATCAAAAGTTTTGCTCATTTCCTCACCACTTTCCTTTTATCAATATTTTTTCCTTTTTCTTTTCTCTCTTTTCATTTTTTTAAAACCAAACATAATGTTAGTTTGAAGGATGGAGGGTTCACACTAGGGTTTGTCTACTTAGGATTCCTTTGTGCGAAGTGGGAAGCATGCTTTTGATATTAGTGACACCTTTCCAAAGGGCAGTGGATTTTCACTTAACTTGCTTTCCCTTTCTTTTCTAGTTAGCATGCTCTTGCAAAAGATAAAGATTTTTGGGAATCCTATGTCCCTCCTTGTATAGTTTGGTTCTTTTTGCTGTGTCCCTTTCGATATAACAAGATTCCCACGTTATAACTCATATATTTGCTTCTCAGTGCTTTAAATTATTTACGTTACTTAGAAATACAGAAGCTTCTCTGCAAAAACAAGTAATGCAATGCAATGATACCGCAATCTTGTACACTGTGCCTTTCTACTTATTTTGATGCGTTGTCATCTTAAATTCATAGCAGATATTTACCAAACCCGAAACAAATAAATAAATTCATAGTTGGAGATCACTCATTGGAACTCTAAATGAGAATTCGGCCAACAACATTTTAGTGATGATGGTGACTCATCTTGGCCACCTATCATTATCAATGTGTTTGAATTCAAATATAAAGATTAATACATCTTTATTTAATTTAATTGGGTTTGAAGGCCAACAAAATATGGGGTTTGAATTACATGAAATTAGTACTGGTCATGTCACAAGAAAGTGACACTCCATTGCCTCAAATTCTGATGAAATTCTAAGTACGGTTGATTTGCTTAATGTCTACGTGATTTTCTATATGGCCACCTAAGCAGAGGAATCATTACGAGCCGTTTAGGAAATACTTATATTGATGTTTTCAGTGGGTGGTGAAGAAGGTAATAAAAGGATAACGCTGTATTTGAACTAGAGCTGAAATAGAATAAATATAAAAATCAATAATGCGTTATTTGAATAAGTTAAAGTAAAATATAAAAAATATTTTTTACTTATTTAGGTTGATAAAAAAATAATTATATTATATTAAAAGTATCATAAAGGTTATAAATAATCTAAAAATATATTTATTTTATTATCTTATTTCTTAACAATTTTTTTATTTTTTAATATATAATAATTTTCATGTTATTTAATTAAAATAAATTAAATAAGAAATCCAAAAATCCCCATATCTTCCTTTAATTTTTTTTAACCAATCACGTTACATTATGTGTTTATATTTTACAATTTTTATAATAAAAATTGATTAATGTTGCTACATGAATGAGACAAATAATACAGTCTCGCACTAATTAAAAAAATTTCGCACTGATAAAAAAATTCCTTACCTTCTCATGTCTTCTTCCCTCGCACTTCTCCCATTTTGAGTTTTTATTTTTATTTTATTTTTTATGAATCTCATGCACACACAATCTTTTCCCACTTCCTTTCCTAGTTTAAATACTTGACATTTTCTCGAATTTTTTCTCTTTTCTTATTTTCTACCAATCTAAATAAAATCTTATGTTATGAGATGTACGTAGATGTTAATTTTTATTAAATTTAAATTTTTTATTTCTTATATCATATTCTTTTTTGCAAATTAATCTTTACATGTATAAAATTTGTATATGTATGGATATTTACTTTTAATTTTATTTCTGCTTTTACTTTGATGTGGTTAATGTAAGTCTTTAACTACAACTTTTTGAAGGACTATTCATCTCCTGCTTCCATTCCAAATCTTCTCTCGCCAAAAAAAAAAAACCTATATGTACTGTGTAATGTCTTAAAGTGTAATAAACTATGTTGAAGTCAAGAACAAAAATTATAATAAAGAATGACACTGGTAAGGCAGCTACATATTACTTATCTAAGAAATTCTAACATTAAAAACTCTTATTGATAATATGTGATGCTTTATTTTATAGTTTGAAATATCAAAACATATATATTCAACTATTTGAGTATTATTTTTGTGTTAACAGTAGTTATAATGATGTCTTCTATTAATAATAGGGTTATTGTCCTTAGTGTTTATTGTCTACTTGTATCATAGGACACACATTTTGAAAGTACCAACTAAAAAGGAAGGGAATTAGCTAACTTATGTTACAAGATTAAAATACACAATGTTTGATTATCCAAATAAATATTCTCTGCAATAAATTATTGGAGTTTAAAAGGGATTAGGTACAAAGGCAATGTGAAAATCTTCTATCACAAAAGTGCATATTAGTATCTCATGTATGAATACTAAAATTTTGCTTAAAAATTTTTAAAAAATTATTTTTTGAAAATATGAATTTACAACTGAAAAATAGATCACGGTTTGGTTCTGGAACCTATGCTCTATTGACAACTGACCCTGTTCCTTGATCCAGCGTATATATATGTTATAGTAATCGATTCCTTCTTCAGTTATGGTAGTTGAAATTTTGAAATAATTCGATATGATTCGCATGATGCTTTTTACGTTCTTTAGAGAGATTTTTGCAGCCCTTGGCCCATTTAAAAAAGTTTGATATTCAGCAATGAAACTCAATTACTCAAACATTATGAAATGACTTTGGACCAGAAAAAGAACTGTATTGGATAGAACACCATTGGATCTCAATGATAAAAGAAGGAATCTGAATACCATTCGACATCAATAGGACGGGTACTCTCTCGGTCAAATTAAAGAATAATTAAACTAATTAAGGTAAATAATCAGATTATTATTTACTTAATTAGAGGGCCAAAGTAAGGACTGACCCACAAAAAGCCCATTAACTTATAATACTGCCTATAAAAGAAAGGTAAAAAGTACAGGTAAAGGGTTGACTTTTGAATATTTAATAATATTTATTGTCTAAACCAACACCTGACTCTATCGTTGGTGTACCTTTTGCAGTTATACTCCTCCCACGTCAGACAGAAAAATTAGCAGTACTTGCAAGGACGTCACCTCATTTTGACGTCCATTGTGGGGCATGATTTGCCTCAATTTTCAGAGCCATCATAGTACTTACCAGGAGCCAGCAGGAAGGATAGAATCAGCAAGAAGGAGCCTCTCGTTAGCAGGAGGATGCTACACCTAACCAGCCGATCCTTGAAGTTCTAGTCGGGGGGAGGAGACAAAAACCTTTTTTCGATAGTAAGACAACTTAGGGCTAAAATAATGGAGATACAAATGATGAGAAAGAAAGATGCCCTCGAGTTATCGACTTTAAGGAAGGAGAATGGCAACTTGAGGGAAGAAATTAGAACTTACATACCCTCTCAAACTACTCCCCTTGTTCAGGAGTAGGGAGAGTCCTCGACTCTGCAGGAAAGGCCAAACACATATCAACAGAATAGGCCCCCAGTTGAACGAGACTATACTTCAACCTGAAGCCCTTTCATTCAGCCTATTCTGGAAGCTAAATTACCTGAGAGCTGGAGAGGCTTAACATTGGAGAAGTATAATGGGACATCCAACCCTGAGGAACACTTAGATATCTTTACAACTCAAGTCGGCCTATATACAAAAAATGATGTCTTATCATGTAAAATATTTCCCACCTCACTTTGTGGGCCAGCCCTCAACTAGTTTACCAAGTTACCTCATTCGTCCATTGATTCGTTTGCAACGCTTACCAAACAGTTCAGCCTACAGTTTGCCATAAGTCATCTTCATCCTTTGACATCTTTGGCGTTGGTCAATATCCGTCAGGAAAAGAAAGAGGCGCTTAGAGCATTCATGGAGCGCTTTGGCAAGGTGGCTCTCTCAATCCACAATTTAGAGCCGGCAGTCGCAATGCATCACCTCACAATAGCCTTGAGACCGGGACCTTTTGTCAACAACATATGTAAAAAATCACCTGTTGATCTGGATGAATTAAGAAGTCAGCCTACAAAGTATATGTAGATGAAAGAATTGGCCGAATACCAAAGCCAAGTTTGGATGGAGCAGGGGTCCAACCAAAGAGTGGGTGACAAAAGAGAATCTTTCAAAACTAGGCAACAAAACAAGGACCGAAAAGGAGAGGCCGAGCAACTATCAAGAGGACCCAAATATGCCACTTATACTACTTTAAACACTAACCGGTCTAGTGTACTCGAGCAGGCATTGGCAACTGAGATACTGACTATCCCTAAGCATGCGAATACCTTCCTCGAGCAAATAAGTCAAAGTCATGTCGATACCACAGAAACAAGGGACATATCACTAAAGAATGCACAACTCTTAAGGACCGCATTGAAGACTTGGTTAAAGCTGGACACCTATAAGGATTTGTTTATACAAACCATTCTGGTCTTGCTGATAAAAGCAGGGACCATTATCCCAAGCTATCAAGAAGAAATGACGATAGAAGAATGGAACAACAACGTAGCAGGTCAAGAGAACCCCTTATCAAGCATCACGATGAATGTGGAAAGTATCCTCGCCGAGTTATTAATACTATTGCAGGTGGGTTTACTGGTGGAAGATCTACTAACTCGACTAGAAAAAGACATTTGAGACTTGTCTGCTCGATCAACCACATATCGTTGGGAAGTGGAATTCAAATCCCTCCCATTATATTTATTGACAAAGACTTCCAAAGAGTGATCCCATAGTTGTAACACATAGATTTAATTTTTCAAATAAATAAATTTCACAAAATTGGATATGATAAAATTTTCATTTAAATGGTTCTCAAATCATGGTTCACAAAAACTTTTCAAAATAGAGATAGACTACAATTTGTATCAATCCTTGCTATAGGACTTAAACGAATACATCAAATTTTCAAAATAAATTTCTAAGTCCTATAGCAGTTTCATCCATCCTTCACTGAGTCTGGTGCTGATCATCTTGGTCACCTGAAAAATAAATATAAAGGTGAGTATTCTATATTATCCAACACATACAAACATAAAGACTTACGTCGGTCACCCATCACATAGTTTCTAACACAGTCACACAAGTATAATCAATCACAAGCAACATTTCAAGCATTTCATTTTAATTCATGACTGATGCACTCACAGCACTAAAACATTTTACTCGCGTGCACTCACTGCACACAGCCATGCTCATTGTGGCACTGTAATCAGAGATTCACACCATAGATAGTTGCTGGTTACTCCCACCTCACGGATACTACGTGGGCAGTCACGAGTCGCTCGGCAAAGGTAGTAGTCAGAGATTTAGTCAGGAGGAAAGTGTGTGGCCTGTAGTGTACTCACGCTCACTGTTGGTGTCACTACCACTATCTCTTCCCTGAGGTATTTCTACCATTTTCATCTTCCACACCTCTAGTATATCACTGAACCATTTATAACATTATTACAATGACATTCAACATGCCCCACTCACATACATTTCCATTGCATACAACATTTATTCACAGTACATGGCATAATGCCCATAGTCATTCACATTACACAGCATATAGGCCCACATTCACTTACAACACTTGGCACATATGCCCTTATTCTATCACATATCTTTTTCAATAAAATTCACATTTACATTCAACATGCCATCTACATCCATTTCTAACCATTTACGTTATTCAATCATTAATCATTGACATGCTCACACATTCACTCACATTCTCAATCAAGGGTATGTCAACCCCACAATCAAACCACATTATATTCAAACACACAATAATTTTCATCAATCACACAATTCTTTTCCTCTATCTCAGCCACATTGCAATATTTAGTAAGATAAACGGTAAACAAAATATAATGAGATAGGGTAGAGTCGTCCTTACCTCCAATCAAAGACCCAACAAAAAATGATGGTAGAAAATGTTCTCCACACGAATTTTGGTCCTAAAACACATGGAAAACTCCATGAGAACTCAAAGAGAACCCATAAAATAGAGAAGAGGGATGAAAATCGAAACCTTAACCGTTAAAACTTACCTGCAAGCATTTTCAACATGAATCCAACCTTCAATCTAGCTCATGAACGCCTTTAGAGGCAATTTAGTCAATGCAATAGGGTTTTGGGTTGAGAGAATCGAAAGAATTTTAAAGAGAAGAATGAAAAATGAATTTTTCAAACCCTAACTCCCTTTAAGTACCCCTCTAGTCGTGACACTCTTTTAGACCATTAGGTCTCAATGATAAAAGAAGGAATCCGAATACCCCTTTGGCATCAATAGAACGAGTACCCTCTCGGTCAAATTAAAGAATAATTAAACCAATTAGGATAAATAATTAAATTATTATTTACTTAATTGGAGGGCCAAAGTCAGGACTGACCCACAAAAAGCCCATTAGCACATAATACTGCTTATAAAAGGAAGGTAAGAGGTACAGGTAAAGGGTTAATTTTTGAATATTTAATAGCATTTATTGTCTAAACCAACACCTGACTTTATCATCGGAGTACCTTTTGCAGGTATACTCCCTCCACATTAGACAGAAAAAAACAAGCAGTACTTGTAAGGACGTCATCTTATCCCACAACAGAGGAGTATTAAGAAGATCAGTGTATCTATAACATAAACAAGAACCATTATAAATAACTTAAAAATTTGTAGATAGGTGATCTTAGTAATGATTTTTTGACATGAAAACTATATTTTAGCGAGATATCTAATTCCATTGGGACTTTTATTTTCCTTTTAATTTTAAATTAGCAAGACATGTTTTAGAACTTTGTAATTGTAACACTCGAGGGTTGAGACAAGTGTTTCACAACTTCTGCCTAGGAAATAAGCACATCTTTTTATTCCTATTATCCGTTTGCATTTCAATTTATGTGAAACAAGCTTGCTGCACGAAAGAAATATCATAATTATTCAATGAAAATAAAAAATGGCTAATTTTTGGCTTGAACTGGAACCAGACTTACATATGTGACAATCACCCAGTGGACCTTAGCATTGTGCTGGGACACAAAAAGAACTGAGGAAAGAGATAGAGAATAGGGTGGAATGAAATAAGACAAAAGAGAATATGAGTAGAAAATAAACAGATTTAAGGTTATTTAAACAGAAAAAAAAAAAAGAAATATAAATAAAAGAAAGACTGTTCATTTGTTTGTTTAGATTGAAAAGTGAAAAAAAAATGCTAATTAGTACGAAAAAGTTTCCAAATAAATTCATGTGATTTTATATTATTGACTAAGATTAAGTTAAAAATAAAAAACAAATAATGGACAAGTGATAGAAATCAAGACGAGTATATGACATACCTAATGTTTTTCTTTTTCTTGCTCCCATCAATTAGTAGATTTGAACATGTAGTTCCAACATGTAAAGAAACTTACACAAAGCTTAATTTTTCATTAGCCTCTATATCAAATTATATCATTTCTAGAAATATTCATTTGATATTTTTGAACAAGCAACAATTTCTTCTTTTTTTTGAAAAATAAAATCTCATTTAAAGTATAAACATTTGTATGTTTTTTCACAATACTTAATTAAAACATAGTTAAAATGTATATATTAATAATATAATATTAATATTTATAATTTATTCAACATAAATATGTACAAATATTTTAAAAATTAAAAACAGAATATAATTTAAAAAAATATATTAGTTTTAAATTATATTTATGCATAATAAATTTATATTAGCATCAAAAAAATAAAAAATTAAAAGCTAAAATTAATATTAAAAAAATTCAAAATAAATTAAAATATTGATTAAATTTATATTAAAAATTAAAATAGAACACAATTATAATATATATATATTATTAATATCTATATTAATATAATAATATTATAAAAAATTGAGACTGAGAAAAAAATAAAAACAGTAAATGCTCCAGTCCACACATAGTCAAGAGGAAAGCAAAATTCACACCAGCAAAGCAAAGTCAAAATGAACCTCGATAAGATGATAACCAGCCGACAACAGAACTTCACACTTTCCACTCCTAAACAAAGAAAGTGAGTGTCGCAACTGAGTGGTCGCAACGGTACGGCAAAAATATTTTCAAAAATATTAGAGGAGTTGTCACCAAAGTTTATTTTAAGAAAACCTTGAATTTCTTTTTTTTTTAAATGATATCATCTTTGAAACAAAAAATGAGTTTAAGAGTCATTTACGTGTAGGGAATGTATTAGCCCCTATAACGTCCGTTTAAAAAAATGATTACCTTAAATTAATTATGCAAATTTATTTTTATTTTGAAAATATTTATTTAACCCCTAAACAATAATAATTATTATTATTTATTTTAAAAGAAGACAAATTATTTAGTAAAATATTGATGGATACCTTAAAAAATTATTTTGACTTGACAGGTTCGATTCCTGCTCTTATTATCTCCGGATGCAATGAAAAACTCAAAGTCATGTAGTTCTTCTAAAAATTACGAAGTTGGTTGATTAACTTAAGTTTAGTCAAAGAGAATTTATTTTGAAATTAAGATTATTTTCATAAAATTATAATATTTAGGATATAAGATAACGCGGTTATACATGTACCCTACGAGAAACAATATAGAAGGTGAAGGAAGATTACACAATGTTCAGAGGGTAAGTGTATCCATCGATAAGTAATAAAAGGTTCTTAAATTAAGTTTCCGAAATATCGTCTCACAAGGATTGTTTTCTAATTACTAAGAATTTTCTAATTCAATTGTTTAAGTTTCAAAGATATGAGATTGATTAAAATAATAATTTATAAAATTAATTATAAACTAAGAGCAAGGAATACAATGCACGTCTTGGTTAAACTTATCGGAGATGAACCTAGGGCATATGGATTTTCTCATTCAATTCTTTATGTTATTCTTTTGTTTAACTCTAAATTTGATTTTCTTGTGATTACCAATCATTCATACGAATACTATTAATACCCAATGGTCATGCAATATTAATATTTTTTTTTCTAAATTAACATCCCTAATAGTCATGCAAGACATCAATTTAAGAAAGCTTACGGAACCTATGAACTTGTTAATTTAATAACGATTAGAAGAAAAAGATTGGTTTGATCCACATAATCCTTTGTCTCATTTTACCCTATAGATCTATTAATTAACTGAGGTACGGTCGCCTGACGATATAATTAATTAGGATTAAGAAAGGAGCGCAATAGGATAAAATCTAATCACAAAACGAAAATCAAATTTAGATTCAAACATCAAAATTTCATAAATTCATGAACAATAGTTCTCATAGCCCTAACTATGGATTTAATTACTCATGCTAAAGAAAAGAACTAAAACAATCATAAACAAAGCCATAATCAAAAGAAATAGCAAATTAGAGTATGAGATGTGTTATCGGTCTTCAAGTACGATCGCTTGAAACTCCAAGTCTTGTCAAGCATGTGCCAAGGATCTCGTGCAAGAGAGACGAGATAAGAGGTGTATCCCAAAGCTAAAGACTCGATGTAAAAATAGTTTTTAACGATGCCTGAGATCTTCCCTTTTATAGGATTTGAAAACCCTAAAAACTCTTCATAATTGGACTTCCCACAGATGAGCATGATGAACAAAAATTTTCTCGTTTGCAAAAAGATTTGTTGTCAACCTTCATCAAATATGCAAAAAAATTTATGTAGTCTAGGATGCAAGCCTAGGTTGTCCCCAATGACTTTGGTTTGTAACATACATTGAACATGTTGTATACATTCACTATAAAAGCAATTAAAACAAGGGGGTTTTGTGTGATTCTAATTTTATTGTAAAGGCAAGTGATGAAATTAATAAATCCAGTCAATAAAATGTGCAATCCTTAGTTTGTTTCTGTAATTCTATCCCTATCCCTCTCAAAATTCAATACTTTTCCTCTTTCTCTGAATTAGGATAACTCAAAAAGCAAGAATTAACCTTAAAGTCTCATACAAATTAAGCAATTTACATGGGCTCCAACTTTTTTTTCCAAGATTACTCAACCTTAGAAATTAACTTAGGATTAAGCAAAGTAAGTTAAGAATTTCATTAAAACGAATTAGGGTTAATTAAGCAATGTCCCCATCATTCAACCATTAATTCAATTCAAAGACTTGAAAAATGTAAATTCATGAAGAAAAGGGAATTATATTGACATTCATAACCAAGAATTCAAGAATCCATGAACTCACTAAGGATTACAAGAAAGTTTAGCCCTCCATAAGGATAAGTCTTACAAATTCCAGATGAAAGCAAAGAGAAATCAATATCATTAATGCAAGAATTAAAGGAAAATGAAGAGAAATTGTAAATCAAACCCTAAGATTGGCCTTGGCTGTCACCTAAGGATCCTAAGCTCCGCAAAATGCTCCCCAAAGTGGCAAAAGAATCTAAAATTATGAAAAACCTAGAAGCAAATGAGAGAAAATAAAAACAATTTTTGTAACCTCAATTTCAAAGGAAAGTAACAAAAGACTTTTGCAGGCAACTTTTTCTTATTGTTACCACCAAAGTTGATTGTCTCAACTTGACCACCTTTTGACCTTTTTTTTCTATCTAGTTCTGTTACAAACTTTTTATGTCTCCCTGTTCTCATCTTCACCCCAATACAACATGCAATTTTTTAGACATGCATGTATCTTGGTATAGTTCAAACCAAGCTTCATGGTGATCTTCTTTGTCTCATAGAATTAACTTGGAATATTTACATGTTCAAACCCATCGTTCAGTAGTTCTATTATGATCATAATTAACTTATCGCTCATCTTGTATAGGAATTTGATATAGTACAACTTCACCATGAAGGATAGTTTTGAAAACCTTGTGCACCCATCATATAATGGTTGTTCTCCATCTCTAACTAACTCATCAAAATATTTTGCTTCAAGCGCTTCTGGATTCGCATTTAGCATCGCTTCTTCACCTTCAACTACATCTTCATTAGTCGTTAAAGGTACTTCAACCCTATGATTTGACTTTGAAAGCTTTGTTGATCATGTTTCAAATCAAATCTACCTCAATCACAGGGTCTTCTACTTAGTGTGAACCACTAGTACTTGAAACTTTGTTAGATTTTACATGAACAAGGGCATAATATTTTACCATATATTGAGCGATGCATAAAAGCAAAATCAAAAAATCTTAAAATCCCCTATTTATACTCAGGAAAATTTTGGAATTTTGTGATCCATGACTTATCCATATAGCTAGTATTTGCTCTATAATTTTTTTTAAAAAAATAACAACATTTACGATTTGGTCATGTAGAAGAAACTTCCTCAACAAAGGCACATTATTCATGCATATAGCTATAAACTATGTGGATGGATGGAAGTCAAATTATAAAGTAATCTTTATAGATGATTTTCCTATGATAAATTATATCGTATCAGTTACTCTCGAGTTTATATTCCCTTTTACTTAAATTTCAAAGAGGAAAGAAAGAATAAGATAATATTAAGACAAAATTAGGATAGGAAATAATGAATTTGCTTAATTAAGTTACAACATTTTTTTCTTCACATTCTTGCAGATTCCTACCAAGTAAACTTACTACGTAGGCTCATTGTTGATGAAACAAGCATTAACCTTCTACTCAATACAAGAAAACAATTGAGGTTAGAATACAAAAATGGTTCCTAGAATGCAAAGGCCAACAAAAAATAGTATAACCATAAAATCTCAGGATTTGATGAAACCACAACAAAATATCCAACATTTAAGAACAAGAACAAAGAAAGATTGAAAGGTGAAAACAAGTGAGCCTAAGAACACTTACCAAGGTGGATCAGTGAGAGAATGTACACCTGTTTGATCTTAGAATGCTAGTGATCTTGCTATTGCTTGTTACTGAGACCCAAACTAATAAAAGTTGAGATTGTACACCTATAATGTTCAGATAGAATTGATTCAATAAATAAATAAATTCCTAGACTTTGAATTGCTAGTCTAAGTCACCTATCATGTCATAGGTAGAATTAGGAACTATCTGAACTTTCATCAGATTAACTAGTGGATCAACTTTGCTTGGTAAATATAGCTGTCATTGCGGAGGGCTAGTCTAGTTGATGGAGTAATTCTTATAATCATATAAAAACAACACTCAATGACATAAAGTGTTTGCAGACAAGCACAACACAATGCAAACTTCTACAGGCACAAGTATTGCTGATTAACCCATCAGCAATATAGCTCTGAAGAAAAAATATGAATCACCAAAACAATCAAATGAAATGAAGCAATACGTATGTAGTTGAATATTAAATAAAGCAAAACTTCTATAGGCACAATTATGCAAGCAACTTGTTTAGGAAACATTAAGACTAAAATAGAACAATTAAAAAAAATAAAGGAAATCACAGTGTATCATCCTCCTATTCTTTAAAAATAAGAGATCAGTTGAATATTGAATTGGTTAGCCTCTCAAAATAAGTATTGTTTATAACAATAAGAATCCAATAACATCAACAATAAAGCTTTATTAGATTTGAGGCTTAAAAGAACAATTAATGAACTACTAAGCAACAAAGAACATAGTGAAAATCAGAAAAAAAAAAAAAAGGAAAACAACAAAAAAAGTGGAAAGAATTAGTAATTACCTACCTATGTAGTGTCTTTCATCAGAGACCTTGACGAGGTGGCTGTAGAGAGAAAGGAACTGTGACAGTGGAGAATACTTACAGTTTAGGGATTAGACTAAGGCAGTGATGGAAAGAAGAGGAAACTCATTTTATTATAAAAAAAAAAGAAGAAAAACTCTAAAACCTCATTCAAGCGCACCTTGAGTTTGGAGATGAGTTTCGATTCCGAGAGAGGAAGAAGAATAAGACCTCTAACGTTGTGAACAGTAGTGGTAGACGGACAGAGGAAGAATAAAAAGAAGACTTCAACAGGATTGGTCGTTTCAATGGGAGCCAAATGAAGGGTTTGCGAAGGAGAAATGGGTTTAGGGAACAAATGGGTTTAGGTGAAGATGGAGCTATTTCAATCATCTTATTACTCCTCTTAGCGGCACAAAAAAAATGGTTTCAGGCTGGGTTGCACGTTTTGGCACGAGTAAAAATGGGTTTTCAGAGAATAATAGAGTGAGCAGCACAAAAGGAAAAAGGGAGAACAAATATCACGCCAGCGAAGGACGACAATTTCCAAAATGCAGCAATAGCGATTCAGAAAAGGATATGGAAATTAGAGAAAATGGAAGAGCGACGATGATTGGAAGAAACCACCTCCAAGCCACTGTCGCCAAGCCCTTAAATTGTTGTAGTGATAAAAGAGGGATGAAATTAGTTTGAATTTGAAAAAGGAAAATGAACGAGGCATTGAATGATGAGTGATGCCCCTTCCTCTTAGTGGAAGAAACCAATCCTCATTCAATATTGCAAACGCATTTGCAAGAAGCAGAAATCCCTCAAGTAACGTCCACAAACCCATTTCCTTGCATTTCAAACAAATCCAACCCTATGCCTATCACATTACTCATCCATTGCAAACAAGAACAAATACATAGAATGCTTCCATAACTGAACTGAAGATACTTATTACCAAATTTACAATCTCATGGAGCACCTCAAAATCATATACTGAAAAATTATTAAATTTCCACAAATATGATGCACTACACCATCTAATAATTCATTAAAATAATTTCAAATAAACAAACAAAATATTAATTCAATTTTAACATAGAATCTACAAATAACTTAAAAACATTGTTTAAAAAATTAACAGAATCAGAAACATAACAAGATTCAAATGATGCAGCAAAATAGATCAATGAGAATGATGTGGAATTGTAGATCTGACAAATGCAACAGCCAAAACCTGATAATAGAATGGAGTGATGAAACACTATCAGAGAGAGACCATGCCCGTGTTCAATCCGTGAATCATGTGAGGAAAGAGAACCAAATATGACCAAAACACACTATTTTTCTGCATATATAAGATAGTGAGAATATCAAGTATTTTTAGATAATAATTTTTTAAAATAATAACAAAAAATACGAGTATCGATTACACTGCGATGATAATATTAAAATAATAATAAAAATTTACTATCATTCTATCTCATACGATATTGTCTCTATTAAATTAATAATAAAAATTTACTATTGTCCATCATACAGCTGCTAACTTGACACAAAAAAAAAAGACACTAAACATAAAATTAGTTTTAAGAAAATCCTATTTTAAAAAATTATTTTTAAAAACATATTATTTAAGTAAAAAAACTTTTAAAAGCAATGTAAAAAATGAGCTCTATTGAAGTGTGAATTCTAACCAGCTCTTGGCCAATTTAAACTATCCTTTATATTTGCAAAAATATTTGCTAAGAAGATAGTGGTTTGGCTGTTTTGGGTCAACGGGGTCATGCAACATTCAATATATTTTCTTTGGGTTAGATAGTTTAGCATCAGAAATATTGGGCTCAAACTAACTTACATGAATTATAAAATATTGGGCTTAAGTGGCAGTGGCAACCACAACGATAGTTACAATATTTGACTAAAAAAGATAATTATTATAATGATTACTAAAATAAATGAATTATAAAATATATTAGTGTCATTTTCCTCCCTTTGTTATTGCAGTTGTAATCCTTATTATTATTATTATTATTATTATTATTATTATTATTATTATTATTATTATTATTATTATTATGTTTAGCCTATTTTTGTACACATATTACCTTTCTCTGTTAAACAATAATTTTTAAAAGAGAATTAATGTAAACAATTAAATATGATTTAAAAAATCATTTTCAAAATATTTCTTACAAAATTATGAATTTAAAAATATTTTTAAAAAAACTACATAATATTAATTTTTTTTATTGGAGTTAAAGATGATGTGTTAAAACGGAAATAAAAACTTATTGATTCTAGATAATGTTTTAAATTTAATTTAAAATATACCCAAAAATATTTCTCTAATTTTTTTTATTACGAATGATACTCTTTTAAAAAAACTTGGAAAAAATTAAGTATTTTCTAAATTTAATTTTAACATTCAGATAATTAATTAAATAACAAAATCTTTTATAAATATCATGAAAGTACTAATATTTTCACTGTAATAGATTCTTGAATTCAGCTCTAATTTTGAAGGACTTGTATTTTTTTTTAATTATTATTTTAAGGTTTTAAAAATGATAGTTGCTTTAGTGGACGACCATTGGAGGGTATATTCAATACTTTTTTAAGTAGATCAATAGAATGCATTTCAATAAACATGTTCAATATGTATTTTTATTTTTATTTTTATTTTTATTTTTTAAAATGCACACAGATCCTTCAAGTTATTTTAGTGAAACAGTTCCCTTTTAGTCTTATTTTGTTACATTGTCACAATTATGATGTTATATTACCAAATTGAGTAAGGTAAAGTTATTTTAGTGAAACAGTTCCCTTTTAGTCTCATTTCCTAAAATCGTCTAAGACAACACCTCATTCTTCGAAATATTCTGCTGATGGTGTTTGAGCAAACCAATTTGTGGCAATAGTTTCACAAGCTTCCATATGACATCAATCATCACTATAAATAGGATTGATTGTCTGCTACAAATTTGTCTCATTGTGCAACAATTAGAAAGCCACAAAACAATATTCTAGGGTTAACAAAAGTCATCACACTGCAACAAATCTATGAAATTAGAGTCTTATTTGAAAAATTGCCCTTATCCCAAAAGTAGATTGTGTTAACAATGTTGATCACGTAGATATATAAATAATGACTTATAGCTATGATATAAAATTAGAAAAGTATCATCTTAATGTCTTTATGCTAACTGTTTTGGAGAAAACAAAACCTCCAACAATGGTAGATGAAGATAGAGAAAGTAAAATAAGACTTGTAATGAAAAAAATAATTTAAAAAAGTTATTAAATAATATTAACTTTCAAATTTTAAATTAAAGGTCTATTTAGTAATAGTAGGTATAGGTTTTTTTTAAGGATTGATAAATAAAGTTTTTATATGTCTTTAAATATAACTTTTTTATTTACGATTTTGCTTTGTAAAATTCTTTAAATTTATGACCGCTCCTTATTTCTTTTTCTTCTCTTTTTCAATTTGCCATCTACCCCTTGAGCAAGGATACTTTATTCTGTGAAACATGCACGAAACTCAATACATTAGATTTACTTGGATATTTATGCCTTAAATATTGGTTTAGACCAATTTTTCTTCTAAATTATGAATTATTTTATTTTTTTTCTCAATTTTTTCATATTTATTTCTCTATTCATTTAAAATCTTTAATCTTTACTCGTGAGCTGAGATACTGGTTTGTTAAGTTCTTTTACTGTTGACGTTTCCACACTTTAAACATATTTTTAATTTTAGTCGTTATAAAGTTGATTTCAAAATAATTTTTAAGAATTAAACATCTTATAGTTTATAATTTAAATATGTTTTTAACATAATTGGTAATAAAACTTAATTTTTATATCAATCTACATCATTTACAGTCTCTGTTACAGTAAGTTTTGGATAAAACTCTTGTCCCATTGAAATGGTCGTTGCTACTCCCACACCCAATTTTCTTCTATCCACGTCGACTATTTGCTGGTAATATCATATCACAAAGGTCATGACGATGACACATTTGCATAGGATGTGTGGTGGCATATTATTTGTAGATGTTATCCATGCAAATAGAAGGCAAGGAAGAGAGCGCAGCACACGTACTTTTGCCCTTACGTGCTGTGTTCATACTACTCTGCATTTCAGCATTATATGCTACTACATAATACATATCCTCAATATCTAGATAAATCCAACTGGTAGGAAAAAGGAACTTCAAATTAAAATACTACTTTTCTTTTTTGGAGGAGGTGGTACAAATGTCCAAAAATGTTAATAATATTTTAAATATTCTCTTAATTATTAATTGAAATTAAACGTTACAAAGTTTATATTGATATCTTTTTTTTTTTATTTAATGATTCTTATTTATATTTTTGTTATTTATGATAAATTTTTCTTATATTTACCTTTTCCTGGGCCACCTAAGAACCTGTGCATTTAGCCCAAAGGATGGATTCCTAGGCCATACCCAAGAAAATGAAACAACAGAAAGCCGTTTTAGCCCAATAATAAAGAATCACTACATATATACGGGGTAAGGGAGTTGATATTTCTCCTTCCATTTTAAAGTATGAGATGTATATTTAACATTTTAAATATTTTATTAATATTTGTTTGTCACTTATGTTAAATAATAAAAGGTCTTACTTTAGTGGCTTAATAAAAAATTAAATGATATATAAATAAGAGTTTTTTAAATATAAATTATTTTAGATAAGTAGATCATTCAAGCTTAAATTTGACAACTCTTTCTCATTTTTGAATCGGGTTCACATTCAGAATTTTAACATGATATTCGAGTTTTGATAAAAAAAAAATATGAAAAGCCTAAAAAAATAAGTATATTAATAAAATTTTTGAAAAAAAGACCCATGGTATAGGGAGAGGCTCAAAACTTGAGGTTAAAAACTCAAAAAATGATTAAAATGCATCTCACTACTAAGAAAGCTACGAGTTAGACAATAAAAAAGTCCTATATTAATGTTAACAAAAAATCAAAGAAAAAAAAGAGCAAGATGACTTCTATCTTAAATTATTTGAGACATTTTAGAGAAATATATCACTCAATCACTTAAAGTCAATCTCTCTCTCAGATTTTACTCACATTCCAAGATCCTAATAGCATATTTTTTTTTTAATCTCTTACAAGTTAGTTAAATTTATCTATTTTCTTTTATTTTCAATTTTGATGTAATTCATTTATGAAAAAAATAATCATGCTATATATTATTAGAATTAAAGAATTTTATTATTTTATTATATTTATATATTTTATTATTTATTTCATAAATTATTAAATAAAGAAATTCCTCAATTTAATTTTTTTTATTCTTATTGATTTTATTCATATGTGTATTATAATAGATTCTACATAATATTAAATATTTTTTCAACATAATATATTCTCAAATAGTAATAGTTCTCTTGGTAAATCTTTTGAGACATTCTTACTCAATGCTTTATAAAGCACGCTGATTATATGAATAATTACATTATTAATATAATTGTTGAACTGATAAAATAATTCATATTATCAAATAAGATTGATAAAATAATTAATAATTTTAATTTTAAAATTTATCATATAAGTACTGAAAATGATATTTTTATTATTGAATCACATTAAACATCTTTTTCATATCTCTCTCAATTTAGCTATTTTTTTAATTTTTTCTAAATATATGATGTGTTAATACATGTGACAGAGTTTGACTAAATATTTGTTAACCAAATCAATAACTATCTAATGAAAAGTTAAAAATAGAGACAAAAACAAAAATTTAAGAAAGATAAGTCAGAACTCCATGACATATTTTATTTAGTAGAAGAAAGTATACAAAGAAATTTAACCAAATGTATTTTAGTTTAATAATATAGGAATTGATTTAAGTGTGAATATAATATAATATAATGTAATATTAAGTAACAGATTCTCACCAACTAGTCTTTGTCTAAAAAATGTGATAGTTTCATAGTTTCATTATTTGAAAATTGAATAGTATTAGTCAAGTTAGCTAATGAGAAGAATATATACCATACAGCTTATCGCACAGTGGCACCACATGCGCACAGCACAACCTCGTAATGAAAACTTACGTTATCGTTGATATTTGGCATTGAAGAGTTTCCTTGAAAACCTAGTATAATTTTCTTATGTCGAAAGGCTCTTAAATCTAATAATAAAGCAGCCGTTGACAGAATCCACATTAATTATGAGATTGTTTTTCTACCTGAGCAATAACACATTATATTAACATTAAATAGTTGCCAAAATTACAATAAAAAAACCAATAATTAAAAATTATTGGATATTGACATTTCAGGAGTCACATGTTCCGCATACTTATTTTGGACATTAACATCCCCAAACATGCAGGGAATGCTCTTACAACGCTAACCACCCTAACATACATGTCCAATTAGGAACCGCAAGCACATGGCCACGAAAACTCGATCTTCTGTGATTCCACCATTTGTTAATTATGTCCACAGACAAAACTTTGCTCCAAAATCATAGTTGGCTTCTCAGAAACTCCCATCAAAATGCCAAAATCTTCAGCCATTTGCAAAGTATTTTTTAAACCATGTTCACATGATCCCATAAGTATAACAGCGCAATACTTTAATATACAAATGCATTTTTTTAAGCAATATGCAGATGTCATCACATGCGTTGTTTAATATACAAATGGATTCTTGGGTTTATCATATAAGCCGTGGATAAGGTTTGGGGTTACTCTCAGCTTCGTTATCAATTATCATATCCAATACCGTATTGACAACATCATGATGGCAAGTTTCCATATCTAGATTAAAGCTCTAAACTATATATTAACTTAATTAGGGGATATTTACGAGCTGCCACAAGCAAATACTGATTTTGTACATTGCAGTCATTAGATTTGGAATTCGATGTTGAGTTATTCAACCATGGAAAAATGTTTAAAGGAAAAGTTAATCCTACTTCAACAGTTGACTATTAACACACATCTGACATGTTTAATATATTCAATCAGAATTAAACTTTGTCTTTTTTGCCAAGACAACCACAAATTAATTCAGAAGAGAGATAAAGAAGGAGTAGAACGAAATATAGCAAATTAGCAATGCAGGTAACAACACATTTGTCACTGAAATGAAATCTAGGCTCGGATACTTACGGTAAGCGTATTAATTCATATATAGGAACAGTTCTTAATTTTTCACAAGTCAAATCGTTTGAAAATTATGTTGTTATCTCTTCCTTGTAGGCGTTAAATAGGTAAGGTCTTTTTATATTTATAAATATTTTTGAAAATAGAAATATATATAATTTTCACGCATCAAATGAAAACATCTCTACTTTCTGATGAAATCCATTAACGAGAGAAACTAATAACATATGATTATATAGTTTCATTATTTGAATATTATTAAACTGATATTAAATATGATGTTATATACAATTATTTTTTATTTATTCTTATGTATTTCAAAAGTATATGCTAAAGTAACTATTTTCCTATGATGGTATTCATGTCTTTTAGAGTATCCTTGATAACACAAATAATTTATTCAAGAGTTTATAACTTTTGTCGTTATTAATAAGTTAAAAATATTTGATAAATTAAAAAATTATAACTTTTAAAAGCTCATAAAAAAATAGCACTGAGCTTATTAAAAGTTGTTTTTATTTTATTTTATCTTTATTTTTCACCTTTTAAATAATTTACATTAACACAAAATAATTTTAATAATTCCTTTTCAGTCATTCAACATATTTTAACCGTTGTACAATTAATTTTACTTAATAACTTTAATTCAATTAACTAACTATAAGGTATAAATTTTTTACTAACTTATCAAAATCAAGTTATAAGTTTTAAGGCAGTGTTATTGACGAGAGTCGCAATCAAGTAAAATCTGATAGGATTAAACAAGGGAAAAAAGAAGAGTGAAAAGAACAGAAAAGATAAAGGCAAGGTCACGAAGGATGAACATTGGATTTTTTTGAACATTTTTGTATGTGCATGCATATTAACCTGAGCAGAAGTTTCTACTGTTTCCCTGCATGTCAATGAACAGTTTTTTCTGACATAGAGACATATGTGGGTAAACAAAGTAATGGTTGTGACAATTACAATTTAGTTTCTTTTCAGTCCCAATTTTGACCACTTTCATCATTGGCATATTATCAATGGAAAGGAAAAGAAAAAGTGTACAAGGACACACACACACATAACACACATAGTGAGAGAGAGAAATGACATGAAAGTGGGGGGTGAAAATGGACTTTGCAAGATGCCAGAGATGTGAATTGAAAGTGGGTGACAGTGATCACACATGAAATGTGTGTAAGGACTACACTGATCCACTCCCGCTCCTTCCCTTGTCATGAACAAAGAAAATCGACAATGTCCCATTCACGAGAATGACCATTTCCAACTCTCCTTGTTTTCTTCCCACCCTTTCCATCTCCTTGTCCTCTTTCTTTCTTGGAATGTGTGTTTGATTCCCTTTCTTTTTTAATGTGTACTTTGTCAAGCTCCACTGGATTTTGTTCATCCTTTTCACTCATTCATGAAATCAACACAAATCTTTACGTGGTCTTTAGCTTCACACTTGGCACTTGCAAGAAAATTTTGCTCAGCAGTATAAAGGTTTGATTCAAAAGAAAGCAAAGATAGTAGGACTTAAAGAAAGAACGTAAAATTGTAAGCAGAGAATCTCCCTTTATTTTAGTGGCCCCTTCTATCAGACACCAACAAGCACGGTCTAATAATTAATGAAAATTTTATCATGATCCATTACTTAAAAGTTTAAAGAAAAATTGTTATATAAATTAAAATGAAAAAGAAAAAGGTGACTAACCCTTTATTCTTTTATATAAAAATTTTCAAGCCCCACCAGAAAAATTCTACTTGATATATCCTATTTTATACATCAAGTTTACCAAAACATGGGTTTTAATTTAATAACTCATTAAGTATGTAATCAGTTGACAGAGACACCCTCTTGATGATTGATTTCACTTTCATCCGGAAAACTACATTGCAATCTGAAACTCTCTCTTATCACTCCCTTTACTTGATCAATTGAAGTGTTGCTGTTCCAACCAAGGCCAAAGGCCAGATTGATCATCAATGGCACAAAACATGTTGCTGAAGCTCTCTTCTTTCACCATGTGATCAATCTTTTGGCACTGAAGTTCAGGCCTTGAAGTAGTTTGAAAAAGCTGAGCCACTCCTGTTGGTCTTGCAGAAGGTTGAAAGAGGGTTCTGCTGTTTTGCTGAGTGGATAGAGGACTGTCAATAGCTGGGGTCCTTGAGATATCCAACTTGATATCTGAACTGTTCTCACTTCTGTTGCTGCTTGAGCCCTCAGTTTCTTTGTTGAGGTTGATGGATTCAGTTGGTTCTCTACTTTTCAGTGCCAATATCTGCAGCAATGAATGGTAGAAGTAAAATTAGCTGATCCCAAAATAGCTCAAATAATAACATGCAGGAAAGGTTGAAGTATGAAAGTGTAATCAACATAAATCAAATGTGTCAATGTCAAGATGAATAAAATGATTATTTATTTCCCAACTGAGGAAACTATGCGTGAAAAACATGTAACTGAGTGGAAACCAGTCTTGATGAAGTTACTGTAGATTATAGGAAAAAGCAGCTTTGTGGAAAGTTATCATATCAGTTCCATAAGTTGATGAAAGGAAATAAAGGTTCTGAAATCTATGATTTTCTTTTTTAATATAAAAGCATCATGATTACCTAGCTTTATTGTACAGAATCAAAACAATCTCATGCAGCAGAACTTTTGACATCCCTCTATTTCTTTATCAATTTTGTATAAGAAAAATTGGTCTTCTCTTCAAGGTTCTCTTTCCACATAACACCAAGCTATACAAAAATTAAACATGAAAAAAAAAAAAGAAAGAAAATTACAAACCTCAGTCTGAAGTTTTTGGTTCTGAGCTTGAAGTGCATCATTATCTGCCTTGATAGCTTCATATTGTCTTTTGAGAAGATCATAGTCCTTCTCCAATTGCTTAGTCTTCCACCTAGCCCTTCTGTTTTGGAACCATATAGCAATCTGTCTAGGTTGCAACCCAAGAGCCCTTGCCAACTGCATTTTCCTCTCAGGTTCAAGCTTGTTTCCCAACTCAAAGCTCTTCTCAAGTGTCTTCACTTGTTCCATGTTAAGCCTCCTTTTCTTCTCCCCTGCCTGTGATCCATCATCAGACAACTCCTCCTCAACATTAGCTTCTTCTCCAAGTTCAAGCCCTGAAAATGACATAGATCTCTTGCCTAGAAAGTGTGCTCCTCCTGCATCAACATTTGAAACCCATTATTAATCCCATAATAATAATAATATTGCACTAGGTTGGTGTTCTGTGAGTGTTTGTTTGTGACTTAAGAGAGTACCATGGTACTCTTGAGGTGCACATGAAGTTATAATTGAGTTGAGCGAAGGAGGAGGTTGATGGTCATCTTGGTGAGGTGTTTGTAGCATGAAATTTGCTGGGAAGAAAGCCATATCATTGCTAGCCTGTGCCTGCCACCGATCTTCAATAACTGAATGATATTCTGGTGATCAACATGTTGGATGAGAGCGAAGGTTGTTGATGCTTTTATGCTATTAGATTGTGCTGCTGTGCAAACAAAAATGAAAAAGACTAAGGTCTAATACACAGCATCTTCTGCTAAAATGAAGAGGATGGACATGTTGTTCCAAAGGCTGGCTTATATAGCATATGAATTCAAGGGAGAGCTTTTTTGTTCTCTTATGTGAATATTTTGAAAGGCTAGACCAAGTTGTTGTGGAGGCAACAATGACAAAGACTAAAAGTCTAATGCACACAACATCATCTGCTCATAAATTGAAGATGGACAAATTGTTCTGAAGAGTGTGGCTTACATATATATATATATATATATATATATATATATATATATATATATATACCTTATCAGTTTAAGGGGGAGCTTTTGTTCTCTTATGTGATAATTTCTAAAGGAAAAGGTGAGAGGAGAAAGAAAGGAGAAAGAGAAGGGAAAGACAGAGAGATGTTTGAAGCCATAGTTCCATACATCAACTTCAATATATATCACAGGTTTTTTTTTACTCATAGTATGTAATAATGTAAATTGCTGCTGTTAAAGTCTAATTTGGTTTCTCTTTTATGTACATGAAAAGGAAAAATAATTAGTTAAGCTTTTTAAACTGAAGAAATGTACATGGAAGTTATTAGATGTCAAAATGACGTTTAGTGTTTGGAAAAAGAATAAAGAAAGAATAATTATTTTTAGAAAGGAGAAAAAGAAAGCTATGTATAGCTTCTGTGCGTCAACCTGTCTAATATTCCATTGGGGTGTGTGCTTGTGTAAGATCATTGCTTGCAATTATTTTCCTAATGATAAATTAGTTTCTCACTTAGGAGACAAGAGTGGGGTTTTTCTTAACAAAGAAAGGTTGTTTTCAAATATAGTAATAGGAATTGCATCTAGAGAGAGGCTTTTCATGCCCATGATTCCGTTGTTAAAGGCTAGGAAATGAAAATTCATATACTATGGTTCTTTAATTTGAGGTGGGTGAATTTGGAGTTTAAAAAATGAAATGTTCCTAATGACATTTTATTAATAAATTAAAGCATAAAAAAAAGGCAGTAGATGGGAAAGTTTCTTAGGAGAAAAATACAAAACATGGTGTGGTGACAAACATTTGACGAAGAAAAAGGTTACTTAAGGGAAAAGAGAAATGAGTTGGCTAAAACATTTACATAATTACGAATATTCAAAAAAAAGAAAAGAAAAGAAAATGGATAGTGATTTAATTGGAGGGGTAAGAAGAGAAAGTGAAAGAGAGAAGGGGCAGGAATCTAGGGGATGGGTCCAAGGAAGAGGGGCAGGGTTTGCCACCTAACCCACCAACAGGTATCGTGCATTAGGACGAAGGTCTTTCGCATCAACCATTATCCCTTTGCATCAGTTTCAGCCAAGCCCCAATCTCAAATCTGTGTGTATACCTATGTGATGAGGGTTGAAAACCAAAGCTATTCTTGTTGTTATTATGACCCCACCACAGCTCCTCTCTTTTGTCCTTTTCCCTACCTTATATATCTCCATCCATTGCCTCTGCCTCCTCTCACTATAGCTACTGCCAACTTCCTTCCAAATGCCCTGCAACACATGCACTCCCATCTATATTTTATTCATTATTTCTGTTCATTTTTATCAAAATTAATATACAGTTTTATAAATATGGTTTATATAATCAAAACTTTTAATTCAATAATTATTTTTTATCATTTAATAATACTATAAAAATAAATATAATTTGCATCATGATTCCTAGGGTTATATGTATCCTCTTCCAACTATGCTCCAGCTAAATAAATATGCGTATATCAAGAATATAAAATATAATAATTATTAAAAATTTATCATGCTAATGTGCCTAACATTTTACCATACAAGTCAAGCATGAGTCCATTTGTGAATGTGATGTATGACTTACGGTGCAAGGCAATTAAGAACAAATGTAAGGCGTGGCTTTGGCTATATGAGAGAGAGACAGAGAAATAAAGGCTGAGGAAATTACATTCATGCTTCCAGGCAACAACATTAAATGACTCTGTTGGAAACTGTAGTGTCTTCCACTGCTACAAGTTGATAGAGGCTAGAGCAGTTAAGGTGTGTGATATAGTTTTCTTAAATTTTTAATTTTTTGTAATTGGGGCTTTCACACGAACAAGTGAAAACGACTTGTACAATTTTGCTATTGATGATTGCAGTATTTTCTAATTTTCAGACAGACACATACATATATATAGGGATGAAATCAGCACCCACTCAATACGTACATTCACTGATAGTGTCAATATAGCAATGAACCTTCATCTACACATTTAAAAAGTAAAAAGTACACTCAACTTTACTACTGTTAATTTTCCGTTATTGTTTTGTCAATATCATCCATCTTATAATATTTCAAACAGCGAGTTTATAGAGACATAGGACCCATGAAAGGAATTAAATTTCCAACAAATGGTCCCAATTTAGCTAAATCAGCCACATATATGCACGACCATAAGTTCTTCTCGATTTAACGGCTTTGAGACTTTCTGATTAGTACATCCGTTGATTCAACATTGATAATTGATGCTGAATTTTACACCAATATTTAATCTAGATAAGTTTTTATGATGCATTTCCATGTTTATCCTTCATTGGCAAGGGTTTTCTGTTTTGGTGGATTTCAAACTTAAACCAAGCCTAATGATCATTTACACATCCATTGGGTGCAACATAATTTTGCTCATGAAGAAAAATCACTAATACCATTGGAAATACTAAAAAATAGGAATGTGTATAATCATGAGAAAAGGAGCAGATAGCCTGAGGAATCTGTGTATCGTGATGATGGGACATGGATAGGGTCCCATGGAAATACTACTTTGATATATAGCCAACGACAAGCAGCTCTCTCTCCTTCACATGCCCTTTATTAGTTGGAAACTGAATGGGTACTCCATTGGCATTGGTGGATTCATGTTCCTTAGTCTTTCTCTTCATTTTCTTTTCCCTCTAAACTTTTCTCTTATTAAATAAGGAATACAAATAAAAAAGTTCAATATTTAAGAGGGGAAAAAAAATAGCTAATGAATCTTCTCCTCCACATGCTCTTATGCTTCTGGTGTGTTCAGCTTACTCAAATACCATGTGCTACCTTTGCTTGACATCTCTTTTTCTTGAGTGTTTCCCTTTTTTATTCTTCCTTCTCAAATTTTCAAATGTTTTGGTTTTTGGGATTTTCCTTAGGAAGAGATATGCGTTGATAGTGATACGTCAACTACTGGTCCAGATATGTTTTTTTATATTTTAAAACATACAAATTAATCAATATCTTATACACTAGTTAAAAATTAAAAGTAAAAAAAAATATTAATAATGATCTTTCATCATAATTTTTAACATTTTCAATGTGATTTCTAAGAAAATAAATTATTTAATCAATATCCTTAAAAGGTAAATTAAATTTTTTATTTTATTTTTCACTTTCTGAGGAACAGATGGCCCATATATCAGAACCGTCCATTGCGGAGGATTACCTCCCTGATTGGATACATCTGGAAAATGCTATTCATTTGAGAGAGATAAAGAAGTTATATTACTTTACCAAAAGGAGATAACAAAATAAATACTTTCCTAACTAAAGATGTAGGTAAGGTCCCTTTGAAGGTAAAGAAAGTTATATCAATTCACTCCTTAAATTATAGAAAATTACAATAATTTAGTCCTCCAAAAAGTTAACTAAATATTTTAATTATTTAAAATAAATAATGATATTATATGAATCTTTCATTCTTAACTTTTTTTTTTCTATATATTATAAATGTACATTTTTTACATTACATATTAAATTATAATTTTGATGAGAAAAGATAAAAAAAAATAGTGTAAAAATATTCATCAAGAGTATGAATCCGACGTGAAATTGTTATTAAAAATTATAATTTTTATCTCACTCTAAGGATTATTTTTTTAATATGATATTTAGAAATTACATATACAAAAATATGGTTTTTTTTTGAAAAATTACAAAAATATAATGTTTAAAAATTGTTATTGAAGATTTTTTATGCAAGTATAAAAGTTAAGAGATCCAAAATCAACAAAGTGATGGAGGCTCAAAAATTGCTAACGACGATTTTTTAAAAAATTAATAAAATATTAAATTATTAAAAAAATAAAAATAATTAAAATTTGTGATTAACGATTTTTAAAAAAGACTGATCAAAAGTAGTTATAAATCGTCAATGGTAATTTTTTTAAAAAAAAAACCATATTTCTGTAATTTTACCAAAAATTTCATATTTTGATATTTAAAAATATCATAATAATAATAATAAAGAAAAGCCTCACTCAAACCTTGATTGGTCATGCATCCATGATTAAGCAAAATAATCGATTCCTGATTTTTGTAAGTGCTCTTTTCCTATTAAATAGTGGCTCTCAATTTTTATTTCTTCCAAACATAATATCTTAATTTAAATTTCAAGTCTTGATATAATATATCAAATTTTAAACATATTTTTTTAAAATAAAATACTTTTAAAAATTATTATCATTTTAATCAGTTTTAATTTTAATATACTGTATACAAATGTCTTAATTTTAATAATTTATTTTTTAAATTTTCCTCAATTTTAAGAGTCTTATATCTTTAACTTATTATTATTATTATTATTTATTGCTGTCCTGTATTACTTTATTTATAAATTTATTTAAATTTTAAAACATCAATACAATAAATAAATGAACAACTCACTAATAACATAATTCTACAATCATTAAAGATAATATTAATTCATTCTATCAGTCTTGGTTAAATTGAACATAGCAATTTTAATGCTACTTTTTTTCTTTATGATTGACAGATTAAATTGATATCTGAAGTTATAAATACTGCAAAACAATAACACTGATATCTTTAAAGGAAGAAATTAATTATTTTTTTAATTAGTTTTTTGATCGAGTGTCTTTGTAGACATAGACATAGTATTTAAAAATTTTTAGAAGGTGCAATGGTATAAAGAGGCATAAATTTTTTTTGTCACCCTTTTTTTATTTTTGAATAAAAAATGATAATGAATCACCTTAATTTTTCTTTTACATATGAATATTTTAAATTTTAATTACTTTATCAATATATACCTTGATTTTTAATATATACGTCTATAAATTAAATTTGATTATTTGTTCTAAATGAAAAATATTTTAAATTTTATCTTAAATGAGAACATTTTAAAGAGTTATTTTTTTGTTGATTAACCATATTCCTTCTCATGCATTGAATATTTAATTTTTATTAATTTAATATTATTTTAAATTTTAAATTTTAAATTTGACACGTAATATATATTTTATTTTTTAATTCAAAGTTTAACATAACAACATCCATGCTACGCCCAGAAAATTTACAAATTTTTAATTAATTCTTCAACTTTATCACTTTTATAAACAACTTAAATTTTAAAGTTGTAGTTAAATTATAAAAGTAAAAAATTTAACTATTTATTTACCTTAAATTATAATTATTTATTAGTAATTTTTTTGTATAATTTATCTTTTTCAAATATTAAAATATAGTAAAGTTTTAAATTTAAAACAAATAAAACTGAGAGAGAGAAACAATCATAGACAATAGAAAATATTTATTAGTGTTTTTAAAAATAAATTTTATCTGGTTTTGATGTTTAAAAAAGTAATTTATAAATTTTTCTTAATTTTGCTTTGGAAGTAATTTACAAATATAAAACAAATAAATGATTTAAATTTAAGATAAATAAATGTAGTGATTACGATAAATAATGTACTATAATACTCACTTTTACAGTCACATTTTAGACAAAATATTTGCGCTCAAATTCATAATCACATGGGTAGACTCATTGGGAACTGATATACTCTAGTATAGACTCATTATTTGTATTTTAGTTAATTTGAATATATATTTTTTATTATAAGTATATTTAAAAAAATTTATAACAATTTAACTGAAAATTAAAAGATGAAAACTAAAAGTTTATTGATTGAATTAAAAGTATTTGATAAAAATAGTTGTTAAATTAATTGATAAATATAAATGACTGATAAAGACTTTATAATTAAGTATATCAAAATTTAAAATTTAATAATTATAATTTTATATTTTAATTTATTTAAAATTATTTATTATCTTCAAATTGGGATGACAATTTTTTAAATTTTACTCTTATTTATAAATATTTTATTATAAAAAAATTAATAACTTTATTAAAAACTTCTCAATAATTTATTATTTTCTAACTAATAAATGTTGTGATATTTTATTATTTTTTAAGACGTGTTTAATTAAATGAAGTTTATTTCATCATTTTTTTAAAAATATTGTATGAATAAAATATCTAACAAATGTTATTTTTGCTTTATAATTTGCTGTCAAATGCCAATGAACACAACAAGCAGGAGACGAAGATAAAATTTAGATCCAACAAATGACTGTGGCCAATTGAGTTATATTAAACGTGGTTGCAAGCATTGATCGTTACAAAGATAATGATTATTCATGAAGGGTTTAATTTAATAAAAATAAAAAAATGATTTTAAATTAAATGGATAAAGAAAAAATTACTTAAAAATATTAGGAAAAAATCACTTTCAGATAATAGTTAAAAAATAAATTTAAGAATATTAGTACAAATAAAGTTTAAAATATATTAGTAATTACTCATTTCAACTATTCAACTACTTAATCAAACATTAATATTTTATTAAATAAGAATTTTAACAAGTAAAATAACCTTCAACTAACTGAATTTTATTTAACACACTTATGTTTGTAAAACAAAAAGTTAATTACATAAAAAAAAATAGTTATATTATCTCTTATAACAACCTAACCTAAAGATCGAGAAAGATTCTAAAATATAAAGATTGAGTTAATTTTTTAAATTTTATTTATAATGATAATGACAGATTTATAAGATAAAAAATAATTGTTATAAAATATGTTGAATATATTATAATATATGTATTTATTGTTGTTGTATCGTGATATATGACAATTAATTTCTCAATTAACTGAGTTCTAGAAAATTTTGCATAGACTTCAATTGGTTCACCTAGGTGTACAACACGTGCGTGTTGGTGGAATCCAATTATATGTCAGTTATTCGATTTATTAAGTATGGTTGGTCTGCTCTTCATCCTGCTTCATCTTTGATAGCAGAAATAAGAAAATCTCTTTTTTTATTTATCAATAGCAATTGTACCCACATATGGAGAGAAGCAAACTTTGTGGCAGACTAACTCTCCAAATATGGGCACTCCTTGCCCATAGAGTTCATCACTTTGATACTCCTTTTCTTTACATTTTTATTTCTCTTTTTGATGATTGTAACAAAACTCTTTATAATAATATTGACAGATTTATAAGATAAAAAATAATTGTTATAAAATATGTTGAATATATTAGAATTATGTATTTATTGTTGTTGTATCGTGATATATGACAATTAATTTCTCAATTAATTGAGTTCTAGAAAATTTTGCATGGACTTCAATTGGCATGGTAGCTAGGTGTACAACAAGTGTGTGTTGGTGGAATCCGATTATATGTCAGTTATTTGATTTATTAAGTATGGTTGGTCTGCTCTTCACCCTGCTTCATCTTTGATAGTGAAAATAAGAATATCGCTTTCTTTATTTACCAATAGCAACTGTACCCACATTTGAAGATAAACAAACTTTGTGGTTGACCAACTCTCCAAATATAGGCAGTCCTTGCCCATAAAAGTTCATCACTTTGATACGCCTCTTCTTTACATTTTTATTTCTCTTTTTGCTGATTGTAACATAACTCTGTTTGTAAGGGAAGACTAATTTTAGTTTATTTTGGGTCTTTGGACCCCTTCTATCCACAAAAGAAAAGGATACTTATCAATAAATGCATTTATCTTTCACTATACAAAGATGACACATAAGAGTATTTGTAAAAAAACTAATATTTGTTTCACATTATATTTTATTTTATTTTTATTGAAATCAAATATAAATAAGGTTAGACAGTGAATGAGTAAAATCATAGTTAGACCCGTAGAAGTCAAACCAAAACAAACTATATAAAGGAAAATAGAGCCCAAGTTCAACTAATTAGGTTGTTAGGTTAGGTAAATCTCAAGTTAGACAAATCTTGAATAAATCAGGTAAATTCTAATAGGTCTTAGTCATAAGAGTAAGGAAACAAAACTACAAATTAAGAACAACAAAGAAAGTAAATTATTGAGAGGATTTATATCAAAAGCATGAAGGGAACAAAACTCAAAGAGTAGCAAAAGTTATGTTTCACTTATATAGAGCTCGTGTATAACGATGAGTTTTCATTAAAATAAAGAGTGTTGTCATAAAAATAGTTTTCTTGTAAGTTGATTTACAGTGCCCAACATCCCTTAATTCTATAATAAGAGCAACAACAACACAAATGAGTTGGGAAGTGAGATGATAATGAAAATACAAGAGAAGATGATAGTTGAGTTCAAATATTAATGAGCTCATTTTTTACAACTCAAAATGACTGACTTTATCTGCTTGAATTGAAATTCAAATATGCTAAAAATCAAGACTTGATTTGACATATTTGTAAGTTGCTTTTATTTCTTCAAATTTATCGGTCTTGGATGATTCACTTAATGTTCATATCCCTAAGTAAGGGTGAAGAAGTTCTATATTAGGTTAGAATGAAGAAGTTGAGGAACATATAAGTGATAAAGACTTATAACCTAATGGTCATAAGATTTTGGGTCAGATTTAATACTTAAATTTGCTTATATAGTTTACTTGTGACCAATTGTTGGAGATCTCCTTAGTGTTTGAGGCACCCTCATTTGTACTAATAGTAATATCAAAAGCCTTTGGTTTAGTAAGACATTACACATTCTTAGTATACGTTGTGGTTACAACATTATTTGATTTGATTAGGAAAGACTTAGTAATCAACTATATTTATTATGAACCACTTCTCTTTCTTGGGATCCTACTTGGTGCATAGTTCATAGCCTACATATAGTTTTAATTAATGTTAAGTTTTTCAAGGGTTAAAAAGTGTAACATAAAGAAATTTGATGGAATAATCAATTTTAATTTATGAAAAATACAAGTCAATGATGTGTTAATACTATCAAAATTACACAAGGCTCTATGTGAGGGTGTTGACAATGTTTCTCTTATTATGAGAGGGGTTGATCTTCTCTAAAATATGAGAATTGTGTCATAATGACATTTCTGCACTACAATAGAAAAGGATAAATTGTTGCTAGCAAATGCATGTCATTGATTAACTTTGACTTAAGATGTATAGTAGTAGCATATGGGAATTTGTTGACATTGATGTAAGGTGTTGATGATAGGACATGACATTAACTAGCGTTAATCTAAGATTTATGATATATTATAATAGAGTATAGGACATGACATTAACTAGTGTTAATCTAAGGTTTATGATATATTATAATAGAGTATGATAGTTTTTAGAATTATGATTATTATTATAACAATGAAAGTAGAAAATATGTTTATGCTTCAATTAAGGTTGGAGTTTATTTAAATAAAACATTTTAGAAAAATTCCCACATTTTCTAAGTTAAAGGTCGATGGGGCTAAGGTTATATATTGAGTCTAAGTCTTTTTTTTAAATTATACCAATCATAAATTTGTACTATAATTAATTTTTAAAAACTAAAAAATATTTTTATTTTAAAAGTAAATCAAACATACTCTTAGTATATGACTTTTTTTAATTTTTTTTTATCTTAGAGTGTTATTATGTTTTCAAATATATGCTTTAGAGGGAGAGTATGTATTAGTGTCACGAGATGGTTATTTTAGAGTTTTATGTTAATTCTTGTGTTGTAATTATGTTATCTTATTTATTTATATAAAGAAAGATGTTCGTGGACAAGTATACTTATCAAATAGTAATAAAATAGATTTTTAAATTGAGTTTTCAAAATATCGTCTCACAAAAATTATTCTTTATTGTTAAGAATATTGTGATTTAATTGTTTAAATTTAAATAATGTGTAATGGAAATAAAGAGAAAGTAATCAAATGATAAAAAAAATATTGCAACTTCTAACAAAAAACTATTCAAGAGGAACCTAGGGTTAATGGTTTCACCTTACTCCTCTTTATGTTTACTTTTAGTTCAATTCAAATCTTGTTTCCTTATGATTGTCAATCCTTCATACTACTACTACTAACACCTAATGGTTATGCAATGCTAGCAATATTTTTTCCTAAGTTATTATTCCCAATGGTCATACAAGGCAAAAAGGTAGAGGAAACATAAAGAATTTATGACTTTGTTAATTTATAATCAATTGAAAGAGAAAAACTAAGTTTAGTCTACTTCTTTATTTTGTTTTATCCTATAGTTTCATTAACTATATGTGGTATGGTCCCCTATAATGCAATTAATTATAACATGTTAAGAGTTGTCAATTATCAACATATAAATATAACCTTGTTAGAGCAAAACCAATCTAAAAGGAAAACTACAATTGTCGTTAAACATACAAATTATATGAGGTGTGCAAACGATTTACCATAATCCTAACTATAAATTTAGCAACTCATAATAAAATAAACAGTGAAAATAATTGTAAAGAAATCCAAAAGCAAACTAGAGGAATCCCAAGGAAAAAGAAATGAAAAAAGTTTTTATCCCTAAAAAAAAGCTTTCAATCACTTGTTCACACTCTGAAAAGATATATGATGTCTGCAACAATGATTTCTACTCTTAAACAGCTTAACAAGTTGTAATATCATCATTTTTTTATATTTATTATTACAACATTGAATGTTGATTGTATTTATGAAGTTATTTAAATTTTAGAGAGTCTAAATTATGTAAGTTGTAGGATATCTTGTTGTGATGAGAAAGAATATTCAGAAATCAGGCTCTCTAACGCTCTTTCACTGTAGCGAAGAACTCTTGCTATAACTAGAATGATAGACAGTAAAGTAAAATTTTGTCTGATATTTTCGCTACAACGAGAAAAGAGCTAGTTATAGTGAAAAATAGCTCGTTGTAGCGAAAATATCGTGAGTCAAGGGGTATTTAAGGGTTTTCAAGTTAGAAAATTTGGATTACAATCCAAGTTTCAAGCTCTCCCTGTTCTCTCGACCTCTAACCCTCTCTTCTCAGAAAATCTTCCCAAAATCTCAACTCTCCTTCAAATCTAAGCTTGGGAACTACATCAATCAACTCCAAGTAAGTTATTGGAGCTTTATTCTTTCTTTTTGGTTGTTTTCTAAGTTTCTTCCTTCTCAAAATGTTCTCTTTTGTGATATATATGAAGATCTTGGTTCTTTCACCAAAATCCTTCACAAACCCTCTTTCAAAACTTTGTTTCAAGGTAAGAAGTGCTCTATTTTGTGATTTTAAGCATAATAAATATTTTGCACCCATGAAAGTACTTTATGTATGTGTTCTTGTATGATTTTCATGATTGATTAACATTGGATTATTGTGAAAGTATGTTTGGTTAATTTTTGGTGTTAATGATATGTTCTAGTAGTATACTTGCTTGGAACTTAGTTCAGAAGTACTTTATTAAGTACGATCTTTTACTTGAGTGATGAATTTAGTATGAAAGAGAATATGAGATAAGTGTAAAAAGCTGAATGGATATAGTATGAATAGTTACAGAGATACATTGGGGTATAAAGTCCAGAGACGATGGGAAAGTTAGGAAAAACATAGGATAGTTAGTGACATTCACACACGTATACACATTCTTTCTGAGAGCGAATGTGCTACATGACCTCACACTTGTTTCCTGACTAGACTCCTGACTATACCTTTATTAAAGAGCTCGTTATTGTATACGTTATATCCGTATGCATGGGCTAACCGGCGACTATTTACCTCGTTGTGTAAGACCTCAGGAACTGCTAGAGGTATTATATAATTGTGACATAGTGCACTGAGAGTGCGTATCTGAAAAAGAGAAATATAATGATTTATAATGGAATATATGTATATGTGATATATATTGCTTTAAGACTTATGTTATTATGATTCCTTGTATTCCATGATTATGATTGTGCTGTGATGTTAATCTTTAAAATAGTGTTATGTTTAAATGATAAAATAGAAGCTCATCATTACTAATATTTTCAAGGAACAAGGATGACATATCATCAGAAAAGAATTAGACTAATAGATAATTTTGTACATAATAGGCTTAATTATATGTTTAACGAGTATCAGAGAACTTGTTATTTTAAGTTTGTTGTCATTGTTGAAGATATACCTAGGACTTTTATAGTGTTAGAGATGAATTTCTTTTATAATATTCCTTTTGATTTTCTTATAGGTAGAATACACCATACCCTATGTATCTATATCTATAGAGGCATTTTTAGAACTCTAGCAGTCTTCACCTATCTATTTACATACCACGACCATGACCATCTTGGAAGACTATCCAGATGGACTTTTGAACGAGTTACTAGTACAAAAGTCACAACTGATTCATGTGATCTTTATATAGGATCAGACGATGATCTTGATTTTGAAGACCTGACAGAAATAGAAGGCTGGCATGGGATCGACTAGTACTAGGTTATCAGTGTTGGAATGTATTTTGAGACTGCTCTAGGACTTAAATTGCTTTTATGATGTAATTATTTTGATTATGTAAATATTATTTTGAGTCCCACCTATTTTAACAATCAGTTTGTAAATTACTGTACGAAATATAAATAAATACAAATCTTGTACCAATGTTTGTAAAAATTTATTTCGAGTAATTATAAATTATGTTAACTGCTATTTACTTAATATTTCTCGGATTGGTAGACCTTGTAAACAATCTCATTTAGAAATAGATATTTTATTCATTTATACATATAATATTTTTCATATAAGAAAATTTTATACATTATACAGAATTTGTATAAATGGAATAAATAACTTTTGAAATTTAAAAATTTAGGACGTTACACAAGTTATCAAAAGTTGGCTAGGCAAAAGTCTATAGGTCAAAAAGTGTGTTTTTTAAGTGTGTGAGACTCTTTTAAATAATGTGTAGAATATGATAAAAGATAATGATTTGACCTAAAAAAGATATGTTTTATCTATAAAGAGATATCTAATGTGTGAATATCAAAATTCTATATCTAAATTCAAATTTCACAATTTAAGATTTGAATTTTGAAATTACTTGTAGATTCATAAGCATGACTGTGCATAACCTCTAGCATAATCATGCATGGTCATGAAGTACTCCTAAAGTGGTTGCAAATTAATGTCGTGCTTCCTTTAAGCATGACACTACTTTTTATCAAATTTCATCCAATCCTGACCAAAAAACATCAATAATGCATTAGTAACCTCTTAATTCTAAAAATCAATGAAATGTTCTTATCAAATAATGATCAAGCATATAAAAATAAGTCATAAAAACACTTAAATATGGACTTATCAGAAGTTCTAAAGAGGAATCTACCATTTTATTCAACAGTAGTATTAAAGCTAATGTTTGGTCTAGTTGACCAGTTAAGATAAGTATTAATGTAAATTGGTGGTAGATTTATGTAAATGGATCCTTGTATCAAAAGGCTAGACGATGTGGAAGTTAGATTTTATGTTCTATTAATAAGAGCTAACAATGGTTCAAGTTGAAAAAAAGTATTGGTAGATAATGACTCTAGCTCTTGTGTCATCATAAATACTCATGATTAAAAAGGTTTTGTTGGACTTGATGGTTAGTGAAAAAAAAAAACATAAGTATACCTATTTAGTAAAAGAGATTCATACTTTAGGGGAAGTTTGTTGAGATTAAGTATAAGTAAAGAAGTCTTGCATTAAATATGAATAAAGAAGTTGAGCAACATATAAATAACAAAGAGCCACAATCTAATAAAGGTTTTGAGTTGAAAATAATATCTAAATATATTGTATTATTTATTTGTAGTCTATTGATGGAGATCTCCTCAAGTAAACTTTGTTTAAGGCCTTAAAACCTATAGTTTTCAGAGTCTCTAACTAAAATATAATTACATGTTTCAAGTTTTTGGAGTCTCTAACTAAAAAATAATTACATATTTTTTTATTAACCCTTTTGTTATATATGATTTTAGTTGTGACTAAAAATCTTAGAAACAAATTGTTGAAGTATTATGTTAAGTAGAATATATTCCATAAATAATAAACTTTAATAGAACGTTATAAATGTCTTTTTTATATTAAATTAATTTTAAGAATAAATTTTAAAGATTATAAATATTTATTTTAAATAATAATGATGATGATGCATTATAAGAAAATAATGTACAATACAATTTTTTTTTTATTATGTGATGGTGTAACAAAATTTCACATGATAATTTAAATTAGAGATGAGAAAGAATGATGATAAGGTTCTTAGAAATTTTAATATATTGAGATTATGTAGACAGAAAATAAAAACTTATTATACTATATTATTATAGTAATATTATTGTTATAGTTAATTGAGTGTGAATTATATGAATTTTATTTTTTGGCAAGGATATAATGATGAATCATTACAAAGTATATTGTGATTAATGAGAGTATCACATATTTAATTAAGATATTTCATGCATATAATTTTTTATGATTTCTAAAATAGTAACAAAATTACTAGATGCATGATTTTAATTCAAATTTTATACCATTATTGTTATGAGACTATTATTTTAGTGAAATTTAAATGCTTGCTTTAAGCATATTACTAATAAATATTATGATTGTGTCACTATATATTTATTTCAAGAATTAATGTAAATTTTGAATATATAATATTAATAATATTGAATTTTAGATATCTTATTATTAAATTATGTCATGACAATAAAAATGAGCATTATAAACTACTTCAAGTACTTAAAGTGATAGGATGAATAATTTGTCATATTAGCAAAGAAAATAAATATTTCATTATAGCTTAATTTTTCCATGCCCGTAATTTATTATTAATTTAACTAAATTCATATCATTCAAGACTATTATGTTTCTCCTTGAAAGATAATTTAAATGATCATTGAGTTTAACTAAAGGATTTGTGAAGTCATCACTCAATTCTCCTTGTGTTTTAAGGCAAGTGTTTCTCTCAGTATCATCAAACCAAGATTATACTGCTACATGCTTGCCCTTATTCTTTATCTTTACTGTTCATTCACAAACATGCACAAATCAAAAAGTCTTAATTTAGTTTGTAACTTGGTTAAGGTAAATGAGTATATAGTATAAGGCATAACTAACAACCAAAATAATCTAAGAAAATATTGAAATAAGTTCAAATATGATAATAGATTATAATTTCAACTTAACCCCAATGGTAACTCAATGCTGTGTATCATAGTTATTATTTTTTCTTTTTCTTTTTCTTTTTTTGTCTTTTTTTTTCTATTTGTCTTTGTTTTTTATTTTCTAAAATAATTTGTGTTCTTTTTTTTTTTTTTTCTGTTTTCTTGTTTATCATTTTGCATTTTTTGCATACCATTGTCACCCACCCACAAACTTATTATGTTGCTTGCCCTTAAGCAACCCAAACTTATGTAATAACTCATCCACTTAATGAAACCAATGTTTTTCCTAGTTGTTTGTTTGGCTAGGTAAAATATTAGTTTTTCACTTTTAGATTTGTAATGAGCCAATAGACAATAAAAAGATATAAAATTCAAGGGATTATGTAAGAAATAAAATGCGCAGCAAGCTATATGGCAAAGTAGGTACAAAGAAGAAAATGCTTCAATGTATTCATACATGTATGAGAAAAAAAAAAACTCTAATTAAGAACTAGAACAAATTTTAAAGTGAACATCTTAATATGTGACTAAGCATGCTAGAAAGAATTTATAATTGAATAGACCCAAAATCTCACAGTTAATAGTCCTCATACCTAAATCATGCCTCTTCAAGTTTATTATTACATTTCATAACTCAAATTAGTGATGAGATTGTACTTAATCATACCACAACAAACAAATAAATTAATTCACCTAATACACATTCAAATTATGCTCAAGAGAATACAAATGTGTCAAGAATCATGCTCAAGAGGAGGAGTGTGCAATATATTATTAAGCACCAATACAATGAAGTTTGATGACATAAAAATATTGTGAAAGAGAAAAAAAATCTATCACTTAATTTATGAAAGTATAATAATAACATATTTAGAGACTCTGAAATGTAATCTTTGTACAAGTGTAATGTGTGTTAATGAGAACAAATAATTTTGAGTTATGTGTATATGTGTATCATCCTTTTTTATTAGTGGCTCAACTTGCATATTGATCAAGTATTAATGAAGCTCTAAAAAAGTGTAAAGAATCACAGTAACATTAATAAATATATAAGAATTGATTATTAAATGTTTAAATGATGACAAATTATTGTTCAACTTGTTTTTAATTAGTCAGAGTGTCAAATTTAAATCCTAAAAGCAAAATAAAACAATTCTATATTATCTAAAGAAAGCTAATATATATTATCCTTCCATTTCTTCCTCATTCATGTCATGGTCTCTTGGTAGTCCTGTTTCAAGTGAACTATTCTCAAAGTCAATTTACTCTAATATTTGCTTATCAGACTTTCCATTTCTAAATTCAAGTGTCTACCAAATCCTTGAATCAGTTGTTATTTATTCTCTATGACAATGTGTATTTTTTGCAAATTAAGTTGTAGAACCTTTAGCTGAGTTATCAATTTATCAGTTACAACTTGCTACTCAAGTAAAGTTGCCTCTTGATTAGCTAACATTTGATAAATAATAGGTGGAAGTTTAGGACTTAGTTCTCTACGTTGTGATGAGTCATGACTAGCTAATATATGTCTTTCAATTTATGATTTACTTATTGTTTGTTACTCTTCAACTCAAGTGAAACCTTACATAATTACTCCTTGCTTTGCACACAAAGTTGTGATGATAGTTAAGTATCTTAATGAACATTGCTTATTTTCTATAAAATTGCATACATATTGTAATACCTTAATTTAAATTAATTTTTGCAACAAGTGGGAATAATACAAATTTTCATTCAATTGTTCCCAACACATAATATAATAAAGTATTTCAAAATAAGGATAAATTACAAGTTTGAATCAAATCATTGCTACAGCACCAATTTAAATACACCAGAGTTCTCAAAATAAATTTCTAAGTCCTATAACAGTTTTATCCATCTCTTCACTGAGCATAGTGCTAATCATCTTGGTCACTTGAAAAATAAACATAAGAGTGAGTATTCTACATTATCACACATACAAGCAGAGAGCTTGACCTTGCCCATTCCATACATTTTCTAGCAGAATTTAAATTATTCATCAACGAACACAAGTAATCATTTCATCATTCCATTCTCATTCACACACAGGTGCGCTCACTACACCATAAGACAATTTACATAAAACACCGACGTGCGCTCATTGCACGTTAGTAACGCTCACTGTGGCTCTATGATCACAGATTCTTGATGTCCTTGACCTTAAGGACTTACTCAATCACACCATGAATGGTCGTCGGATAGCTCCCACTCCATGAATACAATGTGTGCGGTATTGAGCCCTCAAGCAAAGGTTTTAGTTAGAGGCCGAGTCAGGAAGAGAGTGTGTGGCCTGTGGTGCACCACGCTCACTGATGGTGTCACCACCACCCTCTCTTCCTTAAGGTATTTCTACTGCCCCCATCTTCAATACCCTTAGTGTATCACTGAACCATTCATAGTTTCCAACATATTCCAACACAATCATATTCATACCCAGCATACTATTCACATATATTCTCACCCATTTTATATTATTCGATGTCAACCAATGGCATGCAACCACTCTCATTCTCAATCATATCATGTTATTTACTTTCACACATGGCACGTATGCCCACATTCAATCACATTACACTCAAACATCCAATTTTCATAGAAACCCTACCACAATCAAGCTAGTTCATCATACAGATGTCTAACATTCATTTCATCATGTTCAATCAAGGATCTTTTATTAAAAGACGTCTATTTCTACATTTCATCATGTTCAACCACATTGCAACTCATAGCAAATAAACAGATTCATAACAAAAGAAAATAGGGTATCGTCTCCCTTTATCTCAGAATAAAGACCTAATGCGAAACTCAACAATGGAAATGCTCCCCACACGAATTTTGTTCTAATCACATGAAAAATTTCTATGAGAAATTGAGAAAACAAGGAAAAGGGACGAAAACTAAAACCTTAACTCATAAAGCTCATCTCCAAGCATTCCAAACACGATTCTAATCTTCAATCTAACTCACGAACAGGTTTGGAGGAAATTTAATCAGTGAAATAGGGTTGGGAATAGAGAGAATCGAAGAGATTTCAAAGAGAGGAATGAGAAATGAAATTTTCAAACTCTAAACCCATCAAATACCCTATGAGTCACGACATCCTCGTTACAGCAAGGCATCTCTCGCTGTAGCGACACCCCTTCTCGCTACAGCAAAAATCTCAAAAGAATCTGCATTTTGGTTTCTGCAGAATTTCACTACAGGAAAATTGTAACCTAAAAATGCACTCCTCTCTGTTACCTTCTCACTACAGCAAAAATGCAACAGAATTATCCTCTTCTCCTATGACCTTCTCGCTACAGCAAAAATACCCTGCAGTACACACTTAGCCTATATTTCAATCCAATTACCAGCCCACATTCACTCATAGCCACAATAGACAAATATATATATATATATATATATATATATATATATATATATATATATATATATATCCACACGTATTTACATAGATATACACATCTCTACTCAAGTCAAACACATATTCCAATAACAATCTATATATTTATATTAATAATCAAAACAATATTACAAAATTTATAGCGTTACACATGTGACCAATTGTTTCTCTCAATTTCATTCTTAATCTCAAAAAATTATCCTTCCTCCAATATTATCTTTCTTTTCTCAATTGCTTTCTTGTCTTTGACATATGAAAAGAATTTTTGTGCATGTTCTCTAGATTTGAATTGTGTTGTATCAAATTGCACACTTGACTTTGCATCTACTTGAAATCAATTTTTTACATTTGCCTTGCAATATAAAAGTCATGTCTCTTTTGTTACTGTTATTAAATAAATGTCTAAATGCAAGTCAAATATTAGATTCACAAATATAAATTGTTTGCATCAAAAGTTTAACCAAATGACTTCTAATTAATGAAACAAAGGAGAGGTTATTGCCTTATTAATGAGCAAATAAAATAAGAAAAGAAAAGTAAGTCTCGACAAGTAGCACTATATAAGCAAAGTTGTTTTGTGTGCTCCATTTTACAATTTTAAAATTAAATTTTTTAATATTAATTGTATTATATTTAATAACTTTATGTTATCATATTTTTACCTAAATAATATATTTGAGAAAAGTAACTATTTGATAAATAATGAAAGCTTTATACAATTTGAAGTTTTGAACTTATAGGTTGAAGAGGAAAAAGTGGACAACTATAATATTTTAACTAATAGAAATTTAAAAGGCATTTCTTAGGGTATGATAATAGTAAAATTGAGTACAACATCTTCAAACCTTGGATAACATGCACAATGGCACATGCTCATTATTTTGCACAATTATTTTACCAAAATACATGTCCAAAGAAAAATTACTTAAATTACTTAAAATTAACTTAATTTAATTCACTTACTTTCAATTATATAACATATAACAACATGCATATGAAGCAAAATACCAAATGCACGTGAACCAAGCTATAAGCCTTAAAAACACTATAAAATGCTTCCTCTAATTAGATAACACATACACTAAGCTGAAACTTATTTTTTTAAAAAAAAAGCCAAAATTATAAAAAGCAAAGTTGAGAAATTATCATAATAACTAGGATTATAATTTGTGTCTAACTTAGTCTTACAAATCTTCAAGAAAGTATAAGAAAAGCTAAAAAAAACCTCCAAATTATACATCATCTTATAGGTGCTATCATTATTAAATAAAAAAAATGCATACATATACACACACTCTCTCTCTCTCTCACACACACACACACACATACACACACATATATATATATATATATATATCCACAATAAAAACACAAATTCAAATCTTACTATGTTGATTGATGTTTATGTTTATTCTATTTGAGAACCAACAAAATCACAAAAAGAAAAAATGTCAAATCCATAAGTATGTGTAATACGCTAGTTAATTTCTATTCAAGTTTGTTGGTTAATGGTTAGACAGATTGGAAAGACTTGCATTCCACATAGAATCTAAATCCATAGAAATACACTTAAACAGAAATGCTAACTCTCAAACTTATCATCATTTATATTTAATAAAGTTTCATATTTGACACTTATTAAACACATTAGACTCATGCATGTAAAAAATAAAATAAAATATAATTATGCTATCTATGTTTTGTATACAGATGATATATTGATATTTGGAACTTACTTAAATGTTGTAAATGAAATTAAAATATTTTTTATTTCCAAAGATAAAATACTTAAGAGATGTTAATATGATTTTGAGAATTAAAGTAGAGAATACTAAAAATGGTTTCTTCCTAAGTCAAGCTTACTACGTTGAAAAGCTATTAAGAAAACTTAGTAGTTATTGATGTAGTACTTATTACAACTCCTTATGATCATAATATTCATCTTAATAACAATACTAAAAATATAGTTTCTCAATTTAAGTGTGTCAATATAATTGAAAGTGTTATATTTTTTTTATGAATTGTACTTAGAGTACTTAATATTGCATATGCTTTGGGTATATCAAGAGGATCACATTCACAATCATAATAGTGATCATTTATTAAAGTACTTGAAAGGTACAATGAATTGTAGTCTTTTGAATTATTTTAGAAGATTTCTTTAAGTCCAATTGAGCCTCAATTAATAATGAGATAAAATTTATTAACAAATATATTTTTACCCTAGGAAGTGATGTTATCTCTTGAAAATCATCAAAGCAAGCATGTAAGCTTAACTATACAATAGAATCAAAATTTATAGCTCTTAAACTTATAAGTCAAGAAGCCAAATGACTAAAAACTTAATGACTTATACTATTAGGGGGAAGACCTACACCTCCTATATTTATGTAAGAGAAGAAACATATGCATGCAATACAATATTGTTGGACACCTAATAAAAAAAATAGTGTTATTTATTTGAGTATGAAAAATGTGAAAAAAAATAAAACCTTACAAAATTCCTTACAAAGTTGTTATGAATACATTGAGCAATATGAGCTTGAAGCCTTGAGTGGAGAAAAGTATGATAGATATCCAATTATTGATCAAACAAAGTCATATAAATATTTCTAAGCATTACATGTTTCATTCCTACAATTTGTAATAATGTTTGATGTAATGTTAAGTAATAAGCTATTGATAAATGCATAGCCTATTATTTGAGTAGTACTATAAAAGCATATTTTATGTATCTACGTAAGTGAGTGTAAAAGTATAAGCTACCTTTCATAAAAGGCATAGACAAACTTTTTAGAGCTCTCATAATCAATCCAAAGTATATATAAAGACCTCAAATATTTATGTAAATATTTTATCGTAAAACTATTGCAATTGTAAAAATATAATATGCATTGTGAAGATCTTATCTTTTAAGTCTATTAATTTTAAGAGAAATTCACTTCTTAAACATGGAGTATTGTATTTTTATCACTCTATATTAATTCAATTCAATGAAAATTTATACTTAAACACAAATCTTTTCTCTTGTCCCAAATACTTATCATTGACATTTATAAAATGCATCTATGTATTATTTATTTTTGTCGTTATCTCTTGTTTCAAGATAAAAGAATTATTTCCTAATTTACCATGAAGAAGAATCATTACTATAAAATTATATATTGATTATGTTAAAATACGTGACATTTATTATTATCATTATATCTTGTTTTGTGAACATTAGTTTTTTTATAAAGTCTTTATGATATATTACCCTTTTTAAATGTATTTTTCTCATCCATAATAAAAAGGATAAAAAAAATAAGCATTTGAAAAAATTTGTTCCTAATTATTATCCCTCAACTTTTAATTTTATCTTTCTTTTTTATACAATTAATGGTGAGGCTATATTATATTGTTAGAATTTTTTTTAATCTATTATGTAATTTCTATTATGCAATGACTATTATGAAATTACCTTTTTCCTTTGAGATCTTGACTTACGTTGCTCTCACAACACAATATATGGTTCTCATACAATTAAGGGTTTAGAGAGCACTAACCTGAATCAATTGTTTCTTGATGTTACCTCTCTATTTGATGTCATTGATTCCTTAGTATTTTCTCCAACTCTTCCTTCCTTTTTCAGCTCCTCTCGGATGGTTGAGAGAAACTTCCTTTATGCGTTTACCGTGAGTTCACTTAGAAACCGTGAAAAGTGAGAAAATAGAGAATGCCATAACCCTCATTTGGTAACCGCTCTTTAATTTATATGAAGGGAGAGGGGAGGGTTTCCTTATAATTATATTTACAATTATACCTTCAATGACTTTATATTTTATATTTAATCACCATCATATTAAATCATTAATTAGAGTCATGCTATAAGTTACATAGCCACTATAACAAGATTATTTGATGACATGATTCAATGGCCTATGTGACGACTTGAAGATTCAATGAACTGTAAGTGCACATATCATTGATAATATCAAGTCATCATCTTTTAATGATTTAAGTTGATCGGATCATGGCGGTCACAAGTTATTTGATGACATGATTTCTTCCAAGTATCACAGAACCAACCCAAATCAAAATAGCTTTAATCAGTCATACTACAGATTGTAACTCTAATGTGTTTTTAACACTCAACCTGTTATTAAACTCAAACCATACATGTACATTAACACAATTCAAATAACAAGTAAACAAGCAGAAACAATACTTTTATTGAATTTCCAAAATGTCTACAATAATATGAGCAAAATAATCTATACACATATATGTAAATCACACCATCATGCTAACAAGGACTTGTCTATAATGCCCATTCTACCAAAATGGCCAGAAAACATTTTAGGGAGCAATCACTTAGTTAGCGGATCTGCTATCATTAAATCAGTACTAATATGCTTAATAGACACTTTCTGTTTTTGCATTTCTTCTTTCACTGATAAGTATTATAAGTTCATATGCTTTGCTCCCTTTGAATACTTATCATTCTTAGAGAAGAAGACGGCTGCAGAATTATCACAGTACATTCTCAGCGGCTTTTCTATATTATCAACAATACTAAACCCTAAGATAAAGTTCTGCAGCTACAAAGCATGAATAGTGGCATCAAAGCATGCCACAAATTTCGCTTTCATGGTAGACGTAGCAATAATGGACTCCTTTCCGCTCTTCCATGAAATCGCACCTCCAGCTAACAAGAAGATGTAGCCAAAGGTCGATTTCCTTGAGTCTACACATCCAGCATAGTCTGAATCCAAGTAGCCAACCACTTCCACTTGACTAGATCTCCTATAAGTAAGCATGTAGTCCTTGGTACCTTGTAAATACCTAAGGACTTTCTTTGCAGTCTTCCAGTGGTCCATTCCAGGATTACTTTGATATCAGCCTAACATTCCAACAGCAAAACTGATATCAGGCCAAGTGCATGTCTGAGCATACATTAAACTCCCGACTACTGATGCATAGGAATAGATTCCATTGCTTTCTGTTCCAACTCATTCTTGGGACATTGCATTTCACTAAACTTGTCTCCCTTTTGAATTGGAATTACCCTTGATGAGCACTTTTTCATTTTGAATCTCTCTAATACTTTATTGATGTAACCTTTTTGAGACAATTCCAGTAATCCTTGTGATCTATTATAGAATATTTCTGTTCCAATCACATAGGAAGTCTCACCCATATCTTTCATCTCAAAGTTCTTAGAGAGAAATTTCTTTACATCATGCAACAGCCCAACATCATTAGTTGCAAGAAGAATGTCATCAACATACAGGACTAAAATGATGAACTTACTCCCACTGACCTTCATATAGATGCACCGGTCAACAGTGTTCTCTACAAAACCATATGACATGATGGTATCATTAAACTTAAGATACCATTATCTGGAAGCCTGTTTCAACCCATATATTGATTTCTTTAACTTACACACCATACTTTCTTTACCTGCGGTCAAGAAGCCATCTGGCTGATCCATATAAACTTTCTCTTCCAAGTCACCATTTAGAAAGGCGGTCTTTACATCCATTTGGTGGAGCTCTAAGTCATAATAAGCCACCAAAGCCATAATAATTATTAAAGAGTCCTTCTTTGAAACTGGAGAAAAATGTCTCTTTATAGTCTATGCCATCCTTTTGAGTGTATCCTTTAGCAACAAGTCTAGCCTTGTATCTCTCAATGTTGCCTTTTGAGTCACGTTTGGTCTTAAAGACCCACTTGCAACTAACTCATTTTAAACATTCAAGCAACTCAACTAGATCCTATACCTTGTTGTCACTCATTGATTTTAACTCTTCTTTCATGGCATTCAACCACTTTTCAAAATTGTAACATTTCATGGCTTGCTTGAATGAGACTAGATCCTCATCAATTCTCAAGTCATATTCATGCTCAAGTGAGTAAACCACATAGTCATTTGAAATAGCCAGTCTTTTCTGCCTTACAGACCTCCTTAATGCTATCTCTTGTGATTCACCTTCCTCTTGCTCACTTGTGACTTGCGCATTTTCAGCTGGTTCATCCTCTATTTGTTATTCTTGTGGGTTTGGAACATTAATTTGTTGTCTCCTTATGTTGTGTGATCGTGATACAACAAGAGGAACAACAACTGGACAAGAGACACCAACTACAAGAGTTCCCGCACATGTCTCTTTAATTTTCACCTTTCGTGTTTCACCATTCCCACTAAACTGACCATTTTCAATGAACCTTGCATTTTCAGACTAAACTATTCTCATACTATGGTTAGGACAGTAGAATCTGTACTCCTTTGATTTTTCAGGATAGTCGATGAAATAACCACTTATGGTTCTAGCATCAAGCTTCTTTTCATGTAGATTATACACTCTTACTTCTGCTGGAAAACTCCAGACATGAAGATGTCTTAAACTGAGTTTCTTTCCTGTCCATAATTCATAGGGAGTCTTTGAAACTGCCTTACTAGGAACTCTATTAAGTAGATACGCAACGGTCTTTAATACGTACATCTACAAAGACATAGGTACAGAAATGTAACTCAACATACTCCTAACCATTTTCATGATAGTACGATTCTGCCTTTCAGCCACACCATTTTGTTGTGGTGTACCAAGTATAGTATACTGTACACATATGCCTCCACTTTCCAGAAGTTTTGTAAGTAGACTTGGACATTGTCCACTTTCATCAGATTTTCCATGATATTCACCACCTCTGTCTGACCTCACAACCTTTACCTTTCTATCTAGTTGCCTTTCCACCTTATCAATAAACACCTGTAAGACATTCACTGATTGAGATTTTTCATGCAACACATACAAATAACAATAACGTGAGTAGTCATAAATAAAGGTAATCAAATATCTTTCACCACCCTAAGATGGAATGTCAAACGGACCATAAATATCAGTGTGTATCAACTCTAAGAGTTGACTGCTTCTTGTGGCTGGATTCTTTGATGTGTGTTTAGTTTATTTTCCTTTAATACAATCCACACATACATCCTAGTCAACAAAATTCAATTGAGGTAAAATTTTACTTTTCATTAACCTCATCATCGTTTCTTTGGATATGTGACCTAACCTTTGATGCCATAAGAAAGCAGAGCATTCATTACGCATATTCAAATTACTACTAATAGTACTCTCAACATGAAACAGAGATTCAGCAAATTTAACATTAAGATTGAAACGATATAAACAATCAATTAATGTACCAGATCCAAAATAGTACAAGTGTTTATACAAAGAAAAGGTATTGTTTCCAATCTTAAAATTAAAACTAAATTTGTCCAATTTTGCAATAGAAACTAAATTTCTAGCACATTCAGAAACATAAAGACACTTTTCTAGATCTATGCAACAACCACTATGCAAGATCAATCTGTAAGTCCCTATTCCTTCTATCCGTGCCTTCATTTTATTTTCCATGTACAAGAACTTGTCAGTTCTGCTTATGGGCTGGATCAAAAGAAATCTCTGCATTACATGTGATACATGAGTAGTTGCACCAGAATCTAACCACCAAGTATTTTTAGGTACCTCAATAAGATTTGATTCAAAGCATACTAAAACATAATATATACCTTTCCTTTCGAACCAAACCTTTCTCTTCGGACAATCTTTCTTGAAATGACCAGTCTTCTTGCAGAAGAAGCACCTCTGGCCTTTTTGGATTCGGCCTTCACGAACCTTTAATAAGGCCTTATCCTTCTTGTCCTTGTTGTCCTTCTTACCTGGCTTAGCCTTGCTATTACTACTAGCTCCTTCATGAAATGTGAGATGGACAAAGTGTTCTTTTACCTTCTTCAGCCTCCCTTCTTCTTGAACCAGCATGGCCTTAATTTCCTGTCTGTTTCATTTATCCTTAATGGTGTTGTAATTCACCTGGAACTGATCAAACTCAAGAAGGAGTAAGTTTAAAATAATTTGTGCTAGAAAGAATTCCTTTACCTCCATGCCCATTAATTTCAACTTTGTCGCTTGGTTGATCATGTCTGTCACATGGTCATGAATGGGCCGTGACCAATCAAACTTCTTAGTAGTTAGCTCAGTCAACAGGGTGCCTGTAATGGACTTGTCAGTAATGTCCGATTGTGTATACTCTTTTACCTTTGCCGTAAATTTCCTAGCATTTTCAGTCTTTGGCATTGATGGTTTCACATTTTTAGCCATAGTCATCTTCAGCAAGCTAAAGCTCAGCTTATTCGACCTTTCTCAAGCCTCACAAAGAGTTCTTTCCTCTTCAGTACTGGTCTCTGTGATGGCTGCAGGCTCTTGTTCCATAATGATTGCTAGGTCTAAGTCCATAATACCTAGCTGAAATCGAACTTGTTCAGCCCAATCATCATAATTAAGCTCATTGAACTTGACTACGCCATTGCTCATGCCATACGTATTCATTGAGACTAAAATATTTAACACATGCTTAAACATTTATGCTTTGAATAAACTTAATGGTTTCAGACAATCAACTGTCATCAATTATGCATCCAAGGTTACCTTTGGGTAACGCCTAAATACACAATTTATCTATAATGATGCTAATAAACAACTTTAATTGACAACCAGTTACTCAAACCAATATGCAAGTCATCTTTGGATATACAAACATATTATGAAGTGCTTACATATCTCCTTAATGTCATTAATCATATGCAATGATCCACCTTTAGGCGATCTCCTAGCATTATAATTAATGAGCTAAATTGTTCACTCTTTATTTCCATATAGCATCAAACAATTTTGAACAATTTATAACACACAATTAAATGCTTAAAGAACTTTTAAAGCTAAGCCACTTTGATGACTAACAAGCTACCCTTAAAATTAAGCACTAAATTGTGAAATTCTTATTATGACAATGTAATTTATAATTAATTAACTTGAGAATTTAATCACTTTGGTGAATAAATTTCACTTTTATGTAATTCTAAAATTATCTATATATTTTATGAATTATATTCTCTATTTTGCCGTAAAATTTTTATGCACGACCGTGCTTTTACTTAATGCATGACCGTGCTTCGATGAAGCAAGGCCATGCTCATTTCTGATGCATGCCCCTGCTTCCTAAAGCATGGTCGTGCTTCCTAATGCATAGTCGTGCTTATAATTGATGCATGGTCGTGCTTAAAATATGCAAGGCCGTGCTTCCATTATGCAAGGTCGTGCTTCGTGGAAGTATGGTTGTACTTGTTCCTGATGCGTGGCCCTGCTCCCTGATGCATGGCCCTGCTCACTGATATATGGCCCTGCTCACTGATACATGGCCCTACTCATATTACAGATTCAAAATCTAATGTTTCTAACTTCCAAAACCTTAGGGTTTTCAATTATTGAATCCAAAGCAATTATTCAACATCAAAAAAATGTCAATCCATCGTATAAAATACCTAGGGTTCATGTAATTTGAGAAAAACTTTAATGGAGAATCAATCTCTTATGGAGAATCAACGAAATTCACAACCTTACTCTGATACCAACTGTTAGAATTTTCTTTAATTCATTATGTAATTTCTATTATGCAATGACTATTATGAAATTGCCTTTTCCCTTTGAGATCTTGAATTACGTTGCTCTCACAACACAGTATATAGTTCTTATACAATTAAGGGTTTAGAGAGAACTAACCTAAATTCATTGTTCCTTGATGTTACCTCTCTATTTGATGTCGTTGATTCTTTGGTATTTTCCCCAACTTTTCCTTCCTCTTTCAACTCCTCTCGGATGGTTAAGAGAAAGTTCCTTTATGTGGTTACCGTGAGTTCACTTAGAAACCATGAAAAGTGAGAAAATAGGAAATATCGTAACCTTCATTTGGTAACTGCTCTTTAATTTATATGAAGAGAGAGGGGAGGGTTTCCTTATAATTGTATTTACAATTATACCCTCAATGACTCTATATTTTATATTTAACCACCATCACATTAAATCATTAATTAGAGTCATGCTATAAGTTACATAGGCCACTATAACAAGATTATTAAAATAATCTAACATATACTTGTAGCCTTATGTCCTGGCACACATCTGTGTTAGCCTTTGATAGCAAATCGAGTATCGAGTTGCATCGAGAATTCATCAAAATTTATTTTTTAGTACATTAACAATTACCACAACAAAACACTTATCTTCTTATTTTTCAATATTATTGATATTATTTTTTTATTTTAAAACTAATAAATAATAAAATTAAATCAACCTAATTGTCTTGCTTTTAAGAAAAGAATCATCCACATCTTCAAATAATGATATTTTTATGATATTTTTTTGTTAAGTATGCAAGAAATAAATGGTATTGTTTCTTACATTGCATGAAAAAAACTTTGCAATCATGTATGTAAAGTTGCATAACACACCTAATGAAAAATTAGAAGGCACATTCATTAACAATATACTGATAGAAACTAGGGCTGGGCATCAACAAGTTCGGGTGGATTGGGACTTCAAAATTTAAAACCGAAGGAATCAAATTGATAAAAATTTATCACCGCTTCTATTTGAATCTTCTCTCGGGTTTAGTCAGTAACGGGTTGAATTAGCTGCGGGTTCAACGAGTGAATTCAAACAGGTTCTACCATTGATGAATATCATCGAGAGAAAGTTGGACCGTTGAAGGACAAAATTCCCAAAGGCAATGGTAATGGTGGTGAGAGTGGGAAAATGTTGGGAATAGAAGCAGTGATTATTGCTCCTTCTAGGGAGCTTGGAACGCAGATAGTGAGGGAGTTTGAGAAGGTACTAGGAATGGATAACGGGTAAAAGTGGTTTAGCAACTTGTGGGAGGTGCAAACCAATCCAAGCAGGAAGAAGCTCTCAAGAAGAATAAGCCTGTCATTGTTGTTGGCACGCCTAGTAGGATAATGGAGCTCAGGCAGACTTTGTTTTACAGCTTTACTATTGAAATTCAAGCCTCAGAACTTGTTTTACAACTTTACTATTGAAGTCCAAGTATACAAAGATTGTATTTTATAATACTTCAGTTAGATTCGGATTTCAATAAATTTAAAAATGTAAACTCTAAACTAAATTAATCCGCTTTTAACTGATTTTTTCAATTAATCAATTCATTACTGATCCAAATGAATCTTAAACTTATTTTTTAGTTATCGGATTCATCGGTTTTGGTCGGTTAATTTTTTTTTTTTTGCCCACCCCTAATAGAAACTATAAAATGAATGTAAAAAATTATTTTATTATATATTACTTCATTATAGTCATCCACAGAACAAAAGCATCCTCTAGCACCTACAGAGAATTTGTATTTTTAACAATTTATATAATCACATACGTGCATAACATACATCATTTTATTTAAAAAAGAAAATTACAACTGTATAATTAGAAAATTGTTAGAGAAAACTATATGTAATAATAATAATGACTTTTAGAAAAAAAAAATATCTACGTTGACCTATTAATAAAAGGTAATTGCACCAAGTTGATTTACCAAATTGGCCCCACTAATGTATGCGGCAACTTATAGAAGATAAAAAAAATGTAGTTATTAGGTGAGTATAATTTCATCATCTATACATATTATTCATCTCATAAGTAGGCATTTTTAGTTCTTGTTTCTAAAACATGGTCTTTAAAGCATATACAAAAGAAGTTAAATGGTATATTGTATTAAAATATATTAATGGTCAAAAAGTGAATTGAGGTGAATTGTTAGAATTTACGTAAAAATTAACGGATCAGAGTATAATTTACTCTAAAGTGGGAAAGAGTTTCTACTTCCCTTTTGTGTGTGCATACTGGCAAAATAGGGCCCGATTTAATCAACTAGGCTATGTACAAGGAACCAATTCCTTTTGTGCTTTGTACTATGGTATGGACATTTTACTATATAAAGCTGATTGACCTTTTCTTGGCAAGAAAAAGAGAGCGAGAAAAATAAGACACAAAATTGACCTGCCAACCGTAAACAATAGATAGATTACCTGCAGCTAAGCATAACATGGCATGCCTTCATGACTTCATCAAACACCAGACAAGATTTGTTTTTCTATTTGGCTAATTTAAATTGTATTTTATCAACTTCAATTATATAAGTTTCATTACATATATCAGTCCCGCAAGATTTTTTTTTTTTTTTTTTTTGGCATTTTCGTTTAAACGAAAGTGAAAAATACATTAACCGTATGGTGAAGGTATGGGAGAGAATTCTGGCCCTATAATTTCCTCATGCTTTATTTTAATGAACAATGAAGTAACTTATCCAAGAAGTGAATAATTATTTTTTCACTGTATTTGTGCAACAGTCATATTGCGCTTGTGTATCCGAACTTTACAGGCTGTCTATATCACTTTCATTCCCGTTCTTTCTGTTCATGTTTCATATACTACGTCTCAAAATATTAAGGAGCAACATATTTTAACCCCCACCGTGCTTACCTAAGTAGGCATTAGTCAACCGTTAGTTACTTCTATCTTACAGCACAACACACCACTCAATGATTAGCTTCAGAAGACAGGGTTTATGGTGCTCGACATGCTGGTATACTTTACTTTCAACAAAAGCAACCTCAACACTTGCTCCAGTCACACCAAACCCAACCCCAACAAAAACGTTCTATAGAGAATTTAGTACATGATCGAAGATTCTATAGAGTAACTTCGTATACAATATTAACTTTCAAAATTGATCTCATCATATTGCAACCACTAATTTGACTGAATGACAGTTATTACAAAAACTTATTAATATATGCAACTAAGCTTTCTTCTACTGTGCTGTCAGTCAACATTACATAAGATACAGATACCCACAATGTAGGGGAAAAATGAAAGAATTTGAATATGGCATGCGCCTTCTGTGGATTGGAAAGCAACATAACACAATCCCTGTGCCAGCTCTCCATACTTCGGCTGTTTTCCTCCAATTTCTGAGGAACATGTACAAGTTAAAATATTATCGGATTGGATCTCCCAACGGCTAGCCAATATGAAATCCTGATGACTTGAATGAACTGCTAGACAGATTTGGCAGTTTGAGAGTTGCAATAACACCACCCGCAAGTGCACAGAGGGAAGCCAAAGCAAAGGCTGGAATATTGCCACCACCAAAGAGAGCATCCCATGGGCCAGAACCAAGGGATATGATCATCTAAAGAAGCCAATAATAAATCAAAACAGCATTCAAAACATTTACAAGAAATTCAAACTTAAGAAAGTAAAATGTCTTATTCCACTAGAGTGAGAGATCCATTATGGCCAACAAATACCAAGACTGGGCTATAAGTAGTCACTGATTAACCACAGTGCCACTAGTTCCATCCAAATACCACAAATAATAATAATAAAAAAAAAAAAACCTAGTAGGAAATGAATGAAAATAATAGTTTTGAACAGAGGAAAAATTTGACCTATGTTCCCTTTACCTTCAATTGTTTCTCAAAGTGTTTTTTTATATACAATGTGGTTTTTCAGTTGTAATAAATATTAACTATCCGTTTCGAAAATGCATGGCAAAGGAATTTTATCCAAAAATAATAATAAGGAATAAGTTGGGGGAGAAAAATTGCACATCATCAGTATTGCAATATGGACACATAAAGCAACAAAAACTTTATTCCATTAGGTTAAGTTGGTTACATGATTCATATGATGCCACTGGACTCGGTCAATATGAACAGACACACACACCAATGATTGATAATAAAACAAAATAAAAACCAAGATAACTCTTTAACTCCAAAAGGATCTGTTCTCTAAGAAAGGGAGAGCAGCAGACAGCAATACTTGAGAAGAAAAAGTTACCTGAGGAACAACAATTGCAAGATTTAGAACTCCTATAGCCAATCCTGCATAACCATGCAAACACCTTGAAATAAGAAACTTTAAAGGACTAAAATTTAAGCATATCACATCATCTACAACAAATACCAACCTTGGCCACCACCTGAATCAGCAGTCAACTCTGCTGTGACAGCAAAGGGGACACTATAGGTAATCTGGCACAGAAACAAAGAAAATTTATCCAGTCATGAACTTCCATAGATATTTCATCGACAATAGTATGATTGCTTAAGAGGATTGGTAAGGAAAGGAATATGGAAATGCAACTAAATAGTTTAAATGTGGAAATGAAGCACTTCTTATACTTACCGCAAGAGGAAAACCAAGAAGAACGAACACAACCAAGGAAGCAATCTTAATTGCTTCACTTGCTCCAATTACGTGTTCTATCCCTCCAGAATAATCTCGAATGGAAATTAGACTAATGATAGCAGTGCCAGCCATGCAAATAAAGACAATAAAATTGCTCACTGCCCATACTAATTTTGCACCCATCCACTTACACATTGGTTCGATGAAAAAAGAGCTTATTCCAAGGACAACCTATCAAGCCATATAAAAGCAATGTCAGATTAACAATTGTGGATGAAGAAGTCCAGAATGTCTCATTTAATAAGTGCCTGATCATCATCAGTAAGGTTTTACACAAATCTCTTTAAAAAAATGTTTAATCTTGAGTTCTTACAGAATTCAATAGCAAACCAAATGCACCTTCTCTAACACCTTGATCATATAGATCTACTTCAGAAGTGTTCCCTTTTGGATCCCCATGATAAACTTCTCTCCCCATCCAATCCGTATCAAACAGAAAGAAGGGAAACCATGACAGCTGCAGGTTGACATAGGGTTGAAGGAAACATATTTAGAATTTCAAATGGGAAGCACCAGCACAAGACTAATAGCATTCAAACTGATTTGAAAACACAAAACCCTTTGCAAATAAATACTGAAGTACCTACCCAAGTGAGAGACATTACGACCAGCACTGAATGCATTGCAGGTGGCAAATGCCTCAAACTTGTCAACAAGTTTACCATTACTGCTCCAGGCCCATCCATTAAATTTTCAGCATGATCTTCTGCAGCTTCAAAATTCTCATGCTTCATCCCTACATCTTTCTCAATGTGATTCTCACTTATCTTACCATTGGATTCATTCATAACAGATAAATGCTTTGATTTTGAAAATTCAACATCATTCTGTTGTTCATCCAATAAAGGCGCAGAATCTGACAAGCGATGATGTTGACTCGCAGAAGTAAGTGGAACCTCATTAGCAAAATAAAGGGTTACAACAGTGCATAACGTCAGAAACACCTGCCAATATTTCATGATGAGATTCCTGCTATTATATAAATTAGTCATACATTAAAAACTGTATGTCTAACTCCGTGTGATTTAACTTGGCAGATCTGCCAATTGATAAGCTCAGGCCATAATGGCACTGCCTTTTCCAAATAGTTCTGCTATTTGCTTTTATTAAAGAGTACGGCAGGTAGAGATGATGTTGACCCACAAGATAATGCAGGTAGAGAAGAATCAGATGATGTTGCCTCACAAGATAATGCAGGTAGAGAAGAATCAGATGATGTTGCCTCACAAGACAATGCAGGTAAAAATGATAGTGTCCCAAAACATAATTAATAAAAACGAGTAGAAAAAACAACTAGAAAAACTGTAGAGTTTGTGTTTACTTTTCAATAATAGAAAAAATAGCCATTCTAAGATCAGTCCTGCTTATAATATCTGACAACATATACTAACAAGTAAAATATGAAGGTTCAATCAAAAGAATTTTTAGCAGTAACTTACCACAGCAACAAGAAATGCTGCCTTAAGATTGCCACAAGCTTCGCAGCAAGCTCTATTTGTCAAGAAAGGGAACCATCTGTTTAGTTAAGAAAGGGAAAAATATTATTCAGAAGGAAGTATAGATAGAATAACTGTATAACACATATATAAAGCCAACACCAGTGTATTTCCAAGAGGCATACAATGCTCACATAGATGATTTCATGGCAACAAAAACAATAACAGGCGCCAATTCCTAAACTTTGGATTTAGAGTAATCTATTTTTCAAAACCACATCTGAAATCCTTTGCATGAGCATTTCCACACCATTATTCCTATCTCTGGCTACATTCTGCCATGAATCCATATAATCCTTTGGCAGAAGTGTAAAAACAATCATTCTCCCTTGTCTTGTTTCCAATTATTGATTTGTTAAGAACATATTTCATAGATTGGTGACAGAATACATAAGCAATGGATTTTACATAGTTAGCGATGTATCAAAACTAGAAATAAACACAAAATATGGGCAACGTCTCACTTGTTCCACTTTCCACTAGCACCAGAAGAATATCCTAGGATGTTTCCAACTGCCATCCATGAGCAAAACACAGCATTTGCGACATTGCGTTGATCAGGACCTAAATAGAAGAAAATTATTGTACCATGATATCTCCTCAGTCCTCACTACCAAATAGGTAATTAATATGACATGAAAATCAATAATCCACAATGTGGTGTTGAGAACAAGATAAGCAAGCTTTACCAGACAGATCAGCCAAAAGAGCTCGAGCTGGGCCCTACAGATTAAATTTGAAAAAATAAAGGGACACTTAGTTTACTGCTGTGCAACTGTGAAAATACAAAAATAAAATAACAGAACAACATGTTGATTGTTTAGCAAACTTACCTGTACTGTGTTGTTGGCAAGGTCCAGCATCCAGAAGCCAAGAATAAATACAAGAGCAGCCCTTGTTCGAGTTCCTTTAAATGTTCTAAAATTTTAGGCAGATGAATTTCGTTAATATCTAAGTTAATATATTGATACATAAAAAGTAGAAGAAATAAATGAGTATGAAAAGAACAAAAGGATGATAGCAGAAACCTGCAATGCTCATTTGTATCACCTAATACATATCCAATGTCTGCAGAAAACCCGATCAATATCACCTAAATTAAAAGACTTAGTTTAGCCTGTATATAATATTGTAGTGTAAAAAAGTATGTAGAAATAAACAATCAGTGTCACCAATGCTTACAGCCACAGATATCATAAGAGATCCAGCCAGAATGAAAGGACGCCTTCTGCCAAACTTTGAAGTACATTTATCACTCCAAATACCAACGCATGGTTGAACCTGAAGAAAAGTTGAGACAAACATGTGACTCACTAGCTTAAAATCAACAAGAATAAAGCATAAATTTGTTTGGAGCACACCATCTACGTTCCACAAGCAGTTTTTTGCAATGCAAATAAAGAACAAGTCAGTTCTATAGCACAACATGCAAGGATGAAGCAGCAAGAGGCAAACATGAATTTATAAACAGTTGCACATACATGAATATTGATCAGAAAATAGATAAATAAGTCATTAATATCATTACAGAACAATTAAAACTAAGGGGTAAAAAGGAGAAAAAGACTTGAATATGTTCAATGGAGCAGTAAGAACCACTGCAGTAAAAATGGCGAGAACAAGCATGAAATGAATTTCAAAGACAATGACAACTGCAATCAAAGATTAAAGGAACACTATCACCTACCACAAGACCTGTAATGGGGCCACAAAGCCAAATAAATGACGAAAACGCATGTCCAATTCCCAACGTCTGCATCAAAAGGTAACAGGTGCATAGTGAATCGCAAAGTTGAATACAATGATAAACACAAATACACAAATTAAACATAGAAAATTGAATAATTAAAAGCAAAGAAGATCTTATAGGAACCAAAATTCGTAACAAATACAAATTCTGAACAATCTGCTATCAGCCAGGAGTGAAATGAAAAAATTGAAGTGAGACACGGAAAGGTAAATTCCAGTGCCAAATGAAATCTAAAAAGCTTTCATCGATAACAAATCAACAATCAGATTGCAATAACAAACAAAATGCGCAACCGGAAACAAAAGGATCTGATCAAACACACAACCGCAAACCTCAAAACATAAAAAAGACGACAATTGATTTGAAAAATAGAGGAACCTGAATGTAAGGTGTCAAAAGAGAAAGCTGCAAGGCCCAACCGAATTGAACACCGGCGGCGACGGTGCAACTGAGAATGAGTTTGACCAAGGAAGCGTTGGTCGTCGGCGAGGGAGAGTGATTGGACGACTGCGAATTGAGGTCGATCCGGCGACCGCGGGGGTCGACGTCGACGAGTTCAACTTCGGGAGCAGACGAATCGTCCCTGAGGTTCTTGTAGGGAACACGGATCGACATTGACTCAGACTTCCCCGCCATCGCCACGCGCTGCCGGACATTCAAGCGTATCCAGTTCCCAAATGGTGAGAGAACGAGGAGTTCTAGGTTTTCCTTTTTGCAGGGAAATGGAATCGATGATCGAAGAGAGAGTGTGTGTTAGAGAGAGGTCAAAGAATTTAGGCGGGTGAAGATGAAGAAGAGAATGAAATGGAGACTACCATGGTCGCAAGCGATATCTGCTACGTTGCAGCAGCGTCAAGGATGGTACCTCGCCTCCTACTTCCACTGCCACGTGGCAACCTCGAACTGCGTGTGGGTCCACCGCTTACTAGAGGTTACCCCATCTTTGGTGAAACTAAACTCGTTTAGTTAAAATTGGATCCCAAAGTTAAACCAACCATTTTGATAAATGACCACCGTATTGAATAAGAGAATTAATCTTTTAGAAGTAATTCTAAGTACTACAATATAAAATGTAATAGAAGTTTTTTCCATTTGAGTTTAATTTTTCTGTAATGTCTGTTAATTAATTAAAATAAATTATAAATATTATTCAAAAAATAAAATAAATTATAAATATAATTTTTATATTAATTATTACGTAAATTAAGAATCATTACTGATATATCAATCTATAATTAAATAACTGTTAACATTGTCAGTATATTTAAATTACTTTTTGTATCTATACTGTTACATTAGGTGTGATTTTAATATTTTAAGTTAATTTGAAATTAAATAAATTTATTTTTTAATAATTTTTAATCTAAAATTATCAAAATCTTATTTATTATCAAAAAATAAAAATACACGGATCGATTGATACTTTGTCTAGGTTATTATTCCTGACCCCAAATTAGAATTTGACGAGAAAAAAGTGGTTACACTAGTCTTCAAAATCCACCAGTGGGGCCTATTTTTATAACTGTACTCACGAGTACACCGAATTTTCCACCCAAAGGTAAGTGATCCTGCAGTGAAGATGATCTTCGGTTGAATTAGGACCCTACGATTTCAAGATTTGGAGCTTTTGGAGTATACACGGCTAGGATTCAATATATTTAATATACTTTTTACAAAATTAAAAAAATATTTTTTATGAGATAGTATATTAAAAACTTTTATTATGTTTTTAATGCTTTTTTATTTTTTTCAGAAAAAATTATGTTTTTAAGTCAATGTCTTACTTCTTAAGGCACTAATAACAAAAAGCAAAAAGTAAAAGAACGAAAAATCACAAAGGAAAGAATTTTTCATTTTTTGTTGAAGATCTTTCAACATATTTTTATTATTAAAGTTTTCTGACCTTATAACAATTAATATAATTTAGTTAAAAAGAACAAAAAAAAAATACGTGAATTTTATCAAATTATGTTAAAATAATATAGTATCAATTGTTAATATTTTCCTTAAAAATGAATTATAGTCGTCGCCGACATTGTGGACCTTTGGTGGCGGACATGTCTGGAAGTGCAATGGTGACTCGGTGAGTGGACGCTTGCTAAGTCAGCTGACTCGGCTCGGACGGTACTGTCTGACCCGACTCAAAAAGTTTATTAAAGAGATATTATTTTTAAAAATTATTAGTTAAAAATGTTTACCTTTTATTTTTAAATTAATTAAACATATTATGAAACTGAAAGAAAAAATATTCTAATTTATTTTAAAATAAAATACTTAGAAAAACACATTTTTCATACAACATGATCATCCACATAACATAATAAAATTAAGTAAATATCTATTTTAATCCTTAAAATTGTAAACATGAATTAACTTGGATGCTTAACTTTATAAATATTTCCCTCTAATCTTACAAATTTTCTCACTTATTTTATTTTATTTTTTTTACTTTGTTTTTATCGTGATTTTATATGTATGAAAAAAAAATATGTAAAGCTAAAGACCAAAGTGATTTTTTTATAAAGTCAATAATTAAAATGATCGATATTTACATTTTATAGTCTAATTAAATATAATATACTTATATGATTTAAAATGTAATCATATCTGAGGAAAGTGTTAAACTTAACGCAAACATTATTGGAATTTTAAGTTTCGTAGTTCAAGCGAAATAGATAGATGAAGAGGTTTTCTTCACGTTGATAACCAGGCAATTGAATCTTCTTGTTATTCTGGCGCAGAAATTTGACCCAAATTACAAGGACAGAAAACTAAATTTAGCCATAGATATTATTACTTCAATTGTAGTTAGGTAAAATTCTCTTAGTAGAGATGACAAATATTACAAGTTTAAAAAAAAAAGAAGAAGAAAGAAAGATATCCATGAGGTTAGCATAAAAAAGGACCATAAAAAGAGGCAAGGCTATAAAAGCCAGGTAGTAAGGGTGCTTTACATGTAGGGACGAGTTTGAAATGTAGCATGGTGAGAAGACAAAAAAGCCAATTATATTGCAATATTGCCATATTGCATCAGCCATTTGTGTAGAGTTTGTAAAATTGATCATGCACATCCTAACAATAATGACATTTAGTATTATGTTATTCACAAAGAAGCGTTGTACCAATGTTCTATACTTTTATACCTATAAACTCCTGATATATATACACCAGGTGTCCTGAAGATATAAAAGTACTGCTAAAATAGGAACAACAAATGCTTTTTAGAAACAGGCAGACAGATATACAAGAAAAGAGACTTGACTTGTGCCAATGCCTCACTGCTTAGCACTGCGATTGCCCAAATCAGCAGCAGCCTGTGCCGCCCGCGTTAGAGCACCTGACACCCACAAGGCACCCTTTGAAAAATAGCTACTATTCACCACAGTGTTTGCAGCTGCTGCTACTGATCTTCCGGTTGCGGATGCAGCTGACTTGGCAGTGACAGAAACATTATACCTTTGATCCACGGATTTAACCGCTTCAACGCCAGCAGATATCTTATCAGTGAGGCCAATTCTCTGGCTCAGTTCAGCAACCTTCGCTGTTGCAGTGGCAGAAACTTGATGAGACTCGTCGAAGTCTTTAGCCTTAGCTAACGCATCCTTGCTGAGAACATATCCCTTTGCCAGCATGGTCTTGACAACTTCTTGAGCCACAGTAACTGCTTCTCCAGCAGAGGAAACAAATTGACTGCTGTGTAGAGTCTGAAAGAGGACATCTGAGATCATGAGCTGAAAACCATAATAACCATTAGCAGTTTAGAAAAAATTAAACGAATACAGTTACATACAGTTGAAGCGGTATCCTCCTCATGCCCATAGGAAGGTCGGTTCCAAAAGTCAAATTCATCTTCATACTGCCCCCAGCGAGTTATGCATACACGATGATCTAAAATAGTGGCTCCCTAACAACAGAACAGATTGTGAAGAAAGGTATAAATAAAGTATCAAAGGTTATCATATGATTTAGTTGCATAAAATTAAAGATCTAATCAGTAACCAGCTGCCAGAATCAGTACTCACACTGAGCAAGCAAGCAGTTTCTTGAGAATAAGCATCTTTGAATGTTACATAAGCAGTACAGGCACAATCACCAGACCTGTCTCAAAACAATAACCAAGTGTCATATCAGTTCTACACCTGTTTAAAGTCAACAAAATATCTCGAAAACATCAATACTATATCTGGAGACTACAAATAATTTAGTTTCGACTACTCTTCAGGCTTTGACAATGATAAGTCCTCCACTAGCTGCTGGGAAAAAAATTAATCCCCCTTCAGAATTAATAGATCTTGTGTGTACCAACTCAAATATGCCCAGCATATGAAAAGAATATATTATAGGAAAAGGAAGAGTGGGCCAATTAATGTTAAGGTCTGTTAGGAACCAGATATTAGACTGTAGAATTAATTGAAAAAGTCTGGGAATGGTTATATTATTTAACGTAAAAGAAAGCAATACAGGAGGAAATAAACAACCCCACTGCCACAGAGCACCGCACCTATAGAGAGACTACAGCTCCCTGTCCATAACAGAATTTCCCTATCCAAAAAAGTAATCTCTCTCTCCCCTCTTCATTCCCTATATTCCCCCAAATCTTCATTCCCCTCTTGTTTGGCAATTCTGTTACAACTTCTGCCACCTCATCTTTTATATTCTTAGCAGCACGAGTGGTGACACTGGCATTGCAGTGTTCACCCAGAACTAGTCAAAGGGGCTAGTGCACAGCCAGCCCACATGAGCACCGGAGTTGTGGAGTGTGGTAGGATTTTAAGATCCAATTACAAGGTATGAAGCCTGAGCATGGTAGTCAAAATTGAGATTCTACGTAGGATCGGAGGAGGGGTGTAAGATCGTAACTCGTAGAATCGTAACACGAATCGTAAGATCTTACAAAATTAGATAAATGTATATAAAATAGTATAATATATAAAAATAAAGGAAGATAAACAAAGGAAAATGAGGGAAGGAAGCCACCCTTAACTCAACAAAATGAGGGACACATGCCCATTAAAAACAGAGACAAAGAAGAGAAAGAAAAGATAGATTAGGTAATGTAATATGATGGAAAGACTATTTTATCCTTAAAAAAAATTTAAAACAGAATCATTTTAAGGGCAAAAAGGGAAAGTTATATTGTTTTTAAAAGGTAAAAAATCTTTTTTACCCTTAAGAAACCCTAAAATCTGCCTCATTCTGGGGATAGAAAGGAAAAGTTGACAACTTTTGCTCCAGCAGCACTGTTGATGGCTACAAATATAGCTGCGATGGTCGCCACAGTAAAACGTTCCGTTATGACAAGTCGTCGGGGCAGAGCAGAGTCGCCTGCGCAGACAAGGTCGCCGGCGCAGAGCAAAGTCGTGAGAGAAAATTTTGTCACTAGAGCGCAAGCTATAAGGATCGCAGAGCATAGGAACGAAATCGCAGATCAAAGGAACGATTTAGGGATCGCAAAACAAAATCAATTTTAGGGTTTCAAGCAAACCGGGTCACGGGTTATTGGGTTAGAAACACGTGGGATCGTTCGTCCTTACCGGTTTTACGTTCTAGCACGGCGATCCCACCCGATCTGGCTAAATTACGATCCTGAGTACAACAGCTAGCTTTTATGGTGTGGTTCTCCCAAGGCTCTCATTAGAATGAAACTAAGTTCCACAAAGAAAGCCCCCATACAACCAACGTAAACCATGATTTCCAGCCAGTACATTAAATAGCAGTAACTATTTTTCTCACGTTAGTTTACTGCAGCATTCACCATTTCATTGTGTTCTACTATGCCCATGGAATGTGCACTAGTAGAACATAAGAATATATTTTTTTGGCAATTTGATATAATACTTTTTTCTTCATATATTGCAAAAAAAACTTTGGATAGAACAGCTTCTTTTGATTTAAAAAAATGACTCTTTCAGTTAAGGGTCTCAAGTACTGAAATTGAAGAGTGCATAAATTTTGAGTTCAGTTGTGAAATATGAAATATTAAATTCTGATTTCCAACTTTGAAACAAGAAGATACATAGGATCAACAAGTGAAGCCCAAAAATACAAAAATAGTAACAATGAAACATCAATAACTAGCCCATGCATATCCTTCAAAACCAAAATGAAGTCTAGCATCTAATGCTTACCTGACAATTTCAACATACTCAATTGCACCAGAGAAAGCAAAAAAGTCATACACATCCTTCTCAGTGGCTTTAGGTGATAATCCTGTAACTTCTATAGTATATCCACCAGAATTCATTTTTCTTGGGTGCTAATTCCTTATACTGTGACAAATGGTAAAAAAGTAAATCCAAGTCAGAAAGGATATGATTAACAAGCCAAGTGTGCAAGTAAATGGAACTTAGAAAAGAAACATGTACATTTTGAACTTTCCAACATTTATCCAACAGTGGCAATCGGACATATTCATCATATATTTTGAACTTTCCAACATTTATCCAACAGTGGCAATCAGACATATTCATCATACAAAATTGACAAACAAGATTAGTAAATCATGTCAATCGTCAGTCATGCACATGTAATAAGAGATCTGGATCTGGAAACGATCATAAAAAATAATCCTACATACCAGAGATAAGAGAAAATCTAAGGTGGAAATAGGACTTTATTCATGCAAAAAGAAGGATTGAAAGTCACATCATTGCCCTGAATTTGGATTTTCTAATTTTGTGGCAGGAAAAGTCACTGACTTTGGGAAAATTTAGGTCATTGATTTCAGAATTAATGGTCAAGATTTTATCATACTTATTTTATTAAAAAAAATATCCTAAACACATGATGAAATCTTGGCCAATAAATTTAAAACCAATGACTCAAATTCAGTCAAAATAGTGACTTTTCCCGCTACAACGTCAGATCCTCATTGCCCCCGGCAAACAAATCTTTCAGTCAAATATTTGACATTCCACCGGCATTGCAACCAGAAATAGTTTATTTAAATAAATAATAAAAAAAAAAACAGCACCATCTTTCCATTATCTGCACTGCATCACATTCTTGCAGCCACTACCCTGATCACCCTATCAGGACATCACCATTGCATGTAACACTAGACGGTAGTTCTTTCCAGTTGCCACCATAATCAGCCACCAACTATGCCACCTTCCTCTTCAACGCACCACTTTCAACACCTTGACCTTAACACATCAAATTTATCAATCACAACCTATCTCCTTCTCCACCACCATGACCAATCACAAATACACCTTTTCAAACACAATTGTCATCGTAGTGACCGGGGCGGCACCATTGAATCCAAGAATGCCTATATCTTCAGAGCTAAAAATTCCTCTGTTAAAATTCCAATATTACATTTCCAGAGGTTAATTCCCAATTCTCTAACTGACAGGATTCATCATTAAAAAAGGAATCAGAATGTAAAATAAAAAAATTAAAAAAAGCTAAACATGATTAAATTCACAAGTTCAAATTGCAATACGGTGAAGATTTCAGTTTTCAAGCATTCCACCATTCCATCACTATCATTTGTGTCCCTAAAAATACCCCTTGCATTCAATTTCCACTCCTCTTATCAGACTACAACCCCCCCCCCCTCCCAATCAAAAAATGAATAAATAGAAAGAGGTACATCAAAGACCAAATTCTATTAAACTAAAATTTTGCTTTACTTTTCAATTAGATACAAAACCCAAAATTTTAGATACCGAAATGAGAAAGTAACCAATCCAAAAAGAGAGAGTAAAAGAAGGAATGAGATTGGAGTATGTACCAGTTGGGAATTGAGACAGAAGAAAGCGACTTCACGATGCGGAGGAAGCGATGCTGTTAACTATGCCGCACCCACCCTCGCCAATGTGAACCCATTTTCGGTTTATAAGTATTACTGTGTTCCACCTTGGGTCCTAACAAACTCAAAAGTATTTATCCATATACTGACAAAAATGTTTACATTTGAATTTAAGGTATGCATATAATAAAATAAAAAAATAGAGTAAATATTCGGTTTAATTTCTTAATTTATATAATCACTTGAATTTTGGTTTTATAAATATTTTTTTATTTTTTAAGAGTTACACATTTTAGTTTTTTTTACTTCAATTTTTATTATTTTATATAAAAAAGAATTAAAATGAAATCTGATAAAATTAAGAGCTAAAAGGCTTATATATCGAGGGAAATGAGGATTGACTATAAAAATAAGTAATAGATAATTATGTTTTTGCTAGATTTAAGTTGATGTTCTCTTTAATTTTGATTAATTATATTTAATTTTTATAATGTTAAATTATTTAAATTAATTTGTATTAAATTTTTTATTTATTTATAAAAATATAATTGATGTGTGATATGTTATTAATTTATTAAGAAACATATATAAATATTAAATTAAAATAAAATTTGATCTTCATTGCATTTTTTTTATTTAAATATTTTATATGCTTTTTCATTATTAATTTTTACAAGTCAATAATACATTATATTTTTATTAATCATGCGATAAAATTTTAAAAATAAAATTTCAATTTGAATAATTAAAAATTAATAAGTACTTAATGAAAACAATTAAAATAAGAAACTAAAATTGCATGAAGGATAAAATATAAAAACTAAAAGTATAATTAAGCTTGAAAGTAATTAAATATAATATCACATATGTTGTTAATTTTGTTGTTCAAATAATAGAACATGTACTCATGTATTCATATTCACATTATAAGGTAGTATGATAATTTATTTATTTTTTTATGCTAACAATGGAGTTAAAAGTCCAAAGAACAAAAAAGACTAGGGAAAAGTCTTATCAGACCACTACCGCTAGCATTTAAACAAAAAAAGAAAGTAACACATGGAACATAATCAAAACAAGAGAAAGGTAAAAAATCCTTTAGGCTTACCTTATCCATTCTATATGCATAAGAGTTACCTTCACTAAAAATATGGACAAATTTTATGAATTTAATGGGTTTAATCAAATTCCTAATATTAGTAATCAAGGTAATCAGTGGGTGATTAGGATGTTGAACTTGCAGAACCAGAAACAAGACTTCTTTGGAATCACTCTCCACTCACATAGAATTAATCTTTTTTAGATACTGATTGAAGATTAAAAAATAAGCTCTAAAGTTTAGCAATAACAAGGGAACATCTATCTAATTTGCTGCAAAAATCAGAGATAAATCTTCCATTAGTGTCCTGAATTACCCTACCACAAGTAGCTTCATCAAAGAAAAGGGATACAACACCATCAATATTGAGGTTCAACTGGCCAAGAGGGAGAGGAATCTATTTAACTCTCACTGGATCCTTAACAATTCTAGGCAAAGGCCTAATCACCTTGCAATAATTAAACTAAAAATAGAATCACATAGAATTTTATAAATTATTTGATGGGAAGGAGAAGAAAGAGATTAGAAAATAAAGAAATTCCTATCTTTCCATAAATGTCAAGTTATGGTACCAAATAAACTAGGCCAATTAGTAAAATTACTAAGTTTGTTCTAAGTTAAATTAGGAAGTAACTAATCCATAATACCTAAATTGTAAAATTGAACCTATTGGTTAAGAAAAAGAAAACGCTCCTAGACTGTAACACCTTAAATTAAATTTTTAATTAAATAATAATTTCACAAATTTGAATAACCAAATTTTTATAAGATATTTTGAAATAAGAGAAGAGTTACATATTAATATCAAATAACTGCTACAAGATTAATTCAATTACAATATTTTCAAAATAAAATCTAAGTCCTATAGCAGTCCATCCGTCCCTTGACTAAGTTCGGTGTTGATCGTCTTGATTACCTGAAAAATGAATGTAAAGATGAGTACTCTACATTACTTAATACACGACTATCATAAAGTTTCACCTTGCTTATATTTCACGCAAAGTACACATAAACAACATTTTTATTTCAATTTGACACTGATGCACTCATGGCACCAAACAATCATATATATATATATATATATATATATATATATATATATATATGAAATTAACAAACAATAGTCCCATGCACTCACTGCACGCCAGCTACACTCACTGTGATACTGTGATCACAGATTCATACTATGAATGATCACCAGTTGCCCCCGCCTCACGGATACCACGTGGGCAGTCACGGGTCACTCAATAAAGGTAGTGGTCAGAGGTCTAATCAGAAAAAGAGAGTGTGGCCCGTGGTGCACCTATTCCACAGTCGGTGTCACCACCACTCTCTCTTCCCTAAGGTATTTCTACCGTCCTCATCTTTCACACTCTTAGTGTATCTCATAGTACATTACAATGACGCTAACACACTTATTCACACATATTCCATTCACGCATGTAATAATCATGCTTACACACGGCACACAACCTATATTGCATTCAAATACATGGTACTAGGCCCACACTCATTTTATATTACACGGCACATAGCCAATATTTATCTATATTACACAACCCTCGGACCCACATTTGTTCATAATATTTGTTCTATCATGCAGCATCTAGCATACAATTCACATTCATCAATTTTGGGTAAACACACACAATATTCACATCTCACGGCACATGGCCCTCATCACATTTTTCAACAATTTCCTACCCTCTAATTCAGTTACATCACAATATTCAACAATTAACAGCAAATCACACATAATAGAGTAGGATAAAGTCTTTCTTTACCTTGAATTGAAGACTCACACTCAGATTCGACCTTGAAAATGCTCCCCACACAGATTTCAGCCTAACCATATGGAAGAACTCCATGAGAACCCAAGGAAACCACAAAAACAGAGAATGGGGTTGAAAAACGAAAACTCTAATCATTAAAACTCACCTCTAAGCATTTCTCACATGGATTTAACCTTTAATCAAGCTCTCAAATGACTTTGTAGGCAATTTAATTTGTGGAAAAAGGTTTTGGGTTGAGAGAATCGAAGGGATTGAGAAAAATGAATTCTCAAACCCTAAACTCCTTTTTAAAACTCCTCTAGTCGTGACACTCTCGCCACAACGAGATATTCTCGCTGCAGCGACACGCCCTCTCGCTACAACGAAAAACTTAGAGAAAATTGTACTATGATTTCTGCAGAATCTCGCTACAGCAAAACCCTATTGTTACAGTGAGACTGCTCCCAGAAATGCGCCCCAAACTGTCGCTCTGTCGCTACAGCGAGATATTCTTGCTACAGCGAGAAGGCGACAAATGCATGCCTTTTTCTTAAGGTCCTCTCGCTGCAACAAGGACAACCCAGTATTACACCCTTAACCTGTTTTTAACATAAAAAAAAATCCAATCTAATCATATATACACATCTATTCGCACTCATATGCATTTATACACATCACCGTTTAACATTTACTATGCACTCAAGTGCCAATTCCAATATTCAAGTACATTTATACACACACACACATATATATATAACAATAATCAAGGTTACAAAAATTCAGGGTGTTACACAAACTTGCTTAAAAATAGTCTCGAAGCACATGCATAATGATTTCAGAAGCTTCTCTACACCTTGAATATAAGGAGGAATCAGTCATATTCCTAATATACCTTTTCTCATTGGTAAGCAACTTACCATAGGCAAATTTCCATATGAAAAAACACTATTTTAGAGGGCCCTTGCCACTTCCAAGCAGATTTAAAAATCTTCTAGTTTGATTAGTCTTAAAATAAATATGGTAAGTAGACTTTATAGAAAAAATGTCATTTACTATTAATTTCCAGAAAACATATTCAAGACCCTTTGACTAAGCAGGAAGAATAATTTTAGATATATACTAACAGATCTAGGGAGGGAGCACAAAATTTATTTTGTACAAGTCTCAGCCGCATTAGAAAAAAGGGCAATAGGAGAATCAAAATCAATGTTAGAAACTCAAGATAAAGCAACAATAGATAACTCAGGCATCAGGGAACACCAATCATCTTTCTAAAACTTATAGCCATATCATCTCCAATTATCCAGCCTAAACCCTATTAAATTTGCATAGAGGAATTCTAAATTACTAGATTACATGTATTTGACTGATAAAAAAAAGTACTTTTAGAATAATTTAGAATTCTTTATCAAATATAAGAAATTTTAAATAACATGTCTTTAGACAGAATTTAAAATATCTTTTGTTATACTTAATTTTTTCTAATTATCATTCATAATTTTTCTCATATTTTAATCATCCTTCCTTATCTGAAATTCTAAAATTCTCCATCAAACATAGTCTAAAATTTGTCACATCTTTTTAGTCATTCTTTGAATCACCTCAAAAGAAGGCAAGAGTCATTCATTTATTGCCAATTTGATCTCACAAATACTGGAAAAATAACTATTAAAGGTTAAATATTTCATGTAAAAATCAATTCATTGATTTCATAAAATATTTTGAATTTTTCATAAACGTCTTTTGCAAATTTCTATTATAAGTCTATTGACAAACACATATATTGAAACTTACATTGTTTCAAATGGACAAAATTTTCCTTGCAAGATATAGTAATTTTCAACATCTTGAAAGTTGAATTGCATATAGTTGGACAGTAAAGAATCAATTTTTTAGTGTAAATAATGGACAATTATTTAGTTGCTTATTCAAATCTTTCTTTTATTTTAGGTGTTGCACTCCAAAAAGCTATTTTGAATCCTTTCAATACTATATTTCACCATATCTAACTCATCCTTTGCAATAAAATTGAAGATATGTACATAACAACGCATGTGAACTAAAGAACCATTCTTTCACATAACACTTAATTGTAACTTGTCATTAATTTTATCAATCATAGATTCATTTGTATGTTGTTGTTATCTAAGGTGATAGTAGACAATTTTGAATTAATAACTCAATTCATCAAACAAATCATCAAAATATTATTAAGCCTATCACTTACATGGCCTATCATAAAAAAATTTACAATCAACTATTGGTTATATAAATAATTCACATAAAGACAACATAACATTCAAAGCTAGTATCTATACATTTATCTATAAGCAAAATTATAAAAGCAATACACTTATGTAAATTTAAATAAAAATAATGATAATTGATAATTTTTACCTTAAAATGTGGCTTCGTAAATTCAAGAGCTATCTATATAATGACTAGTGATAAATATTTATCCCTTTTTTATTGTCTGAAGTACTAGATACTCTTCCTTCATTAGTATTTATGAAGATCTTTCATTATCATAGACTTTCATTATCTATTTCTTGATGATGTTTTGAGAAGAAACTTAAAACATTGGTTAAAGTGCAAAAGAGTAATGTTTTGAATCTAATATGGTCCACTATTGAGAGAGGATACTCATGCATGATAATAGCATTTGTTATATTCTTTTTATATTATTTTCATTATAAGTTATAATAGTTATTTCATTTTTATCTTTTACGATCTTTTGTAATAACAATTTCTCCGTGCATACTAATATTATGATGAATGCATAAGTCCATATGTTGTCATAAGTGCTTTATTTTATTTTTATTTTTTTTACTTTCCACCAAGGTATTTCTTACAATAATTATATTGAACTTTATCTTTTTCATTAATTTTAATTTATATGAAGTAGTTCCATATCATGCTTTTTAGCTTCTCTATCCCTATATGGGTTGATGACTCTATGTTAGCATTTCTTGTAGAATATATTGACAAGAACTCATTTAATGTGTTACTTTCATTTGTAAGAATAAGATTAGATTTTTCAAGTGGAGTTTATTTATGTGGACTTATTGCATTAGCTGAGATTGACTTTTATATACTTGCATCTATGGTTAGTAGAGAGGAATCATCTTTTGTGTTTCATTTGTACCTAAATCAATAGCAACACACTTTAATGTCATATACAATCATAGCAAAATATTTATGATCAATAATAAAAGATATTGCACAACAATAATAAATTGAATAGAATATAATTTAATATCAAGTTATGTTAATAACTAAGTTATAGAATGTTAATTAAATATGATGAATGATAACAACAAAATATTTATTGGATATACTATTAATAAACTCAATGGAGCATAATTTAATATCAAGTTGTGTTAATAACTTGAGTTATAAAAGGATAATTAAATATAACATATAACGTGAGCAAAACATTTATGACCAACAATAGAAGATTATGCATAATAATAATAAAATCAATAAAGCACAATTTATTCATGATCAACAATAAAAAATGATGCATAACAATAGAAAAATTAATAAAGCATAATTTCATATTAATTTGTATTAATCACTTGAGTAATAAAAGATTAATTTATTGGCATATTTAACTTGAGGTATAGAATATTAATTTATGGTCAATTCATGAACTATGTTTATCTAATAAATTTGTTTTAACACATTATAAATTATGTTTCAGGACTAATATTTTCACATTATTTGTTTAAAGATAGTGAATTTATAGTGGTGAAAAAATATTTGTAGCATAATCCTTAAAATAAAATTAGCAAGTGCACTTTTAATATAATTCAAACTTGAATATTGAACAACTTCATCCATTACTTTCTTTTAAGAATACATTGCTTTAACAAACTCCTTAAGCACTTAGGAAAAGTGACAGTGAAATAAACACTTAATAATAGGGGTTGGAAAAATATTTGGATATAAAAATCCAAATTTTTACAAAAATAAAATACCCAACCATAAAAAAAAAATATAGATACGTAGGTTAGCCTTTACATAGTTCACTTTTTTTTTGAACCCCTAAATTTTTAAATTTCTAATCTCTATGTCACTCAACATTGGTTTTACTCACAACAGTAGTTCGTAGCATCACAAGTGCACACAACATTGTAAGTTGTGAATATTATATTGTAAGTTTTGATTATGTCAAAAAGATAACAAGAAGGAACTCAATGGCGCGAAGATCCTGGATGAAGAATAAACAAAATGGCAAAGACAAATGTTTAGAAAATTTATATGTTAGAAAAGTTTGTCAAAAGCTTTTCTCTCCAATAAATTTATTTGGCCATTTTTAAATTAATCAAATTTTATTCAAAATAAATTTTAAGATGTTTATTTTGATATGAAGAAAGTGTAAACCATGATTTAAAACTATCTAAAAAGTGGTAAAAACTTCAATTTTTTAAGTTTTGGGTTTATTGTAATCGATTACCAAATATAGTAATTGATTACTATGATATTCATGTACCTAGAGTTAGAAATCTCATCTGTGTAATCGATTACACAATCATGTAATCAATTATCAGAAAGTAACTGTTGCCAGTTTTCAAAATTTTAACCTATGTAATCAATTACTAAAGACCAAAATACGTAAAAAAGTGCATTTTGAAAGATGTATCCTTTTGAATTAATATCTAACGGTCTATACAAATTATTCAATATAAATAACATTTACTAACACTTTCAAAAGGTTAGAAAAAACGCATTGCAAAGATCAAGTGAACAATCATTCTCATTCATCAATCATCTTGCTTAAATTTTGGCCAAATTCTCTTATTTTCTAAAAAAAAATTTGTAGGACTTCAAGTTGTATTCTTTGCTCTGTTCAGAGAGTAATTTTTTCTATTATACTATCAAAATGATGAAAAAGGTGAGGCATCTTTTGTACAAACAAAAGTGACGTATCTTTCATATATTGAGAGACTCAAATACAAGAGTGAGCGATTTCAAGGTGTAAGAGGACTCTTTGATTGTAAAGATTAAAAGAAACAGTGGAATTCTCAAGTGTGTTGCTTGAGAAAATTGGACGTAGGCCATAGGAGGTGACCGATCATTATAAATCAAGTTTGCAATCTCTTTTCCCTTATCTCTTTAATTTATTACAAATCTATTTCATTGATATTTTGTTCGTATATATTAATAGACTCATATTTCTTGCATCTTCATATATTAGGTTAAGCCTTTCAGTTAAATTCTTGAATATTATAGAAAAAAATTGTAGATCGTGAAATCTAAGAAAAAAAGTTTATAAACTCAATTTAAACCCCCTCTTGAGTTTATTGAGGTCACTTGAATAACACAAGTGTTATTTTTAAACATGTCTAAATTATATAAAACAAGTCATGTTGCTTAAATTTAAGTTACTTATTTTAACTATTGCTTGAAAAATGCGAAATATATTGTAATCTCCACTTTGTAAAAATACAATTTAGAAATGATAATACATATAGAAGTCTTGAGAAGTGGTTATTTGATATTTATATTTAGATATTAGTCAAATATTAAAATTATATTTTGTTGGTCATATCAAAATTTAATAAGATTGCGCTTTTACAAAAAAGATTAGTTACGAAAGATTTTAATATTAAAGATGAAATACATGTTTTAAAATTATATGTAATGTCTATATACGATGTCACCATAATAGACAATATTTCGGAGATTTAATTCTATTGAGTTGACAAAGGGTTATAGAGTTTTTGTTAATGAAGTTTATAGTACCCTCATATAAGCTTTTCTTGATGTTTTCGGTGAGTCATGCAATAATTTTAGCTTATATACTATAACATTAATGTGAGATGATATCATGACATTTTGTTATATATTTGGTTTCCTTATAGGTTATTTATGAGAGAATTTTTAAAGGAGAAAGGAAAATAATTTTTCATTTTTAAATTAAGAGAATCATATATTGTTTGTGATAATAAATAAATTATTAACAAATTAAGTTTATTGAATTATAGATTATATTATAAACCTTAAATTTAGTATAGAAAACAGTTGTTAGATTGTTGGGCCATAGTCTTAAATGTTTTATGTTTTGATGACTATGAGTGTTAGTCATTAATGTGTTTGTACTTAAATTTATTTGAATTTGTAGACTAAGAGGATTCTCCTAGTAGTGGGCGGTATAATTACAAGAACATTGGTTGTAATTCTAATTTTGATGACTTTGACCTTCTAAATATTATTAGAACGAGAACTGATTTATATACTAAGTGTTAAACTTAAATATTTATTTTTAATAATTTTTATAAAATATAAGATTGATTAATTCAACCATTAAATCATCTTATATTATTTTCATGATTATATATTAATTTTTAATCAATTTAGACATTTATAAATATATTATCTAATATTTGATATTTATTTATATTTTAAAAATATAATACCTATTAAAATTAATGATAAAATAGATTATCTATTAATATTTTTTTTATAAAATTCATGTTTGCATGTTTTTAACAATTTATATCATGCTCAAAAACTCATTCAAACTATTTATGCCTATTGACAGTAAAAATAAAAAGTCTTATCCTAGGTTGAATGAATTGAATATTTATTTACTTTATTTATTTTTCAGTTCAATTAACATATTCAACTCAAATTTATTATTAAAATATATATAAGTATTATTTGAAACAATTAGTATAAAAATTATGAGTTTGTAGCTTAAAGTTAAGCAATTAGCAGATTAAATTAGAAATAATTAATAAAATTAGTTATATATCTAAATAAATATTTAAAATGACTAAAACAATCATAAAATACTATATTGATGGAATACTAAAATTAAATATCATTAATTATATATATATATATTTAAATAATTAAATATCTGTTTTTAATTATTTAAGTGAGGGAAGCACTATTTTAGGATTGCAATTTTTGTATGAGAATAAATTATTTTAAAATTTAAGAGTAGCTAACTTTTAAATGCTATTTTGAATTATTTTTTTTAAATTAGCTAATTTATTTATTTTTAATTTATCAAATAATTTTACTAATTTGAAAATTTTGAAAAATTATTAATTATTAAATAAATTATAAATTTATATATCAAACACACTATAATAACAAATTAAATAGTACTACTATAAAAAAACTAAACAATACTACTTAAATTTCTTTATATATATATATCATAAATTTTATGCAGAGTTAATGCTAATAATAATAAACTTTTCTTAAAATGTTTTTAATTATTGACTAAAATTTATTTAAAATTATAAAAATTATGTATATCTTATTTTTAATTTAATAATTTTTCTCATACATTGAATACTTTAAATAAATTTTAATCAATAATAAAAATATATATTAAAAAATAATGTTAATAGCACTTAATATTTTTTTTTAAAAAAAAACTTGTAATGCAATGTGAAGAGCTTTATGCTAATATTTTAAATTTTGTAGATGTCTTAAGTGGATACTTTTATATATATATATATATATATATATATATATAACATTTTATTATTATTTTAATTTAAATTATTTAAAAATATTACTTTATTTTTTGTTAATAAAACATTAAATTTTTTTTGTCAAAAGTGTTTGTAGAATATGCTTAAATGCCAATTTAACATGTTAGCCATCGGTTCGGCCAACATTAAAGGTTAGACAATGGATATCAATAAAAATTAAGGCAAGAGGTAGTAAATAATAACTTTGGGGGCTGTATGAGAGTGAATAAACTTGACTATAAATTTCAGTAGTTACTTTAAGAAATAAGAGAGTGAAAAATAAAGTAGAAATAAAATAAAAAATATAAAATGTATGGATGAGTTGAAAATATGAATTTCTTCCACTTGTTTGGATGGGTAAAAGAGTGTGAAAAAATGAATTGAGTTGTATTAAAAATATTTATAAAAAATTTAAATTAATAAAATTTTATTTTTTTCATTATATTATTTTAATATTTTAAAAAACAAAAAAAAAGAAATTAAAAAAAGTTCCCATAAAGCCTAATCTGTCCCCCTCCCCTTCTCTCTCTCCCTCCCTTCCTCTCCATACCATTCATTTCTTCAGATTTTTTTTTCGTGGTAAGATCCAAAAAAGAAAAAAAAAAAAAAAAAGACCTCCCTCCTACAAACAAACAAGGAAAGTTTTAAACTTTTCTCATAATTCCTGTCACCCAAACACAGGATAAGACTCACAATGCCTTTTGTGACATAAGATGTCATTTCAGATATTTTTTTTTTATTAATATTGACTAATTATAAAATCTAACATAAAATATATTTCAAAAAATAAAAAATAAAATAAAATATTTATTCTATTAAAGAAAATTTGAAAAAAAGTATAAAGTTAAAAATAAAAATAGTGATTCATTCAATGTTAATTATTTGGTCGACGTGGTTCAAATCTTCTCAGAATATCTCAATTTGCATATCTCAGTCGTATGTTACGTCTCGGTCTACATTATGAATTCAAGAACTAGAATGATAAAAAAAAAAAAAAACTATCTAAATTGATTTATTTTCTATATCTAAAGCTTATAAATATAAAATTATCATTAAAAAATTTAAATCCATAATTTAACAAAATAAACCACTTATTGCATGACTAATAAAATTATTCTAATCAATAAGTCAAGAAGAACCTACATGTTTGTACTGAACATGCTTCTGTACACATCAATGGACTTTGACACAAAGATCATTAGACTGAGAAGATCTTCCACATAAAGAAAAGTCATAACCACACAATCAGATTAGATATCACATCAAATCCAAAAATCTTAAGACATTAAGAGTATAAGGCCTTACTACTTATTTAACCTGTTTAATTTTAATTTATATATTTTTTCAAAATGTTTCATATCTAAATGTGGGACATGTTTTTTTATCCCTTTATAAATAAGAGACTTCTTCTTCACACATAGCAAATGTGTCCCCTCAAATGTGGGTCTATTTCCTGTCCAAGACGTAGTGGGAAAATCGTACAGTGAAGGTGACGGATCCAGTAAGGACCACAAATGTGAATGTTAATGGGCCTAATCCCATGATTCGACTTGAGAAGAAGTATCTTCTTTCTTCCTTTCACTTTAAGAAAAGTTGAAAAAAAATAAATGAGTCATTAATGATAAACCTTGGTGACCCAGAATTTCACATTGCCTAGTTGTCAAAATCTATCTAATAATTTTGGACTATGGAACGTATCTTTTTAATCATGGAAACTGGGAGACAGCATGAAACAAACGTTTTCCCACCACGTTAGATATGACTGGTACCTGCTAGTACCCCTGTGGGCCTTTATGGTGACCACTAATGGGCCGTCAGAGAAGTTGATAGCAAGCCCGAAAGAAAGAGAGAAGAAATATTGCAACAAAGCTTAAATATGTTTTTTTTATTTTAGTATCTGGTTTTTAAATTTAACATTTTTGGTCTTTAATGATAATTTAGTTGACTAAGAAGTTGTCAGTGTCACATATTAATTTTTTTTTTTTATCAAACTATGTCATGTTAATAAGATTGAATTTTAAAAACTAGAGACTACATTAAAACCAAAAATTGAGAAAAAAAAATAGAAATTATACAAGCCTTTACCCCCCAAAAAAAAAAAACATATATAAGCCAAATAGCAAATCAAGGAGTGTTAATTTTATACAAAACTATTATTTCAATATTTTAGAGTCAAAAATGTTAATCATAAATTCTTTTAGAAAATGAATGTACATGTATATACTTACAAATTATTGATCGATATTTTTTATTTAAAAAAAATATTTTTAAACGCATATAATGTGTCATCACTAAAATTGGAAACTTACTTGGATGAAGATTGACTAGAGTCCAAAACTAGTAGTAGTTGTAGGCTATGGCTAGCTAGCGAGTTCTTATAGCCAGGGAATTATATATCCTGGGAGATGACGGTGAGGCCACCGTGTTGAAGTTAATCTCAGTTTAGGTCGTATGAACATTTTGATTGTATACTAAAATTGATTCCATTAACAATTTATTATAACTATATATTAGTACAAAACTTAGTTAATGAAAGTTAAATTATTCATTCATTCATTAATTTTTACATCACTTAGAATTGCAACATGCCACTGTGACACATGTTCTCATTTATAGTTTGTGTTCTAGTGGTTTGATTTGCTAAGATCAACAAGAACAAATAATTCTAACAGTAAAAATGGTACACGTACTCTTTTAAAAGAAGATACTAAAATTCTGAAGAAAATTACAAATACTCAAGTATGTGATTTTTGGGATTGTCATTTGGATGGCACCTGTCCTGGTCGGTTTGGCAAAGTAGAAATCATATTGCCTTTAATGATGCAGAAATTAACGTGGTGAAAATATTGGTGGATTTAAGGTATTGGCTGTGGACTAAGGAGAAATGTCATCAATGAAGTATGTCTTTGGTGAATGGGAAAGGAATCCAACTCTAGGTTTACACTAATTGAAGAGTTTGGCTTGATAAATATTTTAATAAGTATTTATAAGAGCGTAAAATTAAGTTGTAATATGAATTAAACTCTTTTTATAAGTTAAAATTAACATGCATATTTTTTTTATAAGTTACTTTTATTTAACTTTTCTAAAGTTATATTATTTTTTTCTTAGAATGAATAACATACAAGCTCTAAAAAGACACCCCAAACTGAGTCTTTGTAATAATATATGCCATGCAAATACATTAGTATGAGTTTGCAACTTTATAAATGGATAGAAAAGTACTGCCCCCTTGTGCTTTCATAAGTTTACTAAGATATTTGCCTTACCCACAAAATATACACAAGTTCAATTAATGGAATTTTAGTATATTTTGCAACAGTTATAAGCTTAAAATGTTTGATTTTTTTTCAATTCTTTTGTTAATTAATTCTAAGGACTTAAATTTTTCTCTGTCCCCACTAGTATTTAACCTTGTTATACTTAACGCATTACATTACTCAATACCTAACTTTTGAGACGATGAAACAAAATGCATGTTGAAATTAATGATATTTTGAATGATGTGCAAAAGTTGGCTATTGCTATTAGATGAGTTAATTTAATAAATACATTATCTTTCCCTAACCAAATTTTATTCAAATTCATAATTAATATAAGCAAATTTATTGGTTTAATTGATTTAACGATTGATATGTGATTAAAATTTTCATGGGATTTAAAGTCAGATTATTTTCAATACACCTACCTGATCGACGGCCGTCATTAATTTTCCTTAATATAATTTTAATTTCTTTTATAAATAGGAGTCATCTGCCTAGGACATTGCTAAGTTTTCAGGTGCCTACCGTACAAAAGTCTTATCAGGAAATGTTTCCTGACATTTTTATATTTAATTTTTTTATACATATTCATAATTTTTTTTCCTATTACATATTCATAAATTTTAATTGATGAGAACAAAGAACCTTTAATCGATAATAGATATATAGAATAATATTACTTTGATTAACAGGTAGTTGATAGTTAAGCTAAGTTCAGACAAATAAATAAATTTATGCTAAGTTTTTGTAAAAGCTAGGAGGGAGTTGTACCGTGTTAGATAAATATGAAGTTTAAAGAAATTAAGTTAATAATAATTAGTGTTTGGGTTAACATTTCAATTTTGATAAGTTTTATTGTGTAAAATTAATTTACTTTTAAGTGAGTTTAAGGTATTGAATTAATGTTTGAGGACTTTTTTTTCTTAAAAGAATTATAATAATATTTATTATAAATTATTTAACTCTATATAAAAATTATAGTGTATTACATTTACTTAAACATAAATTTAGAAACAAATTTAACTTTTATTTTGAACCAACCGAACATATTAACACATTAATTAAAGCATATTTATATCCACCTAACATAATTTTAGATATAAACCATATGTTCAAATACATACTCAATTTGCATTTAGCAGTAAGGTTAAAATTAGGCAACCCCTGTACATGCTAGTGTACCTATGAGTCTATTTGGCAGATAAAATAGGATATGAAATTTGGATAAGAATAAAAATTTTTTTTTATCTTATTTTATAATTAATATGTACCAAAATAATAAACTAGATATATTATATTATCTTATCTTATTTATTTTTAATTTATACATCTGACAGGATAAAATTTATACTAAAAAATATATTAAAATTAATTTATAGAATAAGCTTATTATATTTTATTAGTTTAATAAATATTACAAATAAAATGAAAAAACTATCTTATTTTCATTCTCTTTATCATATTTACCAATTAAACCCTTAAATACTGGTGACAATGTATCGTGGTGAGAAAAGTTGATTCATATTGTTTTTTCCACCCTCAAAATAAAGAATTTTGATACCCTGCGATTGTGACAGTAACTGCAAGTTTGATAACTTAATATTTTAAAACTCAGTCATACTTTTTTACATATTTTATCAATTTTATGATAAGTTTTCGGAATTAAAATCTCTGAGGTTTAAAAATACACTTCAAGGATCTTGATCCCTCAAAAAGTAGGTTAGATAGTCCATATTTGTCACAGGGATTTTGACGAAGCAATGAGAATTTTTGGGGGCATTGAAGCTATTGGGATTAACGATTCTGACCTTTCTCCAAAATTTTAGCCTTCAAACAAAATAACAATGTTCAAAATTATCGTTAGTGACGCACGAGAAACCATTCCATAGTTAAATGTTGACTATGATTTCTGATAACAAAAAATCATTTATCACTTTTTTTTTTTTTGGGTTAAAATTTATCATTTGTCTTTAAACAAGTTTATATAGAACAGTATAAATATATTATAACTTCGTTTGTTTTTACGTTGTACACGTGTCACACGGAGTTTGTTCACCTTAAAAGAATTTATAGCCACTTCACTAAAGTTTTAATGCATTCGATGAGAAGAAAAAAAAATGGACATTAAAAGTAATATATTTAAATTTTATTAAAGCAAGGTAATAAAGGGGAACAAAACTGAACTTTGTTTTATCCATTTGTCAAATGCTAGTTTAATTTGTAAATAATTGATATATGTTGATCTTACCATATTATCCTTATATATACATATGGTGCATATGTAACTACAGTGATAAATATATAAATGTACACTGGAAATAAAGGTTCATCATGAATGATTCATTGTATACAGTGGTCCAACACGAACATCACGGGTTGGCAAGAACAAATAACCGAAAATGGTGTGGGGGCAACGTCACATGTAATAGGTCAGGTTCAAACTTGACCCTTTAATGGGTCCACGCAGAACCGCTGAGCTTCTCTAATAAGATAGATTGCTAAGATCAAACAAAAGCATGTAGCCTCCGAATTTGAAAATAATTTGACACTATAAATGTCACATATATATGTTCATGTATCATAAAAAATTGTAGAGCTCTCTGCACGGGTACGGATTTATAAATGTATATGCACATTAATACAACTATTCAGACTAAATGGAACTCAATCAAGATGCAAGTTCATTTTATTTATAGTAATAAAATTGATTGATGATAGTTATTACATAGTGTCTGATAAAACTAAGTAAGGGCTAAATATATAAAGCCAGCCCATGGTAGCCTTTTGCTCTGGTCTTAAAAACCAAACCCTAGCCAGAAGAGAGGGTGACAAATGACAATAAAGTACAATCTAGCCAAAACATGGACATGCACACGACACATAAAATTAAATTTAAGCTCTATAATTAATTAGACTATTACATAAGTAAGCTCCTAATAATAGCTGCTTGAGCACTGTTGGAGTCTGTGGTGGCCAAGAGTTGTGACAATCGGTCACTTAAATCATCAACCTCTTTGTGCAAGCTTTTGATGTAGTTGCAAGTCTCCTGCAACACCTTAGCAGCTGAAACCTATAAGAACGATAAATAATATTCATAATTAATCAATTATTTATTTTTATTTCCCACATTTTGAATTTAATGCTATTAAAGTGTAGCCAATGATGGCAAGAGGGAATATCTTAGTCCCACACAACCTCACAAGTTGTGGGTAAAAAAAATTAAAAGGGAGGGCACTAGCGTGACTTATCTAGCAAAGCCAACCAACGCCACAGAAAAATCTGTGCGTTTGTGTCATGTGCATGTGACTTGTTCGTGTGAGAGAGAGTATAGTGAAAGAGATGGAAATAAAGTAGAAAAATTATTATTATTATTATTATACATCAGCTTTTATTGTATAACTTTGTGGTCACGTTAAAAAAAATGGTTTGTATTACCTTGTCGGAACGCCTTGCACGTAGCTCAGGGATAAGTTGTTGTAATTTGGAGATGAGATCAGTAATCTGAGCGTCAGTGATCTCAGTGGAAACACCAGATTGCCTCGAACGAGATCTTCGGCTGGACATTGTTGATTAAGGGGTGTGTTTGTGTCAGAAATATTTGATGTTGGGTGCTGTTAATTTGTTGAAGGTAAGTGAAAGAGATAGATAGACTAAGGATATTGTGTTTGTGACTTTGTGTGTGGGTGAGAAGTACTAAGCTACCTAGAGGTGTAGCTAGCTCTTGGGACACCTCGGAAAAATGGACGAATAGGAAGTGGGTTTGTCAGAGTGAGAATCAGAGAAAAAGTGATGAAGTTACCTCTGAAAGACCTACGTAGGTATGGGAGCTATTGCTAGCTATGTTTAAGGAATATTCTAGAGAGGAAAGGGAGAAAAGAAACAAAAAGTGATGTTTTATTTTATTTTCATAGCTAACTAAGAGAGGTGAAGGAGGTAGCCATGGAGGGAAGAGAGGTAAAGAGAATGTGTAGTGGGTGGGTGTTGGGAGTTGAAGAGGACAAAGTGCATGGGAGAGGCATTGGGCTAGGCATGTTGTTAAATAGGGCTTGTGTGTGTGTGTGTGTGTGAGAGAGAGAGAGAGAGAGAGAGAGAGAGAGAGAGAAATAGATGAAATAGGAATGGGAGAGATGCGCCATACTTTCCTTTCTGCTTATGTCCCCAAACTGGGGTTAGAGTTCAAGTGGAAAGTGGGTTAAGGGAAGTGTGCTTCTATCACCCAACTACGCGGGACCTCTCTGTGTCAGTCTCAACACACAAGCCCATGTTATGTTATTACTCACCTTCTCATTTTAATCATTTCACTTTTTTATTTTTCGTTTCAAACTTTGATTATATTTATGTGTATATTAATTACCTGTATATAACTGTTTTAGTCTATGGTCAATTTAGTGGGGCAATTCTGAGAGTAATTTTAGGGATAAGATTTCTTTTCTATTTTGTTTTTGTTTTCAATATTAAAAACTGATATAGATATGAAAAGTTTTAATGTAGTTGACATTTTTATTTTATTATATAAACTTCTGATGGATAACTTGTTTAGACAATGTCCAAACAAAAGTTTCTTCATTTATGGATAAATTAAACATTGTTGGAGGTAAGAAACGAATTTCATGAAAATAAGGGATCGGGTGTTCTACGATCGACCATGCTGGTCCCAAGCTAGATTGAAAACTAGCATTTGATAATGCAAGAGCCCAGAGGTGGCTTCGGGACCTGATATGGATAGGAAGGGGTTGAATATCGATTTCTGAATAATGTATTTGATATTCTATATCTTATTTTTGTTTTTAAATTTTTTTTATTTTTATTATATTTTTATGAGCAGAGATTAAATTCCTTTAGAAGAAAGTGTGACCAGAGTTATTTCACTTAATAGCTTTGTATAGATATTAAATTCTGTCAATCTAATTATTAAACTAAAAGTTATTCTTAAATAAATTATCTGTCTTTAAAAATTATAAAAAAATTAATAATTTATTGCATAATTTTATTTTAAAGTTTAATATATATATATATATTTTACAATACAAATAAATATTGATTATAAAATTATATATCTATAAATATTTAATTTATTTAATATTTAAGTTTGAGATTCTCATTTATTTAGCTTTTAATTTGTTACTAATTTATTAATATGAAACTTTATATTTTTAAAATTTAAGATTTTTGAAATTATTAAATGAATAAATTCTTTTCAAATTTCTCTGAAGTAATTTGATCTTATATATATATATATATATATATATATATATATATATATATATATATATATCCCAATCTTATTATAGTAAGAATGTTACTTAGAACCTACAAAGTTGGCTTAGGTACTCGCGAGTACAAAAAGAGCAATGTGCAACTGTCAACCAAAAAAGATTAATTCTTTCTCTCCTTAAAATTTGCAAAATCAATTATTTTCTCCCGAAAAGAAGTGTATACATATTTTATAAAAGGAGAGAAATAATAATAAATGAATAGATAACGTAGAGTAAAATAAAATAAAATTGTCAAACGAATGTAAAAATTTAACTATAAAATTTTAGGATTAAATTTATTTCTTAACTTTAACTTCATTCATAACAACTCAAAAAAGTGCATAGATGTAATCATTGATAAAATAACAATGATATTGCACATATCATTTTTGTAATTTTAAATTATTGAAACTAAAAAACAAATAAAATTAAAACATCATATTTTAAAAATGTTAAAGATACATTTTAGCTTTTAAATATGGATTAAGCTGTTAGATGCAGCTCTGTCAAGAAAAAATAAATGGTAGTTGTTTTCATGGCCAGCTCTAGTGAAGTTCCAATCCCCCAATCCGTAGTGCTATCTACGAGAATATTGAGTGTAAATACGTATTTATCACTAGTAATATATTTTAGTTTGTCAATTAATATTTATTTATTTATATGCATTATTATTTAGAAAGATGTTTTATATTGATTAAAAATAAAAATAAAATGCTTATAAGCATTATTTTTTCAGCATGATATCAAAACTTATTTAGTTTATTTAATTTAAACGTTGGCAAACTTTATACATCAAATATCTAATTTAGGACGTGAAATTTTTTTGTTAAGATATTTTACACCAACTAAAAATATAGTTAAATATTTTTTATATGACTTAGACAATATTTTTTCTGAATTATTTTTTGCGAATGACTTATGTCTAATTTTTTAATATTATTTAAAATTATAAACTCCATTGTAATTTATCTATTTTTTTAAAAAAGTTCAAGAAAAATTATATCATTTTTTATATTTATAAATGATAATAATAATAACAAACGATTTTAAGATATGATTATAGTGCATAGAGTAACATAGAGAAACACTTGGAAGAAAACAAAAACATACCCAGCTCGCAAGGCCGTTGGCGTATATGAAAAAGAAGCATTGAACTAAGTTGAGATGCATCTTAAAGGAGAAATGAGGACTAGTTGCATTGCATTCAACTTAGAAAGTGAAGCCATAACTCAACATCCCGCATCTTCTTTTAATCATGCCTAGAGAGAAAAAAAGAAAAAAAAAGCTTTTATAGTTTATACAGATACTCCACCCTTAATTTCCGTTTCCTTTTCTTCAATTTTGAAAAATTCATTACACTTTAGTATTAATTTTGTCTAACAAAATTTGAGAACATAGTTATTTTAATGTTTGATATATTATATAAAGTGACATCAAAATGTATCTAATTTAATCAGCTACTTTTATGAACAAAATAATTTGGCGTCTGACTTTGATAATGAATTAAAATGATCAATTATATATAATATTTAACTGGTATAATAATTATTTAATTTTCACTCAAATTATCGTAATCAAATTTTAATTCTAACACCTATAACTGGAAATAATTTATCAACGTTAAATGACAGTGATTTTAAGAATATAAATAAAAACAAAATACAGGATGAATGCGACTCGTATTCGTATCAACCTCACCGTTATTTTCAAAATATCAACATTTTTTCACTAGCCTGATTTATTTTCAAAATTCAAATTATAATTCTATTCTCAATTTCTAATAAACTATTTCTAAAGGTTTTTATTTCATATGGACTAATTTTTTCATTACAGACAATACTTTAATTTTGTCTCTTTACTCGTTCTGTTCTAGCTTCTATTAAAAAATGCTTTCATCAATTTGAACCTGCATGTTATACACACAATCTTTTTGTTATTTTTCTTATGTCTGTATTCAATTTACTCACGTGATGATTTTAAGAAAAACTTTTCTATGCTTTGGAATTGAAGACTATATATATTGGCAAAAAATAATATTCAAATTCTTTGTCCTTAGAAACATTGGCATAAAAAAAATACTCAACATGAATTGATATCTTTTATTTACATTCACGAACTTGCAATAGATTTATTTTATTATATATAATAATAATAATAATAATAATAATAATAATAATAATAATAATAATAATAATTTTACATGAATAAAATTCTAAATCATTTTATAAACAATTATCTAAATGTTACTTATGCTCAAGATTACATGTTATTAGGATAAGAAACTCATGCTGAATTTTTATATTTAATTATATTTTTCAACTTTTTAAATATAAGACTAATAAATATGGTTCACCTTAACCCAACAATATAGTCATGCTTAGGATTATGGTTAACTAACAAATTTCATTTTGCTAACTGTATAATAACTTCATTGTTTAACTTTTGGTGTGGTGTAAAATAAGACCACCCAAATTTATGTCACTCTTTCAATCTCTTTTGTCACGGTTAATGTAAATGCTCGTGTATCTTTTGATTCCCATATGACCTTCGTTGAGAATATTAGCCATCAAAATATCACATTACTTGAGATTGAAAGACGATAGTCATTAAAGAACAAAATCTTTAAGAAGGACTACCTAATCACAACTCTTGACTCTGTTAATTTCACCACTTATTACTGTGATTTTCTAGTCAAAATAAGAAACGTATTACTTGACTAAGTTTTTGCCTTAGATGTGCTTGACCACTTTTAGCCGTTTTCGTACTTTTTCTTGGGTACACGAATCATTAACATGGAGACGGTAGATAGTAAAAAACAATTATGCTTAAAAAAATGATTGAATTCAAGTTACTGACGTCTATCTTTCATTTATAATGAATTCATATTGTATATTTCCTGATTATTACTCAGTGTTTTAAAGTAAAATATATTGAAGTAAACTATATTCTTACTATTATATACATATTAAGGGATTGTGAATTTGTGGTTCTCTCCAGTTGCCAAAACAACACCGAACTGAGCGAAGAGCGTAGTTGTTACTTACACCATTAAACTATGTGTCTTACAAATTTCTTTTAACGGTCAAGTTTAATGCAGATTCTGGGAAACAACAAAAAAGATTAGTTTCTGTTTCACGTATTAACAATTGAATTTATTAAAGAGATCTTTAATTTATTTAAATAATATAAAACTTATATATATATTATTTGTTATTGAGGAGTGTTTATTCTTACACCCATATGCTATTGCCCCTTTAATTTAATTTTTTATGTAAAATGTCTTTATTATTAATATAATTATAAAATAGATAAAAGGATATTTTAAATAAAAATCACTTTTATGAAAATAATAATAGACATATGAGTATATGTGTATGATAAGATAAGAGACATACCCTTATTATTGTTAGATATGATTTTAGTAAAAAAAAAAATTGTCTTTTACAATATATTTATTTATTTATTATTTTAAAAAAAATGGAATTAACCCACTCTTACATGTTAATTTAAAGGTGAAGGTTTATTTAAACATTATAAGGAATGCTTAACAGCTTTGATCTTATTTTTTAGCGAATATTTCAACCAAAAAGATTTTCTTAATTACTATGAGATAATTACCACATCTCCTTATGTTAAGGACTGGAAACTTGCGTCAAACTTTACGAAAAATAGTTTTATCATATTTTTAATTAACGTGGAGCATCTTAATATTTATAAAAGCTAGAGTTTTTAGTTAAACTTTTTTACCAAAAAAGATTTGTTTTATTTTACTTTCAAGAGTCAAAAGGAAGTTATAAAAGGTTTAACAGGGAGACGACAAAAAAAGTTTTAAAAAAAATACACAACACATTATGAAAAATCAAACTTATATATTTATGATTTAAGTCTTACAACTTAATAAAGGTCCAATTTAAATATTTTATAATAAATATTTATAAGAAATAAAGATAAATAAATGAAAATTAATTTATAATTTTTAGTTTTTAAAATCTTTTATTTAACTTCTAAAAGACTTAATATGCATGAAATAATTTTAATTTATCCAAAACAAATTTAAATAAACTTACTCAAAGGTACATGTACAAAATAGGGTATATAATTTATTTAAATAATCAAATTTAACTGTAAAAATTTAAAATTATTTATTTAAATAAAAAATAATTAAATATTTAATAACTATGACTCAAGTAATTTTCGAGTAATTCAACTTATTTAAACTCCTATTCCAAATGTGTCTCTTACCCAATAATTGATACATGACACTTGTAACTATGCATTATGCATGTAAGATGTTGAAAATACCAAAAATGATACTGGATAAAGAGTTGTTTTCAAAATAACCGGACGTGACATGTAAAGGGGTCTATCTTTGATTCTTTGACCACTTTGAGAACGCAGATTTGTCGCACATCTAATCAAAGTATGAAAAATACTTACAAACAACCAGTTTTTTTGTTTATATCCAATGAAAAAAGTAAGGTCCGATATTTTCACCTTATAATTGAAAAATAATGTCTAGATATCATTAATTGAAAATAATATATAAAATGTTCTTCTATTCTAACTCCCAAGCCAGCTAAGTACTTTTCTTATTTTTATATATAAAAGTGTCGATCTTAGACCGTGATGGAGATTGCTTATGATGACCTAACATGAATCTGTTTGAAACTGGTGTCTTCAATAATTTCTGATATTTACAGGTTGCATTTTAGATTTCTACAGCGGGCGTGATTCTTGGTACGAATAAATTGTATCATATACAAACTGCATCTTTTACAACCCACAATTATAGGCACAGAGAGACATGAAATCCTAACGTTGATCTCATCAACAACGTTATCTTATCTTGCACTTCACATAGCAATCTCTTCATGATTAATATCGATTTTATCAAATACAAAGCAAAATACCTAGTTGAATATATACATATTGTGACTGCTATCATTTGGTATTTAGGGGATCAAAAAAACATTTTAGACTTAGACTTAATGCATCAAAAAAACATTTGTTAAGAAAGTTATTCTAACCGTATAATATATATTCATTAGTAAAAATAAATCTTTTTAATGCGACCTTTCACATTGGTAATAAAAAGTGCCGTATCATTTTTAAAAATAACAAATTTTTCATATTAATTATAAAAATAAACTTTTTACATCAGTTATTTTTTAAATTGAGGTAGAAAGTGGAGAAAAAATTAGAAAAAAAAAACTAAAATTTTAAAAAAATTTATACAAATTAAAGTTATATGAAATAGACATATAATATGCATAAATTAAAGTTTTGTGTTAAAAGTTATATCTATTTAAAGTTTACAATTAAAATTATAAAATTTTTACATTAGTTATTTTTGAAACTAATTAAAAAATAGTTTTTACATCAATTTTTTTTAGAACTAATATAAAAATTACTTTTTACATATATTATTTTCTTAACCAATTTCTATATAATTTTAAAAATAACTAATATAAAAAGTAATTTTTAACGATTTTAAAAATAATTGACATAAAAATTTTAAAATTAATATAAAATAAATTTAAAATAAAATATTTTAGAGAGATATGGATCAATAAAATAATATTAATTAGAGTTGAAAAACATAAATTTTACATCGATTATTGTTTTATTTTTAAGTTTTATTAGATTTTAATATTAGTATATTATTAATGTAAATTTCAACTGATTAAAATACATTTTGAATATAATTTTATATTAATTATTATAAAAAATTAACAAAATTTTCTAATATTATAATTTATAATTGAGTGCTTTTTTTTTTTTAACATATTACATGATTATACTCAAACCTTCTTGGGATCCAAATTAAGAGACTTGATTAAATTATAGTATTAATATTCCAAAATTTGAAAGTGATTGTTAACTTGACTAGAACTCTGTACATATGCAGTTGTCTTTTTATTTTTATTTGTGGAGTTCAACTGTACAGGCAAAAGAAACTTGTTAACTAACGTGCATATTTTAAATCAAATACTATTTAGTCTTTATGTGAAAGATTACTAAATTAGTTATTAATTTTAATTATAAATCAAGTATTTTATTTTTGAATATTTGTATTAATGTTAATGATATTCTTTAATATACGTTAAAAATTATAAAAATAAAAATGTTGATGTGAGTTGATTTTACTTTTACAATGCCCTCAAAAATAGAATTAACAATATTAAATCTATCATAAATATTTCTATCAATCAAATTTTATATAATGGTAAATAGAAAATATTTACTAATACCTAGCTTTTGCTTAAGACAGAAAACAGTATGTGAAAAGTTAATAATAACTTTTACCTACAGTCATAGCAATCACGGTATAGTGAATAACTTTACCTAGTTGATACGAACTCTAGGTAAATACCTTATACCCACAATAACAATAAAGTGCAGGAAAATTATATGTAGCTAACAGAAACGATAGCCATGATAGCACAAATAAAGATTAGTGAGGTGTATGTGTCTTACAATACATTGGAACAAAGTCTTATCAAAATCTCAAATCAATAATTCTTTCCAGGAATGACAATTGTAAGGTTATCCATTTAAATATTTGCATTTAAAAAAAATATTCATTCTCAGATCCTAACCAATATTGATAGTAACCTATACCTTCAGCCGTTATGTTGCTAAATGTTCATATCTAGACCCATTATTTGCATTTTATCCGTTTACTTAATTGAATTTGAATGCCTTTGTTTGACTAACTAATAAAATATAAATGCTAGCTATTCTAATATTAATATTAATGATAAAACTAACTAATAAAATCGACATGGTCAAAGTATAATATGTAAGTTAAATAAATAAAATATTAAAAATAATCTAATTCCCACTTATAAAGTATTAGAGAATTAAATATTTTAACTAAAATGAAAAGCTGTTTTAACAAATTCAATTTCTAATTATAAAATATAATGAATCCATCACGTAAGTAAAAATAGAATTAAGTACTGTAATATTTATATCTGAAAAATTGTGTGAATAGAGTTTAAAATGAGAAAATGTACAAAAATAGAAAAAAAATAATATATATTAGTTTAAAATGAATTAGATTTACAAAGTATTTAATTGATCATAAATATATCTTGTATATAATTTCTTATCACTTTAAATAGGAGAAATCTGAATTGATGCCTAAAAGGGGAATGGGGTGGCAGCAGGGGTCTTATCAATCTGTATGGTGGGTTCTCAGAGAATTACCAACTTATAATCACATTTGCTTAATTGTCAATTGGCATCATCCTAAGCAAATTAGTTAAGGTTTCTACCACAGTTGATTATTTGGAACGCTTATTGTATAATGAATTGAAGCAAACGGCTAAGCTTGTCACAGGGCAATTTATTATATAACAAGGGTAATGTCTTCCAATTTCGAAACACAAAGATGTAAACTTGCAATACCATGCATGGCAGCTTCGAATGCAACCGACCAATGGGTCTATAACACAATCACAATAATTTAACTTGAAATCACGTTTACCACATGGAACACGAATACTATATAATAAAGACGTGTTCAAAATCAAAGTATAAAATTGCATTACGCGTACAAAATTTAATCGGAGTAGGTATGAACTACTTCACATAAAGAACAAAGAAAATTGCGTTTTTGTGATAATGTTTTTAAATATGCTACTTATTAATTTCTTTCTTACAACGGTGCAGTGAAAACGTGGTTAAAAAAATATTTTTTAAAAATAAAAAATATTTTTTAAAATATCAGATGAGTTATTACTAATGTTTATTTTAAAAAAAATTTAAAAAAATTTAAAAAAATAATCTTTGAAATAAAAAATGAGTTTGAGAGTTGTTTACGTATAAGAAAGATATCAGCATTCTATAATGTTAATTTAAAAAATAATTATCTTAAATTAATTATGTTAATTTATTTTAATTTTAAAAAATATTTATTTAATCCTTAAACAAAAGTGTTGTTATGTTTATTTTTTAAAGATAAATAATTTATTAAAATGTTAATTGATATCTTAAAAAAGAAAAAATTATTTGAAAATTATTTTGATTTAATAGGTTCGGATTCAACTCCTATGTATCTCCAAGTGTAATGGAGAACTCAAAATCACGTAATTCTATCTAAAAATTATCAAATTGGTTGATTAAAATTAATTTTAGTAAAAGAAAATTTATTTTGAAATTAAAATTATTTTCATAGGATTATAATGTTTAAGATACAAGATAACGCGGTTATACATAGAAGGTGATAAAAGATCACACAATTATATTGCAAATTATTAAAAAAAATTATTTGTAAATGAAATATTTGAATTTATATTTAATTTATGATTAATGTTGAGAGAGAATTTAAGGTAGCATAAGCTATGCATAAATCTCTAATAATATTTAGACAATCGAAAGTAATGTAAATCACATATTGATGTTGCAAAAAAATGTATAATAAAATAAAAAAATGATTGATTATTTAATGAAATGAATAAATATATTTAATTTGATTAAATAAAATATTTACTTAATAAAAAGATTATAATTTCATTTGATAAATTTATATTGCATAAGACTTAAGGTAATATTGGTACATAAAAGTCTTAACGATTTAAAGTGTATAAAGGTAAAAATGCTTAATAACACTATAAATCACCGAATTAATATGATAAAAATATTCTAAATGATAGATTTTAATAATAATAATAATAATAATAATAGATTAATTTTAGAAATCAGATAAAACTATTAATATATCACTAGTGTATAAAACCTAAGGTAATTGTTTGGTGGACAAGTGTACATGTCGAGAAGTAATAAAGGATTTTTAAATTAAGTGCTTGAAATATTGTTCTACAAGGATTTATTTTCAATTACTAAAAATTTTCTAATTTAATTGTTTGAGTTTCAAAGATACAAAATTAATTAAAACAAAAATTTATAAAATTAATTCTAAACACTAGAATAAAGAACACAATGCACGTCTTGGTTGAACTTCTTAGATAAGAATCTAGGGTATATAGTTTTACTTATTCAATCCTTTATGTTATTCTTATGTTTAACTCTAAATTCGATTTCCTTGTGATTACTAATCATTCATACAAATCTTATTAATATCCAATGGTCATGCAATATTAATATTTTTTTCTCTAAATTAACATCCTCAATGGTCATGTAAGATATCAATTTAAGAAAGCATAAAACACCTATGAAGTTGTTAATTTAATAACGATTGGAAGAGAAAGATTGGTTTGGTCTACCTAATCCTTTGTCTCGTTTTATCCTATAGATCCATTAACTAACTAAGGTACGATCGCCTGACGATATAATTAATTAAGATTAACAAAAAAAAGTGTAATAAAATAAAATATAATCACAAATAGAAACCAAATTTAGATTCAAACATCAAAATTCTATAAATTCATGAACAAGAATTTCCATAGCCCTAGCTATGGATTTAGTTACTCATGCTAAAGGAAAGAACTAGAACAATAATAAACAAAGCCAAAGAGAAAAACAAACTAGAATGAGATGAGTTCCCAGTATTCAAGTACGGTCGTTCGAAGCTCCAAGTTCAGCCAAGAGTATGCCAAATATCTTGTGCAAGAGAGATGAGATGAGAGATGTATTAGAGAGTAAAAGACAAGATGTAAAACAATCCCCCACAAAATGCCTAAGGTCTCTCTTTTATAGGGTTTAAAAATCCTAAAAGCTCTTCATAATTGGGGTTCTTGCATATGACCACGGCCATGCAAGGCCTTAAGCACGACCGTGTATGGGCTCGAAGCACTTCAGTGCTTGTTGAAAGGGTTTAGGCGTGCTGACTGTTGCGAAGCTCTGATCTTCCATCAATTTGGACCAAAAATGCATCCAAAATCCACTTATAGCCTCTTCATACTAAACTATATAATTAACATATAAATCAGTGTAAAATTTAAATAAAATAAAAATTAAACATTAATATATGGGCTATAACATATGACAATAGATAAGTTACATGTTAATATTATAAATTGACTCAAATATTACATTATTTATTTATTTAATATTAAATTAAAAATGCAATTCGTTTATCATTAAATATTTGAAATTATATAATACAATAAATGATAATAATACTAAGTAACATAAATAAACGATTGAGATTCAAATAATAATAATAATAATAATAATAATAATAATAATAATAATAATAATAATAATAATAAAAACACACACACAAATATTAGGATTAAGTCAATTGTAATCATTATTTATTATTATTCTAATTTTTATTGCTAAAAAAATTAATAAATAAAATTAAGAGAACTATATCCTAAAATTAAATATATAATAAAAAATAAAATATTTCATTTAAAATAGACAAACATAAATAAGTGTAGGAATCTTATTATTATTTTTTAAATAAAAATGGTTAAAAGGTAATAATACAAATAAAATAAAACAAATAATAAATAAATAAATAAATAAGTAAAAAAAATAATAAAAAGTAAAATAACATAAACAAATCAAACTGACACATTGATTGAAATTTTTTAAAGTCTTTGTTCTCTACGTTGATGGAATCTTTTTTGTACCCTCCTATCTTTAGCTAGGATATTGTTTTAAAAAGATTTAGGTAACAATAATAATAAACAAAAGAAAAGGTACATGATTTGATTACTTGTTGTGTGTGCAAGTACATATTCATAGTTGCTACCTAGTGGTGCAGTGTCTAGGGGCGTGGCTCAATGCATCTCGGGCCGTTATGTTATAATAATAAAAAAAATAAAAATTAAAACTTAGTTAAAAGTTTGTGATTTTCTATCTCTGTACCATTCATCTTTTATCCATGCCATTTATTTTTGCGAACCAAAACTTAAAACATAGTCTAAAAGAAGGTGAGTTTATAAAAAATAACTATACCTTAGGAGATTAAAAAAATTGTGAGATCCAAGCAACAATGGAAGATGAGGGATGGTTGGAACTGTGTGATTTCTTCCTTTCTTTTTAGTTCAATTTCTCCCTCTACTCTTTTCTTTTTCTTGGTATATTTTTTTAGAAAAGGTTTGCTCAATTCCCTCCTTCTCCAAAAACTTATTGTCTTCTCTCAACAATTTTTTGCTCTTTTTCAGAGAAGAAAAAAAACCACTAAAAATTTTTCACTCTCTAAAAGCTTGTTGCCTTTTAAAAAGTTTTCTCTTTTTCTTGTCCTCCTCTGTAGATCTCTTTTTTCTCTTTATATTAGTCTCCATTTTATGCTTTTAGGGTTTTATAACACCAAAAATCATGAGTTTTTTCCTTTCTCATGTTTAAAGCTCAAGTAGGTGCTCGGTAATAAACCAACAAAATGCAAGATTTTCCTTTTCAAAACCAAATCTTTTTTTTTTCAATTTTTTTTATTTTTCTGTAAAATAATTTATTTATTTATTTATTTTTTTAAATTTTGGAGGCAATCCCAGGGAGGCAAAAATTAGTTTTCACAGTTGTCCTCTTTACTCAGTTCATATCAATTCGAGAAATTTTAAAGTTAGAGTTGATGAGAATTGAGTAAAGAAGTGAATCAATTTTTGTATGAAATGAACAATGTGTATAAGGAATACAAAGACAAATATAGTGAACAATTAGCTGTCAGAGTAAGTCGTAATTTGTGACGATTTGTGTTAAATAAAATTGTGAACCGACATTGAATTTTAACTAAAACAAAGTTTGTCAGGTAGATACTGGGCTTAAGCAAAAGGATAAAAGATGGAAAGTGCTAGTCAGGTTCTGGACTTTGACATAAAGGTAAAAGGTGTGAGTCACGTTCTAGACTATGAAAGAGAAGTAAAAGGTGCCAGTTGGGTTTTGAGCTTTAGCAAAAAAGTGAAAAGTGTCAGTCAAGTTCTGGGTTTTGACAGAAAAGTAAAATGTGTCAGTCAGGTCGTGAATTTTGACAGAAAAGTGAAATGTGCTAGTCAGGTTCTGGGCTTTGAGAGAAAAGTGAGAAGTGCTAGTCAAGTACTGGAATTTGACAGAAAAGTAAAATGCGCCAGTGAGTTTATAGGATTTAACATTAAAAGTAAGATAGAAAAATAAAGAGATTGATCAGCTTTTGAATTTTGATGTAAGGTAAAGTATCCAGTCACATCCTGGAATTAGAGTGAACATAAAGGTTGTAAGGCAGATAATGAATTTAAAATAAACTTCAAATGATGACAATAAATACATGTTAATGTAATGATTTGATTCCATAAACTGGATGAATGTTAAAACTTGGAATGAAGTTACTCCATGATGAAGTCAAATGCTATGATGAGGCATTAAATCAAAAAACTTTTTTTTTTCAAGGGTTCTAATTTTCCAACATTACCGGAACATGCACCTCAAGGTTCATGAATGGGTAAGCTCTTCGGTCAGGATAAATTATTTCATGAAACCTAAGCTAGGTGAGGCATTAATCAAATTGAATTGCCATTTATTTTGAATTGTCATAAGGAGTCAACTTCTTCTATCATCCCGAACTCGTTAGGAAATTCATCAGACTTACCGTGTGAAATTTTTAGAGCCTATTTTTGTAATTGTATTTTCTTATTATCTTTTTAACCATTTATATGCTTCTTTTTAGTAAACAATTACTAAAATGACAATAGAGTCATTGGTTAATACTGTTGAGGAGTTTGAGTAAATGGAACAATATATAAACTGAATGAAATGTGACGAGAGCCAAAGATATATATTTTCTAAGAAAACAATATCACTATAATAAAGAAATGATAAACTTACAAAGAAGACTTACAACATGAATAACGGGAGAAATAAATATATCAAACAAAGGATCAGAATGCCTACAAAATAGTGAATTATTATACCAATTAAGCAACATCTTTCAGATGACCAATGCTAGTCTCTCGTGTAAATTAATGACCCATTAACAAAACTACCAAATCAAATTGCCCAGTATGATATTTTAAACTCATCTCCTATTCGATTCAACTTTAATTTCTCAAAATTGCCCCATTTTAGTGTTCTAGTCCATCATATTGCCCCAATTTGAAGTACTTTCTTGCAACTAAAGTCTGGTGCACCTTTCTTCTAAATCACCCTTTCAGGTTTTAAGTTCAGTGTAGAATTTATTTGACTTTAATTTTTATCTGAGCGTCTCTTTCGAGTTTTTAACTCGCCAGGTTGCTCTAACTTTTGCCTAGGTCGTCCTTTCCGGTTTTCAACCTAGCGAGCTATTTACTATTCTTTTTTTTAAATTTTTTTTAAGCATAGTATTTTTTTTAAGTATCATAGTTGATGGGATTTAGAAGATCTTCTGTATCCATGTTTTTGAGAATCAAAGCTCCTTATGAGAAAGCCTTTTTCACCACGGAGGGTCCTTCATAATTTGGAGATCACTTGCCGCAATAATCTTTGTGTGTTGGCAAAATTTTTCTGAGCACCATATCTCCCTCATTGAATTTTTCATGCATGAACCTTTTCATCAAAAGCCTTTTTTATCCTTCTTTGGTATAATTGACTGTGACATAACGCATTTAATCATTTTCCTTCAAATGAGATTGAATTGATCAACATAAGATTGAACCCATTCTACCTCCTCCAATTTGGTCTCCATCATTATTATTTAAAGAGGAAATTTTAACCTCAATAGGAAGTACTGCTTTCATTTCATATACCAAAGAGTATGGAGTTGCCCTAGTTGAGGTACGAACTGAAATTCGATATCCATGTAAGGCAAATGACAACATTTCATGCCAATTCTTATGTGTCACCACCATCTTTTGAATGATCTTCTTAATATTTTTATCGACTATTTCGATCGCTCCATTCATATTTACGCAATAGGGAAGGAACTATGATGTTGAATCTTAAATTTGTCACACAATTCTTTCATCATTTTATTATTTAGATTAGTACCGTTGTTTGTTATCAATTTGCTTGGGAGGCCATACTGACAAATCAAGTCTTTTTTAGTAAATCTCACTACCACATTTTGGGTCACACTAGCATATGACGTAGCCTTGACCTATTTTGTGAAATAGTCAATAGCAACCAAAATGAAGCATTGACCATTAGAGGCTTTAAATTGAATAGGTCTAATAACATCAATTCTCCATATTTAGAAAGGTCAGGGCAATGATAAGACATTTAGAGTTGTTAGGGTTCGGGAAGAGTTATTTCTCCCTTTCGCTTTGATCCTCTTATTCCCCAAAGCCCTATTCCACCGATTAATTGCCTCCAAAGCACTTCAGAAGCTTGATTGAAGGTTAAATCTGTGTGGAGAACGCTTAGAGGTGAGTTTTAATGGTTAGGTTTCGTTTCTCATTCCCAATTCTTTGTTTCTCAGTTTCTTGGGGTTCTCATAGAGTTCTTCTATATGTTTTAGGCTGCAATCTGTGTAGGGAGTGCGTCCATGGTCGAATCTGAGTGTTGGCCTTCAATCTAAGGTAAGGGAAGACTCTACCCTATCTCAATGTTTTGTAGTTCTTGTGTGTCTTGATGATTAATGCAATGTGTCTGAGATAGAAGATAGAAATTGTGTGTTTGATGGAAATTGATAGGCAATGTGATGTGTGATAGAATAATTAGACTCCGTGAGGGTGATTGTGTGTGATGGAACGCCATTGATTGGTGAATTAATGATATTGTGAATAAATGTGGGCTATGTGCCATGTAATGTGAAATAAATGTGGGTCTAGTGCCGTGTATTTGAATGCCATGTGGGCTGTGTGCCATGTGTAAGCATGATTATTGCATGTGTGAATGAAATATATGTGAATAGGCGTGTTAGCGCCATTGTAATTTGCTGTGAATGGTTCATCGATACATTACGGATGTGGGAGATGAGGACGGTAGAAATACCTTGGGGAAGAGGGAGTGGTGGTGACACCGACTGCGAAACAGGTGCACTACGGGCCACACACTCTCTTCCTGACTAGACTCTGACTACTATCTTTGTTGAGCAACCCGTGACTGGCCACGTGATATTCGTGAGGCGGGGGTAATCGACGACCATTCACGGTGTAAATCTGTGATCACAGTACTATAGTGAGTGTGGTTGGTATGCCTATGCATGGATTTGTGTTTTATACTTATGGATGTGAATTGCTTCCTGTTATTGTGTTTGTTAAATGTATTGGGAAGGTTCTAGAGGTGAGACTCTATGTTAAATGTGTATTTTGGGTAGTGTAGAGTACTCACCCTTACATTCATTTTTAGGTAATTAAGACGATCAGCACCGGACTCAGTAAATGAATGGATGGACTGTTATAGGACCTATTTTGATTTTGAAATTGTTGTAATTGAACTAGTCCTGTAGCAGTTATTTGATATTAATTTGTAACCTTTTACTTATTTCAAAATCTTTTATGAAAAATTTGGTTATCTGATTTGTGAAATTATTATTTAATTAAAATTAAATTTAAGGTGTTACAATGTCCATTAGTATGAGTCCCAAATGAACCTTTATGAATATCTTTCATGATCTTTCGTGATTCTCAAGCATCCATACACCTGAGCAAAACTATATCATGATTTCTTTTATAAAGTATATCTCTATTTAGAAAGAAACTCATTGTTAATCTTATCAATGTTCTTTTGTCATTATCAGCAACATTTAATGAGTATTCTTAATATTTTAGGTAACTCTTAATGTCATGATACCAAGGTACTATCAGATTCTTCTTAAATCATTTGACAATAAGTAAGATGATCAAGTTATTGCATCTTTATAAGTAGCATGTCTTCTTTCTGACTCACTACTAACATTAATAACAAAATGGCCAAAGTATCAGCCAATGATTCTCCTCACGAGGAATATGCTGGAAAGTAATTTTATCAAAATACTTAACCAATTCTCTGATATAGGCTTGATAAGGGATCAATTTTCCATCTCGAGTCTCCTATTCACCTTTTAGCTGGTGGATGACCAAAGCTGAGTCATCATACACTTCGAGAATTTTGATGTTTGACTCTATAGTTGCTTGAATTCCCATAGCACATGCTTCATATTCAGCTACATTATTTGTACAATTAAATGATAATCTAGCTGTGATCGGGATATATTACTTCTCTGGAGAAATCAGTATACCACCAATCCCATGTCTAAGTGCATTAGAAGCACCATCAAATATCATGACCCATCTGTCTTTTATTGAAGATTCTTTCTCATTAACAACGCCATTATATTTTTATCAGGAAATTCATACGTTTGATGAGCTAAGAAATCTGCGAAAGTGATACCCTTTTTTGCTTTTTGGGTAACATACATAATATTGTATTCTGACAAGAGGACCTGCCAATGAGCAATCCTTCCGGTAAGGGCTGATTTCCCAAAAATGTATTCAATTAGGTCCATTTTTTACACTAACCAAGTTGTATGACTCAACATGTATTGCCTTAACCTACGAGCTGCCTAGGCCCAGACACAATAGGTTTGCCCTAACAAAGAGTATATAATTTCATAATTAGTGAATTTCCTGCTTAAGTAATAAATGACGTACTCTTTTCGACCTGATTCATCATGCTAACCTAAAATACATCCCACGAATCCTTCTAACACTATCAAATACATGATGAGCAGTCTTCCTGGTATTGGCAGAACTAGTATCGAGGGATTATGTAAATACTGCTTTACCTTTTTAAAAGCTTATTGACAATCATCATTCTATTCCATTGGTTAATTTCTTCATAACAGCTTAAAAATTGGCTCACACGTGGCAGTTAGTTGGCATATAAATTGGACAATATAATTCAATCTCCCCAAAAATCTGCGGACCTCTTTTTTAATGCGAGGAGGTGGCATTTCAACTATTGTTTTTACCTTGTCAGGATTAACCTCTATTTCCTTTTGACTGACTATGAATCCTAACAACTTGCCTGATTTCACACCAAAGATACATTTAGCTGGGTTCAACCGCATGTTGAACTTCCTTAACCGCTCGAACAACTTATGTAAATTTACAAGATGGTCTTCTTTGGTTATTGGTTTGGTAATCATATCATCCACATAAACTTCAACCTCCTTGTGCATCATATCATGAAATAACATCACCATCGCCCTTTGATATGTTGCCTTAATATTTTTCAAACCAAAGGGCATGACCTTATAGCAAAAGGTACTCCAAGGTGTAATGAATGTTGTCTTCTTCATATCTTTTTCAGCCATTTTGATCTGATTGTAACCCAAGTTACCATCCATGAAAGAAAAGAATGAATGTTGAGCTGTATTATCTGCTAGCACATCAATATGAGACAATGGAAAATCATTCTTGGGGCTAGCTTTATTTAGATCTTGATAGTCAACACACATCTAAACTTTCCCATCTTTCTTAGGAACTAGCACAACCTTGGCAACCCATTTGGGGTATTTTGCATTGGCAAGAAAACCTACATCAAATTGCTTCTTAACTTCCTCCCTAATCTTCAATGACATCAATGGTCTCATTCTCCTTAATTTTTACTTAACTGAAAAACATTATAACTTCAATGACAATCTATGCTCGACTATGTCAACATCTAAAGTTGGCATATCTTGATATGACCATGCGAAGACATCACTATAATCATGCAAGAGTTTAATCAACTTGTTGCGCTCTTGTTTTTTCATGAGGGTACCTATATTGATTTCTCTCTTATCATCTTCAGTCCCCAAATTAATCGTCTCAATGTGTTCTTCATGAGATTGGATTTCTTTCACTTCTTGATCAACTAATCTTAGAAATTCTGAGGATAAATCACCACCACTATCATCTTCAGTAGCTTGATTAATAGGAGAATCAAAATTAATGGATGAAATATTAGCATTGTCACTTTCAGGTTTGCATCGTGTGAAAGTTGAGACAAAAAGAAAATAAATGAAAATATTCAAACAATAAAGAAAGAAGATACGAAAGGTCACTAAAAATTCAAATTGTATTTCATTTTAAAAATATACTTAAAAGGAAACATGTGTCCCGACATACAAAATAAACTTACATTTCAAATTATAAAGAGAAACTATATATTAGTCTTTTCAAAAATTAGTGATATTCTAAAGCTTTGGGATAAAACAATAGGATTAGCTTTATATGATTACTTTGAATAGCCATTAAAAATCACAAGAAGCTCCATAATCTCCTAATTGCCAACTTCTGTGTTTAGCAGACAAATATGGACTAGGTTAACAACCTCTTCGCGAGGTACATCTTCATCAATAATAGCCACTAAGTCTTAAAACTCAAATCCAGCACTGTAGAAGCTTTTTAAAAGATCACAAATGGAGATCTCTTCAATCTTAGGCTCTCTACACTCTAACCTGGCTAATTTTCTTTATTTCTTCTCCTATATAATTCTTTTCTTATAAGCCCTAGTAGATATGTACCCCATTCTAAACCTACCTTCATTCTCATGGAGTTGTAACCATTTTGTTGCTTTTGACATGGTTCGTCCTAACACATATTCGTATTGACAATTTCCATCAAGCATAACTTTAGCAGTCATTATGGATGTACTAGGAAAATGAGGCTTTATGATTGGAGCTCCCTCCCCAACATAAGTAGCATTTGTAACCTCTAAAGCCTAAAAAAGAAGTCTCTAGAGTTTCTTTAGCAGCTTCAATGTAAGGAGTGAACGAAGGCTTACTCACTAACAAATCCTCTTTACTCGAGATAATTACCGACTTATTATGAATAATGAACTTTAGTTTTTTATGCAATGTGGATGGTACGACTCCAGTAGAATGAATCCAAGGCCTCCCCAAAAGGCAGTTAGAAGCTGGTGTAATGTTCATTACTTGAAATAAAATTTGAAAGGTGCAAGGACCAATTTGGAGTAGAATTTCAATTTCTCTAATGGCTTCCCTCCTTGTTCCATTGAAGGCCCTCACTATCATGGCACTAGGTTTCATATACGACCCATCACAAGGTAATTTTAGCAATGTTGCTTTTGACATCACATTCAGAGAAGACCTATTATCAATGAACACTCTAGCAATAATGTGATCTCGACACTATAGAAATATGCAGTGTCATGACCCTTTTTTATAAAGAGTCAATAGCATTTCTGCTTATCTTTCTTAATTCATTTATTTAATTTATAAGGCATTATATATATATATATGTAAAAGAGTATAAATTTCTCAAAAATTGAACTCTAACATTCAAATAAACAAATAACAAGCCTTATGGGCCTTTATATACAATATTCGAGTCTTTACATAAACTTCCACATTTACATCATCCAACTCAGTGAAAATTGAATATAAGTGTTTAAAACATAATTTACATTACTTAAAAAGTATGTTCCAACTATTTAGACCTATTACTATAACCTAGACTGACTATAAATATCCAACATCACAATTTTTCTCAAAATGCTAACTTGGTCGTCCCTCAACTAGATCGCCTAGCTTGAGAAGTTGATGCATTCCTTGTACCTTCTACTCACGTACCATAGTACAATCATCGTAGCACACACACATACAAACACAAGAAAATGCAAGGGTGAACTTATATAATGGACAACTTTATTAATGAAATATGGATAAATATAGATAAAATTATTTAAACAGCTCATATCAGTTAGCACACAACATTACACAACTTCAATATAATAATGCAGCATGTCCAGCCCATTCCCAGCCTATCTAATGCAAATGCAGCAATTCAATTTCCATCTGATTTCACAGCCTAAGTAATCAAGAGGAACTATTTCGATCTGGGAGTGACCCATCCCGGTATCTAGATCTAGACACAGCACAACTTAGCATCCTAATTAGCTCTAAAATGATGATAATAAGTAGGATGTAACATAGCTAAATCAGCATATTACAACACAATGAAATATTCATTTTCAGCCTTAGCAATATAACAATAAATACATTTTTATCCAGTATTAACAACTCAGCTATAAACATATTTTAACAGCCATACCAAGCATTTCAGTGCATAATAACCAATAAAACTAAACAGTTGAAAATATTAACTAAATATTTCGGCACATATTAACACTCTCGGCTCATATATCACGGCATTCTAGCATGTTATATTCTAGCACGATTTTCTAAACAATCATCAAACAATAGGGGAGTCTACTTAACTACCCAAACTCTGGATTTTAGCCCAAAGTTAACTCTTACATCCCATTTTTCTCAACTAGACTGAAATCTTTTATATAAACATTTCAACCTCTACTAAATGAACTAGATCAAATTAGGTAAGCTCTCCTTACTTGGAATGAGTTCTAAAATAGTGCTCCTAGTGAGTTTTGTAAAGAGAAATGACCGTTTAAGTGTGGAATACGGCTTAATTGGTTCTGATATACTAAAAACAATCCGATTTAAGTCCCTTGAGAAAGGGAGAAAAGAACAAGGTAAAACTGAAAACTGAGCTATGAGAACTCACCTAGATCTCGATGAGATATAAGATTTTGCGTTGATCGAGAAGCAATTCAGCTTCAAGAAGGTTTTCTCTAAGAGTAATAAGAGAGAGAACAGAGAGAAATTGAGAGAGAGAAGCTATTTGGTGAGAAAATGCAGTTTCTAGGCACTGAGGCCCCTTAAATACCCCTCCAACCCGCACTTTCTCGGTTAAGCTTGCTACTTCTCGCTTGAGAGAGCTATGCTCTCACCTCGGCAAGCCAACCCTCACTTGGGCATGAAAATTAGATAGTTGAACTTCTCAAATTTCTGATATTCTCACTTGAGCGAGCAATACGTCGCTTGAGCAAGCTGCATCTCGCCTAGGCGAGCAGCATTCTCGCTTGGGCAAGAGGTGAGATTGTGTCCAGAGAGCTACCCATTACTCTTGTGACATCTCGCATGAGTGAGCAGCTCTTGCTTGAGCGAGGTAACCTCTCGCCTGAGCGAGATTCTTTCTCGCCTGGGTGAAGTTATAGCTAAGGCAATCTTATCAATTCTCGCTTGAGCAAGATACCCTACACCCAAACTCCAAAATTTCTCTTCCGAGTGAAATACTACCAATTCTTAATCATAATTTCTAAATTATTCAACTCACATTGCACTTTGCATTCAATCAATATCATCGTACAGCAGAATAACAACACTACTCCTTATTCGACAATTACATAACTTTTATATTCCAATACATAACCAATTCACATAGTTCAATTACATAATCACACTAACTTGACATGTAGTGTTTTATTGTGCCTCATTCCTTCGACAGGTACCTCATCATCAGTGAAGGTGAGATAATTGTTTGAAACAATATTACCAACACTGCCTCCAAACTTGTCAGTAGTGATATCATGACTAACATGAGCCTTATTTAACACCTTTATAAGAGTTTTCCTGTGTGGCTTGGAGTTTAATAACATGATAAAAGAGATGTCCTTGCTGGAGTTTAATTTAATTGCTCCACAACTTGATACTCACTTTGATGAATGAACTTAAAAAACTCATAAGCTTCTTTATCAAACACTGCTGTCTTTATTTCAGGCATTTTTTCTTCATGACATCTTCTGACTTGCCTAATTTAACTTTCCCTTTTGAATATCTCCCCATATTTTTTGTTTGCTCTGTTCTCAACTCTTCAGGCATATAAATACGACCACTGCGGGTCATCCCACCGACACCAGTAATGTTTGAGATGACAAGGGTATCAGAATTAACACCTTGTGTTTGACTTTCCTTCAGATTGCCCAGATAAACTCCTGCATCATACTTCTAGGGTATTGCTTTGTTGTCCTTGTAAGGAAATGGAGCCAGTATTTGTATAGTGATGAGTTTGGATCCATTGGTAGTTGAAGTATTCACACATTTGGTGTAATGAATGACCAAGGATTTTGGGAAGGCTAGGGATTGCTAATCAACAGTCAAAACTTAATTTTTCTCTTTAAGATGCTCAATTTGTACCAAATGTTTGTTCATCAGGACTTGCAGAACAGGCTTGAATTCTTTACAATCTTCCATGGAGTGGTTTGCATTAGGGTGCAAATCACACATACTTTCTTCATGTATAAAACCCTTGATCAAGTTAGCCTTGCATAATTCAGCAAAAATAACCTTTAGAGGAGTTGTAACCTCTTTAATTTTTCTTTTTAAAACATTGGTAGACTCTTCCTTGATGGCATTTATCGATGGTCCTCCATGACGGGTAGGAGATTACTCCTAATGTTAGGATTGTTCTCCTTGAAATTCAGTCATTTGACATTAATTAAGTCTTACACTTTGCCCTACAATTCTCTGTTGAATGACCAATGCCACCAACATGATACTCACATTTAGCATTTGGATCATACCCTATTGGATAGGGTGGTTCTATAGGTTTCATTGGATATTTTACAACTAATGAATTTTGATATAGGTGAGGTAGCAACTCTATGTAGGACATGGGAATTGGGTCAAACTGAACTTGCTTTCTTTCTATCTTGATTGTTTTAGGGTCTTATTAGGTTGGCATTCGGGTTTTGATTCCAATTTTGAGGTGGTCTCATAGGTGGTGCTATAGGAAAAGTAGGTGGAGCAGGTTGGTAGGGTCGTGACTAATAAGATTGAGGACTTGGGTTCCATGAAATAGTATTGACATACAGGTAAGACATTTGAGAGGCAGGGAATGTAGGTTAGAATTGAAAAAGTGCATGGTTAGGCCTGATAAAAGGAACTTCTCTTAGGTAAAAAGTTATAGCATTAGTCTCTCCCTCTTTCTTCCTTCCCGGACCATATGTGAATTTCTTCAAATTAGAGGGTTCACCAGAATTGTGAAATATCTTACCACTCCTTATTCCTTTATCCACTCTTTCTCTGATAATCATAATATCAAAAAAGTTTGATGAAACACTTCCAATTATCCTATCATAAAAATGTGATTGAAGAGTATCGAAAAATATTGCTACCATTTGTTTTAGATAAAGGAGGCTCCACTTGAGCTATAACTTCTCGTCATCTCTAGGCATATTCTTTAAAAGTCTCATCCTCTTTTGTTAACATGTTTTGTAGTTATAACCTATCAGGGACCATATCAATATTGTACTTGTATTGTTTTAGAAAATCATCAGCCATGTCTTTCCAACTTCAAATACAAGTGCGTTTGAGATGCATATACCAACTCAAGGCTCCTTCAATCAAACTGTCTTGAAAAAAGTGGATCAACAACTTATCATCATGAGCATATGATGCCATCTTCCTACAGTACATGATCAAATGACATTTTAGGCAAGTTATTCCTCTGTACTTATGAAATTCAGGTATCTTAAGTTTCAGAGGAATTATCACATGTGGAACCAAGTAAAGATCTGCAGCTTCCCTAATGCTCATAGCTACTCCCCTCAATAGCTCTCAATCTCTCTTCCGATATTTACAACTTTTCTTTAGATTGGAAGTGTTCCTCTAAATAATTTGGCTGAAGTTTTTCTAAGGTCTTATAGGAATAGAATGGTGATATGGCTAGGTTTCCATCAAGGTTAGGATTAGTGATTTGTGGTTGGTGATAGATTGGTGGGTTTGGGGTAGGCATAGTGTGGGGTATATGAGCTTCTTAGGGATGGGCATTTTGAGGATAAGCATATGACTGGATAGATGTTTGGGTTGGTTGGATTTTTTTATGATAGACGATTAGCTCAAAACAACTAATTTTTTTTAAAGATTTTGAGGTATAGAGCCAAACCTAGGTCGATTCACTGAGACACATTCTCAGTCAAATTCAATTTTAGGTTCTTTTAAAAAATGTAAATAAGGTTTTTGGGATTTTGAAAATTGCAAATTAATCTAATTGAATTACGAACAAAATAAAATTGAGTAAAAATGAATTAAGAAATATCAATCCACAGAATACCAAATGCTGTAACTCCGGCTATCACAAAATCTAAAGATTTAAATTCGTGTTTAAACAATCACCCAATTTAATTATTAATTAAATCGAATAACCTAATTGAACAAAGTTACGAATTAAATCAAATAATCATTTAATCTAATTTGCATTAATTATCAAGTTAAAGCATCAATCGAGTCCTAATTTGAATTCTAACAACAGAAAAGTTAATCACAATCGCAATACACAATTATGAGATTAGAGAGAAAAAGAGAACAAACTCGAAGCAATTTAGCGCAGAACTCAAGTCAGAATTATAACGTTTGGATTCTGTGGATTGAACGAGAGGTTTAGCCTTCCATCAAAGCACTTAATCCATGCAAGAATGAGAGAGCTCGAAGAAAGTAAAAACAAGGATTCTTATTTCAGCTAAGTCTTAAAATCTCAAAGTATTTAATCACCTCTTCTAAATCAGAACCTTATTAATCCATTTATAAGCTCTAATTAGGGTAAACTAAATGACCAAAATTTGGGCCGTAATTATAACTACAAGTTCAAATACAATTATCAAATAACAAAAGGTCCAAATGCAATCTTGCAACAATATTCAGCAAATCTACCTCAATTTCAAAAAATCATAAAAAATTAAAATCAACTCCAAATCCAACTATCCATATATGTATTTTAAAGCCCTAAATCTGTAGAATCCAATACAATTAGAATCAGCAAAAAATGATATCTGTAGAAAAAATTTATGGCTAAAAGAGTAGTCAGAGGTCAGAATTACAAAAAAAATATGAAATTAAAGTATTTATTTGTAATAGGCCCAATTTATTCTAATAAGTAGAAAATGGTAAAAACTCTACAAATAAAACATATTAAAAGTGTTTATAAATCAAAATAAAACTATAAATATAAACCTAAAATATGTCACATAAGTAGTCTGAAGGTTATGCAAGATTGGATTGATTTAATGCTTGACTAGTGTTTGGTGGGTTCTCAGCTATCGGTGGCGTATAACCAAGGGGAAGGCCATATAAGAAAAATTGAACATCTTGTTCATTGAAAGCTTGTTGTGGAGGTCTTTCTACATATAGGGTCAAAGGCACCATTGTTTTATGATGAGGAAAACTTTGAGACGATCCTTGTGTAAGGGTGAAACCTGGTGGATAGGTTGGAGTAGGTTGTGCTAGAGGTGCTTGAGTAGAGGTCCCCTTTGTGATTCTTCTCTTTAAAGACTTCAGTGTCTCTAGGATTTGTGTCATCTGTTCATTCAGCTGATTGGTGTCATTCTTTAATTCTTCATTGTTCTTCTATCTCATTCATGATCCTTGCTTGAGTACAAGTTCTATAAGACTGCTTTAGAAAATGTTTTTCCATTATATTTGTTTAATTTTTCTGAAAGATTTTGTTGACAAAAAAGGAATTACAAAAATAAAAAATACACTTAAAAGATAACAACTAGAGATTAAAGAATCATCACAGTTGTTGAGCGTTTTCGAGTCTTTAATGAAAATTAATGTAGGATCCTCATCAAATGAAAGACACCAAAATACAATCCATAATCAAAGAAAAACATTGAAGTACATCACAATTAAATCTAAAATACATCTTTCTTTTTCCTACACATACATAGTCTACCCATATTCCAAGTCATTTCATCACCCTTTCCTAGCCCTAACTATAATTCATTTCATCTGTCAGACTAATCAGTTGCAATAGCTGAGAAAGTCTTTAATTTCTTGGGGCGCAGTGTAGAAAAATATAGCTATCTTGACATTTGACAACATGTGCATGATGTCACCAATCGCCCCATTAGCCAATGATGCAAGCTGTATAAAATGCTTGATCCAATACTCAATGAGTTTATCTTCTGCTTTTATCTAACCATTCTTTTCTTTCACAATAACTTCATATTCTTTCATGATTCTAATAACTTCCCATTTTTCAGCATTAATTTTGGCCTCACATGCCATGACAATTTCCTTTATATTCTCCTTCATGTTTTGCACTTGTGTTTGAAGTTCACTTAAGTCAAAGCTTCTTCTCGATCTCTCTTCACCTTGTATAATGCACCCTTTACTTGTTGCTTTTCATATAAGGTTGCATTTCGCTCATTCACCTTCAATCCTAATTCCTTACTTGCAGCTTCAATGCAACACTGAACTTTGGTTGCATGACTTTGTATAGACTTTTGCTTCTTACAAACCTCTTTATAGTAAACAAGAAATGGAGCCAAAAATTCTTCGGCAGGTGGTCCCATCATAGGATAAGCGAGTTGACGTCGTCCAATAACTAGATTGTAATTTATACAACCTCGAATACGCTATAAGAGAAACATTTGGGTAACTACCACAGTGATAAACAACAATCGTCGACTGTTGCCATGGAATGTGCCTTTTGATGTATCCTTCATTCAAACTAGCTAAGTAATTAACCCATTCTTGACCATTTTTCTGCCCAATCTGAAACCTCAGCAAATAAGTAATCAAACACTTGATCTCACTTGACCTTTTAAAGACATAAGTCATGAGCCATATATATAGCATTGACAAATAACATATAACCCTTTTTTCCTTTTCTTTCATGGCAGAAGCTCAGTGTAAAATAAACATCAGCTACTATTGCAGGGACAAGATTTTCAGATCAATTTTTACATGCAAGAAACACATTTATTGCTGCTAAATCCACAAAATTGTCATGCGTAGGAAAGAGAACAATGCCATTGATGGTGAGTGTTAAGACATCCATAAAAGTCTCCCAATCTTCTTTTTTTGCTAAATTATACATGTGTCGCTCAAGAAATTCTCTTGTGAACCCCCTATTTTGATGTCTCTCTTGATAAGCTTGCTATAACTCTGCTAGGTGGATCCTTAAGACATTGGCCATGGTCGAGAAAGATGCATGATGTTCTATAGAACAATATGACTATTGACCCCCCAAAGGCAAGTCTAGAATTTGCTCAAATTTCTCTAGTGTGGAGTCAACTGAAAATCCTGAAAGGTGAAGCACCTTAATGGAAAATCATAATACTGGACTAGAGTGGTTATGACATCTTCTTGCATATTCACTTCCATCAATTTCATAATATTTCCTAACCTCCTTTAACGTGAGTTGTTAGACTGTCTTTAGCTTCTTTCCTAACTCTCTTATACTAGCAATGTCAGCCTTTTTAATTTTCAGATGCAATTTTCTTCTCAACTCAACTAATCTCACCTCACTGTTACTTGAATACTCAACAATTCTCAACCTATAAATAAAAGGAAAATAATGAGAAATTACTTCAAATTTTGTATTTGTTTCATAACATAGGATCCTAATGGTGATAAGGATCAATATTAATTCTAAACAGATAAATGTCCATGTAAGAATACATATTGATTCTAAATGAATCAATAATTCACTAGCTTTTATATTAATGAAACAAACATGTGATGACCATGATAATGCAAGAACAATATGAATCATTATCATTTTAAGATCTCTTTGAAAATGATTGCTTTGTTTTCTATAAATATGATTGATACTTAGAAGGATAGTGTTTCATATGAAAATACAATGATACGAGAATCATGCGAATTATCATCCTTAAGCTTATTTTCAAAATCAATTTTAAAATTACAACAAGTGTTGCATGGATGACAATAAGCGTGACACTCAAATAAATAATATGCAATGATAAATAAAATAATAATAATGTAAGGAAAATTAACCTTATGAATCATGTGAATCACTAGCCTTTAATACTATTCTAAAATATAGTAAAATCTTTATTTAACAACTTTAAGGCACTAATAATTCATATGATTTCTAAAAATGTAGATAAGGGAAAAATACCCCCTCTATGTCCTATTTCGAGTCACCTAAGGGTCTAACTTAAAGATCTATGACTTTCTTTCACATGTAAGACTTGTAATATCTTAAATTTAATTTCAAAATAATATATTTCACAAAAATGAGAATAATAAAATTTTCATTTCCAATAGGTTTTTCCCACACATGGTTCGACAAAGCATTTCCAAATAATAAGTGTTTACAAATTTTGATCAAGGAAATTGTTACAGGACTAATTCAAATACATTAAAATTTCAAAATAAAACCAAAGTCCTATAGCAGTCTCGTTAGGGTGAGTGCACTACACTATCCAACACACACAAATATAGAGACTCACATGGCCTACATTACATTTCTCAATCAACTCATTCTCTACATGTTTTCTACCTCCTAACTCAACCACAATTCTATATTCAATCAATTACACATAAAAAGAGTATGGTAGAGTCCCCCTTACCTTGGATTGAAGACCCACTCTTGGATTCAACCTCGGACATGTTCCCCACATAGATTTCAGCCTAAACACATGGAGAAACTTCATGAAAATCCAAAGAAACCATGAAAACATAGGATGAGGTTGAAAACAGAAACTCTAATCAATAAAACTTACCTCCAAACGCCCCAAATGTGATTTCAACCTTCAATCTAACTCCCGAATGGCTTTGGAGACAATCTAATCGATGAAAAAGGGTCTGGGAATGAGAGGATCTAAGGAATTTCAAAGGGTGAGGGAGAAATGACTCTCCCTGAACCCTAACCCCCTTTAAATCCCTTTCTGGTCACAACACTTTCGCTACAACGACACACCCTCACGCTGCAGAGAAAATCTCAAATGAAATTGCACCCTAGTTTCTGCAGAATCTCGCTACAACGAGACTGCACCCAAAAATGCATCCAAAACTGTTGCTTTGTCGCTACAGCAAGACGTCTCTCGCTATAGCGAGAAAGCGACAGTTTTGGTCCTTCCTCCCAGGGCCCTCTCGCTACAATGAGAATCCTCTTGCTGCAGCGAAGACAGCCCAGAATTACACATGCACTTAGGCACTTAGCCCATTTTCAGCTCAACCAATCATGCATACACATATTCATAACATATATATAAAAAAATACACACACATATATACATTTAGATTTATATAAATAACAATAATTAATATTACCAAAATTTGGAACGTTACACCATTCACACACATCTCAATTACACACAATTTTCATATTCACAGATGACACTCAGGCCCACATTCATTCAAAACACACGGCACAAGTGCCCTTATTCATTTGCATTACATTCGACGAACAACATTTCCAACTCACACACCACAAGTTCAACATAATCTACATCCATCAATGACAGGTAAGCACACTCATTTATGTTCCACATCAATTCCTCATCCAAATCTACTGATAATAGGCTCCAATATCATCAAAATCATACCCAACATGCATTATCTATCAAAACACACTAGTTCACATATCATATCTCAATCACATTACCAAAACATAGTAAGTAAATAGATTTCCAAACAAATTGAGATAGGGTAAAGTCCCCCTTATTACCTCGGATTGAAGACTCACACACGAATCAACAATGAAAAGGACTTTCCACACGAATTTCATCCCTAAAACACATGAAAAACTCCATGAGAACTCAATGAGACCCATAAAACAGAGAAAAGAGACGAAAACCAAAATCCTAACCTTTAAAACTCATCTCCAAGCGTTCCAAACATGAATCCAACCTTCAATCTAACTCACGAACGACTTTAGAGGCAATTTAATCGATGAAATAGGATTTTGGATCAAGAGAATTGTAGAGATTTTGAAGAGAGGAATGAGAAATGAATTTTCCAAACCCTAACCCCTTCAAATACCTCTAAGGTCACGACACACTCGCTGTAGCGACGCTCCTTATTACTACAGCGAAAATCTCAGCTGAAAATACACTCTGGTTTTTGTAAAATCTTGGTACAGCGAGGCCCCTCTCGCTACAGTGAGACTGCACCCAAACTGTTACTTTGTCGCTACAGCGAGGGACTGCCTCTCACTGCAGCGAGAAGGCAACAATTTCACGCCTTCCTCTTAGAACCCTCTTACTACAGCGAGAACACCCCAGTATTGCACCCTTAACCTGTTTCTCAGTCCAATCAATCCAATCCAATCATGTACGAATACATTTATATGCATCCATATGTATTTATACACATTAACATCATCATCACGCATTGAAGTGCAAATTTCAACATCTATTTACATTTATACATACATATATATATATATATATATATATATATATATATATATATAACAATAATCAATAATACAAAATTCGGGGTGTTAAAAGACTCATCAAAGGTGGCTTGTAATCCTAAAAGGTCACTAGAGCTAAGATCCAATCCCTAATGAGAGAGTCTACTAGGCATGGGACATTAAGAAAAGGTCAAACCCTAACTAGTATTTTCATGGTAGCCAAATAGGATGTGTATCCAAAATGACACTGCTTCATAACTCCTCTAATCCTAAGCATACTCACACCCGAGTATAGGGCCCTGCTCAAAGTGTGTGATAAATGTGTAAGTGGTAGTGTGTGATAAAGCATACAAACCTTATCAACTTAATAAAATAAAAGTTGTAAAATAAAAAAATACAAGAATACCACAAAAATTATCAATAGTTATCTAACCTTAGGTTAATATAAAATATCAAGAAAAATATATACAACAACATTACAAAATACATACACAAAATAAATGCACGAATAACATAATATAATTAATTCAAATACTTAAGAAAAGGGATAGAGGTTAAGCAAATAGAAAAAAAAAACTACATAAATTTGCACAATTATCATCAAAGGCTTGACTCTCAAACAATTCCCAGTGGAGTCGCCATCTGTCACAATCGGGCAGTCGCAATGGTGCGGTGAAAACGTGGTTAAGAAAATTTTAAGAATAAAAAATATTTTCTAAAAAATCAGAAGAGTTGTCACCAAAGTTTATTTTAAGAAAACCTTGAAAAAATTTTGAAAAATGATCTTTGAAACAAAATATGAGCTCGAGAGTTGTTTACGTGTAGAGAAGGTATTAATACTCTACAACGTCCATTTAAAAAATATTTACCTTAAATTAATTGTGCTAATTTATTTTAATTTTAAAAAATATTTATTTTACCTTTAAACAAAAGTGTTGTTATTTTTTTTTAAAGAAGATAAATTATTTATTGAAATGTTAATTGGTATCTTAAAAGAGAAAAAATTATTTGAAAATAATTTTGCTTGACAAGTCCGATTCCAGCTCTTATGTATCCCCAAGTGTAATGGAGAACTCAAAGCTACATAGTTCTATATAAAAATTAAGAAATTGGTTGATTAAAATTAAGTTTAATAAAAGAAAGGTTATTTTGAAATTAAAATTATTTTCATAAGGTTATAATGTTTAGGATAGAAGATAACACAGTTATACATTTATCTTATGAGAAAAAAATATAGAAGGTGAAGGAAGATCACACAACTATATTATAAATCATTAAAAAGAGTATTTGTAAGTGAAACATTTGAATTTATATTTAATTTATGATTAATGTTGAGAGAGAATTTAAGACAACGTAAGCTATACATAAATCTCTTATAATTTTTGGACAATCGAAAGGAATGTAAATCACATATCGATGTTGCAAAAAATTGTATAATAAAATGAAGAATTGATTGATTATTTAATTTATCAAGATTTGAAATATGACTTAAGAAAAATCAAAATATGAAATTAATTCTATTTAATGAAATAAATAAATAAATTTAATTAGATTAAAGAAAATAGTTACTTAATAAAAAAATTATAACTTCATTTGATAAATTTATATTGCATAAGACTCAATGTAACATTGGTACACAAAAGTCTTAACGATTTAAAGTATATAAAAGTATAGATGCTACAGAATAATACTATAAATCGTTGCATTAATATGATGATGATAGATTTTAACAACAATAACAACAACAACAACAACAATAATAATAATAATTGATTAATTTTAGAAATTAGATAAGACTAGTAATATATTAATGGTGTATAAAACCTATGGTAATGTAAGTACACATAGATTTTATCAATTTATAACACATGATAATGGAGAAGTTACACATTAATGTTATAAATTGACTCAAATATTTCATTATTTATTTATTTTAGTATTAAATTGAAAATGTAATTCATTTATCATCAAATATTTGAAATCATACAATACAATAAATGATAATAATGTTAAGTAACATAAATAAATGATTAAGATTCAAATAATAAAACAATAAAATAATTATAAAAACACACAGACAAATATTAGGATTAAGTCAATTATAATCATTATTTATTATTATTCTAATTTTTATTGCTAACAAAAATTAATAAATAAGATTAAAAGAACTAAATCCTAAAAATAAATATATAATAAAAATAAAATATTTCATTTAAAATATACTAACATAAATAAGAGTAGGAATCTTATTATTATTATTTTAAATAAAAAGAGCTAAAAGGTAATAATACAAATAAAATAAAACAAATGATAAATAAAGAAATAAATAAGTAAAAATAATAATAAAACGTAAAAATAACGTAAAATAAATCAAACTAGCACATTGATTGAAATTTTTTTAACTCTCTTATCTTTATGTTGATTGAATCTTTTTTGGTTCTCTCCTATCTTTAACTAGGATATTGTTTTAAAAAATTTAGGTAACAATAATAATAAACAAAAGAAAAGGTGCATGATTTGATTACTCATTGCATGTGCAGGTACATATTCATGGTTACTGCCTAGTGGTGCAATGTCTAGAGGTGTGGCTCAATGTTATGTTATTATAATAATAAAAAAAAAAACTAAAACTTAGTCAAAAGTTCATGATTCTCTATCTTTATATCATTCATCTTTTACTTCACGCCATTTATTTTTGTGAATAGAAAATATAAAACATTGTCCAGAAGGTGAGTTTACAAGTAATAACCATACCTTCGGAGATTAAGAAATTTTTTAGATCCAAGCAACAATAGAAGATGAAAGGTGGCTAGAATGGTGTGATTTCTTCCTTTCTTTTTGGTTCAATTTCTTCCTCTATTCCTTTCTTCTTCTTAGTATATTTTTTCAGAAAAGGTTTGCTCTATTCCCTCCTTCTCCAAAAACTTGTTGTCTCCTCTCAACAAATTTTTACTTTCTTTCAAAGACGAAAAAAACTACTAACAAATTTTTCGCTCTCAGAAAGCGTGTTGCCTCTCTAATTTTTTTTTTCTTTTCTTCTCCTTCTTCGTAAATCTCTTTTTTCTCTTTATATTGGTCTCCATTTTGTGCTTTTAGAATTTTTACAAAACGTCATATTTAAAGCTCAACTTAATGCTGGGTATAAATCTGCATAATGAAGGATTTCTCTGTCTAGAACCAAATCTATTTTTTTTCAAAATTTTTTATTTTTCTGTAAAATAATATATATATATATATATATATATATATATATATATATATATATATATATATTAAAGGCAATCCCTCGAAAGCCTTGACTCTCATATATTAGGTTGGTTAAATAAGAATATTAATTTATTTACTGAGAAATATTTGAATCAAGTGGACATAGTGATGTTCTAAGCATTGATTTGAAAATGAAATTTTATCAAAGGGAACAAAGTATTTTTATAACTTTCAATTCAAATAGAAATATCAAAATAAATCTGCGGCCATTAATTACAATATTAGTATAATTGAAGAATGTATTGATTGAAGTTAATGTCTTGGAGTTACCATAATTTAAAGAGGTCATTTAAGCTTATTCGTATGTCTGCTATAGCCATTGGCTTATCACAACTCTGTATATAACTAAATTCTTCTTTTACCTACCTCATTAATAAAATTTATATTATTGGTGATAAAAATATTGCATTACAATAAAAATATTAGTATACTTTTTTTATATATCAAAATTAATTTTTTTATTTGAAAGGGAAAATATTTCACAGTTAAATTAGTTAGATAACAAAAATATATTATTTATCTAATTATTATAATATTTCTATTTCTATTCGTATAAAAGTTTAAAAATAAAAAAGTTAAATGTAAATAAAAAGAGGGCAAATTTTATGTTAATTTTTAGATATTAATATTCTTTATTAAATAAAAATAAAATTTTATTTTAATAGAAAAATACTTTTAATGTTATGGTATTTTAATTAATAAATAACACTAACATACTTAATTACTGTAAGTTTTGGGCATAAAAATATTCTAGCGTTTGAAACTTAGAACTTAGAGTATCTCCAATACTAACTTCCAACAATTAGAAATCAGCATCAAATTGAATTCTACCACGGGAACTAGGGAGGTGACAGTTGCGTATCAAAGACAATAGCTTTGTATAAGAAACAGTAGCTTAATAAAAATAGTATGTGTAAGATCGATTTGGTAGGAAAGAATGATCAGGGAAGGCTCATTTGGTCAGTTGCATTATTGGAGAAATATATAAGTTATAAAACAATAAATTTATACAATTCTAATGAGTTGCACCATTGGAGATGCTATGAAGACTATCTGTGTGACCTAAAATGCTCTTTCTTCATCTCGGCTGAGTTGTACTCCAGAATTGCAGTTTAACTACTTATCCAAATTTTCGTTTTCTTGCCATTATTGTGCATGCTTGTTACGGTGACAAAATTCAAACTTTGAGCAATGAATATAAGGAGTGAGTTAATATTTTGGAATCTTTCTTTTTTAGTTTACTTTTAAAATTTCGTTTCCTTTCACCTTAGCAGCTTGAACAAATTTGGTTTGACGCAGGAAACACCACATCAAGGTTTTGAAGACTTTTGTTTAGTTTAACATGTGAAAATTTGGTTCTGTGTCTTGAACTGTCATGGTCAAGTCCATCAATTGGACCAATTTTAGGGCAACAAATCATGTACCGAAACAAGACCCTACGGTAAAAATTGATCAATTTCTGCCAATGTGGGTGTGTTTCCACACTGCTTAAACTTCAATGGCTGTAAGCATCAGAAAGTCAGCTCAGTCTCTGAGTGTATCCACTGATTATGGGACTCTGTGAATGGACTATACCCCCAAGAAAACCTGACTGAGCATTATCATCATTTGATCTGTATCACGAAATGTCATGATCAATTCTGTCTCTCCCAAATCTTGGTTCTAGTTATTAATTTATTTATTTTTAATTTATAATGTCTAATATCGTTCTCTAATTATGAAAAACAAAATAATATATGGATGTGGATTACCACTTAAAATTGTTGACAAGTTATTCATTGTAAAAAAGCGCGCGAGTATGTCTAGAAATATATAGAGGAAAGAAAGAGAAAAAGGTAATGGAAGGAATTGAATGGAATAAAGTGGATCTATAAAGGGATAAATAATTAAATATTCTTAATTTGGATGCTTGAGATAAATAGATAAATAAATAATTTAAATAAAAATAATGCATTTTTTTTAATATACTATTATTTTAAAATTATATTTCAACAATGTAGATGAAATTAAAAGTATATTGTAGACATAATTGTAATGCTCTTTCTTTCAGGGGTTAATTAAGAGGGTCAAGCGTGCCAGGTAACTTCTTTGGTTCTCACTTGTGTGGTCCATTTGATTGTTTCGCAAAAAGATTATATTTGACGATGGATGTTTCGACCTTCCTTATATTTTGGACGTGCATTTTAATAACAACTCCGTGAAACACTTGCTCAATACAATGTTATGATATGAATTAATTAGATTATAAAATTTATTGACGAGCTTAATATAATATATAAGTTATATAAAAAATTAATTGAAACAAGTTAAAAAAATTATATGAGAGCCATATGCAAGTTTTCTGTATACTTTTCCAAAACACACCCTTTGTTAAATTTCATTTTAAGTCTTGGTTCTGAGCATAACTTGTGGGAACACAGTTATTGTTTTCATCAGAATTGGTGCATTGATCTCTAGTGACTAGTATAAATCAAAGAACCAGCGGGAGCAGGATTACATTGATGTGTTAGGTGCAGGACGATTGGTGGTGCTGCTTCTAACGTAGTACAGGCTTAATATTGATTATTTGGCTGAATGGGGTGCTACCAGTTTTAATATAGCACTACTATTCCTTCTTCAATAATGGTTATAATGCTCAATGTTTTCATGTTGTATTCTGATTGATTGAGAATGGTGGTGCTGGCCTTGATGTTCTACGTTGGTGCCGTTGCTTTGTGACAGGTTGGGTTATTTTGTACAAAAATGTAGTTGTAGCGCCTAGTGCATGTTTGCAGCAGAGTAGTTGTGATCCCTGTTATAATTGCTTTCATGGATGATGGTATTAAGCACACTGGGTCATTTCTTTGCTTCATGGTTTCCCACTGGGGTACTCTTGCTTTGTGGGCATTTTTCCTAGTTGGTACGTAGTATATATGCAGGCTGTATAGGTAAATTGATGATCATTTGCGGTTAAGAAGTCCTTGTGCTCATTAGTGTTATATATTCCTTTTTGTTGATATAAAGAAAAAATAGTTTTCTTTTTTGAAAATAAGAACACCTTGCGCTCCTTAGTTAATCGATGTTTTATTTAGGTCATCTTCACCATTTTTTCTTTTCACTTTTTTGCATTGATTTTTGGAAAGAACGAGGTCAAATAGAGAAACGGTTTCTTACATTAAAAACCCAAAAAATAAGTTGTTTTTAATTACTTATTATATTTAATGAAAAGAGAAAGAAAATATGTGCTGTTCTTTATTTTTTTATTATATTATACAAAGAAAAAAAAAAGAAAAAGATACGGTTGTAGTATTAATGGTGCTCTTAATATCTTAAAAGTGAGAAGACTAAAAAATTGTAAAAGTAAAATATTTGGATAAGTTGAACTAAAGTTACCTAATCATCTCCACGTTTTTGAAAAGAGAAAAAAAGAAACCATCAAGTACAAAAGCTTTTACTATAAATATTTTGTTAGCCAGTATTATAAAGCATTAATTAATAAATTAAAAGTAATTTTTTTAAGAACTATGTTGAGATAGATTAAAATCCGGAAATGGTGGGAAAGACTGAAACAATAATATTTAAAATTAATAATTTCTTGTACCTTAAAAATGCTGATTCATATTTGGCTACTTCAAATCTTATTATTTATTATCTTCCGTCCTAATAAATTATTTTTACAATATCTTATTTATTATGTACTTGTTTAATTAAAAATTAAGTAAATTTGACTATGATAAAATTAATTTCAAATTATTAAAGTGATTGAAATATACATATTTAAAAAAATTTAAATTGCATCCAAGAAAAATAACAACAAAAATGCCAAATGAACTCACCTTTTGAGGTAGTAGTTTTTCATTCTAACCGTTGGATTGAACTGAAACTTTGACAGTAGTTCTCAGACATATAGTTCTTCATTCTAACCGATGGGATCGTCGATTAGAGGTTTTGGTTGAGAGAAATCATATCTGAACAGTAGCCCTGTTTTGTGAGATATTCTCTCTTTGATTCTTCATTGTAGACTTTATTGCTTTATTGATATTGGCTGGTTGTTTACACGAATTTGTGCACTTGATTGAACACTCTTGTACTCCTCATTTGATTATAGTGGAGCTTGATTAACTGACTTGTACCTGTGGGTTTTTTTTTACTTCTCACTTTGAGAGGGTTTTCTCACAATAAAATTGTGGTGTCTCTTGTACGTGATTATTATTGTTGCATTGCCATTTGTTATTGTTGTTGCTCCTCACAGGTTCTTGCAAGTTTGGAGAATTTTTTCCACTGTTTACTTAAGATAATTGTGTTCTTGTGTTTGGTTTTCTTCAACAAGAGTGGTATCAGAGCTCTTTAAGCTCTGGTTTTGGGATTATTTGACTTGTTTGAATGATAGAGACAAATACAAAAATGGTAGCTTTGAATGGTACTAATTATCATGTGTGGAAGGGCAAGATGAAAGACTTGTTGTTTGTGAAGAAATTGCATCTTCTAGTCTTTACTACTCAGAAGCTGGAAAATATGTCTGATGAAGAATGGATTTTTGAGCATCAGCAGGTATGTGGTTTTATTCGTCAATTTGTAGAAGACAATGTATATAATCACATTGCTAATAAGACACATGCTAGAACTTTGTGAGAGAAGATTGAGTCCTTGTATGCTTCTAAGTCAGGGAACAATAAATTGTATTTGTTGAATTGTTTGATGAATTTGAGGTACAGGGAGAGTTCTTCCATTTCAGATCACTTGAATGAATTTCAAGGGCTCCTAGATTAATTGTCTAGAATGGGTATCAACTTTGATGATAAGGTTTTGGGACTATGGCTATTGAATACTCTACCTGAGTCTTGGGAGACATTTCAGATTTCAATTACAAACTCAGCTCCTAATGGTGTTGTTTCTTTGCAAATGGCAAAGAGTGGTGCTCTTAATGAAGAGATGAGAAGGAAGGCATGGGGTTCTTCATCTCAGTCTGAGGTGTTTTTCACAGAAAATAGGGGGAGAAGCAAGAAAAAGGAACCGAAGGGTGGTAGAGAAAAGAGCAAGAATAAGTCCAAGTCAAGATACAAGAATGTGGAGTGCTATTACTGTCACAAAACAGGGCACATCCAAAAGAACTGTTTTCTTTGGAAAAAGGAGAACAAAGGCAAGAAGGGCAAGCAGAAAGAGAAGGATCATGATGATGATGATCGTGTCACTACTACTAGAAGTGATGATCTTGTTTTTCTTCATGACTATGAGTCTGTTAATCTTGTATCTGATGAGAGCATGTGGATAGTTGATAGTGGTGCTACACTGCATGTTACACCAAGGAAGGAGTTCTTCACATCTTACACTTTTGGTGATTTTGGAGTGTTAAAGATGGGTAATGATGGTGTGTCTAGGTGATTGGTGTTGGTGATGTTTACTTGCAAACCAACATGAGAGTGCAGTTATTACTTAGAGGAGTCAAACATGCTCCTGATGTTCGTTTTAATATGACATCTGTGCCTTTGCTTGATGATTGTGGTTATGACAGTCACTTTGATTCTGGAAAGTGGAAACTCACCAAAGGTAACTTGGTTGTGGCCAGAGGGGAGAAACATTCTAAACTGTATTGGACTAAAGCTTTGGTTGCTAAAGAGAGTGTGAATGCTATGTACATGGAGTCATCTTTGTGGCATCGAAAGCTTGGTCATACCAGTGAAAAGGGGCTTAATTGCTTAGCTAAAAAGGATGCTCTTCAGGATTAAAGAGTGCAGAGTTAGAGAAATGTTCTCATTGCATGGCTGGTAAACAAACCAAAGTATCCTTCAAGAAGCATCCTCCCTCCAGGAAGTCAGAGTTGCTTGAATTGGTACATTCTGATGTTTGTGGCCCTTTAAAGGTAAAGTCATTTAGTGGTGCACTTTACTTTGTTACTTTTATTGATAATTGTTCTAAGAAGCTATAGGTCTATGTATTGTAGAGAAAAGACCAAGTGCTTGAAAAATTCAAAGAATTTCATGCTTTGGTTGAGAGGCAGTCAGGCAAGAAGCTGAAATGCATCCGTACTAACAATGGTGGTGAGTACTGTGGACCCTTTGATGTTTATTGCAGGCAGTAGGGTATTAGACATGAAAAGACTCCTCCTAAAACTCCTCAGCTGAATGATCTAGCTAAGAGGATGAACAGGACTTTGGTTGAAAGAGTTAGGTGTATGCTTTCTGAAGCAAAGTTGCCTAATCATTTTTGGGGTGAGGCTTTGCTTACGGCAGTGCACGTTATTAATCTTAGTCTTGCAATTATTTTGAAGACTGAGGTGCCAAACAAAATTTGGTTTGGCAAGAATGTGAGCTATGATCATTTGCGTGTCTTCAGTTGCAAGGCCTATGTTCATTTCCAAAGGATGAAAGATCGAAGTTGGATGCGAAGATAAGACAATGTATCTTTATTGGTTATAGTCAAGATGAATTTGGCTACAAGTTATATGATCCTATTGAGAAGAAGATTGTTAGAGGTCGTGATGTGCAGTTCATGGAAGATTAAACCATTGAAGATATTGGCAAAGTAGAAAAGACTACACCCAAGAAAGATAGTAATCTGACTGATGGTAATCCAATATGGTTGCTTGTTCACAATCTGGATCATGCTGAGACTAATTCTCAGAATGAAGAGCAACATGGTGATGTTGATGATCAGCAGGTTGGAGATGGATTAGAGGTTCTGATTGATGGTGATCAAGGGGAACATGATGATGATCTTGATGATGCACCAGAACAACCACTAGTTCCACCCAGAAGGTCCAACAGGCCGAAACAACCATCTAAAAGGTATGATCTTAAAGATTATGTGTTGTTGACTGATGATGGAGAACCTGAGTGTTTTGAAGAGGCTATTGAGAGTGAAGAAAAGAAAAAGTGGCTGGATGCAATACAGGATGAGATGAAATCCTTGCATGATAATCACACTTATGACTTGGTAAAGTTGCCTAAGGGCAAGAGGGCCTTAAAGAACAAGTGGATTTTCAAGGTGAAACAAGACAGTAATTCTACATCTCTGAGGTACAAAGCCAGATTAGTGGTGAAAGGTTTCAGGCAGAGAAAGGGTGTTGATTTTAATGAGATTTTCTCACGTGTGGTGAAGATGTCATCCATCAGAACAGTGCTAAGTTTAGCTGCTACTTTTGATTTGGAGGTTGAACAAATGGATGTGAAGACAACTTTCCTTCATGGTAATTTGGAGGAAGAGATCTATATGAAGCAACCTGATGGTTTTCTTATTGAAGGCAAGGAAGACTATGTGTGCAGGTTGAGAAAGAGTTTATATGGTTTAAAGCAGGCTCCAAGACAATGGTACAAGAAGTTTGAGTCCTTTATGCTTGATCAAGGCTACAAGAAGACTACTTTTGACCATTGAGTCTTTGTTCAGAAGTTTCCTGATAATGACTTCATTATCCTGTTATTGTATGTTGATGACATGCTTATTATTGGGAAAAATGTTTCCAGGATTGACAGGTTAAAGAAGCAACTAGGCGAGTCATTTGCCGTGAAAGACATGGGAGCTACTAAAATGATTCTTGGTATAAGAATCACTCGTGATAGGAAAGAGAAGAAACTTTGGTTATCACAGGAGCACTATATTGAGAAGGTGTTACAGAGATTCCAAATGAAAAATGCTAAAGCTGTGAGCACTCCTCTTGCGGCTCATTTTAAGCTTGAATGTTAAATAGAGTCCTTCAAATGAAGTTGAGAAGATAGACATGAGCAGAGTTCCTTATGCATCTGCAGTGGGTAGTCTGATATATGCAATGGTATGTACAAGACCAAATATTGCACATGCTGTTGGTACAGTTAGTAGATTTCTGTCAAATCCAGGTAGAGAGCATTGGAATGCTGTGAAATGGATTTTGAGGTATCTTTGTGGTACTAGTGGTTTGATGCTTTGTTTTAGAGGTGATAAACCTACTTTGGTAGGTTACTCAGACTCAGATATGGCTGGAGACATTGATTCCAGGAGGTCTACTTCAGGCTATATGATTAAATTTGCAGGGGGAGCTATGGCTTGGCAGTCAAGGCTGCAAGAGTGTGTAGCGTTGTCTACCACAGAGGCAGAGTTCATTGTACTTACTGAAGCTTGCAAGGAATTGCTATGGGTGAAGAAATTCTTGCAAGAGCTTGGTTTTGTGCAGGACAAATACTTGTTGCTCTGTGACAATCAAAGTGCTATCCATCTTGATAAGAATCCAACTTTCCATTCTAGATCCAAATATATTGATGTAAGGTATCATTTGATACGTGATGTTTTGGATGCTACGCTATTGGAGTTGGCTAAAGTTCATATTGATGATAATGGTGCTGATATGATGACTAAGGCACTACCAAGAGAGAAGTTTGAGTATTGTTGTGAGATTGCCGGATTGGCGGTCACCTCCACATAGTTGTGAGGGGGGAGAATTGTTGGGTTGGACTCCCAACTATGTGTCCAAAAAGTCTAAATTTTCAAGCTTATTTTTTACACTTAATTGAGGGGAGTGAGAAGTCAGAAGAGTGGGTGAGAGAAGTCTAGATTGGAGTGTTTTTCCGCAGCCTAGGAGTGGGTATTTTCGTAGAGAGAGACATCAAAAGAGAGAAGGGAAGTGAGGGAAGAAAGAAGCTCCAGACTAGCTACTTTATTTCTTTGATATCCAAATTGTTCAACCATTGGATCGGGCTGAAAATTTTACAGTAGGTTCATAATACGGTGCGCTTTGTTCTGACCGTTCGGATCGTCGATTCGAGGTCTGAAGTTGGAGATATTCTCTTTGCACAGAAGTCCTGTTTTTGGTGACTATGCACAAACCAGCTGCAGAGAAATCGTTATTTCGCATTAGTTAACCGTTCGATTGAACTGAAACCTTGACAGTAGTTCCAAGATGTATAGTTCTTCATTCTGACTGCTGGGATCGTCGATTAGAAGTTTTGGCTGAGAGAAATCATATCTGAACAGTAGCCCTATTTTGTAAGATATTCTCTCTTTGGTTTTTCATTTTAGGCTTTATTGCTTTGTTGATATTGGCTGGTTGTTTGCACAAATTTGTGCACTTGATTGAACACTCTTGTACTCCTCATTTGATTATAGTGGAGCTTGATTAACTGGCTTGTGCCCGTGAGTTTTTTTTTTACTTCTCATTTTGAGAGGATTTTCCCACGATAAAATTGTGGTGTCTCTTGTGCGTGATTATTATGTTGCACTGCCATTTGTTATTATTGTTGCTTCTCACAGGTTCTTGCAAGTTTAAAGAATTGTTTCTACTGCTTACTTTAGATAATTGTGTTCTTGTGTTTGGTTTTCCCCAACATTAATAACTTGTTATCAACCATTGTTTTATATTTCTTTTTCTCATTCTATTCCTGAAATTCAGCAGCACAACAAACCAAAGCACATGTTATGTTTTGTCAACAAGTAGAACCATGGAAATGTATTACTCTCGACACGTTTTGAGACAGTTTTGAACCTTGGTAGTTCAAAACATTAGCAAAAAGGACTGAAAGAGGTCCCATCATATGCCTTTACGAGTCCCATGTTCATACGTGTCTTACTTCACTCTTCGAATTCCTTCATGTGTTATATATAAGTGTCAAATTCTCGCCCACCCCTCTATTTTTACCTCTCTAATAATGATTTGAGAATGCCAATTTTGTTCTCAATCATTCCCTGAAGAGTTACATAGAAGAGTCAATTGTGTAAGTTATATGGAAACACAGATTACAATCCCAATTAAACACAAAGGCTCTGTTTCAATTTTACCCATGTAAAAATAACATCATTAAAAAAATGAAAAATAGAAGAATCAATTTCCTTCACTAGCCAATTAATCGATCTTTAATTTCGTTATATCTTGTCATGTTGATAATAAGTTGATGCAGTTCAAATATTCTGCCAGGTACTATAGTAATGGTCACTTTCATGAAAAGTTACAAGTGCTCCAGTAATTAGAACCTCAGTATAAGATACTAGCATATAATTGAGGTTACAAGAAGACATGAGTACATGAGTACGAGTTGCTGCTCCTTGTGTAGCTTGTGTTTTTGTGCTCCCCTATAAAACCGAGGTACAAGAAGATGGAGCACATAAAGGACCCACTTAACCTTGTGTCATTCATGTTCCCGGTAACTAAGCCAACTTCATTTTGTACCATAATTAATATGTGCGTATATGCTCACTTGATTTTTCTTCATAAGACCGGAACCTGGATTCCTTTATTTTAGTGAGTTTGATTAGTCAAAATTTTAGGAGTATATTGCATAAACCTAAGTATTTTAAGCTTGATTTAAAAAATGATTATGAGACAAACCAAAACATACATGAAATATAGAATAAACCTCTAAATATTTCTTAATAATTCAGAAGACAATTAAAAGTTATTAAAATATCCAATAGTTTAATCAAATCATATCATCATCAACACTAAGAACAGCCAACAAGCCCAAATAGGTTCGTACCTAACACAATCTCCTCCATCATCTCTAAATTATTTATATTGTGCATCAATACACCGAATAATAATCAGAATAAAAATTTTATATGTAGTTTTCTCTTTTTAAATATAGTTTTTAGCTTTTCAAAATAAAAAAACAAAAACTTATTTATTAATATAAACTTTAAAACTATTTTTAAAAATAATTTTTTATTTTCAATTTTTAAAATTGAAAAACCAAATTATTATTTAAGTGTTTTTATTTTTGTTTTTATTTTTCTGTTTTTTTTAAAACTAATAAAAGTTTAACTAAAAATAGTTTAAAAAACTAAATTATCAAACAAATATTTTTTATTTTTCTTAAAAATAGTTTTATAATTTTTTTAAAAAAATTTAAAAATTAAAACTAAATCAATCAAACCCTTAATTTCTTGTGTTATGTATGTATATTTTTGTTTATAGTCCCATAATGTACACTAAACACATACAAGATAATATCACTATGGCAAACATTTGAACGAATTGTACATAATTCTCTCTTTATTTTTCAAATGCCGAGAGAATAAACGAATCTTTATAAACAACGTCTAACCTTTGTATGATTATCATAAATTTTAAAGGATTAAATATGTTTATATTTTCTTTCAAATTTTGATTTTATTTTTTAATTATTTTTTAATTTTAATTTCTAATTTTTTATAAATAAATAAGTCTTATTTTATTTGATGACTTGACTAGATGAATCTTGAAATGTGATTGAAATTGATTAAAAACTAAATTTTTAGAAATATTATTAATTAATTAGATCTCTTTTAATAATATTTGATTAAAGTTCTTCTAGTTCTTCTTCTATATGTTTTTAATGGTCTAAAAATCATGTCATTCATTTTCTTCGTTGATGTCTTCAATGGTCTTCTCTATGTCTAACCAAACTATGTTAGACTGATTTTTTAGTATAGGTGTTATTCTAATCTTGTTACATATATGATGATTTGTTATTTTGTTCATTTTCATGTGACAACTTATTCACCATAATATTCTTATTTTTGTCACTTTCACTTTCTTTTGGTGTGATTTTTTTAATGTTAAACATTCACTACTATATAGAAGAATAATTGATTGTATTGCAGTATAATGCAACTTCCCTTTTAGGTTGATACTTTTCCATCATTTTATATAATTGATCCTAAGTACTTGAACTTAGAGTTTTGTGATATAATATCATTTCTAATTTGAACTTCCAACACATGATCGTCATCTTATTTTTTACTAAAATTACAATGCATATACTTTATCTTACGCCTACTTAAATGAAAATTAGATTTCAAAGTCTTCCTTCATAACTTAAGTTTAGTATTAACCTATTTTTCTAATCTTTAATCAATATTATCTTATTTGCAAAGAACATGTACTTAAAAATAATCTTTTTCATGTAATTCATAAGCACATATAAGATTAAAATAAACAAATAAAGACTTAAGGTCGAATCTTAATGTAAATATATCCCTACAAGAAAGTCTTAAATATCCTCGCTTATATGTCTTGTATAAACATAATATGTCACACGAACCTCTTTCTTCTAAAATCTTTGATGACACTTCTCCTAATATAATATCATTGTCTAAATATTAAAATTTTTAAAATTTAAAACTTTAGTTCCTATATTATTATTATTATTATTATTATTATTATTGTTATTATTATTGACAACAAACTCATACGAGAGTGTACTTACACTAAATCTATTTTTTATGTGGATTTGAGAGTTTGGAGAGGGAGGGAAGAAGGTGAGGGTGTAACGCCTCGAGTTTTGTAAATTATTTATTATTAATATAAATAAGTGAGTCATTGTTTGGATGTGTATATATATCTATGTATATGTAGTGTTTGGATGCATGGTTTGAATATATGCGATGATGTGGAAATGTATGACTATGTGTAAATACGTGCGAATGAATATGTAAATGTATAATTGTGAATGTTGATTGTGTATTGGGAGATTGGATGTGGTTGGATTGATTGAATATATAGACTAAGTGTGTAATGCATGGGTGTTCTTGCTGTAGTGAAAAGGCCTTAGACGAAGAGCTTGAAACTATTGCATTCTCACTGTAGCTAGAGGCTCCTCGCTACAGCGAGGAGGCAACAGAAAAGGGTGCATTTCTGGGTGCAGTCTACTCTGTGATTTTCGCTATACCAAGGTGGGGTGTCGCTGTAGCGAGAGTGTCGTGACTAGAAGGGTATTTAAGGGGTTTAGAGTTTGGAAAACACATTCTCACTCTTTTCTCTTCATCTCTCTTCTAATTCTCTCTATTACTAACCTGTTCTTACCAATTAAACTGCCTCCAAAGTCATTCGTCGGTTGGATTGAAGGTTGAAATTGTGTTTGGGACACTTGGAGGTAAGTTCTAAGAGTTAAGGTTTCGTTTTCCATTTCTCTTCCTTGTTCTTTTGATTTCTTATGGGATTTTCCATGTATTTAGGATGAAACTCATGTGGAGAACACATTCTTTGTTAATTTTGTGTTTGGGTGTTCAATTTGAGGTAAGAGGAGACTTTACCCTATCTCATTTTGCTTGAAAATATGTTTATATTGTTATTTGTAGAGTTGGGATTGAAATAAAATGTAGAAAGGTGTACATTTGGATGAAAATGACTTGATTATAATAAGGTATAGTGGAAATATTTTGTAGAACCTAGTGTTATTGGCATTGAGAAATGTGTGTGATGAATAGTAAATGTTGTGTGTGATGAAGTAAATGATTGTAGAGAAATTTTGTGATTGAATATTGTGTGGTGGAATATGGGTGTATGTGCCTTCAATTGAGCTTGAATGATATGATATGAATGAAATGTGTGTGTGTGTGTGTGTGTGTGGAAGGCATGATGAATCGTAAATGTTATTGTGATTGTGAAATGTTGAAACTATGAATGGTTCAGTGACACACTAGGGGTATGGAAGATGAAGACGATAGAAATAACTTGGGAAAGAGAGGGTGGTGGTGACACCAACAGTGAGCGTGAGTGCACTATAGGCCACACACTGTCTTCCTAACTCGGCCTCTGACTAACACCTTTGCTAAGGGGCTTGTGACCGCACACGTTATATCCGTGAGACGAGGTTATTCAACGACCATCCATGGTGTGAAACTGAGTAAGTCCCTGAGGTTGAAGGCGTCATGAAACTTGATCACAGTGTCATAGTAAGCGTGGCTAATGTGCAATGAGTGCACATGTGTGTGGATTGATTAGGGGTGTAGTGAGCGCACCTGTGTATAAATTGATGTGATTTACTTTTGTGAACAGCGAGCGTACGCGTGTAAACTATGTACTATTTAAAACATGCAAGGTGAGTCTTTGTGCTTGTGTGTGATAGTATAGAATACTCACCCTTACATTTATTTTTTAGGTGACCAAGATGATCAGCACCAGACTCAGTGAAGGGATAGATGAAACTGCTATAGGACATAGGAATTTATTTTGAAAACTTGATGTATTATTTAAGTCCTATAGCAGTTATTGATTCACATTGTAATTCATCCTTCTTTTGAAATATTTTATTGAACTATGCTTTGAGAATCATTTAAATGAAAATTTTTATTATTACCAATTTGCAAAATTTATTTATTTGAAAAATTAAATTTAGGTGTTGAAAAGGGAAAGAGAGAGAAGGATGCAAACAAAGCCTAAAATAAAAAAACTAAAAAAATTAGCATTCAGATAAGAAAAACTCTCAAATCCTTCCCCTCCTAATCAAGTAACTTGTAAATAAAGATATTAACTCCTACTAATTCTTTACCTCTGCTTCTAAATACAATTTTCAAACATCATCTAAATATAACAGTTCACGCTTTGCATTATTATTTAAAATAAATTATCACTTGTGTTTTTTTTTTTTGAAATAAAAGGTGTGTTTTAGATTAAAAAAAACATAAATTTATTTCAACGATTAAAGAATTAACAATCAACAAACTATATTATTTTTATCTACTTTAAAATCTATTATGCACATGCAAGTATTTTTCCAAATCTAAATTAATGATATATAACAATTATAATTGTAATCTTTTTATTTCAAAGTATACTCTAGAGTTAAAAAAATTTCAAACTCTAACAAGTTAATAAAATTCATTTTTTTTATATTAAAGTTATTTTGGGTATGATGTTACGATGTTTACGGACAATAGATAGAATTGAATATTATATGTTATGTATTAATAATGATTATTTAGAAAATTATTTTTGAGTGTTTACTTTTATTAAAAAAAATTTAAAGATCATTAGAAAGATATTTTGGTGAACTAGTTTAAATAAGAAATATTTTTTTCATCATCCAAAAAAATAGTGTTATTTGCAGTTGTTTTTAAATCATTATTTCAAACAAAAAATTTATTTTTTTCATAATTGATGAAAACAGAAATATTTTTAATAATTATAAAAATAATTTTTATAACCCAATCTAAGGACACTCTATTTTAAAGTGCAATACTTGTCAAATTATTAAATAACTTATAAGCGTTGAATTGAGTAAAAAACATTTTTGTTAAAAATTTGTCTTTAATTATATATATAAAACTAGAAAGGTATCAAGTTAAGTTAAATTCTGTTAAATGAGTTTAAGAATATATTTAAAGTTATCTGTTTCTATTTTTATTATCTATATTTTAAATATGTTACCCATAAATTTATTTTTCTATCCATGTTTACACGTTTAGGAATGTAACATTATGATATTAGATAGTTAATTAATTATTAGGAAGTTTGTTGTATAATTGAATCTATAAAACTTGACCTTTTTATTTATTAAAGAACATGAACTGATAATACAAAATAATATTAAGTTATTTTAACTGTTCTTTGTGAGTTAATAAATTCATCTCAACTCAACTAGATAAATTTAGTTCAATTTAAACTCAATTTAAATTTAATATGAATTAAAATTTTAAATCATGTTTGATTTGAATTAAATTTACAAATTATTTAGTTTGGTTTTAATTTTAAAATTAAATTCATGAAAAATTTTAAAGTTAAAATAATATAATTCATGAGCTAGTTCATGGAGTATGAAATCAACTCATGAACTTGAGTTATGTGAACTAAATATTAAATAAAAATGATTTATATAAATATCATAAATTTTATTAATATATTAATTTTAAGCAAATAATCTATGCACTTTAGATATATGTGTGGAGTTAGTTAAATATCGTTAGTGCTGATAAAAAATTAATTAGTTCAAAGAGTGAATAAATTGAAATATACAGTTTAATTTTAACTCATTTAATTAATACTTTTATTTTTTAATATAATTTTAAGATATGTAATTCTTAAACTATATGTTCGTTTAACTAATTAATCAGCATCCTTTTGTCAAACAAATATTTTATAAGTTTTATATTAATAGTTATTTAGAGATTCTTTCAATTGTTTAAAATATTTTTTAGTTAACAACAATGATAAAGATGAACTATGGTGAGAAAGAAGATTGAATATGAGAAAACACGACACAACCAATAAATCTATGAAACATAAAAGGAAACAACAAGAAAAAAGGAAGTTTAAGATTGAAATTGATATTATTAATTTCTAACAAAACAATATTTCATTACTTCACCAATTTTATAAATCAGTATGAGTAGGTCACATTGTAGAGAGTTTTTGCAAGATGGGGAACAATGGTAAATGTTTTTGTTCTAAATAAAAGGAATAACAAAGGCAAGAAGTTTGGTTTTGTGTTATTTAAATAGATCAATAATATCAAAGAAATAGAGGAAAAACTAAATCGTAGTTGGATGCCTACTTTTAATTTGAGAGCTAATATCTCAAAGTTTAGAAGAATTGATGGAAAAAATGAAGGACAAGTGATAAATGTTAATATTAAGTGAACATTGTCATGGATATAGGCACCTATTTTACTTGATTGTATGTATTTGAGTCCAAACTCTCCTAATTTTATGTATTTGCACCATATGTATGTTTTTAAGAGTTAAATATAAATTTAATCATATTTGATCATAAATTCTCATTTAGTAGGTGAATTAAATTGAAGAGGAAAGGGGCAAGATTTAAAGAAATGGCAAGATTTAAAGAAATTGAAAAACCTATGAAGTTGTCACTATTGCTACATTCTCACTTGAACTAGAATTTTTTCGCTTGAGCGAGAGAGCTTTCTTTAGAATGAAGCTTTCTTCTTGCCTGATGAGAAATGGCACCTGTAACACCCTAGATTTTACTTTATTTTATTTCTACTTATTGCAAATTATTTTCAAAATGAAAGAGTTTTTATTTTTTAAATTACAACATTTCTCGCTCAACCAAAAAATATATCATTTAAGCGAGAATGATTCATCTAAAGGGAGCACCTCTGAAGTATTTTGGCTCAAGCAAGAATGGATAGAGATTCCTCAACTATCCTCTTGCTCAGGCAAGGTGTAACATCCCTGTTTCTGTATTAATTAAAACTGCATTGTTATGATGAATATGCATGTGAGGGGATATTAGGAGATTTTTAAAGTGTTAGAAATGTAAGGTTCTCACTGTAGCGAGAGAGAGGCGGTAAAAATGGAACATTCTGGAGCACTCTCGTTGTAACGAGAAATCTCTCGCTGTAACAAAAAGTGCAAAAAATGGAATGCAATTTTGTCTGATATTTTAGCTGTAGCGAGAAAACGCTTCACTTTTTGTCTGATATTTTATCTGTAGTGACAATCTCTCGCTGTAGCGAGAGTATCGCAATTTTGAAGATATTTAAGGATTTTCATGCATGAAAACTTCATTTCTTCACTTTTTCTCACGTCCCACTTTTGTTTTCTTTGAATACTCTCTACATTTTCTTAAATAAAACTTCTCCAAATAGCAATTATTCTCCGAATAAGTTCGTTCTAAGCGATTTTAAGTAAGTTTTCCTAAGTTTAATCTTGTTTTTATTGTTCATTTTCTTTGAATCTTATTCTTAAGAAATAAATTCATGTTATCTAGGTAGAAGTGCTATTATAAGACGTTTTTCCTCATCAATCTTCGTTTAGAACTTCATTACAAGGTTAGGCAAGCTCTATTCTATCATTGTATGATGTAAGATATATGTTGAGTTTATGAGAACATGTTTATGTAGCAATTTTGATGAGGTATGTATGAGTAATGAGTATAAATGAAGACAAATTGTTAATATACATATTGTTTATGGTTTGGTTAACTGATTATATTATATAAATATGAAATATATGATGAAAAAGCATAATATTATAATTGAATAAGTTTGATGAATATACTAGATGTGATATGACCTTATTGCTGAGATACGTCTAAGAATGATGAATATGTCATTGATGATTTGTTGAATGATATGATTATTTTGATTCTAAGTCAGTGATGAGCAATATGAAATTAGTTTGGAAGTTCTATTAAGCACGATTTTATTATTGGACTATGGAATGAATATGAATACTGAATGAATTGGTGTAAATAGTTACAAAGATACACTATAAGTATAGAATCTGAAAACGATAAGGAAATCTTTGGAAAATGTATGGTAATGAGCGACATTTACGATTATGCACATATTATTGTTGAATGTGAATGTCCCCCATGGCCTCACACTCATTTCCTGACTAGACTCCTGACTATGCCTTTCCTAAGAGGCTCGTGATTGTGTATGTTATATCTATATTGCATGAGCTAATTGGCAATTATTTACATGATTGAGTAAAACCTCGAGAACTGCTAAAGGCATCAAATAATTATGATCACGGTGCACTTAAAGTGTGAATTTGGGAATGGAAGTGTCAATGCGGTTGTATGATGTGTAAGGTAATGTGATATAAGTTGTCATCTAACTGTATAATTATGATGTTGTTTTGATAAATGTTATGATATCTTTGCATGTACTGTAAAAATAGAATAGACGTTCACCCTTACACCACTCTGCAGGTAGCAAAGATGACAACACATCCTATGCAAATTGATATAGTGGATGTCTATACTAGTAGTAGGCTAAACTATGTTTTTAGCGAATATAGACGTGTAGTACATCTATATTTTAGAGTACATTTTGAGGAGAATTAAGGAGTACACATTAGAAGTTGTCTATAATTATGCAGTTCCTTTTGATTTTCTAACCAATGGTCAAATTCATCAGTCTCTCAGTTCTTATCTATACCAAGGAATAGAAAGGCCCTCTCAAATCATTAATAATGTATTTACTTATCATAATCATGATTCGCTAGGAAGGCCTAATAGCTACACATTTGAGAGATTCCCTAATGTAGAATTGGTGGTGGACCCCAGTGACACCTACCTTGGAGAAGATGGTGAATTAACCGATGAAAACTTGGCAAAGATTGAGGACTGATATGATATAGTAATTAGTTTCAGGTCCTCAGTATGTGGGAAGGAGTATGAACTGTTGTAAATTTTGATATGTTTTAGATAAGGATATGTAAATATTAATTTGAAATATATTCCATGCAGTTTATTTTCTTAAATTTGTTTGGTGAACAAATTTACTGTTATGAAAAGCTTTATCTCTAGCAATTTTGACTAATTGTTATAAGGAAAAGTTGGTTATTCTTTCTTAATTTTATAAAATTAATATATTTATGAAAGGGAAATGTAGGGTGTTACACAAGGAGTCCTTCATTCAGGTAAGAAGAGGCGACAAAATGAGAGCTTTCTAGATTATTAGGTGATGATCAAGCAAGTCTATCTCACTCAGGCAAGATTATCAAAAAATGTGTAGAAATCTTTTGTTTAGTTATCTCATTCAAATGAGAATGATCTCGCTTAACACTACTAGAAACTTATTGTTTATATACAGTAAGTCAAAAAAAATATTTTTTTGGGGAAAATTTGTCTATAATATAGACAGATAAAATATGTCTATAAATGGTCCGCCATTTGGCACGTAATATCATATATTTACATTACCGACAAAAAAATATGTCTGTAATTTGAAACTAAGGCGCGAAATAATAAGTGAGAATTATAGATAGGAAAATTCATCTGTATTTTGTAACAAATTTCTGACCTTTGATATAACTATTTATAGAAGGAAAAATTCATCTATAATTGAGGTTTTAAAATGATGCATTTCATTAAATCAATTACAAATGAAAAAATTTGTTTGTAACGTGCGAAATAGATCAAAATCGTGCATTCTCTTCTTTTTCCTCCTCATTTTCCATTCTTCCATGTCTCTCTCTCATCTCATTCTCTCTCTCTATACCATCTTTAGTTCTTTGCTCATTTTCAGTGGTTAGAGCATCCATTTGAAAAATAAACCACACCATTATGTTTTTGGTACAATACTCTAACTTTTAATCGATTTAGTTTTTTAATTTTTAATGTAGAATAGAGACTTATGATTTTTAAAATAAAGTTATAGGATTGAAGATTGTATGACTGGCGTGTTAGATTATTTTAATAATCTTGTTATAGTGGCCTATGTAACTTATAGCATGACTCTAATTAATGATTTAATGTGATGGTGGTTAAATATAAAATATACAGTCATTGAGAGTATAATTGTAAATACAATTATAAGGAAACCCTTCCCCTCCCTTCATATAAATTAAAGAGCGGTTACCAAATGAGGGTTACAACATTCCCTATTTTTCACTTTCACAGTTTCTGAGTGAGCTCACGGTAAACGCATAAAGGAACTTTCTCTCAACCATCCGAGAGGAGTTAAAAGAGGAAGGAAGAGTTGGAGAAAATACCAAGGAATCAACGACATCAAATAGAGAAGTAACATCAAGGAACAATGGATTCAGGTTAGTGCTCGCTAAACCCTTAATTGTATGAGAACCATTTATTGTGTTGTGAGAGCAACGTAATTCAAGATCTCAAAGGAAAAAAGTAATTTTATAATAGTCATTGCATAATAGAAATTACATAATGGATTAAAGAAAATTCTAACAGTTGGTATCAGAGCAAGGTTGTGAATTTCGTTGATTCTCCATAAGAGATTAGTTCTCCATTAAAGTTTTTCCCAAATTACATGAACCCTAGGTATTTAATATGATGGATTGGCATAATTTTGATGTTAAATAATTGTTTTGGATTCAATAATTGAAAACCCTAAAATTTTGGAAGCTAAAAATGTTAGGTTTTGAATCTGTAATATGAGCAGGGCCATGTACCAGTGAACAAGACCATGTATTAGTGAGCAAGGTCATGCATCAGGGAGTAGGGCCACGCATCAGGAACAAGCACGGCAATGCTTGAACGAAGCACGGTCGTGCATCAATTATAAGTATGGCCATGCATCAAGTAAAAGCACAGCCGTGCATAGTGATTTTACGGCAGAAAGAGAAACATAATTCATAAAAGTTATAGATAATTTTAGAATTACATCAAAGTGGATTTTACTCACCAAAGTGATTAAATTCTCAAGTTAGTTGATTCTAAATTACATTATCATAATGAAAACTTCACAATTTAATGTTTAATTTTAAGGGTAGCTTGTTAGTCACCAAAGTGGCATGCCTTTAAAAGTTTATGTAAGCATTTAATTGTGTGTTGTAAATTGTTCAAAATTGTTTGATGCTATATGGTAACATAAAGGGTGAACAATTTAGCTCATTAATTATAATGCTAGGAGATCACCCAAAGGTGGATCATTGCATATGATTAATGATATTAAGGAGACATGTAAGCACTTCATAATATGTTTGTATATCAAAAGATAACTTGCATATTGGTTTGAGTGACTGGTTGTCAATTAAAGTTGTTTATTAGCATCATTATAGATAAATTGTGTATTTAGGCGTTACCCAAAGGTAAACTTAGATGCATAATTGATGACGGTTGACTGTCTAAATCCATTAAGTTTATTCAAAGCATAAATATTTAAGCATGTGTTAAATGATTCAGTCCCTATAAATACGTATGGCATGAGCAATGGCATAGTCAAGTTCAATGCGCTCAATTATGATGATTAGGCTGAACAAGTTAGATTCCAACTAGGTGTTGTGGACTTAGACCTAGTAATCATTATGGAACAAGAGCCTGCAGCCATCACAGAAACTAGTACTGAAGAGGAAAGGACTTTTCGTGAGGCTTGGGAAAGGTCGAACAGGCTGAGCTTGAGATTGCTGAAGATAACTATGGCTGAAAATGTGAAGCCATCAATGCCAAAGACTAAAAATACTAGGGAATTTATGGCAAAAGTAAAAGAGTATGCATAATCGGACATTACTGACAAGTCCATTACATGCACGCTGTTGACTGAGCTGACTACTAAGAAGTTTGATTAGTCACAGCCCATTTATGACCATGTGACTGACATGAATAATCAAGTAGCAAAGCTAAAATCAGTGGGCATAGAGGTAGAGGAATTCTTTCTAGTACAGTTCATTTTGAACTCACTCTCTCCTGAGTTTGGTCAGTTCCAGGTGAATTACAACACCATTAAAGATAAATGGAACATACAGGAAATTAAGGCCATGTTGGTTCAGGAGGAAGGGAGGCTAAAAAAGGTGAAAGAATACTCCGTCCATCTCACATTTCACAAAGGGGCTAGTAGTAGTAAGGTTAAGTCAGGTAAGAAAGACAACAAGGACAAGAAGGATAAGGCTTTATTAAAGGTTCGTAAAGGCCGAATCCAAAAGGGTCAGAGATGCTTCTTCTTCAAGAAGACTGATCACTTCAAGAAAGATTATCCGAAGAGAAAGGTTTGGTTCGAAAGGAAAGGTATATATTATGTTTAAGTATGCTTTGAATCAAATCTTATTGAGGTACCTAAAATACCTGGTGGTGAATCTCTGTTTCATGCTGAGAGTGCTATTAGTAGTAATTTGAATGTTCATAATGAATGTTCTGCTTTCTTGTGGCATTAAAGGTTAGGTCACATATCCAAAGAAAGGATGATGAGGTTAATGAAAAGTGAAATTTTACCTCAATTAGATTTTGTTGACTGGGATATATGTGTGGATTGTATTAAAGGAAAACAAACTAGACAGACATCGAAGAATCCAGCCACAAGAAGCAGTCAACTCTTAGAGTTGATACACACTGATATTTGTGGTCCGTTTGACATCCCACCTCGTTATTGTTATCTGTATATGTTGCATGAAAAATCTCAATCAGTGGATGTCTTACAAGTGTTCATTGATGAGGTGGAAAGGCAACTGGATAGAAAGGTAAAGGTTGTGAGGTCAGATAAAGGTGGTGAATATTATGGAAAATCTGCTGAAAGTGGACAATGTTCAGGTTCATTTGCAAAATTTCTGGAAAGTCGAGGCATATGTGCACAGTATACTATGCCTGGTACACCACAACAAAATGGTGTGGCTGAAAGGCAGAATCGTACTATCATGGAAATGGTTAGGAGTATGTTATGTTACAGTTCTGTACCTGTGTCTTTATGGATGTACGCATTAAAGACCGCTGCGTATTTGCTTAATAGAGTTCCGAGTAAGGCAGTTCCAAAGATTCCTTATGAATTATGAATAGGAAAGAAACTTAGTTTAAGACATCTTCATGTCTGGGGTTGTCCAGCAGAAGTAAGAGTGTATAATCCACATGAAAAGAAGCTTGATGCTAGAACCATTAGTGGTTATTTCATCGGCTATCCTGAGAAATCAAAGGGGTACAGATTCTACTGTCCTAACCATAGTATGAGAATAGTTGAGTCTGGAATTGCAAGGTTCATTGAAAATGGTTAGTTTAGTGAGAATAGTAAAACACGAAAAGTGGAAATTATAGAGACACATGCGGAAACTTCTGTAGTTGGTGTCTCTTCTCAAGTTGTTGTTCCTCTTATTGTATCACAGTCACACAACATAAGGAGACAACAAGTTAATGTTCCAAACCCACAAGAATAACATATAGAGGATGAACCAGCTGACAATGCACAAGTCACAAACGAGCAAAAGTAAAATGAACCACAAAAGATAATGTTGAGGAGGTCTGTAAGGCAGAAAAGATCTGCTATTTCGAATGACTATGTGGTTTACTCACTTGAGCATGAATGTGACTTAAGCATTGATGAGGATCCAGTCTCATTTAAGCAAGCCATGAAATGTTACAATTCTAAAAAGTGGTTGAATGTCATGAAAGAGGAATTAAAATTAATGAGTGACAACAAGGTATAGGATCTAGTCAAATTGCCTGAAGGTTCAAAACGAGTCGGTTGCAAGTGGGTCTTTAAGATCAAATGTGACTCAAAAGGCAATATTGAGAGATACAAGGCTAGACTTGTTGCTAAAGGATACACTCAAAAGGATGACATAGATTATAAAGAGACATTCTCTCCAGTTTCAAAGAATGACTCTTTAAGAATTGTTATGGCTTTGGTGGCTCATTATGACTTAGAGCTCTACCAAATGGATGTAAAGACCGCTTTTCTGAATGATGACTTGGAAGAGGAAGTTTATATGGATTAGCCAGATGGCTTCTTGACCACAGGTAAAGAAAGTATGGTGTGTAAGTTAAAGAAATCAATATATGGGTTGAAACAGGCTTCCAGACAATGGTATCTTAAGTTCAATGATACCATCACGTCATACAGTTTTGTAAAGAACACCGTTGATCGGTGTATCTACATGAAGGTCAGTGGCAGCAAGTTTATAATTTTAGTCCTGTATGTTGATGACATTCTTCTTGCTACTAATGATGTTGGGTTGTTGCATAATGTAAAGGAATTTCTCTGTAAGAACTTTGAGATGAAAGATATGGGTGAGGCCTCCTATGTGATTGAAATAGAAATATTATGTAATAGATCACAAGGATTACTAGGATTGTCTCAGAAAGGCTACATTAACAAAGTATTAAAGAGATTCAAAATGGAAAAGTGCTTATCAGGGGTGGGTCCAATTCAAAAGGGAGATAAGTTTAGTGAAATGCAATATCCCAAGAATGAGTTGGAACGGAAAGTAATGGAATCTATTTCCTATGCATTAGTGGTCGGGAGTTTAATGTATGCTCAAACATGCACTCGACCTGATATCAGTTTTGCTATTGGAATGTTAGGCCTATATCAAAGTAATCCCAGAATGGACCACTGGAAGGCTGCAAAGAAAGTCCTTAGGTATTTACAAGGCACTAAGGACTACATGCTTACTTATAGGAGATCTAGTTACGTGGAAGTGGTTGGCTACTCAAATTCAGACTATGCTGGATGTGTAGAATCAAGGAAATCAACCTTTGGCTACATCTTCTTGTTAGCTAGAGGTGCGATTTCATGGAAGAGCGGAAAGGAGTCTATTATTGCTACGTCTACCATGGAAGCAGAATTTGTGGCATGCTTTGAGGCCACTGTTCATGCTTTGTGGCTGCGAAACTTTGTCTTAGGGCTTGGTATTATTGATAATATAGAAAAGCCGCTGAGAATGTACTGTGATAATTCCGCAGCTGTCTTCTTCTCTAAGAATGATAAGTATTCAAAGGGAGTAAAACATATGGACTTAAAATACTTATCAGTGAAAGAAGAGGTGCAGAAATAGAAAGTGTCTATTGAGCATATTGGTACTGATTTAATGATAGCGGATTCGCTAACTAAGGGATTGCCCCCTAAAACATTTTCTTACCATGTTAGTAGAATAAGCATTATAGACAAGTCCTTGTTAACATGATTGTGTAATTCACATATATGTGTATAGATTGTTTTACTCATATTATTGTAAACATTTTAGGAATTTAATGAAAGAATTGTTTCTGCTTGTTTACTTGTTATCTGAATTGTGTTAATGTACATGTATGGTTTGAGTTTGATAACAGGTTAAGTGTTAAAAATACATCAGAGTTACAGTCTGTAGTATGACTGATTAAAGCTATTTTGATTTGGGTTTGTTCTGTGATACTTGGAAGGAATCATGTCGTCAAATGACTTGTGACCGCTATGATCCGATTAACTTAAATCATTAAAAGATGATGACTTGATATTATCAATTATATGCGCACTTACAGTTCATTGAATCTTCAAGTCATCAAATAGGCCAAGTGGGAGATTGTTAGATTATTTTAATAATCTTATTATAGTGGCTTATGTAACTTATAGCATGACTCTAATTAATGATTTAATGTGATGGTGGTTAAATATAAAATATAGAGTCATTGAGGGTATAATTGTAAATACAATTATAAGGAAACCCTCCCTTCTCCCTTCATATAAATTAAAGAGCGGTTACTAAATGAGGGTTACGGCATTCCCTATTTTTCACTTTCACGATTTTTGAGAGCTCACGGTAAACGCATAAAGGAACTTTCTCTCAACCATCCGAGAGGAGCTAAAAGAGGAAGGAAAAGTTGAAGAAAATACCAAGGAATCAACAACATCAAATAGAGAGGTAACATCAAGGAATTAGGATTCAGTTTATGCTCTCTAAACCCTTAATTGTAAAAGAACCATTTATTATGTTGTGAGAGCAACGTAATTCAAGATCTCAAAGGAAAAAAGTAATTTTATAATAGTAATTGCATAATAGAAATTACATAATAGATTAAAGAAAATTCTAACATGGCGGGATGGGTGTAAAGATCCTTCCTTAAACTTAATTATTGTTTTTGTTGAATTGTTTGTATTTGTAAAGATTGTAGAATATGCATATTGTGAAGTTATAAGGGGATGCATTCTAGAACAGTTTTAGAATTATGATGTATATGTTTATGATTTATTTATTAATATTTTTTATATAATATATAGATTATGTGCGAAGAAAATACTTATTTTTTGTATTAGGTGTTAACATATGTAATTAATGAAATGTTCATACATTAGGAGAGATTATGCTAAAATTCACATTAGAAATTTATGTAATGTAAAATAAAAAAATGTTTATACAATATCGATGGTGTCTGCTCTCATGCCCATGGTAGTAGTCCTTCAACAACCACTCCCTCTTCCACCTATATACTAGTTGCAGTGCAAACCTCTTAGGTTCAGGGGTAAGAGGAATTCATTATGGTGTTTAACCTTAGATATGTGTCTCCTTCCTTTAAGTACAACGAGTTTCACAATATGCATCGCTAACTACATTTACCTCACTTTCCCCCTCTACACAATGTATAAGTGAGGGATCTACTGCTATTGTATCTTCCTGTGGTCAATAGTCACAAAACCAAACACCATTGATATTGCTTCCAAGTTTAAGATGGATGGATCGACTTGGTAAGTTATTTATAAAATATGAGTTACAACTTTATTTGCTGTGAACGTTATCATGATTGTATTATTTTGTTGTGTATTCAATTGGTATCCACCTGTTAACGAATACCATTAAAAAGATGTATGATGTACCTTATACTAATTTTGCTAAAATGCCTAAGGATACAAAGGTGGAGTGGTTTAAAGATTGGAAAGTAATAAAAATCAATTTATTTTAAGTTTAATTAGATCTCTATTTCTTGTACCTGTATTAATTAAATTCTATTTATGTATAACAACTTCTGCATTGAAAGTTTTAAGAGAATGAATGTTATTAACATTATCCCTCATATTTCATTTGCTGAATACATGTAATGGCTGTCATGAGCAACTAATCTTTCTACTATGATTGAATGTAATAATCAAACTCGTATATATATATATATATATATATATATATATATATATATATATATATAGTGTTCTTAAATGTTACATATTTCAGTTTTCTTATTCTGTTCTTAATACTTGAATATATCTTATCAATATATTTTTTATGTTAAAATATGAGTTATAACTAAAAAGTATCTCTTAGATTTAGATATGAATGAGATTATTTGATGTGTTAATAGTCTAAGAATAGATATCAATGTATTGATTGCTTTAAACACTAAATCTTAATGTTGAATAGTTTATTGTATTTTTGAGGAATTGATATATAATAAATCTGGCTTAAAATCCTATATTTGGGAAATTAATATAGGTGAAAGTTATGTGTTATGTCAAGATCAATAATTTTGGTTGCTATACATTAGTCAATAAGTAAAATACTTAAGAAAGAGACAGATGAAGTTCAATCTCAATTCATTTAATTTGACTTTTAATTATGTTTTAAGAAACTTAATTTACATTTTATTTATTTACAGTATCGCTGGAAAAAAAATCATTTCAAAATCACCTTCATTGTGAACCACTTAAAAAACTATATTCTTGAAAGAATTTAATACAAATGTTTCCTGTAAATACGATACTTAACTCATTACTATATTATGAGTTATTTTTTTGGTATTTATATTAGAATAGCAACAAGTAAGAGATGAGAAGAATGAATCATGTACAATTATATATGTCAAATATACTGATGAAGTCAAAGCAAAAGGATAAACGAAGTTTGAAGTAGGCTAATACTTAAAGTAAATAACAAAGACATGTTCACTTTACATAATAAATTGATTAATGAGTCTTTATTCCATAGGTGAACTTGTGCTAATCAAATCAATTGATAGGAATAATTTATATTCTTGGATCAAAGAGATAGAGAAATTATATAACATACTTGTTGGCTTTGGAGTTAAGATCTTTTGAAGTATTGTTATGTATGGGCCTTTGTCATAAATATTTCTTGACTATTGTTGAAAATGTCATTAGATATACATGGCTTTATCTCATAAAATAAAAGATTGAAACTGCAATATACAATCAAAAATTTTATGACAAAAGGTAAAAGTACACACAAAAAATGAAAAGTAATTTTGAAATAAATATTGAATCTCAATTTCTTGATTACAGAAAGAATGAAAGCATAGAGTCTTGAAATAATACAAAGAAAAATAACTATTTATTGTATAACTAATCAACCTAACATCAGGATAGATAACATTTTATCTATTACATTTTTAGTCACACTTTATACCATTTTTAATATTTTATAAAAATAATAATTTTAAATGATATAATTTAATATTTTTATAAAAAATTATATAAACATTTTTTTAATAAAAACATTTTCTAAAAATTTATACTTTTAAAAATAAAAAATATTTTTAATCATTTTATAAATTATATTTTAAATTTTTATACTATTTTGTTTTAATTATAATTCTTTTCCTAGAAATAAATTTTAATTGAAAAATGAATAAAATTATTATAATTTAATATTAAATTTTAATATCATATGTACATAAAAATATTTTATAATTTTTAATATATATTGAAAAAAATAATAAATACTTTTAAAATTATATTAATTTTGATAAAAGAATAATATCATTTAAATATAATTTAAATTTTTCTATTATTTTTTATTTATTTCAAACATTAAAAGAATGACATAATGTACATAAAACATATAATGGGATAAAAGTTTATTCTTAAACAGTACAAATAGTAATTTTACAAAAGTTATGTATTATTGCCACAACTTGATTTCCACCGAACGGTTACTTTTCTTTATTTATCTTTTAATATTTAACCAATCGTATAAACCACTTAAATTTCATGTTCAATTGGTGAAAAAAAATTGGTATCATATAGTCTCTTTCTTCTTTTGTTTTTTTGTTAACTCAGTGACGGCGTAGGTTGAACTTAAAGTTAGCAGAATAGTCAACTTAATGGACTAACTTGTTTATACTTGTAAAAAGAAAAAAATAAATAAATTAAACATTAAAAAAATTAGGATTTTTTTATCCTAATCTTATGGAAACTACTATTTGTTTTGGTCTTAGTGTCGGCTAACCTATGCAAGTTTAAGGTATTCATTCATATTACGATTTTTTTCTCCTTCATAAGTGCAAAAAAATAATATTTGAATATTATTTTATTACATTTAAACAGTTAAGATCACTTAGAGAATTTATTTTAAATGTTTAAAACCATTTAAAATATTTATCTTAAATTTATTAAATTGATCAATGATAGATATTTGAGTTTTAATGTGTTCAAATTTATTAGAGATTAAATAGGTTAAACTTTTTTAACGCTTTATGTTAAATTAATCTTTATTATTGTACTTTGCTCCGTAAATCTATGTTTTGTTTTGTTTTGTTTTTTTATTTGATTTTGTCATGTAACTCTATACCTCAAATTCAGCAAGGATGCTCCCTTGACCCTATTTTCCTCATCACAAACCCAATTTGAAATGAAAACCTGTTTGGTCATGACTTATTGTCAAAGCGTTACCATGAAGAAGCCCAACTTTAATTTTACGCATACAAAATCTCTATTAAAAATAATTAGAATAACTCTTTTGAAAGTAATCGATAAAGTATAAATAAATAACTCTCTTTTAAACTAAAAATTAAGTAAATTTTATATTTACAAAAAATTTAAGTAAAATACATTGACAATGTTTATATTCTCATCTAATTATAAATAATTATATCAATTAAAAATTTATTAACTTTTTAACAAGAATTAATTTAAAAATTTATACCTACAATACAATCTAATTAATTGAAAATATACATTCAAAATTAAATTCCAACAAGAATTCTAATATTAGAGTTACTTATTTTATGAAAACTTTACCTAATTATCATAACCCATTCTAAATTACGTTAGTTCTTCGGTAAATATTTATATAAGCCTATATAAAATAAAAATAATAATATAACAATAAATATAATTTATCTGATAAATTAAAAGGAACTTATACTTCTTAAATTAAAAAAATAAAGAAGAAAGTTTAAAAAAAGTAAAGTTGAATTAAAGTTATGAAAAATATTTAATTCATTTGTTTTATTTATTTTTATAAATAATTATTGATGATTTTATTTAAATAGAGTCATTAATATTTACTAAAAGGATTGTAATGCTTTTTAAAGAAATTCCATTATAAAAAATAATTGTTCGAATGGCACGGATTTAATATCTCCAAAATTAATCATTTATTATTAATCATTTATGGGGAATCTTCTCACCGTCGGCCCCACACTTCCGAAAGGACCCAAAAAAAGCACATTTAATATTCATAATAATTCATTTTGGCAATTTTCTAGGGTGCTCCTACATCCTTTGGTTGCAAAATTGATTCCCTTTAACCCCAAAGAGACAATTTAGTGCTATTTACAAGTGTTTTCTGAGGAACCACAATTCAAACCTTAACCCTCTTCTTAAAAAATAGTTAACTTATTATTACACCCATCCACTTTGTAATAGCTAGGCTTGATAAGTTTTAAAAGGAGAAAAGCTGCCCAAACATTATTTTTTATATTTTTGTTTTGTAAAATTGTAAGCAAATGAAGTTTCCAAATAAGATACTTCATTTTGTGTTTCTTTCAATTCTAAGAAAAAATGAAAAATTAAATGATATTCACTTTATTCTTTAATTTTTACAATATTTTTTTTTAATTTGACTTTATAAAATTTATAAATTTTATTTATTTTTACCTTTTTTTATTCACCTTTTCGAAAGATGCAGGGTAGGCTCAGATGAAGCCCAATAATAGACTTTGTTCAGCTACGAGTCCAAAGAATCACAAGTGGCCTGATGGTGACCAGTTGGGTTCAACATTATTGAATGGGCTTACACTAAACCCACTTTTCCTTTTTAAGATGTTATTGCTTTTGGGCCCGAAATAAGCAGGCCTATGTCCTAGGTATATGGACTAAAATAACTTCGCCTCCTTTGAAAAAAATTTGCTTGACCAAAAGTAGAAAGAGAAAATAAAAACGTTGGAAAAAGAATTACAATACATTTTGTTTGGGTAGCCATTGATCAATGACAACCGAAGAAAAAGGTGAAGCTAAGAAAAAAGGTCACTTGGGTAAGTTGTCGGTTCGAGCAACATAAAAGTTCTAAATCAAACACAAATGAAGAAACTCAGCAAATGTTTCAAATTGTTATGTATTAACTGGAGAATATATACAAATTGGTAAACTAAAATGAACGATGTTAATAGTCTCGATGAACTGTCGTAGCTGTATTTTCGAAAAAGAAAACATTATGGTTTGGTGTTTTAAAAAAAATCTTTAGAATTAAGTAGTCGTTCAATATCTTTATTTACAGTATTTTGATAGATAAGACCCTAAAAAGCAAAAAGCAGTTGTTTAATTACATGATCTTTACTTTATTGGCCTAGCCTAAATTTTAGGCACATAATGCGATACATGCAAATATGTAGATACAACGTTTCCACATAGAAATGATAACATATAGGAGCCTTGCCTTCCCGTTTTCATCATGATACTATACCTATTAGTATTGACGAGCAAAAGCACTTTCTCATAAGTAAAATAAAATAAAATAAAACACCACGTACAAAAATTACTCAAGCCTTACTAAACTAATTGTTCATTAAACATACGAGAAGAATACTATACAGTTCTCTTATCTCCCTTCGAAGTTCCAGATACAGTAGTTTGGAATATTCCAGTTCAAGTGGGCATATCGAAACCTGAACCAAATTCTTTTCAAACAGATATAGAATTTCTTCAAATTAGAAAATGGCATATGTACCAAGTTTTAAAGTTGTTTCTGTGATCAAATTTTTGCCATCAATGCCACTGAATGAAAAGTTTATTCTTTACTAAACGTCTGGTATTTGGCACATGCAACGTCTTTATTGTCAATCACAAAACAATTCCATTCCTCAATCAGAATCTGAATCTGATTCGAATTGTGATATCATTCTGACCATTTGATTTTATTACATAATGTACAAGAGGTGTTAACAGTTCTTTGGGTTAGCTAGAAAGTCTCTTCAACATTCTTAAATATTCGGATATGATCCTTTAGAAAAAAGACACAAGAAAAGACTATTTAATACTATTTTTTTAAAACTTAATATCAAGTTATGAAAAAAAACTAAATAAACAATAATTATAATTGTTAATATTATCATTTTCTTCATTATTAGTGTTGTTATTATTATCATTATTAAAGTTAATGGCCAAAATAAAGAACGCATTTTATCTTATATCTTATTTGTATAAAACCCTAATATAGACAATATGATATGATTTAACAATCGCTGTTTAACATCAGAGAAGAAAAGGAAACAGTTAAGGCAAAACTAAATGACTACAAAGAATTTAAAGCTCAACAAGAAACCACTTTGGATTTTCGTGGCCAGTTAAAAAACAAGAGAACGAGGAAATAGTCTCATAAGTCACAATGGTGGTGTTACCTAGAATTTTGAACCTAAAGTTATCATAAAGAAATTATGCGAGGGGTTAAACCATTGTTTCTTCAAAGCCATTTTCCCCTCGTTTCTCTACTGTGTTGCCCCGTTAATCGCAAAAGCTTTCCAATTAAATGTTAACAAGTAACAACAATAATTAATTGTCGTAATTGCCGACCAATGATTCTAGAAGGGAGAAAATGTAGACAAAGGTAAAAGATATCCCAAAAGTTGAAAAAGTTAAAGTTTCAACGATACACAGATTATCTTTAAAAAAATAGAACACTGTCTTAACACGCGTTGCCGTCTCGTACATCCCCACCCCGTTCTAAAACCCCGACCAAACACATTCTCATTACGAAAACAACCTTAATAAAGCACTTTAAGAAATTATCATCCACTTCAATATATTGTGCTTTTCTACACAAAACTGGTGGAATTATTCTTCATCATAATCATGTTTTTAACCTAATCACTAAAGACAACAAATCACCGACCTAATGACCTTTTATTATATTCTGTGTTCACATCAAATCAAAACTTGCTTTGTTTTCACATTAGTTGTGTTGGTATTGTAGAGGGTTAATTATGCCAAAGTAAAGATTGAAGTTGTGCTGGGAGCTTGGAGACCATATTCATAGAAGCCATGTGGTGAACCATAGAACAAAGGGAAAACTGCCCCCACTGATTCTACAAGGAGGGTGATGTTTAATGTATTAGGCATAGAATGGTGAACAGAGATAGACCACTCATTTGTTGTCGGTCTACAATTTTGGAAAGAATGGCATAATTGTGGGCATAACAATTCCAACCACCTGAAACAATTGCAAGATCAATTTGCATGGTCCTCTCTAGCTACCTGGTTCATTTTTAAACCCCCCCCCCCCCCCCCCCCCCCTCCTCCCTCTCAAGAAATAAGAGACCACAAAAATCCAGAAAGTAACTTTATAATCCTGAAATTTTGAGAGGTATGATTTTTATTAAGTTTTGGAAATTAATCAAAGGAGAAGTGGATAATCTTGTCGTATGGCTCATATTACCAACTAACTTATATTGAAAAGAATGGACTGTTGAATATTTGGTGATTATTTAATTTTCCGAAAAAGTGTCTTGGTTTTAGTTGTTTTGTGTGTATCTGTATTATCTACAATGTCTTTCATTTTGTAGATATTTGGTCATGTGAAAGTGTTACACTATTTCTGTTTTGAATCGATACCATAGATTACGTACTTGTTCTATTTTAAAACTTACCTTTACCTAAAGATACTTGAAAGATGTAGGTCATGATTTTATCCTCGTAATGTGGGTTTTCCTTTCCTCCTTTCCTGTTTTCTTTGTTTTGAATGAAATAGAAAATGAATAAAATAAACAAATATAAAAAATATAATAAATGAAATGGAAAATATTTTTTTAAAAAAAGTGAGAAAATTTGTATTTACTTATTTAGGTGAATAAAAAAGGTTAAAATTTTTAATACAACATTTTTTCTTAATTATGTAATTTTTAATTATTTTTAATATTTATATTATTTTTTAAATTATTTTCAATAAGAAAGAAATCCATGTCCCTTTCCTACCCAAATCTCACTATTTTGTATAAGAAAATGAAATGGTAGACCCTACACGATAGATTTTTTTCATTGAAAATAAACAAAGCACAACATGCCTTTCCTTATTCACTGGGAGATATGACTTTTCCACTTTATATATATATATATATATATATATATATATATATATATATAAGAAGAGATATAGACTCATTATCACGACCCCAACTAAAAGAAAAATTAAGTATAATTACTTAAGTGCTTTTAATTTTATTTTTATGTTAAAATTAAAGTTTTATTTCAATAAAGGAACAACATTTAATATTATTGCTAATTATCAAATTAAAATTGAAAGACAATACTAAAAATATCTAAAAGACTAATCTTAAGTTTTCTTGTTATATATTATGCGTGGGTCAACTTTATAGGAATGTTCATCCAGGTCTAACCTCAAACACTCTCCCTTAAGCATTTACTAACATAAACAGTTGAAGCATTTGATAAGTACACTAATGTCTCTCCAATATTATAGAAACAATCTATCAATTATAGCTATAATCAGAAGTGACTTGAGTCACAATGGCACCTAGAACTGTTTGGTACACTAGTATTTACCCACACAAATTTCACGTAAAAACATTGGTGTTGTCTGTTGGAAATGGTAAAATTTTTTCAATTGTAATATCATGGGTTACACATGGCGAATTAATGCTTAGCCAAAATAATGAATCGACAAGAAAAGAGACTAGCTTGACAAGTGAAGGAGAGTCGAAGATAAGCAAAGCCCTTAGCAACATGGGAAAGAAGTTAGAAGGAAAAGACCTCTCGCCATTCAAGATAAAATCATTCAAGCTAGCCTTTGTCATTCAATAAGAAAAAACTAGCAACATATTTAGGTTTTAGATTTACGTACACATTGTTTTTATTTTTACATCTTATTGTTTTAAATAGATAAATAACCAAATAAAATTTTACATCAAATAAAAATTGAAACCCCAACAATAATTAATTTATGATACTGAATAAATTACAAGTACTAAGATATAACTTATCTCTTTTCATTTGCAATGTTCTGACTTAGGAGAGAACTAATAATTAATTGATTATATGAATGCTTGCTGGTTCAACAACCTCAATCCTTCTGAGGGAGTAAAGAGAGAGACACCGGAGAAGACGTGGTCTTTTGGAAACTCAGTGAAAAAGTGGTTGAAGAGTGAAAGTCAAAAAATATTCATCTCTTCTTTAAATAATGTTTTTCATGGTTTGTTTTTCTATACAAGACTCGTGTTTAGGGCTCAAATATTTTATTTCTCATCATGTGTTCTCAAGTCAGAATTTTATCCTATTGTATGGTTTGATTTTTCATCATTTCTTTAATAATAATAATAATAATAATAATTGCAAAAAATAAAGCTATTTGTTTCCAAACACTTCAAGCATATTGGCCTAGAAAGCATAAGTTTAGAATTAACAAATAAGTGCTAACTGCTCCTAAATTTACCTTCAGAAAGTGATTATATTATTATGCTCACATGTGACTACCTCTAAAAATGAACAATGACATAGTTGATGACATTTTGGAGAATAGTTATATATTAATCACTTTTTAAAATTACTTTTTGAAAATAGTTGCATACTAATCACTCTTTAAAATCATCTTCAAAAAGTTATATTATTACACTCTGTACGTAATTGCTTCTGAAAATGAAAATAGCTACATATTGTCAAGTCTTATTTGATTCAATGTTTGGTGAAGTTATTGAGTCACAACTTAGAGTATATAACTTATTAAACTTTAAATAAAATGTTTTTAGAGTTCTGACCACATTGTTGATTTAGAAATTCTTAGATGCAAATCAATAATGTACTTAGATAAATGATCAATATGTGATCCTTTTGTAGAGTTTTATATTCACTATAGAATTAATCTTTCAAATTTATTTATATTTATAAATGATTGATAAGTGACCCTCTTGTACATGATAGTTTTAGATTCATCATTGAATCATTCAAGTCCATTTATCTTTATAAATGGTCAACAAGTGATCTTCTCGTAGAAGAAAACTTTATATTCATCATTGAATAAGTCAATAAGTGATCCTCTTGTAAGTAATAGCTTGATATTCATCATCAAATTAATCAAATAAATCCATTTATCCCTATGAAATAGGTTAAAACCACCAAATAATCTATTGAACAAGAGAAGTTCTTCAATTCAACAATTACTTATAATTAGTATCAAATACTCTCAATTAATAGCAATTATTTCCTGTTAGTAATAGTTACTCTCAATTAGTGGGCATCAACAATTACTCAATACAATATAGATAGAGCTAGCCTACAACATCGGCATGTTTAACATGTTATGTTTAATAATTTTCTATGTAATTTATAAATAAGATCTTAGAATTAGGTCTAAGGACTTTTCAACTTTTTTTTTTTTACTCTTAGAGAAGGTTTTAGGAAGAGACTAGCTTTTTTCTTACCACCAAAATAATGGACCAATTTGACTCAAAAGAGAAAGAACTAGAAAAAGCATAAGTTGTTAAACAAAGTTATGAGATTTAAGTAAAAAACATCATCACTTAGCCATACCCTTATAGCATGTCTTTCCGATGGATACATTATGATTGTCTCTAGCAACATTATGCGAAACATTACATAAACATAGTTTTGACTTTGAAATTCAAGTCCACATTTTATGTACTATTTTATTTTATATTATTCAATTTAGTGTAACATCATCTCTATTTATTTTTTTATTGACGATTCTCATCATCTTCCTACTTCACCCCTTTCGAAGCTTCTTAATCTGGTTAATTACATTAATTTGACACAAATATCTCTTTTAAAATTGTGAGGGGATATCAATCTAATTCCAAAACTGTATTGGATAGGTATAGCTTAAAAATTTCATCCAAACAAATACACTTTATTATTACTATATTTAAAAAATATAAGCCACATGACTTATAAAAATTTTGCCACAACAATACATGAATTATTGTAAAAAAAAAATATCTCTTAGCTTCAAAGTTCATTTTTTTTCCGCAAAAAATACCCAAAAATTGAAACCCTGCACAAAAGTTTTCTAGTAAAACAAGAATCACTTTAAAATTGAACCTGTATCTCAAGATACAGTCAAAAAAATAAACATAAATCATATATACTAAAAATTTAAAATTAGAATATTTTGATATTTCAAATCCAATTAAAATATTTTTAATAAATGTAGTCAATTCAAAGTAATTTAAACATAAATTTTATATAATTAAGATATATTGTAAGTTAATAAGTATGATTAACATATATTTAATCAATTATGTACTACATGCAAACAAAGAATTAGAGTGTCTCAAAAAAGAGAATTATACATTTTTGCAAAAATGAAAAACAAAACACAAATCACATAATATGTAAACTATCTAGAACTAAACTTCTAGAAAATGCATCTCAAGAGTCATTAAAGAAATTTTAAGATAAAAGTATCAAATTAGTTAATTTGTCACCTAATGAATTAATTTCATGAACAACATGACATATGGATACATGAGAGAAATTATATATGAAATAATAAATATTTTGTAGAATAGAACATACTTCAAGAGAAATTAATTTTAATTTTTTTAATTAAAATCATTTTATGATAGCTTTTTAATATAACCAAGTAAAGATATCAAAATATTATTTTCAATTCAGCACATAGAGGGGACTAATAAAAAAGTGAATTCGTTAGCTATTTATCATTACAATTTTTATAACACCGTTACAATTCACATAATTCATTTAACAACTATTGTCCATGTTAATTTTATAGTATTTAAAAGATGAAGATTACATATATATATATATAATTAAAAAATTATATGCAAAATAAATTTTAATTAATTAACAATATCAAATTTTTAACATTTTATAATCACAATGCATTAAAATTTATTTAATAAAAAAAACAATATTTTAAATTTTTTGTTATAATATTTTTACACTGCTGACTTTGAAAACAAGATCAATCATCAAATTGTAATTTTATTATATCAAAATTTAATGCATATAAAATTTGTTTGAAATATATATTTTTAATTTTTTGTATTATTTTAAAGAACTATTAAATATTTAAAAAAGCGTTTACAACTTCATTTATGGAAGATGAAAAGTGGTATATTAATTAATATGGTAACGAGATCATATAAATATGATTGTATATGAATTATTACATTATTTTATATTAATTTAAGGTTAGTTTAAATTGATAAGTAATGTTTTAAATTTTAATTTATAGCCCATATTATTATTATTGTTATTATTATTGTTGTGTATGTATTATATTTTTATCTAACTAATCGTGATGCTGCGAGATTTTTATTTTTGATCTGATAAGTTTCTTACACTTTCTTTGAACATGAAATTAATCATAAAATGTAATTTTATTGTATCAAAATTTATTATGCATATATGAATTGAAAAATATAAAATTTAGGTTTTTATACAATTTTATTTGCTAATGATAAACAAGGCCGTGAAACATAAGTAATTAAGACAATTGTCGTAAGCATCAATTTTTTAGTCCCGTTTATTTTATATTTGTTTTTACAAAGAATTATTTAAAAAATTAATAATTATTAGATAATATGAAACATTATTATTATTCTTATTATTATTGTTGTTGTTGTGATTAGCCTCAATCTGGTTTTAACAAATTTTTAAGAACTTTAATGAGTTTTTTGTGTTTTTCATGGAACACTAAGCTTATTTTCATACAGGTTTGTTCCGACGTCAAATAATAAACAAACTTCTCGTCTATAATAAAAACATCCAAGACGTAAAGACGTAAATGACTTGTGGCTAACATATTAAAAAAAAAATTTAGAGCATACAAAAAATTTGAAAAATTACGATATATAAATGAAAATTATATTACTAATAAATAAAAAAATTTATAAATTTAAAGTACCATATATATATATTGTATGGATGTATATTAAATAAAAATTATTTTAGAATATTTTTAAAAGATATTTAATAGTATAAAGTTAAATAAATTTAATAATATATTTGATAAAAATAAAGAAGGACAATGTAATAGCTGCATGGGATGGGAGAAGAGTTGCATTTTGTTCTATTTGATAATATTTACATCAATTTTTTAATTATTTAACCTACAAACTTTGACATTTTATCTTTAAAGTTTTTTCATTATCTAACGTCACAGAATTTTTAGAGACGGACGTGATGATAAATTAAAATTTTACGACTTCAAATATGAAAAAAGAAAAGTTAAGTGCTGATATGGCATCGAGATTTACATAAATTTCAGAATATATGAATTTCTTATATTTTATTTTACTATCGACGTGTATAATTTTTTGAAATCAAATAGTTAAGCAACAAATTGAAACGATATAAGTTACTCTCTATCCCAATATGTTGATGTTTAACGTAGAGAGTTATGTTTTTTTATTTTATTTTTTTGTATAGATATTTTCAATTAATAATTAAATTATCTTTGAAAACGTATAATTAACAAAAAAAATTCATTACTAGAGTTTAGTTTAATTTTTTTTCTTCATTAAAGTCAGTTATGCTAGAATTTTTCCTTATTAAGGTACTAGCTTTTAACTTTTCTTTATTTATTAATCTAATTAATTTGAGAGATTGGATTAACGTAAAATTTATGGTAGAAAATTAAAAAAAATTTATCCTAATACTATTGTGAATTGATTTAATATATAAGGCTCAGGATGGAGGTGTGGAAATATTCGCAAAGCACAAAGAAGAAAGCGATTTTCATGGAAGAGTAAGGGGAATAATACAGTTCATTCATCATCAATTGCCATCTATCTGTTCTCTGTTACCATAAATGAATAAAATTAAAAACTGGCTGTGTAATTAACACAAAAGATTCTTCAATAAGTAGATTGCATAACCTAGCCATGATTAAGAGGGCTTGACGTGCTCCTGACCCATTTGTTTACTTATTCTTTTGCATTCACTAAGAGTGTGAAGATTCTTAAATAATGGAATCAACCCCAACTTTAATAAAAGTTAATTTATTAGAAACAATAAAGGAAACTGTCCTTAATTGGCTGTGGTCATTGAGAGGCCAACGTTTCCAAATCATGTCATTTACAGCTACAATAACAACAGCATCTAATCTTTTCTCTCTCATTTCTTTTCTTTTGAGATACAAAAAGAATAATAAAGAAGGGAATTCAAATAGAAATGTATACGTACTCTTACTATGTGAGAAAGAAAAGCATTGGAGCCAGAAAAGAAAGCGAAGGGAAAGGGGACAGTACTGTTTTGATTAATAGTTTAATATAAGTAATTAATACCATTATTTCTCTCTTTATAACGCAGTTTTATTTTTCTCACATTTTTTGTGTATCTTTTGCTGAAGCCTTAATGGTGCAAGGTCGTTTTCATAGGGAAATAGGGTTGTTTGAATGAACCGTTTCGGGAGAGAGGGAAGGGTGAAAAGAGAGAGAGGTTACGTTTGGTTTGGCGAAATTCACGGATTTCTCACACCCAGTCTTTATTATTTGCGAATAGGACATAAAGTTACATCATATATCACAGCTAAGATCAACACCGTATCCCCCTCGCTTCCTATACATGAGATGTACGAAAATATCTCTGTAAAAGACAAAATAATAATAATAATAATCGATTTCTATTTTCCTACAAATAAGTGAGAGATAGACAGAAAAAAAGAAAAGAAAAAAAGAGATAAGATAATTAGTATATAGAAATGTTATTGTAAAATTGTTATATAAATAATATAATTGAAACAGTGAGCAGTTTATTAAAATACAGCGGCAAGGTTGAAGATGACGTTTGCCTAACCACGTTGTACTACTTGTTATTCGTTTTTTCTTCCTTCAAAATTTTCAATGTGTTATGCACTGACGAGATCGTCACTGTCCTTCCTCGTGGAAATGTAAATAGGATAGCATGCGGAGTAAACAGGAACACGTCTCTTCAATTGACCTCGCCAGGTTTACACCTTTTTTTCCTAGTGCTTATTGTTTTATACCCATTCAGTGAATAGAATAGAATAAAAAATAATAAGATATAAAAATTAATTTTGTTTTATTTTATATTTGATTATGTGTATTGAAACTTTTTTGTAGAATAAAAGTTATACCAAAAAATAGGATAGGACAAGTCTATAAGACAAATTCATCCTATCTTATTAGTTAAATAATTACCAAAAATATTATTAGATAATAAAATATATAATGTCTTATTATTTTATCATAACTGAATAGAATAAGATATGATATCATAAAATAAGAACAAAATACATTTGTATCTTATTTTATAAAATAATAAACTAAATACAATATGTCATCGTATTCTATATCAATTTCTAAATTGAATCCTCTAATATGATAAAATTTATATTAAAAAGTAGAATAGTATAAATTTATAAGATAAATTTAACACATTTTATACGTTAAATTAGTATTAAAAATAAGATAAAAAATAACATTATCATATTTTTATTTTATGATAAGATGATATCTTTGTGTTCTTTATCAATTACATTTTTTCTCGTATTAACTACACTATAGTGTGATGACCTAAGCTACACCAAGCTTATTTACTAAAAAAGTTAAGTTAAAAGTTTTTTATACAAGCAAATATAATAATAATAATAATAATAATAATAATAATAATAATATGATAGTTTAATATTATATATTTATTTTATATAGGTTGATTAATCTGTTTTTCTATCTATATAAAAAGCCTCTTTATAAAATATGATATATATAAATTTACAGATAAGTTAAATATCAATAACTAATTTATATTTAAATGAAAAGGTCAAACTAAAGCCTTAACTATAAGAAATTTGTTAAATATAAGACTCTCAAAAATTAACTTCATTTGACCTATTTTTACCTCTAATTAAGATATTAACCTGCTGATCTAATTTTTAGTTTATCTTTATAATTCTTTCTGTTTTTTAAGTTTTGTTTTTTTAGAAAAATTACTAACATCAAAATTTGATCGATCTTACTTTTTGTTAAAATAATTAAAATTTAAAAATTAGATAATTGAAAAAAAATTGATATTTTTTCTTTTAATTTATTTTAAAATTTAAAATGAAAATAAAAAAGTAAGAAGTTTGTAAACAAAAATTAATAAAGTTTTGTATTACTAAGATAAAAGAAAAAAAATATAATATTTTAAAAAAAAGTAATGAAATAGAAAAGCATTACAATTGGACATCAAAGAAATCAAGTTAGGTAAAAAAATTTAACTTTTATTTAATCAGAGTGTTATCTATGTATTATACCATTTAAAGGAATAACAAACCTTTGAATTAATCTTTAAGATAGTAAGAGTCGCACATATTAATTCTAACTTTTTCAAATTATTTTATTAGTTATTCAAATTGTAGTTTATCACGTAATTAATTCTTTAAAGTTAATAGAGAACCGCTCTCTAAAGTCATTAAAGTTGTTTATAAATGGAATACTTTCAACGCATTTCTTCTTCTTAGCTAACAAAGTTAGTGTCTTTTACTGTAAGTTTTGCTCGTCTTCTCTGCTCTCTTATGTTCTCTTCATCTTTTTCTGTTAGCCTACTCTCTTCGTTTTCTCTCACTAACAAATTAGTTTTTTTTTTTTTTCACATTTGTATGTACCTTTTCATTCTCTGTTAGTATACTCTCTTCATCTTCTTTGCGCTAATATCTATTAGCCTGCTCTTTTTATATTTTCTGCACTAACAAATTGATTTTTTTTCACATCTGTAGGTACTTCTTCATTCTCTCTTTCTTTCTTGTTCTCTTTATTAACAGTGAACCATCCATTCTCTCTTTCTTTCTTTTTTTCTCTCTATTAACGTTAAAAATCATCCTACTAATTTGTTCCTTTTTTTTTCTATTTGGTTCATGCAGATGTGAACTGTTTGGTTAACACCACACATATAAACTCAAGATTCAATTTTGATTTGTGATAAAAATGAAGAAAACTTACAAAGAAATCAATTCCAAATTTTGATTTAAACGTAATAATAAATCAATTTTACTTTGAAACAGAAAACTCAAAAAGAAACCAACTTCAAATTTCAGATTTGCGGTCTACATTTATACTTTAGAGAGTGATTCCACATAGAACATTCTCTAATCTTACACCTATACTTTGCGTTGAACTGCTCTCTAATCTTAACTTTTAAGAGCGGTTGTTTAACTGCTCTCTTAAATATAACACATCAGATAGTGCAAGATTTTAGAGCAGTTCTAAATACTCTCTAATTTAAAACAGAACAGCTCTCAGATCTTTATTCTAGCATAGTGAAGGGTTAGTGATCTTTTAGACATCACACATAGTGATGTATGTGGCCTCATACAAACAATGGTTAGAAGTAATTTTCATTACTTCATCACATTTATTAATGACATCAATAGATATAGATTTGTGTATTAAGTGAAACACAACTTAAAATACTTTGAAAAAATTCAAGGAATTTAAAAATGAATTACAAAACCAACTTAATAAAACAATTAAATCACTTCAATAAGATTGAGGTGAAAAATATTTGAACCAACAATTTAATGACTGTCTAAAAATGATTCACTCCTCTTTAAACACCATAAACGATTTTTGAAAGAAGAAATTGAACTTTATCAACCATGATGAGTCATTCAAATCTTTCAAACTCATTCTCAAATGTGCTTTGTTAACAATAACTTTCACATTAAATTGTGCTGCATGTAAAGCTATTATAAAGACATCATATATGATATAGACTGGGAAACAACTCAATATACCTTTCATGAAGATTTAAGGTTGTAACACTTATTTGAAACATCAAGTTTTTTATAACCTGAAACCTAAGTCTAGTGAGTGTCATTTTGTAGGATATTCAAAGAAAAATAGAGATTATAAAACCTAAGTCTTAAATTGTTTTTTTCTTAGAAAGAGAGTTTATCTTTAAGAAGATCAATGAAAGAAAAGTAGAACTTGAAGAGATTTAAAAAAGATTCAAGAGTCACATAATTACAATGAGATTACAATGAAACTAGAGTAGATGCAACAAAGTGCTATTAATCCTTCACAATATTTTGTGTAATCATCAACTTAAGTAGCATAAGACTTACATTGTAACATCCTCAATTTTGCCACTCTTGGATAGGAAAAATAGGAATTTAGAAAAAAAAAGTATCTTACTCAAGCGAGATAGATCTCACTCAAGTGACGCAGGATTTTCTAAAGGAGAATGTTTTGGAACCCTCTTGCTCAAGCGAAATGAGATAATGTTGCCCCAACTGTCCTCTTGCCCAGTGAGAAAGGAGTCTCGCTCAGGCTGGGAGCAACTTGCCCAAGCGAGATAGAGCTCACTCAGACGAGGAGTCGCAAGAAAAATAGGGTGCACTCTGTACTTAATCTCGCTCAAGCGAGAATATCAAAAAAATGAGTAGTCTTGTTGTCTAGTTGTCTCGCTCAGGCAAGGATGGAAGCTCGCTCAAGCGAGAATCTTATCGCCCAAGCAAGATCGCGCCAGTTTAGAAGGATATTTAAGGAACCTCAGCCTCAAAAATATTCATTTCTCACCAAACGACCTTCTCTCTTCATTTTCTCTGTTTTCTCTCCTTCCTCTTTCTATAGAGAACCCTTTTGGACTTTGAATCTCTTCTAGATCCGAGCTCAAACATCGATTTCATTCAGATCTAAGTAAGCTTCTCAGAACTCAGATCTTTATTTTATTTCTTTTCTTTGGTTTTCTTCTCATAATAAGTCATCAATCTTGAAATACTTAAGAAAGTTATTTTTCGGACGATATTCCCATTGATATTGTGGAACCTCGTTGTAGATCTCTCAGAACCATTACTCAGTAAGGGGAGTATTCTCGAGTTTTAATTTTATATACATATATAGTGATCTTAAGAGAATCTGAATAAACTATTTTTGTAATAATCTATAATATTTATGAAATCATATGGGAAAAGTGTATTTTTGGTATAAAGAAAGGTTTTGGGTTTATTTGAAACTAATGAAATCAAATTCCTAAAAAAAAGATATAGGCTAGAATAGCACTAAGAATTTTTAGAATTAAGTTACTTAGTATGTATATGAGTTAAGTAATAAAGAACACAAAATAATAAACTTTAGGTTAGAAGACAATATTAAGATTGTATGAGTTGGATTGAGTTTGAAGATGTCTGATCTTTGGTATATTGTTTGATTGTATACTGTGAGATTTGTGGTAATTTCTGTGGTAGATTGATATATTGTACTGATTGGTGTGATGTTATGTGATAACTTTCTTCGTAGACTAGTATAATACAATATGTATGTATATATATATATATATATATATATATATATATATATATATATATATATGAATTGATAGCTAGAATGTATTCAGATTGAGTAAATTCACATTAATAATTGAAATGTTGATTGATTTTGAAAGTATGTGATGTATGAAAGAGAAAGAATGAGAAGTATGATGCGTGGGTCAAAATAACTTGAAAAAGGTGATTACGATATATATATATATATATATATATATATATATATATATATTATAATACATTGAAGGGTGCATTATAATGTATATTGTGATCTACGAATTTATATAAATTGTAACTCACGTATTATGACATGTTGATTGATAAAAAGAATATGAAAATGAGAAAGAGAAAGAGAATAAGTATAGATAGTACATAGATACACTTGGGGTATAGAATCCGAAGAAGATTTGAAAAACCTTACGAATATGAGGATGGTGAATGCTAATGATAAAAGGGTGCACAATAATTTGTTGAAAAATAGACATTCATAGGCCACACCTTCATTTCCTGACGAAGCTCCTGACTATACCTTTGTTAAAAGGGGTTGGACCGACACACGTGTATCTCTGATGTTGCAATTAACCAGCAGTTATCTATGCTACGAAGTCTTCAAGGGATCTCAAGGACAATTATTACGAAAGTGTTATAGATGTGAAATGGTATAGAATTTGTATGATTATAATATATGTATCGTAACAGATCGATTTATATTGTTATGATATGTGTGTTATAGCACATCAACGAGTGTGACTGGGCTACATGTATTGTGACATAATAATTAAGATTGTATGATACATGTATAATGACATACAGATCATCATAGAAATGTATGTATAATGAGTGAATTGTTGTATATGATGAATCTCTATGAATTGTTCACTATTGGTAATGAATTAGAACAAGATATTAGGTAATAACTTTAGTTTCTTTTAAAATAATTTATAATAAAAGAGATTTAGTGGGGCAGAAAATACTCACCCTTACTAATACTTTTAGATAATGAAAGAAAGGAGATGGAGATGGTTGATCCATTCTAAGATTATACTCATCAAGGATTATGGGAAATGAACTACTCATATATAATTAAATTAAATGTAATAGATGTATAAATTTATTCATGTATTTTATTTCATTGATTCACAAATTTTGAATTTGATAAATTTTATAAATTTGTTAAGCATATTTAAGACTCAATATTCATGTACCATAGAAAAGAAAGATTAGATGATCAAGATTCTATATGTATCAACTATTGGGTCTATCATGTATGTCATGTTATGTACTTAACCAAATATTTTGTATGCTTCAAGCATGATAAGTGTATACCAATTGAATCTTGGTTAGAGTCATTGGGTTACAGTTAAGAATATACTTAAGTACTTGGGAATAATTAAGGATATGTTCTATATATTTGGAGGTCAAGACAAGTTGGTTGTAAAAGATTACACTAATGCACCATAAAAAATCTAGTCAATTGCGGTGGTTATTTTTGCACATTATGGCAGTTTTCAATTGCCACTATTTTTTGGAAGGGCGATTCCTCCCACCTCTGTAAATACCAAAGCCACGAGGTAAAATATGGCGGTTAACCAAGATTAGCCACAATCAACTCAAGAACTGCCGCTTTTTTTAGAATAAATTATGGCAGTTTTACAACTGCTATTTTTTACCACTGTTATCCTTTACATCTCCACAACTATACTTAGTAAAATGTGGCAATTCTGAGCCGCCACATTTCACACGTAAATTACGACAGTTAGAATGACCATTTTTTATCGTTTTTTCTTAACATACTTAATAAAATACATCAAATTTCAACCACCATTTTTTTTTGTTAATTAGTGTGAAAATTAAGACTATCTTGATGAATTACATTTTTCCATGTGAATTTTGGGATAGTTTTCAACTGTCACTTTTGATGATATGAATTTTGGCATGTCTAACTATTATTTTTCTCTTAACAGTGATATTAGTAAATTGCAATGGTTGTCAATTACCATTTTTCTTAAAACACTGCGAGTTCTAATTTAAAGATTAGAAATGCCATAAGTGAAAATTTTGTCAAGGTTATATCATATTTTCAATTCAATATGAATTCTTGTTAGCTATTATTTTATAAGTATAAATCTCACATGAAAAAAAAAAACATATGATATAAATATGATAATAATGATATCCAATAGAAAGATACATTACTTGAATATAAAATAAGTACTACACTTGAGACATAAGTACTTAAAAGTCTAAAAGGAAAATAATTCCAAGTAGTACACCAAAAGAAAGTAATTCCAATTACTACATGAAAAAAAAAAAAAGAAACAATTCCAAGTAATAAACTAAAGATAGCAATTCCAAGTAATATACGAATCACAACAGTAATTAATAAAAAGATCATGTACATGGACTTGGGTGATTAGTTGCTGAATTATTATTGCTTCCATCTGATGATCTTCTCATATCATTAGGCAACTCAGGCTCACTTCCTTTATTAGGTGTCTGCAAGAAAGATATATGAACTAATATAAGGCTGATGAAATGAATTTAGTTACTCGTCATGCAAAAGATTGTCGTTAATCCTCATCAAATATGCAAAGAAATGAATGCAATACTAGGGTGTTATCCTAGGTCGTCTCCAAGGAATTTTTGGTTGGGAACATACATCGAACAAGTGTAACCGTAGATTTTAAAGCAAGTAAATTGGGGGGAGGTTTGTCAATTTATAGATTTAAATCAAGAACGAAATGTGAATTAATGAAATTCAATCAATTAAAATGAGTAATCCCTAGTCAATCAATGAGTTCCATCATTATTCTTTCAAATGATTCAATAATCCCCTTTCTTTCCATTGAATTAAGTTAATCTGACAAGCGAAGACTAACTTTAATATCCCAATTAAGATTAAGCATCTTAATGGGCTCCAATCTCTATCCCTAAGATTAAGCAACCTCAAGGATTAATCAAAATTAAGCAATTTTGAATTAGAATTTTGTTAGGTAAATTAGGGTTCATTAAGCAACGTTCCCTTCATGCAAATTCCATTTCATTCAAAGATTGGGGTCAATAAATTCAAGGAAAGAAAGATTTATATTGTAATTAATCTCAAGAATTCAAGATTCATATGCATTGACTAAGAATTACAAGGAAGTTTAGCCCTCCATGTGGATGGGCTTCACAAATGAGAGAAAGAAATGCAAGAATGTAAATAGCATTAATGTAAATTCAACAAAAATCAAAAGGGAAATTGGAAATTAAAACCTATAGAAGACCCTTGGCTGTCACCCAAGACTCCAATGTCGTAAGAAATTGTCCCAATTTGGCAAAGGAAAAAATGTGTAAAGTGTAAAAAAGTCCCATACCCTAATTCCTAAAATTTATTTATAGTGGATGACATGTCAGCAAGGTGTCCACTTTTGCCTTTGAAAGTGTCCACTTTGGGCCTTGAAAGTGTCCACGTGCAATTCTCGTAAGTTTGTCAATTCTTTGGAGTTGCCACTATTGGACTTGAAAGTGGCAACTTTGGATGCGCGTAGCCACTTTGAAAGGCAATAGTGGCCACGCGCAACATGCTTCAGAATTGGTGTCCCTGGAGCTTCTGGAGTTGGCACTTTTGGACTTCAAAGTGACTACTTTGGAACCTTTAATGCCCAGACATGCTGTAGTTGCCACTTTTGCTCCTAAAAGTGGCTACTTTGGGGGCAACTTTCATCCAAGGACCATGATTTCTCAAAATTAACTTGGGAATTCTGCAAAATTATCAAGATAATTAAAATTGCAATCTATATTTATGTAATTAAATGCAAATTAACCAAAAATTAATAAACCTATGATATTTACTCAAAATGTGATTTCTATATTATTTGCACTATCTAAGTCCATTTTTTCTATTAAGAAGTACCAAAAAGGCAAGTAAAAATATAATAAAAAGTGGATTCATCAAAGGCTAAACTAATAAATGAAAAATTTTAAAGAAATAAACTTTGAAGCATAAAGTAAGTACAAGTAAATTGATAACTAAGAAAGCATAATTCATATAAAATACTATAATAGTTTATATACCTGGGAAGTAAGATTAGGAAATAATGTTGCTAACTTAGCCAATATTTATCCTTCTTCCTTCATAGTTATATAAGCACACAAGGCTTGAATATGTGATTCTATTGTATCCAACTTTTGCTGTACTAATTGAGAAGGTTGAGAGGATGTACTAGTACCACATGAACCTATACTCATACTGCTAATACGAGTTGCAGTACGTTTAAAAGCCACAGTAAGAATCACTCTCATGCCTAATCCTTTAACACGTCCAGGATATTCTTTTCCAAAAACCCCTCCAACTGCATCAGTTGAAGAAATCTCACATGTATTTTTTAAGTCTTGCTCATATGATCATTAATTTTCTCCTACATGATTCACAAAAAATGAAGAATATTCTGTAAAAACAAATTAGAGAATATTTGATTATTTACTATTGATGCTATCTTTTTGTGCTAGTCTTGAAAACTAATAGTCTATTCAAGAGCAACAGAGCAAAAAACATGGATAGTTAGTGGGCTCTACTTATTCTTTTTTACTACCTTTTTTTTCTTCATTTTATGAAAACTTGGATCAGAACAAATTGCAAGGTGACTGGGACTCAATGCAGTAAGAGGTTAATGTCGTAGCAACAACTAAATGAAGTGTGTTACTGGCTTCTTATTTGATAGAAAACAACAATTAAATAGAGCTATCTCATTTTCTGTGTAACTACTTACAAAAGACACTGTCATTATTCACAGGCGCACCACACATGATCCTCTCAAGAAGGCAAAGATAAAGCCAACACAAAGTGGAAGAAATTCACACTTTTCTTTTATTTTTTTAAATTTTTTTCAACTTTTCTTTTTTGACGAAAAAAAAATTCTCTTATTAGCAAAGGCACTATGAGGCTAAGAACATGGGATGAACCTTCATATGAACCTAAAATTCCTAAAGGTCACAGACCTACGCCACAACCTTCCCCCAAATTTTAAGGAAAATTATATAACTTGAGCTCATTCCATTCTCACTATTCAAGGCAAGGAAATAAAAGACAAGTCACCTAATTTCATCTTGTTGCATTACATGGGAAAATTCCAATAAATTTCTAATATTAAAATAAAATATCCTAATTCTTTTTCAAATAAAAGATTATGGTTCTTTTTAAAGTCATACAACAAAGTCACTTATAAGTTTTAATACCTAGTTGAACACTATAAAATAGTCATAAATATTATCACTTCTTTAAAGGATTAGCTAGTAATTCATGTCATTAAAGTATTTATGCAAACCAACTACTGAGAGAATAAGAAAATAATAATTATATTTATTGCTATCTCTCTTGCTTCCTCATTTATATAGTTTCCATCCTTTTTTTGTTAGGTCAACTTTCATAGTTCACCACGATCAACCTCTCTTCCAGTCTCATTCATCTAATAATTTTAAACATAAAATAAAAATCAATGATTCAATAACAATATACAATTCAAATTATAACTTGGGAATAAAATCATTTAACTACCAATTCAGCTCTTCTCTGTGCCAAATACTTCGCACCAGTAGTATGTGGAATGGTTTGTTTACTACGAATCACTTGATTTCTTTTGCAAAGCTCCTACAAATGAAAGTATATAAGGTTCAACAATTTAATAACAATTTATATAAAATTAATAATCAGGCGGCAATCTACAAATAAAGCCCATTGTTCCTTATTGATACCTTGTGGCATATTTTTTATGTTCTCATTTCTACTAAACCTTGGATCATACAACTTATTCCATAATTTCAGCCTATGTTCCTTCCACTTTTTGCTAATTGATTGTGTTAGATAATGCTTTACTTTCTCATCATTGTCTTTGAAGAAAAAGTTAGCCTTCATATGTACCCAAAAAAAGAATGATAGTTTATTATGCTTTACACATGTAACATCTAAAATATTCATAAATCAGAGACTATAAATTATATTACGGTAAAGAAAAAATTATATCAGATCTAAAAAAAACTATCTAGCATTTTTTACCAGCTTTCAAAACTGATGGGAAAAAGAAGGCAATCCTTAGCCTCTTGCCCACAAACTCCAGTAAGAAGCCCAACTACTTCTCCTATTGGTAAACCAAATTCATCAAAGTCCACTACTATGCTAGGTTGTCGCCAAAATTGTTCATGTCTTTGACTGTCATTTGACACTTTGTAATTACCTCATTTTCATCTAGAACAAATGTTAATTAGGTTAATTAGCCAAATTATATAAAAAATAATAAATACTTACATCAATTTACATATGTACATACCTATGACATCTACCCACCAATAATGACTAGATTTATGTCCAGAATGACGTGTAACTCTAGATGAACCTTCCCCATGTATAGGCTATGAATTGGTAGGATTAGATGATTGTGAATTCTTTGGAGCAGTAGGCGCTGAAGGACAAGCAGTAGATGCCGAAGGAAAAGTATCTAATGTTTGTGGTTGTGGCAATGTTTTTGTGATCTATAATTAGTTTTTCTATTAAATAATAAAAAAATAGAAGAATGATGAGGAACATGACTCACTTCTTCATAGACAAGAGAGGATATGTTGGCAACACGACTGGACCTTCTCACCTCAACCACCTGCTCCTCAATGGTGGAAAATTTTATACGTTTCAGTTGAAATGCAAACAAAGTGAGTAAGTGAGGAAGGAGAATTAAAAAAAATAAAAAGATGAGAGAGAGAGAGAGAAAGAGAAAAAGAGATATTAGTGGGGACGTTTCTTTGCAAAAGGAAGAGTTATGAAGGGATTGAGAAAGTAAAGGAAGATTGAGAGCCTCTAATCTCTTCCTATTCTCCTCCATTCCTTGACGCTGACATTCTTCGTACTCCTCTGCCATATTTCAATTTCACAATAAAAGCAATTGATATTTGCTAAAAAGATAAGTGTATACTAGAAACATTTATATAAATGTGAAATATAGTTTAATTCATCCAATAGTGCCATACAGGGAGATTTCAACAGATATATATTCATTTTCTCCAACCTCATCGCCAACATTCGACACACTTAATATATCATCTTCTGCATCCTCTCTCAACAATGGTAAATCATCAACACCTTCAAACAATTTATCTAGGTCTTGCTTCAAACATGGCTTAATCTCATAAACTTCATTATCTCCCCCTTCTCCCATATCGTAGAAGTCCCTTGGACTCAAAGGCACAACAACACTCTATTCTTTATTCACCTCATCATTCGTGTAAAATACCATTTGAGCTTAGGAAGCTTCAATGTATGGATCATGCTCTTCATGATCACTAGTGTGAATTAATCATGAAAAATTAACAGAAGTAAAATCCTATGCATCCTTTCTATACCCTCCTTCCTTAGTGGTGTCAGTCCATTTACATTTAGATAGTATAAGCCAAAACTGACCATAGTAGTTTAGCTCAATGATATCTTCTAATTGACTAAAATAGGCAAAATTTGCTTCCCTTACATTTCCATCATCACTACTAGCAACACAGGATGTAGAAGAAGTTACAGAAACTCCATTATTTTGAGTTTTTAACCCATGATCTCAAGTGGTAGTACAGAATTTGAACCCATTAATATTAAATGTAGAAAGCCTTCTAGCAAGTTGTGTCAGACCATTTGCTAAATACTTCAAATCATCTAACATGGTGTTCACAATATTTGAGTTCATAATCTATAATAATAGAAATACTCGTCATAATAAAATATTATGAACATGGCTCAATAAAATATTATCACATTTCTCACCTACCTTTTGAGGAAACCAATCAATAAAGTCCTTATTTACTATTTTCTCTAACTCCACAGTTGATGGTTTTTGACCTCTAGATCGCCTTCGTACAAAATTCTGAAATTTACTATGCAAAAAATTAAAAATTAAAATGATATCTCCAAAGAAACAATTTCATATTAATCTTAAGTATCACATGGAGTTTGTCTAAATACTCACTCAATGTACAACTAGCAAAACATATCAATGTGCTTGTCTTTTCTCTATATCTGACCATTGAAATTTTGAGAAAGCCTCGATTGCTTTGCCCAGTGGTAAAAAAATAGAATCCACATGTGAACAATATGTATCATCAAGATTATCATCAACACGTGTTGGCCTATTAATTCATGTCTTAATCTCTTTTATATAGTAAGAGCAAAAGGTAAGGACCTCTTCAGCTAGGTATCCTTCGGCTATGGAACTTTCTGGTTGAGCTTTATTTAATACATAGGATTTTAAGTGTCACAAATACCTAAGCAAAAGATTGAAAATTAATGAAAAAGACAAGATTTAAGTAATTTTTAGCATTAAATAATAAACTCTAACAATGGAATAGGATATTTACCTTTCAATAGGATACATCCATCGATAATGTACTAGCGCTCCAACTTTTGCTTCATCAACTAGATGGCAAGTTAAATGAACCATGATTGTAAGGAATGATGGAGGGAATGACATTTCTAAGTGGCAAAGAGTGACAACAATTTGAGGTTAAAGATTGTCAAGGTCTAAGAGACTTATGCTTTTGGAACATAGCCGTCGAAAGAATGAACACAATTTTATAAGCACTACAGTAACTTTGTCTGGCAATAGATGACATATGGTAATTGGTAATAATTGCTGCATAAGAACATGGCAGTCATGACTCTTCAATCCAAAGAATTTTCGTTGCTTTAAGTCAACACACCTTGAAATACTTGAGTATCCATTTGGCACTCTAACATTCTTTAAAGATCGCAAGAATATATCTTTATTTGTATTTGACATTGTAAATAATGATGGGTGATATTGTCCATTCTCATCTAGGCAAAGTTCCTTTCTTATACCCATTTTTCTAAGATCCTTACGAGCTTTAAGATTGTCTTTTGATCTCCCAGTCTCATTGAGCAACTTGTATAATACATTGTCACATACATTTTTTTCAATGTGTATCACATCTAGATTGTGTCACAACAAATTAGATTCCCAATAAAAAATATATAAAAAAATGCTTTTCTTCGTCCATTGTCCTAATCCATCTTCAACAATGATTTTTCCTTGAGCTCTTTTACCCTTATCATTTGAAATTAATGGTTTCCCAAATGCAACATTGATTCCTTCAAGTTGTTTCAATATTTTTTATCCTGATGGTGCTTTAGCTGGATTCCTTTGATCAATTGTCCCATTAAAATGAGTTTGATTCAATCTAAATTTATGGCCTCTTTCTAGATAATGACGATGACCTATAAAACACCATTTTCTACTATGTTTCAATCTATATGAGTCTGTGTCAAAATTACATGTGGGGTAGGCGAGACTAGTGTGTTTATTCCACCAAGATAAAGTACCAAGACCAGGAAAGTCACTAATTGTCCTTATTAGAGCTACTCGCATCCTAAACATTTCATTATTTGAAGAATCTAAAGTTTGCACCCCCATCGTACCACAACACCCTCAATTCTTTGATCAGAGGTTGTTAGTACACATCTATGTTATTTCCAGGCATTTGTTTACTAGGAGTAATCATTGAAAGGATGAATGAAGTTTGTTTCATGCACTCCTATAGAGGTCAATTGTAGGGGATAAGAACCACCGGCCAAATGCTATAGTTGGTGCTCATGGCTCCAAAAGGGTTGAAACCATTAGAAGCTAGGCCAAGTCGTACATTTTGAGGATTAGCAGTAAACTTTGGATGAATTAAGTCAAATGTCTTCCAAGCCTTAGAATCCCTTGGGTGCCTTATCATTTCATCTTGGTTATCCTCCAAAACATGCCATCTCATTGACTCTGCAGTCCTAGAACACATAAATAATCTTTGTAATCTCAGCTTTAGTGGAAAGTATTGCAAGGTCTTTGCAGATTTCTTTTTTCTTGTTATCATTCCACTTAGATGTCTTGCATCTTTTGCACTCTTGCAAGTCTTTATCTTCTCCCCAATATAACATACAATCATTTGGACAAGCAGGTATCTTGGTGTAATTAAGACCAAGTTTATTAATGACTTTCTTGGCTTCATAGAATGAACCAGGAATCTTTACAGATTCAAAAACATCTTTTAATAATTCTAGAATCATAGTTAGTGCCTTGTCACTCATTCTACACAAACACTTTATGTGATACAATTTTATCAAGAAAGACAGTTTTAAATACTTTGTGCAGCCTTCATACAATTTTTTATTACCATATTTCAACAACTCATAAAATTATACGTTTTCTCCATTATGCTCTTCATTTAGTGTTTGATCCCTATCTAAAGGACTAGGAGAAAGAACATGTTCATTTTGGTTATGTCTAGCAAACCCAAATGCATCATTGATCATAGTTTCTATTGGATTTTGAGATTCCAAAGCATCTGCTGTGACATGTGTGTTTTTTTAGGAAAAGGCTTACAAGTCAGGTGTTCTTGAACTATATCTTTTGTTTGCCACTTACTACAACCACACTTTGGACAAGGACACTTAATTTCACGACCCCCAATAGATTGATACTGAAATGCAAAATCTAAAACCTTCTTTAACTCATTTGCATATTCAAGTGTGTTTCAAGGTTTATCAATCCACGATTTATCGATTGGCATGATTGGTGAGCAAGATGAAGTGATTGCAATTGAAAAGCCTAAACATAAAAAATGGGCACAAAAAAAAGATGTTCCAAATAACAAAAGACAACACAAGTTTAAAACAAATGTAAATTTTAAATAAAAACAACAAGTTAATCCTTAAGCTCAAAAAACAAAACTAAATAACTAAAAGCTTCTAACACAGCATAATCAATGACCTGACATTTTGATTAACTTTTGTGAGCTCAACCCATATAAAATAGTCATATTAAAAGCCTTAATGAGGCAGACTTTTATCAGCAAAAAAGGAATTACAAACAGAAACTAACAACTTTCATAATTGAGAACTGAGCAGTAGTACAATTATACCTTATGACAATAACTTGCTTGATTCATGCAATCTGTGAAGGAGAGGTAGTTCAGGAGAGGGAAGGGTTTCTCTGTGAGAGAGAGGTAAGGTTTCTCTAAGAAAATAAAAGAGAAGAATGAAAAAAGGAGGGTGACACGAAGAATGAATAGAGTGGCACGAGTATAGATTTTCACTGATATTTAGCTTTTTTTGTTTTAATTTTTGTATTTTACTCTAATGTTGTTAAATAATTATGGTAGGTTTTTTTTTTTTCCTTGTTCTTTATCTTGTACTGAGACATGAGCTTTTGGGATCCCATTTTTATCTCATATTTGATTATAAAATAATTATTATTTCTTGGGTTGAAAATCGTTTTCCAAAAAATGTTTTTTTTTTCTTTTCATCTTTTTTATTTTATTTAAATTTTTAATTAAATCCTTTAACTAACACAGCCTTTAAAAATAGTCATTTTTTTAACTTTTGAAAGTTCCTATATAGCTAAGCATAATAAAATTTGAGTTAGAATCTAAAAGTTCCAAAATGAATATATATATATATATATATATATATATATATATATATATATTCATCAAACAAGATCTTCTCACACCAGTGTAAGTCTAAAAACTCTTATACTTGATCTAAACCTTTCATTTAACTTACATCTAACGGTCAGTAAAATAATAAATTATAACTGATTAGATGTAAGTTAAATGGAAGGTTCAGATCGAGTATAAGAATTTTTAAACTTACACCAGTGTAAAAAAAATTCTTCCCCTATACATATATACTTAATGAAAAGTTTGTTCGAGTAGTTTTATCCAGTTTTCCACTTTTATTTCTATTTTCAAGGGAATACAACTACAATCTCAAATTCAATTAAAATAATAAAAAAAAACACAAAATATTCTTTATTTACCTTAGTTCATTTCTTTTATTATAATATTAATAAAAAATCAATAGATAATAACACATCCTTTTAAAATAGCTTACGTTTAATTTGAGCTTTCCATCTTCATTTAATGGGCATTGAATAGAAAAATTTTAGTTAATATTTTTTAATTTTTTATTCATATATATTTCACAAATATTAAATAATATAAATTAAAAAATAAAATAAATTATGACATATATCAATAGATATTATACCACGTTATCTATCTAATTGTAAATTCAAAATTAAATAAAATAACTAATTTTGAGGATTAGTGTAGTTTAAACATCTAATTAGAAGATTTATAAGTTAAAACATCTAACTTGTAACTAGCTAAAAGTTTAAAGAGTGAGAATGCTTTTTTTTTCCTAATTTATTAAAATATAGTAAAAAAATAAAAATAAGAATGGTAAATAATAGTGATTGCAAATTGCCATAATTTCTTTCATTGAATTTATGGCGGTTAACTGAACCACCATAATTTGCTGAAAATTGTGGCGGTGTTAAGGAACCACTATAATATGACTACTATTTCTCTCATTAAAATTAGGGTAGTTAGTAAAATTGCCATAATTTATTGTGTATTGTGGCAGTTTTTATGAATTGCCGTAATTTTCTAGCCATAATTCATACATTTTTTTGTAGTGATGCTAGCTTCTAAACTAATAAGGATAACTCAGGATTCAATCAAGTTATGTGTTTTGTTTAAATGATAGCACTTTGACTTGGAAAAGTTCAAAGCAAGAGGTGGTTGTTGATTCTTCCATAGAAGCTTAGTGTGATTTTGGCTTGAATGTTTTTTTGTGGTCAAATATATTCATATAAAAGTAATAAAGTGTTCTAAAATAAGTTTATGAAACATCGTCCTACATGGATTATTTTCAAGTACCAAGAATATCTTAATTTAATTATTTAAACTTAAGGGATGTGAAATTAAATAAAACAAGGATTCAAATGTAAAATAATTAAAAGGAATTAAAATAACGCAATCTATGGCAAGAAATTAATCAAGATGAATTCTAAGGCACATGATTTCACCTTCACACTTATCTATGTTTATTTTTTTATTAATTTTAATTATGATTTTGTTATGATTTTCAACCACTCATACAAAAGTTATTAACACTCAGTGGTCATGTAATGCTAATAGTCTTTTTCCAAAGCTATTACCCTAATAGTCATGTAAGGCAAAAGGAAGAGAAAGCATAAAAAGTAGACGAGTTGTTAATTTAATAACGATTGAAAAAGAAGAACTAAGTTTGGTCCCCTTGTCTTGTTTTATCATATAAATCCATTAATTATATGTGGTACGGTCACCTATAATATAATAAATTATGGTATATTTAAGAGTTATCAATTTTAAACATACAAATATAGCACAATAAGATAAACACCAATCAAGAAATGAAACTAAAATCATTACCAAACATAAAGATCACAGAGTCATGCAAGGATCCACCATAGTCATAGCTATGAGTTTAGCTAAATATAATGTAATAAAAAACTAAAACAATAATAAATCAATTCATAGTCATTTGAGAAGTAAATGTTAACTAAAGATATCCCCAGTAAAGAAGAGATAAAAAAAGTTTTTGATCCCAAGAAATGCTTCTAAAGCTCCAATAGTCGTCGTCGACTGGCTAGAACCAAGATATTCAAGTTGTAACCCTCAAAGTTCTTTAAAAATATCTAGAATTCACATGAGATTACAGTTGTTGCTTTCAAGAGATATATTTTATCTTTAATAAAGATATGACATATTAAGAGAGGAAGATGTGAGTTTATGTTGCTAGATTTAAAATTTGAATTCTCTCTACCAAGACCCTTTAGGAAATCTTCAAGTTGATTGCATCAAAAGAGGAGTACAATCATGCATACCCTTCAACGTGGCCATGAATATGCCTCAAAGCATAGTTGTGCTGGCTACTGAAGCATGGACATGGTTGTTGCAACGAGATCCTATTTTTCATTCAATTTAGGCCTAAAATACACCAAAAATCCAATTATAACCTTCTCATGTTAAACTACATAATTAATATAGAAATCAATGTAAAATTTTAATAAAATAATGGTCATGCATGTAGATATTGGTTGTAAAAATATGTCAAAATAGAGTTATTAATGTTGTAAAAAAGGTCATTTCCATCATAAAGTTCATCATTGAACTATTATTGGGGATCTTATAAGTCTATACTATGACAATAATGTAGTCATTGCCCTTACTAATGAACATATATCTTATTAGAGATCAAAACATCTACATAAACAATTTTATCTCATTCAAAGAGATCATTGACAGAGGAGATATAAAGATATGTAATACGCCTTTAAGCAGGTAAGGCTACATGAAGAAATTAATCGATGCATGTTTTGGACAAGTGATAGTGATGCTTGTATCAAGACCTATAGACACTATGTCAATGAAATAAGATGAAAGTGTTCAATATTCACAAAAGTTGAAACAAACTGTTCGATTAGGAAAAGTAAAATAAACGATGAGATAAGTGGAACTTCTATAGAATTATGACTTCGAGCGGGTATATCAATATGGTAAAACAAATATTCTAATTGTTATGTTAAATAGGGGATCGTCGCGTAATTTGGTTTATGGTGAAGAGATGTCAATTGATGGAAGAGTTCAAAGACTTGAACTTATCGTTAGAAGTATGACATAAGAGTCTACTTTTAAAGTCTCCAAGTATTAATAACAATTTCCTAGTGTAATTTAACGATGCAACAGAGAGAATTAATGTTTGTAAGATATAGTGCGATAGAAAGAACACAAAGATATACAGTTTTACTGCAATGCTAGCTAACTCATTAAATTCAAAGATAGAATATGTATTCTTCAAGTGGACAAATTTGAAATAGATAATGTTGGAAAAAGCCCAATAAATAAGTCAAGATGATTGGAGAGAAGATAAAGTCACCACAAAATTACTAGAAGAGCCATTATAGCTAAGATAGGAAGCCCTTATCATTTCAAAAATTGAATCTGGCATTTTAGAAGGTTTCATCAATTATTGGAACCAATAAAGCTTTAAAAATCTAGAAGATTTTCAGGAGTATGATTGTTGGTAAGTGAATTTTGGCAGCAAAATTCCTAAAAGGGGTGGAAGAGTTCTAACACCTTCATTTTATTGTCTTGTTTGTGAAAAGAGAAACTTTCGTACAAGATATCTCACTTAAGTGAGATACATATCGCTCAAGTGAGACATGATTTTTTGGACTAGACGTTTTAGGGCACACTCATTCAAGTGAGATGGGTCTCACCCGGGCGAGAGCATATAATGTTGCCCCAAATATACTATCACCCAAGTAAAAAGTAGCTCACTCAAGCTAAATGCATAGGAAAAAATGAAAGCTCTTTGGACTAGGTCTCGCTTAGGCAAGAAGGGATCTCACCCATTTGAGATTATTAGAAATGGAGAAGATATTTTCTTACTGGTGTTCTTACCCAAACAAGAATGTTTTTTGCTTAAGCGAAAATTCACGAGTTTAAAAGGCTATTTAAGGAACTTCAAGTCTTAGAACTTGTATTATAAGCCAAATAGTCTCCCTTTCATTACTCTCTGTTATCTCACTCTCCCTTCCCAGAGAAAAATTTCTCAAACTTCAAATCTCTTTCAGATTAGAACTTAAATGCTTATTTCTTTCGATCTCAGGAAGAACTTTGGACTTTTGGATAATATCTTCCATCGAAATGTTGCACTTCCCTCTAAATCTCACGAAGAACTTGATTTTAGCGACCTATTTCTAGGTAAGGATAGTTGATCCCAAACCTTACATCTTATTTATGTGTTTAGCTTGAAAATCTCAAAATATCCCATTTGAAATAGTATATCTATATATTTTCTAAAAATTTTAATGTTAAAAATGGATTCCTTGAGTATAAAACCTATTGTTGGGCTCAAGATTCATCTAAAACAAAATTTTATAGTAAGGGTTATGAGCAAAACAATATTTTTAGAAATTTTTATGATTTTTGTTATTAATTATCATTTATGTAAACTATTTATTTTAAACCTGTATGTTTTGGAACAAGAAAATAGGAAATACTAAACTTTAGGATAATTAATTTTTTTAAAGATTGAGAGAATGTGATTTTCGATAATATATCTATGGTGTGATTTAATTTTAATGTATTTTTGTACAAATGGGTTGAGCCTGAAAGTGTTTGACCTTCAACATATTGTATTGATTTCTATAAATGATATGTTGAATTGTTGATGAAATTGATGCGAATGATTGTGAATCCTTGTTTGAAAGTTGATATGTGTGTAAAAAGGGTGAATTCATGTTATGATAAAAGAAAATCATAGAAAGAGAATTGATAGTTGAGAATAAGGATTTAAAGTTGTTTACGTTATCAAAGTGGAAAGAGAAGTGTTGAAAAAATGCATGTCATAAAAGATGATGAGTTTATGTATAGATAGTTATAGAGATACACTAGAGTTATAAAGTCTGGAAGAAACGTAGGGTGGTGCATGATATTTGCTTGTGTATGCACAATCTGATGAATGCAAATGTATCATATAGCCTCACACTCGTTTCCTGACTAGTCTCCTGACTATATCTTTCCTAAAAGGCGTTGTGTAGGTACACGTTGTATCCGTGTTGCTCTAGGTAACTAGTGATTATTTGTACATATGGAAGACCTCAAGGAATCCCAAGGGCTATAGTAATAGAATTGTGATATGAGTGATTATAATAAGTGAGTCATAACAAATTGATTGTTGTGATTATAATATACGTATTGTAATACATCAACGGGTATAATTATAATAAATATATTGTAATGTATTGATTAATATGATTATGACACACATATTATAACATGTTGATCGATGTAAGAATATATGAAATGGTATAATCTTAGTGTATAGTTTAAAGTATGGATGATATGATTGTATCACATGTGATTTACTATAAATTTGTTAACATAATATTTGAACTAATACTATTTTTCTGTATTTTTTATTAATTAATACTTTTTGTATTAGTTTAATTATTTTATGAAATAAATGAATTAGTGTTACACACTTACAAATTTGTTTCTGAGGTGAAATTAAATAAGGTTGACTTGATCTAGAATTATATTCTTAGTGAGATTGTAAAGAATTGCTTTATTAAGGTTTAGATTAATTTGCAGGTTGTAATAATTTCGAAGAATGAATTATTCTTCCTAAGTGGCTTCAATGGCTGGCAAACCCTTTCAATGCACAAGGTATCGTTTTTGCGTTTGACCCCCTGTAGTGACAACACGACTAGCTAAGATGGCCTCTCGTTCCGCTATATCTTCAGCCACTAAGTCATTAAGTAGGTTGATATCTGCAGAATATTGGCCAACTGCCTTTTTTAATTAGGAGATATGGAAAATAGGATGAATCTAGATCAAGCTTGTAAGAAACGTTCTCAACCCTCTCCAAAAGCTTATATGGCCCAAAGAAACGTGAAGTTAGTTTTTGATGGATAAGATGAGTGACTGAGAGTTGTTTGTGAGGTTGCAATTTAAGGAAGACCCAATCTCCCACAACAAGCTCCAAATTCTGACGACATTTGTCAGCTTGTGTTTTCATGTGTTCTTGAGTGCGCTGCAGATGGGCCTTAAGCTAATTTAAGGCTTCATCCTTGTCCTTTAACTCACGTACGAATGCTTCCACTATTATTTCTCTTTGCACCAATTTTGGAATGGTAGGGGGGCTTTTGCTATAAACTATTTCGAAGGAGGTTGTTCCTGTAGATGCATGATATGTAGTATTATACCAGAATTCAGCCCAAGGAACCCATAAAAACCAGGTTTTGGCATGATCTGAAGCAAAACAACAAAGATATGTCTCCAAACATCTGTTGACAACTTTTGTTTAACCATCAGTTTGAGGATGGTACGTAGTGCTCATCTCCAGCTTGGTGCCTTGTAGTGCGAACAACTTTATCCAAAAGTTACTCACGAATAAAGGATCTTTGTCGCTTAATATTGAGGATGGCAGCCCATGCAACCAAACGACCTCCTTGGCAAAAACCTTTGCCACCTTCTTGGTTGTATATGGATGCTTTAATGGAATGAAGTGCCCATATTTAAATAGTCTATCTACCACTACTAATATTGCATCAAACCCTCATGACTGAGTTAAACCAATTATGAAACCCAATGAAATGTCCTCCCAAATCTGATAGAGGATAGGCAAAGGTTAACGTATTACTTCCAAAGAAGCTACTTCATATTTATGGTGTTGGCACATGTCACATGTTTGAACAAACTCTTGAATTTTATTCTTCATACCAATCCAATAAACATTTCTTGCTATCCTTTTATATGTGTGCAGGAAACCCGAATGACTCCTAGTGGTGGACGAATGGAATTCATTGAGCAGAGTAGGAACTAGAAAAGAAGAAGCAGAAATGACTAGGCGTCCTTTGTAATACAACACCCCATTCTCATAAGAGTACTTGCCTCTAGAACTTGGTTCTGTTTGGACATCTTGAATAATCTGTTGCAAAAACTGATCTTGCAACACTTCCTGTTGCCATATTGACTATTGTTCCCACCGAGGAAAAGAAAGGATGCTAACCAATTGCGCTTCACATTCTTTTCAAGATAAGGCATCCATTGCTTTATTAGTCCTGCCTGGCCTAAATACCACTTCAAACTGATAACCAAGTAATTTTTCCACCTAACATTATTGATCGATAGAGACTATTCGTTGCTGTAATGAGTGCTTTAAACTCCTTTGATCCATGGAAACTACAAATTGTCAGCCTAGCAAATAATGCCTCTAATATTGAATGTCCAAAACCATAGCCCGCTTTCCAATAGACAGATTTAGTCCATTAAGCTTCCAATAAACCATCTCACTCATTCGTTTCTATTAATCGCTCTCAGAGGTATATCTTAAAAAATAGTTTAATACTAATCACTCTCTAAATATATTATTATAGAGCAGTTTCTACTAACTGCTTTCTAAATTAATACTCTAAAAAAGTTATTTTTTGGTGTAGTGATGGTTGACAACAAGTATTATTTATACCAATTGTCATTTCTACGGCAATCTAAACATTTTGTGGATACTTTAAAAATATGGATTTTATGATTGTTAGTAATTACTTATTGCTAATGAATTATCTATTTTAAAAATGGCCTGTAAACTTTAATAATGGAGAAATGTAATGTAATAATCATTCTATGATAAAATGGAATTAAAATAAGACATTTTGAAAACATATTCTTTATATTTCCCTTTACTATATTAAAAAAAATGATTATTTAACTGGATACTACTGTGTATTGAATTTTATCCATTTCAATGATATGTATTGTGTTATTTCCTTTGGTAATAATTTTACTATTGTAGTGTAAGTTTACAATTTTACTCAAATTAGCTAAATTTCTCGCTTCATCCAATTTTAAGTAGATCTATATACCTTTTTAAATTTTAAATACAGTAAGGATATCAACCTATTTTATAGTCGATCAACGACAAATAATAGTGTTATGTCATTTATAAACATATAGCAATACATTAAAAATAAAATCATAAATATATTCATTATCAAATAATAATAAATATATTAATTATAAAATATTAAATTAAATATATTAAATTAATAAAATTTAAAATTAATTCCAAAACCGGTTCTACATCTACATTCACATATCTATAAACGTAGTTGCTGCTTGGTGGGAACCCTAATAAATGACCATCATAGATTCAGATATTGAAAGGATCGAGCTTGAGAAAAATGTAAAAGCATGGAAATATGATATATAATATTGATAATGCAGATGAAAAAATAAATTTGTTGTGGATTTTATGGGGATTTCAAGTCTCTTTCTTGCATTGGCCAAGAAAATGTGACATTGGAAGCAAAAAGATCCAAGGATAAAGGATCGAATTCAACAATCCTTTATGGCTTCAATTAAGGAAGTTTTGGCTAGGGAAATCAGAAAAACGTGTGGATTCTGCCTTCAAAATAAGCTTCAGGGAAGGTGGTTGGAAAGAGAGTCCCCAAAAACTCATGTCAAGAGAAGCAAGAATTAATCCACGGCAAAAGTAACAACAATTAGAAGCCTTCACCGAAGAAACTTGGTGAAACTCATTGTTTTATTTAATTTTATTAATTAAATGCATTCGTCGTTTAATTTAGATGTATTAAAAATGTGACTCTCGATTATTCATCATTGATATTATTAGATATTGCATTATGGTTAGATCTATTGTTTTAAGCTTTTCTTTGCACATTCCTCATGAGTCAACATCTTCTATACCTAAACATGGAAGTGGGATCCTGATTCTCTTCATTTATGATAGGAACTGGACATCCAATTTCATGTTTAAAGTAAATTTTGTAAATTCACTTAAGCAAATTATTTTAATTTAAACAAATTTAGTTCATTTGAAAAGATAGAGGCTAAATGTGAGGGAAAAAGAGGATTAAAGATGGATAGAGATAAGGAGAACGAGTAGTATAAGAATGATTAAGAATGATAATAAAAGACGACAAAAATAGAAAGTTGGGTATAGAGAAAAAAGAAAGATAAATATAATGTTGGATAAGAGTACGAAGAGCGAATCAAAATTTATGAAAGTGGCATTTAGAAAGAATAGCTAAGTAAGAATTTCTCTCTCCATATGAAATTACCTTTCCATCTAGGAGATCAGCAAATGCATGAAAAGCAAATACGGGTGAAAGCACTTTTTAGATGGGAAATGGGGTGCATTGGTTTTAAACCCACTTTTTATGCTGTTATTATATGATGCGCTAAGGGGCCCTTTGCCAGATGAAACCCAAGCTAACATGCTATTTATGTCACGTAAACAACTTACATGTCACATGGTAGCCCCTCAGCTCCCCACTTATTCTTCTTCTCCGAACTCCAAAACATGGATATCAACACAGCCACCATCAAAACCTCTTTTTTAATTACAAGTGATCAGATATCATCAACCATTTCCCTTATTATTTCACACCACGTAGATAGCTACACCACAATAAATAAATGTTTTCCATGTCCGTAAAGACACCCCTCGTCAACATTATTTACACACCCATATTCTCCTTTCTTTTGTTTTTATCTATGTTTACTTTTATTTAATTCTGAAATTAAGAGACTTTGTTTGTTTTCACTCGATACAATAGTTCGTGGTAGAAAATTGCAGCTTTTCATTTGTCTCAAATTATGACACTTTATTTCAAAAACAAATAAAGGTTCCATGTTTTGTTATATATTCTCCAAAGGAGCAACCCTGAAATTAGAGGGATCATTCGCATCACACCGTGCCACCTCATCGCTTGCTAGATTTTGTAAGCATGGACATTAATTAACATACACATGTACAAGTTGTTAAACCGCAAGAAGTTCATTATTTGAATCACTCATAAGTGATATTGTATATTATTATTATTATTATTATGAAAGTACACTCAATATGTAAATATACATCTACAAATATCTTCATTTAATTAGTACATTAAACATTTTTCAACCATTTGTTCTTCATATACAAAGTTTTGATCATTAATTAAAAATTAATAAACAATAAATGTTTATTTAAAATTATGTTAAATGAATTAAAAAATATTAAAATAATTATATTTTTATGAAAAATATTTAAATATTTTTAACTAATATTTTTAAGATATTGATGGGAGTTTTTCATGTGTGTATATTATTGCTTTCGTACAAAGTGTTTGAGCTGGATTAGATTAATACTCCTTGTTTAGAGTGCTCTGTTTGAGAGATGCAAATTGCAATCTTTCTCACCGTCCAATAATGTTTCACATGACCACACGTCTTTATACGAATGATTGACACGTGTGATGGTGGCATTAGAGAAAGTGAAGGGGGTTGGGATTATTATAAGTGGTTAGTGCACGCCAAGAATCTTTTTTGTGGGTTGGGGATTCTGGAATTGCTTGGTTTTGAAGTTTGTAGTTATTATTATTATTATTATTAAATCAAGTCAATAAGTATTTAATAAAGTGCATGTTTTAATATTTTTAACAAATGTCTCTATAATATTCGTTAATAAAACTTTTACTATTATTTAAAAATAAGATTAATTTAATTTTTATATTTAGTTGTTTATACATTTGTATGTTGATAAGTTTTATACCATTTAAAGTGGCGCCTGCACATGGCCACGTTCTATGTTTTAGTTGAAAGTACTTATTTGATCAAATACTTAAAGGATATTAGCAGAATTTTAGGTTTTGTTGCATTAGTGTTATCTTATTGGTTCTGATCTTGATATAGGGACAAAGTTTTATTCGTGTTTTTAATGGTGTTATCTAGAGAGCAAACTTAACAATAGGGTTTATATTAAAAGGAAAACAATAAAACTTGGTTGCCATAAAAAGAATCTGTTCTCTTTGACGTTCTCTTATTCGTCTTTCCAACGGAAAATGGATGGGTGGTCTTACATTTAAAGCTTGGATAGCCTGCAATATATGCTTCTCTTGATTTTTATATTAAGAAGTATCCAAACAATCATATGAACAATTTTTTATGGTATGTGTTGTAGTACTTTAATTTTTTTTTTATATAGATATCCTACTCAAAAAATTTATATTAATAAAAAAGTGACATGTATCAAATTAAAAAAAAATATTGTTATTATAATTTATTTAAAATTATATTATTTATATTATTTGTTACATGGTCTTATTATATATATATATATATATATATATATATTGTATATTAATTTTTTTATTTTTATAAATTTTTAATTTTGAATAAAATATAATTCATAATTAAGTAATTTATATTTATTATAAATAATATATTAATTTAATAATTAAATATTAATAATAATAAAATTAAGAATATAAAAATATATTTATAATATTATTATTTTATTTTTAAATTTTAATTTATTTAATTTTGATTTAAATACTCTTTAATTTGTTTAAATATAACAAATATAATAATTTGTTATTAAATAAATTTATTATTTAAACATGTGTCTAAATATTATTGGTTAAAATTTTTCATGTATGATATCTTGAAAATTTTTTATGAGTACTACAGAATTTATCATTTTTTTATTGCATAAACCTATTTATTCCCACATAAAATCATGATTTTTTTTATTTTCATTTTATACTTAATTATGTTTTTTATTCTTAACAATATAACGTTTTATTAGTCTATATATTAATTTTTTATTTTAAAAAATTCTGAACTTTTAACTCTAACATGAGACTAAAAGTAATATTTTTTTATCAAATTAAAGATTAAAAGTAAATGATTGTTTAAATAAGATAAAATATTTTTAAGGATTAAAAGTATATTTTATTAAAAAAAGGAAGAAGATTAAAGAACTAATCATGATGGTTGAATCAAATGGCTATATAAATTATAATGCTTTTGACATTGAAAAAAGAAATTGTAGCGTAACAAATTTGAAAAGCACAAGCTGGGTTGCATTGAATTTTTTGTTTTTGGCATCTAACCTAAATCAATCAACCCAATTAAATATTGTTAAATAGTTAGATTTATAAATATTAAATTATTATTATTTTACACCATAGGTATGCTTTAAGACTATGGGAAGCAAATTTTTTTCTTCAAGTATTTAATATAGTGCATTTACTAGATCATAATCGAGATCATAAGTTAAACTAGAATAAAATTTTTATTAATAATAAATTACTATTAATTTGAAAGTTCTTATTAAATAAACTAATTTTATAAAATCCTGTGAAAAGTAAAATAAATAAGTATTTTATTACATTACTTTATTTTAACAAGTGATTTAAAATACAAGCAAATATTAATTTTTGAATAACATATTTATAAATAAATTGTATAAAAATTTTATATACATGATCAAGAAAATAATATAAGATGATTGAATAGTTGAAATCTCAATTTTACATTTGTTAAAAAATTATTAAGTAGTGTTAGCACTTAATTTTGACATATGGTGTCAATAAATCTTGACTCTAGATAAATAAATATATAAATAAATATATAGATAGATAAATAAATAATTTTTTAACTGAAAATTTAACTCTTTGAAACCATTCTTTAAAAATAAAATTGAATATAACATTTTTTAAGAATCAAATCAAATTAAATATGAACAATAAAAGAGGCTCTAATTAGTTTTCTCCTGGATGAAGTAGATACTTCTCAATTTGATTGAACAAATAGCTAAATGGTTCATCAGGCTTCTAACAAATTAATATCAAGAGAGAATGATGATGAAAAAAACAAACTTAATTTGCATAATCTCAAAATAAAGGAATTAAAATGAACTAGTAAAAAAAAATTAAAGTTAATATTTCAATCATAGAAACAAACATAAATAACGATTGAGTATTTGATTATAAGTATTCACAGACTAAAATAACTAACAGCGATGATTTTCAATTTAGGAGGATTTTAAGAAAAGAAAGTGGACCAAAAAGGAAAAAACAGAAATAAATACTGGAATTTAATCAAAGCATATAAATGAATAAGATGTAAATACTTTTTTTTTTTCTATACATGATGTGGTTCAGTTGAGTTTCACCAATCGAATAAAATAAAATTTTATATTCAATCAAATTTGTTCAGGTCTTCTTTTATAAGAATTGATATCATGCAACTACCTAAATGTTTCACTCTTCTTTAGGTTTAACTTATTTGAATAACTAGCTATCCCATTTTTAAATAAATGAACTAATTTTTTTTTCTAATTATATAATTGTTGGCAATAGTATCACATGAAGCTACCGTCATTATTAACAAAAGTAAAAACATTATTAAAAGTTTTGATCGCCATTTAATAATTAAAATTCATTGTGTGAGTGTGAAAGTGTTCAAACATACTATATTCAATAGATTATACATCACCACACTCAACTACTATAAGAAAATATTCATGTTTAAGAAAATTTTAATTATAAATCCTTTGCAGTACTCACACTTGCCACTTGAAGTTTCTCAAAGCTTAAAAAATAAAAATAAATATCCCATGTCACAGTAATTATAATATAAAAGAACAATCAGGCCAATGTTTACGCTACATGAGAGTTTATTACATGAATTTAATTTTAAATTTCGTTGTAATAAATTAAAAAATAATAATTTTGATTATATATATATATATTAATTTTTCAAATTTTTTAAATCATAAGTTTGAAGCTTAAAATTTAGAATAGAAAAGAGATAGGTTGTGCATAAAACATTCAATAAATTTGGAGTGAAACATTAGGTTTAACTTTATTTGGCTACATATTTGAATTAATATACAATTAGTACAAATATGGTAGGCAAGAATTTTAGTGTGTTTGAAAAATATAAATTTAGTGTAATATATGTCAGCTTGAAGCAGACTATCTCATAAAAAAAAAAATTCAAATCATTTCTGATTGTGATAGGAATTGAGCGTGCAGTTTTATTTTTACTTAAACAAAAATATATGAAACGACAAAAATATTGTGTGAAATTCGCTTAAGCGAATTTCCATCCTTCCTTTTGGTCTTCCTTTCCAAACCCTCTCTTCCCAATGTCTAACTCCCTCGCCCCCTCTTCTCCTTTCTTAACCCCCATCCTTTATACTTAACTCCTCTACCTCATTCCCCTTCTCCAATTCCAACCCTCCTTTTTCCCTTTTCCCAACCTTAACCCCTCTTTTTTTCCATACCTAACTCCTTTATCTCACTCTTTCCTATACTCACCTCTAACATCTTAAATTTAAATTTAATTAAATAGTAATTTCACAAAACGGATAATCAAATTTTTATAAAGATTTTAAAATAAGTGAAGAGTTATAAATTAATATCACATAACTGCTATAGGATTAGTTCAATTATAACAAATTTTAAAATAAAATCTAAATTCTATAGCAGTTCATCCGTTCCTTCACTGAGTCCAGTGCTAATCGTCTTGATTACTTGAAAAATGACACATTTCCAATACATTAAACAAATACAGGCACAGGCAACATTATCACATCTACAAGCACAAATCATGAACCCATGCATACGCACGCCAGCCACACTCACATTGACACTATGATCACAGATTTTCACAATGAATGGTCGCTAGTTACCTCCACCTCACGGATACCAAGTGGGCAGTCACAGGTCGCTCAGTAAAGGTAATGGTCAGAGGTCTAGTCAGGAAGAGAGTATGTGGCCTGTGGTGCACCGGTTCCACAGTCGGTGTCACCACCACTCCTTTTTTCCCAAGGTATTTCTACCGTCCTCATCTTTCACACCCTCAGTGTATCGCTAAACCATTCACAGCACATTACAACAACGTTGCACGCTCTAGTCACACACATTTCAGTATACGGCACATATATAACCCACATTTAACAGTTACGATACTAAGCCCACATTTCATTTTCACAGCACATACAACACATAGTCCATAATTCATTCAAGACACATAGACCATAACCTATTTCCATTCATATTACACGGCCGGGCCCACATTTCCACACAATATTCATTCAATCATACGGCACGAGTGCCCATACCCATTCACAACATCCAGCACTACTAAAAAGTTTGTTTATACAGACAGATTTACAGACGGATTTTTAGAGCATTACAGACGGTTTTTTCTATTACAGACAGATTTACAGACGGACATAAACCGTCTGTAATATCCTCGTCGGTAAAGAATTATAGAAGGATTTGAAAATCTGTCTGTAAGTTACAAACAGATTTTTCCGTCTGTAATCCGTCGGTGATATATTTTACTATTATTGATATTTTTTTTTATTTATATAGATAGTTATTTCCTGTTGTTCTTGATTATCACAATTTATAAACAAAATAGAAACTATAGATTCGGCATCTAAACATTCCAAAATGATTTATAAAATTTAAATGTTATTACAAAGAAAGACAAAAAAGCATCTAAATAAATACATTTAAATATAAAATACAAGTCTTCATCAGTAATAATTTGTATGGTCATAATCCGAAGGAGCATCATCATCAGTAGAAGAGGAGTCAATAGAGGAATGATGCATGGAGGTGAAAACCGGTGGTGCTGGAGCTGGTGGAGGAGGAGGAAGAGGTGTGGAGCTGCTTGCTCTCATGAGCTCAAAATAAGCATGCATCTGCTGCATTTGCATATGTTGTTGCGTCATCTGCTGCTGGACCTCCCTTTGCATTCTCGACGCCACCTTCTTCTCTATCTTCTTCTCCATTTTCTTTGCCCACTTCTTCTTCCATGCACTTTCTTTACTCTTCCACATCTCCTCATTCTCGCTCGGAGTTCTTCATTGAGGGCATGGACACGAGTGCGGACCATGTCCTCCACATCCTCGGGTGCAAGAGAAGGGGCATCTCCAGTGACAGATGCAGGGGACATGGAGTCTACAAAGCGGCCTCCCATGCCATAAATGCGACCTTTATAAAGGCCACCCACTGTCTGTGACCACATAGCATCCTTATCTACTGACTCTGGATTCTGATAAGATGCTTCCTCAAGCCTTTGAATATAGTCATCCTACAGTTCAGTTCAGATAATTAGATATTAGTTTGGAGAACTATTTAATAAGTCGCTAATAATAACATATATTATCAATAACTATGACTTACATATGTGGCCTGAGATCGTGTATCAACCCACAGGTTTTTGTCCTGCCTGCGAATGTATGTCTCCTTAAACAACTCTCCAGTAGTAGGTGGCCTCTTCAACGACTTCTCCTGCAATTAGAAATAAATCACAATCTCAAATATGAAATTATAGATAGAGTAAACTGAATTTTAAAATCACATACCAAGTTCGCCTTAGTGCCAGCCAAAGTCGTAGACCCACCAGTATGCAGTGACCCCCTTTTATTAGATGCCATGTTTGTCTTGTTCTTTACATAGAGATTTTTAAACTCATCTGTACTCCAATACTCCTGCAAGGCATGAAGAAAGTTGGGTGCTATCCAATCAGCAGTAGAAGGGTCCTGGCGAGCCTCAGTGTACATCTGTCTTAGTCGCTTTGCAGTGCGACTCTTCCAGGCCTTGAAAATCATCTTTTCGTCCTAGGGGGGAATGGAGAAGTTGCTCTACAGAAACACAATTTCATTAGAAGAGGTACAAACAGTCATATGTAATTACACTTAGTTAAAATTAATACACTATTATTACCTTCTAATCTTTGAACCATTCCATCTTTGTATCATTTGGCATCTTTGCAAAACTTTTGTAAGGCGCATCAAACATCTTCTTAATCGTATCTGTGACCTGATGGAGATCTTTCTGTGGTGGTATCCAACTGATAACACAATAAAGTAAAACATAACTACTAACGTTCACATAAAATACACAATGTTAGGCATATTTGATTGAATTACTTACCAAGTGGACCCATCCCATCTCAAAGTTTCTAACGATCTCGATGATGTTTGGGTCTGTGATGACTGCTGCCCGCTTACAGATGGGACAGCAGTGGATCCATCTCCTGTGTCCTGTGTAGCAGGTGACTGTGTGGCTTTGTGTAGTAGGGGGTGCAGAGTGTGAAACTCGCTGTACTGGAGGGGGAGGAGCAATATACCCAGGATTGGGCACCATGATAAATTGCTCCTGTCCCTTAACCTGGGAGGTCTGCACTATTGCTAGTGTGGACGTCAAAGTCGGAGCGGTAGGTGAAGAAGTGTTGCCACGATCAGTTTGTTGAGTAATACCCTTTTTACCTTTACCTTTACCTGCCATATCTGAATCAAACCATATATATGTTTAGAGACAAATACTATAATTTGTTTAAAATATGAATAATATTGGTGATAACTCAAATTAAATAATCATGGTAACATAGTAAATTGACAAATCTACTTACTTTACCTCATTTACTCTGATAGTTCAAGACTACCTTCATCATCATTCGATGAAAGTTCATCCATAATTCCTTCATCCTCATCTTCTATGATGTCATCCATTTCATTATATCTCATAACTTGGGTAGGAGGGTCAATTATTTCAATTTCATTCAAAGGAGAAGATAAAATTGGAGGGACAATAGTGTCTATTACTACACGTGAAGGAATTGAGTCATCAATTTGATATGCATCTTCATCATCTACTTCATCACTTTCAATTCGACCTCTTGGTTTAGTTTTAATTACAATCCTCCAACTTTTATTACATTTTCCAGGGTAAGATAAGAAATATATTTGTCTTGCATTTTGTGCAATGATGAAGGGGTCAAAGCCTCTATATCTTTTGGTATGGTTAATCTCAATTATATTGTAATGGTTATGTTTACGTGTACCTGTTGGGCGTGTTGGATCAAACCATTCACACTTGAATAAGACAATCCTTTTTATGGTTTCACCAGCATATTCAAGCTCAACAATTTCATGAAGTTTTCCATACCAATCACAGTCACCATTACTTGAATTTTCTCTTACAGTAACTCCACTATTATCTATTTTTCTCCCTTGACATGATTCAATAGTTTGAAATTTATACCCATTAACAAAGTAAATTGGCCAACAATATGCTTTATTTTTTGGACCTCTGGACAAGTTATATAGGTCAAGATCTGTGATACCATTACTAGGATCACGCACCTATACATACCATAAATTGATGTCAATTGATTGAATACATAATAATATTAAAAAGTCGATTAACTAACATGTTAGGGAAATGTCATGACTTACATAACTTTTGAACCATGATAGAAATTGATTAAGGGATTCGTGACCATATAATTGTTCAAAATATCTGTAAACATTGCAACATCATTAACTAGATTTGAATGACCATGATCAGAAAAAATCATTAAAGCAATCATAAGTCACTTACGTTCTGAATGGTTGAACTTCATCACAATTTAATAAGATATGCAAGTGGGCGGCTTCTGATTCATCACCTAAGATCCATCGTTCTTCGCATTTTTCAGATACACGACCTGGTTGGTTGAATATAGATAGACTTGGCTCATTACTACTTTCTCCCCCATCATCATTTCAACCAACTCGAGTTCTCCTAGATTAAATATGAGGTTCAAAATAGTATGTGCAAAAATTTGATGTCTCCTTTGATATATATGCCTGGCATATGGATCCTTCCACTTGAGCTCTATTTTTCACAGTCCTTTTGAACCCTCCAATTTCTCGTTCAAACGGATACATCCATCTGTATTGTACTGGTCCACATACACGTGCTTCATACGCTAAGTGTATAGGCAAGTGCTCCATGGAGTCAAAGAAACTAGGGGGAAGTATTCTCTCTAATTTACACAAAATGATAGGAATATTTTTCTCCATAACTAATAGATCTTCAACCCTTAGATTAGGTGAACACAGGTCCCTAAAGTACTCACTTAACTCAGTCAATGGCTTCTAAACATGGTCTGGTAGTTCCCTAAATGCAGCAGGTAGAAGACACTCCATGAATATGTGGCAATCATGACTTTTCATCCCAAAAAATCTTCCTTGTTCAACATTCACACAACGACTGAGGTTTGAAGCGTAACTGTCAGACATTTTTAACTCCTTCACCCACTTACACACATCTTGTCTTTGTGGTAAAGTCAGAGTGTAACTTGCCTTTGGCTTTGACCATCGACCATTTGCAAGTTGTTGTAACCTCAATTCATGACGCCTACAATATTCTTCTAAATCTTGCCTTGCCTTGACATTATCTTTAGTTCAATCAGTGTCCATTACAGCATTCATGATATTGTCAAATACATTTTTTTTTTCACACGCATCACATCTAAACAATGACGAACTAAGTTATCCTTCCAATATGGGAGCTCCCAAAATATACTTTGTTTGGTCCAATTATGTGTCATCCCATAACCAGAAAACCTAATGGATTTTCCTACTTCTGTTATTTTTGGTAAGTGTTTAACTCTATCCCATACTTGATGACCATTTAAACGGGCGGGAGGGTCCTCATTCTCAATAGTGGTTTTCTTAAATTTGTACGCTTGACGCCTATAAGGATGTTCCATATCTAAAAATCTCCTATGGCAATCAAACCATGAATTTTTTCCTCCATGTTTTAAAGTAAATGTCTTTGTATCCTCCATACAAATTGGACATGCTAATTTCCCTTGAGTCATCCATCCAGACAACATTCCATAAGTAGGAAAATCATTTATCGTCCACATCAGTGCTGCCTTCATGATAAAATTTTGCTTCCTTGATACGTCGTAAGTTACTACACCCTCACACCATAACTCTTTCAACTCATCAATCAAAGGTTGAAGGTATACATCAATTTTAGCCTTTGGATTTTCTGGACCAGGAATTATTACAGTCAAGAATAAATATGGATTTTTCATGCTCATTTCAGGAGGAAGATTAAAAGGTGTAACCACAATAGGCCAACAAGAATATGGTTTATTAAATTGATTGTTTGGAGCGAACCCATCAGCACATAACCCTAACCTTACATTTCTAGGATCAGATGCAAACTCAGGATACACTTGATCAAAATGTTGCCAAGCTTGACCATGAGATGGATGAGTCATTATCCCATCTCTCCTTTTATTTTTAGCATGCCACGTCATGTAAGGAGCTGAACTCATAGACGCATACAACCTTTTTAGCCTAGGAATCAAAGGCAAATAATGCATTCTACTTTACGGTACATCTTTATGTTTACCACTTCTACCACCTCTTCTTGGTTTAAACCTAGGCTCTCCACAGAATTTGCAATTGGTCAAAACAGCATCATCTTTGTAATACAACATGCAGCCTTTCAAACAACAATCAATTTTGACTTCTTTTAATCCAAGTTTGGAAACTAATTTTTTGGCTTGGTAAAAGTCCTTTGGGATGGACTCAGGTTCGGGACTAAGCTCACTAATGAATGTAGCCCACTAATCAAATGAACTTTGACTTTGATTGCCTTCTGACTTTATGCTTAACATTCTTATTGCTAAATATAACTCTGAATGCACACACCCATCCCATAAAGGCTTGTTTGCTGCTTCTAAAACATTATAAAACATTGCAGCCTCTCCATTAAGTTCTTCTTCAGCTTCAAAATCATGAAAAATTCCAAATTGAGGACTAACAGCATCATAAACCATTTCTTGATAACGACTATTACTTTCTTCCCAACTTACATTACCTACATGACCACCTGATTGTAATATATTTGAATTACCTACTTGATTTTCTAAATTAACTTCTTCCCCATGCTCAGTCCATATCCAATAATCATGTTTAAATCCAAACTTATACAAATCATATCTAATTGAATCAATATCCAAAAACTTTATACACTTGCACTTAGAACATGGACACCTAATGACCTGATTGGTGATGAATTACTGCGAATTACAACAGACGCGTATAAATTCCTCTACACCCTCAAAGAATTCAGGTTTTATTCCCCCTCGACTTGGGTGCAACCTATCATACATCCACTGACGATTTCTGAGAAACATCTTCCTCAACAACTATATAAACCTAATACAAATATACAATATGGTATCAACCTTCTAAAATACATTACAGAAAATTTTAATATAAATTTTGGTAGAATCTCCCTTAATACATGTTAATTTCCTTACATTTGTTTACCATTTTTTTACAACAATGAAAATTTCACCTAAAATCAACTAATAAATATATAACAATAAATTATTCGATACATCAAACAAAAACACATCACAATTCTAAACCGTTCTAGAGCACATCCCCTTGTAACTCCACAACATGCATATTCTACAAACTCCACAAACACAAACAATCCCACAGCACACAATAATTAGGTTCGGAGAAGGACTTCTACGCCCTTCCCCCCAGTCATACAATCTCCAATCCTACAACTCTATCTTAGAAATTTTAAGTCTCTAAAAAACATAAAAAATTAAAAAAACTAAACCGATTAAAAGTTAGAGTATCGTACAAGGAATACAATGATGTAAAAAAACTTTCAAATGGTTGCTCCAATCACTCGCAATGGCCAAAACACTGAGCTCTTTGAGAAAGACAGAGAGAGAGGGGGGAGCAAGAGAGAGAAAGCGTCTGATAATGGGGGAGGGGAAAAGGAGACGCAGTTTTATGGGTTTCAGTCATTACAGACGGATACGGGAAAATCCGTATGTAATTTGTCACCTGAAAGGTCGGCTTAAACCGTCACATTTATAGACGGGAAAATCCGTCTGTAATTTTCCGCTATAATATTTTCTCCTATTTTTAAATTACAGACGGAAAAATTCGTCTGTAATTGCTGTCTATAATGTTTGGCGCCAAAAGGTGGGCTAAATACAAACGGATTAAAATCTGTCTGTATTACAGACGAATTTACAGACGGATGTTTTAGAAAAAAAAAAAAATTATTCCACAAATCCGTCTGTAAATCTGTCTGTAAAATCTGTCTGTATTAAGTACTTTTCTAGTAGTGCAGTACATAATTTACATCACATATCTCGGCAATTTTCCTATCTTCTAACTCAGCCATATCACAACATTCCACAGGATAATCAGCAAATTACACATAAAAGAGTAGGGTAGAGCCCCCTTTACCTTAGATTGAAGACCCACATCCGAACTCAACCATGGAAATGCTCCCCACACGGTTTTCGGCCTAAAACACGGAAGAATTCCATGAGAACCCCAAAAATCACTAAGAACAGAGAAAGGGAAGGAAAATGAAAACCCTAACCGTTTAAAACTTACCTCCAAGCATTTTCCACACAAATCCAAGCTCCAATCTCACTCTCAAACGACTTTGGAGGCAATTAATCGGTGGACAAGGGTTCTGGGTCGAGAGGATTGAAGAGATTTGAGAGGGAATTTGAGAAATGAATCTCAAATCCCTAAACCCCCTTTTAAAACCCCTGTGATCGCGACACTCTCACTACAACAAAATATTCTCGCTGCAGTGAGATCTTCTCGCTACAGTGACATGTCCCCTTGCTACAGCAAAAAAATCAGAGAAAATTGCACTCTGATTTCTGCAGAATCTCGATATGGCAAGACCCTCTCGCTACGGCAAGACTGCACCCAAAAATGCATCCCAGACTGTCGCTCTCTCGCTACAGCTAGAAGGCAACAGTTCTGGTCCTTCCTCCAAAGGCCCTCTCGCTGCAGCGAGAACAACTCAGTATTTCACCCTGCACTCAGCCCAACCAGTCCAATCCAAACAATCATACATCCATACATACATACACACATAAATATACATTTAGATATATATATATATATATATATATAATTATAAAAATTAATATTACAAAATTTGAGGCGTTACATCACTTGCTCCCCTCATCCCTAACTCTCCCATTGATTTAAATTATTGAAGCTATCTAGAAAATTTTCAATTTTAAATATTTAAGAATACTTAGATTTTTATTTTAATTTATTAAATAAGTGATTTGATAATATTTTTTACTTAAAATTTGTTTGATCAAAATTTGTGTTTGAAATTTGAAAGTGCTAAAAAAGTTATCAATAATGTACTTTTTTTTTATCTTTAATGTATGTTAAAATAAATATTTTTTGAAAGAAAATAATGCCATAAAAGAGTTGCTTGTATAAATACGCTACATGCAAATGGTCCAGTTTTAAGTTATCATATACTTAAATCGTTTAAATTTTTTTTTTGAGTTTGACTTGCGTTAATCCCTTACTTGATGTAGGTCGAGGCAAACCAAATCATATAGTCTGATTTGATAGCACTTCACAAGAGAGATAAGTTTGAAGATGTTTAATAAATAGAAAAAAGCATGAGTACTCACTTTTGATCATTGAACTAATACTAAGTATAGGTTAAGATTTAGTTTTATAGGTTAAAGAGCATTTAAAATTAGAGTAAAATTAATTGATGAAATTATTATTTATATGTTAGAAGATTAGTTTCAGAGTTCAAAGTTCATATATAATATTTGAATTGTTTATTAATTTATTGATTGTTAGTTTGAGTTAAATATAATAGAATTTATTTTTATCTTAAATACAAAATATTGGTTATACATTAATAATTATTTAACATATTAATATGTTTAATGCATTTATCATTAATGGAAAACAAATTTTAGTTAAGTGTGATTGTATTTATGATGTAAGATATTGATTTAAGGTTAAAAAAGATTTATTATGTTATACATGTATTTGACATATTAATAAGTTAATTGTTAGTAGAAAGAAAAGTTCATTTGAAATGTAAGATACTAGTTATGTACTAAAAATATTTACGATGCTATGTAGGTATTTAACAAGTTCAAGTATTAATTGTTAATTATGAGTAAAAATCAATATAGTGTACTATAAATTCTTAACAAATTATGAATATTTCAAATATTTATTTTGCCCATTAGCATGACTGTATCAAAGTTGAATAAGATGTATATTACACAAATCATTAAAAATATCTATTATATAAGAGTTATGATGCTAGGTTTTTTTAAGTTTGTATAGTATCCATAACATAACTTTTTTGGATGTTGAAATGGAGTAAATTTATTGTAGTTATATATATAATTAGGTTAATGACAATATAATTGGATTGAGAGATGAATTTATAGTGGAGTTAATGAGTTTGATAATAATGTTATGTAACAATCATTCTTTCTTTAAAGAAAGGGATTAGATATCTTTATCTAAAAGTGTAAGTATATAAAATTATTGACTACAAACAAAGTGATGTTTCACTTGTGCAAGTTCAAATTAAAGTTCAGATATAAAACTTAGATTGAATATAAGGAAGTAGAAATAAAGGTGACTTATGTGGTTATTTAAGTAATAGGAGTCAATATATGGATCATGAAGACCAATTTTCGTTGATGAATTATATGATTGAGTTTGATGCATTTAGATTGATTGTTAATGTTACTTTTATATAATGTGATGAAAAATGAGATCCAAAACGAGCATGATAAAAATTTTGTGATATATTAATGCATTCAAATTAATCCATTTATAAAAGGACTACTAATCAATATTATAATTTTTTTTTGTAGAATTATTGATAGTTAGATCTAAATGACATATTCTTCAAATGTATGTAAAATATTTTATTTTACACAAATTCTTCTCATTGTATGCTTACAAAATAGTATTTATCCCAAAAATATTATAAAGTAACAAAGTCATCTTTAAATTAAAGTTGAAGATGAGGATTGAGTATTATAAGAATAATGTGTTGTACAACAAAGAAAATAGTTAATTAATTATTTGTAAATTTTACCATTATCCAAGGTTTGTTCACTATAAGAAAATTATGGTTTACCAATGGTTAATTATAACATTAACGAGGGTTTAAATCATCATAAATGACGTTACTTGCGGTTGATAAAATCGTAGTTAATTTAAGCGTGGCAAACAGATTACTGGCAGTTTTAAACAACCGCAGGTAAATTTGGTATTTGTCGCGGTTAAACCAACCTCTGTTAATTAACAACGGTTTCAGATAACCTTCGTAAATTGCCGGCGGTTCAGTAACCATTGTTAATTGTCCGCAGTTCATTAACTATTGTTAATTGCCCGCGGTTCATTAACCATCGTTATTTGCCCGCGGTTCCATAACCATTGTTAATTACTTACGGTTTAGTAACTGTCGTTAAATTCCCGCGGTTCATAAACCGTTGTCAGTTAGCCTGGGTTTGGTAACCGTCGTAAAATACTTGCATTTTATACCATTAAATTTCGCATGGATTACCCGCGATTTGAAACTCCCGTTAATTTGCCATAATTGCCAGCAGTTTTGAAACCCCCGTTAAATGCATGTGACTATATATAATTTGAATAATTAAAATATAGCTTATTTTTAATTCACCTGTATATCATATAATATTACATAAAATTCAAATAATTTTGTTTAATTGATAAACATAACAAATTTTAAAAACCACAAACACTTGTATAAAATCAAAAGTGATACATAAAGATCTTATAATACAAACTTATAATAATATTCTAATTAAAATAAAATATGTCATGTCTTTCATTCATAGATGAACTACTGCTATAAATTCCTAAGAAAACTACTCTTCAGCTGGAGAATTTAAAGGAGAATGATCAGTCACATTAGTTGGTTGTGCACTTTCTTGATCAGACACTTGAAATATAGTAATTAAGAACAAGTTCAAAATTTGAATTGTATGTAATTTATTTAATACATTATTAAAACAATTAAATTTAAAAAGATTACCAATGAACTTTGAAACATAGCTAAGTCTGGAAATCAGATACAAAACATGCCATTTCATTATAGACACACAAAACCGCATCATGTTTGGGAGGCCTGATAAAGATACAAACATTCGAGATGGAAATCAGATAAACGTTATCTTCCACTCTTTAATGCAACTCAATACTTAAAACTTATTAGTGGAAAGAAAATCGCATTTGTCAGAGACTTAGTGGCCAGAAATCGGATGCAGTCTTTGTTGTGCCTCCTTAATCATCAACTAAGTTATCAAACCTTGTTTTATTTCTCAATTAATCATCCATATTATAAATGCAACCAAAACAATTGCAAACAAAACAATTATAAATGTTCATCTTAAACCCTAAACATAAAACTCCAAACATAAAACAAAAAGCATACCTTCGTACGACAATGAGAGCAAAATAACAACACCAAATTGATTCAAAGAGAGACGCCAATTTGTAAGCACAGGGAAGAGAGGATTTGTGAGCGGTGGCAACGTTAGGCAAGGGACTTTCAGAAAGAGGGCTTTGTTTCACTTTTTTGGAGAGAGACATTTTTAAGCGCGAAAGCTGATAAATTTTTTTTTTTAACATTTAGCGAAGGTTTTCTTAATCGTCGTTATTTAACAACGGTTACAATACAAAATCGTAGGGAATATTTATATTTTACTATAGTTATTTAAACTGTAGATAAAATTTAAATTTAACAATGGTTATATGAACCGCGGGAAAAAAATCGTGGGAAAAATTCTTAATTCTAGTAGTGGTTACTCCTAGGATTGGAATGAGTAAATATAAAGATAATGAGAATACAAAAATGGTTTTATAAAAAGTGTGCTCAAAGAGACTTAAAGTTGGTTGAACTTTCTAATGAAAAGTGAAAAAAATTGAAACAAATAAACTTTGATGTCAAATGAAGCAAATACACCATGAAATAACATATTTTTACATATTATTTCAAGAACTTTAATTGGGTGTCCTTTACAAATACTTGGAATGACTTTAGTTCAAGATTTGATAGCATGCAACCATCATCATTCTTCTTAACATATTTGGTCATCTTAGTAAATAATAAAAATTTATCCATGTTCATATGTTAATCAACTACAATTATGTCAAATCATATCTTATGTAAGTAATATTCTTAATATTTTACATACAAATTCACAACGTCTTGATTAATATTTATATTATTCTTTTTTGTTAGTGCATTAGTGAGATTAGTCCATTGTTAATGAATTTTCAAGTTATACACATGCAAACTTTTAAATTGGTTTAAAAAATATAAAAGTGTCATGTACACGAATGACATATAAGTATGATATATTGTTTAAAACCTTGTTTATGTGTTGTATAGAGGTTCACAATGAGCGAAATGAAATGACCACCGTAGACACAAAATCATTGTTTTAAGGTTTATATTTAAATATTTTATATGTTAACAAGACAATTTTAACACAAAAGAATAGAATAATGGTGAAAAAAAACTACTAATTATAAGATACACATAAAAAGTATAACTAAAAGAGGAGAAAATAATTTATATAACCATTAAGAAGTTGTAGTTAATCATAGTACTGAACCACTGGTTAAGGATCGTGAATTAGAACATAAATAAAGAAATTCAATAGTAGTAAGAAAGAGATACGAGTAAAGAATAGCAATAACGAAAACGAAATGGACAAGGGAAAGATACTATTGACTTGATATATCTACATATATTTTTCAAACTATAGATGTTATCATGAAGTAATCAAGATAAGGGGAAGATACTATTGACTTGAGGTTAAGTGAAAAATATTCTTACTGGTCAATTATCCTCTCTAAAAAGTCATAAGAATTTGTAACAAGCATTTGGAAGTCTCATCTCAATACTCTTAAGAATAGGCACCATAGGTATAAGAGTTATTTAATTCTTTATAAATAATTGTAAATGGGATGATGGTACATATTAATAGTCTTTATCGTCAATTAAGAGTAATCCTTAGAGAACTAATTTTATCATTGTTGATTATAGTTTTTTTTTTTTATCCACTTAGTTTGATTATTTTTATTCTAAATTTGAATTTACAGTTTTGTATTTATTTTGATTATTTTTATATAGTTTTAATTTTTATTCATTTATATTTTATATATGATATTGACACAGTTTTAACATTTTTACGTAGATGAAAATTTTAAATTATCAATATTAATTAATACATTTTATTTTTATTATTGTTATTTATTATTATATTAAACTTGTTAAATACAAAAAAAATGATAATAATAAGTAAAAGCTAATAATAATAATGTTGATCAAGCCAACTCTAATAACATAAAATGTTAATGTTGACTTAGTTGATAATATAATTAATGAAGTTAAGTTAGAAATAAGATTAATTAATATTATCCACTAATAAATAAATCACAATGAGAATTAATTAACTATCTTTATTGTCAATCATAAGCCAATGCCAATATCATTTTTAAGCTAATATTAATTAGCATTCTCATTCTTAAGCTAGCATCTATTAATATAATGTCTTTATTGTTTATACTATTTATTATTGTCTTTTATGTTAAGAGATTTATAATTACTTTGATTTCGATGCTAAATCAATATCAATTCCTTCATTAGCATCTATTTTTTCATAACTTTAATTTTGGTCAATACTAATTCTCAATCTCAATTTGTTAGTGTAAATATCTTATGCAACATTTTTAATATAAAACATTGTGTTTACTACTTGATATAAATGTAATCTAATAATCAACGAAAGTTAATTTAAATAGCAAGTAGCTCAGTATTGTTTAAATAAAGTGCGTGACTTGAATTAAATCTAAATTAAAATACATAAAAAAAAGTGTAATCTAATATTATAATATTATATAACATTTTATATTAAAATATATTTTTTAAGGTCTTCTATTACTTACTAAAGTGTTTATATAAATAACTTAATGTATTTTAAAATGTTGTTTAAGGTTTTTTTTTTTAAAAAAAAATTTCAATAACACTTCTATTTCACAACAATATCATGACGTTTAAAACATAAATTTTTAAGTCAATTATTAAACATTCTATCAAATACTAATAAAAGTATTCACATTTTATATTATATGATTTATTAAAAAGATCATTTAGAAGAATCATTGGAGTTTAATTATTTTTTATTTATTTTTAGAAAGTACTTTCATTTAAATTTGTAAAAGGAGATTTTTTTTTGAAAAATAAATTAAAAAGTCACACATTTATAAAATTAGGATAAATTATGGGTTTAAATCATTATATATAGATATAATATTTATGGCAATACTCTTGACAACACAAAAAAAAAATTTATATTTGAAATTTTTATAATTGATTGTTATGCATTTTAAAAAGGACTTTATTTTAAGTTTGGTTATAATCATAATTTTTTTTAATCATTATATGGGATAAGATCCATTGACATTAGGTGTAAGTCTAAAATACTTACACTAAATTTCAACTGTGGCAGATAACTTTTTAATCGTTAAATTATTTGATTTGTACGGTTGAGATTTGGTGTAAGTCTTTTACAAGGACAAACCTTAAAAATAATAGATCCTAAAATATCATCAAAAAATACAGGAACAAACTTTTTCAACAACCCTTTATAAATTGCATTAGTTAAACTTTGAAAAGTGACAGGGGCATTTGTAAGCCCAAAAGGCATAACAAGTCATTCATAGTGACCATGATGAGTTCTAAAGGTAGTTTTATATCTATCCTTAGGATTTAATAAAATTTGATGGTACCTGGATATAAGGTCCAATTTAGAAAAAAAGGTGGGTCCATACAATTCATCAATCAACTCATCTACAGTAGGTATAGGAAAAGTGTCCTTGATTGTGATGGCATTCAATGCCCTATAATCTTTGTAGGCCCTCAAAGATCTATCCTTCTTCTTGACAAGGATTATTGGTGAAGAAAAATGGCTTCTACTTGGTTGAATTGTACCTTCTTTCAACATCCCATGCACCAATTTCTCAATTTCCTCTTTTTGGCTATAAGGATATCGATATAGCTTGACTTTCACAAGTCCAAACCCATCCATCAATGGAATGGAATGGTCATGAGTCCTAGGAGGTGACAAGGTTTGTAGGTGAGCTAAAAACCAAGCCATATGCATGCAGTAACATTGCCAATTTAGGTTTCATATCAACAGGTAGTTCCAGTAAGGGCATTTGAGGAGAATTAGGTTCCACCAATTGCATTCTAAAAACTTTAGCTATAGAATCCATGTGAATCATCTTTCTAATATGATGAAGGTGTGCCTGAGTAGGTAATTGATCTAAATCACCTTGTAATGTAGTAAACTTGTCCTGATGTAAGAATTTCAATTGTAAGTATGCATAATCTGCTATATGTGGACCAATAGTTTTCAACCAGTTTACACCTAAAATCAAATCAGCACCAGATACCGGTAATAAGAAAGTAGGGAGATTGAAAGTACTTTCTTGCACCTAAGTTAAAAGATCCTTGACCATACCCTCAACAATCATGTAATTACCATTTCCTACTATAACCCTGAAAGTTGGTGCAGGTTCCACCAACATTTTCAAAAATTTAGCTATCCAAGGTTGTAAGAAATTATCAAAATTTCCCCCATCCACTAACATTTTAATAGGAAACTTATCAATCATAGCCTCAAAACGTATAGTACTAACTCCTAGCCCACCTTTAAATGCATTTAAAGACAAATGATAACCATCTGAAACTACTTCCACACCAACCTGCAACAAATCACTATTTTCACTGTTAACTATCACTTCATTTTCAATTTCATCCTCCTCCATTTGCAAAAGCAAATACTGCCTATTAGACATTTGTGATTGAAGCTGAACTTTTCATCACAAAAGTAGCAAAGTCCTTTTTTCCTTCTCAACTGCATCTCAGCAAGAAATATCTTTTTTACATTAGCATTTCTCACAGGTGCGATTGAAGGTGTAGGTAACAGTGGAGGTAAGGTAGCCTTAGTTTGAACTTGTCTAGTATTAGAAGTACCATTGTTGGTAGATGATACCAGTGAATATTTATGAACATAGTTTGAAGTCTGAGTAGAAACTACTGGAAAATATTTTTCCTCATATAATTTGGCCAAATAAACTGCTCTAAGGACTGTTCCAGAAAACTGTGCTACCATATTTCTACGAATGTCTTTGTTTAAGCCACTTATAAAACAATTAAGTAAGGCCTCAGCAGAAAGGACATTAGATCTATTTTCCAATGCCATAAACTTGAGGTAATAATTAGAAATAGTACCAGATTGCTAAAATTTAAACAACTTTGCCACCGGGCAATCAAACGAAGAGGGACCAAACTAAGATTCCAATGTTGTTGTGAACTCATTCCATGTTTTGATCGCATTTAGCCGTTGTAGCATCTGGAATCGGGAAATAACCTCTTTCTCAAAGTGAATTGCAACAATATCCACTCTATCAGTATCAGGAGTGTTGTGAGAGTTGAAGAACTTCTCAACTTTGAAAATCCACTCTAAAACTAGTGCATTGCCATCAAAATGCGAATATGATATAGGTGTTTGGTCATTATTTGAACTCAAAGTAGTGAAGGGCTGAGACTGATGTTGAAATAACAAATCAATAGCTCTTTGTATTTGATCCATATGATCCTGTGTAGTAGTTTGTAACTGAGATGTCATCTCACATTGCATCTGGTCACGATCCCTTTGTGATTGATCACAAAGTTTGATTAAATTCATCAAATGCCTTACTTCCTTGCCTTGATTAGCAACTTGCGTTTGTAGCTCTTTCAAATGTGTGCTCAACCATCGATGTCAATGAAAGCAACAATGACGTAGTATTGCAATATATTTCTGTAACAAAGTTCAATTGTTACAAGTATAACCCACCTACATAATGAACGAGAATAGTATACGAAAATGGAAAACTCCAATTTATAATACTCCAATGTAGAAATGGATTTGTCCTACGGAATGGAAATCTCGAACTGGAACTTCACACCTAAGCAGAATGATGAATCAGAGAGAAACAGTTCAAGGATCAGAAAAGATAGAACAAAGTAATCGGAGAAAAGAAAAATAGCTGAGAAAAATTTTTTATACCACAAGCATATCTTCCTCATGAAAATACTAATTAGTAAGTTCAATAAATATAATAATAATTCCTAAAAGAAATTAAAGACAAAATTAGAGAAGTTAAAATTTAATTCTATATTTAATATTATTTTTAATTTATTTTTTCAATTGAAAACAATTAAGTTTTACATTAAAAAATAATACAGATTAGTCTCCACTGTTTGTTGACATTATAACGATGTTAAAGTTTTGTTTTTCTGTATGGATAAAAAAACAAATGTTGTTGAGTATAGAGAGCAAAAATGTAGAGTTTTTTTCACATAAAAACAAAAAATAAAGTGTAAATTTGCATCATATAAAGAGTAAAATGAGAAATATTATTACATATGAAAATTAAATCTAACACCGTGGTATCAACACCAAACGATAAAATCGTTTCGTAAACAGTTTTTACGTAGAGATTAAAATGTACTACATTTGGTCGTAAATATAAGATTTTCTTAGTGTTATTGTCTCTTTTATAAGACTCCTAAGATATTTCTTAAGTTAATTATTTATTTGTAAAAAATATTCTTAGTAGAGACAAAATAATTACGGTGAAAATGATAAGATAATGGGTTTCAATAATTTTAATAGTAGATTTAAAAAATTAAATTTGTTTATTTCAAACCTTAAACTGAAGTAGTTGTAAAGATCTTATATTTAAGACTAAAAGAATTTTTTAAAAAATTATACAAAAAAAATTAAAAAAGTTAAATGTAGAGAATTTAATCAAAGTTACAGTCCCAGAATTATTAATATTCCTAACTTAGCAATTCAAGAGGGTTCTATATATGTTGCCAATCCAGCAAGGCATAAGGGTAATAATAAGGTTCCAAAGGAAGGGTACGCCATCAAATCGCCAAGTTTGACTTGCATTACATGGCGACGAGAGAACATAGAGTACGTACTTGCTCATATCACCAACGTGTTCACTTCCATTTCTTTTGAATGAGCAAACACATGCTCATTCCACTTTACTTTGACACACCAGCGAGTTGCATGTTTCAACGAAAGAGAAAATTATAATTGTACAATAAATTTGTACAATTTTTGTTTCTTGCAAATTAAAGAGAGGTAGGAAAAAGAAAGGAATGCATGAGATGATAAAATAAATGATTTGATAGCGAGAAATTTTTTTAAAATGATTATAACTCTAAACAAAATCATGACAACTTAGTAAAGTGTCATAATATTACGAAGGAATAAATTAAAAAATTAAATTACGACTAAATTACAAAAGATTCCTTCCCCATTAGTGAGCCACAAACTCCTTTGCTCAAGCTAAGTGCCACTCCATGTTTATACCATCTTTAGAAATCACTTTGCTTTTGAATTTTGTTTGTTTTCTCAGATTTTAATGCTATAATTGTTTCACAATATTTGTAGAAATTTTATGACAGACTCACCCAAGATTCTAGGTGCAACATGCAACTTTAAATTTAACCAAGCTATTTGATTAATCCTAGACCTACATCGCTCATCCAAAGAACTTCACAGGTGTTCGAAAACATTTATTGCTTCCCACTTTGATGTCTTCTTGTCAAGGATCACCTCGTTTTAGTATTTGAAAATATTTTTAATTTAAAATAGTTAAAATGTACTTACTAGATAAGTACTAATTACTCTCAGTCTAAATTTATTGATTTTAATAATTTTTTAATTTTAAATTTATTTTTATGCGAGTCAATTTGTTGATTCATTTTTTTTATTTATAAAATTTTAATAGGCTAAATTGATTATCCACCCCTAATTAAATAGACTAGGTTGGGATTTTTGGCTTGTTTATAAAATGGATCGAGGTAGGATAATTTATTTCTTGAAGGACTATGAGTGGGTTAATTCATTTTGCCACCTTTAATTACTAAATTATAACTCATTCTACACATTAATGTTTTAAATACGGGGACTTGTTCTAACTAGGTACATACCATTTACCTTATTGTTATTTTATCGGAATGCTCTTTGACTTTAACATCACAGCACCTTTAGGTACCCATCCTCGTCAATTTCTATCATAGTTATCAATGCTGATGTTAGGCTTTGAAATAGACAATGCAATGAAAAGAGAATATTTAAAAATTTTCCAAAATCCTCCAAGAATTCATACAAAAGTTGTAAAGCACATTAGAAAATATACTTATTAGTTGAAGGAACAAGAACAAACTCTATTTGCCAAGTCCCTCAGCTTGCAAGCGTAGCAAAGCTTCTATTATTACTCATCTGAATGTATAACTTGGACTTCCACTTTCACTCTGCTAGTGATTATTAGGGGATATGTCTAAATTCACTTAGTTTTATGAGTTTTAATGTGACAATTTTCTTTGGAAGTTACACACACACACAAGATGAATAAGAAGGGTTTTAATGATGTACAACAATTATAATTTACTAAGTGGTTAGCGGGCCCAAGTATGAATTAATGCATTCAATCTTATAAAATGTCTTTTATTTGATTCCTTAATGTAACTAAAGATACAAATTAACTCATTTTTATGAATAATCTTATCGAATGACATTTTATACTATTTTTAAATCGATAATTATAATTGCTTTAATATCTTAAAAATTAAAAATTATTTATGTTTTTTATGAACTATTAACTCACTATTTTGTATACATATTTTATATAGTATTAACAATCATAATTATTTCATATATAAAAAAGCGTAAAATATCAAAAATTTCTTTTATATTTTATTTCATTGTGAATACAGTGAACCGAACTCATAATTCCTGAATAATAAAAATGTTAATATAACTTTCCGTATAGCTTGTTGTGACCAATATTTCTATGTAGTTTAATTTCTTTATTTATATATCAAAATTAAAAATAGGATATGAAACATGTCATGCTTGCATATATTTATATTAGTTTTTCTATTTTTAGTTGAGTAGACTTATAACAAATAATCTCAATATTGTATAATAATATTATTTAGACACAATTATTGACTATAAGTCTCTCTCTGTCAATGGTTGTAATAATACTATTAAGTGTTATACTTAATCTAGTGACTATAAAGGTAGTTATTTGACAAGTCATTTATGAAATAGAAAGATGGGAGTGATTAAACGAGATTTATCTTGCTCACACGATAAAACTTACATATATAAAACCACATCATAGCCTTTTAACTTTTCAGTATACTTATAACAAATAATCTCAATATCACATAGTAATATTATTTGAGCACAACTATACACTTAATAGTCTCACCCCATCTGTCAAGCCCCATAAAATATATAATTTTCATTTTGTAATAAGGACAAACTTCTTCTAATTACTCCTGTATTTCTATATCTATGTAGTTTTTCGTGTAATATTGTTATACCAAGCCTTTGATATATTTTTATGTGAAAAATTTATCATCTCAAATTTATAACTTGTCAGGTATAATTGTTGTTTCATTCATGTACGAATGTTAACGTAGTAATAATAATAATAATGTTCAACGAGAATATAGAGTATAGCTATTTGTGTTTCAGAGCATTCAATTCCGAATTTAAATCAGCCGAAAGAAAAGGTTCTTTCTGTTTTTTTTTCCGGAAGATATATGGGGGATAGGAGTAATTATTTGGGTGAGTCAACGCTGAAACAGTGCGTTTTAAAAAAAACCCATAATATTATATTAAACATTTTTTCAAATATATAATAATTAAGAATTTATATATAATATTTTATATTAAAAATTATAAGATTTAATATATTAATAATATTTTTTTAAAATATATTGATTATATTAAATATTATAATTTGTGTATTAAATATATTATTTGGGTAAATTAATGAGTGATCACAATTCACAATGATTATCCTAAACAGTTGAACTTTAAAGTAATCAACCATATGGAAGCAAAAGCCGGCTCACACGGACATTCCCATGCCCATCTGTATCGTACTACTATGACCTCATTGCATTAATAGACGGCGGCCATATTTAATTTTTTTTATTTCCATTAAAAAATTGTAAGCAAATAAAATAAAAAGGATTTCAGCTTTTTTTTTTCTTTTTATATATTTAATAAAGGGAATAGAGTGAAGTGAGAAGCACCCCACGTGCGCCGACACGTGGCTCGAAGTCCCAAGGGTACGTTCGTGGTCTCGCGCTCACTAAAAAACTCCTTATCTCTGGCACGTGTGAGCTACGCGCACGTGTTTGTGATTAGATTAGATCATTATACTAAATCCTTGCGCTTTGTATTAAATATATTTGAAGAAAGATTTAAGATCGCACGCACATGCGGTGCACGAGCCACTCGTTTGTCCACTTCCGAGGCTCTCAACGACGCCGTCAAAGCCTTAGATGCTAAAATACAACAGTTGCCAACACAGGACGTAGACTACCGTCCAAATCTAGAAGATATGTTAAAATAGGTTCAAGTTATTTTTGAGTAATGACACAAAAACCCCCCTAGTCAAAATTATATTTTATAAAAAAATAAAAATCATTTGAATTCGAATTCGAGTTACGGATGAACACGGGACTTTGAAATTTGAACGTCAAACCCCTCTTAGACCTAAAATCAAACAACACGAGTATGGTCTTGTCCAAGAAAATTGTCTAACAAGAAGACCAACACATAGTACACACTTGAGATAAATATTAAATGGATAACATGGAGAAAGAAAAGTTTGGTGATGCAGATAGTAAAGGACAATATGGTCTTTTTAGTTAAAAGGCTATGGACGACCATAAATTCACTTTGGTGTTGTTTAAAGAAAGAAAATAAAGATGAATTAGGAAGAAAAGTGTGATTGATTGAATTGGATGGTGAAAATAGGGTGAGAGTGAGGAGAGAAGGGGAGTGGGGACGAGTGGCAGAATGCGAGAGAGGAGGGGTTTTGGAAGGGCATACATACATTGATGAGCTGACTCCAACGAATAGTTTGGATTGGGGCATCATCTCCATTCACAGCTCACCTCTTTTGTTTTTCTTTCCTCTTTTTTATATTTCATTTTCCCATCTTCTCTTATAAGCCATGTGATTGTTTTTGGAGACTTGTTGCCGCATTTAAGTTCTTTTCTTCAAGTACACTTTCATTCATTTCTATACTCTCTTTTTCCTTTTTTTTTTTTTTTTTCCAATTTTTCATTATAATAACCAATGCTTAATTACACCACCCTGCGCGTTTTATACAGAAAAATATGCTAGCTGTTTGTTAAGAAACCCACTTCGTCAAACTCTTCATAATTACTGATCACCACTTTGCATTTTTGTTCCTTCTCTTTTAATTTATTACATTTATGTTTTCTTTCTTTTACGAAAAGTGAATTTAATTATAATTTAACGTTTAGATAAATAAAAATTATATTTTATATTACGTAATTAATAATAATATAAAAGTAATGTAATTTATATTATATAATTTAATAATTTATCAATAATTATGTCTTTTATTATTTAATGAATTTTTTTTAATATTTATATATACATATGATTTTATAAAAAAATTATTTTTCTTGATTCTAGTAAAAATCTCATATTTTCTTATCCTTTTCTTTTCTTTAGTGAGAAACTTGATTATCAAATAAAATGGTTAACCTATTTTATCATAAATTCACAATTTGTGATCGATTTGTTTGTATTTTCTTTTAAAAAAAGTCTTTTAATTAAAAATGTTCTTTAATTTCTTTTGACATTTGAATTTTTTTAATTATTTAAAATCTAATGTTTTGATAATTTTTTATTAGATTTATTTATATTTTATAAGTTTAAAATGTTTTGTAGTATAACTTTTTTTAGTTTTTTTTAGAGTTAACCTTTTTTAGTTTATGAAAAATTACTAGTTCTTATTAATTTCATAAGTTTTAAATAAACTTGTTCAAATATCTTAAAATATTATTAAAAATAAAATAATTTTATAAAAATTTTAAAAAATCCATTCTCGAAGAATTATATTAATTCCTTATCGTTTATTATTGATCTTATTCGACTTGAATAAAATTTTTTTCAATATATTTTATTTATTATAAAGTGTTAACTTTGTTAAATTATTTTATCTTTTCTATTGTTTATATTTTTTTCACCTCTTATTTTTATCTTATTTTTTTAATTCCTTTTATTCTTTTTCACTCTCTTTTTCTTTTACTCTTTAAAATATCACAAAATTGAGATAATACTTTTAAAATTATCACTTAAAGAAAAAGAAAACATTACAATTATCACAGCCAACAATAATACTTATGAAGAAGATGAAGGTAAAACAGAAAAGAAAAAAAAAAGTAGAAAAGAAGAAGAAAAATAGAAACATAAAAAAATAAGATAAATAATACATAGACAATACACGACAAAAAAATAATCAATTAACAGACTTAACATTTAAACAGAAGTTATTAAAATATTTTTAAAATTAAACTACTAAAATAGATCCAAATAAAAAATTATTTTGACATATATATATATATAATTGTTTTAGTATATTTTTTGTGATATAAATTATATGTATTTTTTTTATAAGAAGTAATTTTGTTTGAGCGAGAAATAATTTATAAATAAAATATATTCTTTTTATGATGTGTTAATATAAGTTTTATCTAAAATAGTAAATTATTAATATCAATTTTAAAAGTTTACACTAATAATATAATTTGTATTTATCTTACACGCTAATACTCTATACGAATAAGATTATTTCTTAATATATAATATTATGTAATTAATACAAATTCATAATATTTATATTAATCATATTTTTATTAGTAAGATTATATTAATAAAATTTAATTTTTTTTCCGTATATGTTCATTAATTTCATTACAACTAATTCATTAAGAAAGTGATATTATTAATAAATAAAAATCTTTAATTATTTTCCACTTATATATATATATATATATGATATTATTTATTATATCTATTTTTTTATATCTCTATTTTTTAAATAAGTATATAATTACTTTATTGAGCAATGAGTAATTTCTATTAAAGAAAAATATCTAAACAAGGAGGTGAGCGGTACCGTTGTGGCACAACCACAACAAAATTGCCGTAGTTTTTATATTTAAACTATGAGTTTTATTAAAATTACTAATTTTTTGATTTATTACTATTATATAATTAAAAATAACATTCAATGAATATTTTTTTAGTGAAAATTACTGTTTTCTGATTTATTTAAATATATCATTGGACATATTGAAAATTTATTTAAAAAAAAAAAGGTTTTATAGATATTTGTAGAGACAATGAGTGTTAAGAATTTATTTATTTTTAACATATTTTTAGTTATTAATTAAAATTGATTTGAAACTACAAAAGATATGAGAGTTATTAATTAGGAGAGAATCATTATATATATATATATGACAGAAAAAGAAAAATACAAAATAATGTTAAATAATTGTTAATGCTACTTGAATATTTGTAAATCATAACTGCTTGTGTGAAATTTTTTTATAACAATGTGTCAAAATTATGCTCTTAAACCAAGCAAGTATGTTAGATCACAATTGCTAAATATGGAAAAAAATTGAAAACATAGGAGAGACAAACTACAATGTAATCATATTAGTGTGTGAAACAGAAGAAGCTTGAGATGATTAGGATTGATAACTGTTGTGATTATGTGCAAATGCCGACCAAGCTAGCACTTGTGATGATCACAGAGAAAACAGAAAAGGAGGTGAAGAAACAAAAGGTGTGTTGAAGATGATGATTATAATTCAAGGCTGATAGGCGCTAAAGTGCCAAAGTTAGGCCTATCAAAGCCTACAAGATTAGATATTAGATTGAGAGTAATGACTATTGAAACTATAATTAAAAGTTTGATATGATTAGGGAATCTCTACACAGTTCCTTTTGATTTGCGCTGGTGTCCCCGTTTGAACGTCTAATGCGTGTCAAAGCAGTGTCTTTCCTTCCATCTACTTTATACTGCGCCATAAATTGTATCTATTTTATATTTTGAATTTCAACTACGAAAAATAATTTGAAAAATCAAATCAGTGCTTATCTGTTTTATTGTGAAAAATAACATAATTTATATATTATATTTAATAAAAATATTAATTTTGTGATATGTCCGATAGCGGGAGTTACAACATTTTCCAATCAAATTCAAGACTTGGCTAGTTATCCATACAAACACAACAAAAGAGCAATTTTAATATCATACGTTTGCACCCATAGGCCTTGAATAAATAACCCGTCACATACAACATTAAGATAACATAAGGTAGAGGTATTACATGTATTATAGAATAATATTTGGATACAAAGATATATAAAAAGGACAATAGAATAGATATATGTCGCATCAAAGGATCAAACACAGCGTAAAAAGGAGGCTAAGAGGAGGGAGAACCCCAGCCGAAAACGCAAGCGGAAATTGAAAACCTCCACAACATGCTTTTTTGACTTAGCCATGATTCAGCCGTGTTTGGTAGTAATAATCATAATCATCACTATAGTTAACAACATTATCACAACAGTTAAGTAAATATTATTTTTTTCTTCTTACAGTGTGTGAAAACTGAAAAGTAATATCAATAATTTTTTCATTTGATCTAAAATTAAGTAAAATTAATTTTAATAAACTTTATTTGAATCATTAAATATAATTGAAGTATACTTATTATGTATAAATTAGTTTAAATAATGTTTTTTCTTAAAACAAATGCTTTTATTAAAAACAAGTCCAATAACAACAATGATAATGAAAATTGACCGGTCAAAAGTCACATATGTGGATGTTTGAGGGTAAAATCTAAGGTGTTACTTTGTCATGATTAACCAACAAAACTAACCAAAGCAATGTTTATTACACCCGCGCCGCACCAGATTCTTCCCCTGGCACGAGAAATTGACCAGCCGAGAATTTGGAATAAGAATCCAACGGCGTAACTAGAGACGTAGGGGCAACGAAAACGGAGGAGTCTTTTTCTCTCTCTAACTTTTTCATTTTTCATTTTTTAAAAAGAATTTCGATTCGAGTCAGAGGCAAACAGAGAAAAAAACACTTCATCCTCCTCCACCTCACTAGTCAACACGTGTCTCCACCGGCGGTTATCGGTAACCGGTCACCGGCGAACCTTTTGTAGGTCCCACCACCACCACCTTCGTCAAATTTTGCACAACCCAAAAACACACACAATTTAGAAAAACAAAAAACCACAGAGAATAATGTTTAATTAGTTAATTAATAGTAATAAGAAAGAAATGAAATTAAGGAATATTTAATTATTATAAATTAAGATATGATTTAAGGGAGATAAGGCCATGTGAGGGGTCCTCTCTCAGATTTTGCTCCAAAACCTTCCTTCATCTGATTTGCAGAGACAAACCCAAGAAAGGACCAACCAGAACCAAGAACTTCAAAGAGCTGGGTAGAGAGAGAAAGTGGGTCTTTCTTTCTCTCTCTCTCTCTCTTTTTTTTTTTTTTCTCTTTCTCTGTGTGTTGTGTGCGTGCGTGTGTGCGTGTGAGAGAGAGAGGGTACATGCAAAACAGTGTGCTTGAGATAGAGAAAGAAGGAGTTGAAGATTGTTGTTCACTTTGCCCCATCAAGTACTTCCTGTTGTTTTTTCGATTTTGCTCTTCATACCCAACCCGTAAGTCTCTAGCATTATTGTTTTTTCTTTCTTTCTTTTTTCTCTCTATGCTTTTCTAGCTTTCTTATGAATGGGCTGGTTTGTTTGCTATGGTGTTGGCTATCACTGAAGATTGTAGATTTATTGAGATCTAGCTAAATTTTGCCTTTTGTTGAATTCTGAGGAGAATGATTAATGGGTTTTGCTCAAATTTATTTTTTTTTATGTGCATTGAAATGTTAGATTCATTTATTGTGTTGCGTCTGATTCAATTGAAGTTCCCTGTTATCTATGGTGCTTTGCTTATTGGGATCTCTCTCTGTGAATTTGGTTCCGCTCGAGACATTTTTCCCTTTAATCTAATCAGGGGCTTTATCTTTGTTAATGAAAAAAAAAAAATGTGAGTTTGAATGGATTTCGATCTGTAATCGTGTTTTTTTTGGTGTTGGTGTTTTTGGGCATTTAAATTTCGAAGAAGATTTGTTGTTCCTGAGAAAAAGGTTATGAGGGAGAGAAATAAAATGGAACTTGTGAACTGAATTTGATTTCGATTAATTCTACGTTAACAGGCTTTTTGATTTTGACTGTGGTTCTGGGGAGTTGTTGTGGCTCTGTGCTGTTGAATTTGTCACTTCTGGCAAAGACAGAAGGAAGCGCGGGATTGAAGGTTGAGTGCTTGTTGTAGTTGCAGCTTCTGCCTTGCCGCGGAGACTATGTTGGACGGTCGTTCCTGCGTGGTTCCGAGGTTGTTTTCCAGCTCTTGCCAGGCGGAGAACAAGTGGTCTTTCATGACATTCCTGCCGGACTTGGACATAAAAAATGGCAAGCGCCCTTTAGACGCTGATGGCGAGGATGAACCCCAGCCAAGGAAGGTTAACAGGCGATTGGATTCTTGCCATCAAGGCGATATGGCCCAAATTTTAGCTCAACAGCAATCCTTTCATGCCGATGATTCTGTTGTTCCACAAATGGATCAGGATCAGAGGAAGGATTGTGAGACATTGAGTAATTGCCCAAGTGTTGAAAAGGCTGAGGCTTTTCCTGCCCAGCTACTGGATGAACGAGCACAGCATCATGCTGGGGATTCTTTGGTGTCTGGTGACCTTCAATCTAATAAACAGCAGCAGGATCAATCTGGGGATTTATCGGATTCTGATGTTCAGCAATCCGATGAACAGCAGATGGAGCTGCAGATTGAGGGTAATTTGTTGGCTGCCAGTGACCAGCCACCTGATGAGCAGCAAGAGCACCATGCTGGGGATTCATCAGATTCTGGTTCTCTTTTGCCCCGCATGAATCGGGACAGCTCAATTGCCTGTCTTAGCCGCTGTTCTAGGTCCGATTATGGTTCTCTGGCATCGCTGAATAGGAGCTTTCGCAACATAATCAGAAATGGTGAGCTATATAGATGGAGGAGACTGAATGGTATCACAGAACACTGGATTTATTTTTCTTGTGCCCTCCTTGAATGGGAGGCCTATGATCCAATTCGCGAAAGGTGGATGCATTTACCAAGGATGGCTTCTAATGAATGCTTTATGTGTTCGGATAAGGAGTCCTTAGCTGTAGGTACTGAACTTCTTGTATTTGGTAGGGAGCTGAGATCCCATGTCATTTATAGATACAGTCTTTTGACCAACTCATGGTCATCTGGAATGAGGATGAATGCTCCTAGATGCTTGTTTGGATCTGCTAGCCTTGGGGAGATTGCAATTTTAGCTGGTGGGTGTGATTCAGACGGTCATATCCTTGACTCGGCTGAGCTATACAATTCAGAGAATCAAACATGGGAAACACTTCCACGCATGAACAAGCCCAGGAAGATGTGCTCGGGGGTATTTATGGATGGGAAGTTTTACGTTATTGGGGGAATCGGTGGAAGTGATTCTAAGCTTCTTACATGTGGTGAGGAGTATAATTTACAGACTAGAATGTGGACAGAAATTCCTAACATGTCCCCAGGAAGATGTGCTAGGGGATCTGAGATGCCTGCAACAGCTGAGGCACCACCTCTGGTTGCCGTTGTAAATGATGAATTATATGCTGCTGATTATGCTGACATGGAGGTAAAAAAATATGATAAGGACAGAAGATTGTGGTTTACCATTGGGAGACTGCCTGAGCGAGCCGTGTCAATGAATGGTTGGGGTCTTGCATTCAGGGCATGTGGAAATAGGCTTATTGTCATTGGTGGGCCTAGGACTCATGGTGAGGGTTTTATTGAACTCAATTCATGGGTGCCTAGTGAAGGACCTCCACAATGGAATCTACTTGCCAGAAAACGGTCTGGCAATTTCGTCTATAATTGTGCTGTGATGGGATGCTGAAGAATTGAATTGTGAAAAGTCACACATTTTGATGCTTCAGATCTGATGAGTTGCACAACATTGATTCATCCATTGACACAGGATTCTTGCTAATTGGTATTTTCCCCCTTCTTTTTCTGTGATATTTTCCTTTCAAAGGTGGGGGAGGATGGGGAGGAGATTCAGATATTACTCAAGATTGGCTGAAAAGTTTCTAGGAAGGAGCTCTTCAGTCTTTTATTTTTATATTAAAAATTTCAGTTTCTATTTTGTTCCATTGAAATTGGTATCTTCCCCCGTTTACATTTACATGAAAATTTTCAAAGCTTGGTATCATGTAGCACAGGAATAGGTTAAATAATTGAATTTCCAACACAAATGTAGGTTATTGGTGTTGTTTTTTTTTTTTTTTCTAAGAACACACAATTAGATATTTGATTTTCATGATCATAAGTTTTCTTAGCTTGAAGGATGGAATAATTTCCAGAAGTTGTTTATCAATATTGAATTATTTAGCAATCCAATTTTCCATTTAAATTCTTGGACTATGTATTTTGAGCTTTCCCTAGCTTGGAAAGTGGTATATAACCATTTCATTTATTACTTGTTGCAAATCTAGCATGCGACCATAATAGTTTCTCTACCTGTATTGTCAATGATTGAATTATTATGACACAAGACTGCATGGATTCCAAAACTGAAAATGAAAGAATGCTTTTATTTTTTTCTTTCCCCGTTGTTATAACTATCAAAACTTCATGGAAAAACAATAGTGCTCTATCGATTGAATCAATAAAAAAAAAAATGGTTGTTTATTTATTTTATTTTCTGAAATTCTAACTATGGAGGATGTAGATGCTCAATGCTTGATGAAGAAGAGTTTGAGCTTGAAACTAAAGATAAGGACCAATTTAGTTAAACTTTCCAATAAGCATTTATAGGAGAAAACATAAGGTATAATAAGTTAAAATTTTCTCACTAATTAAAACTTATGCATATAACTTTTTGGAGAAATTAGATGAAAAACCTTCTCAAACAGTTGATTTGATTTATTTTACTTATCTTTTTTCTTTATAATTACTTATTGAGATGTTTATTCAAATTAGAGCAGAAATTCTTAATTGTTAGGCGTAATCATGAGTTGCGACTCAACTGCCAAATCACATTCCCATGTAGGCAGTCTTTTTCTGCAATAGAGAAATTCTAAGTCCATTGTAGGTACCTTGCGACGGATTAAGTTGATGCTTGTATGAGGATTGATGTTACACACATCAATTGATAGCTGTACACATCATTCACCCATAATTCCATAATTTCTATGATATCTGGAGGCCGTAGCAAAAATGCTTGTTATGTTACTAATTGCATTAACCATATTTTGGATCTATTTTCTGGTGTCTGATTCATGCAGGTGCGATTGAAATTGAAATTTGCTTAAATCTAGTTCGTCCTAACTCTAGTAATCGCAGTTAGGTACTGGATCTTTAAAATTGCCTGTCTGTGGTGATGGTTCAGACTACTGTGGAAATGCTTCTTAGACCTGCGTAGTTGTGTTGCTTTTAATATTTTGTTGGGTGGTTGATTCACCATTATTAGTTATCAAATCGATTCATTTCACATCTATATTATTTTACACGAAACACGGATCGTATATAGTTCTCCAATATTTGCACAATTTTATTGGAGTAGTATGTATAAGAATAATAATTAAGAATGCCAAATTGTGACACCGTGAACCCATCAAAATTCTGAATGATGATGCAGATGAAAAAACCATGTCAATCTTGTAGTAGCTATTTTCATTAGTTAAAGTTATCGCGAATATACCTCGAACATGGTGAAATATCCATTTTAAGTTATTTAGAAGAAACATAGTTGTGGGTTTGGGGCATTTAAGAATAATGCATCCGTGGTATCGAAATTGTGGATTACCTAGACAGGAAGCATTTTACTAACTAAACTCGCTCACATATCACGTGTACGCAAAATATCATGTTAATTGTGAATTAACTATGCATGGTGATTCAAGTGTTTGTCCTATATTTTGAGAGATTGCTCCTGTTTGTAGTTCGTATACTAGTTCTCATAAAATCATGTTTTGCTATATGTTTATAGGCTTGTGCAGATTTAGTAACAAATTACTTAGATATGCAAGGTTATGCTTTATAAGTATTGCTAAAGGCTTTGAGCTGGCTTATTAGAGGTAAAATGATAGTTGTAAATGACCAGAAATGTTACGAGATAAATATAAGTTAAATTAATTCAATAGAGTTAGATGTATGGCATAACTTACCATTTTTAGAACTGCAATCTCTCCTCGGTGTCTTGTTTTCTGTTTATTAGTTTTGCAATTGGCCTATTGCTATAACGAATTCGAGCAAGATCTTGTGTGTATCCGTTATTGTCCTAAATGCTCATGCCATTGATGAAATCTTTGGTGTGATATCACGATTGTTTCTTATTGCATTGCGTTGAAAATGGTATTACTTTTGTGGCTATCTCCATGTTGTTACCGATCTTGATCTCAGACTAGGTCAAGGTAAAGACCGAAACAAGTTGCATTATTGTATTTGTTTCTAATAATAAGAAAATAATGTTTGCCATAACCCTCCTAAGGAATTCGTTGCGTCCGTGTTGGCTACATGTGTCGCATGGCATTTGAGAAGGATTTATATTTTCTTATTAAGTAGAGAAAGACACAATTTTTATCAATTTTAGTTAGTATGATCAATAACCGATCAAGGTGGGCCTTTATTTGATAAAAATTGTCTTTCTGTATCCAAAATGACTCTATTATGTTCAACACGAGTAGATTCAAATCCGTTTGAAAAACATATGTTTAACCTGTACAAAGCATATTTTTTTATGCTTCTGATTCATGTCTGTGCAAGGAAGGGTCTATGCTTCACGACCGTAATAGAAGTTGCAGAGAGAATTCATTTCTTTGGAAGAAAATGAAATAGAGAACAGCACCTGGAAAGCTCTATAGGAACAAGAACAAGTGTTGCATTATTTGTTGAGATGCATTTTATCGAAACAGTTAATGTATATCTGCCACCTCTGAAGTTGCTATGGTACCTATGATACCCAAAAGGAATTGACAGGCTTAAATGCTGATTTTGTGACAACGTTGCAAAATATGAGAATCCAGTAACATGCTCTTTACACATTCTTTAACACCTTTTAACATGCTTTTTAGTGTATATATATTCTTTTAACTCAGGTGCAGAGGGGAACTACTGGGTTTGGAATGGGCCATAATCTTACCTTCTATCCCATCCCTTAAAGGACAGTGGATAACTTGCCTTTTCGGCTACTGTCAAATATGGTCTGTAACCAGTGTGTAATATTGTTATGACCTATGACACAAACATTATTTGTAGCCTATATTACTGTAAAACCCCATCATTTTTTAACTACAAAAAGCCCATCACTATCTTTTGCATTTCATAATATTTGGTTAGCTGGAATAATATTAAGAACAGAATAAATAATCTTAAAATAATATCGATATTATGGCGTTGGAAGCTCAAAAAAAGTTTTTATTTTTTAAATACAATCCTAACTCCTTAATTGGATGGTCATTTTAGCTAGGAAATGAGGGTTCCCTACAGACCACCAAACCATTTCAGAGTAGGGTGGGTCAATCTTATCCGAACATATTAAAACAAAAATAGCATTAGAAAATTTCGGACCATATAGGTGCAGCTTAGAGGTAGCTTTGTGGAAATTTCGACAGTTTATATTATATAAATATAAATAGAGAGAGAGAGAGATAGCGGTATAATATGTTTTAATTTAATATTATATTACTATTTTAATAATATCAAATAAAAATGTCATACTCGAACTAATAGTTGATTCAGATAGTACATGCTTGATTTTCTTTAAACAAAGTCTCATATTTAAGTATTGTGTATAGGAGAAATTTTTGCTAAAAAAACTAACCTTAATATATTGTAAATATTTTTAAAGCAAATAAAATTATCTTTTAAATAAATAAAAAGGCCAACCCCTTCTTATTCAGTGTTTTTTAATTAGTCCAATATTCGTTATATATCTAAAAGGGATTTTTTTTAATATGGATTTTAAAAGTGACTTTACTACTACTATGCAAGCGTAAAATCAATTTAATCTGAAATTGAAGTTTTTTTTTATTAACAAATTGAAGTTTTACCATTTTCGTGGTCCTTGATTGATCATGAATTGGTAAATACGCGATCGAAAGCTCCCAATACGGTTTTGGTTTTGGTTTTGGTGGACGGAAATAGTGTCTGCTAAAGGAATATAAGGAAACCACACTCGTTTTCTTTGGGCCTTTCTTTGGATTCTTGCAAATGTGATCTATTAATTGTTTATGGATACATAACAAAAATTACAATTATTTTTTTAAAGAATATTAACTATTACTTTTAAGACGTTGATTAAAAAATTTAAAATTAAAATTTTTAATCTAAAGTTAAACATTTAATATTCCCTCCAATCCTATATATATATATATATCATGTTTTTTAGAAAAACTTTTATTCATATTTATATGTCACTCTTAAAAATTCCAAACAACATTAATTATTTTCTATCAATTGTAAAATAAAAAACTAATTAGTGAAAGAATTAAAAGGGTATAACAAGAAATTAGATATGACAATTTGAATAAAAAGCAAGAACATTAGATATATTTCTTAGTTTTAGTATATAACTCAATTAGTAGAGATATTCTTCTAAATTTTTCAAGAATCTTAAATTAAAAAAGTTATATTTTTTGTGAACATTTGAAAACATTATGAAAAAAACTAACATTCAGGAATTTTTTAATACAAAACACATTTATAGTATTTCTGTGAAACATACTTCTTAAAAATAAAGAAAAATTCTAAATACCAAATTCCCTCTTAAATTATGTGACATAAAAAATTAAAATTTACCAAAATATTAATGTCATGATTTAAAAAATACATTTTAAATTATTTAATCAATGTTTTTAAAATATTTTTTAACAAAATCTAAAATTATATAAACAACAGTATTCGTTATAATATATATATATATATATATATATACAATAATTTTATATATTATCCTTCACGCACCAAACAACAATATCCAAGCTTTATGAAAGAAAAAGAAAAGAGCTTTATGATTAAAAAGATAGTGATCTAATTCATTGATTAAAACGCTTAACTTTAGACAAACGCAATCTTTCTTTTGTCTGGCAACTTCATCCATGTTCAAACTAGGCAAATCACGGATCAACACTCAATGTCTAATGGGCATAATTTTGTCAGCACTGTCTATAATTTATTAATGAGACCTTTCTTTTTCACAGCACCATGAAATTTTTATATATCACTAATCACCTTGATTAGTAGACAGAACGGAGCTCAATCCTAATTCAATTTGGAGGATCAATACGTGGAATCCATTACCCCTCAAATAAAAGCATGTGAGCTAACATTTTCCCACTTCTTTTTCATTCCTTATCCCAGTTGTCAAACATGATGTCCCTTAATATCATTTCAGAATCTTTGGTTGCCCAATTGTTCTTCAGCTTTTTGGGTCCTATCAAATCATAACACGCATCTCATACTTAAATTGATCACAGCCTATCGTTGTACATGTAGGGCTGCATTGGTATTGACATCCTTTTAAGAGCTATATGCCTTGTTATAAGGTGTTGTTTATGTAGCATTCCTTGGAGGATTCAAAATCTTAATCTTTCTTCTAATTGAATTTATTAATTTTATTGTCATTAATGCTCTTTTTAACAAAACCTTATATTATGTTTACATCGGACAGTTCCAAAAGTTATTCCCCCACTGAAACCTAATAGTATTAAACTCGTGCGTACACAAGGATAAGATCATCATGTGCAGGGAACATTCCCTATTTGGTGCACAGAGCAGATTGCACAAAAACCAGCATAAAGTGCATTGCTAGATATAAACATTAATATGTGATTTATGGGATTCATATTGCTTTTGATGACTAGCACTTGGCCAAGCTATGCTATCTATCCAGCACCAATTCCACGTCACTCCCACCTCTTTGTCTCCTTATTAACCATCCAAAAAACATTACGAATATGACTCTATTTAAATAATTTGTTATAGATCAGAATAAAAAAATAATACTTTTTATAAGTTAACAATAGTTTATAATTCCTAAATTTAAAGAAATTAAATAAAAAAAAACATAATTAAGTTTATGCTATAAAAAAAGTTTGATTCGTTTTATTACTTTTTTTTTTTTTTTACTTTTATAAGTACTTATAGATAAATTTATCTAAATTAAGCGTATACTCTATCTTTATATAATGTTTATATTATATCCTATATCTTTATAGTTTTTTTAAGTTTTAAATTTAAAAGTTTCTATTAAGTTCTTATTTTTTAAAAATTCATATAAATAAGTCCTTACTTATTAATGATATCATTAAAGTTGTAAATTAAAAAGATTTATTAAAACATTAAATTAATCATATTAACATTTTTAATTGTTGTTTGTTTGCCATATATCTGCATATAATTTTTAAATACTTATTTATTATAATTTAACAAAATAAATATCTAATAAATGAGTAAAAATACTAATAGAAATTGGTTCAGGTGGCAAGTAACTTAGTATAATTTAAGTAAGGTCTTGAATTTAAATTTTTGTGTATGTAAAAGTAGATTCATTTGTCACATCCAGATGCGTGACTTGAATTAGATTTGAATTAAATTGGATGAGAAAAAAAAAGTAAATAAGTAAAAATTTATTTTAAAAGTTTTGAAAGTATAAAAACTCAATTACAAACTCTTAAACTATAAAAGCATTTAAAATTTACCAAAAATATGATAACGTAAAAAGTATTTTAACCTTATATTATTAGAGTTCTTATTGTACAATCACTTTATCCCATTCTTTTATCAAACAGTATCAGATTAGCACAATCTCAATCTGAGATATTATTCGTTATAACTTTGAAGTAAGATTACCGTAGAGACATGATCGCTAGAAAATGCTATACTCTAATGCAATAATTATGAATAAGGTAAACCAGTACGTATGAAACCCATTGCTAACAACGAGATCGAAATTGACACGAGAGGTATAGGTACCTCAAGAGATGGAGAATATTAATGTCGATACGATTGGTGAGTTTTTTGGTTTATGGATTTTTAAAATATCTTTTGTTGGTTTTGAATTTTTTTTCTGAATTAATAATTATTTATTGCACTAAAAAATATTCAATATCCGTTTTGTGCTATAAAATATAGCAGTTTTAAATCGTTCTCTTGTAAAACACATCTTAAGTATGGTGTATGGAAAAAATAGTGATTCCAATTGTCGAATCTTATTAAAAGTCCATCCCAATTGTGGAGTTAGCCTTTTCAGCAGATTTTGTTTCTTCCCCAACTTAATGAATTAAGGTTTTGGCCTAAAAAACATAACAGTTCTTAAAGAAAATTACTGGGCTGAACTTGTAAAAATTACTATATATTTTAGTTTTCAGAATGACGAAATAATTTGTTTTTGACACAGCTATTTATTTTAAGTTATATTTGAGAGTTTAAATGGAGAAGAAAATAAAGGATTTGAGAGGGATGAGAAAGAAGGACATGGGAGGGGTATGTTTAATATTAGAAGGAAAGGATATGGAGGATTATTCACTGTAAACTATATTATTATCCTTTTATCTTTATATATATATATATATAATAATACAAAAAAAAAAAGTTTTATGTAAAACAATGGTTTCTCTTTAAATTTAATTTTTTCAAAAAATCATAAATTAAATATTTTTATATCTCTAAAAATTATTATTTCTTTTAAATTTATCTTCCTTCGTCTCTAATTTTTAAAACAATTTTCTCTCTAAAATTTTTTAAAATTATTTAATTTTCTCCCTCTAAAATTTTCTGGCTGTTTCTTTCTCTAAAAATTAATATCACACTTTTTAAAAATATATACTGAATACTTTTCATTTTTTCCTCTTCATTATATACATGCATATGAAGTAATTATATTTATTTATTTTACTATTTCAGCGTTCGGTTGCTAATTTGGTTGTCTATATATTTTTAATATTAATTCAACCAATGATGTTGTGATAAGAATATTCATGCATGCGCTCAAATGACATTTTATAATCCATTGTGATATGATATTAATTCGGTTCATATGGCATGATTTTGGTGATGGATCCTTGTTGGTATATGTTATGATAATTGTGATTTAGTTTGAGCATTAGTTTATGTACACTTATTTGGTTGTATATCCGGTGCCAATCTAATACTATACTAGTTATGACATTGCCCTACGTTTAATTTATATGATGTTCTAATTTTGTTTGGTGAATCTCATGCTAGGAGAGATTGGTTTTGGTAGGTTTCAAATCTTAATTATCGTATTTGATAATAATCTTCAGGATGCTATATATATAATGACGGAGACAGGGATTAAATATATATAGGTTTGACATATTTACGATCATCACATAAGGCAAATAGTAAGGATTAGAGTATAATTAATCCTTTTTTATAAATAAAAAATCAATTATTTTATATCTACTATGTTTTTTTCTCCTCCATTAGGATAACATGATTTGGCATAGGTTTGATTGAAACCAATTTTTTTAAACTCTTAATTTTCTTGTTAAAATATTCAATGGTTAAAGTGGAAAAAAAAATATTACAAAACCTGCTGAATAGATTAATAAATTAAAATAATTTTGGCATACCAAAATTTCTATGATGACACTTAATTTTGTATTTATTTGTAGATATCACCTTTCACAAGATTACAAAAGGTGACATTTGTTAATGCATGTGCTAAGATAAATTATTTGAAGCAAGCTTAATGAAAAATAAAAATTTAAAAATATTATTACCATAAAGTCCAACCCTTTGATTACTTTTATTATAAATTATTGCTATTTTAAACTTGTTATATTATGGATGACTGTTAATTTTTAAGTTAGAGTACTTTGAATTTAATATCGTGTTTATTAAATTTTGAATTATGATGTGGTTGTAAAAAAATTGTTATGCTTTGAATTAAAATTACGTAACTATACACTTTGAGTTTAATCATGTTGTGATTATCTTGTAAGGTACATGTATAAGGTAATTAAAATATTAAATGTGTTATCAAATAAAACTAATTTAGTTAGTTATTGAGCTTTGTTTGTATTATAGTTTATAGTTACTATAACTTTGTCTATATATATATATATATATTATTTTACGGTATCATTTTGTTTTCTTAGTTATTGCTTAGATAGTTTTATGATATCAAAAGTTCGATCCACAAAACTTTGAGCTTTATAATGACTTCTCATTCTACATGGCTTTTGAGCTTTGTAATGACTTCACGTTTCATTCCTCAATCGCTTTTGACTTTAACATCCATCAATCTAATTGATGAAAAATTCCTTAAATAAAAAAAAAGCTTAAGAAATATTCAAAAGATTGAAATTCCAAAAATTCATATTAAGAAAAGGAAATTAAGGGAATATTAAGAAAATATCTCACTAAAAAATATACGATAAAAACAGAATCAACAAATAGTATACTATTTTAAAATACCAACATCAACTCATCTTTACTTAGCTCCTAGCATCAATATCCTCTGACCTTTACACTGAAATCATAGGGTATGAGCACTCATCAAAATTTGGAAAAAAACAACTTAAGAACGTAAAAAAATAGTAACATTAATAAATATCTTTTATTCATAAAGAAAATAGCAAATAACTTAACTATTGTGAGACTTCTTATTGATGATATTGAATATATACAAGTTATTCTTAATGGATTATGTGATGAATACATTCCCCTAGTGACTCCAATCATATCTAAATTTGATCCATATATTGTCGTGGAGATTAAAGATTTGTTGATCCTATAAAAATAAAAAACAAGAGAAATAAAAGAGTTGATTCCTTTTCAATACAATTTTTACAAGTTAATGTGCAAAATCAAGAAACAAGTTAGGGAAGAAATTCAAATAATAGAGAACCATTCTTTAACTCAAACTGAGGAAGAGGTGATTTATAAAAATAAGAGGAAACATCAATTTTAGAGCCTAAGGAAGAAGCTTTAGTAGAAATGGCTATAGAACCTTAAATAAACCTCAATTTCAAGTTTATAAAAAATATGATCACACAACTTTGAACTTTTGTCATAACTTTGAATTACAATATTAGTGACACATCTAATAATAATTTCATTGTGAGAGCAATGGTAAATCATTGAATTTTATCCACTTAACAACATAAATTAATATTTAGAGATAAAATGATTTTGTGTTTATTTATGTATGAAATAAAACATTTATAGTGAGAGAAGAACCATATTTTGTCTCTAGTTTCATTTTTAAATTTATTAACAAAGAAACTGAGCTATTTAGCGATGATTTTTCTTGTCTTTAATCCTAATTCATCTTGTGTGTGTCACTATTTATAAATATTGATTTAGAGAGAAATGAGACATGGTAATATTTTTATCTTTGTTAAAAATGAAAATAGAGCAAAATTTTATATTTTAAAAAAAATAAAAAAAAATTATATTGACTGCATTAGAGATGGATGTTAGAGATGAATATTTTTCAGTCTCTTAAATAACATTTTTAATTTTGTCTTTGTGATAAAAAGTTAAAAAAATGGTATTAGAAACAAATTTTAGATATAAAATTGAGTTGTCTCAAACTATTACATATCAGATTTTTTTTTTCGTTAAGTGCCAACCTAAGTTAAAAATATGTTAGAGAAAAAATTTAGAGACCAAAATAGTTTCTTTTTGACAATTTTTGTCGATATCGTTCTGTTAGATAATTTGCATATCTAGTGCCGTTCTATTCTGATAGTTAGTTAAAAGTTAATTAAATATAAAAAAATTATCTGTAAATATGACAATTAATTATAAGCATTATTTCTTGTATTTTTATTTACTTTCTTTGATGATATAAACTTTATTTTTTTAAATTAACATGGTTAGTTTATATTTTGAATAATTGTTATATTTTAATTTTTAGTCAAAAAATTTATTAGAATCAATATTTTTGAATTTTAGAAAAATATAAAAATATAAATTAATTAAAAAATGATTCAAATGATAAGAAAAAATTTGCAAATTAAGATAAACAAGTTAGGTTATTGTTTACAAATTTTAGTTAGTATGTAAAAGTTATAATTTATATATTTCGGAATTATAAATATGAAAGTAGGTGGAATATAACGGATCAATTCAAACTTTTTTACAATAATATATACTAATTAAAAAATAGATGGACAAAATATGTATCGCCAAATTTAAATTATAAATCCAAAATTATTAAATTATTGTTGTAATTTAAATTTTTTATTATACATTATTTAATTTTTAATAAATTAAATTATTTTTTAGATATATATTTAATTTATAATATTTATATAAATAAGTAAAAGAAATACATATTACAGACCTAACTTGAAGAAATTACCCCCTATAAAGAGAATTCATCATTTTTTAATTTATAATATTAAATTTTTGTTATTTATAAAATTACATCCATGATTGTGTTTGTAATGTGCTATAAATTATTGAGAATGAATGTTAATATTCATAACTCTTCATATTTTTCGTAACTTACCATGTGGGAGCATGTTTTAATATTGCAATTTAAAATGTTGAAAGGAAAACTAGTTAACGAAAGCTACACATGATTGAGATTAATCAGTGACCCACGCAATCAACTAAATGAATGAAAACTAAATGTGTGTGGTGCCTAGTAGTTGAGACACACCTATAATGGAGACTTGCAATTAAATTCTCATGCACGTGCATATCTACTGCCTATTAATGACCAACATGCTAAACCATTCATATCGCACCTTACAATAATACAATGCACTAGCTCAAGCATTTGAGGCTAAGTTTCGTGACATTACATCCATTGGGTACCTTAAAAGGTCATTTTAGAGTAAGGATATATATTATCAACTTCCGGTTATTTTCTCTACTTTTCAAACCACTTATGCCACTGCCTTCAATGTTTAACATGTAATTGGTTAGTTTAGTATAGTAGCATATGTTTACGGTCTAACTTCAATATCTTCATTCAAAATATCTTTGACCCCATCAACTTGATAGGTGAGCAATGATTATCAGTTTTCCTTTTCAAATTTTCCTAGGAATTGTAGATCATTATTGGATCTTAAGTTAGCATTGTCAGTCATATATAACCAAATTTTGGTTTAGAGTTGTCGGTTTAATATTCTATCATTTGAGAAAGGTATAGGAGAAATTTCCTTTGATTTTAAGCAAAAAGTTTTACGGTTCCTTAGTATGGCTTAGATGAATCGGGTAGAAGTTCTTTCGCAGAGAAACTTGCATCACCAGATTTTCAAAGTTAAAGTTAATGATACTCAATACTTATAGATATATCGAATGCCAGCTAATTCAAATGGTACATACAGCTTATTCTTCTATTCACAACCACAATCACTTCCACAACATAATAAAGAGTTTGAAGAAAAGATTCGATTCTTCCCGCGCGCGTGGAATGCGCATTAACATATTTATGGAAGCTAACATAAGGCAGAATGCATAGAAACAATAAGGCTTCAAACACCCGCAAAGTGATCCAAACATTGAATTTCTTAATCTTGATAGTTTACTAGGATGCCTTTCCTATCACATAATACACAGTGTAGCTCCTTGGACCCTATTTAATTAGTTTATATTTTAGGAAAATGTTAACATTAGCTTTAATACAAGCAACTAATACCAGACAAATTTTATTAAAAAAAGGATTTATTATACTTTTAATAAAAAATAATTTTCATAATTTTTTATTAATAGATACTTAAACTCAATCTTAACAAAACTTTATCTTTTAATAAATTAAGATAGTAGCCTTTTGGTAGAAAAAAATTAAGACAAAATTAGATTAATATTAAAAAAATTAAAATAATATAAACTATATATAAATTTCTTATAATTTATTAAAAAACTAAAAATAAAGTGAAGTATACGTCGATGTTGCAAACAATTATATAATAAAATAAAAAATAAAATTAAGTAATTAAATGATAGTTATTTAATTTATCAAAGTTACAAATATGATTAAAAAAATTAAAATATAAAATTAATTTTATTTGATACAAGATATAAATATATTTAAATTTATTAATAAAGATAATTATTTAATAAAAAGATTAAATATTATTTGATAAGTTTATATAATATGAAACTCAAGGTAACGTTGGTAAACAAAAGTCTTAACAATTTAAAATATATAAAGGTAAAGACACTACACAATTACATTAAGAATTATTGCATTAATATGATAAAAATATTTTAATTTAATTAATTAATAAGTAAATAAATAAATTATTTTTTATAATAACAAGTAAAGAAATTTATGAGAGAATATATTTTTAATTAATTATGAAAATAAAAATGATAGGAAGTATACTTAAATTAGTGAAATAATAAATTATAATAAATAAAAGAATAAAATGAGTGTAAGAAGTTTTAGACTTACACTAGTGTGTATATATATATGATTAATCAAATATAAATATGATTAAGTCTTAATAATTTAAATAAAAGAATTTTTTAGATAATAAATTTTAATTAAATAAAATAATCATGTAGATGATTAAATTAGAAGTTAATTTTTTTAATATATTGATGGCATATAAAATTTAAGATAATATTGGTATACAAATATTTTGACAATTTATAATACATAAAGGTAAAGCCACTACACATTAACATTATAATTTTAATTTTGATAATTTAATCTTTGTTATTATCTTTAACTTTTAATCACCTAATTCCTAATTTTAATTTTTAATTCTTTTAAAATTTAAAAAAAGTAAAAAATCTTAAAATAATTCTTTACTTTGTTTAAAATTATATTTTATGTGAACTAAATTATTAATTTGAGTTACGGATCAAATTGATCAGATCTGATACTTCATTTTGATTAACCATCTATGAATTAATAAATTTATAGCTCTTAAAAGTATAATTTTATAAAGTTTTAAATTCAAATTTTTATTTATTTTGAATTCTTCAAATATAAAAATTTTAATTTTTAATGTATGATAAAAGATTAAGATCACTTATTCTTTTAAGTAGAAACAAAAATAAGTAATATTTTTATAAGAGCTAAAATAAAAATTTTGATATATATTTAAAGGAATAAAAATATATTTCAAAGGATGTTTGAAAATGAAATTTTAATCAAAAGAGGGAAAAAATATAATTTTCATTTTCAAAAATATTATTTAATTTAATATTTTGTAATATAACAAAAAAAGAGATATTATCATAAACTTAACGTCTTAACTTTTGATTTTTTATAAATATTATATAACACTTTCTTAATATAAAAATAAAAGAAAAATTACCATTTTTTTCTTTTCCATCAGAACCCCAATACATCATTAGATTACATCTTTAATAATGTGTATATATGAATACATGATAGTATAGCTATTCAAATAGTTGGGTTAAGTGGTAAGTGGAATGTAATTTTAAAGATTTTTTAATAAAATTTTATAAAATTATTAATAATTTCGTGGGTTGTTTGAATTTTTATATACATGTAAAATAAAAAAATTAAAAATATTTAAATAAAATTATTTTACTGGTAATAAAAATATAAATTAATGTATAAAATATACACATTTAAGATTTTTTATTTCAAAAAGTTTTAAATTTACTTTAATATTAACTAACAAAAAGTCAATTACAGAATGAACTGAGTGAAGCGTAGAAGAAATAGTGTGTTGGATGTGAGTTAACATATTAAATAATATAGAAAAATCATTACAAAATTTTTGAATAAAAACATTATATATATATATATATATAGAGAGAGAGAGAGAGAGAGAGAGAGAGAGAAAATTAAACCTTAAAAAAAGATAATTTTTCATTTACAGTAGACTGCTTAAACAAGATCGTTTTTAATAAAATATATATATATATCTGGTCTAAAAGAAAATAAATAAATACAGGCAAGACAATAAAAAAATTTAAAAGTAAGTAGTTTCCCTATAAAGATAATTTGCAATATAATATTACAGTATTTTTTTATTTATGCAGCTGATAAAAATTATTTTTTATTACTTTTTAATTAAATATTATTTTAATCATTATAAAAATTATATTGCATTTAATATTGATAAAAAAAAACATATTGTTAAAATAACTAAAACAAAATGTATTTGAATGCATGATTGAAGAAGGATAAAAAAATTATAAATCGATTTAACAGAGAAAGACAAAATTTACAAATTGAATCGCCTTTGGCCCGCAAATGTTGATATCGATTATCATGCTTTCTTATTACAAAATAAGCATTCATTATTCACGTTGTCAAACTCGTTTCTACTTGTCTGTGTTTGATTCTGGATAAAATCTATTATAAGATAATTAAAATAAAAATAACACTTTTATAATTCAAAATTAAAACAACATTCTTACAAAATAAAAACCATTCTTAATTAATAAATTAATTGCAGACGATAAATGTGTTTTCTAATAAATAAAACGTCATTGTATAACCCATACGAAATGAATTTGTGATATAAAATTTGGTTTAAGGAATGTAATAAACCTCTCATATGTAACCCGTTTCAAGCAGATTTTAATGGTTTTTAATTGGCCAAAGATTTTGTATGCTACTATTGTTTGATAATTAAGTAGGATCACAAATTAAACTTTTTAATTATTTTTTAAACTTAGTGATAACATATTAAATAATAAAAAGTAAATAAATTATGCTTATCATACATTAATTTTTTTAAGCAATTAATACTAATAAAATTTATTTAAAAAAACATTTACTATATTTTTAATATAATAACTATTTTTTAGAAATCAACTGTTTTTAAATATTTAAAATCAATATAAAAATTAAAATAAAAATTTCCTAAATTAAAGCCAATGGGAAACTCAAATTTACCCTCACTATTTTTATTTTTATTTTAGTTTTTTAAGATGAGAGTTTTCACTGTAGTATTCATGTTTGAGATAGTGACGTGAATCGGTCACAGTCAAATATTAGGACGTGGAAAACGCGGATTTTGGTTGACGGAATGATCCACCCAACCTTTTTTTTTTTTGTAATAAATAAATATTCTAGATGATGTTAGCTACCTAAATCGTTTTAGTTCATGAAAATATTTATTTATATAAATTAATATTTAAAAAAATATTGAGATATGAGTAAGTTTACCCTTTATAATTTTCAAACAGTACTAAATGGTCATCAATAATTAAATCTTAGTAACATGTACAATGCTCGTATGTGTTTTTATTTATAATAAATATATATGTACAATTATTCTAAATAATAAATTTTATAAAATTATTGTAACTTAAATCTATAACTATATGTACGTGCCTCTGCACACTTGAGAAGCAAAAATCGTTATTCTATTTCTGAGTTTCAATTCACACTGTGAATGTGTGTAAACGAAGTCGTGTGATTCTGACCTCTCCAAAAGAAAAGTTTAAAATAATAAATTGTCATATTGTCATTTTCTTTCCCCCCTTCCAACCTTCAAGTAACGAGACAATTTCCTCTTCATTTCTAGTTTTCCACTCGTTCCTCGCGTTTTCATTATTTTATGGGCACCTCATCCTGCATGCTTCTTTATTAATTTCTAAGTGGCCTTCACAAGACCAAGAAAAGAAAACTCAAGTTAATTCATGACCCTACCACTTTGTTGCCAAAAGGAATAATTCTAATTTGATACCTGCAACAGTGCACTTCAATTTTGCCCAAAAAAAAATTAATTAAAACGCATGCTTCTTTACTCTTTAGGAAGCAAGTACTCAAACGATTACTGATACAGGAGAGATTTTTTTTAGAGAAAAATAAATAAATAAATAAAATTTATAATCTTAAATATTGGATTTATCTAGCATTACTTTAAAGAAATAATTTCAAGTATGAAAGAGATGAAATTTAATTTTTAAAATAATAATATAAAAAAACTCTTTTAGCTAAAAAGTTTACACATGTATTGTCTTCAAGTAGGGTGTGTCCGATGTTAATTTGTCCATCATTTTTCAACCATTTTTTTATATCTCAAATGATATTAGCATATTTAATATTTAAAGTCTAATATATTTTTAACCTGTTTAATATGTGTATTGTTAAAAATTCTAATGAATCGTGAAACTATTCTGAATTAGGGATGTTAATACAAGTTAACTCGTCTTGACCTGTCTTTAGCCTACCTAAACATGGACTGGGCTGGGTTGGGTTAGGTCAGGCTAGTTTTAAATGTGAATAAAAAAGTGTAGCCTGTCCAGTTTAGGGTTGGGCCATGGGCTGGTTCGCCAATCCGTTCAAAAATTAATTTATAAAAATATTAAATTTAAAAATGTAAAAATTATTTATATTTACAAATTTAAAATAATAAAATATAATTTAACTATAACTTTATAATCTTAAAACACACAAATTTTAACAACTTATCATAAACCATAATCTATTAATCAACAAAATAAAATAAAGTAATAATTTATAACAATTTTGAAGTCTTAATCAAAATAAATAGTTTATGAATCAAACTTGAAATCATTAAACATAATTCACAAAGTAAAATAAAGTTCCAAATTACAACAACTTTAAAGTTTTAATCATCATCCTCTAAATTAAAAATATTTGAATTTGATGTTGCATTGGAAGAAAATGCTTGGATGTTTTGTATTGTCATCCTCATCACTCACATCATCTCATTTATATCCATGGTTGCATATTACAATTAAAAAAGATAATTATTAAAATTAAATTTAAAATAAAAAAGTTGATACTTCAAATTGGTATAATAGTAACACGAAAACAAAATAAATTATCATTATTACCAAATTCATGCAACTAATTACGAGTACACATCAAAGCTTCTACATGTTTTGACAAGAGATGATTCTTATATATGTTAAGGACATGTGAGTCAATGCTAAATACATATTCAGATGCAACAGTATTAATAGGAATACTTAGCACATCACGTGCTAATATTAATAGTTTAGAAAATCAACTTTTATTATTCTTCCACCATTTTATAACATCTAAATCATTATGATAATTAATTTCAATAATGGACTCCTCCAAATAAAGATCAAGTTGAAATTTTTCAACCTTAGAAACTTGTTGTGACTTGTGCAATTTGAAGTCCTTGACATAGTCAACATGTCAAAAGTAAGTAGATAATGTGACATAAAGATTTTTAAAAATATAATAAAAAATCATATAATCATTAACTAATAAAATTTTAAACTTACATAAAAGACAAGAGATGTGTAAATCTTTGATTCCTTAGGCACTCTAGAAGTAGAAGTTGAGGAATAAATATCATTGTCCACACTAGAAGTTGGGCTACAATAATGTTCAAATAGTTTATACAATTTTTCTTTAACTTGTTGCACTTTTGTTTCACAAGTAGAAGCATCAACTTTTGAATAACAATAATACAATAATTCAAGATTCATCCTCGGGTTAAGAATTGCTCCTAATGCAAGCACAATACTATAATCATCCCAATTTTTTTAAAACTTTACAATCATTTTTTTCACCCATGTTTCTATTTGCATAAACTTTCAACAAGCATCAACTTTTGAATAACAATAAAGACAATGCTTTTGAATTATCTACACCAACAACTCGATCAATGCAATCCTTAAATTTTCTCATTCTACTCTTTGAACCTTCACATATTTTATGTTTTCTCTAATCTTGTGTAAGACATCACTAGCAACCTTCAACCCTTCTTGAACAATTAAATTTAAAATGTGTGCAGAAGGAATGATAGACATCTCTTGTTTAAGTTTCTCGTTCTCTCTCATGTACACTTTTACTACATCATATCTAATAATATTCTAAGAAATAGGATTTAAATATGGATTCACATATTGCATCCAAGTCCTAATCTTCGTATGTTCAGCAAAATTAAAAGGCAAACCATATTCAATGATTGTAGCTGCTAACATATTCACCTGATATCATTTGATCTACCTTACGAGATTTTTGTTTTCCTTACATATTTACCATCATTTGACCAACATCTTCAAATTTAATCTCTTTACACATTATAACATGATGATTTAAATATGATGTCTCATACCTTTTACCTCCACATTTATACTCATTTCTGCAGTTATTACATTTTGCCCTTTCAATTCCATCGTCACCTAATTCCATCTTGGTGAAAAATTTCCAACAATCAGATGTGGTTACTTTAACTCTTTTCTTAACATCAATAAATTTAGATATAGTACACTCCACATTATTATCACTATAAGTAAGATATTAGAGCCTTCCATGTCCGTTTCACAAGAATAAAAACTGAAAAAAAAAATTACTACAAATTACAAACAACACAATTACAAAAAAATAATATAAAATAAAATACATAATACAATTATAATTATTATGAGTATGTGATATAATTCTTATCATTCAATTTCTTAAGTAGACATTGAAATAAAACTATAATTATATTAATATTTAAAAATAATAATCAAACTTATTTGATCATTCATAGCCAAATAGAAACAACATAATTACATAATTGTAAATAAAAATAAAAAATAAATTCAAAATACAATTACAATTATCTTAACATTTAAAAATAATAATCAAAATTCAGAATCCTATTTGTTGTATATTTAAATTTTTCATTATTTTCATTACACCATAGAAACTATAATTAACTAAATTGCTCCACATTATACCAGAACCATATTCCCTTAATTCTGTTAGGTTCCTTCCTACTTCGAAGGTACCAATATCTTTAACAAAACTAATGAGTTATAAATTATTTATTTAATTGGATATCATATATTTCAATTTGTAAATTGGTGCAGGGGTGGATAAGTAGCACAATACAGACTAAACACTAACTGAAGGGAAGGATTTAGACCAAAAACAAATACTATAAAATCATATATGTTTGAAAGGATTGGTTAAATACAAATTGAATTATTAGTTTATAATATGTATTCATGCATAATAGTTAACGACATTGTAATAGATTTTTATAATTTCTCTTATCATAAAGAGAGATAGAGACAACAAGAGGTTAAGGCCTAAGCGTGCCATTGTGTGGTGCCAAGGGAGAGAGAAGTTGATATCCAGTGACTACTGTAGCAGTGCTGTGGTGATTTAAAGAAACTGAGAAAGAGAAAAATGCTATGTGGTGGGTGACTGCGGCTGGTATATGGGGAGAGCTTGAATATATATATATATATATATATATATATATATATATATATATATATATAGAGAGAGAGAGAGAGAGAGAGAGAGAGAGAGAGAGAGAGGTTGAGGAACTGAGCGTGCCACTGTGTGGTGTTAAGGGAGAGAGAAGTTGCTATCCATTAGTTGTAGGGGTGCAGTGGTGATTTGAAGAAGCTGAGAGAGAGAAAAGATGTTATGCGGACTGCGATGGGTGTAAGTGATTGCGGCTGGTAAAGGAGAGAGCTTGAGGGGTAGAAAATAAAAGTAGGATTTTTTTAGTTTCTTTTAAATATTTAATGGTTCAAGTCCGGTCCAACATAAGAATTTTTTTTTAAATGGTAGGCCAACAGGCCCACCCACCCCAAACCTGTTCAGACCCCATTTTCAAATGGATTATGTGGTGTAGGTTATGCAGGTTATTGGATTGAAGGTATATAACCTGACCCGCTTAATTTAGTAGGTTATATGGGCCAGCCCGACGGGCAGGTCCAAATTCACATCCCTACTTTGAGCCAATTCTTATCCTTATTTTTAGTAAGAGCATTGAAACCATTTTTTTTTCCTAAGCTCTTTCATCATTATTAATAATGAATTCAAAATTCTAATAAGTTTCTCAATGAACTCAACACTCTAGGTGGGTCTGAGATTGCTTCACTTGTTCACATAAATAAAACTGGTTGGTAAGGTTCATAATATTAAGCATAATTTTATAAATTGAGATCTTTTTTCTAGGAATATAATCAACATTCTTGGCCTTCAATATCCACCATAATGTAGCTAAAATAAGTAAGAATTATGTTGAGTCATAATCTAGTTGTTGTCATCAAAGGAAATTACAAATCCTTCTTTTCATAGAACTGCATGAACCCAAATTTCCTTATTAGATAGTCTTTGACATAGTAGAGAGTGTACTCAGTGCAAGTGTGACATCTCAAGAAAAATGGATGAAGACACCAAGTTCTTATGATGAATGTTGATCTCAATTTATAAAATTATATTTGATGTTATGAACCTTACCAACTAGTACTATTCATGTGAACAAGTATTATAATCTTAAGCCTACCAGGAGCATTAGGTTCGTTAAGAGGCTAATCAAAATTTTAAATTCATCCTTAATATAATAAGAGTGCTTGGGGGAGCTTAGGAAGAGCTACTTTCGACTGGTCTTATTAGAAATAGATATGGAATTTGGCTTAAAGGACCTTTAGGTTCATTGGCATTTTAGACAATATCTATGTAGAACTCATAGTCATGCTTTAGAGGTTGAAAATGGCTTGGAATCTAAACATCAAACATCTCTTGTATTAGTCTAACTATGACCTTGTAATAGAAATTGTTCCATATTTCAACAAGTATGTTAATTTTATTTGGGATTTAAAAGTGAATGAGAAAAGACTAATAAATTACCATTATATACATTTTGCATGAAAGCAACACATGGGCAAAGTTTTTTTATAAGTTGAGAGCTTCTTTATATTGTGGTTTCAAAAATTGAATTTCTGCATTTACAAATTTAAAATTACTTCTCTAGATTGATGCTAGGAGAGTCTTATATATGATATTGTAAATTTTTTTCTTTTATTTGTTTCTTTACTTTCCTAAAAAAATAAATTTATTTTATTAAACAAGTTTTTTCAACCAATTGAGATGCATTGGCAAGCATATTCTATATTTCAAATTTTGTAGCTTTTTTCAAAGCTAAGACTGTAAATTCTAATTATAGTTTTATCTGTAATTTAAAATAATTATAAAAAAATATTAAATAATTTTGATCACAATTCGAATATTCTTCTTTGATTAAACTATTTTTATCTCTTAATTTTTGTTACAAATAACGTTAAAAAAAACAATTAAACCTCTTAATATAATTTAAGTGATAGAATTGTAAGTCGTGATATAAAAATAGATGAATTCAAACTACACAATACATATTTTATAATTTATAAAAAAATTAAATAAAAAATAATCCCTAAAATTATACATTCTTTTAAAACTAGTCGTTGTAACAATTTTTTATAATAGTTGCCATGTGATAATACCAGTTTTATATGTAATACTTAAACAGTTAATTAGTCCTACAAAATATATTTTTTATGAATTAGTTTCTGTTAATTTATTTTATCTTAATCTTGTAAAATTTTAAATAATATAAGTTTTTATGATTATATTTAACACTAAAATATTTCACTATTTAGAATCAACTAATATGTAATGTTTCAATAATTTTTAAGTCTTTTGCTTTTATTATTATGAAAAAAGAGGCTATATTCCTATTATTTAAGATGAAACATGATATAATAAAAATAAATCTTATCACTTCACATGTAATGGAGAACATCTCTATTATCTTAGGTAATAAAAAAATGAAAATATAGATTCAAGAGTGCATAATGAAGTAGGTCTTAGAATATTAAACAGTAAAACTTTTTTTTAATTATTTTTGAAATTCTCCTCAAAAAATAATATTTTGTTCGAGTATTTTTAAGGAAAAGATGAAATGCAATATATTATCTAAATAAAAAATGTTGATTCAAGAAATATCATAAAGGTTTATTTTTTTTAAAAAAAATTTAGAAATAAAACTAAAATTAAATTAATAGAGACTAATTTTTAAAAGTGTATTTTTATACTTATTCAAGTCTTGCCATAAGGTAGGAGTGCTAATAATCACATGTAACATTATTTATTTAGTCATCGCTTAGTGACTCTTAATCAATGATAAAATTTATTTTCAAAAAATATATTTTTCAAAACTAAATTTAATAAAAATTTTGAACTCATTTCAAGAGATGATATATTTTTAGAAACTATGTCCTTTTTCAAACCATTTATAAATATATAATCCGAAAATCGTATTCAGATATTAAAATAATAATTATACATCTTTTTTCTCTTTTTTTTTATCCTAAATAAATAAAGTGTAACAAAAAGTATTATTTATGAATTATAATCCTAAATTAGACTGTTTTAAATTAGCCTTTTTTTAAAAAATAAAAATTAACTTCCTAGAAAGTCTTTTAAAATAATGATTCTCTAATTTTATTTTAAACACACACTTCTGTCATAATAATATATAAATTTTACAATTATAAATATTATTTTATGTATATTATAAAATTCCTATCAAAGATATTGATAGACGATGCTGAGTCGTTATCAAAACAACTAAGTTTTTTAAAAATTTTGTAGTATAGAGCCAAACTTAAATCGATTTACAGAGACATATATTCGGTCAAATTCAATTTTAGGTTTTCTTTAAAAAAATGTAAATAAGGTTTTTGGGATTTTAAAAATTACAAATTAATCGAATTGAATTACAAACAAAATAAAATTGAGTAAAAATGAATTAAGAAACATCAATCTACAAAATATCAAATGCGTGTAATTTTGCCTATCACAATCAATATATAAAGATTTAAATTCACGCTTGAATAATCACCCAATTCAATTATTAATTTAATCAAATAACATAATTGAACAAAGTTACAAATTAAATTAAATAATCATTTAATCTATTCTGCATTAATTATCAAATCAAAGCATCAATTGAGTCCTAATTGGAATTCTAACAATAGAAAAGTTAATCACACTTGCAATACACAATTATGAGATTAGATAGAAAAAGAGAACAAACTTGGAGCAATTTAGTGTAGAACTCAAGTCAAAATTACAGCATTTGGATTTCACAGATTAAACGAGAGGTTTAGCCTTCCATCGAAGCACTTAACCCACTCAATAATGAGAAAAGAACTAGAGAGTTCTAGAAAAAGTAAAAACAAATATTCTTATTTCGGCCAAGTTTCAAAATTCTAAAGTGTTTTTATCACTTTCCTTAAATCATAACTTTATTAGTCTATTTATAAGCTCTGATTAGAGTAATCTAAATAACCAAAATTTGGGCCTTAATTATAAATACAAGCCTAAATACAATTTATCTAATACAAAGGGTCCAAATATAATTTCGCAATAATATTCAGCAAATCTTTCTTAACTTCAAAAAATTATAAAAAATTAAAATCAATTTCAAATCCAACAATCCATATATGTATTTTGAAATCCTAGATGTGTAAAATCCAATGCAACTAGAATCAACCAAAAATGATATTTGTATAAAAAGTGATGACTGAAAGAATAGTCAGAGGTCAGAATAATTAAAAAATATAAAATTAAATTATTTATTTATAATAAATTCAATTTATTCTAATAAATAAAAAATAATAAAAATTCTAAAAACAAAATATATTAAAAATATTTATAAATTAAAATAAAATTATAAATATAAATATAAAATATATTACATGTACATAGTAATATTTTATCAAATAATCATTCTTATAATAATATAAAAAATCACCATTCTAAAAACTAAAAGTAATTAATTTTTATTATATTAAAACTATTTTTAATTTTAATATGTTCTGTTAACTATCTTATTGATATACAAAAACTCTTTAATATATTACCTTAACATTTCATACACTGCTGTTTTTTTAAATCTTTTTATTACAATATAATTGAAAAGTATTAATCAATATTATCATTTTAAACTTAGAAAAAATGAATGAATAAAATATGCATATAGAATTCCTTTTTAAAAATTGACAGAAAAATGGAAGTTAGTCTATCCTTTCATTTTACTCAAACAAATAAAGTGTAACATAAAAGAAGTGCCGTGCAACAATCATTTCCCACATGCAGATCAAACCCATGTCCCACAATTTTCCCTTCCTCCTTTCTTTATGTTTATTAAACAATTTTTTTGGACAAAGTTTGGTAAAACATAATAAATAAATATATTAATTTGTTTTCTCCCAGAGTTTCCAAGGAAAGTTTCGGATCCGGATCCTCTGCAGTTTTGGCGGGAACTGCAGGGCGCAGTGCGTTTTCGCTTAAGCTAATTTGTCCGCTTAAGCGAAACTTTAGGACCATTCGCTTAAGCGAAAGTGAAGGCTTAAGCGAATAGAAGTTGGAGAGCGGTTCATTAACAACCGCTCTCCAAGAAAGACTTTTGAGAGCGGTTCACGTAACCGCTCTCCAAGAAAGACATTAGAGAGCGGTTCCTTAACAACCGCTCTCCAAGAAAGACTTTAGAGAGCGGTTCCTTAACAACCGCTCTCCAAGAAAGACATTAGAGAGCGGTTAATGGAGAACCGCTCTCCAACACATCCGGATTTCTGTTTCGCTTGGGCGGACTGTAAATCGCTTAAGCTGTTATTGAATCGCTTAAGCCTTGACCAGCGATTTTAGTTGAAATTAAGCGAATTTGAGGCAGAGAGCTATTATTTCAGGCATGCGAAATGGCTTAAGCGAAACTGAATTGGCTTAAGCGAATTGTGGAAGGGCTTGAGCTAGGATTTGAATTTGTGAGCGAATATGAAAATCGCTTAAGCGAGTATGGGAGCTTAAGCGAATATATCAGAAATTTAAAAAATTATGCAGAAACGGCAGCATGCAAAACAATGGCTTAAGCGAATATTAATTAGCTTAAGCGAGCGATAACAGGGCTTGAGCCCAAATTTGAATTTGTGAGCGAAAATAAATACCGCTTAAGCGAATACATGAGCTTAAGCGAAAATATCAGAATTTAAAAAAATTATGCAGAAACAGCAGCATGCAAAAAAATGGCTTAAGCTAATATTAATTGGATTAAGCGAATGGTAACAGGCTTGAGCCAAAAATTTATTTTCCCAGCGTATCAAAATTAGCTTAAGCGATGCCATGGGCTTAAGCGAATCAAAAAGAAAATCCTAACATTATGCAGAAACAGACAGCATGTAAGAGGGCTAAATAGACTGGATTACATCTGTTCTTCAACATACATCTTCCACCAAAAACAGTTTATAATGACTTTGGCACGATTGTGAATAAATATTAAAATCCATCAATGAAAAAGTATAGAATTCACCATTGGGAAAGTAAAGAGAAAATATATTACATAACAGAAAATGTTTAGTCATTGATATCCATTACAATAAAATCCTAATTCTAATCATGGGTCTCCTATATTGTCCTCTTCTTGCATTGGTTGTGGCCCATCTCCCTCATCATGTCTCCCTTCTTCCTCTAAGTTTTGATGTTGTTGTACATCTCCCTCTTGATGATCGTCAATGTCCTCATTGGCTCCTTCATCCGGATGTGATACATGATCTTGTGGAGTTTGTTGTTGAGCTAGAAAGACAGGGTTGTCTCCAGGCCACGATACAGTCGCTGCAAAAAACTCTGGTGTTGGCCATGGAAAAGCAGATGGCTCACCATGATGTTGATGTAGAGTGAACCTGTGGAAAGAGAAAATCAGGCATGGTTGCATAATTGATTACATATATTAAAATATTAAATAAGAAAAGGGCTAACTTGTAGAACGACTCATTCAACTGAGTGTAAGCGCGATTAGTTGCTGCCAATTGTTGCTCTATGTGGGTTAGATGGCATAGCACTCTTGAATCTGTTTGTGGCATGTCAGGCATGAATGGTTGTGTTGGCTGTGATGTAAGCGGTACAGATGAGGAGGGTTGAGAGGAAGGTCCTGCAGGCTGTTCCAATTGATTGGTGCAATAATTTCTGATGAACTGGGAATTGATTGGTTTCTTCAAACTAATAGTTTGAGCAGCGCTCTCTGGAATGATAACACTTTGGGAAGCACATAAAGCAGTGATGAGTGCTGGAAATCCCAAAGGTTTTGTTGCTGATGCAGTAGAGGAGGTGTTGGAAATAACAAATTGGTGCAGCTCATCTGAAATGATTGCTGCTATGTCAACGGATATCCCTTGCATGATACTGTATATGAGATATGCTCGAGGCATCCGAAGATCTGAGGTGTGTGTGGTTGGAGCAATGTTAGCAAGGATAAATGATGTCCAGATTTGGGCCAAAGTATTCAGAGATTGTCTTTTGAACCTCATTGGCTTCCCAGCAGCATTTGTTTCATATGATTTTCCAGGGATGCATAAGGCCTCAGCTACAGCATGATCCAAAAAACCTGAGAATCGCTTTCGGCGTTGCTGGTATTGGCATAGCTGCCCTTCTTCTAAGGTCAAAGGGTTGCCTAACAAAGCTGAAATTGCATCTCTATCATAAGCAACTGGGTGCCTTCGAACCCAAGACCTCTTTTCTGACCTTTCTGGTATCAATGGCCAAGCATTTGCATAAAACTCTTTGACGATTACCTCATTAATTTGGTTGGGGAGATTTGCCAAGAATTCCCATTTTCTTCTCCTAACCTCTTGCATAAATTCTTCATACTCTCCTTCTTGTAAAGCTACCTTTCTCTCAGGTAGCAAATCTCTAGCTTGTAAATCAATAAATCTCTGAGCCTTGGCCCTAGTTTTGAACCTATATCTATCCCATGATATGACTTCTGTTTGTGTTTGAGTCGCTGGTGGTGAATGTTCAATAGGTTCATCATGCTGTTGTGAAGTTTGGCCAACTTCTGGTCTCTGCCTCTTTCTTTGAGGAATTGATTTTTTTGGTGCCATCCTATGCAGTCGAAAAGTGACAAAAAGCATTTCCAGCAGAATATAAATGAAACAGAGGTTATATACCCATGCAAAACTTCACAAATAACACGAAGGGGAAGACCCCATAATGCAAAAGAAGAAATGTAAATGAAATAGAGTAATAGATGATCTACAATTGTTTAGGGTTCAGGTTTGTACCTAAGGAAACAATTTTCTGAAGGCTTTGAAGCTGTGGACTATAGGACAGAGGTTTGCTCAGCTTAAGCGAGTAGCAGAGACTTCCTTGGGTCAGGGTTTTTCGCACACTTTGCCGCCCCGCCGTTACGCCTTTAAGTGGCTACCCTCGGGGCAGTCCTAGATCTGTGCCCTCTTGCTCGCTCGTTACGAGAGTGCTCACCGCAAGCTGAGGAGGTAGGGGTGATCCCTCTCTTCACTTCACTCTCACTCCGTTAATGAAGATAGTAACTGGAAAGGAGATTTAATATGGACTTAAGAGAGCGGTTCAATTTTAACCGCTCTCCAATATTGACTTAAGAGAGCGGTTTATACAGAACCGCTCTCAGAAGTACTCGTCTGAGAGCGGTTCAAAAAGAACCGCTCTCATAAGTACTCTTCTGAGAGCGGTTCAAAAAGAACCGCTCTCATAAGTACTCTTCTGAGAGCGGTTTAGCAAGAACCGCTCTAAGAAATTTTGGAGAGTGGTTCCTTTTAACCGCTCTCAGAGTCTGTTTGATGAAGCCATAGATGAACTTCTGAGAGCGGTTCAAATATAACCGCTCTCCAAGTCGCTTATGAGAGCGGTTATTATTGAACCGCTCTCAGAAGTTCAAAATGGATAGCGGTCCAAAATGAACCGCTCTTAGAGAGCGGTTTGGTTAAGCTATAATGAACTTCTGAGAGCGGTTCATATATAACCGCTCTCCAAGTCGCTTATGAGAGCGGTTATTATTGAACCGCTCTCAGAAGTTCAAAATGGATAGCGGTCCAAAATGAACCGCTCTCAGAGTGCGGTTTGGTTAAGTTATTAATGAACTTCTGAGAGCGGTTCAAATATAACCGCTCTCAGAAGTGACTTGGAGAGTGGTTATATTTGAACCGCTCTCCAAATTGTAACCGAAATCTCACTGAGCGACTATATAGGCTTAAGCGAGTTATGCAAAAAAAATTGGCGCCAAATACAGTGTATTGACGTATTTCTTAAGAAAGTTCACTTCTGTTGACGTATATGTTCTTACAAGCTTTGACAAAGCAAGTTCACTTCTGTTGCTCGCCATTTTGGGAAATTTTTTGACAAATATCATTTTCAAAGAGATAAGGCGTAAATAAGGTACACCTTTACTCCATAATCTTTTTAATGCATATGGTTACAGAAATTAATGTAGCTCATCTTTATTATTATTTTATTGGAGTATAGAGATAGTCACAAAGATGGATGTCCCAACGAAACCAAGTGTCGGATTAGAGTTTGAGGGTCTTGAACAAGCATGGCAATTTTGGTCTGAATATGGAAGGCTAACAGGATTTGGAGTGAGGAAACAATACTTTAACAAGCGAAAGAGAGATAGTGTCATCACGGGTTGCAGATATGTTTGTTGCAAAGAGGGACATCGAAAAGAAGATAAAAGGGATCCACAAGTGACAAAGCATCGACAAGAAACTAGAACTGAATGTCTTTCCAGAATAGCATTGTCTTTGGCAAACAATAATAAATATGTCATTCATGAATTTATTGAAGAGCATAATCACCCGTTACAATTGCCAGAAACGACACACATGCTTGCTTCTCATCGTAATATAACTGACGTCCAAGCTCATGAAATTGATTTGGCTAAGGCATCGGATTGCGACAGAAGGCATCATTTCAACTAATGAGCACACTTGCCGGACACCAAGCTAATGTTGGGTATACTCGCCTAGACGCAAAAAATTACTTGAAGGCAAAGAGACAAAGGGGAATGGTATACGGAGAAGTTGGTTGTTTAATGCAATATTTTCAGCGACAATTAGTAGACAACCCATCTTTTTTTCATGCGTACCAAATGCATGCAGAGGAGCAAATCACAAATGTTTTTTGGGCGGATGCAAAGATGGTAATTGATTATGGGTTTTTTGGTGAAGTTGTATCATTAGACACTACATATTGCACCAATCGAGCTAATAGACCTCTAGCATTGTTTTCTGGTTTTAACCATTATAGAGGCGTTGTTATCTTTGGAGCAGCCTTATTGTATGATGAAACAGCTGAATCATTTCAATGGTTGTTCGAGACATTCTTGGAAGCACACAACAACAAAAAACCTCAAACTCTTTTTACAGATCAAGACCAAGCAATGGCAAAGGCACTTGTCCAAGTAATGCCTGAGACACGTCATGCTTTATGCACGTGGCACTTAATGCAAAATGGAATAAAGCATTTGGGAAATTTTATGAAAGGAGGGAGTCATTTCTTACGAGATTTGAAACGATGCATATATGACTTTGATACTTCAATTGAGTTTGAGGAGGCTTGGATAAGGTTGATTACAGAATACAATGTTCAAGAACATACTTGGATTACTTCACTGTATGGTATAAAAGAGAAATGGGCATCATGTTATCTCAAGGATTATTTAACCCTTGGAATGCGTAGCACTCAATTAAGTGAAAGTTTAAATTCTGACTTCAAGGCATGTATGAGACCTGGTGTTGACATCAAGCAATTCTTTGAACACTTTGAACGGGTGGTTGAAGACAAACGTTATAACGAGCTCAAGTGTGAGTATGACTCTCGTCACAAACTAGCCATGTTGCGATATGAGGTATCACCAATACTAATACAAATGGCTAAGGTTTACACAAATGTAGTGTATAATTTATTTCAACAAGAGTTTGCTCAATTCTTAGCTTGTTGCATATCGCAAAGGATTGAAACTCCTCATTTGATTGAATATGTAATTACTAAAGTCAATCAACAAAGATCATGGACAGTTACATTTGATCGTTCCTCAACTACTATCAATTGCTCTTGTAAAAAATTTGAAACATTTGGTATACTTTGTTGTCATGCTTTGAAAGTGTTTGAAGCCAATGATGTAAAGGTTGTTCCTGACAAATACATACTAAAGAGATGGACAACACAAGGACGCTGTGGTATTATTCACAATGTAAAAGGAATACCAGTGGAAGGAGATCCTAAACTGAGTACTACACGCAGATACCGACACCTAGCATGTAAAATGATTAGGTTGGCCTCTGAGGTTTCTAGTTCAGAAGAATATTGTCAATTAGTGGATGAAAGTATTAATAATTTAATCATTCAAATCACAAAGCTTCGCTTACAACCACAAGATAATGACAACAATAACAATGATGGTGTTGATAAGGTCAATATTCATGGTATACAACCTAAGGGATTCAAGCATAGACCTACTACCAAGAGGAAAGGGTGTAAAAGATTCAAAAGTTGGGTTGAGCTACAAGAAAAAAAGAAGAACAAAAGTCCAACTTTAGGTCAATCAGCATCTCAGGTACTTTCTTATAACCACTTTTATTGTCGATTAATGCATTTATTATAACTTCCTTGTTATAACCATATCATTAATTTTACTGTGCTTAAATGTTTAAGGAATATCAACCAATGTTAGGTTCATCATTTCAAGTACATTGTTCAGCACCTCCATATTATGATCCCTGAAACTTTCATCCAGCAATTAAGTTTCATGATTTGTTGAAGGTAAGACTAATAAACTTCCATCCATTCTTCTTTTTTGTCATCTATTCTTGTTCATTATGTGTCTTCTTATATCTCTTTTAATTTTGTAGGAACAACTTGATGATACTAATACTTCAATCCTTGATCAAAATTGATTTCGCAATTGGCAAAAGTTCTTTTGTTTCTAAGCTAAATTTGTATTTATAAACTGTTTTTGGTGGAGGATGTATGTTGAAGAACACATGTAATCCAGTCTATTTAGCCCTCTTGCATGCTATTTTTTTGCATGCTGCTGTTTCTGCATAATTTTTTTAAATTCTGATATTTTCGCTTAAGCTCATGTATTCGCTTAAGCGGTATTTATTTTCGCTCACAAATTCAAATTTGGGCTCAAGCCCTGTTATCGCTCGCTTAAGCTAATTAATATTCGCTTAAGCCATTGTTTTGCATGCTGCCGTTTCTGCATAATTTTTTAAATTTCTGATATATTCGCTTAAGCTCCCATACTCGCTTAAGCGATTTTCATATTCGCTCACAAATTCAAATCCTAGCTCAAGCCCTTCCACAATTCGCTTAAGCCAATTCAGTTTCGCTTAAGCCATTTCGCATGCCTGAAATAATAGCTCTCTGCCTCAAATTCGCTTAATTTCAACTAAAATCGCTGGTCAAGGCTTAAGCGATTCAATAACAGCTTAAGCGATTTACAGTCCGCCCAAGCGAAACAGAAATCCGGATGTGTTGGAGAGCGGTTCTCCATTAACCGCTCTCTAATGTCTTTCTTGGAGAGCGGTTGTTAAGGAACCGCTCTCTAAAGTCTTTCTTGGAGAGCGGTTGTTAAGGAACCGCTCTCTAATGTCTTTCTTGGAGAGCGGTTACGTGAACCGCTCTCAAAAGTCTTTCTTGGAGAGCGGTTGTTAATGAACCGCTCTCCAACTTCTATTCGCTTAAGCCTTCACTTTCGCTTAAGCGAATGGTCCTAAAGTTTCGCTTAAGCGGACAAATTAGCTTAAGCGAAAACGCACTGCGCCCTGCAGTTCCCGCCAAAACTGCAGAGGATCCGGATCCGAAAGTTTCCCCGTTAATACTCTCCAATTGCTTTATCTTTTAACTTGTTTTGACCTCAAACTCCGGAACTTGCTCTCTCCCTCCCTCTATATATAACCCTTTCTACCCTCATCTCTCTCATCGCACTCTTCTTCACATTCTATCATCCTCGCTTCTCTCTTTACATCACCTCACTCAGTTCTTCTTTTTCTTAGTATTTTTTTAGGAAATTAATTAAATGGAGGAAACTGTGGTGCCAAAGAGGCCTAGAGAAGAACCTCAAGTGACAGAAGATGCACAAAATATTTGTCATGAAAAAGAGTCGTCTAAGAGGCACAAACCATACAACAACATACTCTCTCTTCTTGAATCAGAGGAATTAGAGGACTCCACCCAAGACCTCTCTCCTTTCATCACAACCCTCCAACAAGAAATCACCAACTGTGCCTCAGATTCAGATACCCTTTTGACCCAAGAACACAAACTCACCACCACCTCGACACCCAATAGTTTAGAGAAATCTTCAACCTGCACCACTCATCATTCTAATGACACCGTGAAGGATGATGATAAAGAGAGGGTCATGAGACACCTTCTAGAAGCTTCTGATGATGAGCTTGGGATTCCAAACAGAGTAGAAGGGTTACTTGATTTTGGTGAAGACGGGTTTAACAGTGGAGACATGTTTTCTTCTATATGTGATGGGTTGTGGGAGCTTGAAGATGAAACTGCTAATTACTATGCTTTGTTGCAATCTGGACTCTTTCTTTAGTTTCTCTTGCTTCCTTGGAGGCAATAGGCAATAGAAAATAAGAAAAACAAAGTTATTGAAGGTCAAGGTGAAATCTAAAATGGAAAATTGAGGGCATTTTTTTCCTTTGTTTTTCATTTTTTATCCGCCCTTTATGCGAAGATCATGGGTTGCTTATGTGAACGTGGTTGGGTTATTAAATTAGCAGTACTGTTGAGGTCGATTTGTTTCAGAAACTACAAAGACCATTTGGGCACATATTCATATTAAACAAAGTGATTAGTCGTGATCTATTTAACTTTTTCTTCATTAATGTTATTTTAATCGTATCTTGACTTTTCAGGTTAAATAAAATGGGCTTCGCTTTGTTCTTTTAATAATGTCAGAATAATATTTTTTGATATTTTTTGTGCCAAGCACATTTTTGTCATTATAATTTTAGTTTAATTATATTTTAAATTTTTTTTATTATATTCAATGGGGCTTAACGACTAAATGAACAGAAAATCTAATCAATCATCGTAGGTAAACTAGCTCCGTAGTCATTCCCACAAAGGAGAGAAACAAGTTGCATAAAGGAAAAATTCAAAAGTTTATACCCAAAAGATTCATAGCAAACCAAAAAACAAAAGAAATTAACACACCTATTAGCCTTCCTATATTCATCGGATATACAAACAATCTAAATTTTATTAGTTTATATGTAATTTTGATCCCTTAATTTTAATTGTTTATATTTTATTTTATTTATTGTAAAGTCTCTCTATTTTATTAATAATTAATAAAAAATATAATTAAAATATGTATTGTGTCATCCGTGTATATTGAAAAATGTATAAACTTAATATAAAAATGAAAGGCAAGATATATGACATGTAGCATAAGATAGTTTTGACTTTTTTATTTTAAATATTTCGTATGTTTTTTTTTTTTATCAATTTATACAAATTAATATGATCACATCAAATTTTACTTACAATATTGGATGAAATTTTGAATAAAAATTTGATTTTAAACATTAAAATATTATGAGGACTTACTATTATTAATTAAAACAAAGGCCGGGATCAAATATAAATTATGATATAAAACTATAAAATTTAATTAATTTTTGTCTTGAGAAATAGTATTTTTACAACACTTATTGTTAGCAATTGCTTTAGTTTTCTTAATTAAACTATTGAGGATGTCTAACTTTGTTTGAATATTAAAAGGTATATGAAACACAATGAAATAAATTAGAATAAAGTTTTCAAATGATTATTTGTATTTCCTACATAAAGAAAATAAATGGGACTCTAAATGTTAAAAATAAAACAAAAAAATAAATTAGAGTGCATCTAATTTTATATATTTTTAAAAAATTCAAATAATAACAACACCTTTATAATTTCATTGCACTATTTTTATTTCTTCGTTAGCAAAGGGAAATCCCAAAATTCCCCACTTGCCTATATGTGGACTAAAATGTTTGAAAGTACAATTATGAGAGGGGACCTGTGTACGTTGCAATAACGGACATTGGCGTGATAGCCTACCATACACACACACGAACTAGAATGGGATTTGTAATTTGTTTAATTTTGAAGAGAAGCCAATATGAATTAATTAAGGATAGTTTTTTATAATTTTCATAATTTTTTATTTTATTTTAATAAGTTCTTATATTATCTTTTAATAAATTTGATATACAAATTTAATTTCAAGACTTGAAAACTTTTGTAATGTTAAGACTTTAGTAAACATCAATTTAAAGCACTTAAAAAAAATACTTTCAACGTTTAAAATATGAATTAAGGATATTTAGAAGATTTATAAATAATTTATAATTTTTTTATTTTGATAAGTTCTTATATTATCTTTTAATAAATTTGATGATTAAATGTATTATATAAATTTTTAAAAATATATTAAATAAGTACTTAATTAAGTTATATATTCAAACATATTTATACTCTACTACTTAAAGAATAAGAAAATATAGTACTACAATAATAAAAAAGAACTTGTAAAAGAATTGTCTACAGCAGTTTAATTATTTAAACAATAATTCTAGAATGAACTACTCTAGGGTTTGTCGTCTGCTTTGCAATCTAAAGCTAAAACTTAAACCAAAATTTTAATTTTTAAAATAACATGTGAACAATGTATCATTGTGGCTTAATTATATATATATATATATATATATATATATATATATATATATATATATATATATATATATATATATATATATATACTTTTGCAAAACATTTCATGACTTAAAAAAGAAGTAATATATATTATTATTGTTCATAAAAATAAATAAATCATTGTAAATTTAAAAAATATGTAATATTATTATTTTTATGATTGTTATTATTATTTAATAAAGAGAAGAAATGATATATTTTCATATAACGCTTATAATTATAATAATAATAATTATTATTATTATTTTCAATTCTCCCATATAATATTTGAATTTTTATTTTAATATTTTCATGTTATAAAACAATGTAAGTTAATAAATTAATCAAAAAAATATTAAAACTCTTAATTTATATTGAATTAGTATGTTAAAATTTGAAAGTTCAATTTAAAGCACTATTTGTTAAGATTGCCATAATCTTAAAACTTAATTTTATCGTAAAAATATCTTTAAGTGGATATAGTACAATAATATTTAAAATTTTAATAAAATTAAATTTAAAATGAAAATTAAGAAATAATATTAAAATATAATAAAAATTAACAAATAGAATGTTCATTTTAAAAAAACAAACAAACAAATACAAGGTTTATAAAAATGAGATACCTCCAAAAACTTCTCTAATTAAAAAAAATAAGAACTAAAAAATATAATATAAATTTAATTTACCAATATTATTATTTAATTTAAATGAAAATTTATCCAAAGTAAATATTTGTATTTGTCTCATAACATGTTAAATTATTCTATACCATAAACTTCTTTATAGTTTCAAAAATTTTTGTAAAGTTTAATTTCATTTTGGAAGTTAAATACAAGTTTTTTTTGTTGAGAACACTTTTGTTTTTGAAGAAAACACAACTTGTTTTCATCTTTTTTAGAAAAATTTAATATAAAAAAAAAAACTACTCTAAAATAAAATGTGGTATTCACAAAAGTTTTTGAGATGTATGATGACTCAATCTTAGTCATCCATCAATTGAAAAGGGAACGAGGTACTCAAGATACAAAATTAATTTCTTACTAAGCTTTCATCAAGGAATTGATGGAATATCTTGATGAAATCACTTTTCAGCACATTTTTCATGAGGAGAATCAACTTGTTGATATTTTAGTCACTTTGTCATCAATGTTCTAGTGAGTGAAAAAGAGAACATGTCGCTTATAAAGATATGACAACATGATCAATCTGCTTATTGTCAAATGATAGAAAAAGAATCTAATAATAAACTTTAGCACTATAACATTACGAATTACTTAAAAAATCAAGAATAGTTATTCAGTGTCTCTCTTAATGAACAAAGAACATTGAGTATATTAGTAATGAATTTCTTTTTTAATAGATGTGCTATATAAAAAGAATCATGATATAATGATTCTAAGATATTTGCATACTCTAGAAACACAAAAGATCATTATATATATATATATATATATATATATATATATATAAACAAAACATTAAACCTTTAATACATATGAGTCACACTTAAAGGCAGAATACATAAAAATACTTTATTACATAAAGTTGCTTTATCAGAGATTCTTCAGTCATTGAAGATAGGCTCATAACTAGGAGAGAGATTTGGATCGTCATTAGTTCCCCATACTTCTTGATCTATTACTGATTGAAAAGGATCCTGAGACTCCATTACTGTATCAGTTGGTGATGGTTCAGGTTCATCACGAATAATGAAATGTGCTTCTCTTTCCCAATTTCCAAAGCCAAGACTAGATGAGACAAAAGGTGGAACCATTTGTTGAATCTTATTCCACATGTTATCATCATGAGGATTTGGAGGGCAAATGATATCCAGAGGTTTCAGATTTGAACAAGTGGAATTTACTTTAGTCATTTCTTCTTGAGCTCCATTGATTACATGGAGATGGGTAATTAAATCTGCCTGGTGAAAAGGTGATCTTTCTGGTTCAGATACATCCTTTATACTTCCATATATATTCCAAAATTTGACTTGATTATAGGTATAAAGTAATTTAGAAGTTGGATGTTCAAAGTAAAGCCTATGAATGATTACTACAGTAACATTTCTTAGGAACTCAGACAGTTACCAAATGAATAACCTCTCCATTTTTGTTTGGATGTCTTTTTTCCAATAATGAATGGGTTGACACGAGGTTAATAATTTTCATAAGAGGGATGACTCATTTTGGGAATTATTAAGAAACTCAAACATTTTGAAAGTGGGAAAGACTATAGGATAATGAAACAGGAGAGAAACACACCATAAGTACCAGAGGTCTTCTTCAATCATTGAAATTTCCATGAACAGAGCAAAGATATTTAGATAAGGAGCATCTAGATGAAACTAAGAAGGTTTTGGTTTGACTCCATGAATATGAAGAGAGAGTACCAGATAATGGAACATATGATTGCAGCCAAAATCTTTTATGTACTCTGGAGTGATAAAGTCATCAGTTCTAAAATCTGATGGAAACATATGGGAAGGACTATGGCTAGAATTGGCTTTTGTATTATTGAGTGGGAATATCAATGGATAGGTTTGTATAGAAGTAACAATGGAGATAGGCTTTTTTGAACGGGATAACAGATCTGGGACTATGTTCTTTTCTCCTTTGATGTGTTTGACAGTAAAATCATACCTGAAAAACCAATTCTTTAGTCTAAGAATTTGACGATCAGGAGGCATCTTATTCTTGAATTCAAGCAGTGTAGGAAAAGAGGAATTATCCATTTGAACTTCAAAATTATGTTCTCTTAAATGAAAATCAAATTTTTGAATTTCATTTTTCACCGCCAAAGCTTCTTTGTAAGTAGTATGATAATACTTCTCTGATTCTTTAAATTGTCCACTAGCATTTCACAGTAAGCCTTTTTTCTTTCTATTTCTTCCAATAAGACAGCTCCCCAGTAATGATCACTGGCATCAATCTGTAGAATCCTTTTTCCTTCTCCAGGGATCTTTAATGGCGAAGGATTCTGAGCTATCTATTTTAGATGTCGAACAGCTTCAATTTGTTCTGGACCTCATGATGGAGGATTTTTCCTTAAGAGTTTTGATAGAGAACTTGTATATTTTGCAGCATTAGGGATAAAATGTAATTCAAGACCCCTAAAAATTATTGAATCTATTTTACAGAAAAATTTTCATCAGGAAAATTAAGTAGTTCTTCAGTAATATGAGGTTGAGGTTGGTAATTTCCTTGAGAAAAATGCATTCTCAAAAAATATATCTGGGTTTGAACTAATTGTATATTCTCTTCAGACAGCATGATTTTATGAAGATCAACACGTTCAAAGAATTTGTTTAAAAGAACCTTATAAGATTCTTTATCCTTTGAAAATAGAAGAACATCATCTATATAGATGAGAATACTGTATAGAATAAGCTCAAAGATTCTTGTCATGGCCTTTTGAAAAAGTGAGGGTGCAACCTTTAGACCAAATGAAAGTACTTTCCATTGATATTAAGCATTGGGAATGCAGAAAGTACTTTTGGATCAATCCCAAGTTGCCAGAAACTAGATTTCAAATCAAACTTTGAAAAGATCATGGCTTCTTTGATCAGAGTATGAAAAGATGAAGTCTTTGGAATAGAAAATTTATTGTCTTTGAGGAAATGGTTCCAGGGTTTGTAATCAATAACTAACCTCTTTTTTTCTCTCAGTTTTTCTAATCTTTTCTCTACATAAAATACTTGGCATTCTCATTCAGACTTTGTAGGCTCAATCAATCCTTGTCTCAAGAGTTCACTACATTCTTGTCTAGCTAGTTAAAGATTACTAGGACTCATTCTAGGATGAGTAACTTTGGTAGGATTGATATCTTCATTGAGTTTAAAAGAAAGCTGAATAAAAAATTCTAGATTATGCCAAATAAGATTTAGATAAGAAAAATTCTCATGGCCTTCAGCACATAATGTTTTAAGTTTTTCTTTGATTTCAGCATATTCTTCTGGACATTCTTCAAGGGAATAAAGATTCAAGATATCAGTATAAGGCTTAAAGTTTCTTTTGAATTTGATCCCTTTTGGAAGAATTTGAAGTTTTTCAGCAAGGCAGTAGGCATTCATGCCAAGGAGAATATCTTTGTTGGGCAGATGCCTTCCTATAACTTTCATCCAAACTATACAGTCTGGAAAAAATTTAATTCTAATGGGAATTTTTGAGACTAGATCAGTTTTGAAGAGTTTTCCATCAGCAGCTACAAAAAAGGATGGATCTTTCTTCCAAATTTCTTTGGGAAGAATATCTGGATTCATTATCGTTCTTTGAACTCCAGTATCCATATAAGCAATAGCCTTTTTTCGGAGTAGCAAACTTTGAAGAGAGAACTTGGACTTCAACATAAGATTGTGAGGGAGTTTGAGTGAGACTCTCAACTTCTTGGGCAGAGTAAAGTGGAATGAAATCATTTTCTTTGTCAGGTGAGTCAGAGGAATCATCAGAGAAATTTTGTATGGCAAAAACTGTGTCTTGATTAGCTTTTTTTTGCTTAGAGTGTTCTGATTCAATATCTCCTTTAATAGGATCTAATGAATTTATCAGATTTTGAGCTTTAGAATCTTTGTTAGGATAATTTTATTTTATTTTTTTTTTTGCAAAATGCCCTTTCTTTTCACATATAAAACATCTGGTGTCTTTGTTTTTCCCTTTTCTAGATTTCATCTTGAAAATTTTTATTTTCATTTTCTTTTTCTTTGAGAATTTTTTTATCATTCCTTTCTTTTTAGATGAACAGACACACTTCTTGTCTTTGCACCTAATTTCAAAATAATTTTTCTTGCATGCTTTAGTGAATTTTGATCTTTGATTCATAATATCTGTGAAGAACAAATGTTGTCTACAAAGTTTATCAAGAGCTTTTATAGTCATCTGGTGGATTTGTCCAAGACTTAAGTTGGTTAAGCTTGAGCAGTAATCACCTTGTGAATTTCATGTTGTAATTCTTGGGGAAGAGAAGCAACATAAGTGTTTTTGAGACTGGTATCATTGTATCCATTAAGGAGATAAAAACTTTCTACCATTCTCTTATGATGCTTATTCAGATGACTTTTCTTCAACGAGTAACACTTTATTTCAAAACAATCCTACCTGACTTTTTTTATCATAAAGATTCGTATCTCCCACAAATTCTTGGTGAATTGCTCCAAGAACTGAGCGTGTATTGGCCAATTGGTGAAACTGGTCTTGTTTCACACTTCCAAGATTGTGGTACTATTCTTTTAAAGAACCAGTCATTCAGTAAAAAAATTCTTCAATGACTATATATGGATCAGCATCTGCTTTCATGAATTTTGTGTCAAGCCATGCACCAAAATCAAGTAGTCTCTTTCTCCAATGTTGAGGAGAAACATCATCGAGAGTAAAATAAGGACCTCCATTAAGTTTAGATCCTTTTTTATCCTTCTTGTTAACTTTCTCTTCTTCATCTTCTTGAGAATCATAAAAGATCCTTTAAAATTACTCGATTCAGCTATATGGATCATCATCATTCTAGTAATGTCAGTGAAATCATTTTCTGATGCTTCTAATGTTTATGTTGAAATTATTTCAGATGATTCTTTGGATATTTCTGAATTGCTTTAGGAATCATCAAAATTGGAAACTTCAGACGATTCTCTGGTTGTTTCTTCTTAAGATAAACTGGAGTCAGATTCCTTAGTAATGTCTTCTCTCTCAATCACTAATCCTTGAAAAAGGGTTTTTTCTAGACTAGTTTTTGAATATTTCTTTGGAGGAGGAAATTGATCCTCTTCTGAGGAATCTAAATCTTTTGTTTTGATAGTATCAGAAGAAGAAATACTCATCTTTTCTTTTCCTTTTGAGCTTTTAGGAATAGGCTCAGGTTTTGGTTTGTATACTGAAGGAAGAGAGTATAAACGGGATGTAAATGTCTCCCTAAAATAAAAAAGAGATGGGCTAAAAGGAGAATAATAACTTAACTACACAGGAGGTGGTATAAAGAAAGGATTTATTTCATGTTCTCTATTCTGCTGTTTTACTGAAATTATCTCATCCATTTCTTTGATCTGCTCCTTTAATCTCCCGATTTCTCTGTCTTTCTTGTGGTATTCTCCTGCGAATACAACCTTTTCTTCAGTTAGCTTTGAAATGTCTAACTTCAATCTAGCAATCTGCTTCTAAGATTCTTTGTAATACTTTATGAGCTTTTCATATAAGTATTGGAGTATTTCATCATTTTTGTGGATGGAATCAGCAATCTGATCTATTTTTCCATCCATTTTTCTTAAAAACTTATTTTGGACCAAAGAATTCTCAGTCTGCCAATTAAGAACTTCTTCAGCTTAGGATGGAGCTTTTAGAACTCCATCTGGTTGGACTTCAAAAGAAATCACTAAAGGTCTAGTGTTGACCTTAGTGACAGGATCTACTTTCTTTTCAAGAGAAGGAAATTCTTCATCATATCTAGAAAACATCATGCAAGAAATAGGATTCTGAACTTTTTTGGGAAGAGGGGTGAAAGAATTACAAAGTCCTGATAAAGAAGGCCAGGTAATCAGACCTGATCACTAGGTGGTTTGGACAGAAGTCCTTCTTTTCTTAAGATTTCCAAGGGTTCATGATAAATAGGTAGAGATTTTCATTCTCTCCTAATTCCTACCCATAGAGTAAATCCAAGGTCTTTCTTCCGTGGTTGAGGAGGTGGCTTGCAAGGCTTATTTTTCTTTTTTTATGGATTGTCCTCATCATCATCATATGAATCCTCATCAGATGTATCACCAGAGTGCATCCAGCAATCACATTCAGGATCACACATTGAAGGATCAACATCCCACATGAAGTGACCATCAAATTTATCAGAAAAGATGGTAGATCCATCTGGTCTGAAGCTGTATACTAGAATTCTGTCTTCTCCAGTTACTGGAGTGATCATCATAGATTGAAAACAATTAATGGACAGGTTGGGATCATCTTCTGGTCTTTTAAAGATTATCCGAACACCACCATCAACAAATCTCCTAAAAGTAACTTCAGAAGATTGGATTCGCTTGCTGTTCTTTCAGATTTTTTCATAATTAGTTGTTCAAGTGGGATCAATTTGAGGAGTTCTTCCCTAGGAATCTGTCTGAAAATTTGGATGATAGAAGGAACATCATCTTCATTCCTATTAGCAATGACAAAAAGATTGTCATTATTCATTCATGGAAAAGGAAGATCATATGCATGGTTTTGAAGCCTATAAATCATTTGATGATGGAGTGTAGCCAACAGAGTTTCTTTGATATGCTCTGCTCCAGTAATATGAATTTGAACCTTCAACCTGGTTGAAAGAGTTTTATCTTTCAAAGCAACATTGTAGTTTGAGAAGATTGTCAGGACCACGCTTCCAACATGAAGGGTAGTTAGCAAAGTGGCGATGACAACAAGCTCATAATGAATATAAGTTGTGTCAAGGAGGGCAATTCTGGCAGTGACAAAAAAGATTTTCCTACCATGTAATGATAGGACTAATCTAATTGCTCCAAAGTGAAGAACAATATATTCTTCAGTTTTTCAGTGGTCAATGAACGTTTTAGAAATTTCAAGGTCGATGTACTGTTCTTTTGAAGTGGCTGGTAATTCACACTAGTCCATTGTGGTAGACTAGACATATTTTTTAATAGAAGATTGTTTTCTAAGAATCAGTAAGTTTATCCTGTTGCCAAGAGATTTTTTTTCTTCTAAACACATTGTAGGGGCTTAATAAAAGAGCAATGGATTCATGGACTTTTGCATCTTCAAGAAATTTTGTATATACAATTAGATTTTCTATTTTGTCCGCAACTATTCGAATACAGTTTTTTGGTAAAGACATTGGTAAGTTTAAAAGGATAGGAGAAATTTCAATAGAAGAAGACTGAGTAGTATTTGTAGTTGTTTTTGTGATTGTAAAGATCTTACTCACTTTATTTATGATAATTATCACATTTATCTCCCTTTTCAACATAGACTTTAAGCTCTGAGTTAAATCAGATGTTTGTGGCATTAATTTATTATTTTGAACTAATAAATATACGTAAAATTAACTACACTATAATATTAAATAATTAATTAATTAATTAATTAATTATTAAATAACTATTAAATAGTATTTAAAAAAATAATATTATATTATTTAATTATTGTATAGTTAAAAATATATGTATTACTAATTTTTAATTAAATTATTTTATTAAAAATAATTTTTAATTACAAATGCAAAAGTTAAATTTTATTTTATTTTATAATTTTTTTAATATAATTATATTTGATATTATTTTTAATGATAAAATTTAATGTATTGAATAAATATTTTTTTATTTTTTAAAATATTTTATATTTAAAATATATATTTTTAATTATTTAAATAAAATAATTTAAAAAATATTATAAAAAATAATATAATAATTATTAATTACTTTCTAAAATAGGTGAGTTAACTCGGCCCTTGGTCTTTTATCAGTTTTTCATTTTTCTCCTGTCTTCATTGCTTCAAGTTTCATGTTCCTTTATTTCATTTTTATTTGGTCTTCATTGCATTGAGTTTCGTTCCTTTCTTACCACCTTCTGCGAGCATATTTCAAGTATCACTACTCTTTAAGCACTTTCATTCTTTTGAACATAATATAAAAAGCTTAATTTATCTTTAAAAAATGGCGTTTTCGTGAGCTTCCATCCACCTATCAATGCTAGAAAACCCTGACAGCTTCACTTGAGTCACTAATTCTTAACGCTTTGGAACCTACACACCCATTTATAAGTTTTGATGGTTATTTATGGTATCCAGTCCTTTTGTTTAGTCTTCTTTTCGCTCAAGAATGCTTCCCCAAAATTGGAGAACTTGAACCAAAGCTTTAGGACTTCAGCGTTGAGAAGAGGAATGCGATCAAAACCAATGAAGCCTTAGAATTTCCTGGCAAGAAGCGGGATACAATACAGAGCAAATCCTAAGGGGCAAAGGTGAGCGAAGTGGAGAAGTTCAGGGCAAGGAACTTGAGGGAGAAAATTATTATTTTGGAGTGCCCGATCTTGGGAGATAGTTTTGCTACCTTACGAAATTTGAGGCCGTTATGAAAGATGCACTTGAGTATTCATCACCATTTTTTACCCACTTTTCCAGTAAGAACATTTTTTCTCTGCAAGATTTAGAACGGATGCTAATCAACATGGCGCATCTAATAAGTTTTTAGACTCTTCCAAGGAATTTACCCCAAAAAATGGTGTTGGATGGATGAAAAAACAAAACTAATGGTAGCTAGTCAAATTTAAACAAAACTAATGATACGGGGCTTCAAAATGAACTACAAAATGTCCAAATCCTCGTTACTGGTGATGGCTAGTCAAATTTAAATACCATCCAGTTGACAAAAAAAAAAAACACTATCCGCGTACCTTTTTACTTTAGATTCACGATAAAATCCTTTTAGGCTATAAAACGACGGCATAGAAGCAGAATGCAAGACTATGCATGCAAAGCTACTGCATATCGAAATGGTGAAAATGACCACAATTAAACGTTCGTACAGCCATGGATGTAAAGTGGAGTGCGGTGCTACGCTATGTGCCGAATGGAGTAAGCAAAATGATAAAATGCACTGCAAGAGATCACTAGGTTGGCAAGAAAAGTAGCTATACAATAAATGAAAAGAAACTGAACAAAAGAACTCAGCTGCAAGTAAAACATACAAGCACTTTCACTGTTGTACAAAAAAGAGAGAGAGAGAGACACAGCTGAATTGCACCGCACTCGTCGTCAGTGAGTACAGTAAGGAAAATTTTCCTCCGCTATATTTTTTGGGAAGCGGGGTTTAGTAGCACTTTTCTGGAAAGTAATAAGTTTCCTTCCTACTGTGGTTTTTTCCCATAATTTCATATCCTACCTGTCCATTTTGGACAAAAGATCCTTGTTAATTTTGGAAGAGGGAGAAGGGAAAAAAATTTACTGTTTCCACAGGGTCACAGAAGAAGGTTGACTTTTTTACTCAGGGGAATACATTCACTTGCTTTCTATAAAGCAACTATATTGTGCCGCTCCAATATTTTGGTTCCATTTTCAGCCCACCACTTTTCAGCTTGTTCTTCGGTGAAATGCCTTCTACTGTTAAAACAATTGATAATTTGAGTTAAGTATCCTATCACCAAATTAACAGAGAAAGAAAATATTCTTAAACATCCATCACAATTTTAAATGAAAGCACTAGATTTTCCTTTTTCTTTTGTTTTTGGGCTACACACCTACACATACATATAGCTAGCAAGGGAGGGGGTGAATCAGACATGTGCTTTCCCCTCAGTCCTTGACTTTGGCGAGGACATTAGGCTACCATATCAAGTCAAGGATCAAGCCACAATTGATACAAATTTTTCATATATTGTTCTATACCCACTTGAAACTATTTCCTTGATTGATAATTTGATTTCAACCACTAAAATAGAAAGGTTGTGCACTTAGCATGAGAATCAATACTTTTCAACTTTGCAAGGAACAAAATAAATTTTGGTCAGCAGCTTCTTATCGTCATTTACTAAGGGATTCAAGGGTTAAATAGGACTTGTAAATTATGATATATACCTGTGTGTGTGAACTCGGTAATATCTGAATTTTTAACAGCTAATTTTTGTCAATACAATTACAGGATAACTGTACAGGTAAGTCCCTTTTCCTTGCATGAATTATCAATTCGTTTTGAAATAAGCATTTGCTAGAGGTCTAGCCAATAAATTATTTGAATTTGGCCATTGCAAAAATAATAGATTAATAGGACATAAGGGTTGCAAATGAATATATTTTAGTCAACATTTCAAAATCTCTAAATTTTTAAAATTGAATTTGGAAGATAAAACTCAAGCAAAAGGCAACTGATAGAAATTGGGTATCTTATTAAGAAAAGATACAAATAATCCCCGAGTACTGCAGTTCTTCGAGGGACTGCACCTCCCAAGTCAAAGGTCCCTCCCTCTCAACAGCTTTTCTTATTTATAGGCAGCTTGCCTTAAAGCAACCAATTATTCCACTAACTAATTGATGTAACAAACTAACTAACTAAGTAAAGAATATCTATCAGCAATATTATGATTTATCTATCTTAGAAGTATATACAAAGCAACATGCCTCTGTTCCGTTGTTTTGGTCTAGGGCAGACAACTAGTCATAAGTGTATTGAAACTTGAAAGTATCAAATCCATCATAAAAGTATTGCGATAGAATTGGCAAACTCTGGCCCAAGGATATAGACAGTTTTGATACTTAAGTTGTTATGCTGCAAGTGTTCATTGGAACAATTTGCTAATAGTCTTCTTATGAGACAACAATACAAGTTGAACTACCAGAAAGCTGCATGATTGAATGCTAAGTGACACAAGCTTATAGCCCCCACATCAACCTGCTCTAATTGTATTTTATGTTGCTGTTATGGAATCAGCTTTAAATGGAACTAGATGTATGTGCTGACCTGTTAAATCTATTCTATAATAAGATGAGTTTCAGATTTGGTAAGGAAACAGCAACAGATAAAAAGGGTTAAAAAAGCAGGATATGGGATGCAAGGTGGTTGGAAAAGTACTTTGAATAGTTTGATCGCCATCATCTCTGGGTTTTGGCCTTACTCAACTCTAAAAGCTATCTTGTAAAGTAACTATTTTCTTAACATTTATAAAAGTTCTACTTTGGCCATGTCTACACTTAAATGTGAGATCTTAACATGCTTCTTTCATGCCCAGGATTGTAGGAATGATATTTTTTTTATATTGCACTAAAAAAGCTGCAGGCCCAAGTAGGTTGCACTGAAAAAACCACAGGATCAGGTTGACTGCAATAGAAAAATTTGACGGGCTAGTTTTCTAATATTTTTAGACAGTCGAGGATGGCTCAATATCATATCTATAACAGGCTTTGATACCATCTCGAATTTGAGTTTGGCCTAACTCAACCTTAAAAGCTAGCTCATGAAAGTAAAAATTGCCTTAAACTTTCTAAGCTATACTTTTAGCCAAATTTGTAGTTGACAGAGGATCTCAACATCATCCATTATGCTTGAGTTGAAAGTAGTGATAAAAGTACTCATGTCAAAAGCGAAAATCCTACAATAACAAATCGGTCTTGTAACCAAGCAGAGTCACTTCTCATCTATGGGGAGATTCTGAGTTCATAAACTATTCTGTAATTATTCTCATTATTTCATGACAGAATTTATTCTAACATTGGGCATAAAATTTTAGAATAAAACCTACAGTCAATACTCAATACAAATGTGATGAAGTTTTGATACATATAGTAATTAGAGGATAGCAAAGAATAAGAACCTGAAGCGAACACGCTTAAGCTCATTACCACCACCTGACAGGGATGACAAACTTACGTACACACCTGGTTCATCTTGCACCACCCACTCTGCCTTTCCAATTTGTGTTCTTACACCATTAGGTAATATCGGATTTGCTACATTGCTGCTGCCTTCATTTTTGGGGTTGAGAGTGTTTGTTAAATGGATTTCATCTATGGACTGATTTAGAATACTATTAGTGGTTTCAGCACAGGACTCTGCACTGGAGTCAGCGTTATGTCCTTCTGGCAGTCTTTGCACCATTTCCTTCAACTGTAACACAATTTAACATGCACGGGAAATAATTGATCAATGGCTAAAGCACAAGAATGGTCAACTTCAATAGCAATCACCTAATCCTGCATCTCTTGATTGCCACAAACCAAAAGAAATATATCATGGATTTGTTATGTCCCAGTTCTAATGATAAAAAATTAATTTACCCCCATTTTTTTTTCTTAAATCCTTCAACAGGTAAACTGTAATTTAGGCATTTGTCAGCAAAGACAACACTAACTGTACACTTTTCGTGGTGAATTTCAGTTGAATGGGAGGAAAGAACACAAGAAAGGAGATATTTTAAAAAAAAATTTGGTCCCTAAAAAATTGACGTAGAAAATTTTGATTTTTTTGTTTTTGGGTTTTGGAGTTCTCTTTCTTCCCTACTCTTCATTGAAATGAGAAAATTTCAAATTTTTTAAGTTTTCTTTCTTCCTTATCTTCATTCTCTCTATCCAAACATAGAGATGGTGCTGAGTGCGGGAAATTTTCACCTACTGATGAGGTACAAATTAACAGCATTTATTGCACACAATCAAATAGTCAGCTTGGTTACTGAATTCATTTTCATCAAGAGATTTTATCCAAAATATGATTAAGTTGTGTAGATGTAATAAGTATTCGTCTTCTATTCCATCTATTTATATCAATATTTCTACAGTATGATGATTTAAGTTGTGTAGATTTATTAAGTATTCATCTTCTATCCCATCTGTTTATATCAATCTTTTGTTCCAAAGCTGAATGTTTTAAACATCAAATCTAAAGACCTGCTACTTACCATGTGCATTAACCAGTTCATCATACTCTAGAAATATGCAGTAGATACCACATGATCGCCCCTCAGAAAGAAAGTTGTGACATGCACAAATTGCCTTTTATATTGAACACAAAGTAAAATTCAATGTAACTGGTCCCCTAGTGTTGGTTATTTCACCCAAGGTCCTATATTAGTTCATTTATTCTCATTCCCAATATATGATCCCCCAAAGATGTTTAGTTCTAGATCTGCCCTTGCAAGCAAAACTTACATAATCCATAGAGCAAATTAACAAACCTCAACAATGCTTGCAAATATAGAGAATAAAAATTAGAAGAGAGAAAAAAAAAACCCTTAGGATAGAATACCCAACCTGTACAGTCAATGACTTTATAACCTCTTTTGCAGAGTTACACTTTCCAGCTTCATCTGCGGCTACTGCAGTCACTTCCTTCAAATGCTTTGACGTTCTCTCAAGTTCAGCCTCAAGACTCTTTGACTTATGAGTAAGATCTTCAACCTAACCAGTATATTTGATCAGTTTTGAGATGAGTATACTTCAAATATTTATAACTTTATAGTTCCTAAACAAATAGTCAAAACAATATTAGAAAGTTAAAAACTATAATAACTTCAATTTAGTTATTGGATAATTTTTAGTTCAATTATGTTACATGACTATAGGTTCTACCCAAATCTGAGCAGTGAATACAAACTAATAAATGAAAATGCATTGCAAACAATTGATGCAAATAGTGCAATATGGAATGCTTTTCATGATAAAGTTCAAATGATACAATATTTGCAGAACTTTCCATCTTAGAAGTTTTTTTCATTTTTTCCTTTTTGATGTTAAAGTTCACCCTTATCCTCCAAACTCTAATTATCTGGTTCACATTTTAAGCAATTTCTTCTTTATTCAAAAACAATATTTTAACAATGAGAGATATGCAATTTTCTAGATGTTAGTCAACAATTTCATGAAAACATAATTGCCAAGCATCAGTCCCAGAAAGATCAATATTACTTACACAGAGTACATACATGTGACATGAAAAGCCCCTTTCAAACTGTTTTAGGTGGGAAAGAACATAAGCATGAAGGAGGGATACCAAATTCAAAGAACCACAACAATGGAACATATCTATCATATTATACTTTCATTAGGATTAAGCAACGTTCTCTACAATGATAGATACATGTATGAATCAGATATATTTGATCAACCTTACCTGTGTCTTTAAACTTAAAACTTCTTGACTTAGAATATCATTTCTGTGTTTTAAATCGTCATTGACATATTCATAAGATTGTCTTGGACTTGACTTTGATGAAACTGGAGATGCTGATTGACAAGATATTCTTGCAGCAGGCTCAGAAACTGAAAGGTGTTTCTTAGAATCCCTAGAAATAGAATTTGCTGATTTTGAAGGAGCAAACCCCCCCATCTGTAATTTTCCATTCAAAGCTGGGAAAAGATGGCTATCATGTGAATCTGGAAGCTTCGGTTGACTGCTTTCTGCTTGAACAATAGATCCAAGAGATGAAAGTCTTAAAAGTGTTCCCTGTGTTTTAGTGGCTCTACTGTCTTGCAAACTTACACATCTCAAGCTAGGAGTTTGAACCACCGGTCCTGATTCAGCAGCTTTCTTAAGTTTAAGATAACAATCATCACAAACCCGGTATGGCTTGTTGGAATTGGGAGCAAGGGAAGCTTTTATAGATTTCTTGCTGGTGCATGATTTGCAAAACACAAGTCCACAGTTGTAACAATTATGACGCTTTCTTCTGAAATTAAATGGATTACGACAACCACAACATGCAGAATGATCAACACTTGGTATCCATTTATGAAGACATACAACAGCAGTAAAGTTTGAACCACAAACAACACTTTTCACTTCCTTATCTTTCAAAAACTCAACAAGTGTGGGTTTATTCTTGTGATCATTGTCTCCATGACCCAATTGCCCATTCAAACCCTTTCCCCATGTGTAAACCTCTGTCTTGGAAGTCAGGGCTGCAACATGATATGAACCACACGCAATATCTTCTATGAAACTGTCAGCAATTTTATCTCTAACGCGTGTAGGGACTTTTCCATCAGCTGCAGGACAACCAAGTTGTCCATAAGCTGTACTTCCCATTGAATATACATGTCCTGATGTTGTCAAAGCAATTGTAAGACTGTCACCACAAGCCACTCGGCAAATGTTTTCAGTACTCAATGCAATTACACAATCAGGAGCTAGTCTAGGTTCCCTATCACCATGTCCAAGTTGGCCTTTATCTCCATCACCCCAGGTGAAGAGTCTTCCACTAGATGAGTGTGTAGAAGATTCCACAGATTCATTCATCACCTCAACAACTGCAGCAGTGTGCCAAACACCACAGGCAACCTTGGTTATTCTCAACCCTTTCAAAGTGTCTACTTCCCGAGGAAAATTTGTGCTCCTATGATCTCCATGGCCTAAGGCACCAAAAGTTCCATCGCCAAATGTGAACAACTGCCCAGCTGATGTAACAATAGCAGTGTGCCAAGGTCCACAGGACACATATGATACACGTAAACCCTCCAAGTTACCACTTACTTTCTTAGGAATCCAGTGACTGACTTCATTTCCATGTCCAAGCAAGCCAGAATTGTGAACACCATCACCCCATGTATAAAGATCCCCAGAATAAGTAACAGCACAAGTATGATATTCTCCACATGCTACTAACTCAATATTCATGCCACTAAGAGTGTCAATGAGTTTAGGGTGAAAAACATCCACTTCTACACCATGTCCAAGCCTACCTCCTGACTCCTCCCCCCAACTAAATATCTCTCCCTGCTTAGTAACTAGAACAGCATGTCTGTACCCACAACCAATACTATGAACATCTAGAACTACTTTTGATTCCAATGCCTTGGGGAGGAATGCATCCATTTCAGAACAAGATAAGGTTCCAACTCTATGGACACCACCACCAAGAATTCCATTGCCAAGACCTTCTCCCCAAATAAAAACATCACCCAGGGCATCAAAATCTTCAGGATAAGAACCCTGGCTGGACGAACTTACAGCACTAGATAAACTAACTCGAAATGCCTCAGATGCAGAATTTCGATTGCTAGAGTTATCCACGGACCCAGAGGATAAAGAGCAATTTGCAGTTGATTCAGTATGACTGGAACTTTTGCTGGCTGCGGTGTAGGAAATTATTTCAGAGAAAGCCTTTACCCATTTATTTTGCAGATCAAAAGAACCACTGCCCGTATCTCCAGGCTCCTGTTGTTTAAATTAGAAAGATTGAAAAACATAGCAAACTGTCAATGTCTAATAGTTTATCTGAATTGTATGAAACAACAGAAGATGAAGGTAATTGTTACATACAAATGGTGAAAATGACGGAGTGGATCTTTGTGTGCCAGATTTTGGACTATCAGAACACAGACTGTCAGTTCTTGATTCAAATCTCCACTTGCGACTGTTACCTCGGGCAACTAAAGCCTTAAGACCAACAAACCAGATCTCAGCTTCATCTTTGTCCTTGCATATCTATACATAGAATGCCAATGAGTCATATCATGAAGTCTACAAGGTATAAATTCCACTATCTTATTCAATGCACTACTTTAAAACTATCAGAGTAGCCTTTTTCATAACCAGGAGAGTAAGAGAAGAAAAAAATTGAGACAATCTTCATTATAGGGCTAGTAGGTTTAATTTGCATAACAATTATGCAGAAAGAGAACGCACCAAATCCAAGGACCTATCATTGTATATAAGAGAAAATGACTGATATTCCTTTTCAGGCCGAGGATACCGATGAAATATTGCCTGGATGATAACACCAAATCAAAATAATGAGTACTGAGCAGCAAGGTGACGGCAAAAATAAAACAGGATCAGTTAAACATATGTATTTTTCCAACTAAGCCTACAAATACAAAGAATAAAGTGCAAAATACCTCAAGAACAAAATATTGTGCTAAGATATAGGCACATCAAGGTCATAATTGAAGTTGCAATCACAGCACTCAGAATTAACCAGAGAAAATAGTCTATAGGCTTTTCTACAAACTTACAGTTCGCTGCCCAGGAATGATCTTTGAAACAGTACTGAGCTTAAGTTGTTTCTCTTCCTTGCCAGAGTACCATAAAAGTAGAGACTCATCCTGAAACCAAAACCAAAAGCATTGAATAGAACAGAACATAACATGCTAATTTTCTTTCTTTTACATTCTAAATTTATTTGGAAACCACAATGCTTCAGATGTGTAGAACTAATATGTGAATGGATTAGGATAAAATCAGAAATAATACAGAATAGTTCCGTATTTCAACATTGCAGATATGATGCATCTAAAGACAACGCTGTTGATCGTTCTTCTCAAGCATAACTTGCATGCTATATATAGAAACAAAACTCACATGTTCCTAAATTACCGTTCACTACTGGACTATATATTCAACATTTCAACTACTGGTTTTACTCTACTATCATGATTTAGCTGTCATCATTTCTATAAAATGGCCTAATTATTGTTGTGTTGATCACCTTCCATTATTAAACTGTTAATGTCTTCAATATCTTACGAACTTTGTTTTGTACAAATGGTATAAACTTCTAATTGAAACAAAAAACTGAGCTAGATTCATGTCTTGGAGAAATAGCAATAACAACTTACATTGGAAAGCCTAAATGGGCAGAACTTCGGCTTCCCTCTTCGCCCGTACTTCAACAGATATGAACCTTTCTTAAGAGATGTAATTGCCTATAAAGTGAACATAAAATTTAGTTATCCATATAAGAAGATAACCCCATGACTTCAAAACTCCATAGCACAAGGGAAGACCCTGCTTCCATCTTCAACAACTCCTCATTTTAGAAAAGAAGAACTAGTATAAACTATTATTCACCCCCATTAAAATATATTAGCTGAGCAAGAGCATAACAACAAAGAAATAAAAACTACGGTGAATGGTACAAACAGATAAGCAAATGGAGTGCTTTCAAGTCACTATTTTCTTACACTAATCATTACAAAACATAAAGAAAGTAAAGAAAGCAATAACAGAACCTGCTCGATATCCCTCTCGCCAGGAGCAGTTTTCTGAGGATCAGCCATTCAAGTTGCAATAACAAGTGATTCCCAAGAATGGACCCAATACCCATTTGAACAACAACAACAACCCAAAACAAAACATATACCATAGAGCAATGTCCAACCTCTCCCCATCAAAAACGGATTCAGCGCATTCAAATGGATAAAAATGAGCTACTTTTATCTACCCCATAGCTCAACGACACCCCCAGCTTCATAAAACGGCAGAGAAATTTTCCTCCGGTTATCTCATTCAGCTCAAAAGAAACCCTAGAAAATTCGTTCCCCACCTCGAATCCCACGAAACCTTGGAATTACTCGGATTCTCTCTAGCAAAGCACCTCCAACGCCTCAAATGTGGGACAAAACGACGCAGCGGGAATCAAAAGTAGCAACATTGTAACGAATCCTCAGAAATCGTGAAAACCTAACCGTTATGGAAGAACTCAGGGTCGTTGAAACCGCGGTGAAGGAAATTGGCGTAACCAGGGGTTGCGATTTGGAGTTACCGTCGTTGGGAGACAATGGCATGGGTTTTTTCTCAGCTCCAATTCGCAGAGCGTTGTTCGAAAATTGTGAACACGCGAAAAGGGCCTCTCTCTCCCTCTCTCTCTTCCGAGAGGAGCTAACTGTTTTTTCTGCCGGTTAATGCCACGTCACCAACTGAAATCTGGGAGATAGGGATGGCTGGTTTTGTCGTTTTCTTGAACTTTGGGGGGACAAATGAGTCCAATTTCGGGATTTGAAACGACATGCCTAGCTGGTGTCGCTCTCTTCGTCCGAACAGAGGGTGTTCGGATCCCGTGCATCCACGACTACGGTGAGACCTTCTAGGGATTGCCCTTTATTTAATCAGAGACTGAGCTCCTAAATTAACACTTGCGTTTTGAATGGGGTACACCGTATTCTTTCCCACACCCGATAATCTTGGTTCCATTTGTTTTTTCCAGGGTTTGACTAAGGATTGAAGACATTTAGGCATTACTGTAGTCTCTTGGGCTTTCATTTGTATCTCTAACCACGCGGAGGAAATTTCATTTGGTTTTTGATATCAATCATAAGGTTGTCCTTGTTTGGGAGGTGAGCAGCATGTGTTGGAAAAATTTACCATTTTGATAATTTTAATTTTTAAACGTAGAAAATATTTATTATTTTTAACATAATAAAATTAAAATGTTAAAAAATTATTATTTCTAAATATTTAAACTTAATGTTAAAAACTGACAATAATAAAACCATTAAACTTAATAATTGTGTTATTGGAAAATTTCAAGTGAATACATACGGAACAAATAAGTGAACAATGGTCAATATAATTAGTATGGGTAAATCGTATTAAACAAGTGTCTCTTATTTAAACTTTTGATAAAATTAAATTTGAAATGTTTAATTTCACTAGAATACTAGAATGTATTTAAATTAATTTAAATTATATTTTTTATATTGAAGCATGTGTTATATTTAAATATTTATATATTTTAATAACTTTTCACGTATATTAAAATTGGTCAAGTTAATTAGTATATCAATTTATATTATTTACGTAATTATGTACATCAAATTTTATATAATTTAGATATTTATAAATATATTAATTAAAATTTAATATTTATTTATATTTAAAAAATATAACACCTATTAAAATAAAGAAATATGAAAAAGTACATATGAATTTTGTATTTGTATAAAAATTTATAAATTTAATTACATAATAAAAAAATTTAAACTAATAATTAGATCAATCAATTTCACATTTTATAAAAAGTTTTTAAATGATGAAAGTATTTAAATTTAACATATAATATCAACTAATCGTAATTCTTTTTTTTATATATAAATATAAATACATAGAGAGAAGGGATGTATGTAAAATTTACTATACTATAGCATTAAATTATATATCAACTACACTATAAATAAAAATACATCATGCATATATCATTTTTTTTATTTATTAATTTATGTAAACTATTATCAAATATTGTGAATTTAAACATATATTCACAAATTTTTTAAATTATTATGAATAAAAAAATTAATTTAAATATATTTTATTTATATCTATACATATATATTTGTAAATAAAAATTGTTATGTACCTTTGAAAGTGTGTGTGTGATGTAAATATTATACATACATACACATAGTTTGATGAGGTGTCATTACTTTTTAAATTAGGAATTCGAATATTAGATTTGGATCTGAAGATTTGAATTGATTTTCAACTGTAAGATTGTGAAGGTTGACAAAATAAATATCTTTTCTTAAAAACTAAGCTTATCTTTTGGAGGTCAGGTTATGATCTTATATATCATTCTACGTCCTATATAAAAAAGTCTTGTACTCCTAAAAAAGGCATCTTCTAAATTCTGACTTAATCAACTATTGAAGTTAATGGAAAGATCATTGGCAAAGACAACAAACGTTCCTTCGAAGTTTAAGTAAGTGATTGAGCATCTTTTGGAGAATGAGAACTTCCTTTATCTTTTTTCCCTTTGGGTTCCTTCAGTTTGAATTCTCCTTTTGATTGTTTGTAGATTTGTTTACAATAATTTTGTTATTTGCTTTACTATGAGTAACTAAATCCATAGCTAAGGTTATGGTGAATCTTATTGCATAGTCTATGTGATTTTTATATTTAATGATGATGTTAGTTTCTTTTTAATATTTAACTTTTATTCTATTCAATTATATTTTGCATGTTAAGAATTAATTACCCTTAGCATCACATAGCTAGTTGCATTCTAGAGGGACGTACTACATGTAATTGATAGAACTATAAGATAGAAAGATAAAGAATTAAGTGGATCAAGCTTAACTTTTCTCTTCTAACCGTTATTAAATAAACAAACCTATAGGTTCTTTATATTTTCTCTATCTTTTGCCTTGCATGATCATTGATGGTCATTGTCTAAAAAAAATATTAACATTACATGATCATTAAGTGTTAAGAGAATACGTATGAATGGTTGGCAACCATATAGAAGAATTGATACTAGAATTAGATTAAAGAAAATACAAAAATGTATAATAGGTAAAACCATATGCTCTAGGCTCATCTCATCTCCTTTCTATAAAGAATTACATTATTGTCTTTTTAATTTTTTTTTGAATTTAAATTTTTCTCTTTTTTTAATTCATCACACATCATTTTAATTTAAACAATTAAATTAAGATATTTTTGGTAGTTGAAAACAACCTATATGGGATAATAACTTGGAAACTTATTTTAAAATTCTTTACTATTTTTCGACGAGTATATTTGCTTACGAACAAGTGAAGAAGGAGGCTTAATGATCAAAATAAAACATTTAAAAAATAATTATCAAATTAAAACAAAAATAAAACTTATTCCCTGTCTGGGGTCTTTTTTGGCCACGTCAGCTCTGAATTCGTATATAAAGTGAGCGAAATTAAATTTTTACTATTTATTTATTGAAATTGCCTAGAAAAGGGACGAAATGCTGCAAATCTGGACACGTGTAGCATGAATTCGTATAAGAATAAGATGAAAACGGAAAAAATTTTGAATTAAAGATTCCTGCCTCCAGACACGTGGGCCAATCAACATATTTCGTCTCTGATAAGGACGAATAGCGAATTTCATCTTAGTCAGCGACGAAACATATTGATTGGGCCACGTGTCGGTGGAGACCTTCCCTTCTCCCCCTTCTGCGTTTGCAAACCTCCATTTTTTCCGTTCACGGCTCTGTGGTAGCAAATTTCTGGTCATTTTAGCTTGATTTTTGAGTGAGAATCTTCATCCATTACAGAATCGTGTTCACATTCCCTTCATTTGCAATGAGTGAAGATATTTTTGAATTAAAATTTAGAGGAAGTTGGAAGAACTTAAATCTGCTATACAGTCACGGTTAAAGGGGAAGAGGAGGTCGTCGGAGAGAGACCATAGTGCAGGAAACTTGCCGCTATTCCAGGGAACTCTTACTCGCCGGAAACTGCCATCTCTGCTGCCTGAAATCTGCAACTGAGGTATGGAAAAGATTTTGTATATTTTTTTTTAAATAGAAAAATGTAAAATTTTGATTAAAAATTTTAGGAAAAAAGAAAAATAAATTGATTAATGAGATAAATTTTAATTTTAAAATTGATATTAAAAATAGAAATATGAGAACTAAATTTATTACATTTTTCCCTTGTCGAAAAAATCTGATAGTAATATTTAGATTAAAAATATAATAAAAATAATTTTGGTAATTTTATAGAAATTTAAAAATAAACTAAATTTGTAAAATTAAATTTTTATAGTGATGTTTATATTAAAAATTAAGCTGCATTTAGAATTATTCTACTAAATTGAGGTGTAAATTAAAAGACAACTTAAAAATAATTTTAAGAATTAAAAACAATATTAAATAGTTAAATAAAATTTAGAATAGAAAATTAGAAAATAATTATATCAAATTGGTTGATTAATTATATAAAAAATGATAATTAGAAAATAGTGTATAAAACTTATAACATAAATTCTTTATTTAAATTAATTATGATTAAAATATATAAATAGATATATTTATTTATAATTAAAGAACAAATTTAGATAACTAAAAAAATTTATATTAAAAATTGAAAGTATTAAAATTAACGACACTGATAAGAAAATTAGTTATCCAATATAAAGAAACAGAGATATATAAATTAGTTGAGATAGATTATTTATAATTATATAATTTAATTTAGAAAGAAAAAAAGTTGAATCTAGAATATAAATTTTTAGAATGATTGTAATTAGTTTAAGTTAATTATTGATAATTATATAATTTAATAAATGATGACCAAAAAATTATTTAAAACAAACAACTTGTTAATTAATCTTGTTAGTGTATGATATAAGATCTTGAATGTTTATAGTTTTTAATTAATATATTAATTTCTTTTGATGTACTAAGTTTAAAAAGACATATTAAATCTAGGAAAAAAATTCATAAAATATTCAAATGTAGTAATGAACAATTTTATTGTATTTGATTTACAATGATTAAAATGAATAAAATGTTATAAATAGTTGTTTTTGATTTTATTTGTATTACAATGATTAAAAAGATAACTTAAAGGTTGTGAATAATTTTATTTGATTTTATTTGTATTACAATGATTAAAATGTTATAAATAGTTTTTGTATTTAAATTATGTGATGAAAAAAGAACAATTTGGGGTATTATATTTGATGCATGATATGAAATTATTTTGTATAATTTATATTAAAGTTTAAAATTTTGACCATGTTATATTTTATATTTTGTGTAGATCGCTTCATCTTCAGGACAGAATAGGGTCATTCATCCTGGACCAGATGATCCTTCATTATTGCGGTTACAGAATATTCATGTGTCTGAACATATTTGGGATGGTTGGGATCATCCTATTTTAAAAGTTAGGAAGAGTCAATTTATTTCAGCTGGTTTGGATGGTGTTCTAGAGGAGATTCTTCCACATTTAGAGCTTGCAGGATTTACTGGGATTGCTCACGTATGTCAGTTCCCATTAGACCTCCCGTTGATCACTGCATTGGTAGAGAGATGGAGGCCAGAGACACACACTTTTCACTTGCCTCTAGGCGAGTGTACGATCACTTTGCAGGATGTATCTGTGTTGTTAGGTTTACGAATTGATGGAAGACCTGTGATAGCACCTATTGGAGTTAATTATGCTGATATTGTTGAGGAGAGCCTAAGGATTAGACCATCACGTGCAGATTTTGTTGGTAGCTTCTTGAAGACGAGTTGGCTAGACCAACATTTTACCCATGTGGGATGCATGCATAGAATCCTTTACAGATCACCAGATTTGCTAGGGCTTATATGTTGCGGTTGATTGGGGGTTTTATGTTGAGTGATCACTCCAGCAGTAGAGTCTCAGTGAGGTACTTACCTTTACTTCAGGATTTTGCTGTCACTGGTAAATATAGTTGGGGGTCTGTAGTATTGGGATATTTGTATAGAGAGCTGTGTATGGCCACCAATATTGATCAGCATGGTTTAGGTGGATTAGCTGCATTACTTGTGATGTGGGCATGGGATAGGTTTCCATTTCTAGGTATGACATGATTATTACTAAGATTCAACTTGTCATAAATCTTTTTCTTTAAATTCATATAACTTATCCCTCTTATTATATTTATCATTTTTTTGTTACTTTCAAATGTCACACCTTCGTTTTCAACAACAATTTTTCCATTCCAATACACAATAATAATAATATCATTCATCATGCATTTATAAAAAGAATATATCAATAATTATTTACAATTATACTTATTTATAAAAAAAAACATATCAATATTTATTTACAATTATACTTATTTATATAAATAATATAAATAAATTATTTGTAACACACAAACATATTTTTATTTTTCACATTATTTTATATTATATAAAATGTAATATTTTTAATATATATTTCACATATATAAAATAAAATATTCACAACAACTCTAATATTATTTTTTTAATTAAACAAATTTATATTAAATATCTATAAACTTTTAAATTTTTTATTAATTATCTAAAATGTTATTTTTTAATTTCAATCTATATAAAAATATATTTATTAAATATTCATAAATTTTAACTATTTCTAATTAAATAATTAAAACTTTTTAATAACAAAAACATTTAAAAAAAATTGTAAATATTACTAACCTCAAAAACCTTCCCAATCTTCAAACGTATAACCTTGCACTTTCAATGTGATTTTAAAAGGGTGCACTTTTTGCCGTGATTTTCAATGCCCCCCATTTCACACTTTATATAGTAACATTTGGTTGGATAAAAGGGTGTAGCCACAAGGGAGGGACCAGTGGACAAAAAAAAGTGAAATACTTTTTGTCTGAATTATAGACGAATTAGGGACCATTTTCATCTCTTTTGCAAACAAAATAATAAGATTTAACCACGTGTCCAGATCCTATAATTTCGTCCTAAATTGAGACGAATTACTAGTAACTTGACACCTGTCCATCGTTTCGCCTTTCACATATACGAAATGCATGACAGATGTCAATATTTATCTTATTTCGTCTCTCTTTTAGATAAAATGAATAAATTTAAAATAAAAATAATAATTTCGTCTGAATGATATACGAAATCGGAGCTGACGTGGCCAAAAAATACCCCAGACAGGGAATAAGTTTTAATTTTATTTTAATTTGATAATTATTTTTTAAAAATGTATTATTTTAATCTTTAAGCCGAAGAAGGAAGGAGTTGGATATAAAAGTTGAGGAGAGAGTATTAGGCATATGAGAAAAGCGAGAGCAAAAGGGTGGAGAAGGGGATGCAAGCGAATTTTGTGTATTTTTTTTTTTAAATTATTTTATATATTTTCACTTAAGCATATTCATTTTTCTTTTAAGTGAACTTCTAATTTCCATTACAACTACAGAGAATTTGTACCTCCATTTAATTTCATCCTCTATAAATCAATCATGCATGAAGAGATTTGACAAGGGGAAGGAGAAAGAGAGAGGAGAAAAAGACAAAGTAAAATAGAGTTAGGGAGATTTATGAAAAAATTGAAAAAAGAGAGTTTAGAATTGAAAAAATGAGAATATTTTTTGTTATTATAGAAAATTTGTTATTATTTTATTATTACAATTTAATTGCTTAGTGTTTTGTATATACGAGGGTTAAAATAGAAAAGATGTAAATAAAAGGAAAATATAATAAAAATAATGTCAGATGAATAAAAATTAAAAGAAAAAGTAGAAAAAAGAATAAATAAATAATATAAAAATATTTTTTATAATAATTTTAACTTGAAAATTTTAAGTTTTTTATCTTAATATAAAATTATTTTTATTATTTTTATTCATCAAATAATAATTTTTATTGATTAAAAAAATAATTTTTTAAAAAAAAAACAGTCGTGAACAGCTGCTTTTCCTGCCTCAGAAGCAATTAATTTTTTCACCGGGAGATCCACTGAAATCATATCATTTCAATTATGTATTTCCCTTGTATCAAACTAAAAAAATATACAAAATTAATGTACTACATCCCTTGTGTACCTATTAGGGTACCCAGTACCGAGTACCCTCCAAACCAGATATTCCTTAAGGTTCTCAGGTCTCGGTACCGAATAGTCACCATTTACCACGTGCATTAAATAATTAATATGCACTAATCTGAAGTAATAACGAGGATTATACTTAATCAAGAGGATAATCAATAAGGCCTAAGTTATCCAGGCCCATCAGCCCAAAACAGTGGCTATAAAAAGGGAAGTAAACAGTACATTATTCATTCTGATGTCATTCCTACTAAATATAGTAACATTGCTTACGTAATACCGAACACTTACTTTACCATCAGAGTGCCTTTGTGTCACGACCCCTTTTTATAAGGGACCGAGAACATTGTTTCTACACCACATACTTATTTAAAATAGGTAAATAGCAGAGAATATAAGTATAAAAAAAATTCACTTCTCATTCAAAGTAAAAATGAAGTTCCTTATAACAAATATCCAACAGATCAACAAAATATTACATTTAGTTTATAATATTCAAAATACCAAAAAATTATAATACGTGACTCCCTCGACATGAGGTCTCATATATAAAGAAAAAGGACTTTGATGCATTATTACTCAACTCCAGCTTCTAACTTTTCTTCACTGGCCCTCGGCTGTGAAGTAGATGTAACACCTGCTACATCTGCTCACGTACCACCGTACGATCATCGCAGTACACACGCACACAACGACATAGAAAGAAATGCAAGGGTGAGCTTACCAAACATAAAATAAAATTATATATATATATAGAGCAAAATATTTCTCACAGCAATAACTCCATGCATTTCCAGCCCATCTAATGCACAGCATGAAAACGGCTTCCAACTGGTTTCACAGCCTAAGTAATCCAGAAGGAACCGAGCGGTCAGGAGCGACCCATTCGGTATCTGGATCCAGACAAAGACAAAGACAATGACTCGGCATGAACTTACCGTTACATGTCTACCCACCTAAACATGTAACTCGGCTCTATAATGATGCAAAACATATATCTCCACATGATGCACACCACCAAAATTATTTTAACAGCTCAACTACGGCAAGTTTATAATAGATCAGCCAAAATCTCAGCATTTTAAACTAATTACAACAGTTACAGCTTAGAAAATAGCTTTTATTCAATAGATCTAACAAAATCATATCAAAATATCTTGAAATAGCATATTAAACTGTTCAAAACATAGTTCATAGGTTAAAGTAAACTCCCCTTACCTCAGAAAGATGATTCACACTAAATCTACTGAATATTACTTGATTATAACAAAATTCACCGAAGATTCAGCTTTAGAACGGGGTTTCTCCTAAGAACACCATGAATTTCTATAAGAAAGAGAAGGAGAAGAGAAACGAACGGTAAATCTAGCTTCAAACTTAAAGAAACTTACTTCCAATCCTTCAGAATAGATGTAGAATCTCAGATCTGGCGAGAAATCTAAGTTTAGGAAGGTTTAGTATGAGAGAAATGGTGGTTTACGGCCTTAGAACCTTTGAGAACCTTGGATAGAGGTGAAGAAATGAAAATTTCGTGTGAAGCCCCCTTTTTGTAGAAAATTTTCGAAATTTACTGTTCACGCCGGAATTTTCTGTTCAGGGCACTATTCACGCCGGAAAAACACTGTACACGCGTACTGTACACGCACTATACGCGTATGTGACGTCACCGATGACGTCAGCAGTCACTGTACATACGCGGTTGGGTACTGTTCATACACGGTTTGTACGCGGTTTGCACTGTTCACACGCGGTTTGTACTGTTCACACGCGGTTTGCACTGTTCACACGGTACTGTTCACTTTTTTTTTTTTCAATAATTTCAACTCCATCTAAATATATTCCAATACCAAATAATCCTTCAATTAACATTGAACAAGTATAAAATATTATAGATTACTCAATAATAAATTAGAAGCCTGACAATTCTCCCCCCGAAAATAAATTTTCGTCCTCGAAAATTTCATTCGCCAGAGAAAAGATGAGTATACAACTCTCTCATTCTTTCTTCTAACTCCCATGTGGCATCACCAGTTATTTGGTCCCAAACAACCTTTACTAACCGAATAGACTTACCTCTAAGTTTCTTAACTCTAGTTTCCTCGATACGAGCAGCTGGGACCTCCACAGACAAGTCATCTCGTAACTCCACAACATCAGGCTCAATTACATGAGACAAATCTGGAACATACTTCTTTAGGCTGCGACACATGGAAAACATTATGTATTCCAGACAACTGAGGTGGTAACGCTAATTCATAGGCTACTGGTCCTCAACGATGTAATATCTGATACGGTCCTATGAACTTAGGTGTTAACTTCTTGGCTCTTAAGGCTCGCCCCACACCTGTAGTGCGTGATACTCTTAAGAATACATGATCACCAACCTCAAATTCTAGGGATCTTCTGCGTCGGTCAGCATAAGATTTACGTCGACTTTGGGTAGCTCTTAGCTTTTCTCTAATAAGTTCAACTTTCTCCTTAGTTTCTTGCAGCATTTCAGGTCCAACCATCAAATGTACTCCATCTTGGAACCAACGAGATAGGGGTTCTACACCTTCTACCATCTGAGCTTCAAATGGTGCCATATCTATACTCGAATGATAGCTATTATTATAAGTGAATTCTACCAAAGGAAGCATATCCTCCCAATTACTCCTCTGCTCTACAATGCAAGTCCGCAATAAGTCTTCTAAGGTCCGAATAGTACGCTCGGATTGACCATACGTTTGCGGATGGTATGCGAACTCAACCTCTTGTGTGCCCATAGATTCTTGGAAACTACGCCAAAAGCGGGAAGTGAATCGAGGATCCCTATCGGAGATAATACTAGAAGGTACTCCATGCAACCTCGACAATCTCTCTAATGTACAATTCTGCTAATTTCTCCAAGCTAAAGGTCATGTTAATTGGCAAGAAATGTGCACTCTTGGTTAGCCTATCAACTATGACCCACACTTTGCATCAAGATTCCTAAGCTGTTCTAGGTAGATGGGACACAAAGTCCATAGTCACATGGTCCCACTTCCACTCTGGAATTTCCATCGTTTGTAACTCTCTGGAGGGCTTTGGTGCTCCGCTTTTGCCTTTTGACAAGTCAAGCGGGCTTTAACAAACTCGGCTATCTCTCGCTTCATGCACGGCCACCAAAACATCTGCTTTAAATCTTGATACATCTTGTTAACACCAGGATGAATGTTGAGACTACCCTTATTTCCTTCTTCTAGAATTGCTCTCTTTAATTCTGTATCTCTAGGGACACAAACTCGACCTTGACATCTGAGAATACCATCAACACCTTTCTTGAAACCCTTTGTCTTATCTGTCCCTAAGAGAAATACAATCCGAAATAACATTGGATCCCACAATTGTTTATATTTAATTTCATGTAAGAAATTATTAGTCACCATAATTCGGCTACAACTAATCTTTTCGGGTGATAATTCCACATGTATGTTCAGGTCTCGGAATTGTTCTACCAAAAGGGTTTCACCGACTCTTAGGGAGAATGCCGAACCACATTCCTACTTAATGCATCGGCCACCACGTTAGCTTTTCTGGATGGTATTGGAGCTGAAAATCATAATCCTTAAGGAATTCCACCCAACGTCTCTGCCTCATATTTAACTCTCGCTGATCAAATAAATACTTCAGACTCTTATGATCACTATATACATCAAACTGAGCTCCATAAAGATAGTGTCGCCACACCTTCAGAGCAAAGACTACAGCAACTAACTCAAGGTCATGAATCGGGTAATTTCGCTCATGAGTTCGCAATTGACGAGATGCATAAGCTACCACTCTCTTATCTTGCATCAACACACACCCCAATCCCTGATGAGAAGCATCACAGTACACCTCAAACGGTCGACTAGTATCAGGGAGAATCAACACCGGCGAAGAAGTTAGTCTCTGTTTTAACTCATTAAAGCTTTGCTCATATTCCTCAGTCCACACAAAGGGTTGATCACGGCGAGTTAACCGTGTTAATGGTGCAGCTATCTTCGCGAATCCCTCTATAAATCTCCGGTAGTAACCTGCTAGGCCCACAAAACTACGAATCTCTGAGGCTGTCTTCGGCCTTTCCCACTGCAACACCGCTTCAACTTTGGAAGGATCAACTGCAATTCCTTTAGCTGAAATAACATGACCAAGGAACTTCACTTCCTCTAGCCAAAACTCACACTTAGACAGTTTAGCATACAACTGTTTTTCCCTTAAAACATTAAGTACAGTCCTCAAATGTTCTTCATGTTCTTCTGACGAACTAGAATAAATTAAAATATCATCAATAAAGACTACCACAAATCGATCCAGGAAAGGTCTAAAGATCCGATTCATGTAGTCCATAAACACAGCTGGAGCATTTGTAACTCCAAAAGGCATCACTATATACTCATAATGACCATATCTAGTGCGAAAAGCAGTCTTAGGAATATCTTCATCCTTCACTCGGATCTGATGGTACAGGACTTCAAATCAATCTTAGAGAATACCTTAGCACCTCTCAAATTTGGTCCATCAAATCATCGATTCGCGGCAATGGGTACTTGTTCTTAATTGTCAACTTATTCAATTTACGATAATCCACACATAATCTAGAACTTCCGTCCTTCTTTTTCACCAAGAGAACTGGGGCTCCCCAAGGCGATACACTTGGTCTAATCATCTGTTTACGCATTAAATCCTCGATCTGCTCCTTAAGCTCAATTAACTTTTTTGGCGCCATTCTATACGGTACTACAGACATTGGCTCAGCTCCAGGAATCAAATCTATAGCAAACTCTACCTCTCTACGTGGAGGTATTCCAGGAATATCCTCTGGAAAAATCTCAGGGAATTCTCGTACTACTGGTATTAACTGAAGGCTTTGCTCCACTTCTGCATTCATAACTCCCAACAAAACAAAACAAGATACTCCCTCACCTAAGGATGTTTCTACTTGGCGAGTAGAAATCAATTCTACACAATCTTGCTGCTCAGGAAAGATTAAACACCTCCGGCCACAATCAATTAGCACACGATTGGCAGTTAGCCAATCCATACCCAGGATTACATCTAACCCTGACATCGGGATACAAATAAGATTTACTTTGTATCTTCGTCCCTCAATTGCTATGGGACACCTAACACAAACCGTCGAAGTCTTAATTGAACTTAAAGTAGGTGTCGATACTACTAAGTCACATCCTAGATCGCCCACCGGTAATCCTAAGTTTCTCACACAATTGTCCACAATAAAAGAGTGTGTGGCTCCAGAATCAAATAATACAGAAAGAAAAGTACCTGCCACTACCGCTGTTCCTTGAACAAGATCTATCGCCTGGGCTGCCTCTGATGCAGAAGTAGTGAATACATGTCCCTCTGCTCTCGATCTGGTTGTTGTTGGAGCCCTAGTTGCTTTAGGCCTAATAGCGTGCAAGGCGCTAGCAGAAGACGAAACTGCCCTACTAGGTGTAGGACAGTCCCTTGCAAGGTGCCCTGGCTGCTGGCACGAGAAGCAAACTCTTACATCAGTCTGTGGGCACTGGCTCAGATAGTGTGGTCCACCACACCTAAAACATCTGACAATCTGCGGCACTGAGACTCTAGGAGAAGAAGAAATTGCTCCCCTAGGCTGAAATGTAGAAGTAGCAGTCCCTACTGGCACCGGTGATCTTTGCCGATCCTCTTGACTGATATGATCGAGACTGCTGTTGGCGTAGCGACCGACTGTAGGGGCCATTCTTAGCGCCCTTACCTCCATTACCATAACTGCTACCAGCTCTACTAGATGGAGCCTTCCCAACTCCACCAACATCCTCCGCATTAAGACTCTCTATAATGGTGGCTTGATCCACCAAGTCAGCAAACTCCGTGATCCTGAGTGGGATCAAAATCCTCTTTATATCAGTTCTCAGCCCGTCTGAAAACCTCTGACATCTCCACTCCTCTGAAGTCGGGTGAGAATAAAATCTGTAGAGCCGCTCAAACTGTATTGCATACTCATAGACTGATGAGTTTCCTTGCACCAAGTTTAGAAACTCTCGTTCTTTGGCAGCACGAACATGAGAAGGGAAAAACTTTCCCAGAAAACTACTTCTAAATACAGCCCAAGTAATGACTTCACCTCGGGCCTCTAGCATAGTACGAGCTCCGTGCCACCACATCTCTGCATCCCCTATCAGCATATACGTAGCATATATCACCTTTCTCTCCTCGGCGCAACCCATGGTTAGGAATATCTTCTCAATCTCCCTGATCCAGAGTTCAGCAGCATCTGGTCCATCCACTCCTGTGAATTGAGGAGGATCATTCTTTCTGAACTCTGACAACCCATGGTATTCAGGAAGAGGTGTAGCTGAGGCGATGGCCGCTGCTGCTGTCTTTGCGGCGGCGGCTTGATTTGCGACTTGCTGTCTTTGAATCATATCTAGACTATGACTAACAGTGGCTGCCATGGCCTCCATGGCATGAGCCATTTGGTTCACATCAGCAGGAGGAGGATTTGCAGCAGATCTTCTTGGTCTAGCCATTCTAATATATAGACTAGCTTAAATTACTAACGTTTAACACATTCAGCAATACCACCACATAGCTATATTCACAGATTCACTTACAGGTGATATATTCATATTTAGTATATCATAAAATTTTAATCAATTTAGTACTCAGTATAACAACATATCAACATTCACATAGCATAGCAAACACACTCATTTCAGCAATCATTTACAGCTTAGCTTAACAGTCTCTTATTCACACAGTACGACTCACCTATAGCTCACCCAAGTATCATATACCAAGTTTCCTACATCAATCATGTCTGAGAATCGAGGTGATCAAGCTCGTTCCCTCACAACTTGATGAATAGAAATCATGATATATGATTCACAGCTAAAACTTATATGTCTAATATGCACAACTGACGCCTAACAACCTCACCCCGTAGGTTTACCTAGACCATGCTCTGATACCACTAAAATGTCACGACCCCTTTTTATAAGGGACCGAGAACATTGTTTCTACACCACATACTTATTTAAAATAGGTAAATAGCAGAGAATATAAGTATAAAAAAAATTCACTTCTCATTCAAAGTAAAAATAAAGTTCCTTACAACAAATATCCAACAGATCAACAAAATATTACATTTAGTTTATAATATTCAAAATACCAAAAAATTATAATACGTGACTCCGTCGACATGAGGTCTCATATATAAAGAAAAAGGACTTTGATGCATTATTACTCAACTCCAGCTTCTAACTTTTCTTCACTGGCCCCTCAGCCTGTGAAGTAGATGTAACACCTGCTACATCTGCTCACGTACCACCATACGATCATCGCAGTACACACGCACACAACAACATAGAAAGAAATGCAAGGGTGAGCTTACCAAACATAAAATAAAATTATATATATATAGAGCAAAATATTTCTCACAGCAATAACCCCATGCATTTCCAGCCCATCTAATGCACAGCATGAAAACGGCTTCCAACTGGTTTCACAGCCTATGTAATCCAGAAGGAACCGAGCGGTCCGGAGCGACCCATTCTTATACGGATCCAGACAAAGACAAAGACGACTCGGCATGAACTTACCGTTACATGTCTACCCACCTAAACATGTAACTCGGCTCTATAATGATGCAAAACATATATCTCGGCATGATGCACACCACCAAAATTATTTTAACGGCTCAACTACGGCAAGTTTATAATAGATCAGCCAAAATCTCGGCATTTTAAACTAATTACAACGATTCTGACTTAGAAAATAGCTTTTATTCAATAGATCTAACAAAATCATATCAAAATATCTTGAAATAGCATATTAAACCGTTCAAAACATAGTTCATAGGTTAAAGTAAACTCCCCTTACCTCAGAAAGATGATTCACACTAGATCTACCGAATATTACTTGATTATAACAAAATTCACCGAAGATTCAGCTTTAGAACGGGGTTTCTCCTAAGAACACCATGAATTTCTATAAGAAAGAGAAGGAGAAGAGAAACGAACGGTAAATCTAGCTTCAAACTTAAAGAAACTTACTTCCAATCCTTCAGAATAGATGTAGAATCTCAGATCTGGCGAGAAATCTAAGTTTAGGAAGGTTTAGTATGAGAGAAATGGTGGTTTACGGCCTTAGAACCTTTGAGAACCTTGGATAGAGGTGAAGAAATGAAAATTTCGTGTGAAGCCCCCTTTTTGTAGAAAATTTTCGAAATTTACTGTTCACGCCAGAATTTTCTGTTCATCGCCGGAAACACTGTTCACCGCCTTACTGTCCATGCCGGAAAATACTGTTCAGGGCACTATTCACGCCGGAAAATACTGTACACGCGTACTGTACACACACTGTACGCGTATGTGACGTCACCGATGACGTCAGCAGTCACTGTACATACGCGGTTGGGTACTGTTCATACACGGTTTGTACGCGGTTTGCACTGTTCATACGCGGTTTGCACTGTTCACACGCGGTTTGCACTGTTCACACGGTACTGTTCACTTTTTTTTTTTTTTAAATAATTTCAACTCCATCTAAATATATTCCAATACCAAATAATCCTTCAATTAACATTGAACAAGTATAAAATATTATAGATTACTCAATAATAAATTAGAAGCCTGACACTTTGCAGGTACCCTCCTCACCCTCGGTTGACCACACCTCGGACAGACCGAATACTTCCAAGACGAAAGACCGAAGACTGCCCTTACACCGTAATCCGGAGTCCGAAGACTAAGGAGTGTTTTCTCCTCTCGGAACATTTTGGCGCCCACCGTGGGGCTCGAACCCTCTATCAGTAAAGATATTATGGTGCTTACAAGAAGTCAACAAGAAGGACCTACCAGGACAAGAGAAATGTTGTATGACGGTGATACTACCCCCAACCAACAACCCGAAGTGGTAGTAGAAAGGATGAGCCAGGAAGACCTCTCTTCCGTCATGAGGCAAATGAAAGCTGAAATAACTGAGCTGCAGAAACAGAGAGAGAGAGATGCACTGGAGTTATCAGCATTGAAGAGAGAAAATGCTAATCTGAGAAGTGAGATCAGATCGTACATACCAACTCATACAGCTCCGATTTCTCAAGAACAAGGGGATTCCTTTGCTCTGCAAGCTACAAAAACAAAAGCCCCACCCCCGATGTCGACTCAGACAGGTCTGGCCGAAATCCCTTCATCAGCTCTATCATGGAGGCAAGACTGCCCGAGGCCTGGAAAGGTCTAGTGTTAGAGAAGTATGATGGCACGACTGATCCCGAAGAACATGTAGACATTTTCTCGACGCAAGTTGGTCTCTACACTGACGAAGATGCACTCATGTGTAGACTATTCCCGACATCTCTCAGGGGACCAGCACTAAGTTGGTTCACCCGACTTCCCCCCTCTTCGGTTGACTCATTCACAACTCTTATCACACGCTTTAAGCTTCAATTTGCTACAAGTCGGCCACATCAGTTGACCTCTATAGCATTGGTGAATATTCGTCAAGAAAAAGGAGAAACTCTTAGGGCATTCATGGATAGATTTGGTAAAGTCGCCCTCTCCATCCGAAACCTGGAACCAGCTGTGGCTATGCATCACCTCTCCACAGCCCTTAGGCCAGGACCCTTCGTTAATAGTATCTGCAAAAAGCCTCCGGCGGACTTAGATGAACTCAGGGTCCGGGCAACCAAATACATGCAGATGGAGGAACTGGCCGAATACCGAAGCCAGATGAGAACTGATCAAGGCTCCAGCCGAAGAGAAAGTGAAAGAAATAACCTCCTAAAAAATAAAGAAAAAGAAAAAGGACTTGTCATTGACAGGGTCAACAGAGGACCTCGGTATACAAGTTACACTCCCTTAAATACTAACAGGGCAAAAGTGCTAGACCAAGCACTTAACACAGAAATAATGACCATGCCAAGAAGAGCAAATACCCCTCCCAGAGCTGACAAGACGAAAGTATGTAAATATCACCGAAACAGGGGTCATAATACTGAAGAATGTGCAGCACTCAAGGATCGGATTGAGGATTTAATTAAAGCCGGTCATCTTCATAATTTCGTGGCCCATCCTCCTTCCCGAGGTGATAATCATCGAGGTCCCAGACATGAAAGACAAAGAAGTAGGTCTAGAGAACCTCAAAGGCGGCCATACGAACCAGAGAACCAACCTCGCCGAATTATTAACACAATAGCCGGTGGCTTTGCAGGTGGAGGCGCCACCAACTCGGCTAGAAGACGACACCTAAGAAATGTGAGATCAGTAAATCACATCTCTTTAGGTAGTCGAGTCCGCATCCCCCCAATCACATTTACAGACCAGGATTTTCAAGGAGTAGATCCCGTACAAGATGATCCTATGGTCATAAGTGTAGATATTAATAATTGTACAGTCAAGAAAACATTGATAGACCAAGGTAGTTCTGCCGACATTTTGTATTGGAAAACTTTCCAACAAATGGGCATACCAGAGGAAGAACTCAGAGAATACCATGAACCTCTGGTCGGGTTTGCAGGGGAGAGAGTCAAAACACGAGGATGCATTGACTTATATACTTTGTTCGGGTCTGAACGAGAAGGGAAATGCATCAAAATAACTTACCTGGTGGTGGAAGCCAACACTTCCTACAACATACTCCTCGGACGCCCTTCTCTCAACAAACTGAAGGCCATAGTTTCAACTCCACATCTGCCTATGAAGTTTCCATCAGACCAAGGACGGATTGTAACTATTCATGCTGATCAAAAAACTGCCCGAGAATGTTACTTTGCAAGTCTTCGGGTTAGACCGACACCTCGGAGGATGTGAATATAGTATCCCCTGAACTCAACAATGATATGAAAGATGTAGAACTTGATCTTAGGATTGATGAAGGCCCCCGAGTAGAACCAAATGAAGAAAAGAAATCAATACAGCTAGGTGTCCTTCAAGGACAGAACACATACCTCGGCATCGGTTTAACTGATCCAGAACAAGATATCATTCAAGAAGTATTGTGGAAAAATAAAGAACTCTTTGCATGGACCGCTGCCGACATGCCTGGCATCAATCCAAGTTTTATGTGCCATCACCTATCTGTATACAAAAATTCTTGGCCGATAGCACAAAAGAAGAGAAAAGTCGGAGGAGAAAGAGCCAAGGCAATTAAAGAGGAGACCGGCAAATTAATGAAGGCAAATTTTATCCGAGAAGTGACGTATTCTACCTGGCTAGCGAATGTAGTCATGGTAAAGAAAGCAAATGGAAAATGGCGGATGTGCACAGACTTCACGGATTTAAATAAAGCTTGCCCAAAAGATGTCTATCCTTTACCAAACATTGACAAATTGGTTGATGGAGCATCAGGAAATAAATTCTTGAGCTTTCTGGACGCGTACTCCGGATATAATCAAATTCGGATGTATCGGCCAGATGAAGAAAAAACAGCTTTCATTACGGAATCAGCCAATTACTGCTATAAGGTGATGCCGTTCAGTTTGAAAAACGCTGGAGCTACATATCAACGCTTAATGGATAAAATCTTCAGCAAACAGATTGGCAGATGTATGGAAGTTTACGTTGATGACATGGTGATAAAATCCGCCACCATACAAGAACACCAAGCACACCTTGCCGAGGTATTTGCCAAAGCGCGCAGGTATAACCTCAGGTTTAACCCAGAAAAATGTGTTTTCGGTGTTTCAGGGGGAAAGTTCCTTGGCTTTATGCTATCAGAAAGAGGAATCCAGGCCAATCCGGACAAGTATCAGGCCGTAATAAGTATGAAAAGTCCGAGCTCCACCAAAGAAGTCCAAAGATTAGTAGGACGAATGGCAGCCCTATCTCGGTTTCTACCTAAATTAGCCGAAATAGCTCGTCCATTCACTACATTACTGAAAAGGGCACAGAAATTCTAATGGACCGACGAATGCGAGAAGGCCTTTCAACATTTCAAGTCCATACTAGCAACACCGCCAATCCTATCTAAACCAATTAGTCAAGAAGATATCATTGTTTATCTTGCAGTATCACCAATGGCCATCAGCTCGGTATTAATGCAAGAAACTCCTGACCCCATCCTCCTATATTTTACCAGTCGTACACTACTCGGTGCAGAGACCAGGTATCAAATAATTGAGAAGGCAGTCTTGGCCTTGGTACATACAGCTCGGCGTCTTCGACATTACTTTCAAGGATACCGAATTGTCGTCAAAACCGACTGCCCAATCGGTAAAATGCTGAGAAAACCTGAGCTGGCAGGAAGAATGATGGCATGGGCGGTTGAACTATCCCAATTTGACATACGTTTTGAAGCAAGGGGCGCTATCAACAATCAAAATTTGGTCGAATTCATTAATGAGCTACATCCGGACCACAAGACGACTACTGATCAATGGACTTTATACGTAGATGGATCATCAAACCAACATGGAAGTGGAGCTGGAATCGTCCTAAAAGGACCAAATGGGGTCACCTTGGAACAATCGCTACGTTTCGGCTTCAAGACCTCCAACAATCAAGCTGAATACGAAGCACTGCTGGCTGGACTTCGTTTGGCTCAAGAAATAGGGAGTAAGAGAATAACCTGCTTCAGTGACTCTCAGGTGATAATTTCCCAAATTTTAGGGAATTATCAAATCAAGGATAATACACTGCTATGTTACTTCCAGGAATACCAGAAGTTGCGCGCAACTTTCGATGAAGTATCAGTCCAGCACACACCGAGATCCTCTAATGAAGAGGCCGACCGACTAGCTAAGCTCGCAAGCACTCGTCGGCCTGGACAACTTCAGAGTATCATCCAGCAGGAAATAGTTGAGCCAAGTATACTGAAGAAAGAATGTTTTTTCATAGATAATCCGGCCGACTGGAGAATAGATATTATCCAATATCTCAGCACTAATGAGCTTCCCACAGACCCGGATAAGGCAAAAAAGATAAGAGCTCAATCTGCGAAGTACACCATGATCGGCCCAGAGCTATATAGAAGGGGAATCTCCACCCCTTTACTCAAATGTCTCGGCAAAGATCAGGCCGAATATGTACTCAAAGAAATACATGAAGGAATATGTAGTACACATTCCGGCGGACGAACAACGGCTCTGAAAATTATTAGGGCCGGATATTATTGGCCGACACTCCTCCAAGATGCAGATCAATTTGTAAAGAAATGCATACCCTGCCAACAACATGGTCCCCTGATTCATCAACCAGCTGAAAACCTCCACTCGGTTGTCACACCTTGGCCCTTTGCCATCTGGGGGATGGATCTGCTCGGACCTTTCCCCATAGCAAATGGGCAATATAAGTTCTTAATCGTTGCCATTGATTACTTCACTAAATGGATCGAAGCTGAGCCCCTTGCAACTATAACGGCCAATAATGTTCAGAAGTTCACATGGAAAAATATCATCACCCGTTTCGGCATCCCCCATGCCATTGTCACCGATAACGGCCTCCAATTTACGGATCGACGCTTTAACGAGTTCCTAGAAGGGTTACATATCAAGCATCGACTAGCATCAGTCGAACATCCCCAATCTAACGGACAAGCCGAAGCCGCTAACAAGGTTATTCTCAGGGAACTAAGACGACGTCTAGGCTCAGCAAAAGGTGAATGGGCCGAAAAGCTCCCTGAGATCCTTTGGGGATATCGATGTACCCCTCAATCCTCAACTAAGGAAACACCATTTCGGCTAACATACGGTGCCGAGGCCATGGTACCTGTCGAAATCGGCGAGCTATCCCTTAGAAGGCAGCAATTTAATGAAGAAAACAATTCGGAAGCTTTGACAATCAGCCTTGATACCATCGAAGAAATCCGGGAACATGCAGCCATAATGAACGAAGCAAGCAGACGAATAATGACAAAGAAATTTAACTCAGGCATTCGGCCTAGGCATTTCATTCAAGGCGACCTCGTTTGGCGAGCAACTGGAGAAGCTAGACGAGATAAGAGACATGGTAAGCTCTCGGCCAATTGGGACGGACCCTTCAGAATAAGGGAAAACTTGAAAAATGGATCATACCGCTTGGAAACATTGGAAGGAGATCCAATTCCGAGAACGTGGAACATTTCTCATCTCAAACGTTACTACAGTTGATTGTATGAATGTAAATGTAAATTCAAGTGCACTCTTTTCCTCACTTGGGTTTTCTCCCCTTATAAAAACGTGAAAAGGGGTTTTCCTAAGAAGGTTTTTAATGAGGCACTACTTTAATGAAATTTGTCTGTTCAAGGCAACTATTTATTCGGTCAGTTAAATTTATTCCCTCCCGAGAAACATCTCGACCAAGGTTGAAATTAATTTATCTAAGTTATTCCCTCTCGAGTCACATCTCGGCCAAGGTTGAAATCAATTTATCCAAATTATTCCCTCCCGAGTTACATCTCGGTTAAGGTCGAATTATTAATATTATTAAGGCGATTCCCTCCCGAGTCACATCTCGGCCAAGGTTGAATTTAATTTATCCAAGTTATTCCCTCCCGAGTCACATCTCGGCCAAGGTTGAAATCAATTTATCCAAGTTATTCCCTCCCGAGTTACATCTCGGTTAAGGTCGAATTATTAATATTATTAAGGCGATTCCCTCCCGAGTCACATCTCGGCCAAGGTTGAATTCAATTTATCTAAGCGATTCCCTCCCAAGTTACATCTCGGCCAAGGTTGAATTTAATTTATCCAAGTTATTCAAGTTTATCTCACTATTCGGTTAATCACTTCAAATCTTATTACCTTTTCAGTCTGTAAAGTATCTCGATCGACCACAGAACAAAATTAAAAGATAAACTCATAGTGCCCATGAATACTTCATCATTTATTGATACTTATACAACAAAAGAAAAGCAAATACATTAAATCAATCAACAATATTAAGGGACTCTTCAGGGCCGTCGGCGGGAGGAGACGTTTCAGGAGCACCAGTGTCCTCGGCTTCACCCGATTCCACTTGGCGAGGAGCAAGGAGATCTGGCTCAAGGTCGTCGGCTACCTCATCATAGCGAAGGAATTTTCCTTGGAAAAAATCCCTCGCTGTATCAAATTGAAAACCAGAAGGAATTTTCCCGAACTGTCTAGCCTGCCGAACAGCATGATAGAAACCTGCTTCATGCTCAGCATAAATCAGTTCGTTACTTTTGACTTCCAAGGCCTTCCTTTCGGCCTCACACCGCTCCTTAGTCCGCCTCTCCCGCGCTAAGGCATCAGCTAACTCCAGACCTTTAGCCTTCCTGTCGGCCTCAGCAGTCTTCAGCTTTTTCTCCATATCCTCAACACGTGTATCTCGGATACGAAGATGTTCTTTAAGCTGACCCACTTCGGTTTCCAGTGCTTTGTTGGTCTCGGAGAGATTCAGGTGTACCTCTTGGCACTTGGCCAATTCTTCTCTAACCTTTTCAAGCTCAAGCATTGGCTCAAGCGCCAAAGATCGAGCCATGATCTCGGCTCGGGAGAAGAACTCGCAGAACCAATCCCACCTCGCCCCCTTATCTTGTTCGTTTACTATCTTCTTCCCTGATTCTGAAAGAAGACGAGGTGGGAGTAGGCGAGAAGGATTCACCCCTTCGGCGAAGAACTTCTCGGACATAACCTCGGGAGGAATGGTTACCCCCCGAGAAGTCTCTCCTGGTCCGGCAGCATGTTCGGCACGTGCCTGCTTCTTCTTTGGCCTCGATTCAGCCTCCTTTGCCTTGCCCTTGCTTTTTCTCTTTCGAAGGTCCCCTTCAGCTTGATTGTGATCTCGAGGAGGAGATCGAGCAGTGGCCCTCTCGGCCAAGCGATCCACTTCGGGATGACGATGTTGATCAACCGTCATCCCCTCCGGCATTCTTTGCTTTAAAGCTTGACGGTATCCCATTCCGGAGCCGAGATGTGCCATTAGAGCTGCATCAAAAAAGAAAAGTCAAATCAATTCAAGACATCTTAGAAAAATATACTTAGGAAAATTACCTACCATTCAAGTCCATCCGAGGATTTGGGGACTTGAGCAGCAAAATCAGTCCTCGGGCAGGAATTTCCCGAGGAGGGGTCTTAATATATTGAAGAGCTGACAGCTCCTCGGCTGTCAGCATATCCTCGGGCACCACGTCATATCGGCGAGGTACCCGAGTCCAGTGAAAAGGGAACAAAGGAGTCCCTTCTCGGTCGTAAAAATAATTTTTCTCCCCCTCAGGATGAATAAAGACCTTAAAAAACCCGGTCTTAAAACCTTTGAAGGAGGAAGTATAAGGTTTGAAAATAGGAAAATCGGGCTGGCGGAACAAGGAAATCCACCGAGCTTTATCTGAAGGACGTGTACTAAAGAAATGAAGAAAAAGGTTTGTGGTCGGCTCTATATAATGAAATTTACAAAGGATCCTAAAGGCTTGCATTGCTGCCCACCCATTCGGATGAAGTTGAGTAGGGGCTACGTTTAAAACACGTAAAACCCCCATTTGGAAGTCATCTAAAGGAAAAACTACTCCTAACTCTTTGAAAATACAATCATAAACGTAAAATCCCCTTTCCAATCCGAACTCGGCGCCTAGGCATACTAGGTCAGGATTCGGCGTGCCATCCCCTCGGCAGCATTCGACTTCCATGGGATAAGGATCCTCGTTTTCAAATAAGCAAATCCTATTCAGCCTTAAGAACCGCTTCAGGTCGCCGTTCCGCTGGTAATTAGAGAAGTATGATACCACCTCTCCGTCCACCCATTCATATCCAGGAATTGTACATGGTGGACACTTCGGCCTCTCCCTAATTGGACTGACAATGGGTACCATCCCTTCGGCGGAAGCAGAGGACTCGGCAGGTTCATTAGATTCACCTACAGCCCTAATGGGCTCCTCGGCCTCGTCCACTACAATTCTAACAACAGACTCAGCCCTATCCCGGTCATCGGCCCTATCCGACAAAGAATCTTCCCATTCTATTGAATTCACCATCTCGGTTAAAAAGAATTATACCTTGAGAAAAGTTTACTCTGAGAAGAAGAGCTCGATTTTAAAGACAGAGAGCTTGGCGCACAAGAAAATTATAAGACTTTGGTACAGAGCAAAAGGTAGAAGCAAGCAGGGACCACACTCCCCTTTTATAGAGCAAAGGGTTTCGGGTAAATGAAGAGTCGCGCCCAACTTCAGCCGTTAAGATCATCAATAGATCAACGGTTATCAAAAGAGTAACTCGTCAGATCTTGGTGAACAGTAAATGCAAAACCCTAAAAGCATCCCCAACTTCCCGCCAAAATCATCTTTCCCGCTTATTTCACCGAGACCGAGATCTGGATAATAAGCCTCTTCAAAATTTCTACAATTTTTGAGGCTTCGAGGGCTAGTGTACCTATTAGGGTACCCAGTACCGAGTACCTCTTAGGTATTCGGTACCGAGTACCCTCCAAACCAGATATTCCTTAAGGTTCTCAGGTCTCGGTACCGAATAGTCACCATTTACCACGTGCATTAAATAATTAATATGCACTAATCTGAAGTAATAACGAGGATTATACTTAATCAAGAGGATAATCAATAAGGCCTAAGTTATTCAGGCCCATCAGCCCAAAACAGTGGCTATAAAAAGGGAAGTAAACAGTACATTATTCATTCTGATGTCATTCCTACTAAATATAGTAACCTTGCTTACGTAATACCGAACACTTACTTTACCATCGGAGTGCCTTTGCAGGTACCCTCCTCACCCTCGGTTGACCACACCTCGGACAGACCGAATACTTCCAAGACGAAAGACCGAAGACTGCCCTTACACCGTAATCCGGAGTCCAAAGACTAAGGAGTGTTTTCTCCTCTAGGAACACCTTGCAATTTCAATAATTCTATTTCCTCAGTGTAAGTGAAAAATTATATATGAATGAGTAGTGTTTTAAAAATTGAAAAAATAATTTATTTTTATGTATTGATTGGTTTAAAATAAGAATTAAGATGAGAAAAAAATTCAAGTTAAAATAAAATTAAAGAACTACGCATGCGGAGTAATTTAAGGGGCGGACCATTTAATTGTTTAGATGAGAGATGAAATTAAAAGGTAAAAAATAAGAGTGAAAGAAATCAGAGAATAAGAAAGATAATAAAAATAGAGGAAAAGGTATTTGATGTTTAAATATATTAAAATAAAAAATAATAATAATAAATTTAAAATAAAAAAATAATAAATTATATTAAAATTATTATAATAAAAAACTTCCAATGTCCTTTCCTTAGAATGCAAAGTGTAATTAGCTAGAGAACTTTGAGTAAATTTCAGGCAAATCATCAATTTTGAAACCCACGGGTTTGATTTCTTCTATCATCAATCTCAACCAATAATCATCTCCGATGTTACTAAAAGGGAAACGAGAGAGGAAAGACTAAATAAAAGATCCTTTACCTTCTTATAGATCAGGCTAAAGGGCTAATCAAGGAAAAAGCTACTATCTATTAAAATATTCATGATAAAGAGAATTATAACTACTACAATAGTTTAATGTATATTTCATTCCACAATGATCTATTGAAATATTAGCAACTGGCACAGTGATGCCTTCACAAAATACAATATATATGGTCGTCATAAAAGATCATACAATGATCTATTGAAATATTAGCTGCTGCCAAAGTGATGCCTTAACAAATTTCAATATCTATAGTCGTCATCAAAGATCATGTAATTTCCATTCCTTCTTGCTCTAGCTTGTCTGTCATTCTGCACATCAAAGCCATTAAATACATGTTATTATGTTTTTATAATTAAAATATCGTTTCACAAACACCAAAAGTGAAACTTGCTATGTTAAAAAGTTACCACCATATGAATTTACAAGAGAAATGACCGTCTAAAACACGTGCAGATGTGCTTTCAACTCGTAATTGAAATTTCATGGTGTATTCAGGGTTCACTAGCTCAAATGACTCAAAAAGGAAAAAAGGGGGCATTGGTAAAAGTCAATGTAGAAAGTAAGATAGATTTAAGATTAGTTTGGATAAATTTTTAGACAAGTACTAATATAAGAAATCAAATACAAAAGAAAGTGTAATTAATTAAACTTTTTGTATAAGTTAAAATTAACTCATGTATCTCGTCCTTAAAAAATTAATATATACATCACAACTTATGGAGAAATTTAATAAGAGAATTTCTAAAAAAATTAAGGTGCATAGGTTGTTTGATTATTTTATCTTCTTAATCCATTTCATTTTCTTATCTTACAAATGATTATTGAGAAATTTACTCATACTGAATCTTACTGATAAATTTCTAAAATATACACCAAGAAACCAAATCTCCCTCGGTCAATACGCAATAATCCAGGGACAGCTATACGAGACTTGTCCAAAATTCTACTTTTGCTTCATCATTAAATGTTGTATCTTCAGAAATATCTTAAGGCATAATTAGGGAGACGGAAATTCTCTAATAACATAAGCAAGTTGAGTAGTCCCAAAGCCATATTTACTAAAATTTAGAAAGATCTAACCTTGGAGCAGGACCAATAATTCTTCACCAAGAACATGGGGTAATATGCATACCTTGCTTATAAGTCTTTCAAATGCTTCTGTACCATGTTCCTCCATATATCTCTCAGCAGCACTTAGAACATCATCTGGTTCACTGAATAAGGACTTCTTTCGTGGAACATACCAGATTTGAGAAGCTTGTGGAATTGGGATTTGTGGGTTCATATAGAATGGTCTAATGTAATTCCTATAAACAACCGCAGCCCCGTTGAAGTGAGGCAGAACCAACCAGCAACTGAATATCAACTTGGCAAAAGGCCAAATGGGAAGCCTGAAATTAGCATTACAATTATATTGGAGAAATAACAGTGAAAGTTTTCCTATATTTCTATAAAATTTTAATTTCTATTTTTTTCAGTTTTGGTCCATTTTAATACTTTTAGTCTTTAGTAATTACATGATTAACTAAAAAGTTATCGTGTGTTAATTTTTTGTTGGACCACGTCATCGAAGGAGATCAAAATTGCTTAATTTAGAAAAACAAAAAATAAGTTTTATGAAAATACAGGGATTTAAAACATATTTCCCATCAAAGACAAACTCATCCAGTTAAAAAATGGGCATTCAGTTTGCAACTGCTTCATTTATCAACAACCTCTACATCATATGAATTTGATCAACAAGAGTGGCAGTGAAAGTGTGAAGCAACTACAAATTAGGTGATTGAACAATGTAGGCTCCTCGTCCTTATGAGGGAACAGAGAGCACACTCAACAGCTAAATTGAACCATTTATAATGTACTCACTCCTATATTCAATCATTATTAAGAAGGAAACTTACAGTTCAAGAACTCTGGCAAATGTGAGTTCAAATATTGTGATAATGGAATACAGAATCCAATACGTGAGCCATTGTTGATCATCAGCACTAGACTTGGTCTCTATAGCCTTAATTGAAGCATATCTACCATAAACACAAAGAGGGTACGCAAAAAACAGGTAAAAAATTGAAACATAAATCTCCCAAATGAAAAGAAGCAGCATACTTACAAAGGGTAAACAAGAGTAACCAAGGGCCTACGGGAAAAGACAAACAGAGAATGTTACCCTCAGATCAAAATGTTAATTAAACAAAATAAAATGCTTAATTTGGGTCTTGAAATGAAATGACAGAAAAGCTTGGATATCTGAAAAATAAAATAAAATAAAATAAAAAACATACAGAGCAAGAACATCGAAGTTGTTGAAGACAACTTGGAGAAAGTTGTTGTTGTCAGAAGTACCCATGTCTTGCAATGAAGTTATGCTTTTGCGCAGGTTGTGTCTAGAACTAAAGTGAGAAAGAGAGTTTCACGTTTTCATTTAGAAAGAGACTGAAGGTGAAGATCAAAGAGAGAGAGAGAGTGGCTTGGAAAAAAGTAACCTAAGAAAATGCGGGGAAGTTGGCAAACAACAAGCAAAGTATTCCTTTGAAAAGGATCTGATTTTTCGGACAATCTATAGCGCACGAGCAACGAGGCACCGAATATTATTTTATTATTTCAGGTAGAAGCGGGAAATTAGTAATGCCTTTCTTAAGAATTGTGATGAGACAGGTTTTAGCTTTTTCTAATTTTATTGTTATTTTTTATTTTATTTTGTATGTGACTTCAGTCTCGTTAATTTTTAGTTAATTGAATTTTAAATTTGATATTTTTATTCAAAACTTTTAATTTATTTATTTTACTTAAAAATTTTTAAATTGAAATGATAAATGTAACATCTCTATTTTTATAATAATTATAATTGCATTGTTATAATAAATATACATGTAATGAGAATAAAATTTTGAAGTATTAGGATTGTAAGATTCTCGCTATAGCAAGATAATTCTCGTTGTAACGAGAATAAAATGGTGAAATTGAAACATTTTGGAGCTTTCTCTCTGTAGCTAACGAGAAGTCCTGCTATAATGAGGATCCCTTACTGTAGTGAAAAGTGTAGAAAATAGAGTGCAATTTTTGTTTGATATTTTTGCTGTAGCGTGAAAGTGCTTCGCTGTAGTGACAGTCTCTCACTACAGCGAGGAGTTACGAGTAATCTCTCGCTGTAACGAGAAATGGTTGATGTAGTGAGAATGTCACGATTCTAAGCATATTTAAGGGTTTTCATGCATCAAAACTTCATTTTCTTCACTTTCTCTCACGTCCAAACTTTATTTCTCTGAACTCTCTTTACAATTTCTCATATAAAATCCTTCAAAACACTTATTTCTTCCCAAATTCGTGATTACCCATTTGTTTCATGCGATCCTAAGTAAGTTTTCCTAATTTTAATCACATTTTTACCATTCATTTTCTTTGAATCTTTTTCTTAAGAGATAAATTCATGTTATCTAGGTAGAAGTGCCATTTTTTAAAGTTCTTCATCATCAACACCTATTTAGATCTTCACTCTATAAGGTAAATGGAGCTCTATTTTATTATTATATGTTATAGATTATATGTTAAGTTTAGGAGAGTATGTTTATATAGCATTTTTATGCAAGAATTATGAGTATTAATAAAGAAAGATTGTCGTTATGTATATGTTTGATTGTTTGGTTGACTAATCATACTATGCTCATATGAAAGATATGATGAAAAAGTATAAAATTATGATTGAGCAAGTTTTGATGATATTTAATGAATGCATTGGATATAGTATGACCTTATTGTTGAGAAATATTTGAATATGATGAATAAGTAATTGATAATTTATTAGATGATATGATTATTGAGATTATGAATTAGTAGTATGAGCAGTATAAAATTAGCCTGAAAGTACTATTAAGCACGATCTTGTGATTGGATTGTGGAATGAATCTGAAAACTAAATAAATTTTGTGCAAATAGTTATAGAGATACACTGTAACTATTTGTTGTTGAGAAATATCTGAATATGATGAATAAGTCATCGATAATTTATTGGATGATATGACTATTGATATTATGAATTAGTAGTATGAGCAGCATGAAATTAGTCTAGAAGTGTTATTAATCTTGTGATTGGATTATGGAATGAATCTGAAAACTAATTTTGTACAAATAGTTACAGAGATATATTGGGGGTATAAAGTCCAAAAATGATAAGAAAATCTGAAAAAAAACGTAGAGTGGTAAATGACATTCGTGTTTATATACACATTTTGTCTGAGAGCGAATGTTACATATGGCTTCACATTTGTTTCCCAACTAGACTCTTGATTATGCCTTTGTTAAGAGTCTCGTTATTATATACGTTGTATCTGTGTGTATGGGTTAATTGACGACTATTTATATGATTGAGTAAAACCTTAAGAACTATTGGAGACATCAAATGACTATGATCACATTACACTTAAAGTGCGAATTTGAGAATAGAAATGTCAATAAGGTTGTGTGAACATGAATGATGAATAAAATTTATGATATGTGGTAATGTAGTATGAATTGTTATTTAAATGTATAATTATGATATTATTATGATAAATGTTATGATATATCTATGTTATATTAGAAAAATAGAATAGATGCTCACTTTTACATCACCCTGCAAGTAGTAAAGATAACGACACATCTCATGCATATTAGTGTAGTAGATGTTTATGCTAGTAGTAAATTAAATTATGTTTTTAGAAGAATATAGACGTGTAATACATTTAAATTTTATAGTGTATTTTGAGGATGATCAGAAGTACACCTTAGAAGTAATTTATAATTATGTAGTACCTTTTGATTTTTCCACTAGTGATCAAATTCATCAGTCTTTTAGTTTTCATCTATACCATGGAATAGAAAGGCTTTCTTGGATAATGAATAATGTATTTACTTATTATGATTATGATTTGTCAGGAAAGCCTAATAGCTATACATTTGAGAGATTTTTTAATATAAAAATAGTGACGGACTCTAGTGACGCCTACCTTGGAGAGGATAATGAATTAACCGCTGAGGACTTGGCAAAAATTAAAAGATAACATGATATAGATGGATAGTTTCAAGTCATCAAGTATGTGAGATGAATATGAACTACTGTATATTTTAGAATATGTAAAATGAAAAGTTTGTAAATGTAATATTTTATGATGTAAATAAAAATTTGAGTATGTTAATATAAATTTATAGTATATTTATGCAGTTATTTCTAACTTTTATGATTTTACACGTAATTTTAGTAATATAAATATTTCATTTTAGTAAATTTGAATTTATGTGGATGATGAAAGTTTAATTATTTCTTACAACTCTTCATAAATTAACATATTTGAAATAAAAAAAATATAGGGTGCTACAATAAAATTTTTACAATCTTTATCTACTTTAATTTACCATTTAAAATGTGAAATTTTATCTTAAAGAAAAAAAATATATCATTTGTCTTCTTTTATACTATTTTTTTTCTTTTCAAATCTTAATATCAAATCTTACGACATCCTTCAAATTTGATTAAAGCTTATAGATTTTTTTATTTAAAAAATTTAAAATCATTTAATGCTCCAATATTATCATAAATTCTCAAATTTTTGGGAAAAAAAATAAATTTAGAGGTTTAATGTGAAGAAAGCAGCAACATGAACCAATTTTTTAAATTAAAAAAATTACAGACCTTATTAACTCAAACACATTTGAAAAGTTAAAGTTACTTATAATTTAATTAAAAAGTCTAAATTACAATTAAGTTGGAATGTTCAAAATTAAATCAATTTTTTTAAACTTCTAAATAGATTAAAAATATTTCATTAAATTTTGTAATTTGGTTCGAATTTCAGTTACTATTGCTAAAAGTGAATTGAACAAAACTAGACTAAATTGTATTATAATATATTTATTTTAGCTTTTTATTATATTTTTTTATATAAATGTTATTTTTTTATCATAATTATAAATATATGACAGGCTACGTGTATCGCCCTAAACACCTTTTCATAATTTAGTTTTTTTTTCTTTCTTTGTAAATAAATATATAATTTACAATTTTTTCAGTATTTTTTTGCTGTTTTTTTCTTAAAAAGTTTACTCAAACTTTGGGATTACTTTTTAATCCAAATAAAATATTAAATCAATCCATAAAAATAAATATTTTTAAAATAAGTCATTTAATAATAAATAAAAATCTAAATTAAACTAAAAATATAAATTTAATTTAATTTGATTTTGAAATTACATTTAAATTTAATTACATTTTATTTTTACAATAAAAATTAAATCAAAATTTTAATTAAGCTAAAAATCTTAAAACAATGTTAAATTTTAATTGACAATCTTTTAAACTTAGTATATTTCATTTTAAGTAAATGAAAAATATATACTAACAATATTATTTTTATTATTAATATTAATATTAATATTCTATAATTATTTGTCTATCTAAATTAGGTGACCAAGCTACATACAAAAGTAAGTCTTTGAATTTTACTAACCAATACTCTTGGAATACTAATTAAGGAAATAAAAATAAATAACAATAATTTATTAAAAATTATATTAAAATACATGAAAATAAAGGAGTGTATTCTTACAATTTTTAATAAAATATTTTTATTTTTTTATTCGTTAATCAGTTCCTTAAAACGCTAGTTAGCATTTTCTTAAGTCTTTTGGTTTGTTTAAAATAATTTTATTGATTTACTTAAATTTTTTTATCAAACAGTCTTTAAAAAATAACATTTAAATTCAATTAAGCTTTTAAAAAGTCAAGTATAAAATTTAAATTAAAGGCAAACTTATTTAAGGTAAAACTTAAATTACCTTAACTCATTTTTATCATAAATTGAGGTTTGTTATTTTTCTAGTTATTCTTAGAAGAAGTACTTTAAATTAAAGGACTTAAATATTTAAACAAAGTATGTGTTAATTGCTCTCACAAATTAAAATTTTAAGATATTTTAACAACTTTTAACTTATAAAAACATATAAGAATAAAGCGTTTTATTCTTATATGTGTTTATAAGAATAATGCATTTAACATAATAATAATAATAATAATAATAATAATATATTCAACATACAAAAATAAAAGTTGAGCTAAAGTTATTGAATAGAGTTTTACAAATTATAAAATAGAGCTTGAAGATTTGTTAAATCCAAAAAAAAAAAAAAAGCAAAGTGATGAAGGAGAGAAACCTAAGATACAATTCTAGCATAAAGTTGGAAGAACGTGAGATTTGAGAAACTGAGAGTTTGTGAGAATAGTGTGAACGAGAGTGGTCGCTTCACCGCAAACCTTCTCAGCCCCAAGAGTACTCTTTTCTAGCCAACTTCAAATTTTGAGGCTACTGATGTTTATTTTGCAGATTTCGTAACAGATTTAGATACTGCAACAGATTAAGATTCTTATTATGATTTAACTTACCCGGTTTGTCGATACTTCAATTGCTGAAACAAGAAAGTAAAATCCACGTACTACTGTTGAGGCTGAGTCATCGTACTTACTTATCTACTCCACCAAAAAATTCGTGGAAGTTTCATAGTTTTAGAAATCTATCGGAGCGAAATTTTATAACCTTCTCAAAATAAGAGGTCGAGTAAGAGTAACTATGTAAGAAACTAAGAAATTGTTAGAACACCTAAAATATGAGTGAGCTTCTTTTACTTTTAAGAGAGTGAAAATAGAGAAAAACGTGAATAAGCTTTTAATTAAAAATTAATTTTTAATTTTTTATAAAAATTTTTATAATTTAGTTTTACATATAATATATTGCTTTTTTTTAATATCTAATAAAAATATGTTGATATTTTTTTTATAACTTCAATAATAATAAAATTAATTTTAACAAAATTATACGAGAGTCAAAATATAAATTTTTTTCACACAAACACTAAAATAATAAGTAAATCATATAAAAAATTAAAATTATTATTTAAAATCAATTAATATCTTTTGTCAATAAAAAATATTTTTTATTTAAATTAATATAAAATTTTCTTAAATTTTTTTATAAATATCTTCAAATTATTTTATAATTTTTAAAATTAATTTCATTTTCTTGTAATGAGAAAATTAGTTAATTAAATTTTTGTGAATAATTGATATTTTTTATTTTAAATTTAAAAAATATTTTTTTACAGATTTTGCTGCAAATATTTCCTACAATTTTTTGGCAGTAAAATTTATAAGATCGTTAAATTTTTCTATAAGTTTTCATGCAATTTTTTTCTATATTTGCAAAAATATTAAGCTTGTTCTACCTTTTTTATTCCAAGGAAACAACACAAGAAGTTTTAAGGATTGCTGCAAAATTTTTTTCAAATTTTTCTTATGAAAATATTGGTAAAAATAATTGTAGGAAATAATGATCTTTTCTTACCTTTTTAATTCTTGAAAATTTTTGTAGGAAACTTAATAAATTGTTGCAAATTTTTATACTAATTTTTTTTTATGTGGAAAATAAACAAATTTTTTTTTCTAAATTTGCATGAATTTTTGTAGAAATTTTCTAGAAAAAAATTTGCAAATAATAACCATAATTCCAGTAGTGAGCATTGCTTAACTTGTAATGACATCATGAAAGTTAACTACTTCTATTTTCACACTTCTCTCTCTATTCTAACTTTTCCTTTTTGTCTCTTAGTAATGAAATCTCATGTTTTTTGGAAATCTTGTTTTATCTACTAGTTTTTCATTCATTTCAATGTAAAATATTTGGTTAACATGTCATGCAAATTTGAATTTTAGGTACTTACAAAAAAAAATTGAATTTCAGACTTATAAAAAAACATAAAAAAAAAAAATCAAAATTTATATTCTAGATTAATGCTTTGAAAACCACTCTCTAACATCCACTTTGCATAGAATACTTAGTTAGAGTGGTTTAATATACTTTTTAAAACAATGTTGGAGAGCTCTCTACAATTTTTTTTTTGTTATAATGAAAAAAAAAAAGTTTCTCAAACCTACACACATTAGCCAATGGATGAACTTGTCAGACTAATTCTTCCATACAGTGGTACCTAACAAGTAAGTATTTCATCTTAAATTTTTAAAATAAAATCTAAGAACAAAATGTAGGACTACAAATTTTCTTCTCTTATTAAGCAGGTCTTCATTGTACATTACAATGAATCCATTAATAAAGAAATGTCAACATAATAACACAAATATAATAAGTGATAAATAAATAATAGAACAAATAAAAATAAAGTAAAAATAGAATCATAAAATATCACAAAAGACAAATGATTATTAACCAAAAATATCTTTCAAAATAAGGGTAAAACTACGAATTGCCCATACTAAAGAAATAATCTACTATGCTCAACAAAAGATACAAGAAATTCTCTAATGAGTATACAAACCAAGTTTACAAGAAACAAAAATGAAGAAAAAAATTAATGCTCACAAATAAGAAACAAGAAGATAAAAAAATTTCAATGACAGAATAAAAAATTGTGATATATTTTTTTCTCTTTTTATGTATTTTTTTTACGATTCAATGTGACAAAAATATATATGTACGAGTTGCAAATTTAGTGTAAAAAATTTAGCTTGATCTAATGTTGAATTCTTAATTACAATATAAAAAATGATAGTATCGTAATATACAAAAATAACGATGAGTTCTCTTTATCTGTTTTTATCGTAAAAAACTTCTCTTTTTTCATACCATATATAATTTTTTTTTCACTAATTTTAGTGAGACACGATAAATCAACATATTTAGATCTTTCTTGAGGTAGTCCAAAAAATTTAACATCCATTTCCACTCGTTTGTGTTTGGAAATAGTCGCATTGCCTGCTTGATTTGAGTTGGCTAAACAATATATACATTAGACAAATTTTTATGAATATTTTTGTATTGTAAATCAAATCATATTTTCTTTTTTAAATATGAAAATGACAAGGATACTCATTATTTGGTTTTGTTTTTTTTATGCTAGTACAATCACCTAGAACAAAATAAAATTTCAGTATATCAACAAAGCCAAACTTCCTGAAACAAAAAGGCAAATTTTTAATTCATTTCATACAAGAGAGAGAAATATGATTTTTAGTTCTCTGGAACCTTTTCACGGTGAACAAAGCAAAATTTTAGACCTATGTAACTTCTAAGTTCAAGTTTGCTAAGATATATGGTGGCATACTTTATGTTTATTTTAACATTACTAATTATAATTTTTGTGTTCAATTCACATTTACAATTTTCATTCATGCTATTAGTGAACGTCCTCGCAATTTATATTCCTTGCACCAAAGTGGTTGACATTTAAAAAGTATGCCAACCATGTTGGGTCCATTAACGATCAACAAGTTTGGGCTGAGCTAATGCAAACTTGATCGGCTTATTCGTAACCTATTGATGATATAATATATTTTAAATTGATTGAATGTCTATAAATATTAAATTTATTCTATAAAAAATATTTAATCAATGAAAATATAATATATTTTAAATTGATGAATTAAAAATTTGTTAATAAATGAATTTTCATTAAAATTGTTCTTTTAAAAATATAAAATAGATTAGGTTTTATTTTTTACCCATTCATTATAATTAAATTTAAAATTTATTTAATTCATCTATTTCATTCAACTACCTTAGCTTGAAAACACAGACTCCTATTGTAAGTTTCTCCAAACAAAGACTAATTGGAGAAGTAATATTGAGAATTCATTCGTTCATTCAAGTGACTGCAACCAAAGCCGAAATCGTTTAGCAGAAAGGCTTGACATATCCTTAACCAACACTTTAATTAAATTTGTTACCCCTTTTTTCTCTCTTTTTAACTTATTGCACCTTGGTAATCCCCTGAATTGAAAACAAGCACATATCATATATGCTTCCATTCTCTTTTAATTACAATGTATATCAACAGTTTGACTTTTATTCAATAAAAATCATATTAACAAAGACAGTTTTAACTCAACACTTTTTATAGCGTTTCAAATTATTTTCTATGATAAATAAATAACAATCTTCTAATTATTTGAGCATAAATCAAGGATTTAAGGATTTTATGTAAAGTGACAAAGACTTGATGTACAGTAATAGTTAAAAATTGAAGAATTGAATTCAAATAAAAATATTGCAAATTAAATAATTTAGTTATAATAGAGAAATAAAAACTATAAATATTTATACTTTTACTAGTTATAATTAAGCTGGTATTATTACATGGTATGGAATCTCTTGGGTTTATTGATACTTGAAAGTGGTTAGACCAACTTCACAATAACCCTAACTAAACATATAACTACGTAGAGCTTAAATGGACAAATAAGTATTACCAAATACAAACAACGTCCCTATTTTATCGGGTAACTGTACCCATATTAATTGATTATTATCTTCAACCGATTTATAGCTGCAACAATGACACACCTTTACTTGCTTTGTTTACACGGCATTATCTTCATATTGCTTGCTATATATATATATATATATATGTATAAGCAATTAATATATGCGCATGGCCTCTACTTCTTATGACCAAGAGCAATTAATGTGTGTCAGCAAAGCAGAAAAATTTGTGCTGATTACCTTAAATAAGAACCAAATTTGGCAAAATTTCGGTATAATTATTTAAATATTCTTAGTATTTTTATTTAAACTAAATAACTTGCAGACTTATATTAATTTTCAACTTAAACTATTGGAATGAAATATAATTTTAATTAACAAACATTTAAGGTAAAGTGTGTGTCTGATAGAATTATGGGTGATAGAGCGTGTCTACACTCTACACGAGCTCAAATTATATCCTACGTCCTACATTCTTGATAATAAGTTTATATCCTCGTGTTATGTTATTGAGTAATGTATCATGGTAATGTTAAAAAGGAGAAAAATACATTTTTTTATTAAATTTAATTGTAGAACCTTCAACTAATTATTGTGAGTTCTATTTTTATAAATATTGTGTTTTTTCTAATATTATTTGAATTTATCAATAAGTATAGTAAATATTTATTTTAATTATTCAAATTAAAAAAGTCAATCATTTTAATCCCTAAATTTACAAAAATATTATTTTAATATTTATACATTTATTTTAGTTTTTATTCATACAAAATATAATTATCTTAATGTCAAATTAGTGATGGAAAAGTATAGAGGTTTAATTGTTCTTTTTCATGGATGGACAAATGAACCTTTGTTATATATGAAATTAGGATAGACATAGATGTCATGTGAATAATGTATATGAGGATGGATACCCTAGCACCCATTTATTATATTTATTTTTGACTGATAATAATAATGAAAATGAAAAATAAATGAAAAAAAAAAACTAAAATATACTTTTTAAAAAATTAAGGATTAAAGTGAGATATTTATGAAGTTAAGAAGTGAAATGATCAAGTATAATAACTTCAATGACAAATGGCCAATAAGTATTTATTGGAGAAAAAAAAAATTAAAGAAGCATGACTTTGGTACCATGTTAGTTCTCATACTTTAACTTACACACAACTTTTATTTCTTTAATTTTAATTACTCATATTTAGTCTTTTAAATTTTTTAATTGTTAAAATTAAGTCTTTTACTACAAAAATTTATCTAATAATATTAACAAAAATATAATAAACATATAATATACAACTAATTTATGCAAATTTAAAAAATTAGAAAAATTAAATATAAAACTTAAAGTTAAGAGAATCAAAATTGCATACATTAAAATATTAAAAATAAAAGTGTAACCAAACTAAAAAGTAAAATAAATTAAATTTCTCTTGAAAGTTAAAATTAACTTATATTCTTCAGTTTTTTTTTTATAAGTCCTATCATATCAATTCTTCAAAAGTTAAGTTGCATAATTTAATTATAACTTAAAAAAATTATTCATGCACCTCATTATTTTTACTTACAAATATTTTAAAAAAAAGTTTGTTTAAACAATGCCCATATCATATTAGTTAACAATATAAGATAATGTAAATTTCTATCAATTAACCGTTCGTTCAGAGGATCCTAATTGAGTTTCTGTTTATATCCAAGTTTGTTTTCCGTTTTTCATATAGTAAATAGTAAGAGTGTTGACATAACTGGTGGGAACTGCCGCTGAATTAATAAAGAAAAACAGCATTATGGTTTGGCCTATATATGTAGTCCCATTTTGAGCGAAGTTTCATCTTAACAATACAATATAAGGAAAAGTATTAATAAAATATTTTAAATACATTTGTAATATATATTTTTATTATTAATTAAAATTTATTAAAAATTATTTAACTATGAGTGTAATTCATTAAAAATATAAATAAGATTTATATATAAAGTTTAAATAATATATAAAAAATGTAATAGAAAGTATGTTATTAACAAATTTTAGATAAGCAAAAGCATTTGCAAGCAATTCGCCAACTACAAGTAAATTTGGTGGTTCCACACATTAATATTTTTATCCATACGATATATTACCAGCTGTATGAAGAGAGATCGCCGGTAACAAATGTATATACCGGCCGGTATCACGACGAGGTTAAGTATTCGTTGAGTAATATTAATTTTAATAAAATTAATTTTAAATTACTGAATATATATATATATATATATATATATTAAAAATATGTTTTTATTAAACGGTATAAAAGTTAATTTTTTAATTTTAAACTGAAGAAGTCGTAAGCTCATGATGTATGTTAGGGTCTAGACCATATTCTATTTATGATGGTTTGTATGGAAATTAAAGATCTTAATGTATGAAATATTATATTTATTTCACTATTTCAGTGATTTTCTTTTCATTTTTTATGTCTGAATAAATTGCATTTTCTTTTTGTTTTAAGTTTTTTCAATTTATTTGTTATATTTTTATGTCATTGAACTCGTCTTTATTTTTTTTATGTCACTTGATACTTTTATAGTGGTACTTTTTTGTATCATTATATCTATCATATGGAGGTTTATTGACAGAAAAAAAAAATATAAGAGATAATATATATATATATATATATATTAAATATATATTTTCAATTAAAAAGTATAAAACCTAATTTTTAATTAATTTTAAACCAAACATGTCGTAAGCTGCTGGTTATGCTTGGGTCTTGACCATATTCAATTCATGATCGTAGGTATGAAAATTAAAAATCTTAATGTATGAAAGATTTAATCTATTTCACTATTTCAGTGCTTTTCTTTTTCTTTTTTGTCTGAATAAGTTGCACTTTTTTTGTTTTACGTTTTTTAAATTTATTTGTTATAATTTTTATGTCATTAAAGCTTCTTTATTTTGTTTTTATATCACTCAACACTTTTCTAGTGTTACTTTTGTTTTCATTTTATTTATCATAAGGACGTTTATTGACAAAAAAAAGAGAGTAATGAGATAAATTTAAAAAAGTATATAAAATTACAAGAGAATACAGTCTAATTTACGCAAATAATTAATTCCTTGAAAGACATTTTCATTTTGTAAATTTTGACATTTTAAAAGATAATATACAATTATAATTTGATTATTTAGTAAAAATTATTAAGGTTAATAACAGTGATATGCTAAAAGACTAGTTCATAATTGTTTGTTGTTGCGAAGATGTTATTTATATTAAAAACCAATAAATTGAAGTATTTTTCATCTATCAAAAACAGAAAAATATAATTTTTCAAAATTAAAATGATAGTCTAATTATGTGAGTATCTTAATTACTTGAGATAAATATAAATGTAATTTACCTTTAATTTTCTTTTTGGAACGATTCAGAAAACATTGTCTCCGATACCATTTATAGAGCCATGGGAACCCGAAAGTAGGGGCACTTACACCAAGAGACTACAGCAACAATAATAAGAGTGAACATATATGATACTACTGATTACATCTTTACCAAAAACTTGAAAACATTCGACACATAAATTTATATTATTTCATTCATCTTTAATTAATGTGAAACTTCAAACTCATACTCAAATTTCAAATATAATTAAAGGCTCATCAATTTTTATTTTATTTTTGCTAATCCATATCATCAATTTAATGTTATCCTTATCTATTTTGCCGAAGCTAAATTGCTGAAATAATGCTTTTAAAATCAGAAAGTCACTACAATAGATGCAATGATACAATACTGATATTAAAAACAAAAGATATAATACTGAACCATTTCGTTTTCAAACCTTTCAATTCCTTTTCTTAATTGTTTGACACCCTTCTTTTGTCATTAATTAAACATACCAGTTATTGCTTTGAAGAATTACCTTTCTATTTCATTTTGTTATGAGTTCACATAATCTATATCTTGACATATTCAATGGTCATAACTAGTTTACTTTTTAAAAATTTTTCTTTTAATTATCTTATCTTATTTTATTTTTTCTTATTTTTAAAAAGTGTATAGAAAATAGTAATTTTTATTTTATTTTCATTATTTCTCATGCAAGTTTAAAAAATAAGAAACAAAGTAAAATAATATAACATTTTTGTAATTAAAAGTAAAAATAAAAAAAAAGGTTTTCAAATCAAATGACTCCTTAATTTATATATATTATGTTATAACTTTTTCCTTCCTTAATACCCAGACTGTAGTCATAAATTTTCCTATATAATAAATAAAATAAAACTTATTTATAATGATCTTTTACATGGAGTATGAAAATGGAGAAAGGTGCTGAGCCTATGCAGCTATGCTGAGTCAGCCTCCAAATATGGATGACCACTCCATAATGATTATAAAGCTTTTATGCATAAGATGTATCTCAAGAGCAAAAATATTAATGAATTTAACTATTGGAATTCAAATGCTATGATAAGCACGATATCTTTAATTAAATTATTAACAAAAGATAAGAGTGTTATGAGCTGATAGTTCACATAACCTTGATCATAATCTTTATCATGATACTTGCCGTTTGATTTAAAAAAAATATTTCCAAATTTTTTATTACAAAAATATTATCGTATTTTGATTTTATTATTTTTAAAGTATCTGTCTAAGAAATATTTTTTCTTTCATTGTTCTTATATAAGCTTTTAAAAATAAAAATAATACAAAAATAATATCATATTTTTGTAATTAAAAATTAAATAAAAGTTAAAAATAAAAAAGAATTCTCAAATCCATTATTTTTAAAATTAATTTTTAAACTTGATTGACAAACAATTTTTTATTTTTTTTAAAAAAGGAAACTGTATTTACAAACGTACTCGTAATCGCTTACTTTTTCCTCTTTCTTACTTTTTAAACTTTTCCACCATTTAAGCTATTCCCTTCCATTCACATATGCAAATACTAGATAAAATATTGTTGAAGGCTACGTACAGGTCATTAAAATAAATTGATATGCTTTTAATCCATATAGTGCAAATTTAACCACCCTATCTAATGATTATTGAAGCATGTAATAACGAGATAGTATGCATATTGCATAATATATAAAAAGGCCAAAAAGAAAACTAGAAACTAGAAGAAGCTGTCTGGAAACCGAAAATCCTAATATTCTGATGTAAGCATATATGAAGCTAGTTGGGCTGAGTCTGAAAGTCACACAATTAAGCCATTCACTTCCCTATCGCAGAAAACCTAAATTTGCAGTAGCCATAGCTTATTTCAGTTACTTGTGAAAACAACGGTTCATAATAATGGAGGAGGGAAGGTAAGTGATGAGTGATGAGCTCATAGCCTAGAAAATCATTACCACGTGCCCTCCCACTGTACTCTAAGAAACTAAAGCTAGCTATAGCATCCATCTTATGAGAAGGAGAAAGAAAGAAGCTCTTGTATTCACCCTGTGACGACTCTTACCAATTTTAGGTAATGACCAACCTTGTCCTTGGGGGGTCGCCAATATCAACACCTGAGTTTAAGAACTAGCAAGCTCAAAGGCCTGATCAAACTGATCAGGTTTCATGAGTGGCTCTTCCGTACAAAACATCAATATTTTGGTCCCTAGCTAGCTATGTGGTACACACACATAATTCACAACTGCAGCAATAAGATGCAATGCATCATATGCATGTGACAGTGTTTTTCAGTACTCACCAAGACGACTAACATACGTCTTCTTTTCAACCCATTTCAGTAAAAGATCAAATTCGTACGATATTAATATTTTCAATAATAACTAATAAGTAGCTATAATGCGTGTTTGTTAAACCTAACCCGCTTTAACTTCTCTAAAGATGCTAATTAATCATTAATTAATTAACCAATATTGCATGTCTCTTTAAAGTGCATAATTAATTAACTACTTCATAATTAAAAAACGTTAAGGCTAACACTTACAATATACTAAACCAAATGATAGGTGATATATAATGCAGAGCCAAGCATCAAAACCAAATCCCACATCATAAAATTAAACCGCGAATCAATTTATGAGAAACTAAACGGTAAAAACCTTCACATATAGCAAAGCAATTAATTATAGGCAAAAAATACGTACTCTTGCTAAAATTGAACGTATATCTCTTCTCAAACCCTAATTAAGAAGGATCCTCAGCAAAATCACACCAAAATTGAATATTGACCTCAATATCAAAGCAATCAAACTTGTGCCTGCATGTATTGGAAAATGTATAAAAATATATATAATATAAAATTAACAAAATTAGTACCAACAAAATAAAAAAAGCTGCAGCAGCAGGTCATACACTTGCAACATCATTCTTACTATCTCCACAATGTTCCTCGTTGGCCGGAATAGGCCTATACCCATTAAGGGACGCAATTATACCCAAGTTGCTTTCAGGGAGCATTGCACCACCTGAACCTAGCTGTTGACCAGGCAATAGAGACATTGGAGAAGCAAAATTCATAAAATGAATCCCACCAGCAGAAGAGTTAGAGTTAGACACAGTCCCTTTATACAAACCACTATTCCCAACGGAGGGAATTGAACAAATGGAATCACAACCACTCATCATCCAAAAACTCGCTGGAACCGAAGCATTACTCGCTGGAATCGACCCAGTACTCGACTGCGACAAACAGCTTCCTAAATGACTCGGTGACGCTGTCACTTCCTCTTCACCTTCCCTTCTCCTTCTCTTAACAGCATTGCCGTTACCAACAGAATCGAAATTGAAGAAACAGTTGGCGTCGGGGAACAAGGCCCTTCTAGAATCTTGCAGAACCAGGTTGTTTCTAGAAGAGAATGGTGATGGTGGTGTTGAGAAGGGGTTGTTATAATTGTTGGTGAAGTAGTTACTGGTGATGTGGCGGTTGAAGAAGTGAGAGGGAGAAGAGAGGGAGGAGCCGGCGCTACGGAGCGAGATGTTGAGAGAAGTGAAGTTGGCGGGGATTGTGCCGGTGCCCGTGGCGGCGATCACGGCGGGCTCTGCCTGTTGGAGCAGCCACTCGATGGTTTCGCCGTCGGACTTGTGGCCGAGCTCGCGCGTCAGCTGGAACACCCTGGCCGCGCACGCCGCCGGCATCCGGATTCGCCGCCCCCGACCCTCCACCTTCGTGTGCCTGTCCTTCGTGGACGTGCGCTTCGGCGGCGGCTTCTTCGGCGCGGCGCTGGCTTCAATTTGGCGCTCATCGTTTTTCTCTAACAGTTGTAATGGGAAATTGGGCCTGTGGATCCCGTTTTGACTATGATGAGGATCACCTTCCATAATAATAATAATTTAATGGACTGATATAGAAAAAGATAAAGAAATGCTATATTTTCTCTCTCTTATTGTGGAGGATATGGTGATGGTGATGATGTTCCTGGGATATGATGTTTTGGTGGAGCGTTTTTTCTCTGTGTGTGGCTTGGTGGGCTAGCTAGTGGGTCTATCTGTGTGTTTTGTTGAGCATGGATTTGCTTTCCAATGGGAGGTGGCAGCTGTTGTTCTCTTTCCAGAGAAAAAGAGAGTGCCAGAGAACGAGCGAGAAGAGGGCAAGCTTTAAGCGACAAAAATAATGAGTGCCAGTAATAACGGCACTGTGATATTTTATTTTATTTTTTAATCATTTAGAGCCTTTTTCTCTCCTTTATTATTACCTTTTTTGGGAATTCAGTGTTTCTTTCACCAAAATATAATAGGTGTCATGTATACGGCTATAAATGAGTTTTAGCGTGACAGCTTGGTTGAATTGTAAAAATATAATTAATCTCACAAATATCTTTTAGGTGTATGGAGTGATATCTCAAAATTTTTTATGCATATCGTAATTAAAAAATTTATACTAATAATAAAGAAAATATGTAACAAATTAAAAAATATTATTATATAATTTATTTAAAATTATATTATTATATTATTTATTACATAATCTTATTATTATTGTTATAATATATATATATATTTTATATATTAAATTTTTTATTTTTTTATAATTTTTTTATAAATTTTTAATTTTAAATAAAATATAATTTATGTTTAAACAATTTTTATTTATTATAAATAAAAATAATTATAACATAATATATTAATATAATAATTAAATATTAATAATAATAAAATTAAGAATATAAAAAATATATTATAATATTATTATTTTATTTTTAAATTTTAGTTTGTTTAGTTTTAATTGCTTCCTGATCTTATTTGAAGATTTAATTACTCTTTAATTTGTTTAAATGTAATAAATATAATAATTTATTATTAAATAAATTTATTATTTAAATGTATTTAAATATTATTAATTAGAATTTTTGTGTAGAACAAAATTTACCTGTCTTTTATTATTTTGATCTAACTAATGCTGAATTAGGTTAGTTAGTAAATGCATGGATGTGAATTCACTCTAGTTAATACGAGACTGGATGTCTAGTTTCATTTTTATTTAAGCAAAAATAGACTTGTTTAAGTAAAAATATAAAAAATGATATTTTTTTAATGTAAAATTAGCTTAAACAAATTTTTTTCATATTATTTCAGCTTAAGCAAATTCTATGTCTTCTTTCTGTTTCATTTTTTACTTAAGCGAAAATAGACATATTTGAGTAAAAATATAAAAAATGACAAATTTTTTTAATGCAAAATTAGTTTAAACAAATTTTTTTCGTATTATTTCAGCTTAAGCAAATTCTACGTCTTCTCTCTTAATATTCTCTTCTCCTTTTCCTCATATCTAACACCCTCTCTTCCTTTCTCAACTCCATTTTCCCTTTACTTCATGTCCAACTCCTCTCTTCTTTTTTCTAGTCTCACCCCTCCTCGTACCTATCTTTCTCTTTTTCTTTCATACTTAACTCTCCACCCTCCTCTCCCTCTACCATTATTTCTATACCACTGTTCTCCTTATTTCTATCTATCCTTAGCCTTCTCTTTTCCTACACCTAGCCTTTATCTCCTTAAATGCACAAATTTTACTTAAGGCAAAATAATTCGCTTAAGCTAGTGTTGTATAATTATTTTTTTTCTTTTCTATGTTTTTGTTTAAATAAATTCATATTCACTTAAGTAAAAATGAAAATAGACGTCCAATTCTCGGGTTAACTATAGTAGATCTACATCCTAAATGCATATATAAACACAAAAAGAATGAAATCTATTGTCCTCATGAATAAGCTAAGCATATTATCTGAACTAGTTAAATTTTACTTCCAAATTTTTTGAAGTAAGTTGTCTTGATTCATTTTATTTTTATATGTGATTTATAAAATATAATATAATTTTAAGATAACAAATGTGTATTAACACTGAGTACTAGCTCTTAAATAATTGATTAAGCATTATCAAAGTTAAGATACCAAGTTTGAAGTAAAAAATATGTGATTATTTTTTTATAAAATAATATAAAATTTCAATATGTTCGTTCAATGTTTCAACCAACTATTCAATCAATTTTAATATTAATTAAAATAATCAATGGTCAAAATTAAAATTCAATGAAAATATTCTTAATCGTGTATTTTAATATCTTATTTTAACTGATATAATTGCTCAATTTTTTTTACATTAGTCATAATAAAGTGATTAAAAAAAAGAAATTTATCAATTTTAATATTACTTTAAAGAAACATTAAATTTTGACTAAATGTAATAGTTTAATTATAAAAGAACTAATTTTGATAAAAAAAATATTCAAGAACCAAATTAACAAATATATAATTAAAGGATGAAAATATTAAATTTATCAAAAAAAAAGTTTAAATTGCTTTTATTTCAATACTTTTCTTATTCTACAGAATTGTAAAATAAGTTTGACATTTTCACACTCTTACTCTCTTAACATATCCTAACACTTTTCTTTTCATAATAAAATATAGACTTAAATATATTATTGGTCTCTATAAATATAGGTCATTTTGTGATAAGTCTATATAAAATTTTTTGTTGGAATGTAATCCCTGGAAAGTTAAAAATTTAAGATTTAGTTAATCTCATCTCTGTTAAGTGCTGAGCTGGCTAACAGAGAGCCAGTTAGCACTTCACGTGGCCCAGTCACAGCCTATGTAATTTCATAAAAACTTATTTTTTATTATTTAAAATTAAAATTTGCAAATAAGTTCCTAAACCTACACTACTAAAAAAGCGCTATTTACAGACAAATTTTACAGACGGATTAAATACAGACGGATTTGTATATTTTTTTTTATGGAAAATCGGTCTGTAAATCCGTCTGTAGTTTGCCCACCATTTGGCAAGAAATGGTATAGACAGGAATTACAGAGGAATTTTTTCATCTGTAATTTGAAAATATGAAGGAATTTTATAGTGGGAGTTACAGATAGATTTATCTGTCTGTAAATATGGTCATTTTTAACCAACCTTTTAGGTGAAAAATTACATATGAATTTTTTCGTTTGTAAATGGACTTGACGAATTTACAGATGAAAAAATCTGTCTGTAATTTGCCATCTGAAATGCACTGTTTCATTAAACCCTTTACAGACGGATTTTCCATCTGTAATGACTGAAATCCATAAAACGGTGCCTCCCCCTTCCCCTTCCTCATTTTTTCATAACTCTCTCTCTCTCTCTCAGAGCTCAGTGTCTTGGCCTTTGCGAGTGATTAGGACATCCTTTTGAAAGACTTTTTGCATCATTGTATTCTTGGTACGATATTCTAAATTTTAATCGTTTTAGTATTTTAATTTTTTATGTTTTTTAGAGACTTAAAATTTCTAAGATAGAGTTGTAGGATTGAAGATTGTATGACTGGGGGAAAGGGCGTAGAAGTCCTCCTCCAAACCTGATTATTGTGTGTTGTAGGATTGTTTATGTTTGTGGAGTTTGTAGAGTATGCATGTTGTGAAGTTACAAGGGGATGTGTTCTAGAACGGTTTAGGATTGTGATGTGTTTGTGTTTGATGTATTGATTAATATATTGTTATATAATATATTAGTTATGTGTGGTGAAATTTTAATTTTTGTAAAAAAGTAGTAAACAAATGTAAGGAAATTGACATGTATTAGGAGAGATTTTGGCAAAATTTATATTAAAATTTAGTGTAATATATAATAGAAGGTTGATACCACATTGTATATTTGTATTAGGTTTATATAGTTCTTGAGGAAGATGTTTCTCAGAAATCGTCAGTGGATGTATAATAGGTTGCACCCAAGTCGGGGGAAGAGGAATAAAACTTGAATTCTTTGAGGGTGTGGAGGAATTCATACGTGTCTATTGTAATTCGCAGCAATTCATCACCAACCAAAAAGTTAGGTGTCCATGTTCTAAATGCAAGTGTATAAAGTTTTTGGATATTGATTCAATTAGATATAATTTGTATAAGTTTGGATTTAAACATGATTATTGGATATGGACTGAGCATGGGGAAGTAGTTAATTTGGAAAATCAAGTAGGTAATTTAAATATATTGCAATCAAGTGAGGATGTAGGTAATGTAAGTTGGGAAGAAAGCAATAGTCGTTATCAAAAAATGGTTTATGATGCTATTGGTCCTCAATTTGAAATTTTTCGTGATTTTGAAGGTGAACAAGAACCTAATGGAGAGATTGCAAAGTTTTATAATGTTTTAGAAGCAGCAAACAAGCCTTTATGAGATGGGTGTGTGCATTCAGAGTTATCTTTAGCATTAAGAATATTAAGCATAAAGTCATAAGGTAATCAAAGTCAGAGTTCATTTGATCAGTGGGTTACATTAATTAGTGAGCTTAGTCCCCAACCTGACTCCATCCCAAAGGACTTTTACCAAGTAAAAAAATTAGTTTTCAAACTTGGATTAAAAGAAATCAAAATTAATTGTTGTTTGAAAGGCTGCATGCTAGATTACAAAGATGATGCTGTTTTGACCAATTGCAAATTCTGTAGAGAGCCTAGGTTTAAACCAAGAAGAAGTGGTAAACATAAAGATGTACCGCAAACTAGAATGCATTATATGCCTTTGATTCCTAGGCTAAAAAGGTTGTATGCATCTATGAGTTCATCTCCTTACATGACGTGGCATGCTGAAAATAAAAGGAGTGATGGGATAATGACTCATCCATCTCATGGTGAGGCTTAACAACATTTTGATCAAGTGTATCATGAGTTTGCATCCGATCTTAGAAATGTAAGGTTAGGGTTATGTGTTGATGGGTTCGCTCCAAACAATCAATTTAATAAACCATATTCTTGTTGGTCTATTGTGGTTACACCTTTTAATATTTCTCCTAAAATGAACATGAAAAATCCATATTTATTCTTGACTTGTATAATTCTTGGTCTAGAAAATTCAAAGGCTAAAATTGATGTATACCTTTAACCTTTGATTGATGAGTTGAAAGAGTTATAGTATGAGGGTGTAATAACTTATGACCTATTAAGGAAGCAAAATTTTATCATGAAGGCAGTACTGATGTGGACGATAAATGATTTTCTTGCTTATGGAATGTTTTCTGGATGGATGACTCAAGGGAAGTTAGTATGTCCAATTTGTATGGAGGATACCAAGGCATTTACTTTAAAACATGGAGGAAAAAAATTCATGGTTTGATTGCCATAGGAGATTTTTAGATATGGAACATCCTTATAGGCGTCAAGCCTACAAATATAGGAAAGCAACTGTTGAAAATAAGGACCCTCCCATCTGTTTAAATGGTCATCAAGTATGGGATAGAGTTAGACACTTGCCAAAAATAACAGAAGTAGGAAAATCCATTTGGTTTCCTGGTTATAGTATGACACATAATTGGACCAAACAAAGTATATTCTGGGAGCTCCCATATTGGAAGGATAACTTAGTTTATCATTGTTTAGATGTGATGCATGTGAAAAAAGAAAATTTGACAATATCATGAATACTATAATGGACACTGATCGAACTAAAGATAATGTAAAGGCAAGGCAAGATTTAGAAGAATATTGTTGGCGTCCAGAATTGAGGTTAGAATAACTTGCAGATGGTCGATGGTCAAAGCCAAAGGCAAGTTACACTCTGACTTTACCACAAAGGCAAGATGTGTGTAAGTGGGTGAAAGACTTAAAAATGCCTGACATTTACGCTTCAAACCTCGGTCGTTGTGTGAATGTTGAACAAGGAAGATTTTTTGGGATGAAAAGTCATGATTGTCATATATTCATGGAGTGTCTTCTACCTACTGCATTTAGGAAACTACTAGACAGTGTTTGGAAGCCATTGACTGAGTTAAGTGAGTACTTTAGGGACATGCGTTCACCTACTCTTAGGGTTGAAGATCTATTAGTTATGGAAAAAAATATTCCTGTGATTTTGTGCAAAATAGAGAGAATACTTCCTTTTGGTTTCTTTGACTTCATGGACATTTGCCTATACATTTAGCGTATGAAGCACGTGTATGTGGACCAGTACAATACAAGTGGATGTATCCGTTTGAACGAGAAATTGGAGGGTTCAAAAGAACTGTGAAAAATAGAGCTCAAGTGGAAGGATCCATATGCCAGGCATATATATCAAAGGAGACATCAAATTTTTGCACATACTATTTTGAACCTAATGTTCAATCTAGGAGAATTCGGGTTGGTCGAAATGATGATGAGAGAGAAAGTAGTAATGAGCTAACTCTATCTATATTCAACCAAGTTGATCGTGTATTTGGGAAATGCGAAGAATGATGGATCTTAGGTGATGAATCAGAAGCTACACACTTGCACATCTTATTAAATTGTGATGAAGTTCAATCATTCAAAACGTAAGTGACTTATGATTGTTTTAATAACTTTTTCTGATCATGGTGATTCAAATCTAATAATTGATGTTGCAATGTTTACAGATATTTTGAACAATTATATGGTAACAAATCCCTTAATCAATTTCCATCATGGTTCAAAAGTTATGTACATCATAAAATTTCTATAACATTTTAGTCTATCAACTTTTGAATATTATTCTGTATTCAATCAATTGACATATTTAATGGTATGTGTAGGTGCATGATACTAGTAATGGTATCACAGATCTTGACCTATATAACTTGTCTAGAGGTCCAAAAAATAAAGCATATTGTTGGCCAATTTACTTTGTTAATGGGTATAAATTCCAAACCATGGAATCATGTAAAGGGAGAAAAATAGATAATAGTGGAGTTAGTGTGAGAGTGAATTCAAGTGATGGTGACTGTGATTGATATGGAAAACTTCATGAAATAGTTGAGCTTGAATATGCTGGTGAAACCATAAAAAAGATTGTCTTATTCAAGTGTAAATGTTTGATCCAACACGCCCAACAGGGACATGTAAACATAACCATTACAACATAATTGAGATTAACCATACCAAAAGATATAGAGGCTTTGACCCCTTCATCATTACACAAAATGCAAGACAAATATACTTCTTATCTTAGCCAAGAAAATATGATAAAAGTTGAAGGATTGTAATAAAAACTAAACCAAGGGGTCGAATTGAAAATGATGTAGATGATGAAGATGCATATCAAATTGATAACTCAATCGTGTAGTAATAGACACTATTGTCCCTTCAAATTTATCTTCTCCTTTGAATGAAATTGAAATAATTGACCCTCCTACACAAGTTTTGAGAAATAATGAATTGGATGACATGACTGAAGATCTCAGGAAGGATTTATGGTTGAACTTTCATCGACTAATGATGAAGGTAGTCTTGAACTATCAGAGTAAATGAGATAAATTAAGTAAGTTTGTCAATTTAATATGTTTCCATGATTATTTATTATGTTATCACAAATATTAATTATATTTTATAGCGATTATAGTATTTGTCACTAAACATATATTGTATTTGATTCAGATATGACAGGTAAAGGTAAGAAATGTGTTACTCAGCGTCCTGATCGTGACAACACTTCTTCACCCATGGCTCCCACTTCAACCTCCACACCAGCTATAGTGCAGACTTCCCAGGTTAGGAGACAAGAGGAAATTATCATGGTACCTAATCTAGGGTATATTGCTCTTCCCCCTCTAGTATAGTGAGTTTCACACTCTGCACCGCCTACTACACAGGCCACACAGTCGCCTACTACACAGGGCACATGAGAGGGATCCACTGCTGTTCCAGCTGTAAGTGGGCAGTAGTCATCACAGACCCAAGTGTCATCGAGATCGTTACAAACTTTGAGATAGGATGGGTCCACTTGGTAAGTTTCCTTTAAAATATGCCAAACATTGAGTATTTTATGTGAATGTTAGTCCTAATGTTTTATTTTATTGTGTTATCAGTTGAATACCACAACAGAAAGGTCTCCACTAGGTCACAGATACGATTAAAAAGATGTTTGATGCGCCTTACACAAGTTTTATAAAGGTGCCGAAGGATACAAAGATGGAATGGTTCAAAGATTGGAAGGTAATAATAGTGTATTAATTTTAACTAAGTGTAATTACATATGATTGTTTGTACCTTCTCTAATGGAATTGTATTTTTGTAGAGCAACTTCTCCATTCCCCCAGGACGAAAAGATGATTTTCAAGGCCTGGAATAGTTGCACTGCAAAGCGACTAAGACAGATATACACTGAGGCTCGTCAGGACCCTTCTACTGCTGATTGGATAGCACCCAATTTTCTTCATGCCTTGCAGGAGTATTGGGGTACAGATGATTTCAAAAATCTCTCCGTAAAGAACAAGACAAACAGGGCATCTAATAAGGGAGGGTCACTACATACTGGTAGGTCTACAACTTTGGTTGGCACTAAGGCGAACTTAGTATGTGATTTTAAAATTCAGTTTACTATATTTATAATTTCATATTTGAGATTGCGATTTATTTCGAATTGCAGGAGAAGTCGTTGAAGAGGCCATCTACGATTGGAGAGTTGTTTAAGGAGACACATACTCGCAGGCAGGACAAAAACCTGTGGGTTGATACACGATCTCAGGCCACATATGTAAGTCATTAATATATTGATACTATATGTTATTATTAGTGATTTATTAAATAGTTCTCCAAACTAATATCTAATTATCTGAACTGAACTGTAGGAAGATTATGTTCAAAGGCTTGAGGAGACATCTTCTCAGAATCCAGAGTCAGTAGATGAGGATGCTATGTGGTCATAGACAGTGAGTGACCTTTATAAAGATCGCATTTATGGCATGGGGCCACTTTTTAGACTCCATGTCCCCTACATCTGTCACTGGAGATGCCCCTTCTCTTGCACCTGAGGAAGTGGTCTGCACTCAGGTCCATGCCCTCAATGAAAAACTCCAAAAGCAGAATGAGGAGATGTGGAAGAGCAAGGAAAGTGCATGGAAGAAGAAGTGGGCAAAGAAAATGGAGAAGAAGATAAAGAAGAAGGTGGCATCGAGAATGCAAAGGGAGGTTCAGCAGCAGATGAAGCAACAACATATGCAGATGCAGCAGATGCATGCTTATTTTAAGCTCATGACAGCAAGCAGCTCCACACCTCTTCCTCTTCCTCTTCCTCCACCAGCTCCAACACCACTGGTTTTCACCTCCATGCATCATTCCTCTTCCGACTCCTTGTCTACTGATGATGATACTTCTTCGGATGATGATCATACAGATTATTCATGATGAAGACTTCTATTTTATTTTTAAATATATTTATTTAGATGCTTTGTCTTCCTTTGTAATAACATTTAAATTTTATATTTTATAAATCATTTTTAAATGTTTAGATGCCCAATTTATAGTTGTTATTATATTTATAAATTATGATAATTAGGAACAGTAAAAAATAACTATTTATATAAACAAAAAATACTAATAATAGTAAAATATATTACAGACGAATTTTTCTGTCTGTACGTTACAGACTTCTATAATTTACAGACGGAGTGTGAAATTCATCTATAATTCTTTATCGACGATGATATCACAAACGGTTTATGTCCGTCTCTAAATTCGTCTGTAATTTCAAAAATCGTCTGTAATGATTTAAAAATCCGTCTGTATATACAGACTTTTTAGCAGTGCTATTTTATATAATTGCATAAAAAACTTTTTCCCTTCTTCTCCACACTTTTCTGGCACCTTTCCTCTACCCATATCCCTTCCCTTTCCCCCAACTCCACTCCCTCCCCTTCTCCCTCTTCACACCACCATTCTTCCTCTTCCTCTTCCCCACACCCCTCTCCCCCACTCACTTAATCTGGACCACCTCTCTCTCTCTCTCTCTCTCTCTCACTCACTTCTATTCTCCCATCCGCACCACTCCCCTCCCTTCCCCTTTCCCATTCCCCCATCCGAACCACCCTTCCTTCTCATTCCTTTCCTTTCCCACACCCCTTCTTCCTCCAATGCCCACATTCTCACCCCCAATCCACACCACCCCTCCTCTATCCCTTCTCATTCTCCTATGTGCACCATCTTTTCCTCTTCCCTACACCCCTTTCCGTCTAACACTCCCATCCAAACCACCCCTCTATACCTTACCCACTTCCATTCCTCACACCACTCCCCTCCACTACCTCTTCCTATTCCTCCATCTGCACCACCTCCTACCCCTTCCCCTTCCCCACACCCCACCCACATTTGCACTACTTATTTCCCTCACTTTTCTTCCTCTAATACCCATACTCCTATCTATCTCCAACACTCACACCCCTTACTCATATCTATACCATTCCTTTTGCTCATATCTCTTTTTTTCCAACACCTACACCCTCATTCATATCTGCACCACCCCTTTCCTCACATCCCTTTTTCTCCAACATCCACATTTCTACCACCATCCACACCACCTTTCTCCTACCCCTTTTCCATTCCTCCCATCTCCTCTCCATCCCTTTCTCATTTCTCACACCCGCACCACCCCCTTTTCCTCCCCGATGAAACTAAATAAATAATAATAATAATAATAATAATAATAATAATAATAATAATAATAATAATAAATGACATGGCATGCCACATATTTATAAATGAATTATTCCTATTAATTCATGATACATGTATTTGGATAATATGTAATTCTATATGCTGGATTGTGAATGGATAAGCTATGCAGTTACCAGAGGGAAGGTAAATCATTGAGTAAGACTAGTACCAAAAATTTTGATTAGATATCAAAGGTTTTACACAAGTATTATTGTTAAATGGTGCTATATATGCTTAGATTATGAGGAAGCTATATAATTGATGAATGGGTAACAATGTATTCGCAGTGATGTATGATGGTGTAGTTGAAAGTGGTTGGTAGTACAGGTTAGGAATGCAGTTTTAAGTATGTTGTATGTATGATAACTTAAGAATTATAGCCAAGTACTTGTGTTGTTTCATTTTAGAAAGAATTGAGAGTTTAGGATGTTGAGTGTCTCATTCAAACGATTTAGCTGAGAAATAGGCTGTTGAGTAGCTAGATTTTAGAATAAAACTCAAAATAATATAGCTGATTCGACTTCTCTGTTGGCTTGTGAACACTTAGAATGTTGTAAAGAAAAGTGATGTATTGAAATATGATGTGTCTAATGGTTGTGATGAATGAGCTGAGTATGTTAATATATGTTAGCATATTTAATTAATAATTTGAGTTGCTTAATTTTTATTATGTGCTATATATTGAAATATTAAGTTTTGCTATGAATATATATATATATATATATATAAATATATATATATATATATATATATATATATATATATATATATAACTAAGCTGTTAAAGTTGGATGAAATGATGTGTTCTGCTAAATTGCTGAAGTTGAAAATATAAGAATTTGCTGTGCTGTTAATGCTAAATAAAAATGTATTTATTTCTGTATTGATGAGACTGAAAATGAATATTTTGCTGTGCTAAAACATGCTAATTTAGCTGTGCTGCATCATAGTAATTTTTATCATTCTAGAGTCCAGTTACATGTTTAGGTGGTTAGACATGTAACGATAAGAATGTTGAACTGTGCTGTGTTTGGATCCAGATATCAGGATGGGTCACGCCTAGACCGAAATAGTTTCTCTTGATTAATTAGGCTGTGAAACCAGATGAAAACTGAATCGCTACATTTGCATTAGATGGGCTAAGAATAGGCTGGACATGTTGCATAAATTGATTGAAGTTATTATGCTGATTGCTATGAATTATATGAATTTTATTGATGATTTTGATGTACCCATATTCTGTAATTATGATTTTTATTTATATAAGCTCACCCTTGTGTTTGTTTGTGTTGTTACGTGTATGCTGCCATGATCGTACTATAGTACGTGAGTAGGAGTGATAGATGGAGTGTTTAATTTACTTGTTAGGGAGTCTGCCTAGAGAATATTCCAGGCTGAAGATTTTGGGATATGTATTTAGTTTTAATAATGTAGGTTTTAGTGTGAATCTAAAGTTTTGATGTAATTATTATACAGAAATTTTGCATTAGGAGCTCTACTTGGAGTCACTGTTGTAAATATATACATACTCTTATACTATCTTTATTATATGTAAAATATCTTTAAGGCTTTATTAATGTGTTGATTTTTATGTTAAAGTCAAAAAAATTTCTTTAGAAATTATATTATTGATAATATATCTGTATTGACTCATATTTCAAACTAAATTGGAAGTAGTAAGTTAGAATGTCATTAATCCTTATAAAAAGGGGCCGTGACAGGGACTAATAATGTATTTAAGCTTAAAATATAAAATAACTTAATTGAATTTCATACTCCACTTCTTTCACAATAAAAAAAGTACAAAAGTAATAAAAAAATGAAGATGTGAGAGATCTCTTAATGATTATGAAATATTTCTTAAAGTAATATAAATAAATAAATTAGTAGTGTGGGATGAAATGAGTAAAATATATCACTACAAAAAATTGCTTATTTATGGCGGTTAAATTTTATGATTAGCGACAGTTTTAACTGCCTCTAAATATTTTTTCGGCGGTTATGAAACCGACGTTAAAATTGGGGACGTAAAGCCAAATTTGTGGTGGTTTTGAATTGCCGTTAAATTTTAAAATTTACGGCATTTATTTAGCGGCGGCTCAAAACCAATGCTAAAATTTGAAATTCAAATTTTAGATTGTGCACAACAGTGTTTTGTTTTTGGCAGGACAGCGTTTTATTTTTGGCCAGCAGTACTTTATTTTTGGCTTTGACACTTTTTTTTTGTTTTTATCTTCTACTCACTTCTTTCTTTTGCTATTTGGGGTTCACATTCCATTTATTTTTTTAACATCACAACATATATATTATATAATTTATAGTATAGAATCGTTGGAGAAGAGCCATTTTTGGAGGAAGTGAAAATGATAGTAGAAGATTACCAAAGTTGTCTTGGTTGGAGAAAATATTTTGGCAGTGCGGCGATGATGGCAAGGGCAGCGGTGGTAGCAGTGGCAAAGAGAATGGTGGAACTCATGAGGTTAAGGTTGAGATGAATGATAGCTTTGAGTGGGTAATAGAGAATGAGGGAGGAGTGATGTTTCTTATACACTGTTATCGTGAACTGACGCTAAATCCTACATTTTTTGTGGCGGTTTTGCAAAACTGTCACTAAATCTCGCTTTTTTTGCAGAGATTTTGCAAAACTGCCGCTAAATACTGCCTATTTTGTGGCGGTTATGCAAAACTGCCATTAAATCCTCCATTTTTTGTGGCGTTTACACAAAACTGTCGCAAAATCTTACATTTTTTGTAGCAGTTACTAAACTCGACGTTTAATGTTATTTTTAAAATAATTTACTGGCAATTATTATTAACTGTCACTAATAAATTATCACTAAATGACGCATTTCTTGTAGTGTATGTTTCCTATAGGGCGTAATTTCATTATAATTAAATAAAATAAATTACGGGAAAGAAAACGAAAAAGACATAAAATGAGATAAGGAAAAAAAAAAGGATTGATTTGGTAGAGAGTGGCTGAAATCTGTGAGGATAGTTTTATAAATTTTAAGAAAGACAAAAGAAATAATATTTATTTACCTGTAAGTATCTTCATCATTTTTTTTTTGCAGAAAGAAAAGGGAATGTAGTAGAATTAGAATGAAATAAAAAAAATTATATATATATATATATATATATATATATATATATATATATTACCTGGTTTTATTTGTTTTTTCTAAGTGGGGTCGAGCTCGTTTACACGGTATGAAAGCTCTCTATCAACTGTGTTGTAGTTGGAGTCGTTTTGCATTGAGGCGTGTTGTGCCGGACTCTTGTATATGGATCAGAGTAATGTTAGTTGTACCATTTTAATAAACATATTTACCTGTGGACCAAAAAATAAATAAGCATATTTACTTATAAAAAAATAATTTTGTTAACATCAATTAGTTAATCTTATATAATTTAAAATAATAATTTTTTATAAAAATATATTTATTATACCTTAATATTTATAACATAATTTTTATGATTAAATTATACAATTACTTCATATAACTAATATTTATTTATAAATTAGTCTTTATATTTTAAAAAAAATTACCTTTAATTTATATATGAGTATTTTTTTTATTTTTATTTTATCTTGTAACATTATTGACTAGATATGAAATAAATTAAATATAACTAAATATTTGTACACTGACTAAAATATAATTGTTTTAAATATAAAGATTAATAAGTAAATAATATCAATTATAAAAATTAAACATCTATTTTAACTAATTATAATTTTTAAAAAATATACAATCTCAAATTTAGTTAATTTTTTTTTGTATATAATACAATTTTTTTCAATACACTTAAACTTTTACTAGTAATAGAAAGAAATTTTACTTTGTCTTATATATTTACTTTTTATTCTAATTTGAAAATAAATAATTAAAATACTAATATTTTTATTATAATTTTTTTAATACAAATTTATATATAATATATTTTCTTATATTAATATAAATTTTTTAAGTATATTTTTTATAAGAATTTTTTTTATTATATTTAAAACATGAAACTATATTGTAACTCAAAATCTTATCAAATTAACTTTATTACGTAAATAAATTTTTAAATTTTTTATTATAATATAAAAAAGTAATTCTAACGGTATCAACTTAAAATTTTGTTAATTGATGTCTTTTTTTTCTATTAATTAAATTTATTTATAAAAAAATATTTATACATATTTAATTTTTTTAATTATGATAAAAAATTTATAATATATAAATTTTTTATAATATTTCATTAACTACAGTTATAATTTTTTTTATCAGTCTATCTATTTATCAAATCAATAAAAAAAATATTTATTAATATATATATTATTAGAATATAAATAACAATCTTTTACTTTAAATATATAGATTTTAAGTGACTTAAAAATTTACGATTTTTATTTTATATTTTATTTTAAAATTTTAAAAAAAATCACAAATTTTTTATTTTTAATTAAAAATATATTTAATTTTTATAATTTATATTTATTTATAAATTATTTTTTATACTTAGAAAGTTTATATTTTAAGCGTGGTATAGTATTTTATATTATTTTTTTAAAATATAATAAAATATTCATGTAAAAATTAAAATATAAATATTTTAAATATAACAATTAATTTGTAAGTAAATATTAATTATAAGAAATAAGTATATATTTTAATCATTTTAATAAAATATAAATTTATTAAAGCCATAAAGACAGCGCTGCTGGAATGGGACCCAAACTCCAAAGTTTACAAAACTGAAAAGTGAAAAGTGTCCGAAGACGCCATGCAACACGTCATATTTTAATATATTCTTAGTTTTTTTTATTAAAAATTATACTATATGTATTTTCATTATTAATTTAATATTTTTTAATTTTTAATTAATAGTTCTTAAATAAAATTTAGTTAATAATTAAAAATAGGTTAAAAATTACATTTAAAATTTAAAAATGTATTGCTGCTATTCCTAAAAATATAATCAAGTGGGTCGCATCTCAGTCTATTAATGTTATGAATATTTAATAGTAAAAATACTATTATTTTAGTTCTTAAAATTATAAAAAACGATCATTTCGATCTTCAAAACTATCGATGCCCATTAATTTAATTAGTTCCCTAAATCATCTGAAAGAAAAGTCTTGAGTGCGCAAATTAAGTGTCAATGTAATATATATGTAGATAATATAAAAACAGCAATAGTAATCCTAACATTTGACATATAACTCACTAAGAAATTATCAAATCACTTTAAATATTATAAAAACTATATTTTTATTAGAATATATATTTTATTTAAAAGATATAAAAAGTAACTTTATAACTTTAACCCATAGTAAGAAAAGATTGTGAATGGCTTGGGTCACGTGCAACGTGCTTTGCTTGTGGATTTCCTCTTTACTACGTAGACACATTGAATATGTGTTTTGTTTTATTTTTCTTGTGAACTACTAGCTAAGCCTAAGAGTATATAGGGAAACACGTGACTATATAGGTGCTTGCATATGCACGTGATAAAGTTAGTTTACCACCCATGCTACTTCAATTATATGCAACAATTTTGTCAGAATGTTGGGGGTTACAAGGACTTAAACAAATATATATTTGATTTTATCACAGAATATTCAAATACTTTCATATCAGATTTATAAATTATTACTAAAAATTTTCTTTAATTTTCTACAAATAATTTTTTATCAATAAATATCATTAAATCATCTTCATTAACCAAATATTATAGATGTATCATTTTTATTGTTAATTATCTTCAGGATGAATTATATCTATATTATTTAAAAAATGAAGCCAATTAAAGTTAGAGATCATCTTTGAAAGAATCTCACGCTTAAACTTTATTTGTTTTCAAGTAATAAAGCCATTGGTGCATGAAATGTTTTACAAGAATGTGGTATTTGAAAATTATGAAAAGTGTTTCAATTTGTCTTATTATAAAATATTAAAGAACATACGTTAAAATTGTTAATTTTTTTATTTGAGAAAATAGTGGAAAATCTTCCTTGATTTTATTATTTTATATATAAAGATTCATATAAAATAAATTTATATAGCTATAAATTTAAAAGATATACTATATATAAAGACCCTAATGAAATAATGTGTTATATGAAGGAATTATAATAACAAAATATATTATAAATTAACAGCCTTATGACATAAAATAATAGTAAGAATCATTTTGAAAATATTTTTATTAATTATTTATAATTTCTTTTATGCAAACTAAATTGAAAACTAGATTTTGTATAAAAAGACTAGTAGTTAAACAACAAATATACATAGATGTAAAATAAATAAAGTCCAAATGAGTATTACACATAGAAATGTTAATTACTGGTTGTACTCAGACGATAAACCATCACAATTTGTCAACTCTTGCGATACATAAGTTATTGTTTATGTTGATAAAAATGGAGAACAAACATGGCAGACTAAGGAAACTTTCTCTGCATGGCATTTATCAAATAACTCAATGTTATTTTGTATATAACTCTTATGTTATAAGAATATATAGTATTAACTTATATCGAGAAAAAAAAAGTTAAAATTTCTTTCCTCTTCTCGCTTTTAATTAGTCAAACCAATCAAGAGAATTAACTTATATCGAGTAATTGAGTTAAATAATAAACGAAAATGATAAAACAACTTATGTCTAATATATTAAAATCTTTTTTATCTAAAGTTTATTTATTGATCGTTTTAAAATATTTTAATAATTGAAATTTGATTCATATAGTTAGTAACTTATTTTTAAGTAATTAAATTTTTTAATTGATTGAATTATATACTTTTTAATTAAAACCTTAGGTTGCTCATTAGCAATTTATCCCATTCGTTAAAGCTAAATTTAAGTTTTTTTTTTCTTTTTCTTAGAAGTTGGCATCCAAAATTTTGTTTTCGTTAAATTTAATAATCGCAATTTATTAATTATAACACTCTTAACTCTTAGTTACTGAATGAAATGTTTGATTAAACTTGGTGAAAATACGACAGTATATAATATATTGATTAAAATTTTCATAGGGCATGTTCAACGTAATATACATCATGCTCTTACAGATAAAATTAAACAACAATAGTCTATAACTTTTTTTTGAAATGGAATATAAAAGAAATATGAAATTACATATAATAGTTAATTGTGTATTTAAAATGATTAATTGTTAAAAAAAGGAGGAAATTTTAAATTAACTAAAAAATAAGTTAATAATTTTTATATATAAATCTTAAAATTTTATTTATCTTAAATAAGTTATTTTTTATAAAAATAATTTAAAAGTATAAGTTAATTTTTTTTACCAGGGTTTTCGCATTACCAACAAAATTAATTCAATCTAAATGCATAATTTATTTTTTTTTAATAAACTTTTTGTTATATTAAGAATTTTTGTTGTCCACGATGATTCCCAACTTAACCCGAGACGATGAACTATATGGTAGAAAGGGATAAGGAGAAGGCGTTTTTTTCTTTTTTCCAAAATAAAGTAAAATTAAAATAAATTATTAAAATAGGATATTTATAAAATATTCTATCTGTTACCATGTCACTTTAAGTTTTGATCTTAATAGGGCTAACACTTATTTTTTCAATCATTTATAAAGACTAATTCTTAATTTTTTAATAATAAAAAAATAAGTGTAAGCTATATAAAAGATAACACTCATTTTTTTTAATAAAAAACTGACAATTATTTTTTTATTATTAAAAATAAAGTTAACAAAATTTTTATCGTACCAATCAGGTCACAAGTAATATTTTCAGTCAACGTAGGCATGAATTAATGGAAGCAGAATTGAATAGTCAATTATTAAGTATCTTATAAACTCTTCTACTTTTGACAACACATTTTTCAATAATCCACCCAAAGTCAATCATAACCAGTTGAAGTCATGTCTTTGAAGGAATAAATAATGGTTTAGTGTAAGTGGGGATGAGAGTAGAATTCTTTAATTTTTTGAATCATTGTTCTTGTCTTTTCTATGATTTTTTCACTACTCCTTTTTTTCTTTGTCCCTCTTCTATTATTGCTTTGCTCATCTTGCTTCATTGTTGAGATTGAGATATGCAATACTTCCTCTTCAACATTTTCAGTGGTTTTTGACAAATTTTGCTTGTTGCTGAAAATGGTTTAAAGCCCACATTCTTGCTTAATATATTTTTGATTGGGCTTTCTAGTCAAACTGAAGAACGTATTTCTTTGAACACTTATCACCTTTTTACATTTAGTTCAGATGATGTATCACATATTTCAAGGTAACGAGCATAATTACAATTATAATTTTGAATGTAAGAACTCTACAATCTCAACAATGGAGCGAGGTGAGCAAAGCAACAACAGAAGATAGATGAAAAGAAGATGAGTAGCGAAAAAATTGGAGAAAAGACAAGAACAAAGATTCAAAAAGTCAAAGAAGTCTACCCTTGTCTTTGCTTGTGTCAAACCACTATTCGTTCCTTCAAAGACATGACTTCAATCAATTATGGCTGGCTATTTTCTGAGTAGGTTGTTGAAGAACGCATTTTCAAGAGTGAAAGAATTTATAAGAAAATTAATCATCTATCATTTAATTCCTCTTTAATTAATTCATATCTATGTTAATTAATTCATACCTATGTTGACTGAAAATGTTACCTTTGACTCAGTCAGTGCAATAAAGGTTTTGTCATTGAAACTTTTTCTTTTTAAATTGTCAACATAGGTATAAATTAATTGAAGCAAAATTTAATGATCATGATTAATTACCTTATAAACTCTACACTCTTGACAAGCATTCTTTGGGAACACACCTAGGAAGGAGCTAGCCATAGGAATAGAACTAGGTCAGTTTGTTCGACAAGGGCCTATGATTTAGCCTGACCTAACATATTTAATTAACAGACTTAATTTAGACTTTTTAAAAAATTTAATTAATTAAATAGGTCAGACTTGTGCTTAAGAAAAAGCCTATTACGTCTATTAGAATAGTCTATTTAAAATTCATAAATCTCAACCGTGATATTAGACTTTACGTTTAGTGTTAGAGGTAGAGTTATTGATAAATATTGCTCTCATTTGAAAAGAAGCTTATTGAAGCATTAATTTGTTGTGGAGATTGGCTTGGTTACAAGTATAATTTGACAAGAAAATCAAAGTTACTAACTTTTGAAATAATGTTTAAAAAATATTTGCAATCACTATTTTTAAAGTATTTTTATTCTAATAATATTTTTCTTTATTTTGAAGGTTAATGAACAATATGAAGAGATTTTCTTAAAGATATAATGACATATTTGTTACTTCCATTTATTATGAAAAAATATTGTTATTTGTGCATTTTAGATTTTTGTGTGTTGCATTTGCTAATTTAGTTATATTGTGTTTGTTGATTTAATGTATAAGACTTTATGTTACTAAATTTGCTTAATGATTTGTAAATTGATGTTCATTTTATTGTATTTTTTTTTGTATGTGTAGTGATTAACTTATTTAAATTAAATATATGATTTGAAATTGATAAATATTAATATGTAATTTTAGTATACATATTTAATAGTTTATTTAGATATTAGCCTTATGACTTTTAAAAAGATATACCTATTTAGATGGTTTAATAGCCTATTTACAATGAAACTTAATAACCTATTGAATGTCTTACTACAAAGTAAGTCATTAAAAAAAAATATTAAAATGATTAATAGGCCAAATTAAACTTTTAAAATGGTTATGCTAAGCTTAATCAAAAGCCTATAACAAGTAATAGGTCAGACTTATACTTCAAAATTATTAAATAGGTAAGGCCTGTTTAGGCAAAACCTAGCCTATTTCCATCCTTAGCTAGCCATAACCAGTTGAAGTTATGTCTTTGAAGGAATGAATAGTGGTTTGGTGTAAGCTGAGATAAGGGTAGAATTTTTTGATTTTTTGAATTGTCGTTCTTATCTTTTCTGTAATTTCTTCACTGCTCATCTTCTTCTTTGTCCCTCTTTTGCTGTTGCTTTGTTCATTTCGCTCTATTTTTGAGATTGTAAAGTTTTTGCACTCAAAATTGAAACTATAGTTATGCGCTACCTTGAGATATGCAATATTTCCTCTAAACTAAATGTGAAAATATAATAAGTGTTCAAAGAAATATGTTATTTAGTTTGACTGGAAAGCCCATTCAAAAATCTAAAATGTGAAAATATGATAAGTGTTCAAAGAAATATGTTGTTCAGTTTGACTGGAAATCCAATTCAAAAATCTATCAAGTAAGAATGTGGGTTTAAAATGATTTTCAGCAATAAGCAAAAGCTAAGAACCACTGAAAATGTTGAAGAGGAAGTACCGCATATTTTAAGATAGCGTGTACCTGCAGTTTCAATTTTGAGTGTGAAAACTCTACAATCTCAACAATGGAGTGAGGTGAGCAAAGTAACAATAGAAGAGGGACAAAGAAGAAAATGAGCAATGAAGAAATTACAGAAAAGACAAGAACAACGATTTAAAAAATCAAAGAATTCTACCTTTGTCTTTGCTTATGGCAACCACTTTTCGTTCTTCCAAAGATATAACTTCAACCGGTTATAGTTGACTCTTTCCCGAGTAGGTTGCTAAAGAACGCGTTTTCAACCGTGGAAGAGTTTGTTTATAAGATATTTAATCATCGATCATTTAATTCATCTTTAATTAATTCACATCTATGCTAATTAATTCATATATATGTTGACTAAAAATGTTGCCTTTGACCCAGTTGGTGCAGTAAAAATTTTGTCAACTTTATTTTTTTAATAATAAAAAATACTCCAAACAAAAAAAATATTTCATAAATATCTTATTTTCTTAATTTAAATTTAATTTTACCTTATTTTGAAAAAAATAATTCTAAAGAGTAAGTACTATACTCACCAGGTGAATCACGTCAAAGGAAATAAAAGAAGGAATCATAGGCCGTTGGATGGTGTTCACAATCCTGAATTCCAAACGCAAGATTGACAAGTTAGTTAAGTTAATAGGCCAATAAAAAAGGTGATACCTTTTCTTTTAATACTTTTTTTTCGTTCTTTTAGTATATCATTTCAATTTTTTTAACACTCAAATATGTAAAATTAAAATTTTTATTAAATTGAAAATAGGAAGAATTTGTATAAATTTAAAAATTTTTACACTTAATTTGAATTTTTTATTTAATTTATATCTAATAACTAATAAAATAATAAATTATAATCTGTTAGATGTAAGTTATTTTATAAATTAGTGTAAGAGTTTTTAGATTTAAACTAATATAAAAAAATTTAGTCTTATTAAAAATATAAATATATAATATTATTTTATAAAAATTATTATTTTTAAATATTTAAATACAAATTTAAATATTAAAATAGACTAAATTATTTTAAGAAATATGAAAATAAATTGCTAGTGGCATTTGAATGGTAATTTAGCCGTACTCCGCAGTCTGCACTAAAAGCGCTGGACAAGAGAATGGGGGTGGGGCCATGAAGTGAATGTCTCTAAGCCAATGTTACAGTTTTCTGTTTCCGCAAATAAGGAGTGGAAGAGTCGGTGAATGAATACCACTGAGGGGTGACCCTGTATTGTAAATGTCCTACGTGCGTTCGATTCTTACCAGTGACTTCTCATGTTTCAAGGCTCAACAATATGATTACAAAAAGACACAAGTCAAATACTTACTCATGTCCCATGAATCATGAGACGAACTATGGTATGTTTTTGTTTGAAGTGGCATAATTCTTAGATCTCATTATTATTAATGCTTAAATAATGGAAATATTCCACTTGCCTCTTTTGTTTTCTTCAGGGGTACAAAGTGGTGTGGAAATTATGCACATCAAGGGGAGAACCGTGCTCTAGCTCACCCAGCCTATCTCTACAATAATTGCTCTCATCAAGATTCAATATAGCTTTCGCTTTCGCAAAAACGGATATAGCACGAAATATATATAAAAATACATGTTTGGAATAGTTTAAATTTATATATTAAAAATGCAAAACTTGTTTTTGTAAGTTCAACTAACGAAATTATATGAAAGTTTCGTTACCAGAAATAGCGAAACACGTTTTTTTATTATTTTTGGCAAAATTTGTTACTTACTTTTCAAAATTTAAGTTATAAAATTCAAGTTTCATTATTTGCAAAACACATGAAATGTATATATTTTTTCATGTTCCATTTGTTTTTCTACGTTTCGTAAATATTTATAATAAAATTTTAACATAATACCAAAATTGTTAGATGTACTTACCTCTCTTTATAAATTTTCAATGTAAGATGAAAATAATTTTACTCAAGATTTCTTTAGGCACTCATTATAATTGCGTGTTTTTTTTTTATAATTAAGAGTTTGTTACATAGTTATTAAAAAAAAATTATTCAAAGGTTTATTATTAAAAACTTTTTTTTAAATATAAATAAACAAGCTCTTATCACTTTTGTGAATTCAAAATTTAAATGGAAGGATATTTGAAGGAGAAGAATGTGTGACTTTTGAAAATAATAAAAAAGCTATTTTGATAAGTTATGATATTAGTCTTGCAATGTTAAGAAGGAGGACTTCCACAAAGTTTAAACTTCTCATCAAATAGTTTCAAGTTTGAAAGTAAGATTTTTAGTTGACTGTCAAAACAGGAAAAATATGGTGTTAGAGTCACGATACAATGAAGATGTGAGTGATATGATAAATGCTTCCAAGCAACAATTTGTAATGACAATAACCAAGTTGTAGGCTGAGTTTGATACTAATGGCTGTTTTACAAACGCTAGATAAATACAAATAGAGAAAGTGGAACCAGAGAGGAGTTTGATGAGTTTGTTACATGTGAATGAAGCTTCATAAAATTGGATTTAAATGATTTAATAAATATTTTACTAATTATTAAAATAAATGTCATATAAATTTGTTGATAAATTTATCAAGGCATTATTGTCATGTATAGTGGTTGCACAATTTGAGAAAAATGAAAACAATGACATGGATAAAGACTTTTTCCACCAATTCAATTTGAAAGCAATGTATATGATGATGATGAAGACAACATTTCATATAGTGATTCTTTAGACATTGATGTAGAAGGTGATTTTGATTGTAATTTTAACCTAACCTATCATATATATTAAGTCCATTTGGTTCTACAAGTCTAATTGTAGTAATGTCAACTGCGTCATCTTTACTTAATAGTAAAAATTACCAAAATTTAGGTAATAATAATTGTATTTTAATTAAGTTGTCAATGTGATTTTTTAACATAATTGGTTAATTTGACTCATATTTTGAATTAATTAGGTGAAAAATAAATTCCATATAAATTGTGGATCTCTCTTATTAAGAGATGAATTTTGTAGCAAGAAAGCAACCAACTTTTTGGTACATAAGATATGGTTTATTTATAGATCTTCATTTTGATAATAAATTAAATAATCATAATGTTATAAAATACTTTGCAACGAAGACATATTAATCTTATATTGTGCTTGAGTTCATGCCAACTATTTTGTTTGTGAAATGTTCCAATAATGACAGTAGATGCGCATGACAAATTCAGGCAATGTTCCAATAACAAGTGATAATATTTGAGAGTAGTTATAATTGTATAAATGTGTTAAAATCATATGATCATACAAAATTGAATGCAAATATAATTTGTTCATGCATTTTAAGTATAATCTATCAAACAAATGTTTAAATTCTATTTTATATGATATAAAGATTTTATTTTTTTAAAACCATTTTTAATGGTGTAATAGTGATTATTTTAGGTATGATTAAAGAATAATCACTAGTTCTAATAATAATGATGCTTGAGAGTGTAAATAGTCAATTTTTGTATAAAATTTTATATATAACACAAAGTATGAAAGACAAAATAAAAAGTCATTATTAATGTGTATGGTGATTAGGATGAATATTTTGCATTTCTGCCTTAATGGCTTGAGTTTATACAATTGTTTGGTTTAGGTTTCTTTCATAATATAAAGAGCAAAGATTATGTTATGAACAATTGAGGAGACAATTGTTCCAAGTTTTTGAAAGAGCTTTTTGGGCATATGAACAACTTATAAAGGTGTTCAACTCTTGTAAGCTCATTATGTTGATAGAATATACTCAATTACTCACTTTGATGAAAATCTTTTAATATGGAAAGATGACAAAGTGATAACATACTTTAAGAGTGATCTACCAAAAGAAAACCTTCAATCAACCATAATATGTAAGCTCTGGTAAAACACCTTAAGGTCTTTAGGGAATGGATAAAGTTTTGCACATTTCCAAAGCTTGGTCCAATCATGTCATCTTAATAAAACTCATATGTAACACATCTTTAGATGGTACAAACCAAGCAAACTTTTAACAATGTCCACTGTAATAAGTGTTTTATGTTCAATAAAAGAACTTTCATCTACCAAAAGGCTACAGTTGAACAATCACATCATGCAATAATAGCATACTCTCTAAGAGATAAATGAAATGTGAGTCTCTAACTACTAGGCTTCAGCAACACTCGAAGGCCTGCCTGAAACCAGGTTAACTGAAAGCCTAAAAACACTAATTAGGTGGGTTGAATCGAGTATGGGTTAAGTCGGGTTTTATTTTTAGACTAAATAGGGTTAATTTGGTCAGAAACGAATTGTTTGTATTGCCTTGAGTTGTATATGTTGAGAATGATAAGACTTGAGTGTAATGCTTGTCATGAATGAATGTGTTTATCTTGTCTTATTACATTGATTGTTGAATTATAATTGAATGAGCTGTGTGTTGAGCTGATGTGGATGTATATATATATATATATATATATATATATATATATATATATATATATATATTGAGTAGTGGCTGAATTTGAAATGAGAAGGAATAGCCTGAGTTCTGGTGCAAGACCTTCTCGCTGTAGCGAGAGGTCCCAGAGAGAAGAGCATGCGTCTGTCGCCTTCTTGCTGTAGTGAAAGAGGTCCTGTTATAGCGAGAGAGCGACAGTTTAGGCTGCATTTCTGGGTTCGGTCTCGCTGTAGCGAGAGGGTCTCGCTACAGTGAGGCATGTCACGATTCAGACTGTATTTAAGGGTTCTAAGGGGGGTTGCACGAGGATTATTTCAAAACCCTCGACCTCTCTCTTCTCTCCTTCACATTTTCAGTCGATTCCTACCCCAAATCACTAGAAAACTCCAACCTCTTGCGTGATTCTAGGCCGAGGGGAGTGATTGAAGCCATTTTGGGTAAGTTCTATGGTTTCCTTTGGGATTTCTTGAATTCCTCCAATTTCCATTCAATTTTTTGAGCTTGGCTGCGTTTGTAGGAAATTTCTTGCGGATTCTAGACTTGAATAACCAAGAGCACCTTGAAAATCACTGGATTGAGGTAAGGGGAGCTTGCCCTAGGTCGTTTTGATGATTTGGGAGTGATGAGAGACGTTGAGAGAGAGAGTTAGAGTTGCGTTTTTGGAATAAAATTGTTATGTCAATGTGATTGATTGCTGTTGAACCCTAGGAGAAGTAATTTGATAGCCAAATGATAGAGTATTGTGGTTGTATGCTGTGAAAAACCCTAGGGAGAATGACCCAATATACTAAATACGACGTATAGTAAATTGCTGGTTTGTTTGTTGAGTTGACAATACTGTAATTGCTGAAAATTGCTGAATTAGCTGAGCTGTTGTTAAAATTCTATCCATGTAATTGCTGAAATTATTAATATGCTAATTGCTGCATCATATTAGAGCTGAATAGGGTTGTCATGATAAGCATTGTGTCACATGCTAGGTGGGTAGTCATGTGGCTTTAGAAAGCTGAGCTGTACTATCTGGATCCAGATACTGAGATGGGTCACTCCCGGACCGGCATAGTTCCTCTGGACCTGCTGAATGTGCTGATAAAGGCCAGATGGACACTGTTTCTCATTTTTGCATGAGCATGAGCTGGGCTGGGCTGCATGGGCTGAAATTGGTGTTTCTTGCTTATTTGCTGCGATTATTTTACTTGATATGCTGTTACTTTCGTAAGCTCACCCTTGCATTTGTTGTTGTTGTGATGTTTGTGCTGCGATGATTGTACCTCGGTACGTGAGCAGATCAGGCAGGTGAGGCTTCGGCTTCCCAGGTTGACAGAAGTAGCTGATGGAGAAGCGGAGGTTTAGACATTAGGCTATGTTAGAACTTCTCGTGTATTCGACTTTTATTGTAATTATTATTTGTAATGACAGACTAAGTCACATTTTGTAATACTTATATTATTTAAGAATTATTCTCAATCAATACATGTTGATTTCCTTGATAATTATCCATGAATGCCTAATTAATAGTGATTATTGTGTATTGCTGAGATTTAGGGGATTATGTTTATGACCGTGCCCTTGGGGTCGTGACATTGTTATTTATGTAATCGATTAAATTCATCTCGGTTGAACAAAATCATTAATCACTCAGAGGACTCATTATAATTTACCTTTTTTTTTTTGTTTTTCTTCTTCCATTCTCACATCCTTTTTGCTCAACTAGTCTCTAGAGACCACACTCGACTTTGAACCCATTTTTCAAACCCACTAAATGTGCTAACTTGACCAATTTCTCATCTACCCATAAGCTTATTTATCATTTCTTCACTCAAATATACTTCAAAGTTGTCTTCTTTTAGATGTTTGGAAAGTACCCGTTTGGTTTTCTTTTTTGAGAAAGATGAAGGGTCGTGGCAACCATTGTGGAAGGAGAGAGAAAACAATAAGAGAAGAAGAAAAACCATTATAGGGAAGATTTTTGTGGATATAAGATTATAATTTCAAGCTTCCATTTTTTTATTTTTCAACTTTCAAGATATTTTTCTTGCTTCTGTACTTAGTTCTCCCTCCTCGACCCCTCTTCTTCCCTATTCTCTCTTTTGATTTATTATTTTTCATTTTTAATGTATTTTTATGCCTCTTCACTACTTGTTTGAGCTCTCCATGGAAAGAGAACAAAGATAAATATGATCAAAAGCTACAAACTGATTAAACTCACCTGATCTATTCGCGTAAATATTCAAACCAAAATTTTGAGTCACTCGATAACTTGATAGTCGAAATTGACTGAAAATTTAAGATAATTGATTTACTTTGGTTCTTAAATTAGTTGACCAAATTTGATCGAATTTGACCATTGCCCACCCCTACTAGCTACTACATTTCCAGTAAAGCTGGAATAAATAGTTCATTGAGTTGAAAGTGTAACGCCTCAGAATTTGTAATGATAATAATATTTTTGATTTATTAATATAAATGTATGTGGATTGCTATGTGTTTGTGTGTTTGAGTTATATGCTGATGATGAATATTGAATGGTGGTGTGAATATGTGTGAAAATACGTATAGATATGTATATGTTTGTATGATATGATTGAAAGATGAATGTGGACTTGTGGTTGGATTGAAAATATAGGCTAAGTGTGCGTTACAAAGGTGTTCTCGCTGTAGCGAGAAGGTTATGAGAGAAGGCGTGAATCTGTTATGCTCTCGATATAGCGATAGGTCCTTCGTTGTAGCGAGAGAGTGATATAAAGGGGTGTATTTCTCAGTGCAGTCTTTCTGTAGTGAGAGAACCTTGCTGTATCAAGATTTTGTAGAAATTAGAGTGCAGATTCATCTGAGATTTTCGTTGTAACGAGAGGGAGTATTGTTGCAGCAAGTCACTATAGCAAGAAATGACTCGCTATAGCGAGAGTTTCGCGATTTATGGGATATTTGAGGGGTTAGGGTTCAGAAAATTCATTTTTCACTCTTTCTCTTCATCCCTCCTTCGATTCTCTTGACTCATAACCTATTTCACCATTTAAACTACCTCCAAAGCTATTTGGATGTATGATTGAAGGTTGAAATCGTGTTTGGAGTTCTTGGAGGTAAGTTCTAAGAGTTAGGGTTTCAATTTTTGTTTCTCTTCTTTACTTCTCGATTTCTTATAGAGATTTTCATGTTTTTAGGATGAAATCCATCTGGGAAGCATCTCCATTATTGAATTATGTTGTGGGTCTTCAATTCGAGGTAAGGGGGACTCTATCCTATCTCTTTTTGTTTTGAATCCGTTTATTTGCTATGAGTTGCAATGTGGTTGAAATAGAATATAGGAATAGACGTGTTTTGATAGAAGATCCTTGATTGAGCATGATGAAATGAATGTTGGACGTGTATGATGAACTAGCTTGATTGTGGTAGGGTTTCTATGAAAAATTGGATGTTTGAGTGTAATGTGATTAAATGTGGACATATGTGCCATGTGTGAAAGTAAATAATGTGATGTGATTGAGAATGTGATTGGTTGCATGCTATAGGTTGGCGTCGAATAATATAAAATGTGTGAGAATATGTGTGAAACATGCTGAGTGTGAATATGATTGTGTTGGAATATGTTGAAAACTATGAATAGTTCAGCGATACACTGGAGGTGTAGAAGAAGGAGGTGATAGAAATATTGGATGTTTGAGTGTACTGTGATTAAATGTGGACATATGTGCCATGTGTGAAAGTAAATAATATGATGTGATTGAGAATGTGATTAGTTGCATGCTATTGGTTGACGTCGAATAATATAAAATGGGTGAGAATATGTGTGAAATATGTTGAGTGTGAATATGATTGTGTTGGAATATGTTGAAAACTATGAATAGTTCAGCGATACACTGAAGGTGTACAAGATGAGGGCGGTAGAAATACTTTGGAGAAGAGAGAGTGGTGGTGACACCAATAGTGAGCGTGGGTGCACCACTGACCACACACTCTCCTCCTGACTCGGTCTTTAACTAACACCTTTGCTTGGATGGCTCAATACCACACACGTTATATTTGTAGAGCAGGAGCTATCCGGCGACCATCCATGGTGTGAATTGAGTAAGTCCCTGAGGTTGAGGGCATCAGAAAAACTGTGATTACAGTGCCACAGTAAGCGTGACTAACATGTAGTAAGCGCACGTGCTGGGTGAAGTAATTGAGGGTGCAATGAGAGCACCTGTGTATGAATTGATGTGCAATTATGTGTGAGTATTATTAAAAGTAATGGATTGATGTTTGTTTAAATATAATTTTATCATATTAATAATTGTTGTGAAATGTGCAAGGTGAGGTGAGTCTCTATACTTGTGTGTGATAGTGTATTATACTCACCTTTATATTTATTTTTCAGGTGATTAAGACAATCAGCACCGGGCTCAGTGAAGGGATAGATGAAACTGTTATAGGACTTAAAATATTTATTTTTGGAACTGAAATGTATTACTTAAGTCCTGTACCAATGAATGATTCAAATTTATAATTTATTCTTATTTTGAAATATTTTAATGAAATTGTGCATTAGAAAACTATATAAATGAAATTATTACTCTCATTTTACAAAATTTATTTATTTTAGAAATTAAATTTAAGATGTTACAGAAAATATGAAATCTTCAAACTCTAAGAAACCCTACCTTGCGTCATTTATATGTTAAATAATCTATAAAGAAACATGTGAAGTTGCTTTCATGTGATAGCCTTTTCTTATGTCATTATATTGTAATATAATAATATATTTTAAATAATGTTTTATAGTAAATAAAATGAAATTAATTACTAATTATTTATGAATATTTAAAAATTATTTACAAAATTTTCAATAATTAATTAACTCTAATGAATTTTAAATTACTTATAATATTTAAAATTTATCTACAAAATATTAATTAATTAACTAAATATTACAAAAATAAAATAAATTGTTTTGTTACGCATACAATGTTATACTAACAAAAATAAAATAACTAATTATATTTTAAACATAATAGCTACTTAAATTATTGTGTTATTCTTAAAATATTAATTACATTATATGTACACATACTTATTTTTACTTAATTTATAAACATTATAATACTTAATTTATTATTTACAATAATCTTAATAAAAATTCTCAATAACTGCTTATTTTTACTTTCATACAAAAGCATCTTTTCTCTTTTAGAGATCGTAGAATTTACTACTTTTATATGCATTTATATTTTTTTTTCTCAAAATTTGTATTATTTTCTAACATGGAATAGTTTTTTTTCTCAAACAAGCATACAATTTTAATTTGTTTCTGTTTTGTTGAATTTGGAGTTTACTTTTAACTTGTAAGATTCTTATATATTAAATTTATGAATACTAATATATATTGATTGTTGACATTTAGTTTAATTTTTTATACTATTTAATAAAAAAATTATTTTAAAAATTAACACATATTTTAAACTATTTTAATTTTGTTAAATTTTTATTAGTTTGATAAATATTATTCATGTTTAAAGAGTTAAATTAAAATTTTTGTAAACAAGTTATTATTAAAAATAATTTTATTATATATAATTATTTATGAAAATATAAAATATTATTATTTAATTATTCATATATATATATATAAAATAAATACATTTGTGTTAATTAATTTGTATTAAAATAAAATTTAAAATATTAAATATAATTAAAATTATTTAAAGTGCATGTACTGTGTTTAACACGGATAAAATATGATATTACTAATATTTTAAAGTACTCATCCTTTATCATTTTGATATCTAATTATTTCACTTTTTTTTTTCTCCTTTTATATTTTTCATTTCTTTAGGAGACCAGAGTGGCGTAGACGTGATGCACTTGGATACAAATACAGACATGGGCTCACGTAGATACAAAACATGCAGACATATTTTAAAAATCTCATGATTACCATATATTTAATAAAAATTTTAAAAATATCATTGTTAATTGTTTCATTATTAACACATAAATAATAAAACTATTTTTTTTCCTTTTTCTTTTTTATTTTCTTGAGGGGTCTAGAGTAGCGTGGAAATGCACCCTAAGAGGTGAACCATTATATCTAGTTAATTCAGCAAGCCTATTTAGACAGAAATTTCTTTCATGAAGCTTGAGTCGTATTGATTACTCAACCTTTGTTAATATAGCTTTGGATCTCTTTCACAAATGGATTCTGACATGATTTCACATAGATATAAAATGTGGCATTTATTTTAAAAATTTAATTATTAACACATAAATAATAAAAATATTTAACATGTTTTTTCTTTTTCACTTTTTTAGGGGTCCAAGTTAGTGTGGAAACGATGCACGGTAGGAGGATAACCTTGATATAACCCAAGTCTATCTGCAGACACAAATTACTATCTTTCATGAAGATTGAATTGAATGGTGACTCAACCCTTGTTGATATAGCTTTGGCCATTGGGTCTATTTCATGATATGACTTCACATAGATACAATTATATATAGCATATAAAATTAATTGGCATAAAACACAAACCTTAACTTAAAATAGAGAGTTTATAGTTTAAAATCTGAACATAAATCACTGCAAACATAAAAAAATAATATATCTAATTATTGTAATATAGTCATTTGAATTAATATAAATTAAAGGTTAAGAAAAAGTTTTAAAACTATTAGATACAATTAAAATTATTCAAGCGCGCACTTTGTGCTGTGTCTAACACAGATAACACATTGCAGAATTGGGATATCTTCATTAATAATATATAAAAAAATAATAATAAAAATAACTTGTTTTTCTTTTTTAGGTGTAAGAGGATAAGCTTGGTCCAACTCAACAAGGCTATCTGCACAATAATTTCTTTCATGATGAAATTGAATGAATTGACCTCTCAACCCTTTGATAATATATAGCTTATAGGATCTCATTCACCTTGATATGCTTGTGACGCGGCATGCACATTGTCCATCACGAAATGAATGCAAAGAAGGATTATTAATTTTCAGTAACAACTCCAGAAAGACGTCCTTGATTTCAAGCACAATAATTATTATATAAACAAACACAGCTCCACATGGAACATGTTACAAATTTGAATAAGACCATTTGTAAATGATTATTTGCCCTTTATTGCAATTAGACAAAGTTAATTTTAATAAAGTAATTATTATGGTAACTGTAAATTTGAGAAGGTATTTTATATATATATTTTAATTAGTAAATATAATTTCTCTAATATCTTAAAAAATTAAAGAGTATTAACATTTTTTTTCAACTAAATCACTAACCCATTATTTATTAACATACAATTAACAGTCACAGTTGTTACATTTATAAAAGAGGGTACTAAACTCTTTCCATTATAAATGATACAATAAATTTTACCTTTCAATAAATATAACATAAATTTATACTAAAACGTGATAAAGAAAATTTGCTAGAAAAGCAATAACCTGTGAAATACGAATGAATATGAAAAAGTCACGACCCTTATGGCTAAAGCATCCATGACTAAAGTGGGAAAAATTTAAGATATAGTTAGCATAGTTGGTGAAGACTAGTTGAAGAATAATGACTCAGTGTTGCCAGTACAACACCAAGAAACGCAATTCAATTAATTGATATATCAGTGGACATTGCACAAATTAATATTCCTTCGTACACTGAGCTATGACCCCAAGCCATGTGGTGGTGAATAGAAGGGGTATCGTTAGCTTGCACATTAATTTTAGTCCTTCCTCGATCCATTTCTCTATTTATTCTGACATAGACTTTTCCTTGTTGACCATGGCAACGACTTCCTGCTGCTCCAAGTGATCGAGTTACAATCACTACCTCTGTATAGAATTAATGTTTCAAACTTAGTTACAATCACTAATATAATTATATAAACTATATTAGTCGTATCATTAATTTTGGAAAAAATATTATCTTTAGTCATTCTCCACTCATTTCAACAATTTTTCTGCGTTATCAGGTTTTATAGAACCATTAATAGTTAATGTTCTCATATTTACTATGCTAAACATATTGAAGTTATGGCAATTTGTAATGTTTAGTTGCAAGTTACATAAAGGCAATATTTGAAATTTGCAAGAAACGCTATCAACACATGTATCTCACAATTGATAACAATTATCTCATGCTACTAAAAATAATTTCTTCAAGAATCAAGCAATTGAGAACATCAACAACTAACATGAAGATTATAACATATTTATTAATAATTAATAGAGACATAAAATTTTTGCTCCTATTTAATTTATTTTTAAAATTCTAGATTAAAACATATAAAATATTAAGGAAAGTAAAACAGTAATTAAATTCTACAAATTTATTAACAATAAATATGAGCATACTATTCTAAATTATCAAAAGATTATTCATAACCATAATACTTTATTTTGATTTTTTTTACTAGATAAAAATTTTCAACCTTTTTAGAATAAATTTATGATAATATTTTTAAACATAAATTCAAGCATTGGCAATACCTATTTTATTTTATCTTTTTAGAGGGTAATGTCAGGGACTGTTATTAGCACATTCTTTAACAAACATTTTGTATATATATATATATATATATATATATATATATATATTATCATTAGTTAAAATTAATGATATCATAAAAATTATACGAGTCTAATTTGTATTTTAATAATTTGTATTTTTATAATTTTTAATAAATTTTAACTAATAATAAAAATACGTTAAAAAGTGTATTCCTATCTTAAGTAAAAAAAATAACCCAGAAATAAGGTAATCTCAAGTGTGAAGAATATGTAACATAAAAAATTGCCGACAAACAATGTCAACAATTGAGGAGAAAGTATGACCATAAACTTTTTTAAATATATCTATCTTAACTTCGATTTGTTCAATATCAATGTGCTTAAATCGGTGTTAGTGTGGCAATAACTGATATCTAAAGATTTTGCTATGATTCTATGTTGATTGCGGACCAATAATTTCCTGAATTTTTTCTTCTCTGCATTGGCAATGTTTGAAATCACTTGTCCTAAGAAAACTGCTACATCCTTTTATAATTAAATGGGCCCAGAAAATGCATTATTTTCAAACTAGTGGCATGGCATGTGATTGACGCTTCATCATTTCATAGTCATCACTGACTAACGAAAAAGTGTTTCATTAGCTTGCATCATTTAAAAGTTGACAAATTCTTCATTAAAAACCTCAGCACAGGGCTTGTTTTGGCAAAAGAAATAAAACGTACTTGTAACAAAGATAGAATTTCCGCGGAATATGATGGCAGAAAACTAGGAAACCGCGTTCTTTTCAACCAATAGTTATGTGTAGCTATCCAAAGGGACAAATCCAAATGCTTGATTGAAGCAAGGTAGTACCATATCACAGTTCTATGGTATAGCACGAACAGCCCTCTGGAGAGCGAGTGTGATGTGCCATATTTGAGCTATCCATCATTACAATTAACATGATGGGAAAATGGCAACAAACTAGTCAAGATACTGTGCATGCACTTGCAAAAGACGAAGTGAACACATCACTTTCATGTGTCAATCTCTTTATATTTGATCCGTGGATTGGATATGGCACTCTGGACATTTTGTTCTGCAGTATAATGAAAGTTCAATGAAAGTTTCCTTGGCAAACCATTTTAAGGGTTTCATATGTCTTCAACATTTTTGTCAACCAAATTACACAGTAATGTACTAGGCACAAATTAAGGGGTTTTTGGGGAACAGTGGGAGTGCTTCTAGGAAGCACTATTTATTTTTTAAAAAAAAAAACACGTTGTTTAATTCCCAAAATGTTGTGTTTAAGGCAGCATACAAAGCAGTTTGTGTAGGTGTATGGAAAAAAATAATCATTGAGAAATTGAGGAAGAAATGCTGTCCGAAAATAACAAACTTGTAAGGAGGAATAGATGAATAAAGGGGAAATAACATTTATTTGAAAAAAAAAATCACTCAAATAAATATCAATGATAAGAAAATCCTAACTTTGCAAAACATTTGGTCTTGTCCCCATATGACCCAAGTAAACATATACAGTTATAATTGTGAAATTACCAAATATTGTTCAAGAATTTGTAAAATTTCTATTTCAGAATGTAGAAAGAGTCTTTCTTTCCCTAAAGTGATTAATTAACAAAATATAAATTAGACTCAAATGTTAGAGATAATTTGTTATATTTCTGTTTTAAACTTTATTTTGTTATTTGTTATTAAGTCCTAGTCTTTAGAAAGAATAAGTGTTCTGTTCCAGTTTTTTAATTATGACGTTGTACGCTTGTAAACGTAGTTTGTTATCATTTTTCTGTTTGTGAAAAGGCTATAAATAGCCTCTGTTAGCTGAATTCAATAATAAGAGAGTTGTTTCCTTTATGCTATTTATACTTTTTAAGTTTTGACAATTCGTATTAGAGCTCTGAAAAGGGCCTGATAGAGTGTGAGAGTGTGAGCAAACACAGTGTGTGAGAGTGAGTTAAACCTTAAACAAAGAGAGATCAGAATGTCAACTTTAGAGAAGTTTGTGCAACTGTATATTCCCAAGTTCGATGGGCATTATGATTATTGGTCAATGACGATGGAGAACTTTCTAAGGAGCAAGGAGATGTGGAGCTTGGTAGAAGAAGGAATCCCTGCACTGACAATTGGGACAAGACTAGAGAGTGAGGCACAGAGAAAGGCTATGGAGGAGGTCAAACTCAAAGATCCGAAGGTCAATAACTTCTTGTTCCAGGTGATTAATAGAGAAATCCTAGAAACAATTCTGGACAAGGGGACATCGAAGGCAATTTGGAACTCAATGAAATAAAAGTATCAAGGGTCCACGAAAGTGAAAAGGGCACAACTTCAAGCATTGAGAAGGGAGTTTGAGTTGCTTAACATGAAAAAAGGTAAAAAAGTGGACAGCTTCTTGGGACAAATCTTGACAGTGGTAAATAAGATGAAGTCAAATAGTGAGACAATGAAGCAAAGTACAGTGGTTAGTAAGATACTTAGACCATTGACGGCCAAGTTCAATTATGTTGTTTGTTTAATAAAGGAGTCCAATGATCTAAGTATCTTAAGCATTAATTAGTTGCATAGGAGTCTACTTATACATGAACAAAGGATGCAAGGATACTAAGAAGAGGAACATGTGTTGAAAGTAGCTCAGGAAGATCGGTCAAGCAGAGGAAGGGTCAAGGTGTATTTAGAGGAGGATGAGGTAGAGGTAGAGGGAGACAACCTCTAAATAAAGCAATTATTGAGTGTTTCAAATGCCATAAGTTAGGACACTTTCAATACGAGTGTTCTAACAGGGAAAAGAAGGCAAATTATGCTGAGTTAGACGAAGAAGAGGAGTTTTTGTTGATGACCTATGAAGAGCCTCATCAAACAAAGAGAGAAGAAATATGATATTTGACTCGGGGTGTAGTAACCATATGACAAGGAATAAAGAATGAGTTTTGGATTTGGAAGAAGAATACTAAAGGACAGTGAAGCTTGAGAATGATATAAAAATGACAGTGGCAGCAAAAGAAAGTATAAGGATGCACTTGAATGGGATAACCCAGGTAATATCTAATGTTTATTATATTCTTGAGCTTAAAAACAATTTATTAAGCATATGACAACTTTAAGAAAAGGGGCTAGCCATTTTGATTCTGGATGGAACCTGCAAAGTATTTCATCCTAGGAAGGGTTGATTATGCAAACTAATATGAGTGGGAATAGAATGTTTTATGTGTTAGCTTCTATGGTACTGAAAAATTTTTTGTGCTTGCAAGCTGAAGTTGCTTCAGAGAAAGAAGCTCACATGTGGCATTGTCATTTTGGTTACTTAAATTACAAGGCACTAAGAATATTTTATTGCAAGAAGATGGGTTTACCCTCTTTGAAGTATCCAAAGAAGATATGCACCACATCCTTAACCGGCAAGCAACATAGAAAGCCTATACCAAGCAAAAGCTTATGGAGAGCATCAAAACAATTTCAGCTAGTGCATTCGGATATATATGGTCCTAACAAGCCAACTTTGAAAAGTGACAAGAGGTACATCTTAATTTTTATCAATGATTTTACTCATAAAACTTGGGTTTATTTCTTACATAAGAAGTTAGAAGCTTTTGTAACATTCAAAAATTACAAGGCTTGTGTTGAAAAGGAAGATGCATACATAACTTGTGTTAAGGATAGATAGGGGTGGTGAGTTCACCTCAAACGAGTTTGAAAAGTTTTGTCAATCATAAGGCATCAACAGACAGCTGACGACAACTTATACCCCTCAGCAAAACAAAATTATTGGAAGGATAAACATAGGACGATTATGAATTTTGTTTGATCCATGTTAAATGGGAAGCAAGTTCCTAAAGCTTTCTGGCTCGAGGCTGTGAATTGGTGTGTGCATATTCAGAATCGATGTCCAATAGTGGCAGTTAAAAACAAGACTCCAGAAGAGGCTTGGAGTGATGAGAAACCCGTGGTGGAGTATTTTTGATCTTTTGGATGTGCAACATATGTTCATGTACCAAATCAAAGGAGGACTAAGTTGGATGATAAGAGCAGAAAATGTGTCTTTATAGGAGTCATTGTCAGCAAAGATGTTGTTTTTGAAGAAGAATAAAATTGAGATTGGGGTAGAACAAAGGAAAAAAACCAAGCGAGATATATTAGAATGAGAAGATGAAGATGAAAGTGATGGAGAGGATGACCAGAATGAAGAGGAAAATGGTGAAATAGGTTCAAACAGTTGAGTAGCAGTTCGACAAAGTCACCTTTAAATGAGCTAAATACATATAGAGATTTCGATAAAGGAAGGGATGAACGAGAAAGAAGAGCATCGGGATAGATGACAGATTATGAAACTAGGGAAGGATTATCTAAAGAAGAAAACTTGAATGCAATGATGATGTTGATTGAAAATAATCTAGTTTTGTTTGAAGAAGCTATGAAAAGCAAAAATTGGAGAGAAGCAATGTCAAAAGAAATTGAAGCCATTGAGAAGAATCAAACTTAGGAACTTATTGTGCTACCTAAGGGAGTCAAACTTATTAGAGTTAAGTGGGTGTTCAAAATTAAGCTTAACAAAGATGGGAATGTGGAGAAACTCAAAGCTTGCAATGATTGCTCAATTCTGTTGGGAGGTTTTTTAACTCGATGTGAAGAGTGGTTTTCTTCACGCGGAGCTTAAAGAGGAAGTGTTTGTGCAGAAACCCGAGGGATTCATAAAGAAAGGAGAAAAAGAGAAAAACAGAAAATTTAGACTGCTCAATGTTGAGAAAGGCATTATATGGCCTTAAACAGGCACCGTGAACTTGGTACAATAGAATTGAAGCCTATTTTGAGCGTGAAGATTTTAAGAGGTATTCCAATGAGCACACTGTTCATAAAGTCGCAAGGAGGTAAAATATTAATAGTCAGCCTTATATTGATGATTTAATATTTACTTGGAATGATAGAACCATGTGTGGTGAGTTTAAAATTCAATGATGTTGGAATTTGATATGTCTGACTTGGGAACGATGAAACATTTCCTCGGAGTAGAAGTTAAACAATGTTCAAATGGAATTTTCGTTTGTCAAAGAAGGTATGCACGCAAGGTTTGAAATGGGGGATAGTAATGCTGTGAAGAATCCAATGGTGCCAGGAAAAAGCTGTCTAAGGATAAATGAGGAGTGAGAGCTTGTGTGATCGAGCAATAAGGGACTTAGGAAGAAAGTCTGCCGTTGGTGAAGTTCACTTACAATAACAGTTATCACACCATTATTGGGTTGGCACTGTTTGAGGCTTTGTATGAGCGGAGATGCAGAACCCCTTTGTGTTGGTATGAAACTGGAGAGGTGACCTTGTGTGCACCAAAATGAACAAATTAAGATGATCAAAGAGAAGATGAAGGCTGCACAGGATAGGCAAAAGAGTTATTATGATAAGAGGAGGAAGTCTTTGGAGTTTCAGGTGGGTGACCATGTATTTTTGAAAGTCTCACCTGTGACTGAAGTTGGGAGAGCTTTGAAATTCTAGAAGCTATCTCTTAAGTTTATTGGACCATTCGAAGTTTTGAGTAGAATCCGTCCTATAATGTACCAGATAACATTACCTCTGAATCTCTCCAATTTATATCTGGTGTTCCATGTGCACAACTCAGGAAGTATGTGTCGGATCCTTCTCACATGATTGAACTTTACCCGATTCAAGTAAGAGAAGATTTGTCGTAAGATGTGTACTCAGTGAGGATTGCAGACCGCCATGTTAAATAGTTGAGGGGCAAGAAAATCTCGTTGGTGAAGGTAATTTGGAGTTCAAGTGATGAGGGAGATGCCACATGAGAAACAGAGAGTAGAATGAGAGAGTTATATCTAGAATTATTTGTGTAATTGTAGTTTGGTTGAATTTCGGGGACAGAATTCACTAATGGAGGGGAGTGTTGTAATGCCCCAAAATTTGTAATGGTATTTACATGTATTTATATATATATTAATATGATTGTGGATTGCCATTGAATGGTGCTTGATGAGCATGATGATGTATATTGAATGATGGTGTAAATACATGTGTATAATTGTATGTGGGTAAATATGCGAGTATAAAGTATATACGTTCATTGTGGTGGTTTAGTTTGATTAAAAATTTGGCTAAGTGTGTAGTGCAAGGGTGTTCTCGTTGTAGCAAGAAAGTCCTGGAAGAAGGGCGTAAAACTGTCGTGTTCTCGCTGTAGTGAGAGGTCTCTCATTGTAGCGACAATGGGATAGAGAGGGGTGTAATTTTGGGTACAGTCTCGTTGTAGCGAGATTCTGAAGAAACCAGAGTTTAGTTTCCTCTGAGATTTTTGTTATAGCAAAAGTGAATGTCGCTGTTTCGTTGCAGTAAGAGACAGCGAGAATATCTCGCTGTAGTGAAAGTATCGTGACTAGAGGGATATTTGAAGGGTTTAGAGTATAGAAAATTTATTTCCTTTACTTTCTTCGAAATTTCTTTGATTCTCTCGACTCAAAACTTTATTTCACCGATTCAATTGCCTTCAATACCATTTGGAAGCTAGATTTAAATTTGAAATCACGTTTGGGACATTTAGAGGTAAGTTTTAACGGTTAGGGTTTTGGTTTTTCGTCCCCATTCTCTGTTTTCTTGATTTTCTTTGGTTCTTATGGGATTCTTCCATGTGTTTAAGATGAAATCCGTGTAGGAGACGCTTCTATTGTTGATTTCGTGTGTGGATCTTCAATCCAAGGTAAAAGGACTCTACCTTATCTCATTTTGCTTGGAAATTCATTTATTTGCCATGTGTTTTAATTATGGTTGAGGTAGGATGTAGAAATATGTGTGTTTTGATAGATTTCTCATATTGGACATGATGCATTAGACGTCTGTTGGTATTATATGTGTTGAAGTGGTTGAATTGTGATTTGGGATGTAACTAGGAATTGTGTGTAAGGAATGCACTGCGAATGAATGTAGGCATATGTGCTGTGTGTGAACATGAATACCATTTGTGATTGAGAATGTGGCTGAAAATGTGTGTGAATGGCATATTATATGCGATTATGAATGTGTTGAAAGTTATGAATAGTTCAGTGATACACTGGGATGTAGAAGATGGGGTCGGTAAAAATACCTTGGGAAAGAGATGGTGGTGGTGACATCAACAGTGAGCGTGGATACATCACAGACACACGCTCTCCTCCTGACTTAGCTTTTAACTAACACTTTTGTTGAGTGACTCATGACCGTGCACGCAGTATCTATAAGGCAGGAGTAACGACGACCATCCATGGTATGAAACTATGATCACAGTACCACAATGATCGTGGCTACGTGCAATAAGTACACGTGTGTGAAAATGTTGTTGGTGCAGTGAGTGCATCGGTTGTGAATTGAATGGAATGTTTGAAATGTGTCGTTTGTGTAATTGATTACACTTGAGTAGAATATGTTAGAAAACATGTGGAGCATGTGATAAATGCTTTCTATACTTGATCCTACATTGTAATTCATGAATGATAATTGAGAGTTTTAAGCTATTCATTGAGAAAATTTACTATTATTAATTTCATTTTATTCATATTTTAGGAAAAAAGGATTAAGAAGTAAAAGCTTTAAAAGATATTGGGAATTGAAGCACACAAAGAGCCAAAGATATACACGGGCAAGTACATGCCCATGTATATGAGCGTGTATCTCACTGGTCACGTCAATTGAAGTGTATCATCAAAACCAGAGATGTACACGGTCAAAGTACATAGCCGTGTACTTTTCATGAAAGCTGTGAAGTACAATTTTTAGAAACCAGAGATGTACATGTCCAAAGTATATAGCCGTGTACATAGACGTATGCTTTTCAAAAAAGCTATGAAGTGCAATTTTTAGAGACCAAAGATATACACGGCCAAAGTACATGGGCGTGTACTTTTAACGTGCGTCAGAATTTAAATTTTTGCGAGAAGATGAGCCCTTGGGCTATTCATATAAAAGGAAACTTGGCACAGAAACTTAGGGGACACGATTTTGAGGATAAGAAAGACTCAGAGACGGCTGGGAGGATGGGATCAAGCATTTTTATTTATCTCTTTTGTAATTTTAGTTTCAAGATGTTTAGGTTCTAATTTTCTTTTGAGTATCTAGACGTAATGAATCCTAATTGACCAAATTTTTTGGAATTCTTCTAATGCTATTTCATGTTCTTTTCTCTTGGGTTTAATTGAGTAGTATCAATTGTCTTCCATCTTGTTTTCTTATTTGAATTTGAGTAAAATTCCTGCATGAAATTAACATTACTCAATTAAAAGGACTTGAATGTATTTCTAGAGATAGAAAGACGTAAGTTTTCTGTATTAGGATTAACCCTAATTATGGAATTTATAATGAACTTAATGCAACTTAGGAGGTATTAATTAAGGAAGAGATTTCAATTGATCAACCGAGGGTTAGGAATCATTATCCTTGAGAAAAGTATTGATTTAATTCAGAATTTCTCTCAGCGATAAGGGTTTAATTTGGAACTAAGTAGTTAAAGAAGAATTTTAGTTATTTGGACACTTAGGAAGATTTACAGTCTAGATACTCGCATTTTTCCTTGAATACCTTTAGTCATACTTTTTTATAATTTATTATCATAAGAAATTTGTCCCTTTAATTTATTATTATTTTATTTTTAGTAATTTTATCAACAAAAATTTATTTCTCATATTCATTAACAATTGCGTAATTAAGGAAGTAATTCTTAATAACAGTCCCTATGGATACGACACTTGGTACTCTATTTTTCATAATATTACTTTGACAATGGGTACACTTGCCCAGTAATCGATTTTTACACACCAAGTTTTTGGTGCAAGGTGAGTCTCTATGTTTGTGTGTGCTGGATAGTGTAGAGTACTCATTCTTACATTTATTTTTCAGGTGATCAAGACGATTAGCACCAGACTTAGTGAAAGGATGGATGATACTGTTATAGAACTTAGATTATTTATTTTGATATGAACTTGTAATCCCTTATTATTTTGAAATATTTTGATAAAATTATGTGTTAGGAAATTATATTTAAATTATTCCTCATTTTAATAAAAATTATTTATTTAAATTTAAGGTGTTACAACTTTACTTTTATATATATATATATATATATATATATATATATATATTCTAAACCAATTACTAATTACATTTATTTGTAACTGTATTTTGTGTTACTAACTTTTTGTCTTACTGTTTTTGGTCTCCAATTTGTACTTCAACTTATTTTAAATTATTGTATTTTTACTAGGAACAACTACATGTGACCAAGCTAATAAACTACTACATTTTATAGTTGTTTGGAGAAGGAAAATTTTCTAAGTTATAAAGTCTCCTATGTAACATCTAAATTTAATTTTCAAATAAATAATTTCGCAATGAGAGAGAATAGTAAAATTTTCATTCAAATAGTTCTAAATACATAGTTTCGATAATGTATTTTAAAACAAGGCAGAGTTACAAGTTTGCATTAAAATAAATGTTATAGGACCCATTTAAATACATCACAATTTTTAAAAATAATTTTCTAGTCTTATAGCAGTTTCATCCTTTCCATTCCCTGAGTTTTGTACTGATCGTCTTGGTCACTTGAAAAATAAACGTAAAGGTGAGTACTCTACACTATCACACATAAGCATAGAGACTCACCTCACACATTACACACCTTTCTAACATTATTCAAATCACGCATCAAACAAGCATAAAATGATACATTTCAACATTCCATTTCAATTCACATACAGGTGCGCTCACTACACTATCAAACAATCCACATACAACACTTATGTGCGCTCACTGCACGTTAGTCACACTCACTATGACACTATAATCACAGATTTCTGATGTCTTCAACCTCAGAGACTTACTCAGTTTCACACCATGGATAGTCACTGGATAGCTGATAAGTCTGTAATTAGGCCCTCTTTTATAGCCTATTTATTCATATTTGACATTTATTTGAATTGGGTTTTACACTAATTTAGTTGTTAATTTCGCAGTTTGATATAAAGAGGCCGCAAGTATATTTTGGGCACATTTTGGACCCAAATTGATGGAAGATTAGAGCTTCGCAGCAGTTAGCACACCCAGACCCATTTAATAAGCACGGGAGTGCTTCGAGCCCATGCACGGCCGTACTTAAGGCCTTGCATGGCCGTGCTCATCTGCGGAAAGCCCAATAATGAAAATTTTTTAGGGTTTTTAAACCCTATTAAAGGAAGACCTAATGCACCATTGAAGACATCTTTTACACACCATGTTACATTGTCTTTGCCTTTGGATTACACCTCTCATCTCGTCTCTCTTGCATGGGATCCTTGGCATATGCTTAGCGAGACTTGAAGCTTCGAGCGACCGTACTTGAAGACTGGGAACTCATCTCATTCTAGTTTGCTTTTCTTTATGGCTTTATTCATGAGTGTTTTAGTTCTTTTCTTTAGCATAAGTAACTAAGTCCATAGCTAGAGCTATGGGATTGTTTATGAATTTTTGAGATTTTGATGTTTGAATCTTAATTTGATTTCCGTTATGTGATTAGATTTTATCCTATTGTGCTTCTTGCTTAATCCTAATTAATTATATCGTTAGGCGACGCACCTCGATTAATTAATAAATCTATAGGATAAAACGAGACAAAGGATTAGGTGGACCAAACCAATCTTTCTCTTCTAATCTTTATTAAATTAACAAGTTCATAGGTTCCTTAAGCTTTCTTAAATTGATGTCTTGCATAACCATTGAGGATGTTAATTTAGAGAAAAGAATATTAATATTTCATGACCATTGGGTATTAATAGTTTTCGTATGAATGATTGGTAATCACAAGAAAATCAGATTTAGATCTAAATAGAAAAATAACATAAAAGATTGAGCGAGAACACCCATACGCCCTACGTTCCTCTCTGATAAGTTTAACCAAGACGTACAGTGTATTCTTGCTTTTAATTTTATAATTGATTTTATAAATTCTTATTTTTAACTAATTCCGTATCTTTGAAGCTTAAACAATTGAATTAGAAAATTCTTAGTACTTGAAAATCAATCCTTGTGGGACGATATTTCGGGAACTTAAGTTAAGAACCCTTTATTACTTCTCGATGGGTACACCTGCTTTTCGAACAAGTTTTTGGCACCGTTGCTGGGGATTACTTTTTCAATATTAAGAAAATCTCAAATTTAATTGACTTAAGCAATTTGTGTTTTACTTTATTTTAATTCTGCTTTGTTTATTGTTAAATTTTTTTTATAATTTTGTATTTTTTTTATTTTTATTTTTTTCTTTTTTCACAATTTCTTTTAATGTATGCTCACTCGTTCTAAGTGCTCTACAACTTGTTTATTTGATCCAGAAATTGAGAGAACAGCGCGTAGACAAAGAAAAGAAGTGAGAGACCAAAGAATGGCAGAGGGAATGAGATCCATTCAAGATTACATGACACCTACTGCTAGAGGCACTCCCAGAAGCATTGCGGCACCAAATGTGGAGGCACATAATTTTAAATTGAAACCAGCACTCATAACCATGGTCCAGAACTCGATACAGTTTGGAGGCATGCCTAATGAAGACCCCAATCTCTATTTGACAAAGTTCATCCGATTGACAGATACCATCAAGTACAATGGAGTCTCCAACGATGCTATTTGACTCCGCCTATTTCTATTTTTAGTATCTGAAAGGGTGAATGCATGGTTTTCCTCACTCCCAGCCAATTCCATCAGAACTTGGGAGGATCTCACTCAACAATTCTTGGGAAAGTACTTTCTTCCATCAAGGTCCTCTAAGCTTATGACAGAGATATGTTGCTTCCAACAGCATGAAGCTGAATCTTTATTTGAGGCATAGGAGCGATTTGGAGCGCTTTTAAGCAGATGTCCTCATCATGATTTTTCGACATGGAGATATGTGCAAATCTTTTACAGTGGCCTATCAATTACTACCAAGGCTACAATTGATGCCGCAGCAGGAGGGTCCCTCATAAGAAAAGGTCCAGATGATGCATACAAACTAATAGATGAGATGACATCTTCTACCTTTCAGTGGCACACTGCTGACTCTTACGACATCAAGAGGAAAGAGACTGCCCCAGTCTACCAAGCAGAGAGCAGCAATTCATTAATGAATCAAATGTCAGCCCTTGCAAAGCAACTAGAATCTTTAATGAAGGCTCAAGACCCACCTATAAGAGCTCCTGCAAGCCCAGAATCTAAGCAAGAGGAGGCAAATTTCATGGGCAATCACAATTCAGGGTGGAGGAGTAATCCTCCTAACTCTTGGGGGAATGACTTTGGAAACCAAAATTCAAGTGTTTATCACCCTCCTCATATGCAAAATCAGAGAGTAAGACCAGAGAAGGAAAAGAAGCTCCTAGATTTCAATCCAACTTTCAAGAACAAATGATGCAATATATGCATTACTCTGATATGAGGATGACAGAAATTGAATCCAAGTTGAACCAACATATTGAGAGAACTGATAAGAGGTTCACTGAAGTTAAATCTGAAATACAAGCCAACTCTTCTAAAATGAGTGCACAATTGGAGTAAATTACAAACCTTCTGAGTCAAAGAGTGATGGGAACATTGCCATCTCAGCCTGAGCAGAATCCAAGGGAGTAATGCAATGCCATCACTCTTAGAAGTGGGAAGAAATTTCAAGAATCGCAGAACAGAGGCACATGCACGCTCATGCTTATAGAGAAGCATGCCCATGCTGATTTCACATGCACGCCCATGCTGATTCTACATGCATGCCCGTGCTTACTGATGAGCACGCCCCTGCTAAAACTAAAGCACGACCGTACTTATACAAGCATGCCCATGACAGTGATCAAAGCATGGTCGTGCATCACTATGAGCAAGGTCGTACTTCAAGTGAGGAGCCTGAAAAAGAAAAGAAAGAAGAGCCTCTTGTTCAACTAAGGTCCTATGAGCCTAAGATACCTTTCCCACAATGGTTGCAAGGTCACCCTCCTTATGATGAAGAGTTTCACAAGTTCTTAGACTTATTAGGCAAAGTGCACATCAATATACCTTTCATTGATGCTATCTCTAAAATGCCTAAATATGCTAAATTTTTAAAGGAGATTTTGACCAATAAAAGAAAGCTGAAAGCACATGAAACTTGAAGCTCACATAGGAGTGCTTAGCTATAGTCCTTAAAAAGCTTCCACCTAAGCTTAAGGACCTAGGGAGTTTTACTATTCCTTGCACAATTGGAAAAACTTATATTGATAAGGCTTTATGTGATTTAGGAGCAAGTATTAATCTTTTGCCTTATTCTGTTTTCAGGAAGCTTGGAATGCATAAACCTAAGCCGACCTCCATGTCACTTCAGCTGGCAGATAGGTTGATCATATACCCCAAAGGCATAATAGAGAACGTACTTGTAAAAGTTGGGGAGTTTATATTTCCTGCTGACTTTGTGGTACTTGACATGAAGGAAGATGATGATGTCCCCATCATATTAGGGAGACCATTCTTTGCCACTGCTAGGGCTATCATAGATGTACAAGAAGGAAAACTCACACTGAGGCTAGATGATGAGGAAGTTGTATTTCAAGTTTTCAATCCTTTCAAGTACCCTTCTAGCCAAGAGTCATGTCACTTTGTGATCACTGTCAATGTTGTTTCTCCTCCAATCATGTGAAGCATGGAACCACGAGAAGAAGGCCAAGGAGGAAGCAATATAAAAAGAAGAAAAGACAAAAGCTTAAAATATCCATTAATAAGCCTCCTGATTTAGAGCTTAAATTTTCTTCTCTTTATTCTAATTCCCATCTTATGAAAATTTTTTCTGATGTAATAGGTGTTGAGGAGACAATTGCATACTAAAGGAGTCATCTCTGAGACTCATACCTTTTTTCCACCATGATTTAACAGGAACGTCAGGCTCGTGACGTTAAACAAGCGCTCCCAGGAGGCAACCTGTGTCTTTTATTTTATTTTATTTTTTTGTTTATTTTAAGTTTTCTATTGTTCTTTTATTTGTAGAATAAAGAATAAGCATATTAAAAAAATGCAAGAACTGAGTTGATTGTTCTCGCACATACTTTAGAGCTCTGATCTGAAAGCATGCCCGTGCTCATACCATACAGGACCGTGCATTAAGTCGCAAGGGCATGCTTACATTTTTAGCATGGCTGTGCTTCCTCACCCGAAGCCATCACACCAAGAACTATCAGGGAACCTCTTTCCTTTTTATTTAATTGCCTTCTTTGCATGCTTTTAATTTGATTGCTTTCAAATATTGAGGACAATGTTTCGCTTTAAGTATAGGGGAATAGTTCCTAATTATATGATTGATATTGCATGTTATTGAGTAAAGTGCCTATGCTATTTTTTATGATAATTTAAAACTTTTTCCCTCATGGAACCCAATTTTTTCAGATAAAAGAGCATGTTGAGTGATTATTATTGGCATTATACTTTCATTTGGAAACTAATAACTAGCTAAGCTCTTTACTTTTATGCTCTACATTAAACTTTAACCCACAGATGTGAGTTTTGAGCCTTAAAGGAGATTTTTTATCTTAATTTAATTACTCCTTAGGATTTGTGCTCTAGAACTTGACTTATGACCAACTTAATACTTCTCTTTTTAATTGCATGTTTTAATGTGATTGAGGCATAATAGGATTTTTATTCTTAGCCTTCATCATGTTTAAGATACAACTAGTTGTCCACTTTAAGCTTTATTGATTTTTTTGGTCCCTTACATTAAATTTATAAAATATTTTGATGACCTTAAGTTTATGAATGAAGCAATTGAATTGTTGAATTGTTTGATAAAGATGCAATTATATATGATTGAAAGGAAAGAGGAGTAAAAATACTGTTCATATACAAAAATATAAAAATTACTCCAAGAGCTTCATTTGTAAACTTAGGGGATATTTATAATTGTTATAACCTGAAAAAGACCTCATGATTTTTACTTGCATTTAATTTATTTAGTGGAGAGTTGGTTTATAGTCAAGCCTATGGTAGTACACTTTTCTTTAAGAGAACTGAGTTATATCTCATTTTGTCCCTTAGTGAGAGAGGAAAGTAGAGTACCTTAGTTTGATGTTTGAGTGAAAAGTATGGAAATATAAGATTCTAATTGGGAATCATTTTGATTGCTTATGCCCAGTGATATTACTTTTGTTGCTCTCTTTATCATCTTTATCTCGAGTTCCTTGTATGGTATTATGTTTTAAGTTATTATGTTATTCTTTTAACTAACACTTTGCTTGAGGACAAGCAAACAAATAAGTATGGGAGACTTGATAAGTCTGTAATTAGGCCCTCTTTTATAGCCCATAGCTAAGACTATGGGAACTATTGTTTATGAATTTATAAAATTTTGATGTTTGAATCTTAATTTGATTTTCGTTATGTGATTAGATTTTATCCTATTGCGTTTCTTGCTTAATCCTAATTAATTATATCGTCAGGCGCGACCGTACCTCGATTAATTAATAGATCTATAGGATAAAACGAGATAAAGGATTAGGTGGACCAAACCAATCTTTCTCTTCTAATCTTTATTAAATTAACAAGTTCATAGGTTCCTTAAGCTTTCTTAAATTGATGTCTTGCATGACCATTGGAGATGTTAATTTAGAGAAAAGAATATTAATATTTCATGACCATTGGGTATTAATAGTTTTCGTATGAATGATTGGTAATCATAAGGAAATCAGATTTAGATCTAAATAGAAAAATAACATAAAGGATTGAATAAGAACACTCATACGTCCTAGGTTCCTCTCTGATAAGTTTAACCAAGACGTACAGTGTATTCTTGCTTTTAATTTTATAATTGATTTTATAAATTCTTGTTTTTAATTAATTTTGTATCTTTGAAGCTTAAACAATTGAATTAGGAAATTCTTAGTAATTGAAAATCAATCCTTGTGGGACGATATTTCGAGAACTTAATTTAAGAACCCTTTATTACTTCTCGATGGGTACACTTGCCTTCCAAACAATAGCCCCCACTCCATGGATACAACGTGTGCAGTACGGAGCCCCTTCTAGCAAAGGTGTTAGTCAGAGGTTGAGTCAAGAGGAGAATGTGTAATTAATGATACGATTTTTCGTTTGCAAAAAGATTTGTCGCCAATCTCATCAAAATATGCAGAATTTTTATATAGTCTAGGATGTAAGCCTATGTTGTCTCCAATAACTTTGGTTGATAACATACATTGAGCATGTTGTAAGCATTTACTATTAAAGCAATTAAAAAAGGAGTTTTGTGTGATTCCAATTTTAATGTAAAGGTAGGTGATGAAATTAATGAGTTCAATCAATGAAATGTAGCAATCCTTAGTTCATTCATGTGATTCTATCCCTATTCCTCTCAAGATTCAATACTTTTCCTCTCCCTCTGAATTAGGTTAACTCAACAAGCGCGAATTAACCTTAAAAGCCATACTAATTTTAGCAAATTAAATGGGCTCCACTCTTTTCTCCAAGATTACACAACCTTAGAAATTAACTTAGGATTAAGCAATCCAAGTTAAGAATTTCATTAAAATGAATTAGGGTTAATTAAGCAATGTCCCCCTCATTCAACCATTAATTCAATTCAAAGAGTTGAAAAATATAAATTCACGAAGGAAAGAGAATTATATTGACATTCATACCCAGGAATTCAAAAATCCATGAACTCACTAAGGATTACAAGAAAGTTTAGCCCTCCATGCGGGTGAGTCTTACAAATTTAAGATAAGATCAAAGGGAAATCAATGACATCAATGTAAAAATTAAAGGAAAGTAAAGAAGAAATGTAAATCATACCCTAAGGTTGGCCTTGGCTATCACCCAAGGATTCTAAGCTCTGCAAGTGCTCCCAAAATGGCAAAAGAATCTAAAGTTATGAAAAAGATCCGTACCCTAATTTCTAAAATTCTATTTATAGTGCGAAAATTTTTGCCTATAGTAACTACTTTCATTTCATAGTGATAACACGCAGTGCTCCATAGTAATTACTATCGCTCCATAGTAGTTATGCGCAAGTCTTGTGATTTTGGCCTTCTCTGGAGTGTTCACTTTGACATCAGAGTGATTACTTTGGTTTGCCCATAGTGTCTACTATGGTTTCAAGTAAACACGAACAACACTTCTTCAAACTGGAGTCTCTGTAATGTCTACTGTGGGTTCATAGTGATAAGTTTGGTCTGCCTTCTAGATCTAGCTTGCTGTAGTGTTCACTATGGGATCCAAAGTGATTACTTTCATCTCAAACTTTCTCAAATGCTAAAAATTCATAGAATAAGTCTAGAAATCCCTACACAATTATTCAAATGATTAAAATTACAAATTATATCTATGTAAATTAACAGAAAATTAAAAAACCTATGATATTTGACCAAAATGATTTTTTAAGTCCACAACATTGGAGAGTTCTCAGATTTCTCTTAGAGTTGGTAAAAAATGTGAAATTATTCTAAGTCCATAAAGCTGACTGAGCTCTCAAACTTCTCCAAAATTAGTTGAAAAGTAGAAATTAAGGGAGAAATTATTCTAAGTCCATAAGAGTTTCTGACAAGTTTTCCCTAATTGTCAAAACATAATAAGAAGTTTACTCTAAGGCCAAGGTTCAAGGTGGAGTTCAAGAGGGGAGGAAACATGACAAAAAATTACAAGGTTCAAGCAAACTTCAAAGCAGTTACAACTAATTAAAGGCAAGAGACACAAAGAAAAGATCGTGGGCACAAAGAAACAAACATGGAGAACAACGGTTATTGAGAAGCCATAATCATCAACACAATCAGAAATAGTCATGGATAATGGATAGCAATGATTGAAGGCAATCACGTACGAGAAGAAATTATCAAAAAGTGCTTGCAAAAAAAGGAGAACGACGGTGGTCCATTGGCCTATAAATATTGTGAAACTTCATATTCTAGAGGACGACTTTTTGCACTCAGATACTGCACCCAAACTCTCTGCACGCTGAAATTCTGCACCTAGTCAGACACCAGTTATTAGAAGACTCATAGTAGTTGTTGTTGATTGCTGAGAGTCATACGTTTACATTTCTGCAATTTAATTCTAGTTTATTTACTTCTTGTTCATTTTACACTACTTATTTTTCCAATTATGTTTTTGTTTAGTACGATTTTGTAAATTCTTTTACGTTAATTAAGTTTAATATTACTTTTTGTTTCATCATTATTCTACTATTCCTAGTTAAGTTCACACTTTGCAACACTAATTTGAATAATTATGTTAACAACGTACTTAAAAAAAAAAAAACTCAAGGAGACCTAAAATTATTCTCCAATGTTAAATAGATAAATTTTTTTAGCCGGTCTTCGATTTGATTGCAAGTGTGTTTTATAAATCTTGTTACTAAATTAATTTTAATACCATATGTTGACTGATATGGTTCAAACTTGAATTTCACTTTCTCTTGCACATTCGATTATGTACTTACTAGCCAATTGATGTTTTATTTCATATTTGGGTTTAAACTCAATGATTTATGTGATTATTAATGTGAATGTTGAAATCCTTAATAACATTAAAATTTCACTCTTCTAGAATTTTAGCTGAATTTATAGATATCCTTTAGCAATAAGGACGGTTGATTTGATAAAAAAAACAAGTCTTTTCAAAGCTTAAGTGCTTGTGAAAAGAGGAAGTAATTGAGAAAAATTATGTATATGAGTTGCACACTTGTTCAACCTCTTATTTCTAGCTTGTCTACACACTAGAAGCAATCAGTTTAGTAATCATAGTAATTAAAAGTTAATTGAAAGCTAATATGCAACTAAGTAATCACTATATATTCTAACACGAATGTTAATTAAAAGTGTTATCCTATTAGCTTGTTACTATTCAATGGCAAATACAACCAAATCTTACTAAATAGCCTCAAAGAACTCCACAACTCAATTTGAATTAAAGCTAAATCTCCCAAATACAAGTCAAATAGTAGCTAACTACAGTGAACGTTGATAAACATCGATCCTCATTTGAACTTCGCTAATTATAAAATCTACAAGTCTTAATTTTCCGTACTTCAACGATTTTATTTCCTTACACTTTCATGGTATCTATTCATGATGAACTATATTAAAGATGTCTATGTATCCCATAAACATGACCGGAAATTCATTTTGAATACACAATAAGCATCATTATTCCTTCCTGCTCACTCATCTGAATACAATAAACACCAACAGTTCATATGTAAAGACAAATTGATATCATCCACAACAAAATTGTTTAAAACAAAAATACGAATTTGAATTTAAGGAGTCAAGCATCTGATCATAAAACCAAACACCTTCGTAAGCCTTTAGCAAATCACTTCTAAAAAAGTGAAAACCTTTCATGCTTATAAAACTAAACCATTCAGTGCAAAGAAAAACCAAAATAAATATTGTTTAGATGCACAAAATAGATTTAAAAATACGTTAAGAAAAGTTACAAGAAAAAATGTTGTGAATGGAAGGAAAGCAACTTTCCCTTAACCAAAGGCATATCCAAGTAAAGGTGTACCCTCCAACAAGAAAGGAGAGTGACTTTTCCTTTATTAAAAAGCAAGAATAGAAGTCACATTGGGAAAGAAAATAATAGATAAATAGATGCACACTTTTTCCTTGGTGTAGCTACTGCAAATCACCTAAGTAATTATAGTAGGGAATTCACTCTTTCTTTCATATGCATGAGTTTCGTCTTTGTTAGATTTGTAGAAATTAGTGGGCTTTGAGGTTAAGTTAAATAAGGTGTTCTAGGACCAATTTGTAAGAAATAATAAAGGCAACACTAAAATGTAAAAAAAAAAAAATTATTATTTTTCCTTATAAATATAGTCATCACCAATCAGTTTTGCCACGTAACAAGGAGTTTTAAAACCACCCAAAATTTAAGGAACCAAAGTAATGTCCAAAATAAAATCATATCTCTAAAAAATATATTTTTCTCAAATCAACATACTAAATTTTATTTTATTTTTATGATAATGAATCTTGGAAAAATAATGTGTGTTAGAACAAAAACAAGTAATAAAAAGAACACGCAAGAATTAACGTGGTTTAGTTAGTATGATCTATATTCGTAGACATATTAAAATATTTTGATTATTGTAATATATGTATACATTACTATTTTGTGTTGCATTAGAGAAATGTGCATAAAGTCAATAAAATAATAATGACTGAAATTTAAGAGACAACAATAAAAAAATTAGGTTATACATCAATTCGATGCATCTCAACAACTCTTCACCTTAACATGAGTTCTTTTAAATCATCAACAAGTAAGAACAACTCCTCTTACAATAAAAACATTTCACTTTGCTACTATTTTCTCTTTCTATGGTTCTGCATTTGCTAACTGTCAGACCTGCATCATTTACATTAGAATTAAATACTTTCTCTTCAATTCTTTAGACTTTGTATTATCATTGACATCGTTAACGATTAGAAATGCATCACCTATCTAAGATCCAGGGATCCCCCTCTTTAATTTTTTTAGACTACATACTATCTTTAACGTCATTAACTATTAGACCTGCATCATCGACCCAAAAACTAAAAAAAAAATTCTTCAATTTTCTAGACTACATATTATCCTTCACATTAGTAACTGTTAAACCTTTTTAACCACATATATTTATGGTGACATAGGAGCACTACAACTATTGTCACCAATTAAATTACCTCTCATCAACAAACCACTGCAACCAATACTCCTATCAGCTTTCCACCACCATTAACTCTCAGCAATGGGATACTTTGTCTAACCTCTACATTGTTAGAAAAACTTTTGATACAATAATCTCCTCAAGTAAATCTACCACCAATTTCCAACACCTTTATTGAGTTGATCATCTAGATAAACTAAGCTCTAATACCACTTGTTATGACAAAAACAAAAAAGAGTAATAGAAAAAACACACAAGAATTAAAGTAGTTGAGTCAATTTAACCTAAGTTCGTGAATAAATTGAGATATTTCTATTAGTGTAATATGAATATATATTACTACCTTTTGCTGCATCAGAGAAATGTGTCTTTTACCTTTTAAAATTTATATATATAATGACTTATAACTCACCATAATAATATGTAATTTTTCATATAACCCTTAAAACAATAAAGGTTGAAATTCAAGAGATACTAGAAAAATCAGGTGGTATATAAATTTAAGACATTTCAACGATATATTAAACACTTATTGCAAAGTATCCAACGTGTGTCAAACAGATGTGTGAGAAGTCCCTGTAATAAAAAAACATATCTAATACCATGACGGTTCAAGGAAGAGAGGTGTCGGTATTAATTCATAGATAGATGGCCAGTCCGGTGATCCTAAATTCCGAACTTAACATGCAGAATGTAAAACAATTAAACAGTGCAGTTCAGTAGCTTCTCTTCATTGTTTTCAATCATAGAAGTTTTCAAGCCCTTGGCCCAACTCATTTTGTACAACTTATGACCATACAGACCGAGACATAAGATGCACAGAAGTCATGGTTCAAGAAAACATCCAAAGAACTATTATTGCATAAGAACACAAAATTCTTAAAAGCCCACTTCAGAACAATCATAAGAACAGAATTACCAAACAATAGAGTGATGCCTACATGCAGATCAACAAATAGAACTATTATAAGATGGAGGGTAGCCCTAGCCCAATCGCTGAGAAAAATTATAGGCAAAATGATTACGAAGCTTCGAATCAAAAAGTCCAATGATTTATTTATAAACATGATTTTAGTTAGAATATTATATGGTGTTGTTTATTCCATGTAACTGACTCTACCCAGTGAGAAAAGGCTGAGTGTTACTGCTATTGTAGAATAGAACCATTTAGAAGGAGAAAAAAGAGTTCAATTACCAATTAGACTAGAGGGGCTAAGCTATCTTCCTGAAAACAAGATACAAAAATAAAACATGAAAAGTAAATAAACTCTAGTGGGCAGTAGATCTCTCCAATCATGTGCTTGTGTTGATAGAATAAATGACATAGAACTTGGTGTGGAATGGGCAAGTACCACATAAGCAATCATCCTAGAGTTCACAAGGGATTTTGAAAAATATGTATCAAATCGGAAACTATGGCAATAGTCTAATCTTCATAAACATGAACGTCAACTTATCAAGCTACCCTTCTCAGGAGGGACTTCCACAACATATTAAAGAACCATCTACACCAAACTACATAAAACTAATAAATGCAGGACTCTTTTAAACACTAGTAATAGAACAAATTTAAAAACTATAACGACTTTCTTCCAATCTTGTCTTGATCAGTCTCTTCCATAAATTATTGGCCTAGTTTCTGCATCAAGAAACCTTGACAAAAGCACGAAGTAGAAACCACAAAAACAACCAAGTCACTTGCTTTAAAGAAAATGATGTATCCTTATACATGCATTGTGCTCCAGCAAAAATCCTTTGCCCACACATGTTTGAAGCATCTTCCTTCAATGATTAATATTATAAATTTTTACTCTACCCCCTTATGAGCAGTAGATACCTTCTAACAGCAAGTATAAGCAACCAAGCAGAGGCAGAGGTAAAGTCCTTGATCATTAAAAGCAGTGCTGAGCCCAAAACAGTTTTTAAGATCTGAGCCAGGAATTGCTTTTCTGTACTGCATAGAGAACTCCAGACACTGTTGTCTGTGATTTTTTCTCTGTTTTGGAGGATGGTCATCTATGTCTGCAGCTCGATTGCACCTATATGTAGAAAGATGTCAGATGAATCTTCACAACCAAGCTCAGAGTGATAACATTTGGAAGGTGCAACTAACGAGGAAATGGATCCCCTCCGCTTCACGCAGGAACGTTTTCGCTTAACCGAATCTTCTCCTCTCCCCTAGAAGAAAGGTAGCAACACTCTTTGAAATAACACCCAGAAGAAAGAGCATAAATGCAGAACGGGAAGCTGAAGATAACCCTTTATCATCCTTGTCTTGTGTAGTCCTCGGTGCTCGTTGTTTCAGCTGATCAAACTCTGTTCTGCATAACATGGGATTTCCAAATTCATCTATTATGGTTTCTCAAATCATTCACTAAGAATGTGGCAGAATTTTGTGGATACAAACTCTCAGCATTGACTTTGAAGTACCTGAATTGCAGGGTTTGAGGTCAGCAGCAAGGAAATGCTGATTCCACCAAATGCATCACTCCATGTACCTCCTGCAAGAGTCTTCAATAGCACCTTAGACTTTCCAAAAGCACTTGTCTGTATCCTTGAAGAGGCTGTATCCAGGGGCTACGTAGTAATCAATGACAAATTCATAATCAAATTTAAATAAAAATGTTATATACTTATATTCAAGTTATGATACTAATCTCTTTGTTATCCAAAGAGAATATGTCTAGTAAAAATTTTGTAGGTAATGTAATCAAGCTAGATGTAGCCATAGAAATAGACGAACTGTGAAACAAAAGATTGAAGAGTTTTGGTTCCAAGGCCCTGGTAAAGCCAAAGCACCTGACCACTATATATTGCTTCCTTCAACGCATCAGAAAGGTTCCTACAAAAGATTTTAAAAACTAATAATAATAATAATAATAGTTTTGTTAAACTCAGCTATAAGAATTGAGTTTAGAAATTAAAAATATTTTATTAAAAATGAACAAATTAATTTTTTACGTTAAAATTATAAAAATGTAATATTTTTTGATAAAATGTTACTGTTATTAAGTGCTTGAATTCAACCCTAAAAAATGAGGTTAATATTTTTTAATAAAAAATTAGTATTCATTGATCTAATTAAAAATTTAGATACAAACTTTTATTAAAATAAATAGCAATACACTTCTTTTGTAAATTTTTAAAAATATATTTATTCATCTTATTAGTAACTTTAAATATAATTTACTCTTTCACTTTTAATATTTGAAAAAAATAAATTTAAATTTTTTAATTTTTATTTCTAAAAATTATAATTTTTTTTCTCGTACATTCCTTTCAATTAAAAAAAAAGACATCTAATTATTTATATTTTATTTCTTTTCTAATTTTTGCCCTTTTATCCAAATAAAGCAGAATGGGAGATTCTTGAGAGAAAAACATCTCTTTTATAAGTGATCATTTACAGCATATGCAACATAAACTATAGTAAATAGTCTTTAATTTGATGATAAATAATGAATTATTACAAACCCAAAAATTGAAACACATTTATCATTATAAGCTAGGAACTAAAAAAAAAAAAAAGGAATTTTAAAAGAGAGATCATGGATGAGAAGTGGAGAGGCAGGCAAATAACAATGATAGAAGGTTGTATTTGGGTGGTGATGGGAAGGAACCCTATGGCCCCCGAAGTTGCCTCTAGCAAGGATTCCATTATATATATCAACGTTCAACAATTTGTTTTATAGAATTTTGAAAAGATAAAAGTGGAATAATTGGAGCATTACTCTGACACATAGTTAGTTATCATAATTAGAAATGGAATATAATAGATAATGTTAGATTAAGAAAATTTAACTTATTTAATAATTTTGAAGCTTGAAATTTATTTATAATCTATCATAAGAATTAAGAATTAAGTGTAGTTTAACTTTATTAAAATTTGATTTTGCTTATTAGTTTTTTTAACGGCTTGCTTCATGTTGAAATATTTAATAAGTTATTAAGTCTCTTTATAAATAAACTATCAAATTATATAAATAAGTATGTTTCAAAGTTTATAAAGCTTATAATTAAATAAGTTATAAAAAAATAGTTCAACACCTTAAATATATATAATAAAATTGCATATTTTTATTATTATTTTTAAATCATATATTTGATTTAAATAAGAAAATCACTAAACATACAACAAACTCAAATGCAAATCAACATTACGAGAACAAGACAAATCAAATAATAATAACAAAAACAAATTCTAGCAAGCTGCGCTTTCCTTCTCAAAGGATATGTAGTAAGACACTCTCTAACTCTAACAAAAATTATTAGAGTTCTTAATTTAATATTTTATTCATTGTAAAATTTAATTTATTTAATATAATGTTATATTATATTTTTATATAAAATTATTTAATATATATTATAAATTTTATGAATTTGAAATAGAATATTTTATTATACTAGCTTTTTTTAAGTTCAAGTCTTATCTATTTAATTAATTAAATATTTTAAAAAAGTCTAAATTAAGCCTATTATTTAAATATGTTAAATTAGACTTGGATTTTAAAAAAGTTAGGGTGTAAACTGTCATATTGGTGTAATTATATGTTACTATTCCCTTTGAATTATGTTGCGTATATCTAAGTGTATGAATTTTCATATGTCAGAATATAAAAGTTGTATGTTTGTTGAATTAGGAGTAGTGTGATTGCTGTGCTATGTGATGATGTTGTTGAATGCAAAATGCAGTGTCAGCTGAAGAATTATTATTAAGTGTGCTGTATGTAGAATAAATTAGAAAATATGGTTAAGAGTTGGTATTATTTCTCTCAGGAGAGAAATTTAGAATCTGGATGCAAGGTATTTCACTCAAGCGAGAGCAGATAGGATTGTCTCAGTTGTAACCTCGGCCTGGCGAGAAGGAATCTCACTCAAGCGAGGTGTCACAAAAGTAATAGGTAGCTCTCTGGATGCAATCTCACCCAAGTGAGAATGTTGTTTGCCCAGGCGAGATATAGCTCGCTCAAGCGAAGTGTTGTTCGCTCAAACGAGAATATCATAAATTTCAGAGGTTCCACTGTCTGATTTTCTCGCACAGGTGAGAGTTGGCTCGCCCAGGCGAGAGCAGGGTTCGCTCAAGCGAGAAGTAGCTCGCCTAAGCGAGAGCGCGCAAGCTGGAAGGGTATTAAGGGGGCTCAGGGTCCAGAAACTTCATTTTCTCATTAGACAGTTTTTCTCTCTCATTTTCTCTCTGTTCTCTCTCTTATTACTCTTACAGAAAACTTTTCTGAAGCCAAATTTCTCTCCAATCAAAGCAAGATCTTCTATCTCATTGAGATCTAAGTGAGTTCTTAAAGCTCAATTTTTAGTCTTTACTTTGTTTCTTTTTTTTTTTTTTAAGTGACCTATACCCTATCGTTTTGAGTAGATCTAAGTTGTTTGAACTGTATTCCATACCCAAACACTTGATCTATCCCTTCAAGACTTACTAGGAGTTGATTTGAAGCAAGCTCATTCTAGGTAAAGGGAACTTATTCTAGTTGGCTTGATTTAATCAGCTAACATCGAAAGCTGTATACACACACACACACACACACACATATATGAGAATGTCATTGGATCAAAGATTAGTTGATGTATGAGCAAAGTCATAGGATAAAACTCAGGTAAATATGATTGAGCTATTTGATTATTGTTGATGAGTGGGATAAACCGGATGTGTTTGTGATGAAACTTTTTGTCATTTTATTCAGTGGTATATTATTTATAAGGCTGAAAAAACTGTCAAGAAGATGTTGTACAGCATGTTGAGATCGATTGAAAAATGTTATGAATAATATGTTTTAATGTTGATTATGTGATGGTGATAAAATTGTATGGAAAAGTGGTAGGTAGATATACTGAGTGTTAGGCCAATGTGCTGAGTGGTAGGCAAAGGTGTCGAGTGGTAGCTTCCTTCTGGATTTACTAGTGTTGTGATATCAGATAAAACTGAGTTGCTGTCGTTATGATTATTGTGATGGTTTATTAATGTTATTATTTTTTATTATCGTAAATTGTTGGCACTAAAAAAAGTTAATTTAAAGAAGTAGTATTGCTAAGTAAACATTGAGGAATTGTTGAATGATGAACTACATGGATAATTAGATTCATTTGTTTATCTATAATTATGTTTGTTATTATGTAAGCTCACCTTTACTATTTTGTGTGTGTCTTGTAATGATCGTATTATGATATATGAGCAGATGTGATAGGTTCTGTAACTACTTCTCACGCTGGAAGGTCCAGCTGAGAAAAGCATGAAGTCAAAAGTTTTGTGAAGATTGTAAAATTTATTTTATTAGTCTAAGTTTGTTTAGGAGCTTTAGACTATTTAGTTACAGTCTTCATTGATGTAAATGTAATTATTATTATTCAAAAACATGTACTTTGAGCTCCTCGTAGAGCAATCTTTGTATATGTATTGACATATTTATGTAAATTATTATATTTTATGAAAATGTCTTGGAGCATTGTTTGTCTATTGAATAAGATATTGAAATGTAAATTTTTTTAAAAAAATATACCCTAATCTATATGTATATTATTTATAAGTAAATAATGAAATCAGAAACAGTAAAGTGGAATGTCATAAACCTTTTATAAAAATAGGTCGTGACATAAACTTATATCACATGGTCTAACCTATTTCTATCCTTAAACACAAGATAGATTGGAAACATAATACAATAGTTAGTTAATAAATTATAAAATATTCTTTTTATTTTTTCTAAATTAGATAACTAAGAAAATAATTATTATGATAACCTTTAATAATTTTTCGTATATTAAATATAGTAACATGATAAAATATATATCATAAAAAAGAAGAAATTATAATATAAGATGTGTTTATTTATTTCTTACTAAATATAAGTCTTTTTTTTTATGAGAATATTCTTAAGAATTATTTTCTTAATGTAACTTCTCTTATATTTTGAGTTTATTTTTTTAACTTTTATTCTTTTTCAAAAATTAATTTTTTTATTTTTTTTATTTTAATTAAAATTTAGCAACACTGAAGATATTTTTGTTTTAAGAAAAACTAGTGAATTTGATGTATACTACCTGAGTAATATTAAAAAAATAATAAAAGTATATTATATGATTTTTTTAAAATTTGATAATAAATTTTATAAATTTAAACGTAATTAATTTTATTATTATTAATAAGATTTTATATATATACATATTTTACTGTATTAAACACAAATAAATTAAAGAAAAAAAATTAAACTAATAAATAGATCATAAAAAATAAAATAAATTTTAAATTTTAAAAAATAAATACAGAATGTATAAAATCACGACATAATAATAATAAAAATAACAACAACATTAATAATAAAAATAATAATAATAATAATTCTCTTATTTAAGTTAGCTTCTTAAAGCAGTCTCGTTTAATAATAAAAATTCATATTTAATAAATATATTTTTATTGAATTTTAATCAATCTTAATTTAAATTAAACTTTTAAGCTTAGGTGATAGAGTAAGACTTATTTACTAAATAAGTCAAGAAAGTTTTTTTAGTTAATTTTTAAAAAATAAATACAGAATGTATAAAAATCACATGAAATAATAATAATAAAAACAATAATAATAATAATTCTCTTATTTAAGTTAGCTTCTTAAAGTAGTCTCGTTTAATAATAAAAAGTTATATTTAATAAATATATTTTTATTAAATTTTAATCAATCTTAATTTAAATTAAACTTTTAAGCTTAGGTGATAGAGCAAGGCTTATTTACTAAATAAATCAAGAAAGTTTTTTTAGTTAGTTTTTAACCAAACAAGATAACCTACTAGAGGAAAGGCAAAATAATAATAATAATAATAATAGTTATTATTATTATTATTATTATTATTATTATTATTATTATTATTGATGTATTAAATTTAAATTATAAAAGCAGAGATAATAATGTACTTATTAGTTAATTTAATAATTAAACTAGCTAATCTACATGAATGTTTAGGTATATTAAACTATTTAGAGATAATTAAAATTTAGCAACACTGAAGATATTTTTGTTTTAAGAAAAACTTGTGAATTTGATGTATACTACCTGAGTAATATTAAAAAAAAAAATAAAGGTATATTATATGATTTTTAAAATTTGATAATAAATTTTATAAATTTAAACGTAATTAATTTTATTATTATTAATAATATTATATATATATATTTTACTGTATTAAACACAAATAAATTAAAGAGAAAAAAATTAAACTAACAAATAGATCATAAAAAATAAAATAAATTTTAAATTTTAAAAAATAAATACAGAATGTATAAAAATCACGACATAATAATAATAAAAATAACAACAACATTAATAATAATAATAATAATAATAATAATAATAATTCTCTTATTTAAGTTAGCTTCTTAAAGCAGTCTCGTTTAATAATAAAAATTCATATTTAATAAATATATTTTTATTAAATTTTAATCAATCTTAATTTAAATTAAACTTTTAAGCTTAGGTGATAGAGCAAGGCTTATTTACTAAATAAATCAAGAAAGTTTCTTTAGTTAGTTTTTAACCAAACAAGATAACCTACTAGAGGAAAGGCAAAATAATAATAATAATAATAATAATAATAATAATAATAGTTATTATTATTATTGATGTATTAAATTTAAATTATAAAAGTAGAGATAATAATGTACTTATTAGTTAATTTAATAATTAAACTAGCTAATCTACATGAATGTTTAGGTATATTAAACTATTTAGAGATAATATATTGTAACTTATTTAGAATTTGGTATTGTTAAGTGGGTGTTTGAAAAACTTAATTAAAATTTAAAAGTTAGTTAGAAGCTTAAAAGGTTAAAAACCTTTTTGTTCACTGATTAAAGTAAATGTGCTGGATTAATTTAATTTTTAAAACTAGTTTAATAGTGTAAAATGACATAACAAGATATTTAATTACCTAACCATGAGTTGAAATATCTAAATTATATTTATCTCAGAATAAGCATCACTTTTTATTTGTTAATTTATGTTGAATAATTTATTATCATAAGAAATAGTATAATACATTTTTTATTTTATACTTACATTGAAAGTTTTTATTAAATAACATGAGATATATAAATTAACACACCCACGCACACGCACAACGCACATCAATATATAAATAATTATATAGAGAAAAATGTGCTTACCAAGGTCTTGAAGCAGATGAATGTGTTGTATTACATTTAATGCATTAAAACGTTTTAAATAATCTACCGTTAACAAGTAACGTCCTATTTTGATTGGCATATCGATCTTTACCAGAAGATCTCGTACTTTTTGTTCAACTTATACTAAAATGAATAAAACTGTAAACAGTACATTAAGAGATTCAATTTGTAAATTGATAATATAGTCTGCACTCTGCACTTTAAATTTTATATATTATAAATGATCAATTACTAATTTGTTTTTAATAACAATAGCGAATTAGTTTTGATATTCAATACTAATTGCCTCAAATTTTATCTTTAATAAAAAAATTTATATAACTAATAAATGACAAAGAATGTGGGAGGGAGAGAAAAGATGAAATAGACAAAACAAAGATGAACAAAAGCTTAAAAACATGTTCGAAAAGGAGACGATATAGCCGACAAGAGGATTGAAGTATATGAACAAAATTGTTCTGAAAATTCTAGGACAACCAAAGGGATTATAATCGAGAACATTCCTTCACACCTTTGTTTGTCGTATTGGAACAGTTTAATCTTCTGTTGAGCCATGAGCATTTCCCTGTGTCAAGATAATGATAATATGAGTAGCAAATGGTGACACGTTTATATATAGAACTGGTCCCGACACGTTGTTTTCGAATTAAAGTGGACCCTTCACGAGATTGAGGTGTCCATCCAGCAAAAAGGAAAAATTGCTTAAGAACAATAGCATATTTGTGATGGCGTGATCACCATTTTGCTGAAAATGCACGTGACACGTGGACGACTGGATTTTCATACTGTATATGCTTCACCTGTCTTTCTTAGTTTGTGATTGTTAGGGTCAAAATTCATTTACATTCGAAAATTTTTAACGTATGAATTACTGAGATATGATATTTTAATCGGTATAATTGCAAAAATATCTGAATCTTGAAAAAGTTTTACTTAATTTCTTTCAAGGTTTGTGCTTATTGCAACAAATACACCTCCGTTTTCAAACAGCAAAATAAACCTCCCCTGGTTGAAAATCGATCTTCAGAGTTAAAAAATTAATTGAGACTAATTTGCATTCTACAATCATTCATTCTATTTATAAATTTAAGTTAAAAAATATATATTCTTATTTTTAAAATAAATCTTTACTTTACAATAAATAAGACTTTTATACGGGAAAAGTTTAAAATTTGTTGATGTTTATCAAAAATATTTATATATTTGTACAATTTTTTAAGCTATTCAAACTTTTTATGAATTTTATCAAATTTATTTTAAAATATTATATATTATTGAAGGTAATTATTTGCATTATAGTAAGAATGTTACATGTATTTCAACAATGTAAGATTCCTATTTCTAATATAAGTAACATTAATTTTTGTTCTGCTTGCTATCTTGGTAAAGCCCATCGCCTACATTCTGATTTGTCACACATCACATATTCCTCTCGTTTAGAACTAATTTTTAGTGTTTGTGGGGACTTTCCCTTTTAAATCCACTACTGGTTTTCAATATTATATTTCCTTTGCGATGCATATCCTAGATTCACTTAGCTGTATCTGTTGAAGTTCAAGTCTGATGTACTTTCAGTTTTTCAGCAATTCAAAAATATGGTTGAACTACAATTCAATCAGAAATTAAGTCATTTTAGTCAAATTCAGGAGGAATTGGCCGTTCACTAAATTCTTGCAGGATCATGGCATCATCCACCATCTCATTTGTTCACATACTCATCACTAAAATGGAGTGGTAGAGCATAAGCATAGGCACATTATTGAACGAGGTCTACTAGCCCAAAGTTCCTTACCATATAAATATTGGGATCATTCCTTTATAATTGCAGTTTACTTAATTAATAGACTTTCTACTGGTTCAATTCATTTTGAGGTTTCCTAAGTCAAACTTTTTCATAAAGACCCTATATACACATTTCTAAAGGTCTTTTTCTAAAGGTCTTTGGTTGTTCCTGTTTTCCTTATATTTGTCCTTACAACACTTATAAAATGTAATTTTGTTCAAAAGAGTGTTTATTCCTTGGTTACTCTGCTGCTCATAAACGATATAAATATCTCACTCCAAATAGAAAAATTCACATCTTAAAGAATGTTATTATCTGTAAGTAAGTGTATCCGTTGAAAAGTAATAAAAAATTTTTAAATAAGTTTTCAAAATTTTGTCTTACCAGAATTGTTTTCAAACTAAAAATTTCTTAATTTAATTATTTAAACTTAAAGGATACAAAATTAAATAAAATAAGAATTTAATTATAAAACTAATTAAAAAAAATTAAAATAGTGTAGACAATAAACTAATTAAGAAGAATTTAGGGTGTATTATTTTACCTTTATACTTTTCTATGTTTACTTTTAGATTAATTTTAATTCTAATTTCCTTATAATTGACAACTACTCATACTAAATCTATTAACACTCAATGATCACACAACGTTAACAGTCTTTTCTCTATACTATCACTCCTAATGGTCATGCAAGGTAAAAAGAACAGAAAACATAAAGAGCCTATAAACTATTAATTTAATAATGATTAGAAGAGAAGAACTAAACTTGGTCCACCTAATTCTTTATCTCGTTTTACTCTATAGATCTATTAACTATATGTGGTATAATCGTATACAATATAATTAATTATGATATGTTTAAGAGTTGTCAATTATAACATACAAATATAGTATAATAGGATAAACACTAATAAAAAATGAAAATACAAAATATATCATAAATCATAAAAACCTTATAGTAGTCATGCAAAGAATCCACCATAGCTCTAACTATAGATTTAGCTATATATAATATAAAACAGTACCAAAATAATACTAAACAAATTTATAGTTATTCAAAAAGTAAATACAAATTAAAGGAGTCTTTAATAGAATCCTCCCTCACTCTCATCTTACCCAATTCCTTATAACAGACACCCTATGATTACTCGCTCAAAAAATGGTATTGTCCAACCTCATCTTCCCTCTACTCTTCTTCTTACTTGCATAAAATTACATATTGCCAAATAGACCCTAATTGATCCTAACTGGTATGCAATCATGACTGTTGATGCATTACAAGCTAATAAAACTTCCTTTTTCACTTAATCATGAACCATTGGATGTAAATGAGTTTTTCAAATTAAAGAAATTTTGATGGCTTAATCATTTGTACAAAGCACGTTTAGTTGCAAAAGGCTTTCATCAACAACGAGGAATTGATTTCAATGAAACTTTTTTTCTTATTATTAATTAGTTACCATCAAACACATTCTTGCGCTTACCCTCATTTTTGGTTGGTCTATGCAGCAAATGATGTTAATAATGCTTTCTTGAATGATTTTCTTTAAGAAGAAATTTACATGATTCAGCCATCGAGGTTTGAAGCTCAAATAAGTCCTTAGAATGCAAACGTAATAGGTCTCTATATGGTCTAAAGTAGGCTCCATAAGCCTGATTTGAGTGTTTTTGCAACACATTGGTTCAAATTGCATTCACCACCAACAAATGTAATCCATCAATATTTATATACTTTCATCATAATAATGTGGTTTATCTTCTTGTGTATATGGATGACATTATCCTCACTAGTAGTTCCCCCACTCTTATTCAATATGTCATTCAAAAAGTCAACATTCAGTTTTCACTAAAGCAATTAGGCGATCTTAATTACTGCTTAGGAATTGAAGTTTGACATATGGTTAGTGGCTCAATGGTCCTAACTCAAGGAAAATACATTTGTGCTCTCCTTTCAAAGCTCAATATGGCTAATTGCAAAATTATATTTTCTCCTATGGTTTGTAACAAAAAAACTCTCCAAATATACCTTTCCTTGACAAAACATTGTATCATTCAACTATTGGTACGCTTCAATATCTAACTTATAAGACCATATTTGTTTTCATGGTAATAAAGTCTGTCAGTTTATGAGTAATCCACTAAACACTCATTGGATTGTACTAAAATGTCTATTACTGTATCTCTAAGGCACTCAACATTTTAGTCTTCACATCAAGCCTGCAACTAGTTTTACTCTCTCCATTAGAAGATTTTGTGATGCTAATTGGGTTTATGATATTGATAACCACTGCTCCACTTCAGGTGTTGTGTTTATCTTGGGTCAAATCTCATTTCTTAGTGGTTTAGAAAGCAACATGAATATGTCACATCACTACTAAAGCAAAATATTGTAATATGGTTCATCTCATTGTTGATATTCTTTGGATTCAGTATCTTCTACATGAGCTTAAAGTTTCAACAACAATTTCTTACACCTTTTGCGATAACCTTAGTACTGTATATCTTGCTCATAACCCTGTCCTGCATGCTCGCAACAAGCATATTGAGCTTGATCTTTTCTTCGTTCTCAAGAAAGTTCTCTTATAATAGCTACAAGTTCAACATCTTTTGGTTGATTTATAAGTTGCTAATGTCCTAACTAATTCTCTTCCTTCCGCTCATTTTGTAAAACTTCAACACATGCTAATTGTTTGTGTGACTATTTTTGCTTCACAACCTAGCTAAGCTTATGAAGGAAGGAAGGGGATGTTAGAGTAAATAGTTAGTTAGGGACAACTGTCAAAGTTTTTAGTAATATTTGTTATGATCAGTATATATATTAATCCTTTAGTGTAATCCAATAACAAGAATATGAAATTAGATTCAGTTTTCTCTCTCTTTTCTTTTCTTTGCCTTTATAACATTCTTACAAAGGTACACCAAAATAATCCTCCTAATATAGCAACTAGGACTATCTTCAATCCACATTGCTACTTGAAATTTCAAAAATGAATTATTTTTAGTACAAGTCTATGTAGCAATATTTCTTGACTATTTAGAATGGCCACTTTTAATAATAACACTTACAATTTATGTAAGCATATTATTTCACTATTCATTAGCTTAATCATAGCTAAAATCAAATTTCGTGTTATTCAAGAGACCATTTTCATAGCTATACAAGATGTTTCATTCCCATTTGAGTTGGAATTATGACCAACTAAGCATGTCACTACTGTATCATTTGTGGATCGTCCCTTGTTAAGGAGAGACAAATAAAAGGAGATTAAGGTTTCATAAATTAGGAATTGAAAATGAGTTATAAAGAATGAATATTTTTGTTAAACAAAATAGTCACATGAAATGCACATGTCTATTTAACATTCATATTGATACTCTCCATGATGGAAGAGCTTCCTTGCATGATTAGGTAATCACATATAATCAAGTTGTACAATTTAAAAAGTCAGAGTCTAAATTGTACATGAACATATGATTACGCAAGTTTGGGAGTTATTTAAGCTGCATTTATTGTGACTTGATTATTATCCTCAGTCATTAATGTTTTATTTTATATCCATCAATTATAAAATAACAATTCACAAAAAAAAAAAAACAATTTGGAGTAAAACTATTATTTTAAAAAAATTATTTTATGATGTGTCAATTTTTAATTAGAATAACAAGAAAAAATAATGTTTTAACCTGTTTGATCAAATGCTACGTTTGAGTGGGATGGGCAGTGTTCTTATGAGCACAAATATACGAATGCAGCGACATGTCCTCTGTGATATTAAGCAACATTTAAGGAATGAACAAGAGAGATGTAAAGTGATATCATGTCACTTTCTCGTTCTCATACTAATGTAATCTTACACTCAACATGAGTCTTTTATTTAACTTACATCTAACGAGTTATAATTTATTATTTCATTGACCTTTAAATGTAAGTTAAATAAAAAGCTCAGATCAAATATAATAATTTTTTTTTGTTATAAAATGGGGTTAGAAGCCCAAAACAAACAAAACTAAGCACTAGGCCTTGGCCACAAAGTACCTAAAGAATCAAGTCTAAGGGAAGGTAAAAGGAAAAAAGGAGCCCTATAAAAAACGGAGGCTTACAACTCATGATCAAGGCCAACTCTAGCCAAACAATCAGTGCACTGATTTGCCTCTCTAAGGATATGGCTAAGTCTAACAAACTTGATCTTTTTAAGAAAATCTCTAATATCACTAATAATATGGTAAAAGGGATGATTACAGTTTTGGATATTAGCAACAAGCATTATAGCATTTTTAGAATCGCATTCTATCCAAACAAAATGGATGCCTTTAGATATGACCAACTGCAAACCCCACACTATACCCCTACAGTTCAGATGCTGTAGGGTGGCAATAATCTAAAGACTGATGAAAATCAGCAATGAAGTCTCCCTTATGGTTTCTGATCAGACCCCCACAGCTAGCCATCCTTGCATCCTGAGAAACAAACGCATCAATGTTGAGCTTGAATTGGTTCTCCAAGGGCAGATGCTATTTCACCACACGATTAAGACCTCCAAAAGTAGAAGAAGACTGTTTATCAAGCATACAAGCAAAGAGAAAATAATCAATATCCAATAAGGTTTTATACAGCAAACATTTATTATTCATAGTACTATTTTGGAAGATGGCCTTATTTCTATTATTCCAGAGATTCCAGACAACATAACCAAAAACTATATGCCAAATGGAATACTTTGGAAAATTTTGTTTAGATAAATTAAAAACCAGCCATTTATCCAAACCCAAACTAAAAAATGAAGACCATATTTCATAAGGGAGAATTTGATTCCAAATACAAGTGGCAGCCCAGCAGTCCCTAAGAACATGGACTATTGATTCAGGGGCCGCATACATCAAGCACAGAGAGGAGATGTTGCCATATTCCTATGAAATTTTTTCTCATTTGTCAAAAGTCGACCATTAACAATCTTCCATAAGAAGGAAATTATTCTAGGAGGCACTCCCTAATTCCAAACCAGATTAAAAATGTTATCCTGAGAAGCAACAAGAAAAGCATTATAAAAAATTAGAATATATGCAAATTTTATAGAAAATATGCCAATACTGGTCAATTTCCAATCCACCTGATCCTGACCATCATTGAGAGATGGAGGGTTCAGAAAGGCAAACAAATTTTAGCTAGACCTAGGGATAAGGGACTTAAATTTATTCCAATCCCAATTATTTTAGGTGGTAAATAGGGCCACTGAATCATTAATCATACTCTCAGGGATAGACTGGACAACAATACTAGATAACACCTGATTTTCAAGGATCTAGTTGTCTTGCCAAAATCTAACTGTCATGCCATTCCCAATGATCCAACCTAGACCTTTATAAAAACAATCCCAAACAGACCCTATACTCTTCCATAAAGAGGAAGAGTAATGGTTGACCTATACTTAAGGTTTTTACCAAAAGAGAATCTATATTTATTACTTAAAATTTTGACCCAAAGATCATTTGGAGAAGTAAGCAATCTCCAACATAATTTCATAATATAAGCTTGGTTAACCATACAAATGTTCCTAAAACCTAAGCCTCTTTCACATTTAAGTTTGCAAATCTTATCCTAACCTATAAGGTGACATTTTCTATTATGTAAAGAGTCCCAAATAAACTTCTTACAAAGGGTATCAATATCATTACATAGAGCTTTAGGAAGAAGCATTGTTTGCATGAAGTAATTAGGAATATTCATAATGCAGGATTGAGTGAGAGTGACTCTACCAGCAAAAGAAAGAGTATTATAATTCCAGTTAGAGAGTTTCTTTTTAATTTTGTCTGTAATTAAGTTAACTTATTTCTGGAAAGCCTAGCTGGACTAACAGGAATGCCTAAATACTTACCAAACTGGGTTAGGCTTATATTGTTTCTAACAGTATAGTTACAGTTTTTAGAAAAGTATATGGAAGACTTATTCCTATTGACAGATAGACCAGTAGCTAAACAAAATTTATTTAAAACAGAATTTAGGGTATCAACATTATGCTCATTAGCTTTGGCTACAAGAACAATGTCATCTACAAAAAAAAAAATGGGACAATTTAGGCCATGAATTATTAAACTGGAAAGGAGTCCAGTTGCCATTGATAACCTTTCAACACACAATACAAAAAGATAAGGAGGAATTGGGTCCCCTTGTCTAGTGCCTCTACCTAGATTAAAACTATCAATCTTATTACCATTCCAATTAATAGAGATGGAGAAGAAGTCACACAACTATTAATAATTGTAGAAATTTTTTTTATTAAAGCCAATTAGCTACAAAGTATCATAAATAAAACTCCATCTAACTTCATCATAGGCTTTTTCTAGATCCAACTTGATGATCATGTATCTATATCTACCTTTAAGTTTATCAACAGAATGAATAAGTTCTTGTAAAATGAGAACATTATCTATACCTTGCCGACCTAGAATAAAACTGGTCTGATTTTCAGAGATTATATGGGGCAGAGTCCCCTTAATTTTATTAGCAAGGACTTTAGTGATTATCTTATAACTCACATTACACAAAGATATATGTCTAAAATGCTTTATATGTTCAGGATTACTGGTTTTAGGAATAAAGGTTATAATAGTGTCATTAATAGCAGCAATATTACTGGGATTATTAAAGGCATCATGCACCAAATTAAAAATACAGAGTCCTAAACTATCTCAGTAAGTTTTGAAAAAAAATGGAATGCAGGCCATCAAGGCCAAGGGACTTATGGTTTCCTATACTAAAAAGAGCAGTTTTACTTCTTCCAAAGTGAGCTCAAAGTCAATAGTAGTTTTGTCTATGGCCCTAAGGGGAGGAAAACTAGACTCAGAGATTAGAGATTGACCCTCAGGTACATGATCAGTATATATATTTTTTAAGTAATTAATAGCACGGACTTGAAGCTAGATAGGGTTATATTTCCATATATTATTATCATCCCTAAGGGCCTCAAAACTTCTAAATTGTCTTCTATTGATAACTGCTCTATAAAAAAATTTAGTATTTCTATCCCCTTGATTTATCCAACTAGATTTATATTGGTGAAACCATTAATTTTTCTCCTAATCAAGAATTTCCTGATAGTCCATCCATAAGGATTTCATAATCTTTTTTAGAAAAGGATTATCCTCATACCCACTCTTTTTATAAATGTCCCTAATTTTGTTTAAAATTCTCTACTTCCTTTTAAAGATATTTCCAAAGACAGTTACATTCCATTCAAAGATATTATTTTGAAAATTAGAAACATTCTCAACCTAGGTTTTAGAGTGAACCCAAGATTTATTGACCTGATTACTAAAATCCTCATGAGATAACTAGGAAGAGAGAAATTTGAAATTTTTATGTCTAGATTTAAAGCACTCTTTATTCCTAATTTTAAACCATAAGCCCACATGATTACTTCATAAGAGGAATATGAATTACTGAACTATTCTGAAAAGTCATTCTCCAAAGGTCATTTACCACTACTCTATCTATCCTTTTTCTAATGTTTCCTTTTTGCCAAGTAAAAGGTTTCCTCTAAACCCTAAATCTTGTAAGCCACAAGCATTCAGACAATCTGATTCATCAGGAAAATGTTGGCAAATCTGCCACCCAATTTTTCTTTTTCAAATAAAAAGGAATTAAAATCTCCAGCAACACACCAGGGATCATTAATAGTTAAGCTAAACTCAACTAGAAGTTTTCAGACTTCAGCTCTACTTTTTTTTTAGGCTAGCATAAATAGATGAGAGGATCCACACTCTCTGACCATTATTAATTTTAAGATGGATCATGAATTTATTCTTATCTATAATGGAGACCTGAACTTTCTTAGAATTTCAGCAACATCAAATTCCTCAAGAAAATCCTATAGCATCAACTCTAACAGTTTCATCAAAATTAAATCTTTTAGTAACCATTATAGCTTTATCAGCCCTAATCCTAAGTTCAAAAATAAAAATAAAATCTAAGTGATAAATTTTGGAAAGATAATTAATAAGTCTGGCTAAGGATTTTTTCCCAGCAACTTTGCAATTCCAAAACAAATAGTTCATAAAAGCAAAACTCAAGGATAAAGAGTATATAAGGGATACTCAGCAAAATCTATCCTAACATGGCTATGCTCAGGATTCGTCAGGGTCTTTATACCAGCTTTATCTACCTCCATTAATAGAAATGGGTCAGGAAGTTTTTCTAAACGGGATTGGAAAAACTCTTTCTCAATCTGCCAAGTAATATCAGAATTAAGATCTATAAGATCAAGGATATTATGACTCCCTTTACAATTTTCTTGAATACTTTTATGTATGATAGACATAAGACTTAAGGTTTCTATATTATCTTGGGTTGATCTATTAACATTTTTATTTTGAATATTAAAAGAATTGCTAAGGTTATCTATCGTAATACAAGAATCTTTTTTCTTCGCTAGAATAGGCAATTTATTAACAGACTTGGATTTGAGAAATTTCTTGCAGTTGTTACTTAATTTGGAATTATTTGGGATTTTCCTATCTAGTTTATACTTAAGACCCTTATGAATAACCTTACTACGTACAGTTGGTTCATGGATCTTCAAGTCTTTTGATTCTACATCTTGGTCTACTTCCTTATCTGAATCACCTGGTATATCAAACTTTGACCGAGTTGGGTAATCTTTTACCTTTTCAAGTTTTGGGAGGAATACCGTGATATTAGTATAATTGAATTTTTTTTTTCGAACTATTTTCTTGACCAACATCTAAGGTCCAAATGGATCATCCATTTTCTTATCCTCCTAATTCTTAACAAGCCTAGGATTGTCCTTCCTATAATTTCAATTACCCCTATTAGGTTCTTCACTATCTCTTTGACTTATTGGGTGAGATCTATCCATTTCTATCTCCTTATGGTTATTATTCTGAAGGGCCTCACAAGAATCCTTTCTGTGTCCATACTTCCCACATTTAAAATAGATGAGGTATAAACCCTCATATTCTACTCTGAAAACCTATCTTAGGACTTTAATTTCAACACAAATTTCAGCAATTTTTTCTCTAGACTAAAGGATGTAAAGCGGTCTATTTTTAACAAAGACCCAAGGCAAGAACCAACTTGCCAAAGAAATTTGTTATTGTAAAGTTCTAAGGGTAAGTCTGGGATCCGAACCCAAACTGCTATTTTCTTAAGACTAAAGTCCTTAGTTCTAAACAGAGGTCTCCACCTCTATACAAGCAAGTAATGATCAAGAATCATCCAAGGTCCATCAAATAGAGCTAGCTTATAGTCTTCTTGTTTCTCAAATTTTATTAGAAAAAAATCATTATTTAGATCAAGAATTTGTAAAGACCCATTTTTTCCCATAAATTATTCAGTCTTTGACTTATATAGTTAAAGCTTACTGACTTACCTAACAATTTGACTATGAGGGTGAACTTCCAAGGTGAGCACCATACTTTATAGTCGTCAAGGAAGAATTTTAGTTTAGGATAGAGATTGAGCTTATCTCAGATTAGGGATGGAAATAGGCTAGGTCGCCTGACAGGGGTCTTTGGCCTGGCCTGGTTTTGTCTTTTTAATAAACAAATCAGGCTTATGCTTTTTTTAAGGCATGTTTAAGTAAAAAAGTTAGGCCTGAGCTGTTTATAAATTCTGTTAAACCTGACAGGCCGAATTCGTATATATATATATATATATATATATATATATATATATATATATATATATATATATATATATGACGCTGTCAAAATATATTAAAATAATTAAGTTATTTAATAATATATTTTTTATATTCTTAATTCTGTTATTATTAAATTAATATATTATGTTATAATTTTATTTATTCATAATTATAATAAATCAAAATTATATTCTATTAAAAATTAAAAATATTTATATATGATTACACTTTTTTAATAATAAATTTATTTAATAATAAATTATTACATTTATTATATTTCAATAATTTAAAAAATAGTTAAGTCTTTGAACAGGAATAAGATGTAATCAAAACTAATCGAAATAAAATTTAAAAATAAAGTAATAAAATGATATTAACATATTTTTTATACTCTTAATTTTATTATTATTAATTCAATTAGTTAATTATTATATTAATATATTATGTTATAATTCTTTTTATTTATAATAAATATAAATTGCTTATATTTAAATTATATTTTATTTAAAAGTAAAAATTTATTAAAAAAATGATAACAAAATAAAATCAAAAATTTATTATAATATATATATATATATATAATCAGACCATGTAGTAAATAATATAAATAATATAATTATAAATAATATATATTTTTGTAACTTGCATGTGTTTTAATTAAATTATTAAATAATTTATCAATTTATATATAATATATAAGTATGTGTTTTAATTTACTGTATCAGTAATAAACTAATAATTTCTATATTACATTAATATTATAATATAATTAATTTTATGTTTATTTGTTAATTCAAAATAAAAAATTAATGAAACAAAAAAAAATAAATATTTTATAATTATTTTTTTAATTTAATAATTATTATTGTTGTCATTTTATATATATATATATATATAGTACATTAAGTTTAAATTTTTATATTAAATTTTATCATATATTTTTTAATTAAAATAAAAATTTAGAAATATAAGTTATTTTAATTTAAATATAAATTTTAATAATTTTTTTTATGCTCATATGTTATTTTTCTGCATCTATGAATTTTATAATATAAATATTTTTTATCTACAATTTTTATAATAACGATATTTATGTACTTTTTAAAATATAATTTTTTTAGCAGATTCAATAAATTTTATAAGTATTATTTTTTGTTATCAATTTTATGTGGTTATTGTGATTTTATTTATTAAATATAAATTATCTTTATACAAACAAAATATAATTATCATAAAAAATAATTAAAATATTTAATAATTTTATAAAATTAAATTGAGAATTAAAAATATAAAAATTTATAATATGAAAATATTTATAATTAATGCTCAATTAATATTTTAAAAATTATTTATAAAATTTTATAAAAATTATTACAATTATTTAATAATTATCAATAACACAAATAAAAATTTGAATATATGTAAACTAATTTGATAATCAAATAATTATATTTTTATTAATATTATTCAATAACAACAATCATTATAAATTTTTAATATTATACAAATTTTATTTTTTATTTTTTTATCTTTTCTTAAGCAATTTTATTGGTATAAAATTTATAATAAAAAGTTTTATTAATTATATTCACTTCATCACAACAAATCACAAATATAGCACAACTACATGCCTCTGAGTCAAAGCTGCTATTGCACTTATTTTTTATTCTTGTTTTATTATTATCTATAGTTACTTTGAATATAAATATAAGATAAATTATTATATTTGTTTGAACAAGGTGAAGAGCAGCAAAATCTTCAAATAAAATTAAAACGCAATCAAAATTAAAGAAAATAATATTTAAAAATAAAATAATAATATTGTATTAATTTATTTTTTATATTCTTAATTTTATTATTATTAACATTTAATTATTATATTAATATATTATGTTATAAATTTTTATTTATAATAAATAAAAATTATATTATATTCAAAATTAAAAATATTTATACACGATCACAGGTATTTAAAAAATAAATTTATTTAATTATAAATTATTATATTTGTTATATTTAAACAAGTTGAAGAAGAATAACACACGATCAAAACTAAATGAATTAAAATTTAAAAATAAAATATTAATATTCTTTTCATAATTTTTTTATATTTTTAATTTTATTATTATTAATATTTAATTATTATATTAATATATTATGTTATAATTTTTTATATTTATAATAAATAAAAATTTCTTAAATATAAATTATATTTTATTTAAAAGAAAAAGTCTATAAAAAATGATACGAAAATAAAATAAAAAATTTATTATAATATATATATATGTAAATAATATAATTATAAATAAATTATATAATAACATATATTTTTATAACTTGCACGTATTTTAATTAAATTATTAGTTAATTTATCAATTTATATGTAATATATAAGTATATGTTTTAATTTATTGTATTAGTAATATTTTTTATATTATATTAATGTTATAATGTAGTTAATTTTATGTTTATTTGTTAATTTAAAATAATAAATTAATGAAATAAATAAAATTAAATATTTTGTAATTATTTTTTTAATTTAATAATTATTATTATTGTCATTATATATATATGTATATATATATATATATATTGCATTAAGTTTAAATTTATTTATTTTTTAAAATATAGTAATTATTTTTAATTGATTCAAGAAATTGTGTAAATGTTATTTTTTTTATCAATTTTATATATTTACTGTAACTTTATTTGTTGAATATAAGATGTCTTTAAACAAACAGAATATGTTTCTAAAATAAAACTAAAATATTTACTATTTATATAATTTTTAAAAAATAAATCAAGAAAAATATAAATATAGATTTTATTAATATAAAATATTTATAATTATTACTTAAATAATATTTTAAAAATTATTTATAAAATTATATTAATATTTAATAATTATTAATGACATAGATAGAAATTAAAAAAATATATAAACTAATTTGATAATAAAATATTTATATTTTTATTAATATTTTTTTTGTAACAGGCTTTGTTAACAGTCTTCAGACCAGGTCAGGCCACTTAAACAGGGCAGACCAGGCCTAAAATAAAGTCTTTAATAGATAACAGGTCAGGCGCAGGCCTAATAATTATATAAAAGGCCAGGCCTATTTAGAGTAAAGTCTGACTTAACCTGACCTGTTTCCATTCCTATCTGAGATTTATTCTATTGCATCTTCTTATTCAAGGGATAGGTTAAAGTCTTCAAGTACAAATTTTATTATTTCATCATTATTCCGAGTTAGATCTAGATCATTAGACCTTAACACCTTATCTTTATAAGAAACAGAATTAGCAATAATAGGATTTGAAGACACCTAGGATGGAATCTGGTCTAATGAACATAGACCTTTGTGCATGCCTCCCTGTTGCTCCTTTACTAATGCCTGAGATTGTATTTCAGCATTATCCATAACCTAATCTTTCATATAGGGTTAACTTTATCTCGATGTTTTTCCTCATGTTGCTCCACCCCTTTACTCCTTTACTGAGTCAAAATTGCAGAATATTGATCTCCTGGCATGTTCTAAGAGAGTCTATCCCTAGTAATCTCTAAATCCATCTTCACTTTCTTTGTGCTTCGGTGCATTTGGTCAAGCTCTTCTGTAGAGCGCTTCTCTGCCTCATAATGATCAATGATTAGAAAAAATTAGAAAGAGCTGAAAATAAGAAATTCTCAGTCATGATGAGTGTTGATTATCCACAAGATGGGAAGGCCTTGATTGATCACAAAAATGGCTAGGAAGAGAAACCCTAGCAGCGCCCCCTCCTCCTTTTCTTGAAGCAAGAAAGTGAATCTTGAAGAAAACCTGTTACACTATACTAAGTACTAAAAATCAATTCAAATAATTAAATATAATAATATTTAAACTTATACTAATATAACAATATAATATATATATATATATATATATTAGCTCATACTAAATTTTAAATAAACAAAATTATTTTATATTTTTTCAAAAAACATTAAATTTTTTAGTCTGACTTATTTAAGGGTAGACAAACAAATTAACAGGTTAATATATTGGACCAAAAACTAAAAATTTTAACAATTATTGATAGACTAATAAATTAATGAAGCAGTTTATTTAAAATTAACAAAAAAAAGTTATAAAAAATATTTTTATATTGATACAAAATAATATTTAATTAATAAATAATTATTTTTATTTTAAAAAATTAAAAAATGGGTCTGATAGTCAACCGCTCTGGCCAGCAATTTGACTGAGTTAAATAGACCGACAAGTACAAAATATTTAATTTCTCTGCCATTTATAACACGTTAGACTTATTAATTCGCTAGGCCTAGTGCACTTTGACATTTTTAATATTATACATCAAAATAAAATTGTTTGTATGCATATGAAACAATAAAATTTAAATTTTTACAAAATAAATTTATTTGTAAAATTTTATATTAATTTAAAATAATTTAATATATTTCTAAAATATGCAAAAAATAAAATTTATTTTTATTTACTTTTATTATTGCTCAGTTTTTATAAGATTTGATATAAAAAATAATATATTATTATATTTAGTGGTTTAATTGATAAAGTTACGTTGTATTTTAAAATTATTAAATAATAAAATTTTATTGTAAATTATGTGGGAAGTCTTTCATCGTGTAAATTAATCATTTGGAATAACTCTTTTGGAACAAAGAGGTTGTTTCGACTGAGAAAATATTTGTTTTTATTTTATTTTTAATTATAAAAATATTCTTTCTTTTTTTTTTTAATTTCAATCTTTCCTATGAAAAAATTGAAAATATTAAAAAACAAAAACAATGTGTCATTTTTAATAATTAAAAATAAAACAAACAAAATGGTCCAATGTTTCTAGGAAAAATGTATAGGCTTACGTTTACTAAAGTTGCCACAATGGTCCAGACTCGGAGTAGGCTCCCCCTGGTGATTTTGCTTTCGATAGCAAACATTCCCTAACTATTTCACATCTTCAGAATAAGGTGCCATTTTTGAATTGACAAAGTACCGTATTGGTTGTTGGTTGCAAGGTGAGTAGAAAAGGAAAAATTCACTACTGACAAGGGAGCAATCAAATAAGCTACCGAATAATTAACTTATCAGCCACTGAGAACCACCCTATATATGTAACACTTTATCTCTTGATACCTTGTCTCACCATGGCACAAAAAGAAGGTTTCCGCAAAAGCACATAAGATCAGATGGCTCCCCTCCAACTAGGATATAAGTAACATTGAAAAGGGAAAGAAATAGCAATGGGGATAGAGAAATGCAAGGACCCTTGAGAGGGCACTTTGGTATTCTTTTTCCTAGTGGTAGGTCTTGTATATTGAAGTAAATGATATAGATTTTTTCTTACATATTCTTGTCATGGTTCACAATTTAGCCATCCTACTTTCTCTTGTAGTGTATATGTGCTATAATGATCATGTTCATGGCTTGAAGTAACCTTGTTTTTATAAACACTTTTCAGTGAAACCTCATTGCTGAAATTTTATTGACATTTTAGAGTGAGAAACAAAAGAGAAGAAAGAAGGAATTGATTAATTGTTATCTTTTATACAATAAGAATACAATACATATATAGTTTGTGACATAGTTCTTATCTGTACAAAATCATGAAGCAGTAGGATCCAACCCAACATTTCCTGAAATTTGTATTATAAATCCCTCAGCTGGTATCTGCCAAAGCACCTCTTCTTGTTTAAGAAAAGAAATAAAATAACATTCAAGTTAACATGCATAGTCAATTGCCACCCATTTCCTTCTACAAATTCTCTTCTCTTTATTTGAGGAAGGATCATTTTTCTGCAATGAAAAACATGGAAGAAGTTAATTTGCAAGGTTAACTAATCATATACTCAGACTCAGATATATAAGAAGAAAAAAAACATAAGCATACCTATTGATCTTTTGCAGTGGAGGACTGCTTCATAGATTGAGTTCTCATAATCATGCAAAGCACCAATGGGCTTGACAGTAATTGATTTAGGAGATGCTTGCTGTGAACTGCTCCAGCTTTTAACTTCCCACTCTTCCTTATCAAAATCATCAACTCTAGTACTTTTCCTTGAGCTTCCAACTTTCTGACATAGTTGATTAACATACCTAGAAAGGTTTCTCAAGGTTCTACATGTAGAGATTTTCCACTTTGTAAGGAAACCATGATGGATTTCCACTGTTCTTGGAGAAGTAACTCTTGAAGAGTAGGAAGAACTAGGCTTGGATTGTGTGGAATCTGGGGTGGTATGGCAGGACTCTAATTTGGAAGGATCAACAAATAGTGGTTTAATAAGGCCATCAGAGAAAATTTCATCAGCAAGAGCAAGAACAGAAGGTGATTGAGTGATGGAAATATCAAAATTGAAGTTTTGGCATTCTTCTATAAAAGGGGTGTTTGTAGTGCCTTCACATATATTGTAAGTAGATTCTAGAAGAGGCTCCTTAAGGTTGTTTGAACGGGTTCTGCAATTTGGTAACCAACTATATGAGAAGCTTTCAGTGGCTAGAGGCAGTGAGGTTTCCATTTTGCAACGATTTGGCAAATTATGATGAATTAAAAAACTTATATACAACAAACAAATGTATAGGTACCTTATAATGACAAAACAATGACCACCACAATGAGAAAGTTCGTCTATTCTATCAAGGTCAAGTTGGGGACAAATGGAACAACATGAACGAGAAATTGTAATGACTTTAAGTAGTAAGTTTAACATGGTTTCTCATCTTGTTATTGTCTATAATTCCTATTGGACAGACAAAGGATAAATCAACACCCGAAAATGAAACTTTTGTCTAGCAACTGAATTTGCTTGATTACCATTTCATTAGAAGTAACTTTCTGTCACACCAAACGAAAACGATGAGCATGACGAGTGCCATGTTTATGTGTCAAAATGCGGTTCTAATTGTTCACATATAAAGAGCGTGTTAATTGCCATACACTACATGAAGGGCACGCTCTGAAAATATTTGTTGGGATAGTCAAATTAAATTATAAAATTATTGAAAGCTCAAAAGCACATTAATCTGCTTTGACAAAGTTCTCAAAAAACTTTTTTGCCTAACTTAAAATTAATTTATGCACCTAAATTTTTTAAATTTTTTTTATTTAACTTGTTCATGATTATCAATAAGCTTATAATTACATAATATCAAGCGTGTAAAATATATTTTTAATCTTTGAAAATATAGTTAATTTTGATTTTAGCTAAAAAAATATTGTGTTAACTTTAGTCTCATAAATTTTAAAATTTTTAAAAGTAATTTTTTATTATTGCTTACTAATATGTATCTTAAAATAGTTATTAATGTAACATGATTAAATGCATATTGCGTCAACACAAAATGATATTAAAATATGAAAATTTATAGAGACTAAAATTAATAAAATATTAGAAAATAAAACTAAATTGAATCATATTACAAGAATTAAAAACTTATTAAAGTGATATCAACTTATCCATTATAGTTACAGAACAGAAGATTTTTAATTTAATGCATTGTAAAATATTCACACATCTTATTGTGACTCTAATTCGGAAGTTGTATGTTCAAATTTCATGATAAAGCGCATGATAAAGTTGTATTGGGAAGAGAATGGATGACCACATTTTGCAACTCAAATTTTGATTCAAAGAATTGAAACCTTACAGGTGTTCATGTCTGTTCCAATAAAAAAAATGATAAAGCGATTTAAAAGTTGTGGAAAAAGTTTGAAATAACCATACACGAAAAACTGTAGGATGTGTACATATAACAGACACAACATCAAAATGATGAGCATCAACTTGTTCACCTAACTTCACCCACAAGAAAGGATAACAAAACCAGAAGGCAGTCTTGCCCCCACAATATTCAATATAATAATAGTAGTAATAATAATTATAAGAATAAAGAATAAAAGCATAAAAGAATGAAAACACAAGGTATACAAAAGGTGGACGACTATGTCTCTCCAACATGCTTAAATTTGCTTTCACATGGAATATATATGAAAGATATTATCGTGGTCTATACCAATGCATTTACCTCTTAATTTGGTATAGATTTTACAATAAAAGAAATAGAAAACAAGAAAAAAAAATCTTCTTACTCGAAGTTTTAGCAAAGACAATTCTTCTAAAAGTAAAACTTTCAGTAAAAAATTTATTATAAAATCAAATTTTAGCACCACAATTAATAAATAATTAGCTCCTTTTGTGTTGGAAAAATGATAGCTTTTTCTTGAGAACTTCCTTGAAATAAAAAAAATAAGATAACATAATTGTTATCACAATGTTAGTGACAGTGAAATGTGATTAGAAAAATATTTTTTAAGAAATAAAATATTTTTAAAAAATTAGAAGAGCTACTATTAAAGTTTATTAAAGAAAAATTTTAAAATTTTTTAAAACAATATAATCTTTTAAAAAAAGTGAGTTTGAAGTAATTTAGGTGTAAGAAAATATTAGTACTCTACAATGTCTATTTAATTAACATTTACTTTAAATTAATTATATAAATTTATTATAATTTTAAAAAATATTTAACTCCTACATAATAATTGTTGTTATTTTTAATTTTAAAAAAATAAATTTATTTATTGAAATATTAATTTATATGTTTGAAAAGAAAAAAAATATTTTAAAAATCATTGTAACTTGACGAGTATCATCCCTGCTCCTATATATCTCCAAGTGTAATGAAAAATACAAAGTCACGTAATTCTATCTAAAATTTTGTAAAACTAATTTGTTAACTTAAAATTAAAGATTATAAAGGAATTTGATTAGTTTTATTTTCTTAAAAATAAAATTTTATCTGTTTTTATACAAAATAGTACGACTATACGTATTATCTTACAATAGACAATATAAAAGGTGAAGAAAAGTCACACATCTAAGTTGTAAATTAAGAGAACATAAACTATATATAAATGTGAATCACACATCAGTATTACAAACTATTATATAATAAAATAAAATAAATTTAAGTAACCTAATATCTAGTTATTTCTTGTAATGAGAAGATAAATATTTAAAGAAAAAAATAAAAAAATATATTTAAATTAATTAGTAAAGATAAATATTTGATTAAGAGAAATTAAAATATCATATAATAAATTCGTATTGCATAAGATTTAAAGTAACATTAATACATAAAAGTCTTAAGTTTACAAAGCGTAAAGACAAAAATAATATATAATAATGTTACAAATCGTTGCATTAAAATAATTATTAACTTAATTTAATGAATCAATTAATAATTTTATAATTAAAAAAATCTAAACAAATATATGTTGATAAATTAAAATTTTTTATTTAATTGATCAATTAAAAATGTAATCTACTAACTATGAAATAAAAGAAGGTTAAACATTAATATAAAATCAAATTACATCAATATTTTAAAATTATACATTAAAAGATAATAATGTTAAAGAACAAATAAATAGGCTAAAAATAAATGAAATAAGGATCAACAATTAATAAAATAAAATAAAAATGATAAAAAAATTTTAAAAAATACATTTTTTTTCTAGGCCCTTTTTTTGTGTTGGGTCGCAGAACACTACCTCAGTTCCTTTTAAGAAAAAAAAAACAGACTAAACTAGCCTAAATCTCTTTAAAAAATTAGAAAAAAAAATGCCCAAAAATTTAGAGTACCAAATGAACTTTTCAAAGGAGAATCATGGAGAGGAATATAGGTAACATTGATGGAGGTTATGGTTTAGGTAATGGGTCTTAATGTGAGAGAGGGAGAAGAGGATAGGTTGATGGAGGCCATAGTTTGTGAGGGAGAGAAAGAAAAGTTGATGGAGACCATGGTTTGGGTAATAGGTCTTTGTGTGTGTGAGAGAGAGAGAGAAAGGAGGAAAGGAGGAAAGGAAAAAAGATGGGTAAGGGAGAAACTTCTATGGTTGGAGATAATGGGTTGAGAGAGAAAAAAAAAAAAGATTGAAAGTGAAGGAGTTGTTCATTGTGGTTCTAAAAGAGTTGAGGAATAGAAAGAGAGAAAAAAAAAAGATAGAGAGAAAAGGAATGATAGTGGAAATATCAATGATAATGATGGAGTGACCAGATGGAGTGATGTAGTGATTCCTACTATAGCAGCAGAAATTTCAATGTCAGTTCCAGTAACAACAAACATTGTATGAAACTTACTTTCATAGTGTGTATAAAAACTTTTTTAAATAAAATTTAAGTATTTGTAATAGTAATATAAGAATTAACATAAAAATTTCAAAATATGAGAAAAATTATAATTGCTATCTAAAAACAACCAAAACATAATATTATATAACAAATTTTACATCTTGTAAACCTTTTTAACTAATATAACTTGAAACAAAGAATTTAAGGTCAATATTTATAACCTTGACTTTTATCTTTCTTTAAAAGCTTAAAGAATATTAGACTTATTTTAAGATACTTTATTTCAATCAATTCTAACATCATAAAAATACATGAATTTAAATTTGATTCATAATCAATTGCAAAAGTTTTATTAAATAATATTTTTCTTATTTTGAGAAGAGATTAATAGTTAATAATTGACTAGAGATATTTTTGTTCATTAAAAACAATTGTTTGAATTCTTATATTTTGTGATATTTTAATTTATAAAACTTTTAATGTTAGTATCTAATTTTTATAATTTATCATTTTAAGTTATTAATGACTATTAAATAATTATATAACTAAACTCAAGTTATTAAGTGTGAATTATAAAGTTGTATTAATGATAACGACCAAAACTAATAATTTAAAAAAAATGTAAAGGCTAAAATAAAAACATAGAAAGATAAGAGTATGTTTAATTTACTTTTTAAAATTTATACTACAATTTATTTTTAAAAACTGTTTTTAAAAAGTAAATCAAATCATACTTTAAAAATTAAAATTTTACAAAAATACATAGAATAAAAATATATTTAAACAAAATTAAATCATTATCCGCCACATTCTCTGAATTGTCGCTTTTGTTAACGAGTGGACATTACCAATTACTAACCACAGACATTCAAGGTGCATCCTAACTGAAAACTAATTCTACCAAAACAAGAATATTTTAGTTTTAAGGTAAAAGCCAAAGTCATATGTGGATGATTCTATTCGACAGCTATGTAGACAGACATATAAATATCTTTATACTATATTTAAAAATGAAATAAGAAAACTATAATAATCCAAATGAAAGGTCTATGATTTTAATTGAGAAGAAATATTGGAACAGGTGTGTCATTTATTGGAGTCAAGACGCAAAATATCAGGCTTTGGTTTGGGAAACATAATCCGTGGACTGGAGCTTTCCACTGAGTATGATCAATTCAAATCTGGGACAAGAATTCTAAGCTTCCATGCTGTACATATTCAGGTAAACCATATTTCCTTCATAATCATATGAACTATGAAATAGAACTAGAATTCGTGAGCCATATTTTGCCAAATCAAACAGTTGGGAAGAAATAAAAGAGAGTATTATTTAATAAAATGTGATTTTGGCTAGGAAAAAGGAGGGATTTGAATCTTGTGTCCCTCTGAAAGCAAAATTATCATTAAAAATATAAAGGTTGAACAAAATAGTCATATCTGCTTAGCTATTAATATCAAAAATAAAATTTCCCACACGAGTTGCTAGTTCTATGTTAGTGTCAATTGTCAAGTGAACAGGAATATGCGCTGGCCCTGTAAGTTCATGAATATAGTAAGTTCTCAGATAACAAGAAACTTATTCCTGAATGTTTTGATCACTTCACCATTGATGTCACTTATATTAGTTTGCCATCATGCTTCATACACTAGAATTATTTTAGATTATCATTCTTAGCAGTGGTGGATAGTGGAAGAAACGTAGTGCAAGCACTGAACAAGAGCAAATAGATGATGTTAGAAGGGCTAAGAGAATGGTAAATTTGCTTTCTGCTTGCATGAAGTAAGCATCAATAATTATTTATATTAAGCATGACTCCGGAGCTCCAACATTTTGAAGGAATTAAAACGTATGAACTTTGAATAATTCTAAACCATCATGCCCTTTATGCCTACAATCCTCCTAATTATTAAATAGAGAAGCTATTAAATGTTTTTTTTATATTTTTAAGATAACAAATGCATACATTTTTTATTTAATACTTATTTAGTAATAAGAAGATTATTAGAAGTGCCCTTTCCAAAATGCCCTTCAAAAACCTTCTCCCACACAACTCCAAAAGATATATGGCTCTGCCAAACAAGGCGAGAGAGTGTACATAACTGCAACTCCTCAGTGTCCATTTCCTGATGCTTGGATAGGAAATGCTGTCACAACATGCCTTTCTTATTATGTTTGGGTCCAATTCAACAACGATCCTCTTTGCCAATAATATATTCCTGGGTCTACCACCTTCCCCTGAGGTAGCAAGAAATGGTTTCATTCTTCTTTTGATCTTACTTCCAATGTGCTTCCACTCATTAAGGGTTCTGCTAAACATGGGGCTTTTATGCTGTGGTCTAGGTATTATGATGCTCAAAGTAGTTATACTTCTTCTATTAAGAGCCATGTTTAAAATATAACAATTCCTATTGGTATGGATTAAATTGCAGTTGCAATCCTTGGTATCATGGAAAATTGCGGATAAATGAGACTGATCCAGCCACAATTGCGATCATCATATAGTTATAGAAACCATAAAATCCTTGATGTTGCGACTAGAATTGTGGTTAAAACACTGTTGAGAAATTGACATCAGAACCTACAAAGTTTCGGGCTAAAACTTACTTCGTATACTATTATAAATTGAAGTATGTAAACAAATTTTCTCACATTTAGTTGGATGGGTTTCTAGCCTTGCCCCTGCAGCCTCAGATGCAAACAATTGTTCTTGTTTTCTGTCGAGAATTTTAACTAGCGACTGGGCCATAGGGGCAAGCACATAAACTCACATGTGAAGAAAGTGTAGCTTTTAATAATTATATTTTAACAAAGAACGTCTTAATAACTATGTGAAGAAAATGTAGCTTTAAAAGTTAAAACTGGTAGATAATAGCTGCCTACACGAAATTTCCATTCAATCAGCAAAAGTCAAAATAGCAAATGTGACAAAAAAATAATAATAAATCACGTGTTCATGCCGCGAAATTTTGATGAACGAGTTTCTTGTAAAATTTTCGATTACAGAAAAATCCAATGAATATTTAAGGATAATAAAACCGTGGCAACTACACTTACATAGTCAGTTGCAAGTTGAATACAATCACTGCATTGATCATTATAGAATTTTAATGACACTTTTCAAATTTAAATACTTACATATTTTAATTATTTTTTGTAGAATTTAAAATTAATTAGTTAAATTATAGAATCATTTTATATTATCTTTATAATTATTTATATCAAATGTCACGTAATTTAGATATATATATATATAAGTAATTATATTATTTTAAAATATAATACTATTAATATATTATAATAGTTATTAATTTTATTTTTTATAAAATTTTATTAAAGAATCCCCTCGAGATGGGTCTCATTTTCATTATTAATTCTTACAACGTAACCCGAAAAGTACTACTATAACATATTACTTTTCAAGGATTAAATCCCTATTTTCGGTTGTCCGTGTATTCTCGATATTAAAATTAAAATTAGCACAGAATATGTGTAGTTATTTATTTTTCTCTAATTTTAACTTTTTAAAACTAAAGAAAAAGAAACTGATAAATCTTTTGTGGCCAACAAAAAATCTGTTAAATAAAAAATGATATTATATCATAACAGGACTGGAGCTATTTATATAAATAAGCCCATGGCTCTCTAAAGACAGTCCGAAAAAAGATATCATATTATAAAGCCACCGCCTGAGCAACTACTGGCCCATATTTTTAAAGTTAAATAAAACCAATTTTAATATTAAATAAATTATTGAATATAATTGAAATTTATATTTAAATTAATTTCGATTACAGATTTTATATAAAAACGTATACTGCTGTTAAAGGCCTACTAACCCTCCTTAAACCGTAATATTAACCTTTTTAGATTCTCATTGCCAGCGGTGGTGAAAATTCGTAGCTTATGCTGTAAAATAAAAAGAAACTGGATGCTAATTCTCTTGGGTTTGCGTAGGAATTGAATATTTAATTTTTTTATTTAAGCCAATTTTGTAACTTTTGCTTGTCAAAAATAAATTAGTTTAAGTAAGAAATGAGTTTAGATTAAACAAATGTTGAAGCAACACATTTAAAATAAAATTCATTTAAGTATTAATAAGTTAGAGCAATTTTTGTGTAGAGACTATTTAATGGGATTAGCCAAATTGGCTTAAGCAAGAATATGGTAGAAAGATAGGTTTTAGAGTTAGAAAGTAATATTTTAATAAGAAAAAAAAAAAGACAATGTTATTAGTTCATGGAGATATATTTGGTGTAAAGAGGACCTTTAAAAGGAAGATAAAAAATATTCCCAAGTAGTGTAATATAGAGTTCAGACTATAATTTATTGTTATACAAGAATTGAAGTATTTTTAAAAAAGAACAAAAAATTTGTTATACATAAGTTTGTAAAAGAATATAATTACTCATTACAACTCGAGAAGATAATGTATATTTGTTTCACATTGTAAGATAACTATGATTTAAGTATGAGATTGATATGGATGAGAATTTTGGATTGCAATAAAATTCATAATATTAAATCACCAACACACTTGCATGTTGTATAGCGAATGTGTGATACACTAGGTTGGACACAAAATTAACTCAATACAAGAAGACAACAAAATATGGTTTATGGAAAAGTTAGTTGTCTATGCAATATTTTTTTCGACAATTATAAGACTATTCATCATTCTTTCATATATATATACACACACACACATACGCGCATATTTATATACATACATGTCCATATCACCAACATAAATCAAAATGTGCATCCAAATATAGCCTACATGCTTATATTAATAATCAAAATAGGGTTACAAAACTCGAGATGTTACAAGACTTGATGCAAAATGAAATAAAACACTTTAGTAATTTTTTGAAAGGTGAAAGTCATTTTTTAAGAGATTTTAAAAAATGTATGTATGACTTTCATACATGAGTGACTTTGAGAAAGCTTGGACCAACATCTTTGAGGATTACAATGTTTACAAATTGGATGAAATCAATATATGTCCTAAAGGAAAAATGGGCATCTTGTTACATGAAGAAAGTGTTCATACTTGGGATGTAAAGTACTCAATTAAATAAAAGTTTAAATTCTAATTTCAAAACTTGTACGAAGGCTGATATTGATATAAAATAATTCTTTACAATGTGTTGTCAAAGGCAAGTGTTATAATAAGCTAATTTGTGAATATGAGTCTAATCATAAGCTAGGTATGTTGAGGTATGAGATGTCTTACATACTAATACAAATGGGCAAAATTTATACACATTTTATATTTAACATATTCTAACAAGAGTTTATTTCATTTTTAGTTTGTTGCATATCACAAATGGTTGAATCTCTCCTTTCGTTTGAATATGTTTTTACTACAAACATTAAAGATCGGAGAAGAAAATGTCGTTATGAAATTGTGCACAATGTCAAAAGAATAGGTTGAAGGGATCCTCAACTTCCTATCACATAACAATACCAACAACTAGCTTCTAAAATGATTAGACTTACATCTAAAGTATCTAGTTCAAAATACTCTCACTTAGTAGACAAAAGTGTAAACATTATCTATCTTCAAATTATACACCTTTGATTATAAACACAAAATAGCAAGTCACATTAATGATGTTCCTACATTGGTCATCAATGATGGTTCACAACCAAAAAGTTTCAAGCACTAACCAAGCATAAAAAAGAATAAGTATAGACGATTCAAAAGTTAAGTTGATCTAATGGTTCAATAAGAGGTGAATAAAAAAGCTAAGATTTTGAGGCATATATGTAATTACATTTACCAATAAATAAGTCAATTTTTATATTCTTATTAACCATGTTTTTTTTTTTGTTAATATTTTAGAAATATCAACTCACTCTTTCTAAACCTCTTTGACATACATTGTTCTACACATTTATCCTCTTCCTCAAATTTTCAATAATAAATTTAATTTTACTACATTATTAATGGTAGTTATATTTTCTTACTTTATTGTATAATTTTTTGTCCAATTATCTTTATTTTTGTAGGAATTTTTTTATGATACAACTCATTCAATTCTTGATCAACCTTAATGAATTTTGTATCTTGTTTACTTTGTTCAATGTTTACTGTATTTCTGTAATCATGTAAACATTTTAAATGAATATCTTAACATTATCTGTTGTATATACTTTGTATCTTACTTTACTTGTTTGTTGTATTAAAATTTTGATTTTCTACTACTTTTTCACTAATTTTTGCATTATTTGCTTAAACGAAGCACATTTTGCTTAAGCACACATTATTTGCTTACGTTATTTTGTTATCACTTAAGCAAAATCAATCTCACTTAAGCTATTTAATTTCCACTTAAGCAAGGTCAAATATTTGAAAAGTTAGATTCTTTATCCAATTTTTTTTTTTTTAGATTACACTTCACTTAAACCAACTTCACTTACCCTAGTGAGTAGTCTTTCTACAAATTAATTCCAACTTGTAATAATTGCTTAAGCAATCATTTGTTTAAGTGGGTGTTTATTTACTTAAGTGAGTTTCACTCTTATTATGGCTTAGTTATTTCATCATTTTCTTAAGCTAAATTCAATTTTCACTTAAATCAAGCGAAAGTTACAAAATTTGCTTAAACAAACTAAAAATTACTTAAGTAAAAAAAGAACTGGACTTTCAATCTTAAAAATATGTAACAAATAATTTATAAGTTAACCAAAAATCGCTTAAACAAAAAAAATTAAACTTCTTATTCTCGCACAAACTAAAGAGGATATGAATCCCAAGAATATATAACAAAATTTATATTTTTAAAAATTATCTATAAAATAAATTCATTTATTTCTTAGTTATAATATAAAAAGTATTGTTTTAAGAATTTAATAGGGTTAACTAAGACTTTTAATCTCTCAAAACTTTTAATTTTCTTAAATAATTTTTTGATAATATATACTTTTTGTTACTAAAGAATTTTTCTATATGATTCCTCTAAATATCTTTAAAAAATTATCAAATCCTTTTAAATATCATGAATTTTTATTTGATCTTGATAAATATAAAAAATTTCTCATTTAGTCTCCTAAAGTGAAAGAATAAACAAAAACCTTATAATATTTAAATAAACCAAATAAAAACCATAAATGAAAAATATTTTGTAACAAAATTATTTTATTAGTTACTTGTTTTAAAAAAATTAGAAATCAAATAAATAAACTATTTTCTTAAAACAGTTAGCTTAATTAAGCAGTTTTAAAATGTAAACATATATTTCAAATTTTCAAGTTACTAGAAATAGATTCTTAAGATAATGGAAATTTGATTATTTATTAATTCTAAGATGTTTTCAAAAAACTTAAGCAAGTGTATTAACTTTTTATAATTAATTTTTTAAATAAGAATATTTTATCATGAAAAAATTGAAACAAAATTACTAAAATCTCTTTAGGGCCAGTTTGTAGGACATGATAGAATAAAAAATAATAAAATAAGAGAGTTTGATTAAAATAGGATATAAGAAGGGAAGGATAAATTTTTATATTATCCTATATTTAATGTATATTAGGATAATAAAGCAAATAATAGTATATCATTATGTTTTATATTAAGATAAACAAAAAATAATAATAGAATAAGATATAAATTATATTTAAATGATAAAATTAATTTTTTTTATTAAAATTGATATAATTTTTTTAAAAATTTATTTAAATTTTTACTTTTTAATATCTATATATACTAAAATTAAAAAAAAATTCTTCCATATGATATTAAAATCTGATATTAAATTATTATAAGTTTCTTCAGTTTTTTACAATTAAAATTTATTTATTGTAAGAAATTATAATAAAAAATTTATAAAAATTTTTAAATTATATTTTATAAAATAAGTAAAATATTTTAAAAATTTTAATTTTCCTAAATATTTATTAAAAGAGTAAAAAAAAACCTTTTATAACTATTTTTAAATATCAAAATTATTTTTTTAAAATAATTATTTGTATATAATATTTTTAAGAATAAAAGAAAAAAAAGTTATCTTAATTTTTCTTAATTCATCACCCCTTAAGATAAAAATTTAAACTATAAAAATGTGATAGGATAATTCAGTAAGATAAGTTAAATACTAAAAATAAAATAAGATAAAATAAACTATCCTATCGTGTATCTTATTTAAACCATCAAACCACCATAAAATGAAACTTTGATAATCATCGTTAATTTTGTGATAGATGTGTATATGGATCTGGTCCTCTGCAATATTGGCGGGAATTACAGGGGACACAATGCGTTTTCGCTTAAGTGAACAAATTCGCTTAAGCGTGGAAAAAGGCTTAAGCCAATGGTAAAAAGGCTTGACAACGCACCTAAGCAAGTCACAAGAAAGCAAAATCATGTATCGCTTAAGCTCATAATTTCGCTTAAGTGATTTTCATTTAGCTTAAGCCCTTCCAAGTGAAAACAATTAAATTTAAGTGAAAATGGACCAGAGAGGCATGTATTTCAAGCATTCTTTTCACTTTAGCAGATTGTAAATCGCTTAAGCTATTATATATTCGTTTAAGCCCTGATAAGCGATTTTAATTAATATTAAGCAAATTTCAAGCAGAGAGCATTGTTTTAGGCATACAAAATGGCTTAAGCGAATTTGAATTGGCTTAAGCAAATAGTAGAAGGGCTTCAGCCCAGATTTGAATTTCTTAGCGAATACAGATCCGCTTAAGCGAATATGTGCGCTTAAGCGAATATATCAGAATTTAAAAAATTTATACATACACAGACAGCATGCAACAAAATGGCTTAAGCGAGATTAATTGGCTTAAGCGAATGATAGCAGGGCTTGAGCCCAAAATTTAATTCCCTAACATATCAAGATTAGCTTAAGCGATTTCATGAGCTTAAGCGAATAAATAAGAAAATGCAAACATTTTGCAGAAACATACAGCATGCAAGGGGGGCCAATACATTAGATTACATCAGTTCTTGAATTTACATCTTCCACAAAAAACAGTTTATAAATACAAATTTAGCTTAGAAACAAAGAACTTTTGCCAATTGCGTTATCAAATTTGATCAAGGATTGAAGTATTGGTATCATCAAGTTGTTCCTACAAAATTAAAAGAGATATAAGAAGACACATAATAAACAAGAATGGATGAAAGAAAACAAGAATGGATGGAAGTTGAATAGTCTTACCTTCAACAAATCTGTGAAACTTAAGTGATTGACTAATGTTTGAGGAGATCATAATATGGAGGTACTGAACAATGTACTTGAAATAAATCACAGAGCATTGGTTAATATTCCTTAAACATTTAAGGACAGTGAAATTTATGATATTGTTATAACAAGGAAGTTAAAATAAATGCATTAATCGACAATAGAAGTCATTATAACAAAGTACCTAAGATGTTGATTATTGACCTAAAGTTGGACTTTTGTTCTTCTTCTTTTTTAATTGTAGATCAACCCAACTTTTGAATCTTTTATACCCTTTCCTCTTGGTAGTAGGTCTATGCTTGAATCCCTTAGGTTGTATACCATGAATATTGACCTTATCAACACCATCATTGTTATTGTTGTTATTATCTTATGGTTGTAAGCGAAGCTTTATGATTTGACTGATTAAAGTATTAATACTATCATTCACTAATTGACAATATTCTTATGAACTAGAAACCTCAGAGGCCAACTTAATCATTTTACATGTTAGGTGTCGATATCTATGTGTAGTACTTAGTTTAGGATCTCTTTCCACTGATATTTTCTTTTACATTATGAATAATACCACGGGTCCTTGTGTTGTCCATCTCTTTAGTATGTATTTGTTAGGAATAACCTTTACATCATTGGCTTTAAACACTTTCAAAGCATGACAACAAAGTATACCAAATGTTTCAAACTTTTTATAAAAGTAATTGATAGTAGTTGAGGAACGATCAAATGTAACTCTCCATGATCTTTGTTGATTGACTTTAGTAATTACATATTCAATCAAAAGGGGAGTTTCAATCCTTTGCAATATGCAATAAACTAAGAATTGAACAAACTCTTGTTGAAATAAATTATACACTATATATGTGTAAACTTTGGCCATTTGTATTAGTATTGGTGATACCTCATATTGCAACATGACTAGTTTGTAATGAGAGTCATATTCACACTTAAGCTCATTGTAACGTTTGTCTTCAACCACCCGTTCAAAGTATCCAAAGAATTTGTTAATGTCAACACCAGGTCGCATACATGCCTTGAAGTCAGAATTTTAACTTTCACTTAACTGAGTGCTACGCATTCTAAGGATTAAACAATCTTTGAAATAACATTATGTACATTTCTCCTTTATAGCATATAGTGAAGTAATCCAAGTATGTTCTTTAACATTGTATTTTGTAATCAACCTTATCCAAGCCTCCTCAAAGTCAATTGATGTATCAAAGTCATATATGCATCTTTTCAAATCTTTTAAGAAATGACTTCCTCCTTTCATCAAATTCCCTAAATGCTTTATGCCATTTTGCATTAAGTGCCACATGCATAATGCATGGCGTGTCTCAAACATTACTTGGACAAGTGCCTTTACCATTGCTTGATCTTGGTTTGTAAAAAGAGTTTGAGGTTTTTTGTTGTAATGTGCTTCCAAGAAAGTCTTAAACAATAATTGAAATGATTCAGCTGTTTCATCATACAACAAGGCTACCCCAAAGATAACAATGCCTTTATAATGATTAAAATCAGAAAACAATGCTAGAGGTCTATTAGCTTTATTTGTGCAATATGTAGTGTCTAGTGATACAACTTCACCAAAAAAATCCATAATCAATTACCATCTTTCATCCAACCAAAAAACATTTGTGATTTGCTCCTCCGCATCCATTTGGTACGCATGAAAAAAAGATGGGTTGTCTACTAATTGTCGCTGGAAATATTGTATTAGACAACCGACTTCTCCGTATATCATTCCCCTTTGTCTTTTTTTCCTTCAAGTAATTTTTTTGCGTTTAGGCGAGTATATCTAACATTAGCTTGGTGTCTGGCAAGTGTGCTCATTAGTTGAAATGATGCCTTTTGTCGCAATCTAAATGCCTCAGCCAAATTAATTTCATGAGCTTGGACGTTCGTTATATTATGATGAGAAGCAAGCATGTGTGTTGCTTTTGGCAATTGTAATGGGTGATTATGCTCTTCAACAAATTGATGAATAACATAATTATTATTGTTTGCCAAAGACAATATTATTCTTGCAAGACATTCAGTTCTAGTTTCTGGTCGATGCTTTTTCACTTGTGGATCCCTTTTATCTTCTTTTTGATGTCTCTCTTTGCAATAAACATATCTACAACCCGTAATAACACCATCTCCCTTTCGCTTGTTAAAGTATTATTTCCTCACTCCAAATCCTATTAGCCTTCCATATTCACACCAAAATTGCCATACTTGATCAAGACTCTTAAACTTTAACCCGACACTTGGTTTCCTTGTGACATCCATCTTTGTGACTATCTCTATAATCCCATAACATTACAATAAACATAATAAATACTGATTTTAGTAATATTAAACTAAAAAAATTATGGAATATATGTGTACCTTTACGCTTTCTTTGTTTGATGATGATGTTTGCTAAAGAAGTAGGATAGAATGTTGTCAAACACTATGAACTTGTCAAAGCTTTTCCTCACCAATGAACTTCCTTCATCAAAGCTTCTTAAAACATTTGTTTCTTCAGTGTTTCTTTATTTAGAAGATTAGGGAAAGTGTCTTTCTTCAGAAATACATCATTACGAATGTATTTGGCGCCAATTTATCTGCTTAACTCGCTTAAGCACCTCTTTTCACTTAAGCCCCTTTTGATTCAAAATTCGCTTGAGCGAGGATATTCGCTTAAGTGAATTTTCGCTTAAGCCAGAAAATTCACTTAAGCGAATTTCGCGACTGTGGTTTTTTAATCTTCATCTCTCTGCCTACTCGCTTCAACGCGGTCTACCTGTGTCCTCTCTTCCAAAGCTCGAAAGGCTTTAGAAATCCCTCCTTTCCGGTGCAATACAAAATCCTAAACCCTTGTATACTTTCTGTACCTTGGTTTGCTTTATATTGTATTCCTTACGGTGTATGGTGTTAGATTGTTGATAGAGATGTATTGTTTCCATGGATTATAACCCTTCACATTCACTTTATATTGTAAAGAAAGACATTGTTAAACCTGATTTATGTTAGACTAATTGAAAACTTTGTTGTTAGTTAGACTAAATACCTTTCTACCTTTGTTTTCTGCGCTATAATTTTTGCTTAAGTGCCTATATTCGCTTAAGTGATTCTGTCTGAAAAATGTTCTCTAGCTTTGGTTGCAGGATGGCACCAAAAAAATCTATTCCTCAAAGAAAGAGGCAAAAGGCAGAAGTTGGTCAATCGTCACAAGAACCTGTTGAACCTATTGATGAATAACAACAATCACCAGTTGAAACTCAAACACAAATAGAAATCATATCATAGGATAGATATAGGTTCAAAATCAGGGTCAAGGCTCAAAGATTTCTTGATTTACAGGCTAGGGAATTGCTACCTGAGAGAAATGTGTCTTTAGCAGAAGGAGAGTATAAAGATTTTATGCAATAAATTAGGAGAAGAAAGTGGAAATTCTTGACAAATCTCCTCAATCACATTCATGAGGTAATTGTGAAGGAATTTTATGCAAATGTGTGGCCTTTGATACTAGATAAGTCAGAAAGAAGGTCTTGGGTTCGAAGGCATGCAGTTACGTATGCAAAGATGCAATTTCAGCTTTGTTAGGCAACCCTCTTACCTTAGAACAAGGAGAGCTATGCCAATACTAGCAACGTCAGAAGCGATTCTTAGGTTTTATGGATAATAGGGTAGCTGAAGTCTTATGCATCCTTGGAAAGTCCTATGAAACAAATGCAACTGGGAAGCCACTGAGATTCAAGAGACAATCTTTGAATACTTTGGCTCAAATTTGGTCATCCTTCCTCTTTGCCAACATAGCTCCAACCACACACACCTTAGATATTCGAATGCCTCGAGCATATCTCATATACAACATCATGCAAGGGATATCCGTTGACATAGCAGCAATCATTTCAGATGAGCTGCACCAATTGGTAATCTCCAACATATCCAGTACTGCATTAGCTACAAAACCTTTGGAATTTTCAGCACTCATCACTGCCTTATGTGCTTCCCAAGGCGTCACCATTCCAAATTGCTCCACTCAAACTATTAGTTTAAAGAAACCAATCAATTCTTAGTTCATCAAAAATTACTGCATCAATCCATTAGAACAGCCTGCAGGACCTTCATCTCAACCCTCCTCATTTGTGCCACCTACATCACAGCCAAGACAACCACGAACATAACCATTCATACCTAACATGCCACAAACAGATTCAAATGTTCTACACCATCTTAATCATATAGAGCAATAATTGGCAGCAAATAATCGCGCTTACACTCAGCTAAATGAGTCCTTTTACATGTCAACTCTTCTCTTATTTAATATTTTAAAATATCTAATCATATCTGTAACATATTACCCTGATCTTCTAAATTCTACAGGCTCACGCTATATCAACATTATGGTGAGACATCAGCTTTCCCATGGCTCACACCAGAGCTTTTTGCAGCAACTGTATCATGGCCTAGAGACAACCCTACCTTTTCACCTGAAGAAGAAACTCCACAGGATCATGTGTCACAGCCACATGAAGGAGCGTTTGATGACATTCAGAATAATGACGACACTGAAAGGAGAGATGTAGAACAAAGTCAACACTTAGAGAAAAAAAATAGACATAATGAGGGAAATGAGCCACAACCCATGGAAGATGAGGATAATGTAGGAGTTAGAGACCCATGATTACAATTAGGATTACATTATATTTTAATAGATTTTAGTAATTTAACATTTTCTGTTATGTAATGGATTTTAGTTTTAGTTTTTCAATATTGAACTCCATAGTTTTCATTGTTAGATTTTAATATTTATCTAAAATGGTGCTTATATTATAAACTCTTTTGGATGATACCAATGCTTTAATACCTTAGGCAATTGCTAATACTTCTTTTGTGTCTGGGCTAAATATGTATTTATAAACTCTTTTTTATGTAAGATGTAAGTTGAAATGGTATTATGTAATGTAATCAACTGTACTTGGACCCCTTTGCATGTTCTCTATGTCTGCATATTTTTTCAAATTTTGATATATTCGCTGAAGCGCACATATTCGTTTAAGCAGATTTGTATTTGCTAAGAAATTCAAATTAGGGCTCAAGCCCTTCCAGTATTTGCTTAAGTCAATTCAAATTCACTTAAACTATTTCGTATGCCTGGAACAATGCTCTCTGCCTAAAATTCGCTTAATATTAATTAAAATCGCTTGTCAAGGCTTAAGCGAATACATAATAGCTTAAGCAATTTACAATCTGCTGAAGCGAAAAGAGTATTTGAAATACACGTTTCTCTTATCCATTTTTGCTTAGGTTTAATTATTTTCACTTGGAAGGGCTTAAGCTAAATGAAAAATCGCTTTCTTGTGACTCATTTGGGCGCATTGTCTAGCCTTTTCTCCATTGGCTTAAGATTTTTTTCATGCTCAAGCAATTTTGCTACAAATTTTGCTGAAGCAAATTTGTTCGCTTAAGCAAAAACGCATTGCGTACTCTGCAGTTCCTGCCAACACTGCAGAGGATCCGAATACACATAGAGGAGTTAAGACTTATGATAGATTTATTTTCAAATATTGTGACAAAATCATAGAATTGATTTATAATTAAAATATATTAATTTTAATATTATGTATAGCTAAATCACAGAATTAATAAAATTAATATTAATATTTTCGGTATACATTTAAAACGAATAATATTAATATAAATATTAAAGTTTTATTATACATAAAAAAAAAAGTCTTGTTACTAATATATAATTATTATTAAAAATTTATTAAAAAAATCGGACCGAGTTAGGACTAGCGGAATTAATCCTCAAAATACATCAATCTAATTTTGAAATCTTAAATCCCTCAAAATAATATCAAATCATGGCAAATTAGTTAAACAGGTTTGAGTCTTATACATCCTTGAAATCAAAATTTATATTAAGTAATCGTGTCCTTCTCCAAGTTATATTAGTAACTGTGTTCAAAATTTCTATTAGTAAAGAGGCCTACGATATTTTCACATAAAAGGAAAAGAGAGAAAGATAACAGAAGATAACAATAACTCATTTTAGAAGAGTTTTATTATTATTATTATTATTATTTCATCCCTTCACCAACACATTGAGTGAAGGGAAAAAAAAATCTGCCCAACAACCAATGAATTACAAATTACATAAATACGATTTTCTACTGTGTTTTTCCATCTTCTTTTCCCCTTAGGTGTATGAAGTTCTATCTTTACAATCATAAGTCAACAACTCTATTCCAAATGCCAATAGAGTCTAACCAAAATAAGAAAAGAGGTGAAAAAAGGATAACATGATCATCATTATTACACAGAGTCACACCTTATAAAAAGAGAGATATTAAACCTAATACCCAATTAAGAAAAGTAAATGCTCATAAACTAAGAGAAATGGGAGGAAAAGGAAAACATGATGATCTTATGAAATCTTGTTGCTCAGCCATGAGTATTAAAAGCTTCCCACAATAAATTCTGGGAAGAAGGGTTACTCATCTCCCTAGCCAGTAAAGCAGCATTCTTGAGGGTCCTTAGAGTCCATACATTGGCCTCAACAAATGTCAAACTTCTATATGGCAAATTATGCTTCTTGCAAAGTTCTATCACCAAAGGAGAAATCTTCCTCAATTGTGCCCTTGGCAACCTTGGGAACAAATGGTGCTCCAGTTGGAATTGCAAACCACCAAAAAACCAATCCATCCAAGATGAGCAAGAAATATCCAATGTCCCACTTGTCTGCTTTTCAAACCAGTCATTGCCATTTGGTGGCCCAACATACACATTAGCAGCAAAATGGTTTAAACAGAATTGAAGGTGTTGGATGGAACAAACAGCAAAACTAGCGACCACAAACATGATCCTTTCTGACCAATTTGGTAGGCAAGAAACAAGAAGAGGGAACCAAGTCCAGAAAACAAGTATTCCTAATATGTTGAAAGCTCTATCTGGGACTCTACGCCTAGAAAACAACAACAATAAAGTCTGAAGGTACAAGTTGAGCCTAGCCAAGCACAAAACAGGGTAAAATGTCCAGTGCTGGTAACTAATCAAAAACCTGGACAAAGAATCAAACTTTAAATTCCTCCCATAGAAACAAGATTTCATTGAGCTGAAAAAACGAGAAGACACAGCAAAAACTGGGATATGTTGCAGATCAGGATCATAGTCAAGGCTATTACAGGCTAAATGATGCGCATTGTGGGTCCACTTCCACCACGCAATGCTTATCCCAGTCAAGCAATTCCCACAAAGAATTTGTGCAAATTTGTTATAACCCGGATCACACATAACCACATAATGACCAGAATCATGACCCACATAAGTGCTTTGCATCCAAAGCAAACCCAACAACAAGGCTGAACCCAAATGAGCCCACATGCTTTCGCACCCCAAGATGCCATAAAGAACAACGACAAACATGACAACAACTGCGGTCAAAGTGTACAAAGTGACATGCCCTTTCTTGTCAAAAAGACCCATTTTCACAAACTCAGACACAAGCCTCCTATAATCCTTGGACACCTCAGAGACCTTGAAATCCCTTAGTTGGTACCCAGTGAAAAATTTGTCAAGATATTGCCACGCTGTGCCAGGATGGTAGGCTATGAATGCATCGGTTACATCTTGGCCTGCAAGGTTCAATATTGGAACCTCTCCACCAGGGTGATCCTTAGCCCAATCTGACACATTGTAAACCTTACCCTGAATCGATATCCACAAATTCCCTGGCTTGTTATGCTCCTTCAGCTCCTCATGCGTGATGTACTTTTTATTCTCACCCTCCATTGTGCCAACACAATTGGTATGAGATAGATGGATGTAAAAAAAGAATGAGGTATATGACCCTGCAATTAAAGAAAATTCTCAAACCAAGGGAACCCCAATTTTGTTATTATGGGATTGTTCAGAAACACAACCCATATTCACGCAGAGAGCCTGATTGGTTGTAATTCTCGCAGGGATACAGAAGAGATTGAATGTCCTAAGGAGACTCGTATGTGCGTGGAAAGAACATCGCACGAACAAAACAAAACGATTTAGTTTAGTTAGGCTTTGTTTTGTCCAACTCTCAAACCTAGCCACCCTGTTGATCAAGAACCAGTAATTCTGTGGATGTAACATACCTCGTAACGGTGCTTATTTATAGATCAATATTGGCTAGGCCACACAGTAGTATCACTAGGTTGCATTGCAGGGTATGTGGAAGGATGGGTTTTTCTTTTTATAATATCTAAATCTTTATAGTATGTTGTCTCATTTCACCTTTATTTAGTTGTTTTTGAATTATATCACATCACACGTTTGATTTTTCTTTTATTCAGTAATACTCTTAAATGAGTGTAAAATGAATCGTGAAAGAAAGAAAAAGGAAGATGCAATAAATAATATAATAAAAATATAAATTTTTTAACGAGTAGAATAACGTTCATGGGAAGAATAGTCTTCTTTTTTCTTTTTTATTTTTTGGGTATGGTGGGAAGGATAGAGTCAAAGCAAAGATATTTTCTTTTGTTTGAACAAAGCAAAGAGATATTTTAGAGAGCGGGGAATGCGGACGCTATTGGTCCTCCCTGCTTGAGACGACGGAGGAGACTTTGCGGTCTCTGCAATTTGATTCTGATAGGATATAATCCCAATTATTATTTCAACCAGCATACTTTATGAACATTCTAGAATATTAACTCTTATTTCACACTCTTTATATTTATTTATTATTTTTCTTTCCCTTACTTTTATCATTCTCAAGATGCATAGTATTTTTAAAATATTTAATCAAACTTTTTTCTTAAGGATCAATTATCAGCAGTATGCTTTATTTTTCATTAGAATATATCAAAACTTTAAGCATACGTAAATATATTTTTGAAAAAAATCAACTAAGAAATATGTATGTTTTTTAAAATTATACATAAAATATTTTTAAAAAAATAAATATACCTATGAATTACTCTTATGTAGGATTTTTTATAATAAGTTTTTTCTTTATATTATATGCTTATTTTATCATATTTTTTATTTTTATCTTGTTTATGTAAAATATTGGCAAGTTTTTCATACATATCATGGTTATTTTTAATTTTAAATAAATTTATTAATAAAAATAGTAAATATTTTATTATTCATAATAAATATTTTATTATATTTAATAAAATTAAATGAAAGAGGTAATAATTTTAGGATAAAATATAAATTTGTAAACATTATTTGTTAAAATGTGAGATAAATCATATTTATTGATATGGTATGTTCAAATTTAAATTTTAAAAGTAAAATTGAAGTTAAGATTGATTATGATTATCATAATTTTAATTTTTTGAAAAAAATATATCTTTAATTAATATAATATTTCAAAATTTAAAATTTAAATTAAGTTAAATTTACTGATAAAAAAGTTAAGTTAAATTTGATATTAAAATTAAGAAATGCTATTTAAAAGGAATAAAAATTCAGTAAAATAAAGTCTTAAATATAGAAGAAAGCTTGCAACAGTGTAATAAAAATAAAATAATTTAAAAATATTTTAATAAAAACTCAAATTATAATAACAAAATAAATTATTTGATGTTATATTATAATCAAGTTCAAGATATTAATTATTAAGTTTTTTCATATTATTATCATACAAGAAAATATTATTTTTAAATAATTTGAATCTAATATGAACCACAAGTACATTTACTGTGAAAATACTTTGTAATTCAATTGTTTAATTCGAGTTTGTTTACAAATTTTAACACTGATAAAAAAATTAATTATATTTAAACTTTATTGTAAAAACTTTATATAGTTAACTTAGAGTGTATTGATAAATTCATTAATAATGTTACATATAATCTTATTAAGATAGGTTTAAAATTGCTTTTATGCTCAGAAAATATATGGCAATATTTTATCTTTCTTACTCAATTAGTGTTCTTCTTTAGTGTTGGAAATATTAATTGGTTAATGTCTAATTTAAATCAGTGTAATTTGAGTAAATTTGTGAATTATAACTTAATTGTGTGACGTCTTTAGAAAGATAGAAACATTTTTATTTTTAATAACTTATCTATCCAACCTAACTCTATGAAATATAAATTTCTATGTAATTTTTATTATTTTTTCTTTTGTTTGTAGGAGTTGTAGCAACCACCTCCCAAAGCTAGTGCAAGACAAGACTAGAATCACCTAGATCCCTCCTCTTCATAGATATGTCAAACTCAATGTAGATAAGCATGTCTCAAAATGCAAATTGAAAGGAGATAATTTTTCTTATTCTTATTGTCCAATCTTACTATCACCCCTTTTTTGATGTCCTCAAGAAAATTAAGAATTTATTTAATTGTATTAAATTTATTAGAATTTTGCATGTATATAGAGAAGCTAACAAATATGTTGATCGTGTAGCTAATTTTGGAATTGATCAGATCTTGTATTTGCATTATTTTGATGTAGCTCCCTTGCCCTTGCTTACTTTCTTGAGTATGGATGTCATTAATAGTCATCTTATAAGACTCAATGTGTAGTTGTTTGGTCTTGGACTGTTTTTATTAAAAAAAAAAAAAAGATAGGTTTAAAATTTAACTCTATTTTTAAAATTTGAGAATTTTTATCCTAAAATAAAAAAGTTATGAGAAATAATTTAATTAATTTTTTATAATTAATTTCCTTATTTTTTTACTCACAAAGAATAAATTATACAAATTAATATGAAGCTAATATTTCCCAAAAACTAAATAATTGTCACGAGCACAACCCTGCAATGTTTAGTTATTAAAACAAATACATGTTTGTCTTCATTAACGATAGTTAGTTAAAATAAGAGGACGTTGTCCACGAGGTTTGGATCACGTCTCACATGCTCGTCAGGTACTTGAATTGAGATAATTAACATTTCTATATAATTTGGAAAAATTAATTTTTATTAAGAATATTTATAAGAGTTTTTTTATTATTAAATCACAAGTATCTTTTATTAATATTGTGTTTGATCCAAATAAAATCACTATACTGTCTCTTGAAATTATTGATTCACATGTTTGGTGATTTGAAAATATATTTTTAAATAAGAGGAATTTTAAATAAAAATATTTTTTATGCATTGTGTATTGATTTTTTTAATTTGATATTAATTTTAAATTTGTATAATTTATTTAAAATTATATTTAATATAATAGAATATTTATTATTAATAATTATAATATTATTATTTTTTAAAATTTAAATAATTTAAACATAGCCTCATAATATATTTTAATTATTTATTTAAAAAATTAATTTAATGATATCTTACAAAAAGAAACCCTACGAATTTAATTGATAAATACTATGTCAAAGTTGATAGTTAAGAAAATATTCGAATATTTTAAGATATCAATGTCACTAATTAAGAAATTTACAATAAAAACTATTAAAAAAAATGATATTTAATGTCAGTCCAAGTGCCAACTATAAAACGAGTAAGTCTCCGCTTTAGCTTTTCAATATTTTTGTTTAGTATGAATTATTTATAAAAAAAAAATATTATTTTAATAAATAATATTAGTTTATCAAGAATAATTAATTTTTTAATAAAAGCTCCTCATTTTATTTTATTATAACAGTGTTTAACTCATTTTACTTGACTTTTTCACTTAAAATAATTATATAAAAATTCAAAAAAAAAAAACTTCGTTTCAAAAAGTAAACATATAATAGTTTCAGAAGTCTTTTTTTTTTTTATCCTTCTCCTTCTTTGGTACGATTTTTAATGTCTAAAAATATATTATACAACAACTTTTAATTTAAAAGTAACTTTTAACTTTAAAAAATTATATAATTATAAAAAATTTTAAAATTTAATTCTATTTTAATTTTGGCTTTAAACTACATTTTAACATTTAAAAAACAATTGGCTAAATGCTACTTGACTTTATCGCTTTTTCATAAATTTTACATGTTAAAAGAATTAAAATTAAACTATAATAATTTTAATAACACATGTTTATTAGTGATCGTATCTTAAAATTTGTTATAAGCCCTGTATTTGGGCCAACTCTGATTAATGATATTAATGATTAATAATAACGTGTTTCTATAATGCTCTAAATTTTGTAATATTAATTATGGATAATTATATAAACCTAAATGTATACTCATGTGTGTATTTATATATATATATATATATATATATATATATATATATATATATGTAGATGGGTGTATGCATGACTGAGTAGGGTTGAAATAGGCTAAATGCCTAAGTGCAGATATGGTATTGGGTTGTTCTCGCTGTAGTAAGAGAGCCTTGGGAGGAAGGACCAAAATTGTCACCTTCTCGCTGTAGTGACAATTTGGGGTGCATTTCTGGGTACAGTCTCGCTGTAGTGAGATTCTGCAGAAACCACAGTGCAGTTTTTTCTGATTTTCGCTATAGCGGGAGGGCGTGTCGCTGCAACAAGGTCTAGCGAGAGTGTCGCGACCAGAAAAGAATTTAAAGGGTTTAGGGTTCAGGGAGAGTTATTCTCCCTCTCCCTTCGAAATTCTTTTAATCCTCTTGTTCCCAAAGTCATATTCCATCCATTAATTGCCTCCAAAGCTGTTTGGGAGTTTGATTGAAGGTTGAATCCGTGTGGGGAATGCTTGGAGGTAAGTTTTAATGGTTAGGATTTCAGTTTTTCATCTTCTTTCTCTATTTTCGTGTTTCTCTTGGGTTATCATGAAGTTTTTTTATGTGTTTTGGACGAAACCATGAGGGGGAGCACTTCTTGGTGAATTTAGCACGTGGGACGTCAATCCAAGGTAAGGGGGGACTCTACCCTATCTCAATGTATGGTAATTCTTGTGTGTTTTGATGATTAATGCAATGTGACTGAGATAAAAGATAGAAATTATGTGTTTGATGAAAATTGATATGCAATATGATGTGTGGTAGAATAATTGGACCCCGTGAGGGCGATTGTGTGTGATGAAATACCGTTGATTGATGAATTAATGATATTGTGAATAAATGTAGGCTATGTGCCATGTAATGAGAAATGAATGTGGGCCTAGTGCCGTGTATTTGAGTGTCATGTGGGCTGTATGTCGTATGTAAGCATGATCATTACATGCGTGAATGGAATATATGTGTGAATGGGCGTATTAGCGTCGTTGTAATGTACTGTGAATGGTTCAGCAATACACTAGGATGTGAGAGATGAGGACAGTAGAAATACTTTGAGGAAGAGGGAGTGGTGGTGACACTGACTGCGGAACGGGTGCACCACGGGCCACACACACTCTTCTTGACTAGACCTCTGACTACTATCTTTGCTGAGTGACCCGTGACTGCCCACGTGGTATTCGTGAGGCAGGAGTAACCGGCGACCATTCATGGTGTAAATCTGTGATCACAGTGCTATAGTGAGTGTGGCTGTTATGCGTATGCACGAGTTTGTGTATTGTGCTTGTGAATGCGAAATGCTGCCTGTGATTGTATTTGCTTAATGTATTGATAATGTGCTAGAGGTGAGACTTTATGCTGACTATGTGCTTTTGGATAGTGTAGAGTACTCACCCTTACATTCATTTTTCAGGTAATCAAGACGATCAGTACCGGACTCAGTGAAAGGATGGATGGACTGCTATAGGACTTAGTTTTTATTTTAAAATTTGTTGTAACTAAACTAGTCTTGTAGGAGTCATTTGATATTAATTTATAACCCTTCTCTTATTTTGAAGTATTTTATGAAAATTGGTTATTTAAATTTGTGAAATTCTTATTAAATTAAAATTAAATTTAAGGTGTTACAATTTCTAAGAAAATAAATAAATTATATTATTATGAAAATAATAGGTAATAAACATTATAAATGTATTTAACAAGACATGTCAACTAGCTAAAAGTATATTTTGCTAACTAAAACTTTTTAACAAAATAGTTTTATTTGTTAAGATAATTGAAATAAATTATTACTAGCATTTTTTTAACACTACTCTAATAGAAACTTTTTTTTATCTTATTTTTCAGTTATTAGCTGAAAATAATTTTGTTTTATCCCTATTACTTTTTTAATAATTATTATTATTTATTTTTCAATTTTTAAAATGTTATTATCTTTACTTTTCTCATGTTCATTTTCTAAACTACCTTCATCATTAAATTTTGTTAAAATATCACTAAATTATTACATTTTATTTTATTTTGCAATATAAAATTATCAAAATATTAATATAAATTAATTCACATTATCTCATTTTATTTATTCAAAAATTTAAAATAAGAGTGAAATTAAGATTTATCATCTGAATGTATAGATTTATTAAATTTTTAATTTTGAACTAAAATTTAATGATGTTTTTATTTATCATTTTACATTAATTAGCTAGTTTAATAGTTAAATTTACCAAATAGTTTAAACCTAATTAGTTAATTTTTCAACTTTCAATTAACTTATTTGTTAGTTTTGTCAAATACATCTATGTTAATGTAAGATGTGGAAGAAATTAAAAATAAATAAATACCTTTTTAATGTGTAAAATGATAATTATTTTAAACATTTATTAAATTAGTTATTCTTTAAATAAAAACATATTTATTATTGGAGGAAATAATGAGAAATGCTTTGTATTTATGTAAATTATATTAGTTCAGTATAAAGATATATCGTTATATAAGAGCCTGACCTAATTTAAATAAAAAAAATATAATTTACAATTAAACAATATTGTAAATGTAAGCTAATTACAGTAATCATAATAAAAATATTATTATGGTAATGAATATTAATTATAGTAATATGAAAGAATATTTAACAATATCGTAATAGTTTTACTCAAACTCAAATAGGAGCGGAAGAAACCAATTTAAATTTAAAAGCTATGTTTTGAAAGTGTGTTTGAGATGTAAGATTTAGTGAATGAGAATGATGTTAAGTAGTAATATGTGGTTGAATAAAGTGACAATCAATTTCACTATATTTTATAGAATGAATCATTGTGAGCTTTGAGCTATTTGAATGACACTTCAATTATTACAATATATATCAAGAGAAGAAATACGAAAAATACTTGATTAATTCATGAAGCAACTAGTCAATCTATAGTATCTCAAAAAAGATATGAGCAAAAGCGCTATACTTTATCTTAGAACTAGAACATGAAGATGTAGTTAATGTTTGATTCTAACTCCTGCAAAAGATTAGAGAAGCACAAAGAAAAATGTAATAGCTAATTGTGAAGCATTGATCAATGGATCTGCACTCCAATCAGCATATTAATTGGGTGTGGAACTATTGGAGAGTTAGCAAGAAAGTGAAAATCTCTTACTAACATACTAAAAATATATTATTAATATAAAATTATTTTTTTAAAATAAAATTTTAAAAAATAGAAGAACAAACTCAAAATATAGTCTAAAGCCATTATTAAAATATATTAAATTTAATTTTAACAATTTGAATATATCAAAATTGATCTCTAAGCGAGATGAGATGGTAAATATGATTTAAAGGTGTAAGCGAGTATGAACAATTTTGACACAACGTAATAAAATTAATCTAAATTAAACGTAAAAATACAAGTTAGTTCAAATAATAACATACTCAAATTAATTATAAGTTTGGTTCTCAATTTTTTAAAATTCAAGTTCAATTACCCACATCATCGATTCTTTATTTAGTAATAATAGATGGAAACTAATTCTACCATTGGTTGTTAGTTAATTTTTTTTTTGTTAGTTGCTAATTTACATAAAATCACATAAATAGCGCATATTATACTTCAAATATAGTTAAATTTGTGACTTTTTTGCTATGATCGATGACTTTATAAGATCTATGAAATTGTGTTTTATGTTTAATTGATAAACATTATTGCATCTCTTATTTAATGAGCTTTGAGTTAAATATTATAATTTTTAAAATTTTAATAGACAAAACACACAATTGTTTTATAACTTCTATTTTTTTAATATTCTTTTTTAAGATTTTTTTAAAAAACTAAAAAATCTAATTATCAAAACTGAACCAACTAAAAAAAGAGGCAAACCCCCAATAACAGTACTAAGACACGGCCTGAGTCCCAGCGACCAGTGCAAGATTAGGATCTATGAACTGACTGACACTTTAGGCCGAAAAACGACGAATCTAAATACGTGTTTCTTGTCAGAAGTATCATCGTGGGCCCCACGTCACGTGACAGATGTAGCATCCGCCACCTCTCCAGGAACATGCTAACTACAACATGTCAAAAAAAGTGGCCAACTCAGTCATCGTTAATTTTTTATTGTAATTTTCGTGTATCTATTTTTTAATATATGTTAGATAAAAATATTATATAATTTTTTATTAAATTATAATATAATTTATTAATATTATTAAATATTATAATTTTAATAAAATTTATTGTAATTTTTTATTATATTAAATACTGCACAAATTAAAAAAAATGTTTATGCATCTATATAGCCGGTGTATAATTGTGTGTCATGAAAATTGCATTGTAACGTAACGTTGTTCATTCTAATTTTTATACCAAATAAACGTTTAGCATGCGAGAAATTAGTTGATTAGCATTAAGATTTCATGAAATTTAGTATTAAATTTTTGTTTTATAAAAATAATTATTGTTATATTTGGTAAGGATAAAAAATTAGCTTTCAGCAATAAAATAAAAAAGATACATTGAAATGTGCTATGTACTAGAATCTTCTTGAGTTCTAAAAAATATCTTTTTAGTTCTATTAAGAGTGTGATGGAGGTGAATTTGTTAGGATTTTTTTTTCTACTTCCTCTCAAGTCACTTTTGATGTTATAGAAGGATTGAAGAGGTGTTTGTAAGCAAGTATAATAGTCAAAAAGTAATAAAGGATTTAAAAATAAATTTTTAAGTTATCATCTTACAGAAGTACTTTGAAAAAGGTCGTGCTCACTTACAAGAAGTCTAACTCTGAAGAAATTTTAGGGCTTTCAAACCTAGTAAAAGAGACCTCAGGGACAACGACTCATGAACCTGTTTTTACACTTTACATATCTCGTTTTTTACCTTGTTTCCATTTGATTCCTTCCATGCCTTTCACACATCTCTTTCATATCTCTAACCTTGTTATTGGCCAATCGCTAACAAGGTTTGTTTAGTGAATGGGGAGATGAAACTGATATGAGACTTAGAATATCATTTTGAAATTAATGTAGATGAATTAATCCGTGATTTGATATGAATTTTATAACCCTTTTCCTTAAATTTGAAATATTTTAATGAGAATTTTATTTGAATGAAAAAGTTTATTCTTCCTATTGTTGTAAAATTCATTATTTTTGGAAAGAAAAATTAAGGTGTTACACATATTAGTAGTCTTGACTAGGGCTATAGTGTCACACATACTAGGAAGGAGGGCATCTTGAATTTTGGCCCAATCCCAATTCCCATTATCAGAGAATAAGGCCACAAGGATACTTAAATCTAACTCAAATGCAGGACACTTAGAATAATTAACAAGATTATTGATTCTAAGAACGTAATTTTGTGGTACCCTTAAAAACTTTTAGGGTACCATACAATTTTTTTTTAACCAATAATATTTAAAAATGTATTTAACTAATAAATTTATTTGATAAAAATTATTATATTATATTATTTATCAATTAATCCCTCAATAATTATTATTAATTAAAAATAAATTTAAGTTTATTTTTTTAATAAGTGCTTCGTCTTCTTTCTTATTTTGTTCTGTGTTTTGCCTCACGTTGTAATGCCCCAAATTTTATAATATTATTAAATTATTAATATAAATATGTGAATTACTATTAGATGTATATTTGACTTGTGTAGTGACATAAATATGTGTGTAAATACATATGGATGTATATATATTGGTATATTATGGTTGAAATGTAAGTGTGAACTTGTGATTTGGCTGAAACTGATTGAGAAATAGGCTAAGTGTGTGTTGCAGGGGCATTCTCGTTGTAGCGAGAGGCTCCTTGCTGCAATGAGAGGGCAACATAGGAAGGTGTATTTTTGGATGCAGTCTCGCTGTAGCGAAAGGATCTCATTGTAGCAAGATTCTACAAAAACCAGAGTGCAAAATCATCTGCGATTTTTGCTGCAGTAAGAAGAAGTCTCATTGTAGTGAGAGGTGTCTCGCTGTAGCGAGAGTATCATGACTCTTAGATATTTGAGGGATTTAGGGTTCGGGAAATTCATTTCCCACCTTCCCTCTCTTCTCTCTTTTGATTCTCTCTCCCATTTTTACAGATTAAATTATCTCCAAAGTTGCTTGTGAGCTAGATTGAAGGTTTGAATCACGTTTGGAAGTAAGTTTTAATAGTTAGGGTTTCAGTTTTTGTCCTTCTTCTTTGTTTTCTCGAATTCTCATGGAAATTTTTCATGTACTTGGACGAAGCACTGTGTGAGGGACATTTTCTACCATTGATTTTTGTTGGGTCTTCATTCTGAGGTAAGGGGCTCTACCTTATCTCTTTGTGCTTAGAATTTGTTTGTATGGTTAAGTGTTGGAATGTGAATGATTAGAATGTAGGAAAATGTGTGTTTTAATGAAAATGACTTGATTGTAGTGAGAATGAGACATAAACTGTATGGAATATAATGTGATTGATGTTGAATAGTGTGTGTGGTGAAAATTAGATGTTTGAGTGTAATGTGATTGAATGTGGGCATACTTGCCATGTGTGAAAGTAAATATCATAATATGATTGAGAATATGGGTGAATGTATGTGTAGACATGCCATTTGTTGGTGATGAATGATATGAAATAATTAAGAATGTGGATGATGTCAGGCCTTAATTTATTATTGAGTAATCTATAATATTTTGTACTTATTAAATGTTAACTGAAGGATTATTTAGTATTGGAATAGCTTTAAATGAATTTTTTTTTAAAAAGTAAACAATAAAGTTAGCGTGAACAATAAGGTGGTATGAACAATAATTCTAGCATGATCAACCCTTTGTATGGACTGAGGAATGTGAACAAAGCTTTAATGAGTTGAACCAAAGATTAACTTCCTCACCGGTGTTGATTCTTTATGATACTAGTCGACCATTTGAGGTATATTGTGATGCTTCACATCAGGGATTAGGGTGTGTGTTAATGCAAGATAAAATGGTGGTAGCTTATGCATTTCGCCAATTACAAACTCATGAGCGAAATTACTCGACCCATAACCTTGAGTTAGCAGTTGTACTCTTTGCTATGAAGGTGTGATGACACTATCTTTATAGAGCTCAGTTTGATGTGTATAGTGATCTCAACAGTCCGAAGTATTTATAAAGTTTTTACAGAAATAATATAAAAAAATAAAAAATTACTTTTATGGACCAAGAGCAAATATATTTACAGACCTAAACCCCAGGAACCGAATTCTGGACATTGATTTTTTATTTTTTCAAATTTGATTTAATATTTTTATATAATAAAATAAATTTTATTATTTAAATTATATTTATATATTTATATTTTGTTATGTGAAAATAAATAAAAATAAAAATAATATTTATTTTACATGTTTATTAAAATTTATTTTACATAATTACGATAATAAATAATATTTTTATTTTTCTTATTATATTATTTAATATAATTTTGATTTTTTTTAAAAATGATATTAATATTATATTCTGAAATTATATTTTTGGTTTTTTAATATTAAATTTTTTTAAAAAAAGGAAAAATTGTAATAATAATTGAATTAATTTTAAATTTGTATTTGATAAAAATTATAATAATAATTTATTTAATTTTATATTTTTATAAAATAAATAAAAGTATTAAATAATAATAAGTTTATTTATTTAATTTGAGATATTAATCTTTATTAAAAATTTATACATAATTATTTATTTAAAACATATGTTATTAAAATTAATAAATATTATTAAATAATATTATGTAAATATATATATATATAATTATATATTTAATATAAATTACTAATATTAAAATTTATAAGTTGCAATGACATTCATGATATTAAAAATTAAATGAAGAAAATTTTAAAATAATAACAATAACATAAATCAATGGCGGGAAGTAGAAGCTTGAGCGATGTTTTAGACATGTCTTTCTTGTGTGACCAGAGTTGTGACAATAAGAACAATTTTTTGGCCGACTTTGTTATTCTCTAATGTCCATCTCTGTCCTTATCCTACTGGACTTGGATCAACCCTTTGAAGTTCTTTTCAGTTCTGGATTTAGACACAAAGTTGGGCCCATGTAAGTTGGTCAATAGTCTTCATATCTGAGTTCTCCAAACTGACCTTCATATACCTTAGAAACTTGTTATAAGATATATATACAAGAGATATGTAGATGTCAAAGTTGTGGTGTATGTATAAGCATGAAATAAGTACATGCGAGCATGAGATGTGAACTTTTTGAAACTTGGCACAATCACACCACATTTCATCTAACCATACTGTAAATCTTCCTACGGGTCAAATTTCTGTCGGATATTGCATTTCTTCGATTAAAAATCTAGTGCTTATTCTATCAAAGGTGATGACTTTATGAGTGTTCGCCTTTGACTGTGCATCTTAAATTACTTTAATTGCAACCTCCGAGTACATATGTCCAGCATTAATCATTGCATCTACTTTCCTGCCTCTGTTAATGAAGAACTTATTGCAACAGATGTATGTTGCCATGACCATGGAGCAAATTGGCAGGTTTCTGGTTTTCTTCAAGACCGAATTAATTGTCATGTATCCCCAGTATCGTTCGTTGTCCCATGCCAATGTCCATTTTTTCCTAGGGATGTTGTCCAACTATTATGCGGCTTCAGGATTATTATCTTTTACTATTTTGTAATAGTAGAAGAATCTCAGTTTAGTCATTCCATATGTTGTAAACAAGATTATAAATAAAATTAATATAACTAGCTAAGTAATTGTATAAAATATTAATGATAATATAAAGTATGTAAAAAATTAAAATTACCCATATTGATGACATCCTTTTTTAGTGCAATGTGTCTAATGCAATAAACATGGATAGAATTGTTTTTTGTCCAGCTACTTCCATTTATGAAGTATGCATTTCTTATGGCCTTGTGACGATCCAAAATGAGGCACAACCCCTCTTGCAGAGTTGCGTACCTCCTTAAGTTTTTCAAAAAAAAAAAAACATGCATCGCTAGTTTCACCTTCAATCACAGCAAAGGCAATGAGAATAATGTTGTTGCGGCCATCTTCCGTAACTACCACTAATAAAGTCCCTTTGTATTTGCCATATAAAAATGTTCCATCCACTTGAACAATTGGTTTGCAGAAGGCAAAACCATCAATGCATAACTTGAAGGTCCAAAAAAACACCTCTTGAAGAACACATTCCCCTCGTCAAGTAAGCCACCCCTGTATGCTAGTTGTGTACTCAATTTCCAGATGAAGTCCGGAACATATAGTTGCATTGCAAGCAATTGTCTAGGTAACTTATGGTATGACTCCTCCCAATTTCTGAAGATATTTTCAATGGCATGTTGTTTTCCCAACCATCCCTTTCTATACCTGATTGTGTAACCCATTGTGGACTTAATGTGGGCTAAGATGGTTGTGATAGGTGTGGATGGATCAGTTTATATCATTTCATGAGTCTCATGAGAAATCATTCGTGATCCCAACTTGTTATGATCATGTGAAATAAGTAGGGAAGCACATGTGTGGCACTATCAAGCTTCATTATTTCCTAGTGTTGCTCTTTGGTGTGCAATTTTGCGCGACATCTCCAGGCAAGTCGTTGTGAACGCATTCCACGATAAGTCTAGTTGTGCTTGACATCTTTACCTTGTAAGTGCAATGATTGACAATGTGAAATCTATTTATGGCGTCTTGCACTTGTTCTTTTGTTAGGAAGTGTTGGCCAACAAATAGTGTTTCAGGTGGGAATACACTACCATTTCACGATCAAGGACATGGCCAAACTTAGAGTCATGTTTTTGTATTTGATTGGGAAAGTCTAGAAAATATGGACGTGGGTTGTATAATGATAATGGTTGTGATGGTGGAATATTTGGAAGTGGGAGGGAGTCTTCTTCATCATCCTGTTGTTGAGATAGGATTTCATCTTTGTCTTCGCTAAAAGGATCAAATACTTCGATTGAGAGACCCATAACAATATGTTCTTCAATGGAGGTTTCTTCAAGAGGCTGAGACGGTAGGGTTTGCTCAAATGGTTGGGAGGGTATTTCATTGAGGTCCAGGAATGGACTAGTTAAAAATTGTGTGTAAGATTGAATGTCAGAATTCATATCATATGTTGAAAAAGATGGATTTATGGTTTCGTAAATTTGGTAAGGTGAAGATGAAGGTAAAAGTTGTGGTGGCTGAGTTACGTTTGTAGCAAATGTAACATATAATTATATACCTGATTGAAGTTGATTTGAATCGTGGATGTTGAAGAGTGCCTCGACGTCTTCATCATCGTTCAACTCAACACATGTGTAGTTGCTAACTCCTGGGCCAAGTCTAATTGGGTAGCGAAAATGTATGGTTGTCACCCTTTCATTTTTGTCTCGGTTGAGTTTTGTGTGGATAACTTTTTTGAGCTTTTGTAGAGTCATTTCTCTCTTTAGATGTACTAATTTGGCTGATGATGAGGTGAATGCGACTCCTTCATAAGGACATTGATTAATGACACCATCAGAGTGAACAATGACATAGATTGACAACATTTTTAGAAGGAGAAGGTTCATAAGAACAAGGAATAAGTTTAGAAGGTTAAATGAATAAAATGAACACGGTAATGGCTATTTATAATGGTAACATTGGATTCTCAGTCATTCAATGCGTGACATCTCCATTCATCTAGATCAAGAAATAGTGACTTCTCAGGTCACGCATATCAAGCGATAATGACTTCTCAGGTCACGCAGACCAAGAGATAGTGACTTCTCAAGATTTCAAACTACTCTCTCGTATCAAAGTTTATCTATAAATATGTTCATCCAAGGCCACATGTTTTAATTCAAACTTGCATTCATCTTTATTCTTCATTTCTCTTTATCTTTGCTCTCATTATTAAAAATGTTGTTTTGGAACCAAAACGAACACAGGTCCGCCTTTATTCGAAGAACGTTAAGTTTTATACATTACCATTATGTAAATCAATATTCTACATATAATGAAACTAATTTATTAATATCTGCAGGAAACAGAAAATATGATTTCATCTTTCTTTCATTGAATGCCGGAATCCAGTCCTCTAATTGTTCCTATACTTGAACAACTTAGTTTTGCTGGGGTAGCAAAACTAAGATATCTTAAGGTGAATCACGCATTGATAACATTATTATGTAAAATAATATACTTATTATTTAATTATTTTAATTATTTTTTAAAAATATAATAATTATTATTTTCTAAAAATATTATTTATTATCATAATTATGTAAAAAAAATTAATAAACATGTAAAATAAATATTATTTTTATTTTTATTTATTTTCACATAAAAAATATAAATATATAAATATAATTTAAATAATAAAATTTATTTTATTATATAAAAATATTAAAATAAATTTGAAAAAATAAAAAATCAACATCCAGAATTCGGTTCCTGGGAAATCGAATTCTGGCTACCCAATTGCTGCTGCTGTAAATGAGTTTAATTCCGTAAATATATTTGTTCTTGGTCCTTTGATGTAATTTTTTATTTATTTTTATATTATTTCTGTAAAAACTTCAGTATTTGTTTGATCAACGAGAGTTAAATATGAGGCAAAAGCGTTGTATGGAATTCCTTAAGCATTATGATTTTTAACTCTAATATTATCCATGAAAAGTTAAAGTGGTGGCTGATGTATTAAGTAGGAATATGAGTCAGGCATTCTCCTTAAGAGTTAGTGAAACTCTTTTGGTAGAACAATTCTGAGACCTGAACTTACATATAGACTTATCACCTGAAAAGATTACTTATGGCCGGATTGTGGTGACTAATAATTTCTTGTAGGAAATTAAAGACAAACAACTATGGGATCCTATGTTATGTCAGATGGTATTTCTCTTAAGGACGGATAATACAGATGGTTTTAGTATAGGTGTTTGTCATGACCCCTTGTTATAAATAATCAATGACTGCCATTTTTAAATTAATTTATTCATCTACTAAATTATATATATACATGAGTTTAAAAGCATGGTCTTATAGCAAAATTTAATTTCGGCATTCACATCAATTAAATAAAGAAACTTTTTGTATATTTTCATGTAACACCAAAATTTACATAAAATTTATATATTTACAACATAATAATTCATTGAAGATCTCAAAATACAAGAATTTAACTTATAATTACATTCATTGACAAAATAGAAATACACTAGGCCAGACCTAATACTCAAATCTAGCCCAACAAAATAATTAGCTCTATGCTTTTCAAAAAAATGCTAACTCCAGAATCTCTCAACCAGACTTTTCAGCTTGAGAAGTGGATGCATCCCCTGTGCCTTCTACTCACGTACCATCGTACGATCATCGCAGCAAACACATATACCTAAAAAACAAAATGTAAGAGTAAGCTTATGAAATCGACAACCTTATTAATGAAATATGAATAAATATAGATGAAATTAATTAAACAGCTCATGTCAATCAGTACACCATGTTACACAGCTTCAATACAATAATGTAGCATGTCCAGCCCATTCCTAGTCCATCTAATGCAAATGCAGCAATTTTAGTTTCCATTTGGTTTCACAGCATAAGTAATTCAGAGGAACAATTCCAGTCTGGGAGTGACCCATCCCGGTATCTGGATCCAGACACAGTACAACTCAATGTCCTAGGCAGCTCTAGGATGATAATGATAACTGCTATGTATTACAGTTAAATCAGTATATTACAACACAACAACATTTTATTTTTTGTTTTAGCATTACAACTATATATATATATATATATATATATATATATATATATATATATATATATATATTCATAGCCTCAACAAAATAGCTATACATATGTTCACAGCAAAACTCAGCATTTCGTATATTTTAATATTTTCAGCTATACAACACAACATTACAATATAACATACTCTATCACAACTATTTAAACGATTATCATACAACAAAGAAATACACTCAATTATACATACTTTGGGCTTTTACCCTAAAACTTGTCAACACCACCAATTATTCTCAGCTAACCAAGGTTATTTATCATATGAGCTAAATCAGCTTAGTTAAACAACCGAGAAAACTACTCATCTATATTGCTCTAATTTTCTTTTCTTCAAGAATATGGCCACTTAAAAACTTATTTCTCAATTACATCAACATCAAATCCATAACTAGCTCCATAGTTACTATACAGATAAATCAGCTCAGATAAGCTCCCCTTAGTTAGAATAAGTTCCAAGATAATGATCCTAGTGGGTTATGTAGAGAGAGATTGACCGTTTGGAGGTGGAATACGGCTTGAAATCTACTCAAAACAACCCGATTTAAGTCCCTCGAGAGAAAGAGAGAAGAAATAAGGTAAAAACTGAGAACTGAGCTTCGAGAACTCACCTAGACCTTAATGAGATAGAAGATCTCACTTTGATCAGGAATGAATTCAGCTTCGAGAAGGTTTTCTCTAAGAGTAATAGGAGAGAGAACAGAAAGAAATTGAGAAAGAAAAGTTGTCTGGTGAAAAAAATGAAGTTTTTGGGGGCGTTAAGGCTCCTTAAATACCCCTCCAGCATGCGTTTTTGCTCAAGCAAACTACTTCTCACTCGAGCAAGCTCTACTCTCGCTTGGGCAAGAAAATTAGACAGTGGAACCTCTCAAATTTATGATATTCTTGCTTGAGCAAGAAACTCATCGCTTGAGCGAGCTTGCTTGGGCGAGCAACATTCTCGCTTGAACAAGATTACGTCCTGAAAGCTACCTATTACTCCTGTAATATCTCGCTTGAGTGAGAACCTCAAGCTTGAGCGAGATCACCTCTCACTTGAGAGAGACTCCTCCTCTTGCCTGGGTGAAAGGATAACTGGGGTGATCCTATCTGCTCTCGCTTAAGCGAGGCTGATCTTGCTTGAGCGAGAACACTTTAAGATTCCTAATTCTGTACTACAACTTCTCACTTAGCGAGACACCTTGCATCTTGAACTCTCAATTTATGTCTCAGATGAAATTACATTGGTTCTCGATTAGATTCCCTAGCCATTTTACTTATCACACTTGACAACATCATAATACAACATTCAAACTATATACAGCTCGTCAAACTAAAATCTTACAACTTTCACACTCACATTCCATATATATATAATTCATACACTTTAAACATACTTAGCACAATTTGGATGGAATGATAAATACATCAATCTGACAGTGTTGATGGTATTCTCAAATGTCAAGGTCAAGTTTGTGTCCCTAGAAATACTGAATTAAAGAGAGAAATTCTAGAAGAAGGACATAAGGGTAGTCTCAACATTCATCCTTGAGTTATCAAGATGCATTAAGATTTGGAGCATATGTTTTGGTGGTCAGGCATGAAGCGAGAGATAGCTGACTTTGTTAAAGCTTGTTTGACTTGTTAGAAGGCAAAGGTGGAGCACTAGAGCCCTCCAGGAGAGTTGCAGACGATGAAAATTTTGGAATGAAAGTGAGACCATATGACTATGGATTTTGTGTCCCATCTACCTAGAACATTTAAGAATCATGATGTTATGTGGGTCATAGTTGATAGGCTGACTAAGAGTGTGCATTTCTTACCGATTAACATGACCTATAGCTTAGATAAATTAGTAGAATTGTACATTAGAGAGATTGTTAAGTTGCATGGAGTATCTTTTAGTATTATCTCTGACAGAGATCCTCGATTCACTTCTCAGTTTTGACATAGTTTCCAGGAAACTATGGGTACGTAGTTGAGGTTGAGTTATACATAGAAACTATGGGTACGTAGTTGAGGTTGAGTTATACATACCATCTGTAGACAGATGGTCAATCTGAGCATACTATTTAGACTTTAAAAGACTTGTTGTGGACTTGTATTGTGGAGTAGAGGGGTAATTGAGAGGCTATGCTTCCTTTGGTAGAATTCACTTATAATAATAGCTACCATTTGATTATAGACATGACACTATTTGAGGCTCTGTATAGCAAAAGGTGTAGAATCCTTATCTGTTGGTTTCAAGATAGAGTACATTTGATGAATGTGCCTGAAATGTTATAGGAAACTAAGAAGAAAGTTGAACTTATTAGAGAAAAGCTGAGAGCTATTTAGAGTTGTCAGAAGTCTTATGCTGACCGAACCAAGAGGCCCTTGGAGTTTGAATTTTGAGATCATGTATTCTTAAGAGTGTCACATACTACAGGTGCGAGATGAGCACTGAAGGCAAAAAAGCTAACTCCTAAGTTCATTGGGCCGTATCAGATATTGCATCGTCGAGAGCTAGTAGCTTATGAGCTAGCTTTACCACCTCAGTTGGCAGGGTTACATAATATTTTTCATGTATCACAGCTGAAGAAGTATATTCCTAATCTGTCTTATGTAATTGAGCCAGATGTTATGGAGATACAAGATGATTTATCTGTTGAAGTTCCAGTTGCTCGTATTGAGGACACTAGGGTTAAGGAGCTTACAGGCAAGTTTATTCGGCTTGTGAAGGTTGTTTGAGACCTAGTTACTAGAGATGCTACTTAAGAATTAGAGTAGAAAATAAGGGAGTTGTACCTTTATTTTTCTTTTAGGGATGAAATTTTCGAGGAGAAAAATTTATTTTCAGGGAGAAAATTGTCAAGCCTGTAATTTATTATTAAGTAATCTATAATATTTTGTATTTATTAATTGTTATTGAAGAATTATTTAGTATTGGATTAGATTTAGATGAAGTTTTTTTTTTTTTTTAAATGTGAACAATAAAGTCAGCGTGAACAGTAAGACGGTGTTAACAGTAACTCCAGCATGAACAATGCCAATTTTTTTTTTTTCAAAATTTTGCCTATAAATAGAAGTTCTTCTACGAAATTTTCACTTCTTCACACTTAAAGGTTCTAGAGAGGAAGGCCATATATCATCATTTTCTCTCGTACTAAACCTTTCTAAACTTAGATTTTTCGCCAGATTTGAGATTCTACGTCTATTCTGAAGGATTTGAAGTAAACTTCTATAAGTTTGAAGTTAGATTTACCGTTCATTTCTTTTCTTCTTCTCTTTCTTATAAATAGTTGATAATATCTTAGGAGAAACTTCATTATAAAGCTAAATCTTCAGTGGATCTTGCCATAAAATAAGTAATATTCGGTAAATCTGGTATAAATCATTATTCTAAAGTAAGGAGAGTTTAACTATTAAATGATGTTTGGAACAATTTGGTATGTTATTACAAGAAGTTTTGAGATGATTTTGTTAAATCTCTTGGATAAAAACTATTTTCTATGTTGTAACTGCTGTTAATAGATTTAAAAGCTAAGATTTGGCTGAAATATTATGAATTGTTTTAGCTAAGCTATTGAAAATATGATTTTGTCTATGTTGCATCATACTGAGATATATGTCTTACATCATTATAGAGTCGAGTTACACATTTAGGTGAGTAGATGTGTAACGATAGAGCATGCTGAACTGTATTGTCTGGATCCAAATACCAGAATAGGTCGCTATCAGACTGACTCAATTTCTTTTGGATTACTTAGGCTGTAAAATTAGTTGGAATCGTTTTTATTCTATGCATTAGATGGGCTAGGAATGCATAGGACTGTTGTTGTGAGTAATATTTTGCTCTATATATATGATTTTATTTTATTTTTATAAGCTCACCCTTACATTTTTGTCTCTGCTATTGTGTGCATGTGTACTGCGATGATTGTACGGTAGTACGTGAACAAATATAGCATGTGTTGCATCTACTTCACAGGCTGAGGGGCTAGTAGAGAAGTGTTAGAAGGCTGGAGTAGAGTAATTTTGCATTAAAATCCTTTTTCCTATATTTTGAGACCTTATATAGAGCTTGGCTTGGCCGGCCAGGAAGAAGGTGTATAATATATAGTTACGAAAGGCACTGCGCTTACGCATTCACCAGGTTCTATCTCTGGTTCACAAGCCTACTTTCTTCCACTGTCTTCCAGTTGAGATCTCTTTACGTCATTTATTCCAATAGCGAGACTGGTGCTCTGATTAGACAGATCCGTTATTGATGCTAGATCCAAATTTGCATTTTTCTAAGTGCTATAAGTTTTCATGGCTGGAAAGGACAAATCTTTTGGCATAGACAAGTCGAATCCTATTCTAAAACTATCGATAAGGGGAGCTTATATAGTCGAAGCAGCGACCAAGTAAGATTGCACATGGGAGCAACGATGGAGTAAAGGTTATGTAAGCTAGACTTATATTAAAAATTTTAAATTTTGAATACATGTGAGGACTAAATAGCAAATAATATAATTTTAAATAAATTATTTATAATAATATATACTTTTTATAATTTGCCATGTGTGTTTTTTTTATTGGTATAAATGTTTTGGATACGGTACCCATAAAAAAAATTTTAGGATACTACAGCGCACACCTATTAGGAATCCAATCGTTTGTCCAAAATTTAGTGGGCATACCATTTTTAACTATCTAACCCTTACCTGACCCTGAGAGAACTTAGGCCAGACAAATGTGATACTTCTCCTAAGGTGAGGAGCATATTGACCAGACCTATAGCTAGGGGTTTGACCAAGAATTAACCTATATTTGTGACTCATAATTTAGGCCTTTAGACTAGATAGGGAGGTGACTAATCTCCAAAATAATTTCATCAAGAAAGTCTTCTTAAGTATATCAAGATCTTTGAATCATAGACTCCCTTCAGCTTTTGAGAGATTTTCTTCTAACCAATTAAATTACATTTTTTTCCTACTCAAAGAACCACATATAAACTTTTTATAAAGATTGTTGATTCCATTACAAACTGATAGGGGAATTAAAGAAGATTGCATGACATAGGAATGTATACTCATAAGGTAAGATTGAGTTAAGGTCACCCTACCAACTAAAGATAAAGAATTTGATTTCTAAAATGAGAATTTTTTCGTAATTTTATCAATGAGGAAAGAAAAATTCTTCTTGGAAGGTTTGGTATGAAGGATAAGGACACCTAAATAACTACAAATCTGACTAAAAATATTAATATTTAAACACTCACTAATTGATTGGACAAAAGAGGGGTCAAAATTCTTAGAGAAAATCAAAGAAAACTTATTAGTGTTAATACTTAAGCCCGAGGTAGTGTTGAACTCATCTAGCATATTTGTTATAATAATAGCCTAATTAATATAAACTTTTGCAACTAATATTATGTCATCAGCATAGAAAAGGTGAGACACCTTAAGACCTTGGGTGCATTTCACCAATACTTAGCACAATTGACGTACTAGACAATACATTCAGAATATTTGATGGAATGATTTATGCAAAGGCTTAGTTATTCTTTTCTCCTTTTGGAAGTACCTAACATTGAACTATGTGACTAAAATAGAGGAGTTTATGTCAACCTATTTGCTCTCTTAGAATCTTCCTTGTTTTTTTCTTACTATAAGGTAGCTAATCTCATTATAAAATACTCCAAATCTCTAGCAACAAAGTGCAATTTAGCTTGTAGGTTGTTTGTAGTTTGTAGTCTAACTTTCTTCTTGACTTTTGTATTTGTACCCAATACACTAAAATAACATGTCCTTGTGAATGTCTTTGAAGATAAAAAAAAAAAATGGTAATGCATAAGCAAGTATCTGTTTCCAAAAAGAAGCATCAAGATCAAGTATTTAGATCCTCTGTAGTTTTGACATGAATTGCAGCGTATAGTCAAAATTCACTTAAGCGAATTTGACTAAAAAAAAGTGATTTTTGCTTAAGGTAAAAAATTCTCTTTAAGTTAAAATTGTAAAAAAAAAATTCATAACTTCATATTCTTTCTCTTAAAACTATATAGAAAATTTGAAGAACTTTATTTTTCATCAATGACTATCTAGTTACCAAAGACCTTTACATAAATCATTCCACCAAAAATTCCAAATATATTATCTTGTAAGCCAGTTGTGCTAAGTATTGGTAAGATGTAATCATTCAGAATTAAGTTAAATTATTGAGAATAATAATAATTATTAGGATGATGACTTTGAGAAATTAGTTGAGAAATAACTATAAAATTACATGATTTGGGACTTGATAAGTCTATAATTAGGCCCTCTTTTATAATCTATATATTTATATTTGACCTTTATTTTATTTGCAGCTTACACTAATTTATATATTAATTGTATAATTTGATATAAAGAGGTTGCAAGTGAATTTTGAGTGTATTTTGAGCTCAAATAGATGGAAGATTAGAGGTTCGCAGCAATCAGCACGCCTAGACCCTTTCAACAAGCATAGGGGGTGCTTTGAGCCCATGCATGGTCATGCTTAAAGCCTTGTACAGCCGTACTCGTCTGCGAAAAGCCCAATTATGAAGAGTTTTTAGGATTTTCAAATCTTATAAAAGAGAGACCTTCAGACATCCTGTAAGGACCATTTTACATCTTATCTTTGGCTTTCTGATACACTTCTCATCGCATCTCTCTTGCACGGGATCTTTGGCATACTCTGGGCGGGACTTGAAGTTTCAAGCGATCGTACTTAAAGACTGAAAACTCATCTCACACTCTAGTTTGGTATTTCTTTTTATTATGGCTTTGTTTATGATTATTTTAGTTCTTTTCTTTAACATAAGTAACTAAGTCCATAACTAGAGTTATGAGTGATAAATCCACATTTTACCATAATTTTTAGTATAATTTTGTTAATAAATAAGTAGTAAAGTGCTAAATAAACTTGAAAATATCATAAAAATTGCATTAATATTCATAATTGTGTAAATCGTTTTAATTTTTAGATTTTTAGTCCAATTCTGAACAATTTGACTTAAAAGTGACTTAATCCTTGTGTAGAAGCTTGAGCTGAAAATTTAAGTTGAAGTTTGAAGTGAAAAAGGTAAAGAAATTGAGCTTAAAAGATGAAGAATCAAGTGTTATATGAAGGGCGTAATCACTCTTAGTACATAGAGTAAACACTTTGAAGAAGAAAATTCATGAAGATCAAGAGAGTAGCTACTTCAAGTGTTCAAAGTGGCTACGTAATTAAGTGCGTAGCCACTTCAAGTGCCTAGAGTAGTTATGCAGTACGCATAACCACTTCAAGCGTTTAGATTAGCTACGCCCAAGGCCAATTCAGAATTGCACAATATGCGTAGCTACTTCAAGTGTTCAAAGTAGCTATGCAGTTAAGCGCATAGGCACTTCAAGTGCTCAGATTAGCTACGCAGTAAGCGCATAGCCACTCCAGGTGCTGAGAGTAGCTACGTGAAGCTGCGCGTAAACATTCTAAGTGCTGAGATTGTCTACGCAAAATAACAGAATTTTGAAAAATACTTCTAAGTCAACTTGGGACGATTGGAGTTCCTATTTCAGTTATAGAAACTTCTAGAAGACCTTTCATGCTATAATCCTCAGAGATTAAAGTTTCGAAGTAGAAAAGGCAGGAAAACATTATAAATAGAAGTTAAAAGTTTAGAATTGGAAGTCTTTTGCCATTTTTTTTTATTTTATTTTATTTTATTTTTACACCTTAGGAGAGTTTGAGAGGGAGATTGGAGGCGACTTTCAAGCTCTGGACCTTGAGGAATCAGGCTAGGATTGAATTTATGAAGAAATTCTGCAGCTGCTCTTCTTCTACTCTTTCTCTCTCTTTTTCTTTTAGGAACATGTTTTGATTTCTTTTTGTTAGGGATCCATGGATCCAAATTTGATATTGTGATGTAATTTTGGATCTAGACCTTGAGGTTTTGATTGAATTGAGTATGTGATTCTGTTCTTAATGCAGTTGTGAACTAATCCTTCATTCAATTGAATTTAGTGGAATCTTCATTAATGAAAATTGAGTTTATTTCTCAGATCTGAATCATATGCCTAGGTTATTGAGATCTTAGGAATAAGTATCATAATCTAGTAATCCTATAATTTCTAGAACTTAATGCAATATTTAGTTGAATTTCACCTAAGGAATTAGGGAGGTTTAATTAGATATTAGGATCAATGAGGCAAGAAATTATCCTTTAGTTAAAGAAGTAAAATTGATTATCAATCAATTAGAATTCTTAAGAGTCCAGAACATTATTACATTGCAATAGAAAATATGGTGAAGTAATTCCTAACTATTTTCCATATAGCATTTTAATGCAAAATTCATATTCTATTTTGCTGTATTTTTCATATTTCTGCACTTCATTATTTTTGTTTGTTAAATGATTCAAAACACTCGAAATTCGTTTGGCTCGACTAGTTATTGATTTGTGAAGTGGTAATTGATAGACCTAATTCCTGAAGATGATACTTGGGACTCACATTGATTTCCAAATTTTATTACTTGTTACAATTACCTAGTACACTTGCTAGTTAGTTCTCCAATTGTGTGACAATGAGAACTATTGTTCATGAATTTATGGAGTTTTGATATTTGAATCTAAATTTGATTTTTGTTCCATGATTAAATTTTATCCTATTGTGCTTTCTTCTTATTTCTAATTAATCATATCGTCATGCGACCGTATTTCGATTAGTTAATGGATCTATAGGATAAGACGAGACAAAGATTAGGTGGACCAAATTAATCTTTCTTTTCTAATCATTATTAAATTAACAAGTTCATAGGTTCCTTAAGCTTTCTTAAATTAATATCTTGCATAACCATTAGAAATGTTAATTTAGATAAAAGAATATTAATATTTTATGACTATTGGGTATTGATAATATTTGTATGAATGATTGGTAATCACAAGAAAATCGAATTTAGAATTAAACAGAAGAATAACATAAAGGATTAATGAGAAAACACATATGCCCTAGGTCCCTCTCCGATAAGTTCAACCAAGACGTACATTGTGTTCTTTATTCTAGTTTTTAGAATTGATTTTATAAACTCTTGTTTTGATTAATCTCGTATCTTTGAAGCTCAAACAATTAAATTAGGAAATTCTTTGTAATTGAAAATCAATCCTTGTGGGACGATATTTTAAAAACTTAATTTAAGAACCCCTTATTACTTCTCAATTGGTACATTTGCCCTCCGAACAATTGGGACCCTTAGGTTTTTGTGGTATGACAATCTCTACTTGATGAGTCTTTCCTTGAAAAGATATACTGAAACTAAAGAGGATTAGGAAACTTCTAAATTACATACTTAAAATTGTGGTTTCTATTGCTCTTTATTTTCGAAGGACACTCTTTTTGAAAATGAACCCATTTGTATATACATGACCAACAATAAAGACGACCACAAGATCTTGTACAAAAGTTATAAAGGTTCCTCAATTTGTTTTGAAGTTTAGAAAGGAAGATGAAGATTGAATTTTTTTTTTTTATGATTTTAGCTTAAATGAATTTGTTTTACATAAGTGAAAATTACTTTTTTATCAAATTTGCTTAAGCAAATTTAAATTGTAGGTTGCAGTTCGTGCCAAAATTGTAGAGGATTTAGATCCCAAGATCAAAGTGTATTAAATATTAGCATACAAAAGGATCCCAAAGAAGAAACCCATATTCATTTAAATAACTTGTCTAGATCTCTTATGCTTTGGAGGTTAATACAAACTATTTAAGGATAAAGAAATAGCCCAAAATAATGCAGTGTTGAGAATTCAGTTTCTAGTCTTTACTTTTTCATTAGTCCTTAAAATTCAAGTATGCCTCCATTTTCAAACTCTTTTTTGGTATACACCACCATAGCATTGACCAGCTAGCAACCACCCAAAAGATATGTTTATGCTACACTTTGCTAAGGTCTAACATCTATGTTTATTAAATAAGGATATCAATATCTATAAAGCTTTTGCCATAGCTATGCCTTTAAATTACAAGATAGTGAAAATTGGCAACAACCAAAGGATGATTACAACTTGAAATTTTAGCACACACGAATAAATCCAAACAAGCTTACCATTTATAATCTTTAAAATTATAAATACTTTTCACCATAGTGTTTGAATTTGGTGAAAATATTTATAATTTTCACCAAATTCATTTTTTAGAATAAATTTATTGTGTAAATTACAAATGGTTAATGCGAAACCACTTAAGTAATCTGAATACCATTTGAGTTTACAATGTCATCTCTTTTTATTTATTCTTGTTGTTTATTTTTATTTTTTTCAATAAGATTTTACTCAAAAGATAGTTTATAAACCTTTAACACAATATTTTAATGTGTTTGTTCTACACTTTTATTGAGTGAATTTTGGATTAGCAACTTGAATCTAGCAGCGTTGGAGTTTTCTTTTGCATTTGTAAGAGAAATAATGAGTACTTAAGGCCTTGGGTTCATGGAAAGATCACAAGATTATTCCCTGTAATTGCATTATGGGTCTTCACTGAGTCTTTGATAACAAATTTAATGATTGGATCTTAGGCTTTTAGCATATGATATGGGCAACATCTTGGATTTATGTATTTTCTAATGATTTGTGGTGTTATTTAGATGACAATTTGTATTTTGCAGCATATAGAGGTGATTCTATTGTCATTCCTTTAAATTTGATAAGTAAGGAAAATATGTCTTTTAGAAAAGCTTGCATGTATTGTGGACCATTGATTGAAAAGATTTTTAATTGGATGGTTAAAAATTCAATACATGAAACTGATGATATAGATTAAATTTATTAAATGACAAATTAGTAATTTGTATATTTTCCTTTTTTTTTCTTTCTCTACATCTTTTATTCTCCTTCACACGACATAGATTTGTTCACTCTCTACCCTACACTAGCAATTGTGCAGTTCAACACTGCCAATTTTCATTTTGCTCTGTGGCTGTAAATTCTTATTTACACCATCAAGGATTTGTAAATGGCAGAATCCTTTTTATAAAAACAAAAAAAAAACACTAAAAAATATTTTTAAAAAATAGAAAATATTAGAATTTTGGAAAATTTTTTTTTCCAAACCCCCTTTAAGTATATGGGTAAAATAGATTTTGAAAAGTTATAAAATAGATATATAATTTTCATAAATCAAAGTTTTGAGATATAAGTTATGCCTCTTCAAGGTTTACAACATTAAAGACAAAAAATTATAGAACTTTTCATTAGTTTCGATATTAGTTATTTCAAAGAACTAATATAGAAAGTACTACTTTTTACATGAGTTGCCTTAAACAATTGATGTAAAAAGTAGTGATGTATAATACTACTTGTTTTGCTTTAGCTCTTGTTAGGCCATATGTAAACACTGCATGAAGAACATTATAAAACACTGCATGTTTTACTTAAGCTTTTGTTACATCATTAACAAACACTGCATATTTTACTCAAACTTTAATTACGCCATTGGCAAACACTGCATACTTTTTATTTACAGTCTCAACAGAGATTAAACCTTGAGTAAATTCTAAAATTTCTCCTTTGATAATAAGGATAATCATCTTTATCAATAAAAGTGGCATATTGAAATTTCTTTGAAAAATATTTTGTGCAATGTCTTTGCTTTCATGCACGGACTATTTCAGTTAGTTGTTCCATATGGTCTATGAACCATAAACTTTATAATAGCCTTGCATAATCTTGGGCAAGAATTAGGGTTTGGTAATTTAGCACAACTAAGTTTATTGATTTGATCTATTGTATTTAACTTATTCTCACCATTTAATCACAATGGAATGCAAACACGTGGAAGTCTCCTTTTATGAAATTTTACAATTTATATCTTATTAAAAAATATATTAAATTGTTTATAAAAATGACCTAAATTCACAACATATTTGGTCAACTTTTTTAAATTTTTTCCTTTTTTTAAAGTGTATGATCATCTTATCTAACCTCAATTTAAATAATATGCATGAAATATTTGGTCTATCTTTAATTTTTTTTTCCTCTGTTGTAAAAAATCTAGTGATCTGTTCAACTTGAATTGAAGTGAATGTAATGAAAAAATTAGAGTAGCTAAATTTTTATAGATAACAATTTCATCTTAGTTGTTATTAAACATATATCACAAAAGTAGAAGTTTTTGCCACATTGATAATTGAACTTCTCCTTTCATTCAACAATATGAAAAAATTGGATTTAATAGATTTTTAGATTTCTCACAATGTTAATCATACCACATCATTACTTTCCATGAACATGTGCATGTAGTATCTCAAACGTCTAAAACATTTGCATTTGTAAAATTAAAAAAATTACTTTAGTTGCAATAATTCAAATTTAAGAATAGTAAAATGTTAAAAAATTCATTTTGTTACCTTTTTTTTTTTAGTAATTTAGATATAGATTGATAAAGATTTATTGATAATTTAGAAGAATTGACATGTAATATCACAAGGAACTAATATTTTAAATTATATATATATATTCTATTGATGTGCTTCTTTGTATGTATTAATAAGGATGGATTTATAATATTTGATCATTCCTATCTTGTATTTAAAACTTGGATCAATTATAATTCATTTGATATCATAGTTGATAAAGTTACTTTATATTACTCATTACAATAATGATTGCCTTTGAATTCATTCATGTTTGGAGAATAAGTTTCCACTTGTTTAGAGCTTAATTGAGTTATATTAGACATACATAATCTATCTAGATAATATGTGATATAAACAACTAATTCAATTGTTAAATATTGATCAACAAATCTTTATCACTATATATGTAATTAAAGAATATAAACTTCAAAATGATGTTTAAATTTGATTGGATAATAATCTTAATTTCTTTCACTTAAGTGATTGTAGAATTATTTGTAGGATAACAAATTTGCGATATTGAACCCTTTATTTGACTACTTTATTTATCAAATTAATTGGCTACTTAGCAACTTGTTATATAATATAAATATAAAATTTAAAACATGTTCGCTATACAACTTCCATGCTTCTTTTGAAAATAATATTTTATTATTAAGTTATTTATTAAAATATGCTTCACCTGTGTTATACTTAACAAATAATATAATCAGTATATTGATACTAAAGATCATTTTTTTAAATAATTATATTTTTCATTTTAGATAACTAAAAATAATAAATTTATTATTTTCTTCATATACAAATTTTACTGCCCTCTAATATTACTTGCATGAGATTTGTTCAATGTATTGATGATATTTACTTAAGCAAATGATTGTTTAATTTTACAGTGAAACATGTTCTATATTGCTCCTATATAAAATTGATATGATTATTGATAGGATAATTGTATTAAAGTATACACTTTAATTCTATTTTCTTTTAAGTTTATATCATTTGGTAGAAATATTGATTGAAATAATTATGGTATCATTAATTAAAATTGAGAATTCATTTTTAATATGATAAATAATAATAAAACTACATTGAAGAAACTTAGATTGACAAATTTTCATATAAACATCATAATAAAATTACATTTTAAAAACTAAAACATGAAATAATTTTAAATGATAAACCACATTAGTCATCCTTAATTAAAATATCAACTACTATTTAGTTATTTTTGGAAAAATAAAAAATTACAAATGATTCATTTTTTCAAACCAACTCTTCTGCATAATGTTTTCCAATCCGATCCAATTTTAACTCTTTTGATTTGACTAAAAACTTGCATGAAATTTGTATTTTATATTGTAAACAAAAATGTACTATCAAAATCATAAAAAGAATGTTACAATATCTATATTTTCATGTAATATATATGTATGTGTTTGATTATTTAAATATCTAAAAATATTTAAGTGAAATGTTACCAATTATCTTCTAGTTACCATATAATGAATTAATTTAATTGTGAATAATAGTGATACAAGATAAGTAATCTAAGTTATAAAGTTATTATAAATTTTTAATTAAACATTAAATTTCCCTTATATTTAAGAATAAGCTAATGCATTCCATTTTATTTATAAAATGCTCTTAGTTTAGTTCATACTTGAGAAATAATTTTTTTTACTAGCATCCCATTTAAAATTAAGTACATGTTTATTTTTAATAGGATTTATTATTGTCTATTTGGTGCAAGTTAATGTCAAAACTTAATTAAGAACTCGAGTACGAATCATTTATACCAAAAATGAAAAACAAAACTTTGAAAATAAGTTATATTATTCAATAACTTTTATTATAATTTCAACAAACAAAAATATAAAAAATGTACTTAGCTTTTATGGTCTATTATATTACTAGATGGTGCAAAGGTTTTACCTTTTAAATACAAACTACTTCTTACATTGTAGACTGTTAATAAAATGGAAGAAAAAACATAAAATTCAAGATTGTAGAGTAAAAAAAATAAAAACAAAAGTTATATTATTCAAGATTGTGATGCTTTGATATTATTGCTCTATAGAAAAACTAATTTCATTGTAACTTTTAAAAAGCTTAATTTATATGCAAAAGTTGTGCATGGTAATAATTGAAAAGATTCATTCAATGTGAATTAGATTTAAATATTGGCTGTTTATGCATTTGTTTCAATGGGTATTGGAGATGTCCAAATGCAAAATTATCATTTGCACTCCTAACTATTTGTTACTTTTGTCAATGATTGGAATGAAAAAGTGTTTCAAGTTTAAATATTAATTAGATTAAATGGAATGGTTGTAGCACAACTTACAAATTTAATAAAAACAGAGAATAATAAAGTCTTTTAAAACATAAACACAAGAGTAATAAAAATAACTACTATAACACATATATTTTCTTGAATCAGATGATAATCATTTTTGTGATTATTTATGACATACATTTTCTATACTAATTTGTATGTCATAATACATATATTCTATCATATCAATCAATATGTTACAATACATGTCTCTTAATCGCACTCATTGATGTATTACAACACATATATCTTAGCAGCATTAATCGATATGTTACAATGCATGTATTATAATCATACAATCTCTATACTATATCATATTCATCATAATTTCACATTCATTACACTTTTATATTCATTGCCCCTAAGATCTCTTAAGGACATAATAACATAGATAGCTGTTGGTTAGCCGTAAGAACATGGATACACACGTGTGTTGACCCGACCCCGTTTAGCAAAGGTGTAATCAGGAGTTTAGGTTAGAAAATAAGTGTGAGGCTTGTGGTGTCTTTTCTCTCTATTTTCATTAATTTTTGCGCAATCATGGAAAAACATTCACCATCCTTATTTCCTCCAGATTTCTAATTGCTCCCGTCTTCCATACTCCTAGTGTATCTCTATGACTATTTATACTTATTCCTTTCTCTTTCTCTTTCTCAACATTTCTCATTTCATTCTCATTCTTCTCTATGTCCTTATCATATATCAACATGTCATAATACATTAGTCTTGATTACACAACTTAATGTATTACCATACATGTATTATGAGTACACTTTTTGATGTACCACAAAACATGTATCCTAATAACATCCATCCATATATCTGACTCACATATTACGAACAAATCTCTCATAATTCTTTCATCATGTCATATCATTTCATTTCATATATAAAACTCTTTATTTATTTAATGACAATTAAACACTCTTCATCAATAACCTAATTTAACCTATTTCAACATACCTTAGTTATTAACAAACATTCAGCTAATACAAAAGATCCTCAAACAATTTCACACCACACAGATCAATACAATGTGTTGAAGGTTTGACACCTTTGGACTTAGACCAATTGTACAATCTGACATACATACTTTTTCAGTAATAGCAAAGTCGTATATCCTAAAGTTCAATATCACTTGTTCATATATAAATAATAGTAAAATCTAAAAATTTCTTAGAAGCTTAGTTGCTTATCTTTTCACTATAAAATTTTATCTAAATGATCTTACGATTAAATTATTTGTTCCTCATATACAAAATTTCAGTTTTAGTAATATAATTTAGAGAATCATTGGAGTTTTATTACCTAAAATGAAATGCCAAAGTTAGGGTTTAAAAAGGAGTTTTCTCACAAGAAATCTATTTTCTACCCCCCATGATTTTACAAAAAAACCTTACAGTTTCATTACTTAGAATCAAGTAGTTGAGTTTTCTATATTAAACTACATAAATGAGACTTAGGGTTCGGGATTTAATTCCTTTACCTAGAAATGGGTCTCTCAGATCGAGTTTTTCTAGAGATCTAAGGAAAAGGCATAATGTCCCGGTAGAGAATAGCTACCGAATCAAAAAAATTAGGTGTTGTCATATAGCTTTGTATTAGCTAAGTTCACGAGTTAGAGATAAGCAGACTCGAACTGTTGACATATGTCGCAGGGTAAACCATCACCTTTCAGGCCTCGACTGATTCTACCATAGAGGCCAACGATAGACAATAACTCTCCCCCAAACACAACTTACAACTTTCATCGTATTGTACTCTCCAAAGAACAACTCTTCTCAAAATCTCAAGGGTTAAGGTTTCATTGAGTATGACATAGTACAAATCTTTAGATCAAATAAAATGGAGAAATAAGAATGAAGTTGAAGCACCAAGCTCAAAGAAACTTACTTGGATCTGAATGGTTGAGCTCCCAAGCCCAGATTTGAAAGAAGATTAAAATTTGGAGGATGATTTCTGAGAAGAGAGGGTGAGAGATCAGAGAAAATAGAGGGAAGGTCGAGATTTCCAATTTAAAATCTAAGTTTTCTAAGTTGAAAGCTCTTAAATACTCTTTAACTCGCAATATTATCGCTACAACGAACCCCTATCTCACTGCAGCGAAAAAAATCAGACAAAATTTTTCTTTACTATGTGTCATTCTAACTACAGCAAGAGCTCCTCGCTACAACGAAAGATTCTCCCTACCGTGAAAAAGTATTAGAATGCCTGATTCTAGACACTCTTTCTTGCTACAGTAAAAGGTATCTCGTTCAAGCGAAATACTCTGCACCAAAACTCCTATTTTTTCATATAAGGGTCACAAATTTGAGGGTGTTATAGAGACTTTTCTTTCTACTTTTAAGCATTGAACAATAAAATAAATGTATTGTAGTACTAAAAGTGGAAACACACATTCTAAACTAAAAAATAAATTAATTAATAATTCACGATGAAAGGAAGAAAAAGTGAGATAAAACCTAAGTTACTATTAGAAAGGTACACTGTTAACTACTGCTCCTATTAAATAATAAAAATGCATAACTAAAAAATAATAATAAAAAGATTCATGAATTATAAATATTCTATAAATCATATCTAAACCAAATAAATGAGATGAAATCGTTAATCTTTGCTACTATTGAAATGGGGTTAATGCAATGGTACCAATTAAGAGTATTGTAGGCGCGCTTTGGACTCTGCATAGCATAGAAAACCGATAGAAGCAATTTAAAGGAGAAGACGAGGTAGGATAATTTAATTTTTATTGTGCCTATCCGAATGAGTTCTCACCTTGGAATTCACATTAGATTAACAATTAATAAATATTCTAATACAATATGCCAACGTACATGAAGAATAGTAAATGACTTTGCTAGCTAATGATTACTTAATATTTAAAAAATTTAAATAAATTATGAAATAATTTTTCTAAAATTAGAAAAGATGATAACAAAAATTGTCAAAGAACTTTCATTAAATTTTTCACAAAATAAATTTACAAATAATATATAGTGTTAAAATCAAATATTAAACTTGAATAATTATATCACATAACAACTTTTTGTAAAATGTAATAGTAATTAATTTAAAAGTAATATCACACAAATTATCTTATATTATCATATATTAAATTTTATATAATATGTCGTCTAAAAATAATATTTATTTATATTTAAGAGATATATTATATGTTAAAATAAATTAATGAGATAAAATATTTATTTATTTTATTTTTATATAAAATTATATAAAAATAATATACAATAAAAATATTTAAACTAATAGTTAAATTAATTAATATTAATTTTATAAAAAAATTATCAAATAATATAAGTGTTTAAATTGATACTTGATATGAATAAATTTTACATCTCTCTCACACACACACATATATATTTATTTATGCATATTTTTTTAAAATATATGTTAAGAACATATTTTTAATATATTTATTAAAATAAAAAAATATAATAAATAAAAAATAAAAAGACAATTACATTATTTTTAATAAATTTTAATTAATAACTAAAAATATATTAAAAACTATATTACTAGCTGAAAACAAAATTCCCATAAATTTTCTTCTAATAATAAAAAAGGTGAAAAAGACGTAAGGGATTGAATGACAATTATTTGTCTCCGGCGGTGCAATGCTGCGTGTGCACTGCTTTAACAACAACGCGCTGAAAATATTCAACTGCGAAAAGCGAAGCTCCAAAACGAAACGTTTCGTTTCACCAAACTTGAAGAAAAACAGAGAGGCGTCATCGTACTCATTTTCACAAAAATGTACTCACAATTAATCCCAATCTATTTGTTGCCTTCCAAAATCAAATTTCATCGTTAACCTATTATTCATTCTAATTCCACGCCATGATTCATCAAACCCCAATTTTCTCTGTAAAATAATACATCATTTAATTTTCGATGCCAATCGATGCTTCAACCTCATCGATCTCGCGTTTTTCTATAACCTGAGGTGTTTTTGGAATCTGGGTTCGAAGAAAGTTACGATTTTGGGTTGTGGGTATCGGGATTGGGATTCGAAGGGAAAAATGAGTAACCAGAAGAAGAGGAATTTTCAGATAGAGGCGTTTAAGCACCGCGTGGTGATGGATCCGAAATACGCCGACAAGACATGGAAGATTCTAGAACATGCAATTCACGAGATTTACAACCACAACGCTAGTGGTCTCAGTTTCGAAGAGCTTTACAGGTTCTTCTCTTTCTCTCGTTTTTTTTTTCCCTGTTGTTTTCCGTTAATTTGGTTTTTCTTCGTTGTTTTGGGAAAAGTTGTTTAGCTGCTATTAATTGATGTATGTTATCTTGATCTTAATATGGTTAGGATTTCATTTGGTGATTAGGAATGTGCATTTTTTGTTTTTAAATAAAAGGATTGTTCAAATTAGAGTAAGAAAGCGAGTTCTATTGTTTTTCTGGTTTGATTTTCATGGGTTGTTTGTTGTTAGGTTAAGGTGTTGTCTATTGCTTGTGCATGTCCACATTTGGAACGGTTATTGAGTTTGTGATGGAATTGTATAATTTAAAGTACTGTACCCATATGTCTGAGAAAGTCGATTTGCTGCTCAATTTTTTGGTGTTGGGGATCAGCTGCTGTACATGGCTATGATGTTGCAATTGGTTGCTTTCATTGCTTGATTTGATTTGTGTTACATAGCCATTACATAGTTATTAATCTTGAATAGTGACGTATAGCTGCTACTCCCAAAAACTCTATGGCTGTATGTGGATGGCTGCTATTCTGATGGTTTTAGTAGACGTTATATATTTTTTAGGTGCTTCTTGTATACCCTCTTTAAATAATTATTCTACGTGTGAGAGAGCACAAATTACCTATTTTTTTATTATATATTATAGAAGCTCAAAATTTTTACAAAGAAAAAAAAAGCTAGTCAAAATTCACGATATAGTCATAATTAGCAATAAAAAGACATAACTGCAAGATATGAGGTTTGAGTTCGATATTGGAAAAATGAGGTTCTAATGTGAGGTTTATAAGGCGGCCCTTCAACTACAATGGCTTACTTTTGTGGTTTGATTCTCTTGAGGTTCTTACCTCTTTTCTTGATGTTTCGTGATGGCATTATTCTATAATTAGTAATTTTAGTGGGCTTAATATTGTTGGTTAAATGTGGTGAGCTGGCACCACACTTTTTCATTAACAAAAAGTTAGTGCTATGTACAGGTGGCTTGTTTTTCGGTTTCTTGTTAGCATTTCAAATCATAGCATATATGGTGTGCAAAAGTGACTTTTAGGTAATGAGAATATTCACCAATCATCTCTCTTAATTTCTTAGTGTTTTCTCTCTCTGTGATCATCGGAAGGTTATTCTATTTTGATTTTCCCTGTTCACTAAGTTGGGTACAACAGAATTAATTAAAGTTCACTGCATCCAAATATTCCTATCACAATTGGTATCAGATTTCGATCCTTGATACGTTTCCATGGCTGATGAAACGAGATCCCATTCAAGCATCCAAGAGGTGGAACACACTTTGACTCGGAAGATCAATGACTCAATTGCTGCAATGCAGGGCAAGATAGATAAGCTTAATGCTTGTTTAGCTGAAATTAAAACCTTGCTCACTGCTACACACGTTAGTTCATCCACTGGTGACCACTCCAAGAGCCACCAGGAGGTGCATCATTTTGAGCAATCTGCCAATCAGCAAACGTCTCTTGGGCCACACTCTGGCCAAACTAATTCATATCACCAGAACTTATATGCTACACACATTTCTAATATTGAGTTTCCCCAGTTTGACGGCACTAGACTCAAGGAATGGTTATACAAATTTGAGCAATTCTTCTCTCTCAACAACACCCCTTGGAGTCCAAAGTCCTTCTAGCTTCCATGCATTTGGATGGTAGTGCGCTGCAATGGCATCTCAATTATATGAGGTCCAAATTTAACATCTACCCTAGGTGGCCTGAGTACATTTCAGATATTACATTGCGATTTGGTGCTGTTTATGAAGATCCGTTGTCTACTCTAATTCACGTCAAACAAGTGGGACAAGTGCACGATTATATTGAAACGTTTAAATTAGCTCTAATCCAAATAACCTTACCCCCAGAACATTCTTTAAGCATTTTCTTGGCTGGCTTAGAACATAAAACACTAATGCATGTCAGGATGTTTAACCCCGCCACCGTTGCTCATGCATCAAATCTGGCTAGACTCCACAAAGCATGCCAACCCATCTCCAAACACTACCCTAACCCACCTTCCTTCTCCACCCAATCATTAGGAACTAAATCCAGTCCAACCACATCTAAACCACCTATATTACCCAACCCCATCACCAACCTTGTGACAAAACCCATCCTAAACAAACCACCTTGTTCCTACAATGTTGCTGAAATGGCTGATAGGGGAGTTAAAGGTTTATGCATGTTCTGTGATGAAGTCTTTACTCTTGGCCATCAACTCAAACACAGGAGAGCTCAGTTGTTTGTAATGGAGCTTGATGATGATGATGATGCTGACGCGGTTGACCAAGAGATTGTAGTTGACAAAGACCCTGAGACGGCGGCTGTTCAAGCATCCACCGATACCCCTCAATTGTTCATGAATGCTTTATCTGGGGCCTCGACCTATCAAACATTGCAGATCACAGGATTATATAATCGAAAACCACTTCATATTCTCATCGATAGTGGAAGCACTCATAATTTTGCAGATTTGGAGTTGGCCAAAAAAAATGGGGTGCAAACTAGAGCCTATCACTCCTTTGTCTGTGATAGTAGCTAATGGGACAAGGATTGATGCTCAATTTGTATGCAAGGATTTTCAATGGCTCCTTCGACAGACCTCATTTAAATGAGGTTATGGTCCTACCATTAGGGTGTTGTGATTTGGTGTTGGGTATCCAATGGCTTTTCTACTTTGTGACCCATTATATGGGACTTTAATGAATTTTTTGTTGTTGGGGGAAAAAGATTTGTATTAGGAGGTGCCACCTCCTCCGCTGCTAAGCTCATTAATAATAAGACATTAAGTCAAGCCGTGCAACAAAGTGCTCAATTATGCTTTTTGCTTCCTGGTTTTGCAGAGTATTTTTTGGGGATTCCAACTTGTCTCAGCTTTTCCACATAGAGTACCCCACCATTACCGAATCAAGTTGTTTCTCTTCTTGAGGAGTTTCAGGACATCTTTTCAAAGCTTACCCAGCTGCCTCCGCCTCAGGGCATTTTTGATTATGGGATACCCTTGAAGGAAGGGTCTATTCCAATCAATCAACGACCTTATAGATATTTCGTACTCCAAAAGACTAAAATTGACGTATTTGGGAAGGAAATGTTGGATCAAGGCATCATTCGCTATAGTAATAGCCCTTATGCCTCACCTATTATTATTGTATGCAAAAAAGATGGGTCTCGGAGACTATGTGTTGATTATAGAAAGTTGAATGTGCAAACAATGAAAGATAGGTTTCCTATGCCATTAATTGAGGATTTAATGGATGAATTGGGTGGTTCAGCCATCTACTCCAAACTTGATTTGAGATTCGGTTATCACCAAGTTCAGTTAGCGAAAGGAGAAGAGTTTAAAATAGCATTCTGGACATTTTGAGTATCTTGTGATGGCATTTGGACTCACGAATGCTCCAACGTCTTTCCAATCCCACATGAATGTTATTTTTCAAGAGTTTTTATGTAAGTTTGTGATTATTTTCTTTGATGACATTTTGGTCTACAGTCCTTAGAAGCCCATATCCCTCACCTCAAAGCAGTGTTCCTTATCCTTCGAAAGCATCAACTATTCCTCAAAAAGAGTAAGTGTTCTTTTGCAGCAGACAGAGTTGAATATTTGGGTCACTTTATATCTAAATGCGGTGTCTCCACTGACCCCTCCAAAATGGTGCACAGTGGCCTCAACCTTCCAATTTGAAGCAATTATAGAGATTTCTTAGTTTAGTAGGGTATTATAGACTTTTTATGAAAGATTTTGGCAAGATTGCTCGCCCGTTTAACTAACATGTTAAAAGAGAAAAACTTTAATTGGTCTACAGTGTCCCTTGAGGCATTTAGGATGCTAAAACATGCTTTAACATTTGCTTCTGTACTCGCATTCCCTGCTTTTTCTCAGCATTTTGCAGTGGAGACTGACGCTGTTGGGAACGGCATAGGGGCTATTCTAATGCAGAATATGCATCTGTTGACTTATATCAGTAAGGTGTGAGGACCAAGACAACAAGCCTTGTCTGAATACGAGAGAGAATTGTTGGATGTTATTTATGCTGTGTAGAAGTAGGGTGCATATTTGTCCCACAATCATTTTACAATAAAGACAGACCAGAAAAGTCTCAAATATTTACTTAAACAATGACTGCACACCCCTTTCCAATAGGTTTGGGTAACTAAATTAATGGGATTTGACTTTGACATACACTACAAAGAAGGGAGTGCTAATGTCGCAGTTGATGCTTTATCAAGAAGACCAAATGCTGAGTTGTTATCAATTATCTTCAGTAAAATGGAACTAGGATTATTTGATAAAATTAAAGACTCATGGATGGCTGATTCTAAGCTGCAGCAGTTGATTGAAGAGCTACAACATCAATCTAATAAGCATCCTAAGTTTTCAAGGTACAAGGGTGAGTTGTGTAGAAGAGGAAAACTGGTGGTGGGTGACATAATTGATCTCAAGATGCAGATTCTTCAGTGTCTGCATAATTCCTGTATTGGTGGCCATTCAAGTAGGGATGCCATGCCTACACGAGTTAAATCCTTGTTTTACTAGAAGGGCATGACAAAAGATATACATCACCATGTGCGAACTTGCGATGTTTGTCAAAGATGTGAACCAGACTTGGCAGCAACTATTGGACTTTTACAACCTTTGCCCATTCCCAATTGGATCTGGGAAGATGTTAATATGGATTTTATAGAGGGATTACCACCTTCTTATGGCAAGCAGGTTATTTTTGTCGTAGTTGACAGACTAAGCAAGAGTGCTCATTTCCTTGCATTGTCACATCCTTACACTGCCTCTGATGTGGCTCAGGTGTATCTTGATAATATTTTCAAACTCCATGGTCTTCCTAATACCATCACTAGCAAGGATCCTATTTTTTAAGCAAGTTCTAGGAGTTATTCCAACTTCAAGGAGTGGACTTGAACAAGTCAACTGCATATCACCCACAATCAGATGAGCAAACTAAAGTTGTCAACAAATGTTTAGAGACTTACTTAAGATGCATGTATTTGAATAAACTTTCGTCTTGGTATAAGTGACTACCTTTGGTTGAATGGTGGTATAACACCAATTATAAAGGTTCCCAGAGGCTATTCTTGAGCAAAAAATGGTGAAAAGAGATAGAGTGGCTACCACTAAGGTTCTTGTCAAATGGCATGGATTACCATCTCAGCACGCAACTTGGGAGTTTTACTATAACTTATTGCAAAAGTAGTCTGCTTTTAATCCTTAAGGACAAGGACAATCTTTAAGAAGGGGTATTGTGATGGCATTATTCTATAATTAATAATTTTAGTGGGCTTAATATTGTTGGTTACATGTGGTGAGCTGGCACCACACTTTTTATGTAACAGAGAGTTAGTGCTATGTACAAGTGACTTGTTTTTCGATTTCTTGTTAGTATTTCAAATCATAGCATATATGGTGTGCAAAAGTGACTTTTGAGTAATGAGAATTTTCACCAATCATCTTTCTTAATTTCTTAGTGTTTTCTCTTTCTGTGATCATCAAAAGGTTATTCTATTTTGATTTTTCCTGTGCACTAAGTTGGGTACAACGTAATTAATTAAAGTTCCCTGCACCCAAATATTCCTGTCACATGTTTCTTTAAGCCTTTTTCTTTTCTTTCAATCAAATCTTTCTCCCTACCATCTTCTCTCCCCTTTTCTCCTCTCTCTAGATTTTCCTCTTAAAAAAACTAAGTTTTCATGGGCCTTTGTCCATAACAGAGAGAGCATTTAAAAATTTATAATGTTGCCCATGGAGCTTTCTGTTTTCTATTTTGAGTTTTTTCTCCCAATGAAACATTCTGTGGGTGCGGAACACTCCATGGTCAAACTGCAGAGCTTAGTGTTTTCTTACCTCCTGATTTCCTTCTTTCAGAAAACTGTGGGTGTGCAATATTGCATGTGGCAACCAAAAAAGCTTACTAGTTCATCCTTTTTGGGATATCATTGCTTACAAAAATTTCCATGACTCTTCTAAGCTTGGTTCTTCACATTTGGAGCCTCTCTAAAGCTGAATTTTTACCTACAAGTGCACACAAAACTCAAGAAATATTAATCTATACTAAAAGAGACATAAATGACATGCTAGTCATTACCAAAAGCATGAAAATACATGAAAAACTATATGTAAATGGTATGTGATTTGCTCATGCATCACTTGCCTTGATTAAAGTACGTACTGAACTAATAGATTATTTTTGACATATAAGATGAATTTGGTTGTAAATTTTCCTTCTGGGCATGCACTCATCAAGAGGGAAAACCTTGGCATAATGGTATGATGCACCCTTGTGACCTAGAGGTCACAGATTCAGATAATGATAAACAGCCTCTTTGCTAGTAGGGGTAAGCCTGCATGAATCTGCCCTCACTAGACCTGACTAGTCAGAATCTTGTGCACTAGGTTACCCTGTACATGTACAGATTAAAAGATCTTTTGCTTATTTTTCTTTCCATATTTGGTAAAACCCTATGTTTCTAATTTTGCTCTTTTTATTTCTGTGTGGATTTAGAAATGCATATAATATGGTGCTTCACAAATTTGGTGAGAAGCTTTACTCTGGGCTGGTTGCAACCATGACTGCACATCTCAAAGATATAGCTCAATCTGTTGAAGCTGCTCAAGGAGGGTCTTTTCTGGAAGAGCTGAACCGGAAATGGAATGATCATAACAAGGCATTACAAATGATTCGAGACATACTAATGTACATGGATAGGACTTACATCCCAAGCACCCAGAAGACTCCTGTTCATGAACTCGGGCTGAACCTGTGGAGAGAAAATGTCATTTATTCCAGCCAGATCAGGACTCGGCTATTGAATACGCTTCTGGAGTTAGTACAAAGTGAACGCACTGGTGAAGTTATTGATAGAGGGATTATGAGAAATATAACAAAAATGCTGATGGATTTAGGTCCTTCTGTTTATGGACAAGAATTTGAGGCTCCTTTTCTTCAAGTTTCAGCTGAGTTCTACAGGGTAGAATCCCAGAAATTCATTGAGTGTTGTGATTGTGGTGATTATCTGAAGAAAGCTGAGAGGCGTCTGAATGAGGAAATGGATAGAGTGAGCCATTACTTGGATCCCAGGACTGAAAAGAAGATTACTAATGTAGTGGAGAAAGAGATGATTGAAAATCACATGCTTAGATTAATCCATATGGAGAATTCTGGCTTGGTGCATATGCTTTGTGATGACAAATATGAAGATTTGGGTAGAATGTATAACTTGTTCCGTCGTGTTACTGATGGTCTTTCAAAAATACGAGAAGTGATGACTTCACACATGCGAGAATCAGGTAAACAGCTTGTTACTGATCCTGAAAGGTTGAAGGATCCAGTTGAATTTGTGCAAAGGCTCTTAGACGAGAAAGATAAATATGACAAGATTATAAACTTGGCATTTAACAATGACAAATCTTTCCAGAACGCTTTGAATTCCTCATTTGAATATTTCATCAACTTGAATCCTCGTTCTCCAGAGTTCATTTCACTATTTGTAGATGATAAACTCCGGAAAGGTCTAAAAGGGGTTAGTGAGGATGATGTTGAGATTACTCTTGACAAGGTGATGATGCTATTCCGATACCTGCAAGAGAAAGATGTTTTTGAGAAGTATTACAAACAGCATCTAGCAAAGCGACTGTTGTCTGGAAAAACAGTTTCTGATGATGCAGAGAGAAGTCTCATAGTTAAGCTTAAGACAGAATGTGGTTACCAATTTACATCTAAATTAGAGGGAATGTTTACAGACATGAAAACCTCTCAGGACACAATGCAGGGCTTTTATGCCTGCCATCCTGAACTAAGTGACGGCCCTACGCTCACTGTCCAGGTTCTTACAACAGGGTCTTGGCCAACTCAGTCTAGTGTCACATGTAACTTGCCGGCAGAAATGTCTGCACTGTGCGAGAAGTTTCGGTCATTTTACCTTGGCACCCATACTGGCAGGAGATTGTCCTGGCAAACTAACATGGGCACAGCAGACTTAAAAGCAACCTTTGGGAAGGGTCAGAAGCATGAGTTAAATGTTTCTACTTACCAAATGTGTGTTCTCATGCTGTTTAACAATGCTGATAGACTTAGCTACAAGGAGATTGAGCAAGCAACCGAGATTCCTGCTTTGGATCTTAAGAGATGCCTGCAGTCATTGGCTTTAGTCAAGGGAAGAAATGTTCTTAGAAAAGAACCTATGGGTAAAGACATTGGTGAGGATGATGTTTTCTTTGTTAATGACAAGTTCAGTAGCAAACTGTACAAGGTAAAAATAGGAACTGTGGTTGCACAAAAGGAATCTGAACCTGAAAAACAGGAAACCCGACAAAGAGTGGAGGAGGACAGGAAGCCGCAAATTGAAGCAGCAGTAGTGAGAATCATGAAATCGAGGAAGCAACTCGATCATAACAATCTTATAGCTGAGGTCACGAAGCAGTTGCAATCACGTTTCCTAGCAAATCCAACAGAGGTAAAGAAACGGATTGAGTCTCTCATTGAGAGGGACTTTTTGGAGAGGGATGATAGTGACAGAAGATTGTATCGATACCTTGCCTAGAATTGGTAAACTTGTTTGTTTCAGTGATCATGGTGTATCTCATGAACCAGGTGATAAATTACCTTCACATAGCTGCATTGATTTTATTGTATATTAATTTGTTTTCCAATTCGTTGTGATGTTTCACCTTGTTATGTTACGGCATGTTTTTCTTGAATGCCATTAAGGTAATTGTTACCGTACACCTTCAGCTACCTGAATCTGTTACTTGCAAAAATACGGGTTAGTTTGTTTTCATTTCATGATGACTCCGTGTTTGTGTGGCGCTAAATCAGGAAAAAGATTCCAAAATTAATTAAGGAATAAATAAAGGAAAAGAGTATAATGTAATATCTAGGGCATGGAGGACAGGTTTGTCTTCTCAATCTCATCATTTGTGACTAATTTGCAAACAGTGCAGGAAAAAATAGTTAAGCTTTCAGTCAGGGGGCATTTGAAAAAGTTTGACTTTCCATTAGAGCTTTTTAGCTAATCAAAAGTAGCTCAACAAATTTTTTTAAACTTGTTTTATTAAGTTCCATGGTAAAAATTGTGGCATATGTCATCATGGAATTAGAGTTTGTTGAATTAATGTTTAATTAAACTGTTTATCCAAATCCATTTTGTTAAGCATTTGGTTTGAATAGTGAAATCATAATTTCTTATTAACTAACGAGATGTCACAGACCACATTGGCTCCTAGTTAATTGCTTTGTTTCAACTCCTAATACACAGAATAGATCACAAAATGTAGTATCAGGAATCCAAAATATTCCAAAAGCTTAATACGCAATATTTCTCTCGGCTTAAGCAATCCCGTCAATTCATAAAGCTGATGAAATGTAGTATCACTAATCCAGAGTAATACAAATAGGTCCAAATAATTAATGCAAACTGGACAGTAGTAACTAGTAAGTTCCATAACAAGAGCACTATTTCCTGACAACTACATCACTGAAGCTGATCAAATGAAAAATCTCTGCCACTGTTTCAGTTGAAAGATGCCATAACTTGAATTATTTTTCAGAAGTAGCGCGAGAAATTTAACAGAAACAGAGTACAACGGAAAACAGACATAAGAAGAGTACCACACGGGACAATGACTGTTTCAGAGAACAATTTAAAAGAAGAGTAGCAACAAAAAAAAGAGTACAACAGAGAACTGGCATAAGAAATGTGAAATAGATTAGCAAGATTGTACGGTGTTTAAATGGTGTCAGCATCAATGATTACATTTTTTTTACTTTCCACCCATTGATAAGGCTTTGGTTGTTTTTAATTTTTTATTGTTGTATTAATGATTACATTTTAAGCATGAAGCACGAGACGATGTGACTGCCAAGCAACATTAAGAAGGAAAGGACAATAATTTTGTAGGCTTAGTTTATTTGCAATTTAATTGCTCAAGAGATATAACTTCAGGCAATTTAATTGATATAGGCAATTCCTTCCTCGGCAATGGCCTTGAAATCAGCAATCTCACTCACATTCTTCTCCTTAGTCTTGTTAGCACTAGCAAATGGTTCTAGTGCTGGCAAAATTGCAATCTACTGGTGCCAGAATCGTAATGAGGCTTTTGCCATAGGGAACTATGATTATGTGATCATATATCCTTAATGGGTATGGCACTGCCAAACAAGGCAATAGAATGTACATAACTGCAGCTCCTCTGGTATCCCTGCCACTAAGAAATTCTTGGTGCTACCAGCTTGCCCTGACGCAGCAAGAAGTGACTTCATTCCTGCTTTCGATCTTACTTCCAATGTGCTTCCACTCATTAAGGATTCTGCTAAATGTAGGGCTGTTATGCTGTGGTGTAGCTTTCATGATGCTCAAAGTGGATATAGCTGAAGAGCCATGTGTAATATTCAAACTCATCCTTCACCAGTATGTAGGTTGTAGGGAAAAACTCTTCCAAAGTGAGTTTATTTGTAAAGTGAAAAAGGTCAAAAGTTATTTACCTTTTAATCGTTATGGGTTTAATACTATGTGTATTTTAAATTAAATAAATGATAAATAATACTATACTTTATAAACTCACTTTAAAATAATCTTATTCATAATTTCTGATAAACAAATTCATTTTAAAATACTTTTACTTATAATTTGTAATATATACTTATGTACTGCTAAATGTTCAAATATTTATACTAAGACATGACACATGTTTAGTTCAAATCTTGATAATATAATTTTTTTCTTTTTTATGAGACATACTTGTACGTGATATGAAGAATGTTAGCAACACATTCTTAAATATATTTTCTTTAACATACTCTTAATTATTAATTAAAAATTATTAAAAATTAAAAAAATATAAAAAAATATTAATTAAAGAATAAAAAAAATAAGACCTACATAATTTTTATAGTTTTTAATAAATTTGAACTAATAGTAAAAAGTATGTTACAAAGAATATATTATTAACATTATTCTACTTAGTATATATATAAAGTACACGATTATGAACACATCAAAATTTAATTATAGAAAAAGGTATATGGCTTTGTGTAACTATCGGAATTAAGTGCCATTATTAGGTATGCCCTGTAAACTTTATAGATCATTTTTTTTTCTTGTTTTCCAAAAAGAGAATTTTATAATGATTAGACTATTCTCCCCTTTCTCTCAATTTCCATTTTCCTTTTCCTACCTAATCAAACTCGTTCATCTTTCTAAAATGTGAGACGTAAATCTGTTATTTTTTCTTATTATAATAGATGTTTTCACAAAAATTTACAGATATTTCATTCTATTTGTATTTTAGGTTTTATATAACTTTGCCATGCTTCTCCAATGAATTCATACTTCATAACAGAAATTATATTAGCTCATTAAAGCTAGCTGTGAAATGGATCTGAAGAGCTTTTCAGGCAACAGCTAAAAGCACAGAATAAAACAAAGCAATTTTTTATTTTTTGGCATGGGGACACGTTACAGAAACAAAATTTCTCTTCAACAAAAATCTTAATAAAATGAAAGGCAATTTACAGTTTTTATGACCTGCCACTAGCCAATACCCTCTTTGACTTGGGAGGGGAAGGAGGACCTGTTACATGTTTACACAAACAGAAAAGAAAAACTATTCTTACATGTTAGCAAAATCACCTCATCCTTCATACTAAAATGAAACATGAGGAAGCTGAACAAACTAAAACCTTGATCAACTTTCCCTAAGAACTTCCACTGAACCCCACAGTGGAGTAAAATCCTTGGCCACAAAAATGCACCTCAATCACGCTTTAACCGTGGTCACGCAAAGAATAAAATTCCATTGTGCTGCAAGTAATTGAATTTGGATTTGTCTCTCTTTGGTCCAGCTTAAAACATACATGAACGTTGAGACTAGTCAAGCTGGAAAGGATGTCAATTATGATGACCTGTGCCTGTAGCGTGCATCCCTTCACATATGATATATGAGCTTGAATAAGAAAGAAGACCAAGAGCGGGCGTGGTGGGAAGGTACAAAATAAGCTGAAAATTGGAAAGGTTAAGTTTCACTCTGTGGTCATGGTAGGGGTGGAAAATGAAGTTACATCCCACTTTTTAACTCATTTAATATCGATTTCCCCACAGATTCTCAATTTACAGAATTAATGAGATAGTTCCTCAAGTCTTATCAACTAGAGGAAGCTAATTCATCAAAGAAGACAGTTAGCATGATAGCATATAAAGAAAAAGAGAATGCATTCTTATGATACTTGAAACAATCAAAATGAAGGTCAACTCGAAAGAAAAGGCACCTTAAAGAGCCAGAACTGATCAAGTATTCTCTGGCGGAGATGAAACTGCCCTGTGTCGGAATAGCTTCACTAATGCTCTGCGTTCACAATCCTGCATAGATTGATGATGAACACACTTTATCAGTTGATCTGACATGATTAGACAAAAAACTTTCATCTAAATAAAAATAAATTGTTTTAATTAATGAGAGGAAGAACCCTGTCTGTGTCACTGAATTAAGATGACAGAACAATACGACCATTAGGTATGCCAGACTCCGAAAACCTAAGTGACTTGCAGAGGCTTGAAATTTAAAGGATCAAGGAGTTTTAGGCAGTAAAATTTTTTATAAATTTCCAAAATTTATTTTTATTCAGAGTGAAAGAAGTTTGCAATTAGCAGTCGAACAGGATATCATTGTCCAATTCGAACGAATAATAGGCCTTTGTCAAGATTAATTCCTCTCATTCATGAGAAAAAGAGAATACTCTCTCTCTCTCTCTGTCTGTGTGTGTATTTGCTTGTGTGATGAGAGAGGGAGAGAAAAGCAAATCTTGACCATACAACTCGGTATAGATTATCAAGATTTACAGGTAAACGTCATATGACCACTTATAAATGTCAAATGACTTTATGATGTAATCTTGACTATTCATGTGAGATTCAATGGTCTAATTTTGCTTCTCTGACTCATGTATAATTTAAAAATAGCCCCCTCGCTTTTTATGGAAACACTGTATGTGTGCATGTGTATATACAAATTGTGTAGAAATTCACCTTGAACATATATAGCTGAAATGGTCTCTCTGGATTCATTCTCCTGAGTTTCAAGTAAGTATAAGCAAAGCTTAGTTGATCACGAGATGTAAATCGATCAACTTCATTGAACCAAAGACAAGAAAATAAATTTGACATTGGTGTATGTGCCCTAATTATCAAGGAACCCTCGGGAACATCTGCAAGGCAAAAGAATCAATTGTTGGAATTTTATTATGCACAAGCAGACCCAACAAAAATTCCAAAATGAAGAAAGATGCAAAGGAGACGCACAACTTGGAAGAGGATTATTTGGGTTTGATGGGTCAAACTTGGGGAGGCCATCAGACTGGTAAAAGTTAAACTGTTCGTCAATTGCTGTATGGTTGTATTTATTTAAGCGCTTATTTTGGAGAACCTCCTCCCAGACATTGTGGCGATCATAGTGATTTGAAATGGCATATTCTGCCTTCCTTTGCCACAAAAAATATTCAATGATCAGCATAGGGTCAGAGTTGAGTCGCATCTTGCTGTCAAGCCAAATTGAATACCTACCAAGCAATGATTTTTAAACAACATTAAAGGAGGAATAAAAGGATAGAAATTTTGGAAGCTAGACCAGTTTGCTAGAACTACCTAGAATTTGGGAAGAGACGGTGTGATAAAAATTTTGGCACCTTGCCAGTTCTCCGCATGTCTTCATATGGCAAGTTTTTTACAATAACTATTTTCCATAGGCCAATGTACCCTCTCTCATCAGGACTGTTTCCTTCTGATGAAAGTTTGGAGAGTGTTACATCATCCATGAACATAACAAAACAAACATTGCTCTTTGAATATGTACTGATCTGCATTGCAGCAAAGAAACATATATAATATTTTCTAAATTATTAACATATGGTTTGTAAAGCAGACATAATGCATTAACAATTAATAGAAATACCATAATCATATAATTCAGGTTGATATATTTAAGTTCCAGTGTCTACTACTACATAGCATAAAATACCAAATATTGTAGAAATATTTATTTCAAGGAAAGGTCATACTGATAATACCAATAAACAAATACATGATTAAATATCACCATGAACAATGTCAGCAATATTCTTAGAAAACCAAATCTAGCATATCACAAAAGTTTTGATGTATCAGAATGACAAATTTGTGGAATGAACTTTCATTTGAGAGAAAACCAAGTGTCTGCATTTCGACAAGTTTCTTGTCTCCTATTAGTTTTGTTATTATTTTGTACTGCTCCATTGTTTATTACTTTTCAAAGTAACACAGATCGTTGGATTCAATTTCTTCTGTATACATATTACTCTTCAGCCTCCAATATTTAAAATTTGAATCACTCAATTAAACTAACATAATGATTTTTCAGTGTCATTTCAGATGTTGTTGATATCAAACAGAACCTTGACTTAAGACTTTGTTTTTATTATGGCTAACATACCAAAAAGCAAAAAAACATTTTAAAAGAATTTGCAGAATTACCAGTCGACTTGTAGGCCTCCGGAGAAAATCAGAGCTTCCAAAAATGCAAGAAGAAACTGCAATCTTACAGCTGAACATGTATGCCTTATCTTTTTCATTTATATCAAATCCAGTGCTTGAATATCCAGGTGGCCCCTTGACAAAACCACAATTGAGTGTCTGGTTTTTTGCATAAAATGAATTTTCTCTTTCCTCTAGAGTCTGATGTCCTCCAAATCGAGGTTCAAATAAATCAATTTTGGATGTTTTTTCTTCATGGTCAACGTACTTTAGAGAGAACCATGTAAAGTTCATATAATTTTTGGGTTCAACAAGGCCATCTACTGATTCCCGAAATCCAACTTCACACGGAAAATCTGAAGGATTGAAATTCAAGGACAATATTGGAGGCAAAGAATCTAGTTAATTGTAGAGTCAGCAAAGTGAGGAACATATTAATCCAAACAATTATGACAGATCACAAACGATGTTGGTTTAGTCAATAAAATTCAAGCATTAGCAAGGGATTGGTAACCATGAAGTTATAAATCCCCAGAGGTTTGTTCTTTTTCATTTAGTAAGAACATACTCTCTTAACACATTCTTAGTCATTGACTACAATTTATTAAAAACTACAGAAGTATGAGACAAAATCATTAAATTAAACGTGAGATCACATAAATTTTGTAGTTTTAAAAAAAAATTAACCAATAACTAAGTGTATTAGAAAAAGTGTGATGCTAATATTTACCTTTCATTTAATACTGAAAATAACAATCGCATTAGAGATTTAAAAATAATAAGCATTTGGATAAGTAAACACCATTTGCAAAATGCTAATTATCATAATGCCATAGCAACAATGACCAAATGCATAATAATGTTTTGCCAGCAAAACAAAAATAACTCCTATAACACAAAAGTTTGCTTGATGCTAACAAAACCATATTTGTCATTATCCTAGAAATGCTCTGGTAGGGTCACAGATCCAATCAAACTACCTATGTTACAGGTTTATTCTAAGAGGCTTAGGAATTAAAATTAAATCTATAATGTGAGTTATTGGAGTATGAAGTTATGTGTTCAGAATGTAATGGGAAGTTACTGGAGTAGACAGTTACTTATTTAGAATATAATGTGTAATTTCTGGGTAAAAGACAGTTATGAGTAATGACAATATTTTTCTTCTCTTGGACAGAGATTGTGCTCTGTAGGAGTTTCGAAAACTCTAGGATAGCAACATTAATTGCTGTATTTCTCTGTTTTTTACATTTCCTATTAATAATTAACAGTGTTCTATCAATAGGTCCAACCTGCCGGATCAAATAAGGGAAGGAATTTCTTTGAAGCCACCAAAGTTTTCTGGTATAATAGCTTGAGTTTCTAACAGAATTGAATAATTCAAAGAGAGGGTTGAAGGAATGGATGCTCACATGGCTTTAATGGATGAAAGGATGGTTCTACTAGAAGAAAATTTAGAAAAACTCTTGGCCGAAATGCAGAAATTGTTAGGCAAAAGGTTATTGGAGGAAAATAAGAATTTTAATAACAATAAAGGAGGCTTTGTCAAAAAATGGGTCAAGATCAAAGTTTTAATGGTCTTGAAGAATATTGTATGGCGGTTAAAAAGGTAGAACTTCCCTCCTTAGCTGGTGATGATCCAATGGGGTGGATTACAAGGCTGAAACCTACTTTGAAGTTTAATATATCAGAGGAAGTGAAGATTAAACTAGCTAAATTAAGTATGGAGGGGATTACTATACATTAGTCCAATTGGTGGAGAGCAACTGAAGAAATTTTAACCTTGGAGAAATTCAAGAAGGGTTTAATGATTTGGTTTGGAGGAATGCTGTTTGAGAACGCCCACCAAGAGTTATCTGAATTGAAACAAGGAGGAAGTGTTGAAGAATATATTGAAACCTTTGAATTCCTTTCTGCACAAGTAAATAAACTACCAGAGGAGTAGTACTTGGGGTATTTTATGAGTGGGCAGCAACCAGAGATCAAGCAGAGTTCATACTTTCTGGCCAAAGCCTAGATTGCAGACTATGCAATTAGCAAGAGATTTGGAGGCAGAAAGGACTGCACTGTCGATAGGAGCAAATACTTGGCAATCCAAATTTGGAGTTCCTACTGGTGCAACCAGGTTCTCAAAATTAAGCAGTGGAATGCATGGATGGGAAGCTTGTTCTGTAACTGCCAATAGCAAGCCAAATGTGAGATGGAATTCTTGGTCAAACCACAATGTACGTGGGCTGAAGTCACAATACCCAGAATCAAACTGTAGGTCATCCTCTTCTTTGGTTTCTACAAGGAAGAAAATTGAAAGAGAGGTGCAAAATTCTGGAGTAAAAATAGAGGCCCGAGACATCTTACATACTAAGACTTCATGGACAAAAGGCTAGGGATTTATGTTTTAAATGAGAAAATTTTCACCCTTTGCATCAATGTGCAAATAAAGATTTGAGATGGTAATATTGGGTGAAAATGAAGCATTAGATGAGGAAGGTGAGATAATTGCTCTTGAAGTTGATGAGCAATATGATGAAGCAGTTGGAGTGTCAAGTTTTGGGGCTGTTTGGAGCACATCATGAAGGTTTGAATGAAGTAAAAACAATGAAGATGGTGGGAATACTAAATGGAGTGCCTATGGTGGTCTTGATAGACAGTGGGGCCAGCCACAACTTCATTAACATAGTGGTAGCTTGACTAGCTTCAACCTTGGAACTTGAAGTAGATAAAACAAGCAGCAAGAGGTTGGGTGATGGACATCGAGTGGCCGCTAAAGGGAAGTGTACAGGGTTGAGGATGAAATTGGAAAGTATGGATGTTACAGGAGTGCTTATATTTTAGATTTGGGAGCGATGGATGTGATTTTAGGGGTGGTGTGGCTTGAAACATTAGGCAAAGTTCTAGTTGATTGGAAAGAAATGACTATAACTTTCCATCAAGGAGCACAAATGCTACAAATGCAAGGAGAAATTGGCAAAAAGAAATTTGTACAATGGGAACCTGAAACTTTTAAGTGTTTTGGGAAATTCAATGCATATGACCACCTTTTGTGGAATAAGCATTCAATCAACTTATACCATTTAACTAGAGCACATGACTGGATGAAGTGTTATGCAGAAAAGAAGAGAAAAGATCATCAATTTGCAGTGGGAGATTGGGTTTCTTTTAAGCTTCGGCAGCATAAACAACAGTTAGTGGCAAACCAAATCAACCAAAAGCTAGCATCACATTTTTATGGTCCCTTTCAATTTTTGGTTCCTATTTCGCAGAACCTGAATAGCCCCCTGATCTGATTATTCAACCAGTGGATTAGGTGTAGCCAGAACGGATCTTAGAGAGCCAGTTGGTGACAAATAAAGGCAAATAGATCAAGCAGTATTTGGTACAATGACAAGGTCTTGCAACAGAGCATGCTACATGGGAAGATCAATCTGTTATGCAGCAACAATTTCCTAATTTCTGCCTTGAGGATGAGGCTGATCTTCAGGAGAGGGGTGATGGTAGGGTCACAGATCTAATCAAACCACCTCTGTTATAGGTTTATTCTAGAAGGCATAGGAATTAAAATAAAACCTGTCATATGATGGTTATTGGAATAGGTAGTTATGTATTCAGAATTGTAATGTGCAGTCATTGGAGTAGGCAGTTACATATTAAGAATATAAAGTGTAATTTCTGGGTAAAAAACAGTTATGATAATATTTTTCTTCCCTTGGACAGATATCGTGCTCTGTGGAAGTTTCGAAAACTCTGGGACTGCAACATTAATTGTTGTATTTCTGTGTTTGGTTACATTTCCTGTCAATTAATTAAACAGTGTTCTATCATGCTCCAGTATCTGTACGACAGCTTTTTATTGGTCTTGTTTAATCTTCTGGTTAGATGCTCATTTTTTCATTTCATAAACATGCAAATCCAGTGTCCAATGTTTCGGAATTTCTTTCATTATTGCTTTCTCCTAAAAGGGGTTTATCAATAAACATTCATTTTAGAAAGAAGAGGGTGGAGATGAAGGCATGAAGCACATAACTGAAGGTGAAGTTAGTGTTCAAATTCATAAAACATAATCTTAATGATAAAAGAGGCGCAAGGTATAGACTCTTACGCTTTCGGCGCTTGCCTTTATGTGCCTTTCCAACTTCAGCTACCATAATATTTTCTTGCAGGTTGCGTTCTTCTTGTAGATTGTGCGGATTTGAGAACCTAGATTCCATTTTAGCTGTAACCAATCCATTGCCAAGAAATACGAGAAGTGAAATTCAGCAAGTAGGATTTTTCTGACACACGTCATACAGTGGGAAACTATTTGTATATAACCATACAAAAATATCATGAGAAACCGCCCATATCTCTAGCCTCACCTTGAAAAAACATTTTAAGGCCATACACTGTTAAAGAAATCGAAAGGAATGCCGTGATAAGGAAAATCAAGCGTGAAAGTCTCTGCTTGGTAATCCGACCAAACCTTCTACCACGACGTAAAACTCTAGAGCCATGATCACTTTTTCTAAAAGAACTGAAAACTGCATCAATGATGCCTCTTCTCTCGGTGAACAATTCACCATTGTTTCTGTAAAGAGCCATTCCAGAGCATGTCCCAAGATTCAGACACAGACCAGTTCATCTGCAAAAGGATATTTAGTTTTCAGCTTCCAAGTTGCATCGAAAAGGAGACTAGCAAACAATAAACCACCCATGTCACCAACCGATGATCTTATGCAAACTAAACTCAAAACGCAAATTCATGTGTGCTTAAATGGTTACACATATAAATGTTGATGCAAGCATTATGACAGCCTTCAATTCAAATCAATAATTGCCATAGGGAAGAAAGTAGTTGCAGATTATAAAATCACCATTACAATGAGTGATCCTATAAAACAAAACATGAAAATATCAAGCTAAAACATTGTCAACAATCCTTCTAGCGGCACCAAGCACATGAATGAAAGTGAAAGCATTCACAGAAAAACGTCACTACATCATAGCAAAAGCAAATAAAAAACGAAACTAATGGACAAAAAAATCCCATTTATTGTGGAAAACATTACTCAAAACTTCTCGTTGACCCTGCACTAATAATTGGATTATCTATTGAAATTGTAAAAATTCGAGGGTAAGACGTCATTGAGAACAAAGAAAGAACCATAGCAAATAACTAAAGAAACAGACCACATTCCCTCCCTCGCAATAACAGAAAAACACAAAAACAAAAAGAGAAAATGGAAATTTCAAGCTCTAAATGAGAAATGATAAGATGGGTACGCCATAACTTACAGGGATTAACGAGAACAACAATGCAGAACATGGAAAATCTTCCCAAAATGAGATCTTTCTGGAAGGAACAAAATTCAAACACTGAGATAATCGTTAAAAATGGATCCTTTAGGCAATTGGAGAGGAAGAATGAACATAATATTGATTGAAGCCGAGGATCTATCGTGGGTGATGCAGCGGCGGAGCATAAAAGCACGTGGGGTGGGTGTTGTGGTGTGGCGTTATGAATGAAATATCACGATCCGCACTTTGGTTACGGCAAAGTTTGCATTTTTCGTTTTCCGCAGTTGGTGTGTGTCTTTTAGAAGAGCTTTCTTTTTCTGACACCGACAGTGTAAAGCAGCGTCTTTTGTGGGTTCGTGAGTGAGGGTCGTCGGTGATGCTTCTTCAATCTATGTATGGTATGTTCTTATGCAATACGATTATGCTTTTTCTGATTTTCTGTTCAGTTCAACGTTGCGTTTATTTAAGTAATACTCAGTGTTTAACCCACGATAGCTTTTAATTAGCTGATATTGTGCTGTTTGTTGTAGGTAGTAGGTACCCCCTGCCCCACGCCTAAAATTCACTTTTCTCCAAAATCAGTAATTCAATTATCGAAGATGAAAATAATTATAAATTCAATCAAAACATAACAATGACGAATTAATAATGTGACAAATAGTTGAATTATTGGACAACTAAAATGTTAAAACTATAATTCTACTTTAGACTTTTATATATCATAAATATATAGAATGACATTAAAAGATTAGAGTAATATAAAATAGGTATATTTTTGCGTAATATTAGTTGATCACAATATTAATTAAATGTTAATATATTTTTTATTTAATTTTACAAATCATAAGAAATGCCACCATGTATTTTTGCTGAAGTAGCTTTATATATTTCTCCAAGTTCATATATTTTAATACACATTTTGACAGCTAAAAAAATAAGTTTGAATTTATAATTTTATATGAGATTTTGTATTGATAACTAGAAATTATCAACACTGATGCAAAAACATCACATACTTCAATACATTTTGCATTTTAATTCAACTCAATCCCATTTTCAAGCGACATATTTATTGCAATCACAAATACATTAATCACATTGCAATATAATTCCATTGTATTAACTTACAACATGATTGTAATGACAAATAAATTTTATATTAGGTTTGCAAAATGCACCAAGTTTGGTTGCATCATTCTAGTATTTACCAAAAATATATAAAATTAAAAAAAACTAATATAAATTTACTATTAAATATATGAATCAACTAACAAGCATTATTTTAACTTAAAATACAATCTTAAGTTTAATTATAATAAATACAGTTACGTTAAATATTCAGGATAAAAATTTTGTTATTCATAGTAATTTTATTTAATTTAAACAAAATTATCTCTTATTAAAACACTTATGATCTAACAAAAAAATTAGATTCATTAATCCGTGTTGACTTATCACATCATATTCGTTATTTCACATTGTTTAACATTATTACCCATGATAGATCTATTAACATGACTTATGACAACGAATAACACTTCATTCATCTTGAAGTATTTTTTGTATGTTTGATTTTAACTTTTATTTCTGCTTAAAAAGTTGTTGTATTTACTCTTTTAATAATCATAATATTAAATTCTTTTTCTCTTGCCCCTAAAAAAAAAGAATCACATTTATCATCATTTTGCATTAAAAAAGAAATGAGAAATGAGATAAGGTTCTAACACATAACAAGTAAAAAATATAAATAATTAAGAGAAAAACACTCTTTAACCAGTTAGTTGATGCAATTGATTCACGTTCAAAAGACACGTTCTTTAAATGAATTTGAGGGAGATGAAGGCTAAGATAAGCTTAGAGTTTTTACATGAATGATTTTAGTCATTCTAAATTTAGAGTTTCATATCTCAATTAGAATATGAGGAGGGTTTAAAAAAAACACTCTTTAATATACTTTTAATTAAAATATATAAATGTAGGTGTGAAAATTATTAAATTAAGAATAAAACTTTTATTTTTTTTAAATTTAATAAATTATAGGCAATAACTACGAGTGTGTTAAAAAAATATATTATCAACATTTCTTTTAAAATATAGACTACTTTTTTTTTATTTTTGATATAAATGCACATAAGATTATTGTGTTCAAATAAACAACTCAACCAATTAGTTATATAGGCACTTAATGACTTAAACAAATAGAACTTAACAAAGAAACTAGTTGCGAATTAAAAACAAAAATTGAGCACTAAATAATAAAATTTTATAAGAAAGATAAAATAAAAAAATCAGAATAATTTAAAATGAAAAACATAACTTTAAAATTATTATTATTTTATTAAACTTCTACTATAACGTGTTTATATTGTAATTTTTTTGTTTTATTTAAAGGTAATTTATTGACAATTTAACGAGGCTTTATCATAAAATAATTTTTTTAAAATAGATTCTTAAATTAAATAATAAAAATAACTTAAGGCAAGATCAAACATATACAAAGGCTAAACTATACTTAAAAGAAAAAGTTAGATTTTAAAAAGGTTAATAATTTTAGAGTTTTTTTTTCTTTAGATAATGTTTTTATAGAGACTTCAAAAAAAAAAAAACTTGAGTTATCGAGTCGAGAGAAATTTATGCTTAAAAAACTTAAAAGGTGATACATTTTGTATTCATTTAAAGTTGAATCAATATGACTCTTTGTGTTCTTTCTTTCTACTTATTTCTTGATCTTTTTCTCTAACATGAAAGGCACTGAATTGACGAGTTTTTGTTTTTGAAAAATTTTAAATAAATCCATTGACCTGCTTGCAAATATTTTATAAAGGAGGAAAAACTTAATTCAACCTTCTTTATTGCGTTTTTATTATTATTATTATTTCTCTTTTTACAAACATTATTAGTTTACAACCTTTGGCATACCATACTCAAGGAAACAAGAGATCCTCACTCTTTTTACTTTTAAGGATACCTCACTGTCTTATAAAGTTTCTCTCTATTATAAGGATACCTCACCCTCTGAAAAATAAGAAGAAATGAAACCACAAATTAAAGAAGTTCTCCAATAACAAAGAATGTGTATTAATAAGCACATAAGAACTATTATGCAACAAAGAGTAGATGATATAAGTTGAACCAGTGTAGGCAAACAATGTGTGTGATGAGAGAATGTTTTCCCAATGTTTCTCTATTGTTCTTCTTTTAAAACAAACAAAAAAGTAACCTTAAATAGAATAGAAAACACATGAATTCTATAGAGATGAGAAAAACATTTTATGAAATAAAACTTGACCATTGCATCATAAAGATCGAATTCATTAGGGCCATTTTGTTGGTCAATAAAAACTTCCTAAAGGCTAGCTAATTTATTAATTAAGTTCCTAATCTATTATGCAGGTTTTGCCTATCTTATTATGAGTTGGTTCTCTTAATCAATTAGATCATATTTCGCTAACAAATACTTAAAAATAGAAAGTACTTGTTTGTTTACACGTTAATTTAATACGACAAAAATTTTAAATAAAAATAAATGAACGAATTGTTCTGTACAACTTACAAATTAAGTAAATGATAATGGTATATTTCTACATTCAGAAAACTCCAATTTTATTATAAACAATTAGATCCTATAAAAGTCTATCATATAAAAATTTCCTTACTTTATATATTAACATTTTCAATATGTTCAATTCTTTGACAGTAAAAGAGAAAATAATATTAAAATATTCACTTTATTTTAAATATACATTTTCTTGATACATAGCATTCCTACACCGATTTTAGGTTCACACTCACATTGGTTTGTTGGAAGATTGTGTTTTCCAAATATAGTCTTACCATTGTAACGTGCAATTCATTAATATTGACTCAAGTGTTTTGTTGGAGGAAGATTTTGGAACTTAAAACCCAAATGGCAAAGAAAGGGATTTAGCCTAACGTGTTCACATACACTATCCTTTTTCGTGAGTTTTGAAAGGGTAAAAGGGATGAACTTACCATTGAGGTCACAGAAGAAATAAGAGTGATGGATGTAGTCATAATATTTGCATCTTTGATGCTCTTATTAAGATGCATGGTAACTTATAAAAATTTACAAAAATGATGAATTTTATAAAGGAATCAAGTGTGCAATTTTTCCTCAAATATTGTTACTTAGAATATCCTTTAGATTATGTTCGAACAAAACACAACAAGCAAGAGAGGAAAAGAAATTCAAGGTAATCTTCTCAACATATGTTTGTTAAGTAAGGGATCGAGTACCTTTGAGTCATATTGGAATTATATTTGATTAGCAGATATCTAGTTGGCATTGTTATAACACTTATTGACGACAAATTTTTAGATTCGGATTGTCTGCAGTTCTGGCGAGAACTGCAGGCTGCAGTTTTATATTTACTTAAGCAAAATTTTTTTGTTTAAGTGAATTTTGGTAAAAAGTGATTTTGGCTTAAATTAAAACAAATTTGCTTAAGCCAGAAAAATTTCGCTTAAGCGAATTTAGAAAGATTAGCATAAAAATTAAAAGAAGAAGAGAGAAAGTGAGGCTGAGAGGGAGATAAAAAATGAAGCACTAGCACAAGGGAGCGAGAAAAGACTAATAGGGGAAAGGAAAAAAGACTAGATGAAGAGAGAAGGGAAGGAGGATGAGTGGGGGTGAATGGGAGGGGAAGAGAGGGAATGAGAGCTAAATGAGGAGAGAGGGGGAAGAAGATTGGGAGGGGTTGAAGAAAGAAGAGATGGGGAAGGGGAGGAAAGAAAGAGACTAAGAGGGAGGGAGGAAAGAAGAGGGTGACTAGATTGGAAGGAGAGGAGAAAAGAAGAAATCAAAATTATGGAGAGAAGGAAGTATCTTCTTCTTCCTGCATATTTTCGCTTAAGCGGACATATTCGCTTAAGCGAAAATACGCAAAAAGAAAATTGTGTATTTTTTATTAAAAGTTATATAATATTGTAGAATTTAATATATTAGTAACACTAAAATACTATAGTTTTAATTAAAAATATTATCTATTCTTATTTTATTTATACCTGTTTTTAGCACATATTAAACATTAGTTTGATTTTGATTTCTCAATTTTCTATTATGTAAATTTGGTTCTTCTTATTTGATATTTGTTCGATTTTGATCTCTAACTTGTAATTACTAAATTTTAGTCTTTTTTAATTTATTTGTTATTCAACTTTTATCCCTCCAACATCTAATTCTACAGTTTAGTCTCCGTATTTTTTGAAATTTGCATTTATTAACACACAATTCAAAATTTAATAGAATGACGAGCTAGTTGTAGTTATATTAAAATGTGCATGTTTATATTGTTAAATATGTTGAAGTATTTATGTTAATTATGTTAATAAGTATGCGTCTATGTTCAAAACATAAAAAGTTTTTAAGCAAAAAAGAAAAGTTCTAAAAGAAATTTATTAGAGATAAAAAGCCACAGGAATAAACAAAAAGCAATTGAATTAACTTTACATTAGTGCAGGTTATTGTGAAACAAAATTTTTAGTCATATCAATTAAACAAATAAAAAAACATAAGCATAATTAATATTCATTTCATCCTCAAGTAAAATTTGGACAACAAGTTAGTGGATGCAATGTTCTTTAAAAAAATAATGGAACCAAAATAGTGCAATATTGAAAATCGAGAAACTAAGAGTATAATTGATTTTTATTTTAAAAACAATTTTCTGTCTTTAAAAATAAATTTTAATATAAATCTGTATTAGATTTTATTTTAAAAATAGAATTTTTTTTTAAAAAAAATCAAACATACTCTAAAACTGCGTAAATGTCAAACTACTATATTACAAATTAGGGACCAAGACTAAAGTTAGCAAATAAAACTATCCAATTAGGTGAATTCAAACCAGTCGAATTAAATATAAACTTTAGCCTTAAATCTTGTTGTTTGCACTTTAGTTTTTTCTATTTGCATCTTTATAATTTTTTTTATAATTTATGTTTTCAAAAATACTCATTAAAAATCTAAATTATCCCTCTTGTATAATTTCGTGAATAATAAATATGTCTATTTTATTAGATATTTTTATGATCATTTACTAATTTCTTTTAGTTATTGTATGATTCTAAAACAAATTAATAAAGTAATATGATCAAAACAGACTTCCGAAATTAACATTTTAAAATTTTTAAGTTATTAGAATTTTAAATTTTAAAATATAATTAACAAAACTTTAAAATTAAAATTTTAAAAATTATACTTTTGGAGAGTTAATTATGAAAGTACAAAAAATTTGTTAATAATACTTATAAGATTAAGAGTATATTTGATTTAATCTTTAAAAATAGTTTTTAATTTCTAAAAATTAAAAATTATTTTTAAATAAATCAAACATGCTCTTAAGTTTTTAGAAGTATAATTTTTATAACTTTATTTTTAGAACCTTCTTAATATCGTAAATAAAATTAAAAATAAAAATTCTTAAATGCAACTTTTCATCTAAACTTTAAATAAATTATATCCAATAAAAAATTAATAAAATAATTTATTAGTAATATGTATATAATTATTATGACTTCAATCATTTATAGATAAGAAAAAATTACGTTGTTACAATGAAATTGATTCAATTGCATAAGATAAAGTATTTATTGCTATATTCATTTTACAAGTTTTAATTTTAATATTGATTAGGGTATTTATGAAAAATAAATAAAAATTAAAAGAGTTCCAAATTAAAAAAGTAAAAAGGTGCAAAAACAACCCCTTTTTTTGGTAAACTTGAGTGTCTTTTAACCCGATCCAAAAATGGGTAAAATTTTTCAAAGGGAACAAGTACTGAATTAAGAGAATAAAAATTTCCAATGAAAAATTGAGAGAAAACAGAGAATAAGAGCGGTGTGGAAGGTTGTTGTAGAGAGAGCAGTGAAGCCACTGAAAGAACAGCAGAGAGGGTAATGGCGACGGAGATGGAAGAACTCGTCTCATTTCTATCTTCACCATCGCCACAGGTAAACACTTTTCGCTTACACTTCCCTTTTCATTAAGTCGTTTATTCCCATCACACGTGCCCCGTTGTCGTTTCACTTTACAGATCACAAAAGCCGCCGTTGATATAGTTCGTGCATTAACCGGTTCTGCGGAGGGCTTGCAGTCCCTCGCCAATTACTCTAAAACCCTTTTCCCCTCGTTGGCTCCGCTCTTAACGGTTCCGAAGGTAACAACTCAACATAACCCACTTTTACTTCTACTATGCTAGGTTTACGTTTACGGATTTCAAACGACGTGTCGTTTCAGGAGGTTTCCGAACCGGCTGCTGAAGCCCTCGTGAATCTCTCGCAAAATTCGGGTCTCGCAGAGGAGATGGTTCGTTTTGGACTGGTCAAAACGACAATGGACGTGTTGTATAAGCCGGAGTGTGCAATTGCTCGCTTGCTTGTCATGCTTTTGGTGAACCTCACTCAACTTGATGTCGGTGTTGCTTCTTTGCTTCAGGTGCGTTTTTATTTTATTTTATTTATTTGAAAAGTATTTGTATTGAAAAAAAAAATTAATTTTTTTGGAAGAAGCGTTACTTTTATGATGAATACATGTAAATGGCTATGGTACGAAGGTACAATATGGAATATGCGAAATTAAAGCATGGTTCGTTTTTATCTTGGTGGATGATTATTATGGTTTGTCTAACATGTTCCAAAGGAAACAATAAGAAATCAATAAATAACAAGTTTTATTAGAAATTGTAGTATTTAATGTTATCAATGCGTTTGATCTTGTGATATTTTGTGATTTTTAATAAAAACTTATTATGCGTTGATTCTTATTGTGTATTCTTGGGCATATTTTTTAAAAAAAATGAATTTTTATATGAACTTGTCAATGAGCAATTTTGTGTTGGCTGTCAGATTGAAGATGAGAAGGTGCGTGGATTATATGTTATGAAGCTTGTGAGATCATTTTGTAGAACCAACCATGAAACTGATGGTGCGTTCTTCTCGAATTCCACTCAGTATAAATGTACTTATTTTTGCAAAACCACTATATTGCTGTGCATGCGTCTCTTTTCATTCATTTTGGCGCTGTTGGATCTCTAGTCATGTTATTGAATTCTGAACCGTTTTCTCTGGGCTGAGTCACCTCTATTGGAGAGAAAATTAAAGTTATGAATAAAGGGAAATGTATAAGCTTGGCTGTTTAACAGTTTGAGAATAGTGATACTAAAAAACTTGACTTTTTTTTTATTATTTGGGAAAAGATTTTGCTCCTTTCAGATATCTGTTGTGATTGTTGAAAATTCTGCTCTAATTGTTGTGCTGATTCAGTGAAAGCTTTTTACCAGATGATGCTTTTGAACATGTCGGGTCAATACTTGTTAACGTCTCAAAGCAGCGGGAAGGGAGGGAGCTTCTACTTGACCCAAAACGGGGTCTCTTAAAGCAGATAATCAGGCAGTTTGATTCAACCAGTTCGTTGAGAAGGAAAGGGGTATGTGCAATAACTGCACCCTAAATGATTTTGGTTTCCCATCCTTGAGCAATATTTGCACTTTGAATAGCTTTATTTTTAATTCAATTGAGAGGTACTTTATATTCAATTAAATCCAATTTATTCACTACTTTTGGAAGAAGTGGTCAATAGATGATTTAGTTGCTTCCTTGGATTTCTTTGCCAATGGTTTGATGCTCAGTACATTACAGGAACATGGACTGATGCTGTTTTTGAACTTGGTATTAATAAATAAAGATTTGTAGCCCTAGAACAGTATTCTTTAAATTGAGTTCATGATGTGTAACTAATCCTTGGTATTGTTTGGTTCCTGTTGATATTTCACCTTATGGATTTTTGCTTGTGTTAATTATGCTTTCCCCATAACAGTAAAATTGATTTTTTGTGATATTTTCAGTTACTAAGTTAAAGGCTTAGCCAACATGGGCAGCTTTTTTCTTGTCAGTTTTTATAGCTTTTAACTTTGCTCATCTAAAAAATTGTTGCAATATTTGTTTGCTTGCAGGTCTCTGGAACTATTCGCAACTGTTGTTTTGAAGCTGAAAATCAGTTACAACATTTGCTTTTGGTATCAGAGTTTCTGTGGCCTGCTTTACTTCTTCCTGTAGCTGGCAACAAGGTTGGTCACATGTTCTACTTTTTCTGATCTTAAAGCATTCTTCTGCATAATGAGGTCCTTCATAATGAGGAATATGATTCCTTAACCCACCAATTGTTTTTTGATTAGTGCTGAAGAAAATGAAGCTATATCAATTTCAAATTAGTAAGAACTAAAAACTGTAGTTAACTAGATTTCTATATGTGCGTCGTGAGTTACATATTTGTTGTGATGTATGCCTATGGATTTGTCCTCCTAATTTGTTTTGAGGTCAAAATTCTCAGTATGAAATACATGCATAACTTCAATTTATGAAAATAATATTATGTTATTTACTGTATTGTCCTTGGAACTTACAGCGATCATATCATGTGATATCCTGTTAGTTTAAGAATGTGCTTGAGTCCTTAAGTTTGTTTCGTGCAAATTCCATTGATTAAGAATCACTTATGCAGATCTACAGTGAGCAAGACAGATCGAAAATGCCACTTGAACTTGGGACAGCGCTCTCAATTGAACGCGAACCAGTTAATGATCCGGAAATTCGTATTCAAGCATTGGAAGCAATATACCTAATCTCATTGCAGGTAAATTTGAAAGTTTTGCTCCTTTTCTTCTCATTATTTTGTTTTCATTTCTCTTTCTTTGTTATGTATTAGATTAGGGCCTGATTTACTTTTCAACAAGCACATATAGGAAAATTAAAAACAAAAAAAGAATCTAGAAGGTAAAATAAATTTAATTTCTCCTATAAGTTAACTTATATATTTCCAACTTTTTTAGAAGCTCTATCATTTTACATTCTGTCAGTCAATATGCATAGTAAGTTGATTTAAACAAGTTTGAATTATTTTACCTCAATTCATTTTATTTTCTTACAAATGTTTGTTGAAAAGCTTATCCAAATTGGTTCTAGATAAAACTAGATTCGAGACAAATATGTTTTCAAAACTGTGTGTTATCGGCGTTGAACATTGTGAAATAGGAATCTTAGCAGGAAAGTTACGTTTTTGTCCTTTGGTATAGTAATTGGTATATATTATTATGTCCTTAGAATTCTGTCAAATTTTCATATATACAACTCTTATGAGTTTGAGTCAGGAAAGCAAAGTGCTGATCTTAATCTTGGGATAGTATATGTGCATGTTAAAAGTTTTTACCAATGTAATAATATATATAATAAACCGATCTAAATGTTCTTTTTGGAACTTCTACAATCCTTGTTTCGTCAATGATACAACTTGATTAAGATGCTTATATAAATGCAATATATATTTTCATTATTGATCAATTTACCCTTTCAATAGCATGGCTTTTACTTGTCAGTATGCTCCAGTTTGTGTGTTTTAATAATAAGATATATTGCTTTGCAATGCGTCCAATTTATGCTGTGAGATCTCATTGTTTTGCAGGAAGCAGGTCGAAGAGCGTTTTGGTCTGTAAATGGACCTAGAATAGTACAAATCGGTTATGAAGATGAGGAAGATCCAAAAGTAATGGAAGCGTACGAGCAATTGGGATCCTTGGTAAACACCATATCTTGAGCGTCCTCTCCATGTTTCTCTTGCAAACTTGTAATGTTAATTATCTGAATATTATTTTAACTCTGATGTTGGCTGTCTCTGTATTTGTTGATCAGTTGGTTCACAGCAGCAGTACGGATGAAGCATCCATCGAGGCCACAAAGTAGTTACTTTGTATACGATCAATTGACTCCACAATATCTCTCCATAAGAACAGAGTAGTTATGAAGGCTATTCCAAGTCAATTTTCCATTTTGAGGTTATAATTATCACTTTTAGAAATATGTAAATTATCCTGCTCACAATAGCTGGTCAAAGTTGTTATTTATAGACGGCAGAATCAGTTAAACGCGCTCTTGATGATGCTAAAGTTCAGTTTGCACCTTCAGATTCTGCATTTTGAATTTTGGATTCTTTAATCTAGACTCTAGGCTACACTTTTTTACAATGGTAATTATTGATGAGAAAAGTTCACCTTCTATAATGATTAATTTGGAGGATCTAAATCTTTTTCTCTTCTTTTTTATGTAAGCAGCTTTGGATTATTTTTAATCATTCATTGACACTGATAATTTTATCATTTATACTGTCGGACGAAGCATCATTGAAAACTAACATCCCTTCATATTCAAAACTTAATAGAAGTACTCGCATTTGATGTACAAATTTGTTTATGTATACTAAGTATATTGTAGCATATATTTAAGATATATAAGACGTAATAATTACATGTCAAGCTATACAAGACTTGTAAGAATTTATGGAGTTGTATTTAAGAACTTTTTAATTGGAACAGCTATACATTAATTTGTTTGGTCTAATTTTAGATGTGCTTAAAAATGATATACAAGATTATTTCTTAGTGTATGTTTTTTGCAAATAATACAGTGTTTGTTGAAGATTTGAAAAATGTTAATGTTAAATTTGAGTTATAGAAGATTTTTGAATTTAAGAGTATGTTTGTTTGCATAATTTTTCAAAAGAGAAATTTTTTTTGAATCTAAGAGTATGTTTGTTTGCATAATTTTTAAAAAGAGAAAGTTTTTTAAAAAATGTAAATAAACATATCCTAAGAGTTTTTGTTTGAGTAAAAATAAGGCAGGGTATATGTATTAATTTTTGTTTGAGTAGAAATAAGATAGAATATATGTATTGTAGATTTAGTAAAAAAATAAAAAATAAAATGAAGATTATGCGTTAAAAATTAAAATTAAAGATGATATTATATCACAAAATTTTAGTTTTAGGTACTTGAGATTAATTATACAAAATGATGGGGAAGTTAATGAATGTATTACTTATAAAATACAAGTTGAGTGGTTAAAGTAGAGAAAAATATTAGAAATTAATTTTTATCTAAAAGTGTCTATCAAGTTGAAAAAAAAGTTTTATTATATTACATTACGATCAACTATTTTATATGGTAGTAAATGCTAAGTCTTGAAAGAAGAATATGAGAAAAAAGTGAAAGTGTTAGATATGAAAATATTAAAGCGGTTGAGTGAACACATAAGAAGAGACATGATATAAAATAATAATATACAAGTGAAAACATGAGAAAAGATAAGTGCAAATCATCTAAGGTACTTTAGTAATGTGTAGGGAAGACTTTTGGAGGCGCAAATTAGGAGAGTGAATTGCATGACTCTTAATTTAGTAAAGAGGACTTTGAAGGTGACTTAAAAAAACTTTAGATAAAATTATTAAAAAAGACCTTTTAATTAACCAAATTTTTGAAAATTTAATTTTTGATCGAGACTAACAGTGTCGTGTGATTTATATAATCGATTTTATCTAAAGAGATAAAACTTAATTATTATTGTAATACACGAAGTATAATATAAATAAGCGTAATTATCATTTTAAATAAAAAATTTTATGTCAAAAATTATGAAGATATTAATTATTTTGTAATTTTATTTTATTATTTTTGTTTGAACAAGCTCTTTAATTAAGCCTATTGAAACTAGGGTCTAGAGTTCGTACTTTAAGTTTAAATTAATTTTCAGCCTTCTTTGTCTAATAAATCTTAATTTTTTATTTGACCTGGTTAAGTCAATAAAAAGTTTTCTCTCTCTTTTTTTTTTGTCATAGGCAGCAAGATATATTTAAATAAAAAAAGAATAAAAATAAAAATTGTTGATGTCAATTATAATTTGTATTATCGAATTAAATGATTTTGAATTGGATTTATTGATGAGAATCAAGTAAGGCCCATTAAAGACAAAAGTTTAAAGACATTGAAAAGACTTCAAAGACCAATTACAAGAACAAAGATAAAGAGAATAAATGCAAACTTAGAGAAAATAATTGTCTTATTTAAAATAGAGTTCAATTTGGAGTTAGAAAAATTCAAAATAGTTAATTATATATGCATAAAGAACTTATACTCTAATGTATCCATTAGGATTTAATTACTATGTTTATTTTATTTAGGATAAAATTTTATTAAATTTTTAGATTTGGGGTTGTTATCACAAAAAGCCCATTAGAGTTGTGTTTGTGTTGATTTATGAGGGTTAGACATATATGTTCTTGTATACATATTTTTAATTATTTTTTAATACAATTTGATATTAAATAACTTGTGAGAGTATACTCTTGTGAGATCGTATGACTATATTTTTGAGTTAGCTAATTATCTTTGATCTTATCAAGAGGCAAAATTATCAAAGATCGACATTTCTCATTTCTATTTAACAACACACGAATAGTTTTGTGATTTTGTCTAAGTGATTGTTGAATTTTTACCTTTGAATAAATAGAAAAAATAGATTGATAAAGGTCCAATTCGACTCATTATCATTTCTTTTTTTGATATATAGAATATGCAATTTCACTAAGTCTTAGAAAATTTCTAATCTTGTGATGATTGACTTATAAATCTTACAATTTTAGCATCATTTTCTATTTCTATTTTATTTATACTTTTATTAATTTTTTTATTTTAATTCTTATTTGTATCTTAATAATTTTGTTTTTATTTTTCAAATACAATTTAATTTAAGATCATTTAATTCAGCAACATAGGTCGTAATTGTTATCATCTGTTAACAAAAATTTTGGCATTGAAAAAAGCATTAAAAAAAAAAGAGCATAAGCTTAAACAATAAAAGAAATCCAACAAAAACTTGAAGTTACAAATTTGGACTAGAAAAAATTAGAAAAAGATGTCACTCTAAACTAGCCCAAATTTAATTAGACTGAAAAAAGAAATGTTAAAATATAAATATTAAAATTTTAATATGCGTCTGATGTAACAGTGAAGGAAAGTGTTCGGAGTATAAAATTGAAAGACACTTTTGAAGCAATTTTAGATTGAAACTCCCTTGCCTATTTATCCTTAAATATGTTACTAACATACATTTATATATCTTAATATTTTCCTTCAAGTTTAATTTTTTAATTTATTTTTAGTATGGGCTTCAACTTATAGCTTCAAGTATTTTGGTTCCCCCCCCCCCCCCCCCCTTCGATTTGACGTTGCTTAACATTTTAGTATATTCTCTGGATTGAATGAAAACGATTATTTAATATGAAAGAAATTTGATCAAACATTTTTTTTATATGTTTTCAATCAAAGTTATTTAATAGTTTTTAAAATGTTATACAAAGATTTTAAACATATGATTTGGTAAACATAAGTTTAATGTTCTTTGCATATTTTGAATCTTTCATTGTGTGTTGGTTTCCCATTAAATGTGTACCGATTGACGTTTATTTCAATGTCACTGATTGTAACTTTTCTATTGATTTTATTATCTATTTCTAAACACACTTAGTTTCCTTGCGATTCAATTTCATATGACGAAGAAGGAGCTCCTCGCTTATGACCTTCGTTTCCATCCTCCTCCAATCAGAGTCGTAGATAAGAAGAATCCATGATGATCCACCGAAATTTCCACGCCATTTTCAATACCCAGTTCACAGTTTAAGGTTTTTTCTTCTTGTTATTCATGACAATGAGGTTTTTTTTTTTTTTTTTTTTTTTTTTTTTTTTCAAAATATGGTAAAAATAAAATAAAATATTACAAAAACAGGATATTCACTGAACATTTTATTTGTTTGAAATATTTTTTTTTTGTCAAGTTACTTTAAATGTTATTCCTTACAAAACTGTCGCTTATTCTTTTAGTAATAAAAGTCAACACTCAATTATGCAAAGGTCGATACTTAACTTTTTTATTGTTAAAAAAATAAAGTTGATTTTTCCAGTGAAACTGAAATTATTTGGCAATTAAGGTTTTTGAAGAAACCTATGCATTTAGTTATGAAGAGACATTGAAAAAAACTCATCATATACGTCAGCAAGAACCATTTAAACTCAGATTGCAACAACTGGTCTACAATCTTGTAAAACATGGATAATAGTACCTTTCAAGATGCAAAACTTGTGCCTTGCATTACCAGGCAAGTGATCTAACTGGACTGAGAAGAGAAAGAAAGTCTTCGCAATGTTGGGGAACCTTTAGATGTCATATCCAACTTTAAGATGCAAAAATTAAGCCAACACTCATGTGAACATGAATTTTTTTTAAATAATAAAAAATAAATATCAACATTTATATGAATGATAATTAATTTTTTATTATTAAAAAAAATAAAGTGTCGATTTTATCAGAAATGACACTTAAAGTGGCATGACAAAAAATATATCAAACTGAACAAATATTTTGTTAATACCTTATTTTAGTAATTTTTTTATTTTTACCATATTTGGAAAAAAAATCCACACATGAAGTGTTGTTTGGATTGGCTAAATGGGATTCTAGTTGGATGGCATTTTTGAGAGATCATGGTACGGGGTTTCCTTTCCCCTGGTTAGGGATGTAAATTGGCAAAGTTAAGGATCTAACTATTAAATTTAAGCTTGAGCACGGTTTATTTATTTAATTTAGATGATTTTTAAGGCAATAAAAATATTGAATATACTTTTTTTTAACTTTAATGCATAATTTGTTTCCTTTTTTACCAAACATTTATTATTTAAAAAAACTTAGAATCAATACTAAAAAAAGATGTTCCCAAAACCATATTGTTTAAATGAAAAATGTTTTGTTTACACCTAAAGAAAGAAAGAAATAGAAGGAGATGAAACATTTTATATGTAGGTTTTGAAACTGTTTGAATGCTTATAAATCATAGAAATATTTAAATATACCTATTTGTTAGGCTTAAAAGGTTTTTTAAAATGGTTTGAAATCTAACATTTTTAACTAAATAAAATTTGTATGAAAGTCTAGATCTAAGTTATTTAATAAATAAACTTGACTTAAATCTGATGTAAATTAGGATATAACTTCCAACTCGTGACTTTACTTATTTTCACATTATATTTTGTTTTGTCAATGATGATGTACCCAGAAGGAGGTTGTGTGAGTCAGTAACATCATGACATGACAGACATGTTCCAATTTGAATTTTTCTTAAATGTTTTCTCTTTGATTAATTATTTTGAGACTATCAATTCAAATATTATTCCAGCTTTATATTATCTCAAATTTGTAAAAATTTTACTTTAAACCAATTCAAATATGTTTCTCTTTTGATAATGCGTTATCTAAACAGGTTTTTGAGTTTTTAATTATAAAATATATCGATTTCTTTTGATAAGTAAAAATTATTCATAGTCAGGAAGCAAATTTGGTCGAGTTATGTTGAATTTGACAGTCAATGAACCAAACTAATTTACTGGTAATGGAAAGGAAGAATGAACGAAAAATTGGTTGCAATAATAGGGTACTTCTTAATACTTTATCTTATATGTGAGTAGTTATGCTGCATAGACATTGTTAGTTGGAGAGAAAATAGCTAGATATGGACTTTACAATTGTTTTTTCAGTAAATTTTAATCATCATGGCTTCACTGGTTTTCTTTGCTGTCAGGTCAAAAGTTGATGGAGATTAAGCCTTGAGAGATTATGAAGACTTGGAAGTCCAATGACAAGTTAGATATTTGAAATCTGTAACGAGTGAATCAATATTCAAGTTAGATATTTATCAAAAATTTTTTAGCTATAATACTTATTCAAGTTGAACATCCTAACAGGTGTAATATAAAAAATTCTACGTTGGTAGGTTGTAACATAAGTAAAGACACTTCAATCTAAGAACTGAAGTAAAGACCCAAAATGCTTGAAGCTATAAGTTGAAGTCCACACTAAAAAAAAAAGTTTAAAAAATGAACTTGAAGGGAAATATTTGTTGGATATTTTATGAGTGGACTAATATAAATTAATTCATGCTGTAAAATTTTGTTTAAATCTAGATTAATTAGATGTCAAAATTATTGAATTATATTATTTAGCCCATACTATAAATAATTATTGTTATTGAATTTATTAGCGGATATGGTTATATGGTTATTATTATTGGGTAGGTTTGACCCATTTGATTATTAACCAGAGAGACCCCTGCTCCTAACCACTTCAGAGTAATTGTTGCCAAGTTGAGACAGCTTACGTGAAAGATCTGAAAGGGTGATAGGAGGAGTTTTCTCTCTGTGTTTTGTGTCTCTTTCATCAATCATAGAAAGCACTCAGTCATGTACTCATCAACTTCAACTGTTCTGGGTAATTCTAACATTGATCTCATTATAGTATTTCTTTATCACTTGTCATATTAAGAATTAGATTATAATTTTTCCTTCAAATGGTATCAGAGCCTGTCTAATTCTGATATGTCAATGATTAATCTTGAAATTAATTTTGGGCTTTTATTACTGATAATATTGTGATAATTTTGACATAAAAATCATACAAAACAAATTACTGTACAAAAGAAATTTTAATTTTGATATTACAAACCTTAATTTTTTTTAATTAAAATTGTCGTCTTTCATCATGAATCCAATACTTAATTATTTTTTTGTTTATCGCGTTTTTGAAATGGGTGAAACAATATTACATTAATCACTTTTGCTGAATCAATATTTTATGATAATTTTTTTCATATTATTATATATTATCGAATCCCAGTTTTATAAGAATTTCTTTTATTTACTGTGTTTTAACATTGTTAATGTTACTCGAATCTCTATTGTCAAATTCACGTTTTATAAGAAAATTTTTTTATTACTTTGCTAATAAAAACCTTACGAGCGATAAAAGCTTTTGTTTATTATCTTTGTGGATGAAGACAATTGAGATGGAAATATTATATAATATTACGCTATGTTTCATTGAGATAAATTATACATTCTGTGATGAAAGATTCAATTAAAATATCTATAATAATTTACTCAATTTGTACTTCATCATATGTTTATTGTTGATTATTATAATTATGTCATATTGCTATTAAAGAATTTTGTGACATAATTTTTTTTGAGATGTGTTGATTCTAAATCATTTTATATTGTTGTTGAGTATTTATCATAATTGTGAACTCACCTTCGTGGGACGGATTATGATGAAATACTATTATATGAAAAATTATTATTATTAATGTGGCATTGGGAATTATTTTAAATAATGCACATACCCTATCGGTTTGTCTTTATTAATATAGTTCCTAATAATTAACAATTATATTTTAAAGTTTTCAGTATCCTCTCGATATTAGCTTTAAGAATATGATTGTTTTTCTATATTGTGAGAATTAACTCTTGTATTATAATCCGGGACCCTTAGGCAGGATTATAATTGCATGAGGTAACCTTATTGTTGTCATAAGCTCTATTTTGTCTATCGAGTTTGCTTGACAAAAATCTCCCATTTATGTATAAACTCTAGCTTTGCCAATGACCATGAATTCTTTACCAAAGCTGAATGGTAGTAATTATGAGGACGAGGCTGATTCTGTTAAACTGTTCCTTGCCTTTTCTAATGTCGATGCTGCCCTTATTGAGGATGAGCCAAATGATCCCACACCTGAATCTTTCGCTGCTGATAGAAAAGAATATGATAAGTGAACCCATTCTAATAAAGTGTGTCTGATGACTATGAAGTTTACTATGGACAAGACTATCAAAGATAACATTCCTGAGACGAAGAATTCTAAGGAGTTTCTTGAGTTCGTGGGCAAGAAGTTTAAGAAGTTTGATAAGACAGAAAAGGCCTATTATCTTTCCTTGTTGACAAAGACTAGATATGATGGCTTGTCTGGTGTTCGTGAACATGCTATGAAGCTTACTAATTGGTACAACAAGTTGAAATCTATGAAAGTGGAGCTTGAAAGTGATTTTCTAGTTTGGCAAGTGTTGGACTCTCTTCCTTCTGAATTTGATGTTTTGAAGACTTCTTATAATGCGCAAAAGGAAGAGTGGTCTATTGATGAACTTGCAACCATCCTTAATTAGGAGGAGCAGACTATGAGGAAGGGAAAAACTCAAGTTGCTCAGATGATTTTCCATAAGAGTTATGACAATAAGAAGAATCACTTTAAAGAGAAGAGTAGTAAGCCTCAATTCAAGAAGAAGGGGAATAATAATTTTGGACCTTCTTTAATCCATGAAAATGGTGAACCATCTGGTGTGAAACGGAGATTCAATGGCACTTGCAAGCATTGTAATGTGTATGGGCACAAACGATCTGACTACTTTAAGTTCAAGAAGTGGCTAGAGTGAAAAAAGAAAGGTATTCATCTAGCTCTAGTGTGTTTTGAATCTAATTTTGTTGATGTACCTTCTCATACTTGGTGGTTAGATTCTGGGACGACTATTCATATTACAAAATTTGTGCAGAAGCTCAAAACGAGGAGAAGGCCAAATGATGGAGAGGTGTCTGTTGCAGTTGGAAATGGAATGAATGTTAAAGTAGAACATATAGGTGTAGTGGCTTTGAAATTAAGTACTGGACATGAATTGATTTTGCAAGACACTGTTTGTGTACCTTCTGTGAGAAGGAATTTGATTTCAATTTCTGTTTTGGATGATTCTGGTTACTCTTTTCAATTTGGATCAAATAAAGTTATTTTTTATTATAAGTCTGTTGCTGTTGGTTATGGTATTAAGTTGAATGGCATGTATATGTTGAATCTTGATCCTCTTTCTATTGAACAACAATATTCCAATGTTAATAATGTTGTTGGGCAAAAACGTGGAAAAATTGTTGAGAATTCTTCTATGTTATGGCATAAGAGATTGAGACACATATCACAAGAAAGGATGGAGAGATTGATCAAGGAGAACATTCTTCATGATGTGGACTTCTCTGATTTTAATACTTGCGTTGATTGTGTGAAAGGGAAGCTCACTGCTAGAATAAGGAAGAAAAGGATTGCTAGGAGTGAAGGAATACTACAATTGATCCATACAGACATATGTGGACCAATTAATCCCATTACTCTAGGAGGATTTAGATATTTTATCACGTTCGCTGATGACTTCTCTAGATTTGGTTGAGTTTATCTGCTACGTGAGAAATCAGATTCTTTGGATGCTTTTAAAAATTTTAAAGCTGCTACTAAGTTAAAGTTCAACTCACAAGTTAAGTGTGTTAGGTCAGACAGAGGTGGCGAATTTTATGGAAGGTATGATGAAACTGGTAGAAATCCTGGTCCCTTTGCAAGATTTTTACAAGATTTTGGTATTGAAGCACAATATACTATGTCAGGCACTCCGCAACAAAATGGTGTCGCTGAAAGGCGAAACCGTACTCTCATGGAGATGGTTAGGTGTATGCTTAGCCATTCAACTCTTCCTGATTTTTTGTGGGGAGAAGCATTGAAGACAGCTGCCTATATTTTAAATCATGTGCCTAGTAAATCAGTTCCAAGGACTCCATATGAACTTATGACAGGGAGAAGGCCTACTCTGAAGCATTTTCATGTTTGGGGTTGTAAAGCAGAAGTTAGGCTCTACAATCCAGAAATAAAGAAGCTTGATTCAAAGACAATTAGCGGTTTCTTTGTAGGATATTGTGTAGGCTCTAAGGGTTCTAGATTTTACTGTCCCACTCATACCACCAGAGTTGTTGAGTCTGACTATGCTGTCTATTTTGAAAATAATTCAGAACATGTTATAAATCAGGAGCCATGTATTGTCAACTTTAGAGAAGAACATGTCACTATTCCTGTGCCTATTACTTCTTTGTCTGAGCCTATGCTGACTATTGTAGCCCATGATGAAACCACTAATCATGCTAATGTTGATCCAGATGTTGATCATAATGTTCAGAATCTTGATATTGTTGTGCCTCAATTGAGGCGATCTGAACGTGTTCCTAGATCTATTGGACCTACTAAGTTCAGGGATTATTTTATTTATTTGCAGGAACATGAGTTTATTTGTATTGAGGATTCTGATCCCATTACTTTCCATGAGGTCGTTTCTAATTCTCATGGTTCACAATGGTTAGATGCCATGGAAGATGAATTGGCTTCCATGCAAAAGAATGATATATGGGATTTGGTGGAATTGCCCAAAGGTTGCAAACCTGTTGGTTGTAAGTAGGTCTTTAAAACCAAACGTGATGCTAAAGGAAGAATAGAGAGGTACAAAGCCAGACTTGTTGCTAAAGGATACAACTAAAGGGAGGGCATAGACTATAAAGAGACGTTCTCTCCTGTCTCTACTAAAGACTCTTTTCGTATTGTGATGGCGTTGGTTGCTCATTTTGACCTAGAACTTTATCAGATGGATGTAAAGACAGCATTCTTGAATGGTGATTTATTGGAGAATGTCTATATGAACCAACCTGAGGGTTTTGTTGAAAGTGGTAAGGAACATATGGTCTGCAAATTAAAAAGGTCCATTTATGGTTTAAAGCAAGCTTCTAGACAGTGGTATTTGAAGTTTGATCATATTGTAAGCTCTCTTGGCTTTAAGGAAAATGCAGTTGACCAATGCATTTACATAAAGAATAGTGGGAGAAAAATTGTTGTTCTTGTTCATTATGTCGATGACATCCTTTTGGCTAGTAATGATGTGAGTTTTCTAAATGATACTAAACAGATGCTTATAACTCATTTTTGATATAAAGGATCTTGGTGATGCATCTTTTGTTTTGGGCATCGAGATTCATCGTAATAGATCTTGTGGTATCCTTGGGTTGTCTCAACAAGGATACATTGATAAAATCTTGAACCGGTTCAATATGCAATTTTGTAAGCCCTGTGTTGCACCTATTTAAAAAGGTGAACAATTTTCTAATGCCCAGTGTCCTCAAACTGAAAATGAAATGGTAGAAATGGAGAAAATCCCTTATTCTTTTGTTGTTGGCAGCCTTATGTATGCTCAAGTTTGTACACATCCTGATATTGCTTTTGTTCTTGGTGTACTTGGGAGATACTTGAGTAAACCTGGTATGGCACATTGGCAGGCTGCAAAGCGTGTTTTGAGGTATCTAAAAGGTACCAAAGATTATATGCTTACATATAGGAGGTTAGATCATTTTGAGGTGATAGGTTATTGTGATTCTGATTATGGTGGTTGTCCAGATGATCATAAATCCACATCAGGTTATGTATTCATGTTAGCTGGAGGAGCTATCTCTTGGAAGAGTGTCAAACAAACTCTTACAGCCACGTCAACTATAGAAGCAGAGTATATAGCTTGTTATGAGGCTACACGTCAAGCAATATGGTTGAAAAACTTTATTGTTGAATTCGATTTCGTGGAAAGCATCTCTAGGCCTCTAACTATATATTGTGATAATTCTGCAGTAGTTAGTTTCTCTCTTAATAATAAAAGCTCAAAGCGAACAAAACACTTTGAGATAAAGTTTAGGTTTGTGAGAGAGAAAATACAAGAGTTTAAAACTCGTGTCGAGCATATCCCTACTAAGCTTATGATTACTGATCCCTTAACAAAAGGGATAATTGTTAAAGTTTTTATTGATCATGTAACCCGTATGGGTGTAATAAAGTCCCTTTAATATTTTAGATTAGTGGGAGTTTATTCTTATATTTTGTTATGATCTCGTATTTATGATGTTTTTGTGATATTGATAATATTTGAGACATTATTCAAACAATAGTCATTGTTGTTTCTTTTTGCCATATATAATTGTTTTGTCCAATTTAAATTATTATGACTATTATTATATATGCATATACTGTGATGACAAATTATGGAGACATTTTGGACCCAGTCTCAATATTGTTGTTGTAATAAGATTTATTGAATCTTATGAAGCATCTTAGGCGGATGCTTGGGTCATTTTGTTGGAAAAATTACACTTTGTTTACAGCTTGACATGCCGTTTTGTTGTGCTTTCCCATTTGTCTATATTCCACTTTGTTGTTGAGTTACTGGATATAAGTATCTTATATTGTATGATCTCACTACTTCTTCGAGTATGATTTTCTACATTGTTGAGATGCTTATAGTTCGTGTTGGCTTATTTTGACATCTTGTTGTGACCATATATTGTTGATTAATCTGGAATAATATGATGTTTTGATTTATGTTGTCCAAGTGGGAGATTGTTGGATATTTTATGAGTGGACTAACATAAATTAATTCATGTTGTAAAATTTTGTTTAAATCCAGATTAATTAGATGTCAAAATTATTGAATTATATTGTTTAGCCCATATTATAAATAATTATTGTTATTGGGCTTATCATCGGATATGGTTGTATGATTATTATTATTGGGTTAAGCCATAGTGGATAGGTTTGACCCATTTGATTATTAACCAGAGAAGCCCCTGCTCCTAACTACTTCAGGGTAACTATTGCCCCATTGAGACAGTTTACGTGAAAGATCTGAAAGGGTGATAGGAGGAGTTTTTTTTCTCTGTTTTGTGTCTCTTTCATCAATCATAGAAAGCACTCAGTCATGGACTCATCAACTTCAACTGTTCTGAGTAATTCTAACACTGATCTCATTATAGTATTTCTTTATCACTTGTCATATTAAGAATTAGATTATAATTTTTCCTTCAATATTAAGATATATAAAGGTTATGTACTTACATATTTAACGGTAAATAAGCAATGGAATTTCAATCTAAAATTGCTTAAATATTTTTGATAAAATATCTTTCAAACTTATAATATAAACACTTTCTTTCACTGTTAGATTGAACCCATGTTAAAATCTTAAGTTTAAGCTAATTGAAACTTGCATTTTTTTAATTTTTTTATTAGTGTGAACTTGTAACTTCAAGTTTTTATTGGAATTTTTATCACTTAAGTTTTAACTCATTTTATTTAATGCTACAAGTCTATTTTTTTTTTCAACTTTTTTGTTCATTTGAGATTTACATATTATTTGTTTTTAAATTTGAGCTTTGGTATCATATAATATTTTTAATACATACTCAATTTAATGGTGAGAAAGTGTCTTAACTTATCTTATGTTTTTCTTTTTCTTAGTATATTGCTTTAGCTTGAGAAAAATCTTTGTCTAAAATGCTTTAAGTTATTTTAGAGTAAAATTTTTTATGTACTCTTTCACATGTTTGTAAACCACTGATGTAAAACTTTATATTTTAACAATAAGTATTAACAATCAAAGTTTTTTAAATTAAAAGTAGAATTTTTTTATTAAAAAGTTTATTTTTCCTTAATTACTTAAAGTTAACTATAAGAATAGATGGTAGCAAAACCAATAATCAAAATGATGCAGAGATAGCTTCTTTCTGGCTTTTGATAAAATATATTCATCACTCACTAAATATGTGGATAGTTTTATGTTTTATATTAGTACGTCAAAAATGTTTGAAAATTATGACTGGATATAGATGGTGAAATCTCAATTTGGTCCTTGGTATTGTATAAGTGACTGGTAGTGATAAGAAAAATACTACCAATCAGAATGTTTTTCATCCTCTTCTGCTTCAGCACTAAAATGGTTCATTGCCATATGGTTGTAGTGCCTTATTCTTTTTGGAGGATTCTTTTGGATTTCTCCAGAATAGCCCTACTGAGGGGTTTCTTCTTGGCAATGTCGGTGGGGCTAATTTATCTTTCCATGCTTCTGCTATGACTCCCCATGTCACAGTCTTCTTCTTCTCCTTCGCAACCATTAAAACTGTGGATGACTCCACAAGCCTTTCTATAAGAACACTGCTTAATTAATAACTATGATGCGCACCATCAGTTCCATGGCAGCAAGAACAGCTTCATATCGGATCCATTGTTAAGTACTTGCATGCCTCTCCCTTGTCAAAATTCCATGGATGTTTAACTTTTTGTAAAGGAAAATACTTACATTGAATGTCTTCCATGTTTTTTATGTTCTTATTTAAATTGAAATTTCACATTCCTTAATTCTAACTTCTAATATGGATTTTTTATATTTATTACTGTAATAAAATTCTAATTTTATTGTTAAATAACATAAAATATATATATATATATATATATAATACATTATTATTCTTTTAAAAAAGGTTAATAACACATTTTATTATATATTTTTAATTAATTTTACAAATTTATGCATGTAAAACATTCACAATTTATTGAAAGATAAAATTTAAGTGTAATTCTTTATATATTTTGTATTACTTTTAATCAAAACTAAAAATTTATTTTAATAAAAATTTATATTTAAGATTGTTTGTACATTAGTCTAATTTTAATTAAAAAATAACATACTTAAAAAACTACACATATATATTTTCTTTTAGCGATTCTTTCACATAATTTTGGCCAATAATAAAAAAAAAATTTGAAAAAATGTTTATAAATGTCATTATGACATTCTTTTTCACCTTTTAGTTTGACAATCTGTGTTTGCGCTAGTATTATTTTTCTTGTCAAGACTTGAGCTGTCGCGTGTTCTATATTTTTCTTTACCTTTTTTCCATACTATGTATGATTTTTTTTAGAAATTGAGGAGGTGGCTATGTATCTACAATGGTGTCCTCTTACTCTCGCATTGCTGGCTTCTGGTGGTACACATCTTGCATAGTTCTATTGTTTAGGTTGTGATATTTACTTCCAAATTTTTCGATTGATATTGCATACTTTGTCTCAGGTTCATTTTGAGAAAGTTTAAATCATGTCCAAACAAAGGTTATGAAGATGGTTGTTGTACCTTTTTATCTTGGAGCCCACAACTAGTTATGATTCAAGGACATGGATGTATCCATTTACCATTTGTATTCTATTCCAGTGCCCCTTGTTGATTATTGTGGTTGTTCATGTACGCAGAAAATGTCAAAATTGCAGGGGGGGCTGTATGCAGGATGTTCCCAACGACACTGACATGTATTTAGAAGACTGCACACAAAACAAAAATAGTTATTTATGAATGATGATCTAGTTATAAGAGAGGAAAAAGGAAAAAGAAAAAAGAAAATTTCTAAACACATACACTTTCTAAAATAAATATTAAGTTTTTTATTTATTAAAAAAAGAAAATATACACTTTTTGGCTGTAGAAGAATATATACACTTTTTAAATTGGTTATAACGAAACCTTTTATATCATTTGCTAACTGTAGTAAATTGTTTCTACTTACTATATCATTTATTTTTCATCGATTTTTAACTTACATTAAAACTTGTTTTTAATTGATATAATAAGGTAATAAGTTTTTTCAATTAAACTTTTAATTTAGTCTTTGAAAGAGTTTGAGTCTAACATTTTAGTTTTTAATAAATTTAAAATGTCATGTTTAGTTTTCAACTTTCTTCTCTGTTATTTATTTTAGTCTCTAATCTAAGATTACATTAAGAAATAGTAACAGAAAATTAACTTGTCACATTAAGTACTATGTTATAAGCTTATTTGGCAAAAACAATGTTGTTTGGTAACTGAACATGACAAAATATCTTTAATTGTCAAAAACGGTATTATTCTACAAAATTTTGATCCAAGCACCCCTTTGTCCAAATATATTAGCATATATGTTATAGGTTATGCGTCTCTAGTCTTCCAATGTTAGAGTTTTTAGTTGTCAACTAAGTTAAAAATGACATTTGAAAAAATTGTAGAACTGAATGAAGAAAGGAATTCTCTGCTACAAGATCTTGAACGATTAGAGGAGAAGACTGTCATGCTTAGGGCAAAATTGTCCATAGTAGTTAAGAAAAGAAAGGGACTAGTTCAAGATAGAAATAATTTAAAAGGCTTTGTAAATGAAAAGAACTCAAAGATTAAACAGTTGAAAGTTGATTTGCAAAAGTAAGATTCTGCAGTTTCTGAATACAAGGTGAGATCAATAGATTGTCTAGTGACTTGGAAAGCATTCCTAAGCTAGAGGTTAATTTGCTGGAAGTGAATATGTTATAAGTTGTTCATCATCCCCAAAAAGTATAAAGTTAGGATTCGTCGTCCTCAAAATAGAAAATGACTCATTAGGTGATTAATTTTTTTTTAATCAAATTCTCTATCTGATTCTAATTCTTCCACTATAACAAACTTCAATTTCTAAATATTTCACCACCAAACATAACTTTGAAGATAAATTTGAGTGAGATTCTACATATACACTTAGGCTCCTAAAAATGATGTCGTTTCTGTCAACTAAGCTTTTAACATCACAAGTCAACTTTCCATTACTGTTTCTTAAAAGAGTTTGAGATTATAGACTAAAATAAATGACAAAAAAGAAAGTTAGAGACTAACATAATATTTTAAATTTTTTAGGACTAAAATGAGGGTTTAGTCAAGTTTTTTTGTACCAGTAGTACTATTTAAGTATTATAAAAGTAAAAAAAATTACTAAGAAATAAATTAATCAATTTAATAATTAATTCTAATTAAATAATTACATTTTTTCTATAAAAATAAATAAATAAATAAAGTGAAGATAATAGGAAATATCTCGCCATTCATCTAAATCAACTGTCAAAACCCTTTAATGTATAGCAAGAATGTGTGGTTATACTTTTAATAGGTAGGACAAATATACCTTCATAAATTTCATGGCTCATAATGAAGATATTATATAATACTAGAATAAGACCCCACGGCAAACATTTCATGTCAGTATTTTTCAACTTTTGCACCATTGCCAGTTTAGAGGTTAGTTTAGCTCCACGGAAGGCTAAATCAGAGCTTAAATTAATGCCATCATCTCTAGTCAATATTCAACAATTATGCACATATTTCTAACAAGATGAACAATGTTAGCCTTGCAAAGTCGGATACATAATTGGTACTATCAGGGTTATTGACTATGCCACGAAAAATAATATATTATTAGCTTGATGGTACCACCTTATTTAAGAGGTGGTTTAGAATTTAATATAGTAGACAAAGTTCCTTGGTGCTCATATATCGGTGTCGCTATTGTTAGTTGCATGTCACTGTAACGACATTCTATTCTTGATGCATCAAGGTTCTCTATTGAACGGGTGTATGATCGATATGCTTATCATTTGTATTCTTCATATTATCAATGGAAGACCAATAAACATATACTGCAACACCTTTTATCTGGATTTTTTAGAGCCGAATTTGAAAGAGTTCATGGAGAATTTGTGAAAATAATTTTTAATTTTCAAAAGTTATTTTTAATATATTTAAATAACTTTTTCAGTATAATTCATTAAAAGAAGCTTTTCATAATTTATTTAATAAATTTTATGGTCAAAATAACGATAGAAATTTATGTAAAAATACTTAATTAAAATGTAAACAAAATGACTATTATGATCAGATAATTGAAATGAGCTCCTTGAATATATTGCGTTTCAGTTCAGCAGATTCAGAGCTAAAAATGAAAAATGCAAAGTGCCTATGCTTTTTTCATGTAAATTTATAATTTCCTTTTGTCGTCTTTGTTGATTGGATGTACTATTTCAAATGGCCGACAAAACAGTGAGAAATTTGGCAAGGTATACTATTGTTTTACACGTGGATATAATATTTCAAAAGTGAAAAAGGAAAACTGTTGCAAATCCATGCTAAATGAACTATGACATTGGTTCTCATCCCAGGATCAGATCCAGCAGAATGCATACAAACAAAGCTTGCAATAGTAGGCTTGTGTCACAGGGAGTGGCATTTTTCTCATGTACGTGTTCACGGTACGAGGTCACTTTTCACATCCCTTTCTTTATATGTAATCAAATGCATCACTACAAAGCACCCATTTTCTTCCCATTATGATAACCAGAAACTGCAAATACCGAATGGAAATATATATGATATCAAAGCCAACAGAAAAGTACAAGAAGATTACTATGAGGGATAGGTAGTAAGTAGTACACAAGAGACACCTTAACCTTACTTTTGAGATGGGATTTTGAAGCCGATGCTCCCTTTCCCTTTGACACTCCCGTTATCCTTATACATAACTGAACAAAATTCCCAAACCAAAAGAAAGAAACAAAAAAATATCTCATATTCCTAAATGTATAGTAGTTTTGAAGCATGTGGTGAGTGAGAGTGCTGCAGTGTTGGTGTGGCATAAGCATGATGTTGTCCATGCCTTGCACCAAAATTTCCAAGTTTTGTCTCCGAAGGAAACCTTGCCAACTGAGAGGAATTAGTCTTATTACGAAATTGTGGGGTTGAACTTGTTTTCTCATAGGTTATGAAGGCATCACCAGCAACTCTAACAGCTTTGTGGCTCTTGCAACCCAACAACATGCTAGGGCGCCTTCTCTGAACCTCTTTATTGGCTTTTGCTTTTACATTTGAGGGAGTGAATGATGTTTTTATTGGACTCCTTATGGTTACCTCAGACATTTGATCTTCACAATCTGACATGACTGCAGCACTGGCTGTGGCCACACTCCACTCTATGCTTGCTTCACTTGGTGCATAATTTGTGGGGCTGACACAGCTTGAAGCTACATCTGATGCTTGCCTTGCAAGGAAAGGGTGGGTTTTTCCTTTGATGCTTTCAATCTCAAACAAGTCTGAACTTGCATCACTGGCAGCATCATTGTAGCATGCTTCAATCTCTTCCACTTTAGGTGCAGCATCTCTTACGGGCATTATCAACCTTTTATCAAAGCTCAAAGAATTTCTCTTGTTTCTCAATATTGGGGAGCCAAACACCTCTAGTGATTTCCTTGGTTGCTCTTCTTCCTCTAGTGGAAGTTTTTGCATTTTGACATGGTTTTGGTTTCCTAAGCCAGGACTCATGGTTGAGAATGCTATACTGTTTTTTTCTGTGTTCTCTTGCTTCTGGAAGTAAACATCTCTGTTGATTTTCAAAAGTTCTGCATTAGGCTTACTTACTTTAATTGCATGAGAAGCATCTAGAGCAGCAATATCAATGAGCTTTCTTGGTGTTGTTTTGCCATGAACTGCACCATAAGAAGAAGTTTTGTTAAAACTGATTTCACCTGCATCAACAGAATCTTTATCAGAACAAGAGCACTTGAAACCAAGACCAGCTAGAACACTCCTGGCCTGTCCCTTCTCTTTTCTACTCTTTAAAGAATTCCTCATTCCACCATGCAACAACACACTTTGGCTGTTGCAAGTTGTTGATTCAGATAGAATGCTTGGAGTTCCATACTGAATTGTGTGCTTTCTAGTTGCTACAACCATGTTTTCATCTCTCTGGTGAAGGTACCTTGTAGCAACTATGTTGGCAGCTCTTGGGGTGTTAACTTCTCCTCCATTGAAGTACTTTTCAGCCCCAAACACTCCAATTTCTCCATTTTCTTCCTTCTTTTCTGGATGGTTAAGTGGAGACTTTTTGTTGCTGTTAAAACGACAAAGTTTTTGGCTTGGTTCAGTCCCTTCTTTGTCATTTAAGTATAGTGAGAAAATGGCATCACTGAGGTGAGTTTTGCTCTCTGAGTTGAAAGTTCGCAACTCATGGAAGGTGCTGTTCGTGGAGGATGATATGGTAACCATAGTTGAATGATATTAAGTTGTAGGTAAATGACAGAGAAAATAAAACTTGTTTGTTAATAGAAGAATAGGCAAGAACAAAATGAAAAAAGAAAAAGAAAATGATGAAGACAAGACAGTACAATTCTTGAAAATAAAACAGTAGATGTTATTGAGAAGTTTGAGTATTGAAAGGGCTAGGAGAATAAGGAACAATTCCCTCTCTTTAAGGATCAAACATGAATTAAGGGAAAACTTTTTTTATGTGATGGAAAAGCTAAAGCTAGACAGAGGGAAGAGAGCATATGAATGGATGCCTTGCCAATTTAGGAGTCGGTCTATAAGTAGGCTTGTGGAATATGCAAAATGTCACATAGGTCGGGCCATGTGTTGTTAGCTTAATTGACGTTTCATCCATAGTTTTCAAGCTAAAATTACTTTGAATTACATTTCATCTATAGTTTTCATGTGAAAATTACTTTGAATTCAAAGCAATATGACAATTTTATTATTAGTTTTTTACTCTATTTTTATTTTACTTTTTATGTTTCTGTGTTTTATCTTTATTTTATTCCTCATCCAAACTTACTCTAATAAATAAATAAATAAATAAATTTGGTAATGTTAGCAGTAAATCGGGTAGTATTTCTCCCATACTCATATCTGTTTGTACTAGCAAATATTTATACAGAAAATAAGTATTTAAAAATATTTAACACTTTAAAAATCATAAAAAACTGTTGTATATTATTTATTAATTTAAATTTTTTATAAAATTAAAATAATATGTTAAATTTATTTATATATTTTTAAATAATTAATTTACGAAAAAATTATTATATAAATAATGATGATGGTAACTTTTATTGTGATGTGTTTATTTATTATAATTTCCTTTGTAAAATAATGAAAAATAACAATTTTATCTCATCTTAAAATAATAAAAATTTCATTACCATATTTAAATAAATAGGGGAGTGTTTGCAAGTTAGGCATTATGATATCCATATTTATTTAATAAATATCAAACTCTCATCTTGTTGTGGATAATTTGCAAGAGTATCTATGAGTGGAAATATTTTTTTATCATTCTTTCTTTCACGACATAAATAAAAAATACGTTGTTAAATTAACAATTTTTTATTTTGTTAAAATTATATTTCAGATAACATTTTTTTTTAATCTTTTTTCCATCACATGAACCATTTTATTATATATTTTTCTTTCTTATCTTTTTATCTTTTTTTTACAATATAAACATTATACAAATATAATTTCCTTATCTCTTGTATACCGAAAAAAACCCTATGATTTGTCTCTTTTCAGGAGAAAATGTGACAACTACTAAATAGAAGCTGATCAATATCCGCTTTGATTACATAATTTGTAGTGTGATTATCACTTTAAATGTATTGACTTTTTTCCTCTTCATTGTTGCAGATAAGGCGGCGACTATTCCATTCTAGTTTAGTACACCTTAAGCAGACCAAATAATCAGAGGTGCTGGTGAGTTTTAATTGAGCAAAGTTCAAAGAATGTGTATAAGGTGCAGTCCACAAAAGAACCGATTGGTAAAGCTCCTTAAATTAAGTTCTTAGTGATTTTTTGGGTCATTATATGAATATAATTAAATACAAATCAATTTTTAAAATAAATCAAAATATACTAACTCAAATAAAGAGATAAAATTAAACGAAAAAACAAACATAAAAATAAGAAAATATTCAATCTTAAAAATCACTTAATATCAAAAGAAGGTGAACTAATGCTTAAAATACTTTAGTTTGAAAATGCTTTTAAAAACAATACCGTTTAAAAATTTATATTTACAAATTATATGTAAAAATTTAATCGATAATTTTATACTAAAAGAATTAATGTTAAAGTATTTTTAATTAATACAAAAAGATTTACACCGTAAACCAATTAAAATATATGATAAATAAAAGTTATATAATAATTCTAACCAGTATAAAAGTGCATTCTAATAAATTCACAAAATTATCATTTGCATAGATTAAATAAAATAGGCGAATCATTCTTACACTTAAAAATTTAAATTGACTTTATATAATTTTTCTTTGTTGTTTAGTTACATGGTTAGTAAAATATTCTTACTAGGAATACACTCTCTATTACACTTTTTTAATCACATTTTTTATTATTAATTAAAATTTATTAAAAATTATAAAAATTAAGTGAATTTTACTTTTTTTCATTTTTAAAATAATGTTTTTTCTCATTTTTTTTTGTTTTCAATACATTTAAATCAATAATAAAAATGTGTTAAAAATGTTTTTTTTTCATATTTTTTTAGTTTTTAATAAATTTTAATTAAAAATAAAAAGTGTATTAGAAATAATATATTATGTGAAAGTGTTTCTCAAAGAAAATATGGACAAAGTATGTAGTGTCAGCCCTACCCCATCTCATTTATTTGGATCGATGAATGGAATGGCGAAAACCACAAAATCCACTTCTTTGCTATAATTAGAATATAGACAAAGCTTGAGGCTGGAAGCATTACACGATCTCATTAATTTTAATGTCTGGAATGCAAAAATAGAAAATAAAAAGTAAATTACTTCACAACATGAGTACATATCCCTGCCTTAAAAGAGTCAATTTTCGTCTTTTAATTTACTTTTTAAAAATATTTAGAGTATGTTTAGGAAGAAGTTTTTAAAGCGGAAGAGAAGAGAGAATATATTTTTTAATTTTAAATTAAAAAAATATATTATTTATGATAATAAATATATTAAATTTTTAATATTTTTTTAAAATATTAATTTTAAATATATTTATTTAAAGTATAAATTTTGTTTTCTCTTTCCTCTCTCCTTCTTAAACAACTCCTTAATCAAGAAGATAAATTACTATTTTTAAGCCAAAAAACATCATTAAATAGAGTATTGGAAATGTCCTAACCCAAAACAAAGTTCAGAACACAATGCAAGAGTAGACAACAGCATGAGGGTACTATACTAATTGCCTAACACAAACCAATGGATTGTTTTTGCCAGGCACCACTTCCATCATCTGACTTTCTTTCAGCTCAGTGAAGTCACAAAGGAACTGTTTATAGTTAATTAATTCACCTATTTAAATATGTAAAATTATGTTAGCACTTATGTCTTTTTTTTTTTTTCCTTTTTAATAAAACTAGCACAAGAGACCTTATTTAAAAAGAAAAGAAAAGAAAATGAAACTTTATCACTTAAATCGCTAAACATTGGTATCATCATGTTTATCTGATTAAGAAACATGCTGTCCACCCAAAGTTGACTGCTTTGACGTACATTAGGAACAAACATTTTCTTCTATAATAGAATTTAATTAATTTATTTGTAAATATAATTTAAATTATTATAATTAAGATTATATATTAGTTTGGATTTTTTTTAAATTTTGATAATTGTTTATGTATATTCAACAATACAAATTTAAATTAATTCATCAAAATAAACATAACTTCAAACAAATTTACTAAGATATATATAAAAAAATTTAATTTCAAAATATAATTCTAAATTAATTTTAAACTTCATAATATATGTCTAAATTTAAGAGAACTAATTAAATAAAAAAAAAAAGAATGTTTAACCTATTTAAAATTTACCTTTCTTACCAATATACATTAATTTTTCATTTTATTTTCTTAGTCCTTAAATTATAGATATTAATCTAACGAAAATGCTAATTATTATGAAAGTAATACTCACGAATTCTACGAATTCACATATGCTAGTTTCATTGAAATCAGTTTTATATTCTTAATTGCATAGTGTATAATTATCTTTCCACCTTAACCATTAAATTATATATATACATGGGAAGGATGTTTTTGTACTAGTGTAAATCTAAATATTCTTACACTCAATCTAAATATTTTATTTAATTTATATCTAACGGTGAGTGAAGTAATAAATTATAATTCGTTAGATGTAAGTTAAATAAAAGTGTCAAATTTGGTATAAGAGTTTTTAAACTTACACCAGTGTAAGAAAATCTTATCACTATATATATATATACTATACAACAATTCTGTTAATCTAAAATTGCACATAATATTAAATTTTTTAAACAATATACACACAATTTCAAACAATTAGATTAATTTTAAAATTTGAATTTGAAATTGATTAAATTTATTTTTATTTTTTATTTTTTCAACTCAATTTGTTTTCAATTTTGATTACATGTAGTTTGGTTGTGAAAATCCCTTAAAACGGTTATGTTCAATGCTAATGGCATTAAATTGGCCATGCACTTCAAGCATATAAGACTCAATAGCACATAAATATTGACTTAGACTCCATAGTGTTTTGTTTTACACCACATTATAATAAAAAATCAAATCAAGGGTGGATAAGAAAGGGGTTCTCTCAACTAGGTTTGGATGAGTTGGGTGGTCCTGTTTTTTTTCAGAACAAAGTATTTTGTATTTATTGTTAGAGGCAATCCTCCAAAAGTCTAATTAGAACAGTTTTTTACCAATTAATTCACTCAATGGTGAGTTTGAGTAGTCCCTTTTATTAGGAATTTTCTTCCCTCCAAAATTCAAGCTTCTAATATTAAATTGACTCACATAAATTATCGATGAGTTAGGCCAGAGTTCAAGAACCGCTAAATTTGTAAGCGATGGCAAATCATAGACACCAATTTAGAATTTTTACTTATTTAATCACAACCTAATTTATAAAAATCATATCAATTAATTATTAATAATTTAATTTTAGATTTAATTTTTGTGAGTATTTTGTAAAGTAAAATGAGTATAAATTAACAATATAAACACATCTATCAAATATTAATATAGAATTTTAATATTCATATTAATATCTTTTGTCAATAAATAATTTCTTTTATCATTAAGACATGGTTCCAATCACTTTTTCCAAGTGGTGGATGAGGAAATGAATGTGATTTGAAGTGAGATAGAAATTAAGTTGATAACGAACGATAAATTTGGCACGCATGACACGATTTATCAGCCTAGCACATCAAACCGAAAAGCTCAGAGAGTATAAATTTAAGCTTAGTTGATTAAATATGCGTTGCATGTAAACTTTAAACTGAACGTAACTCGAATGAAGAATGAGTTTTTGTTTCCCCATTCATGTCTTATTAAGCATGTTATGACCAAGCCATGCCTAACGCGCGTGAATTGTAATTCCAATCACTTGATTCAAATGGTGGGTCATTTGTGAAGTAATGAATGCCATTTGATGTGAAATATTAAGTTGATAACAAATTGATGAACTTGGTACGCATAATACCATTCAAGATTCTTTAATTAATATCTTTAATTAAAAATTATGTTATCTATACGGTAAATTTTATGATAAAAATATATTACAATAATGTTTTAATAAAAACTTTTATTTTTAATTCTTTAATTAATACTCTTAAGACACTAGCTCATAAAGCCTAAAAGTATAGCCAGCTAATATAAGTTTAAGCCAAGTTCGTTAAACATCTTGTAAACTTAAAGCGACCTCGATTTAATCAAGATTTAGTTTCCGTCTCATATATATCTAAACTAAGCATATGAATATGGTTCTTAAGCCATGCCACAGATCATAATTCCAAACACTTGATTCCCGCAGTGGGTGAATTAATTATGAAGTAATGAATGTGATTTGATGTATGTGAGACAGAAATTAGGTTAATACAAATAAATTTGGTACCATGATGTGATTTATCAGCCCACTACATCAAACCTGATCACTCAACTAGTATAAATTCAAGTTTATTGTTTTCTTAACGGGAGTGTTTTAAATAAATTATGAAAAATGATTTATTACTCTTATAAATTATTTTTAATTTTATTTTAATATGATTTTTTTTCAGTCTACTACTTCATTTAAAGACAGTGAAAACTTCGTTCCCAAAACTCGTAATAGAGACTGCTTTTAGCTATTGTTCAAATTGAAAGATTGTTTGTTTGTGTTTGCTAAGAATTTAAAATTGTATCAAAGCTATAGACAACTGTTATTAGCGTGTTGATAGGATTAGACAAAAGTTAAAATAGTAGGTATGAAGTTAGTTGCAAAGCACGTTAGCAACGAATATTTAATCCGTTGCTAAATTTATAAATTAGTGACTAATTATTTAATGATTAATTTTTTTTTTCTTCAGTTGCTAATGTTAGTTGCAAATAGCATGATGGCAACGAAAATTCGTGACCAACTAGGTGATTGCAAATTTAGTTGCCAACAGGGATAGAAATAGGTCACAGGATCGGACGGGAGTACACGGCTTAACTCTTTCAAAGCTTAGTCTAACTTAATTTATTTAAGTAATAAATTTTTTTAAAAGTTTAATTAATTAAATAGGATAAATTTGAGATTCAAAAATTTATTAAATTTATTAAAATGAGCTATTTAAAATATATAAAATTATTAATAATATATTAAATAATTTTATATTAAAATTATAATGTAATATTATATTAAATAAATTAAATTTTAAAATAAATAAAATATTAAATTATAAATTCTAATTATTTTCATTGGAGTTGAATAATGTTCCTACTATATATCTTTTAAGAGAGAGTCTTATTTGTTAAATCTGTTTTTTATGCATAATATTGATTTGCATTTGCACTATTTTAATTATGTATTTTGATAAAATAAAAATATATAATTTTATTATACATATTCAAAATGTTGAACTATTTTTTTATAATTTATTTAAATATAAAGTCTTATAGCATTTATAAAGATATACCTATTTATAAATAAGTTTAATGACCTGTAAAAAGTATTAATATGAAAATAAGTTTTTAAAAGACTAATAAATCAAAGCAAACTTTAAAAAAAAATATTAAACTTAATAAAAAAATATATGATAGATAATATACTATACCTAAACTTCAAAATTATTAAATAAGTTAGGCCTATTTTTGCAAAGTCTAACTTAGTTTAGCATATTTCCATCCTTAATTGCTAATTATTATAGATATATTGATAATAAATTTAGTTGTTAATTTTGTTCAAATCAATGATTATTTCAGTTACTAACCATGTTAAAAGATTTGTTGCAAATTCAGTCGTTAATTTAGTCACTCTTAAAACTTTTGTTTTTAGTCACAAGTTTGGTTCCTAACATAGACGAATAATTTTGAAGTTTTTGTTTTACATCTTTATTTAACAAAACCTACTTATAATTTGAAAAAATAATGCTCCAAATTACAATAATAATTAGAAATACATTAAAGCAATTTATGAAATTGAACTAATTTAATAATTAGGAGAAAAGTATAAACACTTAATCATTGAATCTAAAAATTGATAATATTCTAATTCAAGGGATTAAAAATTAAATTTGAATGAAATCTCAATCCAAACTAAGTAATTACATAAAACCTTCATGCATTTGATTAAATAATTAGAATTCAAAAACTTTTAAAATTTAATCAAAACATAATAATTTTTTGCACCACTTAATTAACCCTAATTTTTTAAAATTGACCCACTTCAAACAAATAATGATGAATCAATAACTTCTTAATTAAATTAAAACAAATACCTTTAGTTCATAAAATTAAATAGATTAAAGAGAAGAGGAGAAAACTTGAATTGAAAACAAACGTTCCGAATTGATCATCAAAAGTATTGTGCTTTCTTAATCCTTGGATTAGATTATGAAAAGTATTCTTCCAAAGATAGAAGAGTACAAAAATTCAAAGTTTTAAAAATAGGGAAGAAGATACAAAAAGAAAAGAAGGAAACTTCAAATAAAATATAAATTTGTCTGTTTGTTTATATCTATTTCTTCTTTTAATAGATTCAAAATTTTAAATAGAAGACAATCAAAATCCTAAAAATGTTAATCCTAATCTTGATCAAAATTCAGAAAATAAGATTACACCAAATTTAAATTTGAAAAATACCATAATCTAAAGAAAGAAATGTAACATCCATGTTTTTATAGTAATTATAATTGCATTGTTATGATAAATATGCATGTGAGGGGATGTTAGAAGAATTTTGTAGTGTTAGGATTGTAAGGTTCTTGTTGTAGTGAGATAATTCTTACTGTAGCGAGATAGGTCTCGCTGTAGCGAGAATAAGACAATGAAATTGGAATATTCTAGAGCTTTCTCACTGTAGAGAAAGAAGTGAATAAGATTACATCACCTGCAGCGAGAAGTTCCGCTGTAGTGAGAAGAGTCTCGCTATAACAAGGACCCCTTACTACAACGAAAAGTGCAAAAAACAGAATGCAAATTTGTCTGATATTTTTGTTGTAGCGAGAATACATCTCGCTTCTCACTGTAGCGACAGTCTCTCACTGTAGTGAGAATATTGTAATTTTGAAAGTATTTAATTATTCTCTTTCAAGTTTAACCTCTCCAAACGTTGATTCTTCCTTGAATCAAGGACTGGACATCACTTCTAAGCAGTTTTGAGGAAAGTTCTTATTTTTAAATGGTTTCCATCATCAACACCTTTCTAGAACTTCATTATAAAGTAAGGGAAGTACTATTTTATCAATATATTACAAGTTATGTCTTAAACTCATGAGAGCTTTATCTCATAATACTGTATGATGATATGTATGTGTTTGATTGACTATTATATGTTTGTGAGATAAGAAAAAAAGTGATATCTTAGCTGAATAACTTCATTAATAATTTCTGAACATGTTGAGCATAATATTGTGATTATTAAAGTGAAAATGCTAATATTATATTGTTGAGATACATTGATCAGAATGATAATGATGTTAGAATAAATATTTTGATTGTTGGAGTCATATATTGATATAATGAGAAATGTGAAAATTGTCTGGAAGTGCTCATCAGCACGATTTTGTGTCTGGATATGAGTATTAGATGTATCTAGTATAAATAGTTATAAAGATATATTGGGAGTATAAAATATGAAGACAGTGGTGAGTGACATTTGTATTTGTGTACACATTCTGTTTTAAAGCAAATGTGTCATATTGCCTCACACTCGTTTCCCGACTAGACTCCTGATTATGCTTTTGCTAAAGAGCCCGTTATTGTATACATCGTATCCGTATGCATGGGTTAACTAGTGACTATTTATATGATTGAATAAGACCTTAAGAACTGTTAAAGGCATCGAATGACTGTGATCACAGTGCACTTAAAGTGTGAAATTAAGAATAGAAATGTCAATGAGGTTGTGTGAACAGGTTTGATGATTGAAATATCTGATATATGGTAATGTGGTATGAATTGATGTCAATTTTATAATTACAATATTGTTGTGATATCTCTGTATTATATTTGAAAAATTGAATAGACACTCACCCTTACACAACCTTGCAGCTAGTAAAGATGATAACACCTCTCGTGTTGATTAGTGTAGTAGTTGTCCATGCTAGTAGTAGATTAAATTATGTTTTTAGATAATATAGACATGCAATACATTTAAATTTTAGAGTGTATTTTGAGGAAGACCAAGAGTACACCTTAGAAGTACTTTATAATTATGCAGTTCCTTTTGATTTCTCCATTAGTGGTCAAATTCATCAATCTCTTAGTTTTAATCTATACCAGAGGATGAAAGGCTTTCTCAGATAATGAATAATGTATTTACTTATCATGATCATGATTTGCTATGAAGGCCTAATAGCTATATATTTGAGAAATTCCTTAGTATAGAAATGGTGGCAAGACTCTGGTGACATCTACCTTGGAGAGAATGATAAATTAACTGCTGAGAACTTAGCAGAAATTGAGAGATGACATGATATAGATGAATAGTTTCATGTCTTTAAGAATGTAGGATGAGTATAAACTGTTGTATATTTTAGAATATTTTAAATGGAAGGTTTGTAAATGTAATATTTCATTATGTAAATGAAATTTTGAGTATTTTAGTATAGATTTATAATATATTTATGCAGTTATTTCTAATTTTTATGATTTCACACGTGATTTTAGTAATGTAAAGACTTCAATAAAAAAAATTGATTATTTGGATGATGAAAGATTAGTTATTTCTCATAACTCTTCATAAATTGACATTTGAAATAAAGAAATATAGGGTGTTACAAGAAATATCATAAATGATAACCACCTAATATGCTAGAACAAATTCTTAACTTGCTCCTTTACTTCAGCCTAGAATTTAAATTCGTTTGACTTCGTGATTTGAATATAAGCTTTTGTTTGATGACAAAATTTTTTTCCTATAAAATAAAATTACATACTAGTCATTATTTATAATTAAAATAGATATAAAATTTGATATGAAAATTTGTCTTGAAAATGATATACACAATAATTTTTTGGCCCTGTTGTTCACCTATTATCTAGCCTTTTTCTTTATCTTTCTCAAGGGAAATTTTCTTAGGGTCCAAACTCTACATAATTAATATTATAAATTTATATTTTTAATAATCAAAATTAAGAAAGTAAGAAAGAACATGTTGTAGATAATTATCATAACATTATAATACACAACAAAAGATACAAAGTTATCGATAATACTCTTGAAACTCTTCTCCAAACTAATGAATATCTAACTCCTTGTTACAACAGGAGAGTCGCAACGGTACTACAAAAATATTTTTAAGAAAAATCAATAGAGTCACCACTAAAGTTTATTAAAGAAAACTTCAAAAAAACTTAAAATTTTGATCTTTGAAATAAAAAAATGGATTCGAAAGTCATTTATGTATAGAGAAGGTGTTAACACCCTATAACTTCCATTTAAATAATTGTTACCTTAAATTAGTTATGTAAATTTATTATAATTTTGAAAAGTATTTATTTACCCCTTAAAAAATAAATGTTGCTATTTTTATTTTAAAGAAAGAATATTTATTTATTAGAATATTAAGTTATATCTTAGAAAAGAAAAAAAATATATTTTTAAAAAGTGTTTTGACTCAAATTCACGTAACTCTATATAAAAAATTATAGAATTATTTTATTAATTAGAAATTCATAAAGTTTTAAAAGAGCTTATTTTAAAATTAATTAGAAAATGAAATAAGAATCATTTATTTATTTTAGGATACAAGATAACACAGCTATACATGTTACCCTACGATAAATAATATAAAAAACGATGAAAAATCACACATCTATATTGTAAATCGTTATAAAAAGTGTAATAATTAAAATTAAATATTTTAATTTACAAAAAAATTATTTTTAATATATAATTTAATTAAAAAATTTTAATATTTGAAAAAATTTAAGATAGCATAAGCTATACATAAATATCTCATGACTTATTCGTGAATCGAAGGTAATGTAAATTGCATATTTATATCGCAAAACATTATATAATAAAATAGAGAAGTATACTTAAATAATCAAATATTAGGTTATTTAATTCATTAAAGTTTGAATCATGATTTAAAATTTTCAAATATGAAACTAATTGTATTTAATAAAAAATGTTTAAAGAGAATATATTAATATATTTAAATTGATTAGTAAAGATAGATGTTTAATTAAGGGAAGTTAAAATATATTTTTAACAAGTTTGTATTATGTGAGACCAAGATAATATTGGTATACAAAAGTCTCAATGATGTAAAACGTACAAAGATAGAGATTCTACATAATGATGTTACAAACCACTAAACCAAATCAGTTAATAAATTAATTTCATAATTATTTATTGATTAAGAGCATCAAATTTTTTTAAAAAATATTTATTAATAAATTGATCATTTGTCGATTAAAATAAAAGTATTTGAAAGGATATAGTTTAAAAAAGTAAAATAATTAGTAAATATTATTTAACTTAACAAATTTATATTATATGAAGTTAACGGTAATGTAGGTACACATTAACTTCAATGATTTATAATGTATAAAGGTAGAGATGTTATATGTTAACATTATAAATCATTGTATTAATTAAATTAATTAATTTTAATTTTATATAAAAATATGATACATTTTAATTTACTAATAAGATGAGATAAATAATATATATATATATATACACTTCAATTAATTAACAAATTATATAATTAAATAGAGACACATGTTATTTTATTTTCAGAATAAATTTTTATATTATTTGATAATATGAGTGGGGAAGATTTTTAAGCATATACAAAATTAAATAAACATATAATTTATTAATTTTAGTAGTAAGATTTTTTAGATACATTAATAGTGTATACGATCTAAGATAATGTAAGTATACATAGGTCTTATCAATTTATAGTATACGATAATAAAGAAGCTATACATCGTGTTATAAAGTAATGCAAATACTTCATTTATTTATTAATATGTAATTTTTAAATAAAATATAATTTACTAATCATAGAATAAAAAATTGGTATAAGAATTTATATTATATTCACTTTGTATATGAGTAAAACAGTAGTAACAATAAGAACATTAATAGATGAATAAGTGGTGCATGATTGAATGTGCATGATTAAATAATATAGCAACAATAAAAAATATTAGGCAAATTATAAGAAAAATTTAAAAATTTTACATTATTACTCTTTATTTGATTTAATTAATTTTTGTTTACTATTCGTAAATCATAAAAATACCAAATCAATAAAGGACAAAAGAAAGAAAAAAATAAAAGGTAAAAAAAAGAAAATCATATATACATATATGAATAATGCTATGACAATATATATATATATATATATGGCAATAGTGTTATGACTAATATATAGCACTACGACAAGTATGTACGGATGGCAATGGTGTTAAGATGCGACAACGCGTATATGCAAAGCTATCTAACATGTTTTATATTATTATAAAAGTAAAACTACGACATATAAGTAAAAAGGAAAGTGTTGCAGCAGGTACCAGAGCTTCTTCGTAAACTAATTTAGATAATACAAAGATGAAGGAATATATGATAAGGATGAGAAATTTGAGATGCAGAGGCACGACGACATGATTGAAAATCTATTCGATCTATTCTGACCCAACACCTTTCCAGGAACTTGCAAAACGAAGAAAATCCTTTCTCCTTCTCCAGTTGTAGATCTGTTTCTCTCCCTTTTTCTTTCTTTGGTTGTTTTCCTTATTTCATTCTCTTACAGTTCCAATATACTTTCTCTGATTGCTCTCTATATATTTTTGGTTGTGCCTTTGCTCTTTCTTTGTTGCTCTCTTTTCTTCTTTTTACTAATCTTTTTTGTTTTGGTGTCTCTCTATGTTTTTTGGTTGTTATCTCCTCTCAATTACTCTTTTTTTTTTCCTTTCCATCTCTTTTCCTATTATCTTCCTTTATGTTTTGTCATATGCTATTTTCACTTTTTGAATCGCATCTCTTCTTCTTTGCTCAAACACTTAATTTCGTTTCTTCTCAATTTCGAATCTGAACGTATGTTTGCAGGCAGTAGAAGCAGTTTGCGTGTTCCTTATTCTACATATTCTCCATTTTTATTACATTTAATTAGAAAAAGAAAGAAAAATAAAAAAAAATATGTATTCACACTTCTGCTTCATATTAGGAGTGATCTATAAGTTGTCTTTACCCTTGTAACTTACTTATTATGTTTTTTAAAATAGAAGAGCTATGTACTAAAAAAAAAAAATAGCTTTAATAGTAAGATTATGTTGAGAGAAATTTGTATGTTTTCTACACACATAAAATTATTCATAAAAAATAAAATATAATGTAAGTTACTTGAGAAATGATATAATTAAAATATGTATTTCAAATTCTTGAAACCACACATTCCTTATTTCCTATGGTACCTTGGTTCAAGTAGGCTAAGAACCATCAAACTTGGACTTGATTATTTTGAAAATAACCATAGAAAAGTTAGGAGATAGATAACTATTGAAAAAAAATGATAAAATTAGATGATTATAAAAAAAATAATTTTATATAAAACGTGTAAAAATAAATGAACTTATGTTTGACTTCTAAGACAAGATAGATCTTCCTTTTAGTGGAATCTTTAGTTCCAGGCACTAGTAATAATAGAAACGTACAATTATCATGTTGAGAGAGGTTGTGTGCTAGATGAAGGAGGTATGGGTAGTCATGGTAATGAAATTTTGAGGAGCAAATGAAATTGATTCACAATCTTCCATAGATGCTATTGAATCAATTGTTTCATTCATGTTTTACTAGTTATTTGAAACTAGCGGTTGTATGGAAGATGTTAAACATAATCTCTACCATGACCTTGAAATCGACTTGAACTTATAGTTTTACTGGTGCTATTTGCCATTTGTTTGCTTGAAAATAACAAAGTTTTTATAAATACTATGCATATTAAAAAAGATGTCATATAATATAGAAATAATTACCTAAGGTCGCATGGTACAATTGAAGTTACTATTAATTTCAATCTCACTTTGAGTCTTATTCACATTCAGTTGAGGAATATGTGTCCTCGTTATGTTCATATAAACTTGGTTGATTAAATAATGATCTAACATCAACTTTGACATTACTACCACTAATATTTGCAAGACTATCATCCTAAAATATCAACATTAACATCAACATGCAACATGACATGTAGCTCATGAATATCATTCACATCTTGATATGAACTTTCAATGTTTACTTGATCAAACAAGTTAGTATTTATTAAACTACGTGCCTTACTCGTAATGATAACTAGTCAATCGTGATGTCCTTTTAGATATAATGTGTAATAAACTTATTCAACTTGTTGTACAAAAATGAATAGGTTATACACTTTATTTCTCTGTGATTGCCTGACATGAATAATTTCATATTGATTATCTACTTTTGCCCCTTTATTAAGAGTATTATCATACTAAATGACAGTTAAAAAGAACTAACTTTTTTATGGGCATGTGTTCAATAATACCAATCAATATTTTGCAAAAGTCATTTTTTAATTGACCATGAGTGTTTCATATATATATATATATATATATATATATATATATATATATATATATGATGTAAATAGGCGATGATTTAACCGTTCTTAATAGTCCTTATGCCAAGGAAATCAAGAGTTAATTTGAATGATTTTATGCATTTAGTACCCATTTATCAAATGTAAAATTATTAATTATTAAGAAAAAAAATATAACCTAACTTGAATATTATATTACAAAAATATTTAACATACATATCTTTTGAAGTAATTAGGAAATTAAAATGCAATCTCTTGGTCAATTTGATAGTTTGAAATTTTAGGTTTAAGCTTTTTTTAGGAATTCAATATAAATACTATAAATACAAAAAAAGAATCAGAAGAAGAAATAAAAAATAGGTAAAATTAGTCTTTTTGTCCCTTAACTTTAGGGTAAAATTCGATTTTGTCCTCTAACTTTTTTTTTATATTTAATTTCAACCTCAAAGTATTGTTTTTTTTCCACGTTAGTCCTTTCTATTAGCTCTGTTACATAATCTAACAGAGACGTACTATGTGATGCTAAAATGACTTAACATCATTTAGTTAATCTTATATGGACCTTTTTTATTTAAAAAATTATTGAAAAATAGTGAAGCTTTCCCTTTCCCCTCTCCTTCCTCCTTGCATAGTTCCCCCATCCCCACCTTCTCCCCCTAACCCACTAGTCCTATCTCTCCCTCCTGCAGTCTCTTCTTTCCCTTTTCTACAACTTCTCCCCTTCTTCCACAACCCTAAACCCTGCATCCTCCTATGGGAATGCAAATGAGAGGAGAGAAGGAAGACTTAAAAGAGTTGAAAGGGAACAAGAAAGGGAGGATGAAATACAAGGTTGTGAGAGGAGAGGGGAAGTTGCAGGAAAGGGAAAAGAGGGGCTACGGGAATGAGAGATAGGGTTGGTGGGTTAGGGGAAGGGGTGAGGGGAGGAAGAAGAGGGTAAATGGAAAGTTTCGTCATTTTTTAATAATTTTTTAAATAAAAAAAGTTCATGTAAGATTAAATAAATGGCGTTAAGCCACTTTAGCATCACATAGGACGTTTCTATTAGGTTATATAACAGAGCTAAGAGAAAGGATTAACGTAAGAAAAAAATAATATTTTAAGAATAAAATTGAATAAAAAAAATTTAAAGGATAAAATCATATTTTACTCTAAAGTTAAAGAACGAAAAGACTAATTTTGCTTATAAAATAAGTGACAATATCATACAATTAAAGAGTAAGATGTTCACCAACTTACTCTAAATATAGCTCCACTTCTTTCCAATCTTGTAGAATGTATAGATGAACAACTTTTAACTAACATTCCTCTAAGTAATATTGATAAGATTTTGTCACAACTATATCTTGGATTATTAAACATTTAGATAGGGAGACTAGATGAATAACTTTCCACTACACCATGTTATTTTATCACTTGATTAACTTCGGAACCAATATGATCCAAGATTATTTGCTCATATTGGTTAAATTGTTGTATTCGCTCATTCTTACCATAATATGACTCTTTCACCATAGTACAAGGCGAGATGACACTCACTCAACATAATTTTTCTAATAATAATAATTTGTCATGAATCCCTATTCACACAAATGCATCATTATATCATTCGCATAATAGAACTTTCTACATTGACACATTTCTTATAAGGACACTTTATTTTTGGATACTTTTATAATTGCAAATTCATAAAATCGTTAACTCTCTCTATTAATTCAAGTTTCAAATGTCTATCATGATCCAACCTAGCATCTATCAATATTCAATTCTCAAGAATTTTCATTAATATTAACTATTATAGATGCAAAAGATTTGACATCATTAGAAAATCTAAATATTTTTAGTTTATAAGATGCATATAACTAGATAACATTTTGCATAGTCTCTAACTATTCACTTAGTTACCAAACCATGAAAATATTTTTTCTTAAACTATCTAAGTTAGATAACTCAAGATTTTATATAATGATATGTTCACTCATTTTATTAAATCTCAAAATAGAAACTAAAATTTTACTAAATTTGAATTTTTTTAAAAGTATATGGGATCATAATCATAACTCTTATGTATATTTTGCTAAGTATCATCAAACAACCACTATTTTACACATGTATAATCTAGTACATTATGATCTTCACACATGCTGTTACATATTCACATTAAGAAAACTAAGTTAATAAAAGATTAAGGAACTGAAAAGGCATAAGATTATTAGAGCATATATATTGAAATATGCATGTGAAAAATGATGGTTGTTTGATGATACTTGGCAACAAAAAATAATTCAATGCATTAAACATGTGAATAATTATAACGTACTCAACACAACTAGCATCTCACATCAACTTAAGTACAATCACACTTTATTGATCATCGCTTCTTACTAACAAATACCAATTAGTTGTGTTAATTTTAAACTACTTAGCACATAGTGAGTACCTTGCATTAATTCAAGCAATATCAACTCAATAGAGCAATGTTCTTTGCTAACAAAAAAACAATTTAATATGTCAAACACAAATATAATCTTAAACTACTCAATTACAACTAACATACTATATTAATTTAAGTAAAACCACATTTTATTAACCTTTATTCTCCTCACTAATAAACAATAATGCAATACATCAAATACATGCATAATTATAAAGTACTCAACATATAATCAACATCGCACATAAACTTGTAACTCCTTAAATTTAATTTTTAATAGATAAGAAATTTCACAAATTTTTGAAATAATAAAATTTTCATTTTAATCAAGTTTCATCAACCATTTCAAATAAAGAAAAGGGGTTACAAATTATATCAAACAGTCGCTACAGGACTTATTCTAATACAACAGTTTTTTAAAATAATGTCCTAAGTCCTATAGCAGTTCTATCCACCCTTTGAGTGTAAGAGTGAGTACTCTACACTACCCAAAACACATAGTCAACATAGAGTCTCACCTCCAGAAATTTCCAATACTAAGCACAAACACAAGCAACATTTCACATCGATAAGCGTAATTCATAAACCCAATGCATATGCACGCCAACCACATTCACTGCAGTATTGTGATCACAGATTTACACCATGAATGGTCGCCAGTTACCCCCGCATCACAGATACCACGTAGGCAGTCACGGGTTGCTTAGCAAAGGTAATGGTCAGAGGTCTAATCAAGAAGAGAGTGTGTGGCTCGTGGTGCACCCGTTCTGCAGTCAGTGTCACCACCACTCCCTCTTCCCCAAGGTATTTCTACTGTCCTCATCTCCCACACCGCCAGTGTATCACTGAACCATTCAAAGCACATTATAACGGCGCTAACACGCCCATTCACACATATTCCATTCACGCATGCAATAATCATGCCTATACATAGCACACAGCCCACATTGTATTCAAATACACGGCACTAGGCCCACATTCATTTTACATTACACAACACATAGCCAACATTCATTTATATTACACGGCCATCGGACCCACATTTGTTCACACACCGCAATACATAGCAAAATTCCATCAAACACATATTCTCTCATCCATACACATAATATTCATATATCACGGCACATGGCCCACATCATATTTCACAGTAATTTCCTATCCTCTAGTCAGCCACATCACAATATTCAACTAAATAATGGTAAATCACATACAAAGAGTAGGGTAGAGTCCCCTTTACCTCAGATTGACGTCCCACACGCTAAATCCACTAAGAAGTACTTTCCTCATAGATTTCGTCCTAAACACATGGAGAAACTCCATGAGAACTTAGGGAAACTACGAAAATAGAGAAAAGGGATGTAAAACCGAAATCTTAACCATTAAAACTCACCTCCAAGCGTTACTCACACGGATTCAACCTTCAATTAAGCTCCCGAACGACTTTAGAGGCAATTTAATAAGTGAAAAAGGCTTTGGGCATGAGAGGATCGAAGGTAGAGGTAGAAATAACTCTCCCCGAACCGTAACCCCCTTTAAATCCTTTTCTGGTCGCGACACTCTCGCTACAGAAAGATACCTTGCTGTAGCGACACGCCCTCTCTCGTTACAGCAAAAAAATTAGAGAAAACTGCACTCTAATTTCTGTAGAATCTCGCTACAGCGAGACTGCACCCTAAATTGTCGCTTTCTCGCTATAGCGAGACGTCTTTCGCTATGTAGCGAGAAGGTGACAGTTTCAGTCTTTCCTCTCAGGGTCCTCTCGCTGCAGCGAGAACAGCCCAGTATCTCGCCCTATACTTAGGCACTTTGCCCATTTCAGCCCAACCAGTCATGCATACACACACATACACACACATATATACATATATATATATATATATATATATATACACACACACACATACATATTCACAACATATATATAAAAAAATACACACATAAATATACATTTATATTTATATAATTATCAATAATTAATATTACAAAATTCGGAGCGTTACAGAACTCAAATCAACTTAAGCATTATCACATATTATTACTCCTCACAAACAAATAACATATATAAATTTCTTGAATAATCAAATTATAAATAAATTATTGATAATCATAAAGAAATCAAATATTAAGGAAACACACACTGTAGATAATAAAAGTAGCAAAACCTGCAATTTAGGAAAGAAAAAAATTAGTTTACTGTAAAAAGTTTGTTTTTCTATTTACTACATAAACTTAACAACAAAGAAACAATTATATAAGTTAAAAATAGTTAAGTACAAAATAATTATTTACATAACTTCGTTGTGAAACAAAAAATTGAACAACAAGTCACAAATAAATATTACTTTATTTTTTATTTGTAAATAATTTTTTTCAAAGTGATTTAGAGTTAAATGATTTAAAAGACGAGAGAGATTGTAGTAATAGGTGAAAGGTACTTAGTTTAATAAATAAAGTAAAATAACAAAGACTTTCCAAAAGAAGAACACGTTATGACCATGTTTCATGATATTCGATCATAAAATAAGTTATAAATAAATAAACTTTGAACTTGATTTTTTTACATCAAATAAGGTTTGCTCTACATGTAGTAATTTTTTTTCATTTAAAATATGGACTAATTAAGTTCGCTTGTTCAATGTTTTGGACATAACAACTAGGGTGCTATTGGCAGTTTTGTATATGATAGTTTAGCCTAGCCAACACATTACAAAAAAATAGTTTTTTTTACCAGTTTATTTTTTGTGATTATGTTAATTGCCCCAAAATTATATTAATTAGCATAGGAATTATCACTAATTATAATGTGACATTGGCAATTTACAAAAATTTACCGATGGTTCTAGAATATTGCACTAACAATATGAGCTTGTTTTTACAACAGTTTAGTCCATTAACATTTTAAAATGTAATCTCACATTTATTGAAATTTTTTTAAGAAAAGTTTAAGTATAAAAACTTCACTTTTATAAAGTAAAAATTATTTATTGAAAATTAGACCAATAAAAAAATCATGCATCTCAAAACAATTTTGTTTGTTTAAAGTTTTATGAAAGTTAATATATTTCAAGAGAACGAAAATATAACGAGACATTGTGTGCAAATGATGTCACAACAAAATAAAATAAAAAGTTATTAAAGAGAATGAAGAATTTTAATAATAATAGGATAGTCTTACAAGCGATAGATAGATGAGACATAAAATTGCCTAAAAAAATTAATCTTATAAACACATTTTCTTTTGTGTTATAAGTTGGTGAAAATATTAAAACTCAAGATAATATAACATATTATAAGAATATTTCAAGTAATAAGTCTATAAATTATATTACTACTATAAATAAAGAAAATAAGTTTTCATAAAAACCATACTTGGGAGTTAGCTAATAAAACAATTCAAAGATTTGTAAAAATGTTTATAAAATAAAATAAAGAATCCCTTAAAATAAAAAGGAATAAAAGTATTAAGATTTATTGTAAATCTAATTCACTTAATATAACTATTTTACATTATCTTTTCACTATAAATTATTGTGTATTCTAATTAGTTGAAAGTGATTTAATTGTAATATAAATTTTATAATATATTTTAATTAATTAATTAATAATATAAAAAATTTATACTAATAGTGCTATAAAATTGATCTTATTTATTATTCATTATTCATAAAAGTGGTAAAAAGTATAATTACTTTAATTAATATAAATTTTAACAATTATTTTTTAAAGAAATAAAAACTACTTTTATGACTTAAGGATAAACTAAATTATATATATATATATATATTTATATATATATATATATATATATATATATATATATATATTAATACTATCTTAAGTAAAACTAAATTAAAGAGATAAAACTTTTAAAATTGAAGAAAAAATGATAGAAATAAAATTTTAAAATCGATACACATGATTTATTATACATTTAATTCCTTTAATTTAGATTTTAATTTTTAATGATTACATTTTTCAAAATTTAAAAAATATTGAATATTCTAAAAAACCTCACATGTTTAATAAAATTTTAAAAAAATCTTAAAAATAGTCTTAAATTAGAGTAACGATTCAAATTTATATATATTACAAGTTAAAAAAATGATTTTGTAGCATTTTTTGATAGATTTTGTTTTTGCTCTATGGACACGAACTAATCCAAAACGGAGTGGAGTAAGCAGTGGCTACCAGCCTTATCCCCTGCTGCTTAGAGGGCACAGCAAAAACAGTGGCACTCACTAATTTCTTCTTTTCCGAGTCGAACACATCACATAATGATTTCAAATTCAATGGTAGTGGCTTCTTCTCTGTTTTCCTCATCACCCTACGCCCTCTTCACTTCCCATAAGCTTTCTCCTTCCTTCAAACAAAGGCATACAAACTTGTCTCTCCCCCGCTATTTCGTTTTCAGTTCCAAAAGGACTCTTTCTTCAGTTTGCTTCTCCAACGCTGGAGACAAATCTGACACCAACAAGGCACTCGCTTTTCATCACCTTTTTATTATTATTGTTCTATTGGTTTATTTCAGTCTTTAATTTTGTTTACAAGAAAATGTGAAAATAAATTGTATAAATTGCTTGCGTTGTTCTATTTATTATTTCAGGAATCTGGATTGCAATGGCCTATTCTCAGGCGATGGGAAGTGCCTTGGGAATGGCAAACAGTTTCGTTAACCTCTTTTGCTTGTGGATTGGGGTGTGTTTTGAATCATTTCGTATCATATAATGTTTCGTTTCAAACTTGTATTAATGCAAATAAACTTGGCAATATGTTATAGGTTTCTGATTGTGTTGTTTTTTGAGCCATTAATTTATTCCCAGGCAGTTTTGTGTTGACAGGTTTGGTTGAAGCAACTGCTCTACCGTATCTAGGGATTACACCTGATGTGCTAAGTATAGATGAGAAAGCAGAGATACTTTTTCTCGATCAGGGGTATGCAATTCCTTTCCACATTTTTCAGTATTACCCTTGTAATTCTGGAACATGGTTTGCATTTTCAGACTGTGAAGCAATTTCCATTTTTCAGTTCTGATTTGTCCTGCGTTGGCGGACCGACCTGATTAAACCAATGAAAAAAATAGATGTTGACTTTAAAATTTAGTTCAATTTTGAGTCCTTCTACCTAAACTATTTGAGCTTTTATTATTTTATTTGGGTCAGCCTGGTCTATTTTAGAGTGCATGGTATGCAATTCCATGCACTCATTTATATTGCAAGATCACAAGATGTTTGTGGCAGTGAATGATCGGCATTAAGTTTTTAGGCAGTCATTTATTGCCTCATTTTCTGATTATTTTATTGCTCAAAACTCACATTCTTGTGAAATGTTTGAGTGCTTACTTTGTAGTATTTACTTTAAATTATAGGCCTCTGTCTTGTTAACTAGTTGCCTTGTGAGAATGGTAAGTATGGAGTCAACTAGATCCATCTAGAAACAATAAAGTATGAAACACCTTGGACCTTTCTACTTTTTGTACCTAATAATCATTCTAATTCTTTCTGGTATTAAAGTCAAATTACATACAGTTCTGGATGATACTCTTATTTTTCATATTATTGTTTTGGCAGCATCACAACTGCCGTTGTACTTGGAATCATATATCGTGTTGTCAACACTTTCGAGCCACTCCCTGAAGACTTCTTCAAATATGGTATTATCGTATAAGAACCTTTCAAGTATATGTAGGATACCGGCTAAAGGTTTCTATCATGAACAATACCTGTGTGAGGCTGTGAACATAGTCCTATAGACAACAAATTAGAAGCTTAAGATAGCATTAAAATAACTTCAGCACTGGTTTCAATACATATTTCATCACTATTCACTGATGCTTATTTCATTTAAATGTTAAAAACATTGCTGCAGATTGGAGGGAACCTTTCAATCTTCAAAAGGGTTGGCTTTTGTGGGCTGGAGTTGGACTTGTTGGTGCCCTAATTGCCATTGCTTTGTTGGGAGTTGCTGTGTCTTTCTTCAATGGAGAACCCCCACAACGAGAGGTTTGTGATTTATTTTTCGAATTTCACAGGTAGATGAAGATGTATTTCTTAGCTTCTATATATTAAACTATTTTCTTCATAGTGTTGGAGGAAGCAATTTGGATTGATTGAGTTCAATGACATTATGTAATTATTGAAGTCCACCTCACTAGTAGGATAAGGCTTAGTAGTTGTTTGTGTTGGCCGAGGCAATTTAGGGTCACAGATTTTCAAATAGCATTAGTACTACTACTGAATCCACTGATCTTAGATTTACTTCACTGCTGTTTGTGGTATGTTGCCAACTTGCCATCATGATATGGATCATCCTTTCTAATTAGAGGTGATCAGATTAGCTTTATCTAATGATGGACATGAATCAACTATCCTTATGTAACTTAGCAGACCTAATCTGTCTTGATAAGTTCTACTTTGTTTTGTTTAAGATTACCTTATATTTTCTTGTGGATATCTCTTACTAGCTTGTATAAACTGCTTTTCAGACTGATGCTCTTGTTCGTTTGCTTCCATTAATTGGATCTTCAAATCTCAGGTGCTTTAAGATATCCCATTCCGATATTTTAAATTGTCCTGCAGCACCAGTTATGCTTTGATTACAGAAATTGCAGTAAAATGTGGCTTGTGTGGCAAAATAGCAGTTAAAGATGTATCTAAACCACAATATTGTAATGAAAATTGTGGTTTTAGACTTCAATTTAAAATCATAGTTCCTCTACCAATGAAAAAAAAAAACTGCTAAAAGTTTCCATCTAGGTTCTGCATCCCAGATTCTTTAGTAAGTGATTGATTGTTTCATTGTAGCACTGCATGCTTGGTGGGCATCACAGGTGTTCTAGCTCCACTCCTTGAGGAGAATGTATTTAGAGGATTTTTTATGACTTCCCTGACTAAGTGGTACTGGTTGCTTTCATCTCCTTTCCTTTCTGTTTAATTCCCTGTGATTTGTTGATCAACCTTTTCTCATTCTTTCTTTTTTATTCCCTTGCAGTGTTTTTATCGTTTTCATATATCATATTGGTTTTTGACCCAACTCAATGGCATTTTGTGATCTATGTAGTTGACTCCACCTAGTAGGATAAAACTTAGTTGTTATATATATCATAATAAAATGTGTAAGATAAAGAAACTGTGGCTTGTCTTAAAAGTGAAACTTTTCTTTTTGAACTCGATATTCAATGGCTATGTAATTGAACATAGCAGGTTTCAGCAAGTGTAGCTTCTGTTATGCTGTAGTCAGCTTATCCTTTAATGAGAAGTTGATTAGGATGCATAATGAAGTTTGCCTTGTGCTAGCTAATATCAATTTTCCCTTCGAGTTGCATTTCTGAACATATAAGTGTTTTTGGACTCAAAATTTAGGTGGTAATTTTTCAATAAGCTTGGTGAGGTTTGATATATGTAATTTTACCTTCAGGAGATTCTATATAGCTTATATGCTGAGGACTGGGGAGGGTAGGTCTTTAGATATTTTGTAAGGTCCAACTTGTAGTTTATACACAAACTTGAGCTTTTAAAATCCTGCTTACACAAAAGCATACATGGGTTTCTATGATGAGACTGTATTTGTATATTATTATAATAAAAATATGTTATCTGATGCTGGTCCAGAGATAAAGAAACAACGAGAATTGGAAAGAGAGAAGAGAAATAGCAATATGACATGTGAGAAAGGAAGAATTTGTAACCGATTGATGGTTTCACAATTTCACTGCATAGTGCATATTAAAATTTGATTAAATTTTACTTTGGATCTTCTTACTTCTTACATAGATGGCCTGACAAAGTCAAAGCCCAGTTAATAAATATATAAAAGGGATAGATACACCAGATATAATTAAATCCCAAATAAAATCACGTAGTTAATTATTTTCATATGTGCTTAAAATATGCTTTACATTCTTCATTGGATCTTCAATTGTGGCAAATTCAATGCTTGTGTATAACTGTATATTATTGATTAGTGATTTTGAGGAAAAATTATTATGGATTCTGATCAGTTCAAAGAACAGTATTATGATAAGATTATGATTTTGGTTTTTTTTTTAATTTGTAAACTAGTGGTGCTTTGGTCTGAGTTATTTGTACTGGTAATGTTAGGCTAGATCAGAACTTGAACGTCTCTTATTTTTTCATATCAGTAAATGTGTTCAAAATTTGTAGATTTAGTTTGTCTGAGATGGATCATGGATGATTATAACTTAAACAAATTCTCTTATGCCTGATTACTCTCACTGCAGGGTTCCTACACCAGTTGCTGTCATCATTAGCGCTGCTGTGTTTGCCCTTGCCCATCTCACTCCTGGAGAATTTCCACAGTTGTTTGTTCTAGGTATTGTGTAAATACATGATCATATGATCTTCAGAAGTGGCAATAACGAAGTTTCTTTTATTCAAATATTTAACTTGAACAAAGGGGAGAAAATGAAAATCTTAGAGCCTGTGGTTTGAGAAAATGTTATAATCACAAAAAACATCACTGGTACTTTTGTAATTATTTTTGGAAAAAAAAATAAAAATGGAAAACATTTTCTCAAACCAAAGGGACCTCAATATTCTCTTGAAATCTGCATTTACCTCTCCATCTACTGTGAAGAAAAGAACGGAAATTTGTGACATATGTAGGTACTGCTTTGGGGTTTTCATATGCTCAAACGCACAACCTTCTCACCCCCATCACTATCCATGCTTTTTGGAATTCAGGAGTTATACTACTTCTTACTTTTCTCCAGGTATTAACTCCATCGATGCGTTTTCATAGTGTAGTTTATGGTACCCCTGTGCAAATCCTGTTAGTTTTTACAATAAACATTTCATTCAAGCCTAAGAATTCTTCTTCTGTTTGTTCATATATAGCTTGAAGGGTACGATGTCAAAGAATTCTTGCAGACAAATTGATGGAAAATTCTCTCCTTTACATGGATGTGGAGCTTGTACAGTATAGAGTACCGATCCATTTATTTGCGTATCTATGCCCCCTTTCCCCGTTGGAAAATATTAACAGGTTCTTGTTTCAAACAGTGAAGTAGGAAATCATTATTTGATCATGGAAGTTAAAAGGTTGCCAAGAAATAAGACTCTTCGATCTTCAATGCCGAATGCAGTAAAATCAAATGGAATAGATAAAAATGTCATTCTATTGTTTAGATTTTTTTGGAAAGCTTACAAAGTAGAGTGAGTTATCAATTTATTATTTCTATCTTCTTTTTTGTCATCAGTAAATATATGTTAATAACAAGAAGACCGTTCTTTTTTTCATATACCAGCATCACTTTTTACATAAGAACAAATACTTGTTTTAGCTTTTATGTTCCTAAAAGGTGTTTATGTAATGTTTATATTTTGTAATAACGTATAATATCATTTATCGTTTTAAAAAATGGATATGTGGTGTGCTCGAAGACAATTTTTTCCGTCCATATTATGTTTGTGTTCGAAGACCAAGTTTTCCTTTTGCTTTATTTACTTTATGATAGAATAAATTCCACTATATTAAAATCTATTCTAACCGAGTAGATTTAAGTCAGTTTATTTTGAAGCATGCGTTCAATTTGAAAAATTAATTCCTACTGAAAAATAAATGGACATTTACTGTATTGATATATTTTCTCGTTAAAATCAAGGTGGAATTTTTTTTGTAAGTATATCCACAAACCCACGTGACAATTAAAGTTGTCAAAATTAATGGCTTAATTTGGCTCACTTTGATTGATCCTTAGGGTTGGACTAAATGGTAAGTTAATTTAGTATACTTCGTCTTTGTGACGAGTTAAGAAAGTATTAGGGGATTGTTTTCGAATTAACTTCATATGTCTTTCAAATTTGTTTTTAGAAAAAGATAAATACACTTTTTGTTAGTTAACTCCAGAACTTTCTTTTTGCAACTTGTTTTTTTTTTTTTATTATTTAACTCCAAAACTTTCTCTTAGCAACTCGTTCTCTATTTATTTTTTTCACTTGAATACTTTTTTTGAGTTTAACTCAAAAACTTTCTTTTTGCAACTCGATCTTTTTTACTTAAATACTTCTTTTGTGAGTTTAACTTCAGAACTTTCCTTTTGCAACTTTTTTTTTTCTTTTTTAACTTTTAACCCATCTATCTTACTTTTTATTTTGATTTTAAAAAATAATCCTTCAATGCTAAAAAATATCCTTGAAATTGGTAAGGTAGGGACGGGGTGGCAGCAACTACCTAAATAAGTCTTCTGGTCTTCTGAGAATAAGAAAAGGACCCAACCATATCGAAGTCAAAGATGGAAAACGAGTAAAAGAAAAAATTGAGAGGAAGGAGAGGATATGTGGACACGATGAAGATGAAAGTTGTGGAAGGAGATTGGTGGTGCAAAAATTGGCGAGTATTTCTACAATAATATTAAAAACAAAAGCAAAAAAACAAAAAGTGTTATTAAAAGTAAAAATGGATGGTGTCAAAAGTAATTCGCAAGAACTACCAATTAGTAGGTTAGCTTATGGCAATGATTACCAAATTTATTTATTTTTTAATACCATAAATTAAAATTTTATTTATTATCATTTAATAGATAAGATCTACTAAGTGAACATTTTATATTTATTTTTTATTTTAATAAAAATAAAAAATATTTCTATTTTATTTTAACATTTTTCAAATAATAATAATAATAATAAAATAATTGAAGTTAGAAACCTATAAGTTGACCTGGATTATGTTAACTTGGATTAGATAAGTCTAGTAAAAAAATATTTAAGTAAAATATAGGTTAATTTTTTTTTTCTATAATTTGACTCACTCAAAATTTACCAAATTGGTTCATGAGTAGAAACTCACTTTAAATACTTATTTGACTCATGAGTTGGAACAACTCACATTAACTATTTGGAGTGGTCCAAAAATGCATTAGAACAAGGTTAAATAATAAGTTACTATTTTTTTCTTAGTTATAAAAATAATAATCTTATTTTTTAATGTATTGATTATTAAAAAAAATTATATTCATATTTATTATAGAATACTTATAAATTTATGCTATATAATTAAATTTTATTATTTTTGATGAATTAATTAATTATTTTATAAAAAATATTAAAATATGTATTGTTAGCCTTTATCGTTTGACATTACCGCTCTTCACTCTTGTAACTTGGCTGGCAACTTGCTTCCACATGCTCCCCATTAAAGGATATTATTATATGGAAGTGATGAGTTTAGTGATGACTTGGCGTGCTCTTAAAGATAGCTGCTTCATGTTCTTACTAACATTAAACAAATCAAGTTGAAAACTGGTTGAACTATCAATGCTCCTGAAAAGTAATATTTTCAGTTATATTTATAAAAGATAATTATTAATATTTTTTATAATTATAAAAAAAATTATTTTTAATACATTAATTATTAATATTTTATATTTTTATTTATTATAAGATTTATGTTAATTAGATATTAATTCATTATTTATATAAAGGGATATATTCATTTATTTAATATACAATTTTATTAACTTCAATTATTAAAATGAGTATAAAAATTTAAAACTAGTATTTTTTTATTAAAAATATATCATTTATTATAATTTTATATTTTTAATTAATAAATATTTTTTTAATAATCATTTTTAATACATAAGAAAATAATTTAACTATCTAATAATATGAGAATTTTTAAAATAGAATAGAGATTTATATTACATAATAATTTTTATTAATTTTTAATAAAATAAATATTTATTTTTATAAATAAGACATGAAGTTTTAACGCTAAAATGGAACCATGCACACTTGTTATTAAATAAACATTAATATGTGTATTGGAACAAACAAAGTAACAGTAAAGTTACTAATTGAATTTTGTTTCTAGTTTTTTCTTTTCCCTTCATTTTGCCTCGTAAGCCCGAGTACTGGTTAAAGAATTAACAGAAAATTGTTAAAGGACTATTTTCTTTTAGAGAGAACTAAAAGATACGAACATATGAACTATTTTCTTTTCTGTATCAAGTGTTAAAGGAAATTGTTTGAAGAATTAAAAATATTTTTTATTACTAAATTTAGTAATATAATTTTATTATGAATTAATATATTTTTAAAATTTTATATGCTTTTTATGTTTGCCTATTCAGGGGAATAAAGTACGGATAATTTTTTTCATAAGGTATTTTTTAACTAAGTTAAAAAATTCAATAAAAATAATTCAATTAATTATTTTTTGAGTTTTAAAGATGTATTATATACAACATGTTAATTTTATTCTCATTTAATATAATTGAACTTAATCTGCTATCAATATTTTAATTTTGAAAATCTGTTCCTTTCTAATTTTAATTTATTAAGGATAAATAATAATAATAATAATAGTAATAATAATAATAATAAATATTTAATAATATTTTAAAATATTATATAATAAAGACCCCTAAAATCTTCTAGATATGATCCCATTAAAAAGGACTAGAGGAAATGATCAATTTCCATTATGTTAAAATTAATTACCTTTAACTTTCTAATACTCATTACTCTATTATTTTTCATATGTTTACATAAGTGTAAAAATTATTTCAAAATTAAGTAGAGATAACGGCATAATTACAAATATATTAATTAGTATTGTCTCAAATTTTAAGAAAATAGATAAATAAAAATATTTTTTAAAAGGGAAATAAAAGTGGAGTAAATTATTAAAATTAAAAAATCAAGAACAGAATTAAGTTGAATAATACTAAATAAAGAAGAATCAAATCAGTAGGGTGTAAAATTAAAATTGACATAAGAGAAAGAAAAGTGAGAGTAGTTAATGGAAAGAGTTGGTGTTATTTGGCATAGAAAGAGGTATAGACTTTGGTTACACGCTTGGGAAGAAAACCTAAGGTCAAGAAACAGGCAAAGGGTAGGCTATATTTTTGGGAGATTCACTGAATTTGGAGTCCCAAGTTTGCATTTGATTTCACATTAATTAGTGGTACGGCATTGCCATCCAACCCGTAGACAAATATTTGGCCATGCTAATTGCCAAAAATTAATGTGAGAAAATCTATGTTACAGTACATCCATTAAACGATCATAAATTTTGAAGCAAAGAGATAGATAAAATAACAAGAAAACAAAAGATGCGATAAAAATAAAACACTTAATGATGAAAAATATATGCATAAGAACGTAAATGTAAAAACATAATAGTTGGAAAATTACAACCCATTTTCAATTCCATTTTGGTTCCGCTAAAAGCAAGAAATTCAGAAATGGTATATACAGTATCTTTTTACCATATAATCCTTGGATGTTATATGTCGAGCTTTTTAACTACATAATTTTTTTTAAAAAAAATTAGAACTCATTTGTTTTAGTGTGCAAAAATTAATTCTTGTATTTTTAATAAAATAATAAATATTTTAATAAAAATATATAGTTCAAATTAATTAATGCATATATGTCAATTATATTTAATGAATTAAAATAAATTGTTATTAAAACTAATTTTGCTCAACTTTAAATCAAATGAGCACTTGATTTGTGATATTAAATTTATCAGTAATTTATATGATTCTTTTCATAATTATCCTTGAATTATTTGAGCACTATTCTCTTAATTTTTTAATCTAATTAATTAATTTATCTCTACTTAAGTAATGACTTTTTGGCTACTTCCTCTATCCTCGTAAAAAGAGAGAGACCATGAAATTAATATGCCACATTTATTAATTATTAGCCAAAAAATTTGTTAAGATAATTGAAGGTAACGTATATAGTGGATGATTTCTTTCATGTGAGAGTGTGAGAAATAAACTTTGATAATCAAATTTCATAATGAATTGCCATGATTAAATCATATAAATTTTGTAAATTTTTAGAAAAACTTTATAATCTTTTTAAGTGATTATATGAACTTTCAAATCTTATAACATGATCATTTATATATGCTTGTATGATTTAGATTTGTGTTTTTCACTCTAACATGAAAAACTCCTTTTATGTATATATACAAGAAATGTTTTTAGTTAGAAAAACTTTTTTTTATGTAAGAGTGAGAGATATAAATATAAAATCATACATGGATGTTCAAAATTAAAAGTCTCAAAAACTCATGTGATCACGAATGGTAAGACTATATATGCATCGCCTATTTTATTTTATATTTTTTTTAATGTGTGATCAAGGATATGTACAATATCAACATACTAATTAAAAAAAAATTACTTTCTCAAATAACTTTTAAGAAGTTATGAACAAAAAATATTTGTGTTCAAAAATTGATACAAAATTATTGCATCTTAATTGGTAATCTTGAATTTAGTCCTGAGCTATATAATTGCAGAATCGGAACAGATAAAGATCATAGCAACATAATTTGTTTTTCTTTCTTTGGTTTAAAATATAGCGACACAATATGCAGCCAAGAAGAAGGTAGAATTAAGAAGTATCAGTAGTCTTTTAAGATAGAGTAGAAAGGTGAAATAGGGTAAAATGTACAATATAGTATAATGCCACAGTTCTTAGTTTTGACAATAGAAATATCGGTGGCAAAAAACAAATGGTTTTTGTTAGGACTAACAATACTTCCATGTAATGGTAAAAGCGGTCCCCTTAACAACCTTAGACTTTGATCACACGTCCACTTGTTATCTGAAATTTGACATTAAAGAAATGCTTAAGACTATTAATTAAACCGTTTCAAGCTGACAAAACCAGTGGAATAGAAGCTCTGGGGAATGGAATAGAAACGGGATTTTCGGACTCTGAGGAGCCTTGAAACCAATAATATAATCCTAAGTTGCTCTAACTAGAATTTTCCGTTGAATTATATATTTGATTTGTGTTTTGGAATCTGGTTCAGGCCCACGTTTCCAAATCATATTTCAAAAGTTTCAAACACAACGCATAAAATATATCATTTCTTGGAACTTTGCTTTCTCTTGGCTTGTAGCGGATTTAATCCTAAACTTTCATGAGATTAATATGTTGAAAGGGTAATTGAATATAAGATCGTAATCCCTAGATGCTGCTACTTTGGTGGTTTATTGAGATTCCACCTTTTGGGTCATAAACAAATCACACACAAAAATAAAATAAAATTGCAAACACCTACTAAGGTGCTTAAATTAGGAATGAAAAAGAAATAAAAAATTGATAAATGAAATAGAAAATACCATGTGATAAAATATAAAATAGAAAACATTGAATGATTTAATACTGTTTGAATGCTTATGAATGATAATTATATATAAAAAAATTTCCTTAAATAAGTAGTACTATGCTATGATAAAAATCACAAAAATCTCCATTCTCTTAATGACTTGGATTTCTTTGTTGGCATAGTTGTTCTCTTTTTAAGAGCTTTTCCTTTGCTTCTTCCTCTGTGTCTAAGCCAAACCATACCTCGCAAAACACAAACTCCTTTAAACGTCACCACAAAAGGCGGCTGAACCTTCGGAGGCAGATCCCTTCTCAGGAAGCATATAATGGCTTCACACATTGAGTGAACTTCACACATTGCTTCAAAGCCTTAAACCATTTATCTTTTTGAAAAGCAGCTTCCACTACTCTCATTGTTTTTGTGGTTGTTTGGTCAAAATCTTGAGGAAACACAATTAGGGTCTATCTCTCTCTCTCATTGAATGTAACAAGATTAGGTTAGGTTTTGCTTGTAGGAGAAAATAGTTAGTTCAAGACATGCAAGAGAAAAATGATGGTGAGAAACTTGATGAGATTATGCTACCGGGGTTCAGGTTTCATCCAACAGATGAGGAGCTTGTTGGGTTTTACCTAAAGAGAAAGATTCAGCAGCGACCTCTGTCTATTGAGCTCATCAAGCAACTAGATATCTATAAGTATGATCCTTGGGATATTCCAAGTAAGACAAACACACACTTGCTCGGTTCATGTATAAACTACAGTACCATTGTTTGAAGTTCTCTACTGCATGGTATCTAACATATAATGTTTACATATTTCTGACTTCTATAAATTTACACAATATTTTTACCTTATTTTTCCTTTTATTTCTCAAATTTTCTCACCTTACATCACCTATCATATTTGTTATGTTTTCTCTCTTCCTTTTATGTGTTTTACTAGTTAAGTATATACCCCTTGTCAGTATATAACAACCATTTTATGGTTCTATTGTGTGTAGAGTTGGCTTCCACGGGGGAGAAAGAGTGGTATTTCTACTGTCCCAGAGACAGAAAGTACAGGAACAGTGCAAGGCCTAATAGGGTAACAGGAGCTGGGTTCTGGAAAGCTACTGGGACTGATCGCCCTATCTACTCCTCAGAGGGTTCTAAGTGTATTGGCCTGAAGAAATCTTTGGTGTTCTACAAAGGTAGAGCTGCCAAAGGGGTCAAAACTGATTGGATGATGCATGAGTTTAGACTACCTTCCCTGACAGACTCATCTTCATCCCCCAAGAAGTACATAGACAAAACCATTCCTGCTAATGTGAGTAAAATTTCTCAAAGCTATATTTTGCTCAGCCAAGTTTTCATTTTGAGAAGAAAAATGTTTGTCTCGGGTCAATTATTTTCGTGTTCCTTTGATACCTTTTAGACAATGTCATAATTTATACATGATGAAAGGAGATAGTAAAACAAACTCCTTTTATAACCCTTTTTTTTTTACTTATTCTTTTTATCTTTTTTATACATATGTATTTTAAAAATACACTTCAAAATAAAAAAAATAAGAAGAAGCTTTTAGTGATATATAAATTTTTTAATATTGAAAGGTGATGTAAAATAATAAAGATTTGGTTAGATTAAGATGTTAATGAATCAGTCCAAATAATTTAGATTCTAACATTTATCATGATGGTAGGAATCAAGACTATTTTATATCACTTGTTTTTTACTCCTTCTCTTACCCCTGTTGAGAAAAATATACAAATAAAACCTCTTCTCTCTAATTTTTTTTTCTTGTCTTTGTGATGTAAAACTAATATTTTCCTCGTTGTATATAAATATCATTTATTGACTTACTAATCTTAGGTTGATTTTGAACTTGCAGGAATCTTGGGCAATTTGCAGGATATTCAAGAAAACCAATGCTACAGCTCAAAGAGCTCTCTCTCAACCTTGGGTCTCTCCCTTACCTGAAACGACCACTTCTGATCATATGCTAACCAATGATAGAGACAGTAACCAATTTTGTCAACAAAACATGCCATTGACTAAGAAAACTAGCTTAACCAGCCAGTTTTGTGATGTTGACCACAATGACACACAAAACATAGCCACTGGGAATAGTGCTCCTTGTCCTCTAGATGTTGCCTCTTATAATAAATCCATTATTAATCCATTATTGCTTTACAAGCCCTTAGATCGGTTACCCATTTCAAATGGAGACCTCAGCACTGGCTTTATATTTTCATCTTCTCTTGGAACATCTTCAACTGGTGCTAAATCTTCAATGGATGCTTCGTCCTTGCTATTGAGTATGTCAACTTCTGTGCTTGGAGATTTTAGTAATAAGACCTCTGAAGGAACAACCACAAATTTTGGGGGGTTACTGGAGCATAGTAGTGGCTACCAAACACCATTACTACGTGACATGCAAGGGACCATTGGCAACCAAGATGATAATGTATTGGTAAAGATTCCTAATGTTAATGTGCATCGTGTTGATGACCAACAACAATTGGAGACATTACGATCCATTGGGTTTCCATCTATGCCTTTCAATATTGGTGATGCATGGAAGCCAAATCTGCTTTGGGATACTTCCTCTTTGTCATTGTGATAATACACCCTCATGTTCTTCTACAACCAAGTGTTATACTTAGGGTAAGTGTACGTAGATTAACTTTTAAACACGTATTTGTATAAAAATAAAAAAGTAAAATATACTAAAATTCTCTCATAAATTAAAATTTACTTAAAATTAGTCTTTTATTTCTTTTAAGCATCTTTATTTTTTTTCAAAAACCTGAGATATATAAATTTTAATTTATGAGAATAATTTTATTTATTTTATTTCTTTATTTTTTATCCTATATATATTTTGGTAGAAGCTTATTTAAAGCGTGTCTTGTTCCAATTCACATTTTTATAGTTTCTAATGTGCAGGTACTAGAGTAAGCGGGGCCTTTACTTTTCTTTTCATTTTTTACTCGGATTTCAGTTCAATTTTTATAGTTTCTAATATGCATTTAGAATCTTTCTGTTAGAATTCCCAAGTTTTTGTAACTTGAGACAGGATGTGAACTCTCAAATTGTAGAAAGAATTTTGGAGGCAATGTTGAGGTTTCAAAACAAAAATGAAAAGGTTTATCCCAAAAAGAAAAAAAAAATGAAAGAGAAAGCAAATGACGCCAATATTTGCAGAGAGAGCTCTATTTCTGCTTGTACAAATGATGAGCACTCCCAGCCATTTTAAAGTATGTCGCACGTATCCACTGATCTAGATCGCATGTCCAACCATGCATTTTAAAGTTTTAATTTTTAACATTTTGTATAATAATTGTTGTGTGAATTTTATCAAACATATCACTACTTTTAATAATTTAAGTAAGTTTCTTCTCTAATGATGTAATTCTAACAAATTTATTAAATAAGTCCAACAAATTAATTAACTCATGAATATTTTTATATCTCATAAACATTTATTTCTACTTCAACTTAAAATTATTATCATGGTTTTAAACTAACAGTTATCATTTGTAAAAGTTTAAACCAACCGATATCATCTGTTACCAAAAGCTGATAGCACTCTAAATTAATTTTTTTTTAATGCTATTATGTTATTTAATAGATATAGGTTAGTTACTTTTGAGCTTATTTAATTTGATAAAATAAAGGGAAAATCACAAACTAAATTGTATTGACAAAGTCGTAGTAAAAAAACATGATAAAAACACCATTTTTATGTGTCGTATAACAACACGAAATATAAACTTGTTTTCTATCCATAACAAAAATTTAAATAAAATCAAATAAGCAATCAATTTCATTAGAAACAAGTTATCCCTCTTAAGGCCTTCACATATCAGTTCTTTCCACAATCAATGACAAGATCAATATCTGCGCAAGACAGAGAAAATTAATGGTAAAATTATTATTAAATTTTAAAACCATAATACATTTTCGTGCTTGTTTGTTATCTTTCAAAACAATATGTTGGAATAAAATATTAGTGTTTTTTAATTAAGGTTCATGTTTGTTGTGGTTTGGTTTTATTTTAAATACTTTCCTTATGTAATCTTTATAGTTAATACTATTTTGGTCATCTTTAAATATAATTAAATAAATAAAGATTATCATTTTATCTCTTTGGTTGCAACAACATCATGTTACTTTAGAGGTCATAGCTGGAAATGTTGGAAGAAATTATTGAAGATAACTTACGAACTCAATAATTAAAGTTATTTAAACATGATTTTGGACATTATTTGACTCGTTGTTACTTTAGTATGTTACTAATAATGTGATTCTAAACTTATTTAATGTAAATTTTAGTTTTAAACATTGATTAATTAATTATAGCCTTATGGTTAATCTTCAAAGGATTTTAAGTGTTCTTAAAGGTATTAATTAATAAAGTCTGAAGATTTCATTTTTGGGTCTGAGTCTCAAAAGAACATAGATGAATAATTTGTTTTTTCGTCCACGAGAATGAATATTTTAAATAATAAATGAATATGTCTAAGACATTACTTTTTCAAAAATCAACCGGTCTAAGGCAAAATAGCCTTCGTACGTGTAGAGGCATGCGCACAAGCCCAAAGGTTAAGCTATTTGATCTAACTTTTAGTTTTAATTCATTTTAAAATGAGAATTATATTTGACTAAGGAGAGCTTTTTTTAACATATTGTTACATATTTACAATATGTTTGAGTGGAGAGAGGAAAGATGAATTTTTCAAGGTCAAACTCATGTAAAAAAATTCAAATTAAGAAGTTGAAAGGAAGTGGTTAGATTTGTTTTTTTTTTTTTTAGTTTATCATATTGTTAAATAAATTTTATATAATATAAAATTAATTTAATTTATTATTATTAATAATAAATTTTAGTATAATTTAATTTTTTTTCTTTTATTCATCCAAGTACAGTAAATCTTTTTATTCATTTAAAGAATATATTTTTATTTTTAAGACATTTGTATTGGATAATTGTTGATATCCAAAGATATGATATTTTGTTTTGAATTTGTAGCAACAATATATGAATTTATTTATTTAATTAATTTATATTTTTAAAAAATAAAAAATGCACGTTAAAATTTAATATATATATATATATATATATATTCTTTTTAATTTAACAATTAATAATAGTAAAATTTTATTTAAAAATAGTTTTTTATTTATGTAACTTTAATGCAATGGATGTAATTTTTTTAATAAAAATTTATCTCTTTTTTATGTTTAAACTCAACTTTAAAGATTAAGATTAATAAAATTTACTTTTATAAAGTCCGTTTTTAAGACTTTTGGTGGTTCTTATTATAAAATTATTTATAAAATTTAAATATTAATAATTAGTAAGTTTTGGAAAAATTTTATTTTATATTCTTATATTTTTTGTTATGTGTAATTTACATAAATCTAAGTTTTTAAATTGTGTAACGTGATATCCTATATTTATTAAATTATGTGAAAGAGTGAATATGTTACTGAAACATTTAATTTGATTGGTTTTTTTTTTTTGGACATTTAGTTTGATTACTAACTCTTCACATGCTTCTCACGTGTATAATTTGTTGAATATACGTATCCTCATTTTGAAAAGGAAGAAAATAAGTTTTACCCTCTATATTTTTGGTTTTGTGTAATTTAGACTCTGACTTTTTAAATTCTACAACACAAATGTTTATACTTACTAAATTGTTTGAAAAAACTCTTTCGTTATTAAGACATTTAATTTTAGTATTAAGTCTTCACGTACTTCTCACATCATATATTGTTGGACAAAAGGAGTGTGTTGATTGTTTGTTTGTAAGCAAATGTATCCGTCAAAAATTAATAAAAGATTTTAAAATAAGTTTCTGAAATATCATCCTACAAATATTATTTTTAAGTATTAAGAATATCTCAATTCAATTGTTTGAACTTAAGGGATGTAAAATTAAATAAAATAAGGATTCAAATATAAAAGTAATTAAGATGAATTAAGATAGCACAAATTATAACAATAAACTAATCAAGATGAATTCTTGGGCATATAGTTTTACCTTTTTATAATTATCTATGTTCACTTTTAGATTAATTCTAATTACCATTTTCGTATGGTTTCTAATCATTTGTACTAAATTTATTAATACCTAATAGTTATGTAATGTTAATAGTCTTTTTTCTAAGCTATTACCCTCAATAGTTATGCAAGGTAAAAGGAAGGAAAAGTATGAAAAGCTTACGAGGTGTTAATTTAATAGCACTGGAAAGAAAAACTGAGTTTGGTCCATCTAATCTTTTGTCTCGTTTTACTCTATAGATTCATTAACTATGTATGATATAGTTGTCTACAATATAATAAATTATAGTATGTTTAAGAGTGTCAATTCTGAACATACAAATATAGCACAATAAGATAAATATCAATCAAGAAAAGAAACTAAAATTATTATCAAGCATAAAGATCACATAGAGTCATGCAAAAAAATCTACCATAGTTCTAGCAATGGATTTTAGCTAGATATAATGTAATAGAAAACTAAAACAATAATAAATCAATTTATAATAATTTAAAAAGTAAATGCAAGCTAAAGAAGTTGACAATTGAGAAAAGATAGAGAGAATTCTTGATGTAAAGATATAACGACCTTTTTCTAAAGACGAAAATATTCAATTTTTTTTATCCAAATTAAATTTATTCTTATTCTTAGTGAGTTATTCTCATATAGTCTGTTATATGTATAGTCCAATAAAATAAACACACTTTTAGTTACAAGCAACTTGTCAGACTTTCTTCCTTGGTAGTCCTAGAGATTAACTTAACATTCAAACAAGGCATAAGGCATCTCATACTGCTTTATACCTTGTACTCCAAGGATCTAATGCGTCCCATATCACATTAGTTCACAAGATAAATGTTAAATCCCTAACAAGGTAATTGTGCAACCATGATTTGGCTGACACAACCATGTTTTTAAATGTAGCAATTTTGCTAACAAAATCTTGTTATAATTCTTGAGTATATCTGTACACAACATCAATAATTTGCAAAACAAGAATAAAAGAGAGGGGTGAAACTTTTCAAATACTTATAGAAGTAGTTAGGACTTGAAAGGAAGGAAAGAAATAAATAAGAGAAAGTATAATCTTATATAAAATATTGATTTTCAAAAATCAACTTAACCAATATAATATAAATAATTTCATTCATTCATAAGCAGGCACCTCATACATTTCTAATTCAATGCCAGAATATAATGCATAGGACTTATACATATGTTAACTTTTGGTTTGACCTTAAATCATTTGTTACACTCATATGAATCTTAGATCCATTCCTATCATCGAATGTTGTTAGGAGTTTCACTAGTCAGCCTACATTTCACATGTATGGTGTATGTATGGTGGGGACTCAAACCTCCACCGACTAATTTAGCTCGACCAACGTGATAAGTCTTGGAAGAAGGTCAAGATAAAAGGAGCATTGTGTGGAGACTCCCAGCCAAAGTTCCGGGACCTAGGACACTCATAGGGCTATTGGTAAGTCATCCAACTCCATTAAATCTCATAAATGTTGAAGTTCTTCCTGTCTTTTACCAACAACAATTATAAAATAACCTCATGACTTCCTTCACAGAGGAGAGACATCCATACCCATTGTCATTTGAATAATTTATTTTTTTTTAGAGCTTAATATCCATATCACGCACACGAGTGCCAATTTAAATCAAGATTAATATCTCATCTCATTTCATATCACACACTAAAGCGTTAGTTTAAATCCTGGATTAGCATTCCATTTTCAACTTTAGATGATTTCTACAAGATATTGACATATACTTATACCATTGCTTTCAAGCAAATCCACTAAGGGTCCTTAGCTTACTAGCCTTGTCTCTTTCTTTGAATTCCCAATTTTATCCATCTAGTTAGTTTAGTATTTATGATTGAAAAGATCTTAGATTTTCACAAACATTTTCTTTCCTTAATTCAATTGTTAAGGTTCCATTACGATGTCTAGGTCTAAGATAAGCAAGTGGCTAGATTCAATAACATGACTATACTTACATGTCAATTCTTTCTAAGCATTCTCATTAACGCCTACATATCCATTCAAGGTCTCATAATCACAATAGGAGGCCTCAGTTTACCTGCCTATGCATTTCTACATGCTTTCAACTAACTATAGATCATTAATTCACATGAGTCAAACCAGACTTTAAAATCATGCAATCATCACATTTTAGGGGGTGTGCATGGATTGGATTGGTACAAAACCAATCCAAATCTATTTCAAATTCAATTATATGGATTGAATTTTAAATTTATTTATCTTATTTTTTAAAAAATTGATTTAAAACCAGTTTTAAAATTTGAATTTAGTTTAAAATTGATTTTAAATCCACTTTTAATTAAAACTTGTTTTAAATCCAGTTTTAGTTAAAACTGGTTTTAAATCTAGTTTTAATCAAAACCATATTTATTTTTCTGAGCTTTTTTAAAAAAAAAAACACAAATACTCTCCCTCATCCTTGTATAGAGTTGCTAAGCCATACTAATAAACTTGTTTAGTGCAATTGCATAAAAGAAACAATTTAATTCAATTGTGAGCATGCATGAAGTAAGTTTACGAATAATGCTTTCAATTTTTTATTTTGCAAGTACACAAACTGAGCAAAAGTATAGAACACAAATATCGAAAGGAACAATAAGTGTCCCACAGTTTAATTGATGCATTTCTTGGGGTTCTACACATTTTCTATCTTAAAAAATGAAAGTAACTAATCCTGATACTCGTGCTGTAATGAGTTGGAGTTTTGGAAGAGGAAACAGCAACACAACTTGCATTAGTCATTCATTTATACTGCAACATTGATTGACAGATAATGTTGGCAATGATTCTTCTAAGAACAAAATCATGCATGCTTTCTACTCTGCACTCTACTGTCTTACAAATAATACCATACAATATATTAATAAAAACAGCTTGGCACAATGAGAATTTACACACAAACAAAAATTAGAATAAAAAGCTTAGTCAAAGAGGATCAATGAGACAGAATAAAGCATTTTAAAAGAAATCATAATTCCACAAAACATTATCCATAACCAGGAAATTTAAACATCAATACATCTTAATAACTACTACAACACTACCATTTTAATCATTATCAAGTGGCATAGAAGCTATAAAAGCAGTATCTTGTTGAGAAGTTATTTCAGCAAAATAAAAATTATATATAATTAGTAATTTTTTATTAAGTTTTAATATAGTTAATAACAACATAATAAGGGTTCTTACCTTGCTCAAATTTTTCAAGCTCTTCAAACTCCTCATTTGAAAGTAATGGTGAACAATATCCCTTAAGCCAATCTTAGGTGCAAATAAGTGCTTCTACCATTTTAGGTGTTAAGGAAGTACGGTAAGAATCGAGTACCCTTCCTCCTATACTAAAGGCAGATTCAGAGACTACAGTGGAGACAGGTATTGCCAACACCTCTCTTGCAATGCTTACAAGGACTAGAAATCGACTTGAGTTTAAATTCCACCAATTCAAGATATCAAAATTTTTTAGGCTTTTTAAAGTTTCTTCCAAGTACTTACTCAATTCATAATTCTTACTTTCACTTGATCGAAAAAATTAACTATATCTATAAAAATCATCATTGTTACCCTGAAAAAATTCACTATAGCCATAACGATCATCATTTAATATTGTTTCTTGTGAATCACCTTGAGATCCTGCTTCCCTACCTTTGAATTCTTCAAAAAGAGACTGCAAACAAGTTTCTAATTTCTCATTCAATATCATTGTCTCACTAACACCAAAAGTTTGAGAAATCAACCATTTTATGAATTTCAATTTGTATCTAGGGTCCAACACAACAACAAGAAACAACAACATATTTAGATTGTTTGGATTTTCTCAATACTTATCATATTTTTTCTTCATTCTTGTAGCCATTTCTTTCATTCTTGCATCTTTGGATTGATGACACATTTGATTGATCTTCTTTTCAATTCCAAGAACTTCTAACATATACATGTTACCTATCACATAAGATGAACCAGAAATGCACATAGTAGCTTCATAAAAAATCTTCAAAAATGGTAATATTAAGCAAACATAGTCTCAATCTTCATTTGTAGGAAGACCCTTTCCCTTGTTTAACTCTTCAGTATACTTCCTATCTTGCATTTCAAGCTCTTCAAATGTCTTTTTATGTTTCAAAGCACCTTCTAACATAAAAAAAAGGTTGAATTTCACCTAGTTTCAACATCTAGGCAAACAAGATCTTTGTATTCAATTTCTCGTTCAATACATGCCTTAAACTTTGTCAATCTAGAAAGAGAAGATCTTATGTATTTCACTGCAGAACGAATTTTTAAAACAGAGTCATCAATCTTCTTTAAACCTTCTTTTACAATCAAATTCAAAATATGTGCACAACAACGTATATGAATATATTCTCCATCCAAAACTAAACCGCTCCAAGACAATAGCCTTTTTCTTAGATACTGAATACCAACATTATTTGATAAAGCATTATCAACTGTCAAACTTAAAACGCAATTTAGCCCCCACCCATCCAAGCACTTCTCTATAGTCTTAGCGATAGTTTCTCCTGAATGATTAGTAATTTGACAAAAATTTAGAATCTTTTTTTGTAACTTCCATTTATTGTCAATAAAATGTCTAGTCATGCAAAGATAACTAAGATTCTGACCAGAAGTCTATGTATCAATGGTAAGACAAACCTTTTGACAATTTTGAGAAAGAAATTTTTTCAATTTGATCTTTTATAGTCCCAAAACATCACGTGCTACTGTACTACGTGAAATGACATGAAATTTTGGTTGTAAAACACTCAAAAACTTTTGAAATGATTCGTGCTCCACACATTGAAAAGGAATTTCCATAGCTATAAACATCTTCACTAATTCTATCTGACACTTCTCTTGGTCAAATTTGGCAGTTGAAGGAGAAGAAACAGGTCTTTCTACGTTTGCCATTGATGATGAAATTGAATTTGGATTATTTTTACATTTATTTGAATGAGCTAGCATGGAACTTGTCCCATTATCAAATTTCATCAAGCAACTACAATAGTTGCATCTAGCTTTTCTTTTTGACAAAGGGTCTATAGTAAAGTGATTCCAAACTTCAGATCGATTTTTACGCCTATCACATCGAGATTGTGACACATTAGCAATGTTAGAAACTGATGGTGGAATAGTCAAATGCTCTGTTATCTCAGAAGTCATAAAATCATCTTGATCATCCATTGTGTCTATTATTTTGCATTAAAGATCAAAATAAAAATATTTAAAAAGTTATTATAGATTAGACAAAATGATATGAAGAAGTCATCAATTAGTCACATTAAAGACAATAAGAGAGTAGTATGGCTAAACAACAAATGCAACTATATAATATTATTTTATTATAACTTTTAATAAACATGATATATCTAACGTTATTTTTAATAATTAAGGTCTCCATCATGCATGTTTCAAGCATAACTATCATATCTCGTCATAATTTTAATCTAAAAGTCAAGATAAAATCATAGAAGTAAACAAAGCTAGAATGACATAACAAATATTAACAAGGGTCAAAATAAATAAATCTTCAAAACATTTTAGATAATAATAATATTATATTATCAATCAGTACAATATATTTATTTATATATGCTTCTGCTTCCACTCTACAAAGTCCAGTTGTTCCAGAAGCTAGCAAGTCCTACACAGCATTCTTTGGCACATTCAAGTTTAGGAAAAGAGAAGGTAAAGGGCATTGCCACTCTAACCGAGAAGTATTAGTGACTGCAAAATTTAAACTTGAGCTTCTCTAATGAAGTCTTTTGATCCTTACCAGCTAAATCATTCTTCCTGTTGACTCTATAATTTGCTAGGTTGAGAAGGAGTGACGGTGATTGTCTTCTACTTCCTTGTAATGGAAAGTGTTAAAATGTTACTTTTTTTTCTGACAATAATAAGCGGTGCTGACTAGATACAACTATTTTTGAAGATATTTTTGCTCATGATTTTTTAATGTGTGCGTAATTATTTTATATTATCAGTACTTTTTTTATGTAGGTTTGAATTTTATAATTATTATCTATACTAAATATAAGAAATGCGGTCCAGCTCATTATTTTCTATATTTAGCAAACTATTCATCGTCGAACCTTTTAGCATGAGATAGATCCCAGAGCTGGAACAAAGTTGTTTAGTGACTGCGTCACTATTATTATTAGGAATCATGTATGTCTTAGAAGGAATGTGGTCTTGGGGTTAACAATACACACATATTGTTAGAGTTGAGTATTACAGACACAAATTGTTACAAATAAATAAATAGTGCAAAATATAATTATAGATCCATTGCACATAAATATGCATTACAACTGAGTATCTAAAACTGTGTACACGTTAAAATTAGGGAAAAAATTGTAATTAACTAAGTAGCACAAATTGCAAAAGATAAGAAAGCTGTTAGGATAGCTATTCAATTTTCTGGGCCAAATCAAAGATTGTTACAGTAGAGATTAAACAGAACAAAGACAAAGTACCTTGCAAAGAATAAATCCCAACCCCCCAGTACACCATTCATTGTGTGTTATGTGGTGTGGTGTGTGCAAATGTACCTGTGAGAAAGGAGAATACGCTTTCCTTTAACATCTAAACAGCAAAATAACAAAAGAGAGGAGGCAAGCAAGAAAGGAAAAATATACCTGCAAGGCAAATCAATCTACGAATCTCTATTGCTGGAACCAAATCAATATAATTTTTTCCAAGAAAGAAATTTAGGGTTTAGAAGAAAGAAGAATAATAAAACTGGTTTTGTAAAATCTGATTTGATTTTTATATATTAAAACCAATTTAAATCCAGACCTTTTTTCACGGATTTAGTTTTTTAATTTTTTTTAAAAAACTGGATTTTTAAAATCAGTTGGGCTAAGTTATGAATTGGACTTTTATAATTTGGGTTTTTTGTGCACCCCTATCACATTCATATTCAAATGCCACAATATGTGCAAGACTTATGCATATGCAAATAATAACATATTTAAAATCACAATGCCTTAATCATCACCAGTAAAGGTGAATTTTATTCTCATAGGCGTCCTACATTAGGTTTGTCTAAACTTCCTTATGACAGTTCATTCAATCTTTTCATTAGACATTTTGATGTATACGAGGACTTTAGATTTTATTTTATTTTTTCTAAATTCACGGGTATAGTTAACGTGAAGAGTATTTTATCAAACACAACCTAAGTCATTTTATTCCTATTCTATACCACATTCAATTAAATTTGCTAAAGGGTCAGATACCTAAATCAAGGCTTCATTTTCTCTTTTCTTTTTCATCCATTATTGGAGTATCTGTTAAACCTATCCAATTTCTTGCTTATTGCTTGTTTTAACTAAAATTATAGATTAGGATGATTAAACTTAGCATGACTTAAAGTCATAGGACTTGCCAATTCATTGGATTTTCTAAGCAACAATCTGATTAAGGGGTCATATTATTTTCTAAATTATCAAGAATCAAGTGCCTAAGTGTTTCTATCTAGCATAGTTTGGTTTGATTTTACTAGGTGATAGAATATACATGTCAATTTATAGCTTAGTTCATTCAACTAGTTTTGATGTACTTGGTGTTATGCTGTAAAGGACAATTTTCATTCTCCTTGGTATTCATCAAGTTTAGAGTCTAGAACTTATCATGAAATTTTTCTTAACTTAGCATTCAATCACACATATATGTGCACCACAATAACATAAGCAAACATATCAATCTTGATATCAAATACATGTCTATAAACTCAAGAGAGTGAAGAATTCTCAAGAGTTTTTAACCACACATAACATTCATAATTTCATGAAGTGTATTATTATCCATTCCCTCAACTACTAACTCGAGTCATATGAAAGTTTCCCCCCTCACCTTATAAAATAACTCAACATGGTGAAGAAAGATGCTCCACTTCCAGCCTTGTTTAGGTTGTACTTGCATTTTTCTCAATAGTTTGCAATTGAGCTTGTAACTTAGGCATTTAATATCTGAATGAAGCATGCAATATATCAACGCGTCTCTTATTTAAGGATACAAACACAAAGCTCATTAGAGGAGACTTTTAACTAAGTCAAATAATTTTAGTTGCTAAAAATAGTATCGGTATAACACAGTGCTTAGTTCTGAACAACTAGAATTTTAAGTTTCGATACACCTACCGAATTAAGGGTAATTGAATGATATGATGTCCAAATTGAGCTCAAGATGGCTCTTTGAAAAGGTAAAACTACAAGGAATGATATCAATTAGTCACCATATAGTTATGGGATTCAGATTTACCCCAAAAAATGAATAAGGTAGCTGTGTCGCAGCAAAGTCCAAAACCAAAGCACTTAAAGTCACTGGGGTGTAAGTGGGTGAGTTAGTATCCAAATTGGATCAAACAAGTTTCATCTGAAAGCTAACATGCCAAGGATTTCAAAACTGTATTCATGAAATTTTTCTCATGTATAGATCAGTCCCAACATTCAAGTTTGCAGGCTGTCTGTAATTATTCAAAAAATAAGTTGCTGACTTATCCTTGTTCTTTAGGGAAACAAATGGAATCCAAATCAAACTTGGGATAGCTTATTAGAAAGCTTATATCATCTAAAATACAGAAATATGTTAGCAAATATTTTCCACATATAGATTTTATCAAAAATTGAGAGAAAGTTGCTACCACATGCAATTTCAGAAAAATATTTTATGCAGAATTTCACATTGGGCGACTTGTGAGTTTTGGACCAAAAACGGGGAGATAACCTCAAATTTGAGTTCTACAAAAGGGGTTTGAAAGCTAACATCATAAAGATTATAGGTATGTGCTTAAAGATTATAGGTATGTTAGTGTAACAATGTACATGGTAGATTTTAGGTGTCTACTTTATGGATGTTTTGGGGAGATAAAAAAAATTCCAAATCATGCATGAGATAGCTGGATGGAAAGGTTATTTTATAAGAAATGCAAGGATGTAAATGAATATAAAAAAATCATATGCAAGTGGTTTAAAAGGAAGACTTTTCCTGTTATCAGCAGGGAAAACATAATTATGAGACAGTTTCACTGAAAATTGTATATCTCATTGATTTGTAATCCAAATCAAATCCAACTAATTTTGTTTGAAAGCTAAGACATTGAAGTTTCTAAAAATATGCTCATTCAAATTTTTGGAAGTGAAAATTGGTCCAAACATTCACATTTATGCAGCCTATACCCACTGATTTTTGAAATGAGGCCTCCTCTTGTTGTGACTTTTTGACTTGGCAAATGGGATCCAAAATGGACTTAAGATAGCTTGTTGGAAAGATAAGATTACCTAGAATACATAGGTGAAATCATAAAAATCATCGCACATGCACATTCAATTCAGAAATTGAAGGAAAGTTGTTGTCATGACCAGATTTTCATAAATCTATAGAAGTTTAACATGCGCAATTTTTTAGTCTTGGGCCAAAAGCAGGGGGAAATTGATGTCCAAATCCAATTCCGTAAAAATGATTTGAAAGATAATATTTTAAGAGTTGTGAAAATATGTTCGCATGTTTATGGTGCAGAATTAAAGTTTTGCAAAGTTGTAACTATGCTGTCACAAAATGCATTACAGATTCAAGTAGCTCATTTTGTGCATGCAATTGAATGATCAAATGAATTTTAAATCTTACTCTGAAAGTGGCTAAGGAATGATAATAAAGTATATTATCTGAAGGAATAAGGCCAATTTAAAATTGAGATGGTTTAGTAGATGAAATATGCAAAACATATTGCATGCATGGTGAAAAATATAGATTTTTTTAATGAAGTTTTAAACTTTGCACGCATCTCACCATTTTGCGTATATCTTGATCAATTGGAGTTAGATTAACAAGCCACAAAATACGTTGAAAAGCTTAGACAAAAAGTAATAAGATGGAAGGGTTGCATGTCAGTTTCTCTATATGATATAAATTTTATAAATAATATCATAATTTATATTAATAATTTATATATATATTCTAAATAACTGGTTAATGCTAATTATAATTAAATAAGAAAAATGCAATGGGTTTGTAAAAAAAAATTGCTATCTTACATTTTTTTTATTTTAAAAACATTGCCTATATATATATATATTCTAAATAATTTATAATAAATAGGATATTAATATTAATAATATAACACAATTATCGTAAGAAAGTGCGTTGGTCGAGATAAAACACACTGGGTTTGTACATTCATTTTGAAAACAATGGCTGGCTCAATAAATTTTTAATTAATGTCATTTAAGATGCTTTTAAAAATCGCTACTTTTATTTAATATATATATATATTAAATAAAAATATATTTAATTGTAACAGAAAATTTGGTTAATCATATTTAGAATTAATTACCTCAAATAAGTAATGAAAATCATTAATAAACATATTAAAATTTAAATATTATTTTATTATTTATTTCAAATTTTCGATTCAATTTGAATCAGTCAAATATTTAATATAATATCTAAATCCTACCTGTACCTATGATCGTAGATGAAACCATTGGAGTCCAGCAGTTTAGCCTATAAAAGTTAATGTACACTACATAAGTATAGTTAAATATATTTAGTAAGTAGAATATTTGATTTTTTTGCCCTATAAACTCGATAATACGATACTTATAGAAAAAAAAAAGAACGACAAACTATCGATTACGTGTGTTTACAAGCTATATAAATTTGTAATTTTTTTTATAGTATTATTAAATGAAAATAATTTTTTAAATAAAATTCAAAATATATTATATAACTATTTTTTTAATTTAATAAATTTTTAAAAATAATAAAATATTAATAATAACAATAAAATTATATTTTATTAATAGAGGACTATCTGGACCAGGTAATGCTTTTAACGTTAAAAATTAAATTTTAAATTAAAAAATAAATGTTGAATGTAAGATAAGTTCTACTTAGTCAGTAAATTTAAAATATTTTAAAAAGTTCAATTTGCAGTAGATTTATACGGAATTCAAGTCAAATATGAAAGAGACTTGTCCTACTATACAAGCATAGACAAAAGACACGTGAGAGAAGGAAAAATATCAATCGACCGAATCCGAACAGTGCACACCTCTCTTACGTTGTAAGAGGTGTCTTATTTAAAAGGACTTGCAGTGTTGGCATTTAAGTGCATTTATGGGATAATTTTAACGTAGTTTGAGGGGAATCAGGTGATTGATTATTTTCTTCTTTGACCATAGAACATACCCAAAAGGATTCAAACAACTAAGTGAACAAAAACATGACGTGCACACTCAATAAGATTCTGTGTGCGGTCGCACACTGAAATCTATGAAAATGATTTGACTATTAAAGAAAACAACTATAATATTCAAAAAAATAAAAGTAAAACTCTCATATCAGATATTTTTACAGTAAAATTATAAAAAAAAATATTTAAATAAACTTAAGGTTTATCTAATTATTTAAATAGATTCTTTGGCCACTAAATTTTTTATTTCTAAGGAATCGAATTTTGAGTTATTTTTTAAAAAAATTATTTTATATTTTTATATAATAAAATAAATATTATTTAAATTATATTTATAACTTATATTTTGTGAAAGTAAATATTTATAATACATTATTCTAATAAATATTTATAAATATTTTGTTAGTTATATATAATAAAATAAGTTTTATTATTTGAATTATGTTTATATTACTTAAAAATGAATAATAATAATAATAATAATATTATTAATTTTAAATTTTTTAAAAATTTATTTGACATATTTAAGATAATAAATAATATTTTTATTTTTCTTATTATATTATTTAATATTTTTTATTTTTGAAAATAATATTAATATTATATTCTAAAATTATATTTTTAAAAAAATAAAAATTACAATGATAATTTATTTAATTTTAAATTTGTATAAAATAAAATAATAATAACAATTTATTTAATTTTATATATTTATAAAATAAATAAAAGTATTAAATAATAACTAATTTATTTATTTATTTTGAGATATTAATCTTTATTAAAATTTATACATAATTATTTATTTAAAAAAATATTATTAATAATAATAAACATAATTAAATAATATTATGTAGATATATTTTATATATATAATTATAGATTTAATATAAATTGCAAATACTAAAAATTTAAAAGTTGTAATGACATTCATAAAATTAAAAATGACATTAAGAAAATTTTAAAATAATAACAACAACATAAACTAATGAACCTGATAATTTATCAAATGTTTTCCAACAACTAAATCTTTATAATGATTATCCTACACAAGTTTATCCTAAAATTTCAAAGTAACAACCATAACAACATGTCACAAACGTCACTCTACTATTACAGAAATAGTTAATTATTAATATTATTATGAATTTATTATCATCTTTATTAATGCACTTTGTCGTCATCAATGTTACATTAGTAATATGTAAACGTTAATTTCAGAATATTTGTCTCAAGTATAAATAATTAACTTATAATTTAATAATTTATTTACTTTTTAAAAATAAATTTTTATTCTCAAATAAAATTTATTAAAAATTATAATAGTAAAGTTTTAGAATTTAGGATATTAAAAAATATAATATTAAATAATGTTATTTTAAAAAAATAAATTTAATTAAAATAAATTTTTTTAAATATCATTTTATCCTACTAATATTTAAAAATATTAAGTCAAAATTATATATTTAAATAAATAAATAAACAGAATAATATTTAATATATTTATTTAATTTTAAAAAATATAATTATTATTCTTTAAGTATAAATAATTTAAGCATTAACATTATTATCTAAAGTAATATATTTATTATTTAAATATTTTAATTAATTTTTAAAAATTATCTAAAATAATTTACTTATTATTTAATTATTTTAATTATTTTTAAAAATATAATTATTATTGTTTTCTAAAAATATTATTTATTATCTTAAATATGTCAAATAAATTTTTAAAAATATTTAAAATTAATATTATTTTTATTTTTATTTATTTTTAAATAATATAAAAATATAAACATAATTCAAATAATAAAAATTATTTTATTATATATAACTAATAAAATATTTATAAATATTTATTTTAACAAAATATAAATATATAAATATTTTATTAGTTATATATAATAAAATAATTTTTATTATTTGAATTATGTTTATATTTTAACAAAATATAAATATATAAATATAATTTAAATAATAATATTTATTTTATTATATAAAAATAAAATAAAATTAAAAAAAAACTCAAAATTCGATTTTCTAGAAACCGAATTTTAGTGGCCAAATTTTATTTACAAAATATGAATCTATTTAATTAATTAAATAAACCTTAGATGTATTTGAATATTTTTTTATATAATTTTACTGTAAAAATCTTCTCCTATGATCCATATTGGGTCCACAAGTCAAACGATAACGGGTATGTTCACATTAAACTAGAAAGAAGTGTATAAACCACAAAAATAGTAGCTTCCTTGTGAAAATGTAACACTATTGTTTTCCAAGTTCCAATAATAAACTTAAAAAATCTCTGAAATCCGTAAATGTATTGACAGAATGTGTGATGGAGCTGTACATCGTATCCTCCATCGCTCCATTCATAATCAAAACGACAAGTCGTTGCATCGCTTGGTTAAGCGGATTCGGACTCGGACTGCATCCGAATCTGGGTGTTCAAAGTGTACACCTCCAGAGTCCTCCTCCATCTATCTGGGTTGCAAAGTTCATCTTCAAGAAGAGACTGGGTAAACCCAAATTACTCCTTTTTGCCTTTTTTATTTATGCCCAGAATCTTGATATTTCACTTTGAAACACAAATAATTGTTTATTTAATGAGTCGTGACTTTTTACTTTTTAACGATTTTATTATTGATTTATTTTTAAAATATTTAATATGTCCTCAATTGTTCATTTTTAATTTTTTTATTATTATTATTTTAGTCTTTAATTTTAGATCATTAAAAAATTAATTTGATGATAAATTAAATTTTTAAGAAGCTAATGTATAACAAATTCTTTTAGGGACTAGTATGGTGACGGTACAAATCCTCGAAGAACTAAAATAGTTAACTTTTATACGGGTGATTCACTTAACTTTGAAGAAATAAATTTCAGGGTTTATTCTTTTATTTCAAATACAAATTTTAGTAGTTGTGAAAATTAACTACTCAAAATAAAATTCATGGTATATTTGAAAAGAAAAATAGATATCCAACTTGCAAATTGTTTTCAATACAAATTCTTGGAACGATTTTTATATGAAGATCTAATCCATAGCATAGCCACAGGTGGTCTCTGAATGCAGAAAGATTATCTGGATGGACAAACAATAAGAAAGAGAACAATTGGCACAACAGAAAAAATAAATTAGCGGGCAAAAGAAAGATAGGTGATGTGAATGTGAACCTTGATGATAATTATTTAGAATGTTGGTGGCCTTCATTGACAGAAAGTTTGGACGAAGAAGAAAGTGATGATGATGATACATCAAATTCAGATTCAGATTCTGAGGCATACTCTGGACCCTCGTGATCTCAGTTTTTTATATTTCCCTTTTTCATTAAGCATGAGGGAATCAATGATAGCGAAATGTATATACACGGTCATGCATTAGTTCTTCTAAGCAACTTAAGAAAGCTTCTTCATGCGGTATTACTTTTTTCATTAAACCAAAAAATGCTAATCTAAGCTACATGCATAGAGTAATTGAGTATACTTTGTTTTTTACTTTGGTTAAATTCAACGTTGGTTTTTTTTTATCAATTTTTGACAAATCATTGCAAGTAACATTAACATTTACTTTTAGACCATTGAAGATTTTGGCAAAATTTTAATATATAATTTAAAAATTTCAATTAATAGTTAACTTTGATAAAATTTGACACAAATAATTTAAGAAATATATAATTATAATTCAACTGTTAAATTGATAAAAATTATTTAAGAATAAATGTAACTTACACCGATCTAATTTATATATATATAATAGTTAATGATAAACTGTTATTAGTAATAAGCAAATAATGTAGGGTTTTTTTTTTTTTTTTTGGTCATTGGAAGGAGGAATGAGAGAGATGTGGAAAATTACTAGAGACAGAATTTGAATCATGTCCTTCGTGCATATGTTATGCTGGCTCTCACCGTTAAACTATTACCTTAAAGACCACTTAAATAATAGTGCACACATTTTTTTTAAACCCCGTAAGTTGAGCTAGACTGAGTAGTACCATAATAGCCTTTGGTTGTAACAATCTTTTTCCGAAAAATAAAACTCTGGGTTTTTACGTTTGCACCATTTATTATTTATTTTTAAGTACATTACCCTTTTATCAGAAATAAGATTTCAATATGTACTTTTAGTTTTCATAAATTAAATTCTAAAAGTCACTTTCAAAATTTATTTTTCAGAAGACGGTGAAAAAAGACATTCCGGACTCTTTTTTCAGGGACAGAAATTGCCGACTCTAGCTGAGTTATAAGTACTAAGTTTTGAAGCTCAATATCCATTAATAAGCTCAGAATGTTATATAAGCAACGTTTTAAGAACCAAAGATGGGTCATTAAATCAGTAAAGAAAGTAGTTTACGGTTTTATACAAAGTGAAATTTGTATGTATTCAAAATCATAAATTTTGTGTCAGTCTTTTAAAAACTTAAATAATTTTTAAAAAGTGAATTAAAAAGAAAAAAACGAGAACCATTCACATTGTGGGTTAAAAATTGTGTTAAACATACTGCTAGTATGTCTCTTCTTATTGTAAATATACAGACACCCTACCTTAAAATCAAAGGATTGACATGTTTGCCTTCAAGAACAAATTCATTCCTTCCCTTCCAAATAGCCCAACAAATATATACCACCAGACCAGAGATTTGGTTCGCATTTTCTGGATATACCCTTTTAATCTCCTCGAGTTTCTTGTAAAGCCAAAGTTGAAAGCTTTGAACTGAATTGACATCAACGCACCACTGGAAATCACTTCCAAACCAAAGGGGTCGTGTCCATGGGCAAAACAGGAATACATGCTCAAGGGTTTCAGGTTCTGTTTCACAAATGGGACACACTGGGCTATCTACAAGCTTCCTCTTGAACAGATATTCATATGTTGGCAAGGCATTTTGGCAAATGCTGAACATTAGGAGTTTAACTTCTAGAGGAGCTATAATGCTGTAAATTGCCAACCATAGTCTTTCTGATACACCCTGATAACTATTATTAGCTTGATGGTGGTCTATATGTGGTGACTCGCAAATTTCCATGCCTTGTGATCCACGACTTCTTTTGGGCAAAGGTCGAAAATTTTGGTTCAAATCTAGCTTGGAAAATTCGTCATATAATCTCTTCGGAGACTTTGGATTTGTGAACCGTACATCCTCCATGCTTGTTTTTTGCTTGTAAACATGAATTCCCATCCATTTTATGATTCCTTTCCTGAATCTGTGGGTGGGCGGGAAAGCCCTCGTACTTGGTCCCACGTATGAAACCTCAACATGATTCCACCCATCATCCCTATATACACTTTCTAATTCACCATTGTAGGATTTGAACAGTACATCAGACAAAAATATATGATACGTGACTAGTTTTGACTGTGCAGTAAAATGGCAATGCAGGTTTTGAATGCCATTAATAAGCAAGTGGAATACTGACTTGGGAAAACTGCCTTGCCTGTCCAAAACTCCAACAGCAGCTAGGGCTATCGTTGGAAATTTGTTGCGAAACCAGAAAGACAGGGATGGTCCCATAGTACAATGGTCGAACCATTCTGGTATCATTATTCCTGGAAGGGAAAAATCTGTTCCCCCACCCTCATGTAATCTCTGTTAGCCACAGTACAAAGAAAAAGTATCATGAACTATAACAGTTGACGGCATGTACTTGACAATTGTATTTATGAGATTAATACAAAATGAGGGCTATTGAAAATAACTTTGATGTACAAGATTACGAGTTATCAAAGTTGTTAATTTACATTCATGTACAAGATTAAGGTTGTATTTGGGTGAGGTAATTAAAAACTTTAGAAAATTGAAAATTTTAAGAAATTTAAATTATATCATTTAAATTTCTATCATTTTAAGATATTTTGTTTGAATAAAATAATTGAGTTTCTTACATTCTTTAAAAAAATAAAATCATCACTACATTTGATAAAATTAATTAAAAATATGAAAATTAAATTATTAAATTAACTATAAGTAAATAAAAATCTGAATGGAACACAGTAAATGAAAAAAACAATTCCAAATTCAAGCTCTTTTGTTAGGAATTAAAAGAAATTATTTCAGTCTATTAAAAATTCCTACTAAGATTCTTATATTTTTAAATTTTTTAAAATTAAACCCGTAGAACTTTAAATTCTTTTAAAAAAATAAATTACTCACTTGAAATATATCATTCATACACCATGTAAGAGTTATTAAAAAGGAAGCTAAAAAGTCACTCAACTAAAGAGCAAGAAAGTGTGAAATTTGCTTACATGGCTAATTGATGGATGTTTAAGAAGCTGAGATGGCGTCTTAAGAACTGGTGTCTCAGCTTTTATATATTACATTAGAGCAACTTGTTTACAATTTCGTATATGTTTTTAAAAGTAATACCAATGAAAAAAGTGAGGGTTATTGAAAATGATATTGATGTATAAGATTAAGAGTTATCAAAGATTAATTTACATTCATTTATAAGATTAACAATTAAAAAGGAAGATAAAAAGTCACTCAACCTAGGAGCAAGAAAATGTGAAATTTGCTTACATGACTAATTGATAGATGTCTAAGAAGCTTAGATGGCATCTCAAGAACTCATGTCTCAGCTTTTATATATTATAATAGAAGTGAAAGAAACCTTACCTGATTCAATAACAAGCTTCGAGACTCATGAGTCAAAGATGTACAGTTTATTGCCGAGAGATATTTTATCTTTGGAGGAACCCCTCTGATTTCTTGAAGCTCCTTGCAATTGTCCAAAACTAGATTCTTCAGACAGTTACATTGGCTGATGTATTCAGGAAGGACTTTGAAAGCAGTGCCAGTTAGGACTAGGAATTCTATATTGGGGAAGCAGCCAGGTGTCAAATCATGGTAGTTTAATGTAATATCCTTGGAAGATTCTGATGATTCCAATCCTTTTTGTTTTTCACTTTTACCAAGGACCAAATTTACATAGCGTCCACATTTTACAGCTGTCAATCTCTCAAGTTTTGGTAACACCAAAATAGTAATTGGGATCTGATTAAGCATCTTGCATTTATCCAGCACTAAATACTTAAGCCCAGTGAGATTCCTAAACGAAAATGGCAATTCTTCTATAGCAGTTCCACACAGATCAATATTTTTTACGTGTTTCATTTCTTCTAATACTTTTGGCAGAAGGCGGAGAGTTGAGCATTTTCTGAGAGACAAATATTCAAGTGATGTTAACTTGAAGCTGTGGGGAAGAATCTTTAGATTGGTGCATCCAATAGCAGTGAACCATGTAAGTTTATCAAGAAACCCAATGGAATCATCAACTTCTACTAAATTCTTGCAGTTATCAAGACACAGCTTCCTTAAATTTTGGGCTCCAGACATATCAGGTACACGTGTGATTTTGCTCCCCCTTAAAACCATTTCAGTCAATGACTTGAACTTCTGTTAACCAAAACCTAAAAGTAAATCTTAAGAGTTTCTAAGTGCAGTGTTAAATATATAAGACAGAAAAAAAAAAAAAAAAAAAAAAAAATTCGATGAAAAATAGCAATTGTACAAACCATGAGTTGGAGTTGTTGTCCCAATATTTTGCAACTGAATGATAAGTCTAACGTAACAAGTCTCCTTGGATCAAATTCAGGTGGCAGAGATGGTGAAGGATATTCCCACCATTTTAATACTCTTAAACTACTTGGGAGATGTTCAGGTCCTCGAGAAAAGCAAGCATTTTCAATAGTTAGTATTTTGAGGTTTGTCATCTTCTTGAGCTCACTTCCATTCCACCAAACTTCCTTGTTCTTTGGGAAGCGTAGCATGATCACTTCAATTGCATCAGTTCCCTTTTAAGCCAAAAGAAAATAACCACAAGTTACGCATTAGCTGCTAGTAATATCATGTACATATTTAGAGAAGTTCAAGTCATAAAGCAGATTATTCAATTGTTAACAAATTTTATAGAAACAATTTTAAAAGAGACGCTAAGAATCATGTCCTCTGAAACTAGGAATGGAAATTGGCAAAGCCGCCTGATCTATTTACAAAGTCTGTTTAAGTAAATAAGTCAGATCTGAGATGTTTACAAAGTCTATTAAGTTTAACAGGCTGGCCTATATATATATATATATAATTTAAAAATAGAGTTGTCTTATGTTTAAATAATAAAGTTATTTAATAATATATTTTTTATATTCTTAATTTTGTTATTATTAAATTAATCAGTGTTATCAGTATTGCGATACTTGCGATGCGAATCATGCGAAATGTCACGAATCATCAATTGCACAATACTGAATCGCTGCCGAAATAGACCGAATCGTAAAATTCGATTCTAAATCATGATATTTGAGGGTGAGATGTGATCCTTTTACAAACCGGGTCGCGCACCAGTAGAGTTGGGTCAGCGTGACCCGGTTCACTAAAAACCCTAAAAACTTTTTTTTTTATTTTTTTTATTTTTGTGAAAATTGTTGTTCCCACCTATTAAAGCTTCTGCGAAACTGTCACTACCAGACCCATTACATTACCTTGAAAAAAAAACCCTCGTTTCTCTATTTCCCCAACCTTTGTTTCTCTATTATGCACTATTCTTCTCTCCTCTTCTTTATTTTTCTTTTATTTTGGTGCTTTTCATTTCAGATTTCTTGTGGTCCCTTCATTTATTTGTTGTGGTCCCTCAAGTTATTACTCATTCCCACATTCTGTCCCAACCTTTTCAACAGTTCCTACTTCTTATTTTATATTTGTCTTTCTCCAAATATTTTTGTTTGCTGTTTGACGGAGACTAATGGGTCCTACCAAAAAAATAAAACAGAGTGATATCACGTGGAAACATTGTAAAAGTGTCCCCCACACAAGCTGTTAGTAAAATGCAAGTACTGTTCTCATACTTGTTGCGGTGAAGTTGCAAGGATGGAACATCATTTAGCTGGAACAAAGAAAAATTTAAGTGTCTGTCCAAGTGTTACAGATGAGGTAAAGGAAATATTCATCAAACTATTGAAAGAGAAAGAAAAGAAGAAATGTGAAAATAGCTTAGAGTATTTTGAAGAAGCTGCTACCCAAGATGCAAGTGGTCAAAAGGGAAGAATGAATTTTTTTGTTAGCAAAGAAAAGGAAGGGACATATAAGGCTCTAAAGCAAACAACAATGAATACAATGTTCAAAGATAGAGATGTTGTCATTCAAGAAATTTGCAAATGCATATATGCTAATGCTTTATCATTCAATTTGGTAAAAAGTACTCATTTTATTCAAATTTTGAAAGCTATTGGAGAATTTGGTAAAGGTTTAAAACTCCCTACTTATCATGAAGTGAGAGTATCTTTTTTGAAAAAAGCAGTTGATAGTATCTATGAAAATTTGGAGAAATACAAAAGTGAATGGGAGAAGTGACGCTGCACTTTAATGTGTGATGGATGGACAGATGGAATAGGAAGATCTCTTACTAATTTTCTTGTTAACAGTCCAAGTGAGACTGTTTTTTTAAAATCGGTCTAACCTTGTGGCAGCTGGAAAAATACTAGAGGAGAAGAGGACAAAATTATTTTGGTCCCCTTGTGCAGCTCATTGTTTAGATTTGGTGCTTGAAGATATTGGACAACTTTCTATATTCTTTAACACAATTTCAAATGCAAAGAAAATTACAACTTACATATATAGGCATACATGGGTCCTTAACTTATATAAACAGCATTCTAAAGGAAGATAATTAGCAATACCAGCTGTAACAAGGTTTGCAACTTCTTATCTTACACTAAATTGCATTATGCAACAAAAGAATACTTTTAGATCTATGTTTGCTTCAAAAGAGTGGGCTGAAAGTTTTTATGCTAGTAAAAGTGAAGCTAACCAAGTCATGAATTTAGTTTTGAGTGATTCTAGATTTTGGAAATCCATTCAGTATTGCTTAAAGTGTGTGATTCCTCTTGTAAAAGTATTAAAGCTTATAAATGGTGATTCAAAACCAATCATACCATATATTTATGAAGCAATGGATAGAGCTAAAGAGCAAATTGCTAAAACTTTCAAAATCAAGAGTCAAGATACAAAAAGATGTGGAAGATTATTGATACTAGGTGAAATTTACAGCTACATAGGCCTCTTCATACAGCTGCCTATTATTTCAATCCTAGGTAAATAAAGTTATAATCAATCTCTTCATGCTTTTACACTTTTTTAAAGATTGGGTAACTTAAGTTTTATGTCTTATGTCTTCTTTAATTAGGTTTCACTATGACAAAAAATTCAATTTGGATAGTGAGGTTTTATTTGGTTGTATGAAACCATTGAAAGGATGGTTTCAGATAGAAAGACAAGATTTTCTATTGATCAACAACTTGAAAAATTCAAGACTGCTAAGAGACTTTTTGAAATAAACATGACAAAAGATACTAGAGACAAGAAGCAACCTGGTAGTTTTAAATTGGTTTTTTCATATTTAAAGTTCTTTTCATGCCATACATCTTATTTTTGTTTTAATAGGACTTTAGTGAAAAAGTTATGGTGAAGAGTGCAAAGAGCTAACAAAAGTAGCTATGAGAATTTTAAATCTCACACATAGTGCCACGGATTGTGAAAGAAACTAGAGTACATTTGATCAAGTGCATACCAAGAGAATAAATTTTGTCAAGTACAATCTTCAACTTGATATGAGACAAAAGGCTAGAGAAGATAAGGGAGAAACTTATAATTCTATATGCTTGTCTGATATTATTGAATCAGATGATGAGTGGAGTACTGAAAAAAAAAAAAAAAACCCTTGCTTACCAATTGATGCTTCTTGGATGGATATACATGAGTGTTTCACTTTTGATTAAGGAGCTCCAAGCAAGAAAAGGAAAAGAGGTATTTGTTTAATGAAAAAATAGTATAATTATTGATCCAATTGATTCTTAAAGCTTTTATTTTATTTTATAGGTCTAAAAAACTTAAATGCTAAGGCCAATAAGAAAGAAAATCTATAGTTGGAGATGAGAATCAAATTGAAGAGAATCAAGAAATATTTAATGATGGAGAAAAAGGAAAAGCCTTTGTCATTGAAATATGAAGATGAACTAAGTGATATTGATCTTGGAGAAGATAACTAGATTATGTATTTAAAATTTAGACCTATTTAATATGTTTAGGGTCTGTAACTAAAAATAATAACTTACTATTAGTTGTTATTATTTTTCACAATTTTTTTTTTTTTTTGTTATTGTGGCTAATTTAAAGATATATATATATATATGAATAATTTATACAATTACAACTTTTAATGTCATTGTAACTTATATGTCTTGAATGTTTGTACTATGTTTTATTCTATTAATTATCAAATAAAGTATTTAATTATAAAATGTTAATATATAAATATATTTAATTTTTTTTATATTAGATTATTTTTTTTATAATTTTAATAATAATAATGAATCTTATGATTCACGATACGATTTAATTTACGATTCACAAAATCAAATTTTTATTCATAATTCGAATCTCAATTTAACTACCATAAAATTAATATAATATATTATAATTCTTTTTATTTATAATTATAATAAATAAAAATTATATTCTATTAAAAATTAAAAGTAATAATAAAAATTATATTCTATTAAAAATTAAAATATTTATATACGATTATATTTATTAAATAATAATCAATTTAATAATAAATTATCATTAAAAAGTGATTAAGTTTTTAAACAGAAACAAAATACAATTAAAATATAAAATAAAATTTAAAAATAAAATAATAATTTTATAGTAATATATTTTTTATATTTTTAATTTTATTATTACTAATATTTAATTATTATATTAATATATTATATTTAATTTTTTATAATAAGTAAAAATTATTTAAATATAAATTATATTTTATTTAAAAGTAAAAAATTATAAAAATATAAAATAAAAAATTTAATATAATAAATATAAATATATATAATAAAACTATGTAACAAATAATATAAATAATATAATTTTAAATAAATTATATAATAACATATATTTATATAACTTGTTAGTTATCACGTGTTTCATTTTTTTTTTATAAATTTTTTAAGTATGATATCTTATAAAAAAATTTAGAATACCACAACACACATTTAAATATAAATATATAAAATTTTAAATAATTATTTTTAATAAATTTAATATAAATATTAATAGATTTTTATTAAAAAAATATAATTATCAATATATATTTAATATTTAATAATATACAAATATTTACATAAATAAAAAATTATTAATTAATTTATCAATTTATATATAATATATAAATATATGTTTTAATTTATCAAATTATTATATACAAATTTTTTTTATATTATATTAATGTTATAGTACAATTAATTCACATACATTTGTTAATTTAAAATAATAAAATAAATAAAATTAAATATTTTATAATTATTTTTTTAATTTAATAATTATCATTATATATATAATATTAAGTTTAAATTTATTTATTTTTTAAAATATAATAATTTTTTTAGCTAATTCAACAAATTGTGTAAATATTATTTTTTATAATCAATTTTATATTCACTATAATTTTATTTGTTAAATATAAGATGTCTTTAAACAAACAAATTTATATTCTTAAAAAAAATTAAAATATTTAATATTTTAATTATTTTTTAAAAATAAATCAAAAAAATATAAATATAAATTTTTTTAATATGAAACTTTTATAATTAATGTTCAAATAATATTTTAAAAATTATATAAAATTATTACAATTTTTTAATAATTATTGGTAACACATAAAAATTAAAATATATATATAAATTAATTTAATAATAAAATATTTATATTTTGATTAATATTAATATTTTTTTATAGCAAACTTTGTTATCAGACTGCAAGTCAAGTCAGGTCAAACTGAAAATAAAGCCTTTAATATATGGCCTAATAATTACAGGCTGAGCCTGTTTAAAGTAAAGTCTAACCTAACCTATTTCCATTTCTATCTAAAACACACTCATCAAAACAGTTACATCTAACTATAAAAAGAAAACATAATGCACATACCTTGTCATTTTCTAAAACTTCAACAATATCCTCATAAAACCATAATCTACTTCGTTTGCCAGGTTCTGACGGTGATTCCTGCCGAACAATTTCTCGACCCATGTCCACTACCAAGTTATGCATTCTTACAAAACCATATTGATCGATCTTTATGAGAGATTTATCAATCAATACTCGAATAACATATTCTGGTGAGAAACCACGACCCTGGAGCAATAGACTTATGGCATCTTTTAAATTGTAACCTCCAAAGAAACAAGCCATGTCAAGGAAAACTTCCTTCTCATTTCTTTTCAAACCATCATAGCTTATTTCTAGTTTTTTCTGAATATCTTCATCTGGAATTCTTTCATAGGTATCTAATGCTGCTTTCCATTCAGACAATGTTTTACCATATAAGTTAGAACCTAAAATTTCCAAAGCCAAAGGAAGGCCATTGGAATAAAGTATTGCACGCTTTGAGATATCCGTGTAACTTGAACCTACCTCATTGTTTTTAAAAGCATGCCAACTAAACAACTCAAGGGCTTCTTTGTAATCTAATCCTTCTGCCTCGTATGTTCTTTCAACACCATGTATGTGTAGCAAATGCTTATTCCTTGTTGTGATAATGATTTTGCTGCCGTAACCAAACCAAGAAAGATCTCCAGCAAGCGCATTTAAATGCTCCAATTTATCAACGTCATCAAGAATCAAAAGAACTTTCTTTCGTTGAAGCTTGCTTTTCAACACTGCCATTCCCCTATTAATGCTCCCCAACTTCATACTCTTCTCCCCAACTATTTCAGAAAGTATTGTCTCCTGAAGATGGACCAAGCCATACTTCATTGAATTTTCTCTAATGTCAGCAAGAAAACACTGACCTTCAAAATGATCAGCAATGAAATTATACACTGCACATGCGATTGTGGTTTTACCTATTCCCCCAACTCCATAAATCCCTACAATGCTTACTCCTTGATTGGATCCAACATTCAAAAGTGAGTTTACCTCTTGTACTCTAGAGTCCAATCCAACTGGATAATTAGCTACATGTAAAGAGCTACATTTTATCTTTTTGGACACCCCTTCAACAATCGTCTGAATAAATTTATATTCATACCTGCCAAAATACAAAATATATAGACATCAACTCAAATGCATCAGATTCATGCCCAGTTTCATTCACAAATTCAAATGTTAGTATATCTTTGTCAAGGTGTCTTATGACTAAGGAATTTTTTTCCCTGGTGTTTTTTCAATTTTTGTTGAAATGCACAACAACTAAATCTTATCCCACTAGGTGAGGTCAGTTAAATATCATACAATGTCATTGAACTTAGTTAAAACTTAAGTTTTTAGAATTTTTTTTGGTTGAAATATATATATATATATATATATATATATATATATATATTATAAAAAAAAAACAGAATCAATACATGTAAAAGACAGGTCACTACCCATGTTTGGTTTTGAAATCCCAACCAGATAAATTAGCCGCTTCTTGGAGGGCTAGCTTCCACTTTTGCACCCTCTCCTTGTCATTCTTGAATCTTTCTTCAAGCTTAGCGAATGCTTTTCCATAAGAACCTTTTTGATGCCTCACATAAGATGGACTCACATCGTAAAAAATTGGCCAAACCAATCGACCCTTTTTCATTATGTTCTCAAGGATTATGACAAGTTCTTCAAGACAATAAGTTGAGGAAGCATAGTTTTTAGAGAAAACAACAATGGCAATTCTAGATTGCTCAATTGCCTTAAAAAGAGCTGGCCTAATCTCTTCCCCCTTTGTAACCTCCTCATCATCTAGGAAGGTTTTGATTCCCCTGTCACAAAGAGATTTATAAAGGTTGCCAGTGAAGCCACTTCGAGTGTCATTGCCTCTAAAACTGAGGAAGACATCAAAAGCCCATCCATGATTGGAAGAAGAGGAACTCATTCGCTGTATCATGAAAACTACTGTAACGAACCTTAATGGGGAGCTTGTAGTTTCAGAAAAACGCAAGGAAACAAGTTGTGAAGCTTATGAAAGTGTTGGTAGGTGCTGCAATGAGTCAAAGCATTAAGTGAAGACCACAAGTTGATGATAGCATGCAATAGAACCAGTTACATGGGGAAAAAACTAAAGTAGACCTAAATAGTATTAGGAATATGCCACACATTTTCGCCAATATATGTAATATTCATGAAGTTTCATTGCAGAGTGAACATGTAGTTGAAATATGCCATAAGTTTCATTGCTTCTATTACTTCAAAAAAAATATTAAATAATTATTATGTTTTTAACATAATAAATATTATTTAATTAAACTTTCGATACTATAAAATCCACTGCCACTCTCTAAAATGCCTGCTCAACAAGAACCACTGAAGGAGAAAAGCACACACAAGTCAAAAGACCCATTAATTCAAGATAAGGCGCCGAGTGAAGTAAGACAGCGCCAACAGCAAAACTCATTGAATCCGAATCCCAAATCTATGAAATGAAATCATCTACGAAATCGTGAGAACCCACACTAGCGAGTATGCTAACATAATTGATTTTCTAATTAAAGAAAATATACTATATTTTCATGCTTCCGATCAGATTTGATAATAATAATGAAACTAAAAATTATTGAACAACTTTTCCCTAACTTTCAAATGATATGGAGTGGGTCCATATGGCAGCAAGTGAAAGTGATAATAATGATGAAAATATGGAGGAAATTGGTGTTAGCAGAAATGCTAATAATGGAGTATCTGAGTGAGAAGAGGGTGAACATGCCTGCACACACCGATGAAATTCCAGAATCTTCACGTGTGGGATATATTTGACGCTAATGGACCTTTCCAGACGCCATTTCCAGAACAAATTGGAAAAGCCCTAAACCAAGACCACGCACTGCGTCGCTTAAGAATAATGGTACGTACTACAGATAATAATAAACTCAGCTCAAACCTATCGGATGAATCAGTTTGCTCCCAAACCGGACAAATATTTAATAAATTATTTTTAAATTGTATCAATATTACAATAATAATATTAAATATTATACTTTTTCCATAAATATTTTATTTTCATATTTATCATTTAATTTTAAAAAAAGAACTTATTAAAGAAAATTATCTTAAGTACAACCTCTTTATTTTTTTTATTCATGTCATTTTAAGAATTTGAAAAATATTTTTTTAATTTTCTAATTATTTCATTATCTTGAAAAGGTGATTATTATTTTTTTAAATAACAAAAAAATAAGTGTAAACAAAATAAACTAAGGAAGTGTTGAGAAATTTAAACACAAATTAACATGTTGATTATAATTTTTTTTAATTTGTATATGAAAAATTTAAATGCTAGATAAAAAAATAAATTAAAGTAGCCGTTTCTTCACCCTCTCAGATAGCATTTGATAACAATACCAAACTGATAAAATAATTTTTATATACGAGTATATTTTAAAATTTTTAACATAAACTAAAAATTTATAAAATATATAAATTATTTTTATAAACTAAATTAAAACTATCATAAATATTTTAAACATAACATAATATATTATAATAATAAATAAATAGAAAGAAAGAGAGAAGGAATAATTAAAGAAAATCTAAGTTTTCAAGTTTTACTTAAAATATTATTTTATTTTTTAAAATTTTCATATAAATAATAAACCGTTAAAAGTAATAATTAGTAATGTAGACAAAAAATAATTAAAAAAATGAATAATTTCCCGTTATAACAAGATCTAAATTTTTAGTGATATTATTTTGTTTAAGTAAATTTAGAGAAAAATATTAAAGCAAAACTAAATCCTCGTTTAGATTTTCAAAAGATTTTGATTTTGGCATTTTAGTCTTTAAAAAATTAAAAATATCATGTTAATTCCAAACTCTCATCTCTGTCATTTATTTTAGTTCTTGAATATAGACTCTGTTAATAAATAGTAACACAAAAATGACATGCTAGTTAGGTGTCATTTCAAAAGTTTAGTTAACTTAAATGATATTGTTTTAAGGGAATATGAAAGTGAAGATCACAAAACACTTGTAATAAAGTAACAATGAAGTTATGATTTTTTCCTTAATTTTGGGATTTTCAATTTTAATTGTTCAATTTTATCAACAAACCCTCCTTAACACTGGTTTCTTTAATTTGTAATAAAGCTTTATTTTTGCGTGAAAAAAATTATAACTTTCTTGAGTTTCCCTTCTTTGTAACAAGATTGTTTGAAATTTATAATAAAGAAAGCTCCTTTCTGGCTTAGTGATTGAAGCTATGATGGAGGAAGAGTGGCCAAATGCAATGAACCTTGATTTGAATCTAGGTCCAGGCAAGAGCTACGAATGACAAGTTTCTAACATAGAGCCTTCTAACATTGTTTAAGTCTAAAACCCTTTACTCTTCCTCTTCTTGTGAGTTTTCAAAGGTTTCTAGGGAGAAGCTTTAGTAGCCATTGAAAAATAAAGAGAGAAAAAATGTTGTAGTTTCAGAAGTAAAAAGTGAATGTAATTAGGAGCATTTGTTCAATTTCTTCTAACAATATTATTTTTGTCTTAATTACAAGTATTTTGTCACATTCACTTTCAGTTCAAAATGACGTTATTTTAACTAATTAGATTTATAACACGACACTTAATATAACATATTAATTTTTTGTTACTATAGAGTCTATATTTAAGGGCTAAAATGACCTGCAGAGATGAAAGTTAGAGATTAACATTAAATTTTTTATTTTTTAAGGACTAAAATGTTAAAATCTTTTAGGGACCAAAATGAGGTTTTATTCTTGAAACAAATTCTACAATCTTTGTTTAAGCAATAATAGCATAAAGGGGTTTCGTGCATGCAAATATACCTGATTACTATAGCAGACTCTAGGTTATGAACACTCTTGAATACCCATTAGAACCGATAAATAAAATTCTAGAAATTATTGAAGCCAAGAACAGAGAGCTTGGACTTGACTGCAAGTAGCTCTACCCTTGTCTCTTCTACTTTTGCTTAGCTTTATTAGGCTATCAAAGTACAAATCTGGCTTGATTTATTGGGAGTAGGACTGGTTGGTTAAAATACATTTGATGTTTCTCTGAACAAGTGAACAAATGAATATCAATTCTTCTACTTCCTTTCTTGGGTTTCGCTCACATTAGATGGACAGTGAGGGTTTAAAGCCTTGAAGGTTTGTTTGTTAGAGTTGCAAAGCTATTTAACGTGCCATGATGGTTTTAAGTTTTAACGTGGAGCCCCCTCTTATCCTTTACTTCTTATACTCAATGAGCAACCCATGTTTGATAAAGCAACAAAAGCTACTTGGCGAAACTGTATATTTAGTTGAGATTCATCAAGTGTATGATTTAAAATCACGTGACTATAAATTTTCTAAAATGAATTTCAAGTGGCAGAGGAGGAGGTAAGGAATGTTGAAAGGAAGGGATTTTAGCAATCATAAAATTATTAGGCTGACTTCTTAAGGAGTGAAGGTTTCTTTGTTTGGCATTGAATCATGTTTAGACAATGTGAATGAAACTATGGAAGTGTTTAGGTATTTATATTTTGCTGATGTACAAAATACTGAAAAATGGGGTTGAAGAAGGAGAAGTATATGAAACTTTCCATTTTTTTTTTCGAGAGAAACCAATGTTGCTCAAGCATATTTGAAACGGAGGTTTAGTTCTCGCCAGAGAGAATCTAAATAAAAAATATACATAATTTTTTTGCTTAAAAAAATAATAATAAAATATCATTTGTAACTAGTAAACTTATTTCTATATATATAAATATAAAACTTTATGAATACTTTTAACCAGAATTGTTTTACATAATAATTATTTATAAACATTAAATTTTATTGATCTATATGTTAAATTAAAAGTAAGAGGCGGTAAGCATTTGGACAAATTATGTTAGTAATATTTGTCAGACTTTGCATAAAGTTTGAGAAAAGTTATTCTATTTTAACAAGAAATTTTTTTATAATATAATTAAAAATATGCACACGCATGTACTCATATCATAAATTTAACATTTTATTTATTCTTTTACGAGTATATCTTATTAAAATTATAATACTTAACTATTTTTCATAATTTTATTTTATATAAGTATATATATATATATATATAGTTTAAAATTATTCTTGTATATCATATTTTTATTTAAATTTTATAAACAAAAATTAACTCAATTAAAAAAATTGAAAAAATAATAAAATGATTTATTTATCATTATTTAACTAAATTAAAATAAAAGTGTTAAAAATCAAATTATTCAATTTAATTTAAACTATATTTTATTGGATCAAATTAAATTAGATTCTATTTTTTCTTTAAATTAATCCAAACCGGATATTATTATAATTTTATGATTGAATCAAATAACATCGATTCAATCCAATATGTAAACACTTTACATCTAAGAGGTTTTCAGAGATACATAAAGCAACATTTTTTCTCTCTTTAATCTTCCGTCTAAATATAAAAATATTCTAAAGCAATGATTTTTATACAAGAATTTATGACAGAGAAATGGATGGAATTTGGGAATAAAAAAGTACGTCATTTTTCATTTTTAGACCATTATTAGAGAGAAAATGAAAAAGATGTATACTATTGAATTACCTAATGGCTCTAAGTGTGAAGATGGTGAAACTCTGAAAGTTAGGCTGAAAATTAAGTCTTTCCTATCTCACAAGGTATGAAACCTTACAAAGTACTTGACTTCGATAAATTTTAAGTAATTAAATGATTCTTTTAACCTTATTATTATGATGTCAAATTGCTTCGTTTATCTCCTTTGGGGAGATTTACTTTAAGGAAATCTTATTTCACTTTACCAAACTATTTTTAATGAGAAAAACGAGTGCTTGCCATGAATAAGGAAGTTTCAAGTAAAAATATGAATTCATATGAATATTACAATACAAAAAATGTGTTTCACATCTATTTTTTTCTAGATGATGTTTTCTTCCTAAAGGTAAGAACTTTTCCGTGAAGATTATCTTTAATGTTTTGGTTAAATTTTGCAAGGCTTCAGAATTGACTGCGAATCTTCCAAAATCTAAAGCTTTGAACTTCAAAAATTATTTCCAAAAAAAAAACAAAAATCAATTGTCATCTATCTTTTTTACTTCTTGCATTGAGCAATCTTTTAGATTTTATTGTTGGCAAAATTTACAAGAGACTTGTGGGATGGAAAAGAAATACTCTTCATAAAACTAGGAGATTGATGTTGGCATCCTCTTCCGTTGCTTCCATTCTAACATCAGAAACTGTGAAGGAAAAATTTTAGACAAGACATCAAACCCTTCAAGCTTGCGCATTACCATAAGATGTTAGACATTATGATATGCTCATGATCTGTGTGATATGTCTAAATTGTCTAAACATCTTAAAGACATGCATATATGCAAAAGTAAAATTAAAATAAAATTAAAAAAAAAAAAGCTTACTCCTAGTCATTATTAATCAACTCACATTACTCTCTCACTAGTACGGTTTTAATTTTTCTAAATGCTCACTCACTTAAACGTGATAGTGTTATTTTTTGAAGAGAGAAACATATTTAGTGACCTGCAATAAAGATATTTATAGAGCTTTATCTATTATAAAGTTCAAAACATGGAGACTTTATGGGAACTGCAAAATCTACACAAAATTAAAATGTGGATAATGAGATTGAATATAACATGAAAAATGGACTATGTACACAAACTACATTCCTGAAAAATAAGAAACAAAATTATAAATATTCTCCCACTTAGTCCATTCATCGCATTATCAATTATAACAAAAAAACCAAATATATAAATAATGATGGCAAGCCATCTAATAATAAATACTATATTACATGTATTATAATATATCAAGTCTCTCAACACTAGCTTTTAATTTAATGAACAAACCACAAGTCTTATTCGTACTATATGATCCTTAAAATTTTTTAGTAGAATGTCTTTATTCAAAAGGTCAGCAATCGTCAATTCAATTCTAACATGCTCAAAGACTTCTTTCTTTATCTTAACACGTTTTTTTATGGCTAAATATTTAATATCAATGTACTTACTTTGACTTCTACTTTTATTATTAGTCATGAAAATTGTAGTAGAAAAGTTATTACAATACAACATCAGCAGCTAGAAATAAAGTACACAATTCTTAGCCCATATAAAAAATTCTTTAACCATATATCATGTAAGATAGTCTCAAGATAAGAAATGAAACTTAGCCTCTATAGTAGAAGTAACAGTCAAGGTCTAGATACAACTCCACAAGCTAACATAAAAATGTAAATTTTCTAATATCAATACAGCCAGTAAAGTCTAAATCAAAATAGTCTATCACCTCCCAACCACCAATTCTTTTGTACATGAGAATATAATCCTTTGTTCCTTAAAGATATTGTTACCTTCTTTGTAACTTTTAAATGATCAACACTTGAATTAATCTGATATCTTCTCAAAACTTCAACTACAAATGCAATGTCAAGTTTACTACAAACCTAAGCATACAAAAGAATTCCAACAAGTGAAGTATATGGAATATTTTTCATATATTTCTGCTCAAAGTCATTTTTTGAGCATTAACTCAATTTAAGTTTATCATCCTTCATAATGGGAGCTACATTTGATAAATAGTCTTTTATGTTAAACCTTTTTAAAATCTTATTGATATAGGCCTCTTGAGACAAACTCAAAATGTCTCAAGATATTTTTCTATAAATCTTAATATCTATGCAATAATATGTTTCATCATATCATTCATATCAAAGTTCTTTGAAAGAAATTATTTCACCTCATATAACATACATTTATCATTAGCTACAAACAAAATATTATCTACGTACAAAACAAGAAAACAAATGTTACCTCTTATAGCCTTTAGATATATACATTGATCCATAAAATTTTCTTTAAAACCAAATAAAGATATAACTTCATGAAATTTTAAATACTATTGACGGGATGCTTGTTTTAATCCTTGTTTTAATCTATATTAGGATTTATTAAGCTTACAGACTAAATGCTTACCATCACTAGAGAAAAATCCTTCAGATTGTCTCATGTAAACCTCTTTTTCTAGACCACAATTGAAAAATATTTTTATATTCATTTGATGTAACTCAAGATCAAAATAAGCTATTAATGTCATGATTACTTAGGGAATTTTTCTTAAACACAGAAAAAAATGTCTCCTTATAATTAATTTTTTTTTTCACTCTCACTTTTTTTTTCTATTATTAATTTCTTCTCTTTGAGTGAACTATTTGATAATAAGTATTGTCTTATGTCTTTTAATATTACCTCGGGCATCTTTCTTTATTTTAAAGACTTGTCTACATCTAATAGCCTTTACACCATTAGAAAATTCAATAGGATTTTAAACTTTGTTAGATGTCATATAATTCATCTCATCTTTCATAATATTGTACCAGAAATTCGATTACATAGAATTTATGACATGTGAAAACATGTTAGGATCATTTTCAACTCTAATATTATAGTCTAATTCTTGTAGTTACACTACATAATCACTAGAAATTGTTAACTTTCTCATTCTAATAAATATCCTTAATATTGTTTCATTATCTTGATGAATAACTTGTTCAACAATTGCTAAATAGGTTTTCTAATATTTACTTGTCGCTCAGCTTCAACAACTTATTAAACTTCATTCATTGGTTGTCTAACACACTTCTAAACTAGAGGGCCATGAATAATGATTGATCTATCATTTAATCTAAAAGGTTGAGCTTCATGATAATCTGTTTAAAAAGTAATGTCTTGAAATAGATCATTCACACTAATCGAGTCATTTACAAAAAACTTTGTATTTCTTGATTCCACAATTCTAATAGTATAAGATGTACAATAGAACCTATATCCTTTGGACTTATCAGCATATTCAATAAAATATCTAGTAATAGTCCTAAAGTCTAATTTCCTCTCTTGTGAGTTATAAATTCTCACTTCAAATGAACATCTCCAGACGTGTATATGTCACAAACTAGGTTTATAACTTTTGATTAACTCGAGAAGTGTTTGAGATAGCCTTAATCCAAACTCTATCTAATATATACACAATCATCTTAAGTATTTCAATCCACAAGAATTGGAAAAGTTTTGCATTACTCCTTATACATTTCATCATGTCTATTAAAATATGATTTCTTCTTTCTATTACATAGTGTAATGAGCAACAATCTCATGTTTTAGAAGAAATTTTGTAAATAAATAATGTGCTTTTCCATTCTTTACGTAAGTACTATCTACTTCTATTTGATCACTCAATCTTAATTTACTTTCGTTCAACCTTAAAAACTTTTAAAATATTTAAATCTTCATCTTTAGAACGAAATAAATAGAGACACATATTATAAATAATCATCTATAAAAATAATGAAATATTCCATGCTATTTACGTCCATATTTTGACAACAAATATTTATATGAATAACCTCTAATAAGTTTAAGCTTCTCTTAGTACAAAATTTAAATTTGTTAATTTGCTTACCTTTAATATAATTTACACAAATCTCAAAATCAATAAAGTTTAAAACATTAAGTATTTTTTTATTTAATAATCACCTAATTCTCTCAATCTTGAGTGTTATAAATACTAAGAATTCTTCATTCACAACACATCGTTTTATTCTAACAGTTATATGCATAGAATTATAAACATTACTTTGCAAAATAATGAAATAAAAATCATCACATAGTTCACTAAAACTAATAATTTTATATTTATTTAATAAAATAAAGTCAACATAAGAAAAATTAAAGGAAAAGTCAAAAGGCACAAGTTTTAAGATAAAAATCAAATTTTTATAAAAAATAGGAACATAAAATATCTTTTCTAAATGTAAAATAAAACTAACCATAATTAGTTTTGCATAGCCTATAAGATTTTACATAAATTATAGAACCATAATTAATCTATTGGGTGATATGATTAATACTAATCATATTCAATTCATAACAAACAAGCAAATGGAGTGTCATTCTTGTCAAACCATTTTTAAATTTTAGGCAATTTTTTTCATGTATTCTTTCTTCTTACAAAAAAAATCACTTCAATATTTCCAAAAATAGTCAAGTTTACTATTTTTCCTTCTTCCATTAGTAATGTTTCCTCTTTTTAAACACACATAATCAACAATTCATTAAAAGATCACTTATAAATGTGTATTACAAGATATCTTAAAAAGGCATATTGATGAGACAAGGTCCACAAAAGATAGTGTACCAAAAAAGAATCATACGTGTTAATCTTCAAGGCTTTTAACTAAGCCATAATATCCCTTAGGCACATAATGTAATCATAGTAGAGTGGCGTGGAGCAATCAACCTCAAAAACACTATAGTAGGGATAGCGGTAGCGGAATGACTGCTATTCTAAAGTTTTAATACACACATATATGCTAAAAAATATAAAATTTATATACAAATTTAGAACAAAACAAAAGAAAAAAATTCACATTAGAGAAGAAAATAAATAACAAAAAGCAAAGGGTGCAACAGCAGTCTTGCTTTTACTTGAAACTTTGAAATTTGAAACAAAATAAAGAAAAATATAAAAAAAAAAAAATTGTTTAGTCACCAGAAAGTTTGTCGGAGTTTGAGAAGACCGAAAAGTATTTGAGAGATATCAAAAATTGTTCTGACCTTGAAGATGACAAGAGATGAAGAAAATGACTCAAAATAATTTGGGTCACCTTAGAAGCTTCGCCAAAGACAAAGAAGATGACCGAAAAATGTCTCTTATTTGATAGAAACCTCGCCAGAGATGAAAGTTACACTCCATATGTGATAAATAGAGAACAAAAGAGAGTTGAGTGGAGAGCTGCAGAAAGAGTTGAGAAGTAAATTGAGGGAGGCTAAGGTTTTGCTTAAGGTAGAAGATTCAAAAATAAAAAGGGGCCAAAATTCCAAGATTACTCTCCCTTAAAAGAGCCCAACAGTAACAAAGGACAGAATCGAAAATTTCAGGAGATGGCACAGCAACCACTCTAGCCGCTATTTTCACAATTTTCAGCCACTATTCACAGCACTACCGCTGCTATAGTGAAATGCGATGCTACAAGGTCACTGCACTGCCGCGATAGTAACTGCGATAGGTGCTATTGACTACTATGAATGTAATCACACTCCTCTAATCCAAACGAATTTCATGAATGAAAATTGCATTACAAGAATACTAGGAAAGGATTTGTCAAATGTAGTGAATCGTTCATCTATAGCCTTCAATAAATCTATGACATTATCTAGTTAATCAATAAAACAGCAAAAACATTAGTCTTTTTCAAAGTCTAAGTCACATAAAATCAATTAAATCTCTCTCACTTTTCATAAAGATTCTTTCTTTCTAATAGCATAATCAATATCCATCTAATTCAAATGAAGAATTCTTTCTTTCCAAATCTTATGATTCTCACCCTTTAACTCAAGAACACCACACTTAATATCAACACCACACTTAATATCAAAATTATTCATAAATTGAAAAACTGAGCTCAAAATACATGTTTATCACCATAATTTAAAGTCAAAATAAATGTTATACTTCGATAATGCAAACATGTCTTAATTTATAAATATTTGCCTTTAGACTAAAGTCTTACTCGAACTTATCATATGACAAAACTATCACATTATGATTCTTTTCTTAATTCCTACAAGTAAATTAAGAAATATAATTCAATATTTATTCTTAATTAATAATACAAATGTAATAAAATTATTGTGAATAAATTTTATCACATTATATATAATTAATTACAACTAATATTTTCAATATAACCTTAAAATTATATATAATTCTAACTCTCTAATTTATTAAAATTATATTTGTTACTAAACATTAATTTTCTCTAAAAAGCCAAATGTTTACATTAACATCAAACAAAATAGATAATAATACACAAAATTGCATCAATATATCCAAAATAATAAAATAAATATACAATTTTATGTTAAGTAGATCATACAAAAGTCTCATACAAGAAAAACTAGTAAACACATTATATTTGACTTTAAAAGAGAATAATCTACAAAGCAAAAGAATATAGCCTCATCATGTAAAACATCAAGGTTCGAAACTGCGTCGTATTATATATAAAACATAACTAACCACTGCAACACTCTTAATTGATGCCCGACTATAAATTTGACACTGCAACACTCTTAATTGATGTCCAATTATATAAATTCTCAAATGCGTCAATAATTGAAACCCAATTTGTTTTAGCACATATTGAACACCAAATAACACTATTAATTAGCAGGGTCAAATCACACAAGATTCACGTTCTAAAAAAACAAAAAAATTTAAACTTTCCAATCAAAAGGAACAAGCAAAGCACAGGCATATCAAAGGTTTCGATTCCAAATGTGATGTCTAACCATTCTAAACATGTAACAAGACATGCTTATGCATATATGCGAAAGCAAAATTAAAATCAAAACAAAAATGCTAATCTCTAGTCATTACAAATCAGAACATAGATAATGGGATTGAACGTAGCATGAAAAATGGACTACATACACAAACTCAGTTCCTAAAAAGTAGGAAACAAAATTGCCAATATGATCAACAAGGTAATTTTCCTTTAAAATGACAAATTTACAGTATGAAAATTCTTTCATTACTAAAATGCGTGACCAGTCACCTAATCAGAATACATCTTAGGTTTTTATCTCTGCCACGTGATGAACCTAATAAAATTGGAGATACTGATTTAATGGCAGTATACAAGTATACAACGACTTGACAAATAAAATAGTCGACAAAACAGTAACATATCCATAGTTGTGGAATTTTTTATACCGCTGTTGATCAGAAAATTAAACATACTCAAATAGATTGCTTCATAAAATATTTTAAAAGTCAGGAGTGATTGAACCAGTGAAACCTCCGGGTCATGGTTCCGGCTGCTTAAAACCTGCGGAATCTTGTATAGAGAGATGATTACACAAAATAACTTTTAAACCATAAGCATACCCACTTTGGGTACGGCTGATTCAACCAACCAAATCACTAACGGTAAATAATATTCAATGGGTATAGCAGAAAAAGAAAACTATTGAGCAGAAGATGCAGTATATTTCAAACAAATGTCACTTTAATACCAGTGGTTTCTTCATCCAAAAGGTTGGCTCCCAACACAGAATGACTTGATTCATTCCCTCAACAAAATTAATCATTCTTATGCCACAAAATCTGCTTATCTAAAGTGGTCCAAACAAGCCATGATGTTAGCTCTTGTGCTTCTCTAAAAACCAATAGTATTCAAGATCTTGCTTGTCCTTTCTAGCTACAAAACCAATGCTCCTTCAGTAAAACTGCATTGAGAAAGTAGAGATATTCCAACTGCAACAAGATTATGAGCAAAGTACAAATATACCGACAGTGAAAATTAATAATCCAGCATGAGAGAATCAACACACAAAACTGTATCATAATGGAGTTGTCGACAAAGTTAACAGTTGCACTAGAAGATTTTAAAGAAGCCAAATAAACACAAAATTAACATGACATGGAAACAGCTCTAACAAATTTCGTGCTTTACTAAAATCACTCAAACCTAAAATCTCCCAAAAAGTTCTTTATCCCTTTTTTCAATACTCAGCCCTTCAAAGCTTGTTTTTCCTTTGCCTTTTGGATCTTCAAGACCTTTTTGACAATCTTTTGCTCTTCAACCAAGAAAGCTCGAATAATTCTACAGAACCAGAGACAAAATTAATCAAGGTACTCAATCTATTTACACAATGAAAATTATACGTCATGTAAACCAAGAAAGTTGAGAAAAACAAACCTTTCTCTAACAGCACCTCCAGACAACACTCCACCATATGCACGATTCACAGTCCTTCGGTTCCTGGGTAACCTAGATCTCTTGTATTCAGCTGGCCTTAAATGTGGAATCTGTAAATTAAGAACCACTGTGATAAATCTCAAATCATTCATACAGTGGAATCTTCCAACACAGCAATAGGGACAACAAAATGCAAAAGTAACAACTGGTGCAGAAACATTAAAAAATTCAAATAGAACAATCACTGACGGACATGATTTAGGATAGAAAACAGGGTAGTCAAAGGCACCAAAAGCTATGCCTAAGGCTCAAAGGCACCAGAGAGGTAGTGTTTCTTGTGGCACATAAGAAAGTACTTTTTCTGATAACAATAATATAACCTCCTAAATACCATCTCGCTTGCTTCCTGTGATGCTATCATGCCAAAGGGCGTGAAATAGTCACATTGTTAAGAAAAACTATTTGTCGTTCTTTGGGAGTCTTAACAGTAAGCAGCTTAGAGCTTTGCAAATTGAGCATTGTAATCGTTAACTTTTACAATGAATTAATGTGGCTCTTATTTTGTACGAAAAACCAACACAGAATAATCAAGGGATCGCTTGGTGTGAGAAAAGTTTCCTAATTTCACTTTTAACTATAAAAAAGACAACTAATTTTCACTTTATTTAATGTTTTCAAACATTTGCATAGAAAAAGAGCAGAAAAAATTTTCATTACTCTCACTATTATTTCTTGTTCAAAACAAAATGAAAACAAAGTGAAAATTTTCTATTTAAAATGAAATATATATTCTCAAACCAAACCATCCCCAGACACTTGATGTTTTCTTCTTCTAATGCTAGCACCATTCATTACTAAATCACGCACCTTCTGACGCGCACATTAACAATTTTAAACTCGATTACAATAAAGAAAGACACAATACCAAACCAAACTCTCACAAACATATTTACTTTCTAAATATTATTCCTAATTAACTCAAATGTTGTGCCGCTGGCACAACAGCTTAAAAAGAAAAATAATTATAAAAACCAAATTGAAAAAATAAAAATAAAAATGAGAAGAAAATGCAATGCATACCCCTTGAATCCTCTTTCCAGTAACAGGGCATTTGGGTCCACTAGCTCTCTTCTTAGTGCTCTGATAAACGAGCTTGCCACCTGCATTCAATAAAAAACACCCCACATTACAAAACGACGAGTCGTAGTGGTTAATAAACGACAGCATGAAGCATGGGGAGAGAGTTTACCGGGGGTTTTAACGACCCTGTGCTGGTTGGATTTAGTGGCATAGCTATGGCGCTTGCGGTAAGTGAGACGCTGCACCATGTTTTTCCGAACAGCTTCTGAAGACTAGGGTTACTTTTCCACGACAAATAAACAGAGAAGAAGAAAAACCTAAATGTTGGGCTGATGTATATATATATATTATATATGTGTAAAAGGAGAGATTCAGCCCGCCCTAAATCAGAGGGCACTTACAACATCATCGCCATCGCCTTCATTGGCATTGGACGGTTATAAGTGTGACACGGGCACTGCAGAGTTAAAGGGTCAGGTTATAATTCTCCATTAATCTTTCTACTGGAACAAGTATATTATGAACTCGCTTAATTTAATTTAGATTAATTCAAAAGCAATATTAAAATTAAATTAATTTTTTATAGTTTTGGTTAGATTAATTATTTCAATTCCTTAATAGAAAATATTTAATGATTATTTTTTATTAAATATTTAAAGTGATTTTAATTTTTCTTAAAATATAAGAATTAAATATTTTTTTTAAGTTAGTGTTCATGTAAGGACAAAATGAGAAAATTAACATAAATTTCATGTTTCGAGTTCATTTTGATTTTTAACATAATAAAATTAATTAAATCAAGCCGTATAATTTTTTAAAATTTTAGTTAGTATTTTATTCATTTATTTTTTTAAAAATTAATTTATCATTTTAGAATAATTTAAATCATTTTTTCAGCACTCCTAAATTCATTTTAAATTAAGAAAAAAGAACTTTTCAACTAATAGTATTATTTAACACTAAGCATATATAATATAAATTGTAAAATTCATTCATTAACTTAAAAACTATCTAACTAGATAATGAGATTTGCTACTATAAATATCATTCACGATACAATATAGGATTTTTACATAAATAAAATAAATTAAATGACATATTATGTATATGTCTTGAATTAAAAATATTTATATCAATATTCCAACATAAATTATATAGAAATCAATTTAAGTTTATTTTTGTGTAAATAAAAAGTTAATTAATTTTAATTGACTTTCATTAGTAATATCACTTAAGCACCTATTGTGCTGCTTATTATTATATGTACACTATAAAAGTCAATTTTAATCGACTTTGCTATTACATATTGTTATGTGTATCATAAGAATTTATTAAAATATGTGAATATCTAATTTTATTTGGGTCTTTTTCAAAAATAAATTTTAAAATTAAAAAATTAAATATAATTCTACTTTTTAAGAGTTAAGAAAAAAAAACTAATTTAAAATTTAAATTCAAATTTTTAATTTTTAAATCTAAAATTAGATTTAGAAATAGTCAAAGTTATTTATAGATTTTTTACTGGTCATCACAAAATAAGGGAGCTTTTATTAAAGATAAATAAATAAATAAATAGGATCTAGGGTTTTAAAAAATGCCTATAAATAGAAAGTTTAGGTCTTTAGAGAGGAGACTTTTAGAAAGGAAACACATTTTATTTTTATGAGACCTCTTTGAGAGAGAGTTCTAGAGAGAACTTAGAAATCAAAGAGCAAAAAGAAAAAAAAGGATCAAAGAAAACTATCTAGCAGCACCAAAAATCCTAAAACACATCTCGAGATCATTTATAGAGAACAAATCGAAGAAGGAGAGATCCAACCATGAGAGGAAAAAGAAAAACTTTCATCAAGTAAATGTTATTCATTTTATTCTTTGGTTTGTTTTACATCCTCCCTTTGTCTAATAAAATTTTTTTCACTTTTTATCTAATAAAAATCCTCCTTCTTTATTCATTTCTCATTCTTTCTATATTTATTAAGGATTCTCCTTCTTTGTTTATTTTTTTTTATACGTTTTTCTCTTGTTCTTCATGATTTAACCTTTTTTGCAAGTCTAATAAATAAAAAAAGAAAATTTAATAAAATTTCATTTTTTTTATTTTTTTATAAATTTTAATAATTTTTCTAATCCTAAATTACTTCTCACTCAGTCAAACCCTAAAAAATAAAAAATAAAAAATCTAAATTCATAAAAATTAATTTTTTTTTCACTAAATCTAAGTATTACTTTTTTGCAAACCCTAAAAATAAACTATTTTTTTACTAACTAATTTTATTTTTTTTTTGGAAACCCTGAAAAGATATTTATTTTTCTAACTCAAAATCATTCAATTTTTTGTAAGGTTTAAAACAAATCATTTTTTTTAACCCTAACAATTTTGCAAATTATAAAAATTTAATTTTTTTAAATCTTAAAAATTCTTTCTTTTCATATATTATAAAAACCCTAATTTCTTTGCATATCCTAACCTTAAAAAAAAAATTTAATTCCTAAATCGAATAAGAGTAATTTTCTCATCATTTTTGTTTGCTCTTGTATTTGTTTATTTGTTCTATATGTCTCTCGTTTGTTTCTTTTTTTGCGTGCAAAAATCTCATATTAAAAGGTACATCAATTTTTCATTATTAAAAAAAAGGAGAGTATTTTGAATCCATGCAACGGCCAAATAATTTTGATAGAGTAGAGGATTCACCTTCAACGTTGCTTGGATCGTAAGGGTTTATTGAGTAGCTGTGTACTAACTTGAATCCTGTGTAGGAATGGATTTACTTAAAAATAATAATAAAAAAAATCAAGTTTTTCAAAAAAACAAAAAAGATAGAAAATCTTTGAAACTTATCCAAAATACAATTTTCAAAAAAGAACTACGTGGTAGCTTTGATTCTTCCATTGCATACAGAAGATACATAGGAGCGGGAACCTGACCCGTCAAGTCTAATTTTTTTTTAAATTTTTTTTAGGTTCAAAATATTTTTAAAATTGTTTTAAATTAAGATTAATTTTTAGCACATTTTCTTTATAAAAATTAAAAAAACAAATTTTTTATTTTATTTTAAAAATAGGAAATAAAAAAATAAAGTGTTAAGATAAGTTTCTTAATACAAAAATGAAAAAAATAATATCTTTACAAATAACTCATTTCTTTAATTCAAATAATTTTTATTGTGTTTCCTTATTTTAAAAAATAAAATTAAAATCTCTCAAAAAAATTGTAAAAAATAGAAATAAATCTAAAAATAATAATAATAACAAATTTAAAAATAGTAAAAATATTAATTGATTTCTTTTAGAGTAAAATAAATGTTTTTAAAGTTAAAATAAAATTTTGCACAATTAATTAGAAGGTAGTCGTTGTAATCAACGGACGTCGTAAGGTGTTAATACCTTCCACGTAAATGACTCCCAAGGCCAAATCTGGTTTCAAAGATTTCTTTTAATTAAAAGTTTTTCCAACGTTTTCTTTAATAAACTTTGGTGGCGACTCCTTGTCATCGCAGTCCCGTCGTGACCCCGGTTGCAACAAAATAGATTATGCTTTATGAGTTTTTTGCGCATACTACTACAAAACCTGCAAATATAAATGGATTGTAAAATTACAGATAGGCTAAAACTGTCTGTAATTTTTTTGGTTTTAATAAAATTTTGTTTCTATAAAATTTTCTCTCTTTTCCCTCTTAGTTCTGTTCGGATTACAATCGTCCAATTTTCTTTTCTTTTCCCTCCACTAGATCTGTGCTAGTTCTACGGTCGTTCTAGTTTCTAATGTTTTAAATTGCTGCATTTATATTTTCTACATTTAAGATAATAGTCTTACTACTGTCTACTTTCCTTTCAGTCTTTATTTTCCTTTCTTGATCCACTTCGGGTTCTCTGGTATCAGATCTTGATGGGAAAGTAATAATATATCTATTGGATCTTATATAATTATGTTCATCTGGATTTGAATTTTCAATTTATGTTGTACAATTTAATTTTTTTGAAATATCATTACTAGAAGCACAACAGTTCTTAGTTTCTTTTGAATAGGGCTGTAGCAGTAAGTCTCGTGTGTGTGTTAAGGGCAGTAAGGTTAATTCGATGATGTTGTATTCAAAAGAAAAGAAAGAATGTAAGAAGCTAGTGGCTATGGTAAAAATATTTCAATCTTTGTAAATTTGTGTTTTTTTTTTAAAAAAAAACTCCACAAATAATTAGATCTAAAAGAAAAAGTTATAAAAGATCTAACGATATATGTTTTTATGGAACCAAATGAGGGTGATGAACAAGAAATTTATTTTTATGATGTCTACACTTCTTTGCTCCTTCTCTTGAATCTCTCATCGCTCCGGCTCCAGCTCTTCATCCTCTTCTCTAACAAAAAACCTTCTTTTCAATGATTAGGAGAAACAGTCTCCTGAAATTACCCCAAAACATAGCCTCTTCGATGAAAAAGTTCACTTCGAAGAGATCAATCAAAGCATGGATGATTAGACTATTCTAGAAATCTCTCGGGATACATTATATGTTCCTGAGGAACAAAACAAAAGAAACAGTTCTGATTACATTATCAAGACTATTGAAAATAATATTCCCCTAGGTCAAGACATAGGAGAGGAATTCTACCTCCTGTCGAAACATTCGATCAATGACCACAAAAGAAAATACAAATACCTCCATATAAGATGTGTTCAAGTTGTAATTAAACCTTTAATAGACATAGGTATAAATGTTGTTGTCTTAATATATATCAAAGATGTTCATCACGATAAGTTCGAAGATTCTCTTATAGGAACAGTAGAAACCAATCTAGGTCAAGGACCGATCTATTTCAACTGTTTTCCTAACAAGACAGTGAGTCTCATGGATGTTAACATCCTAGACTCTTTATTTCTTAATATTTGCTTTCATTGTTTAAACATGAAAGAGGGATCTATTGCCGCAGCTCTTATCTATAGGATCCAATACAAGGTCATGAAATTTTGTGCATCCATAGTCCTTCCCAAGTCTAAGAAAGGAGAGACTACTTTGTTTATCACTGATATGACAAAGGCTAATGTCTCTCTTCCTAGAATCATCAAATGGGATAAAGTTACTCTCTCTGAGAAGTGGGTTATGGACAAGGTTACGCTCTGTATTCCTAGGCATGCCTCTCAAATTCAAGATATTTCTCAAGATAATTCTGGAAAAGTTAAGATAACTTTCAATAGAAAAAACTCTTTCTCCTCTAGGATTGATACTTTTAGTAGACAATATGATTTTGCATATGTGAGGAGATCCTTCTCTTCCAGATCTCAAACCTTTAGATTTGAGATACCCAGATCTGTTGCTCATGAACCATCTCACATAAACCTACAAGGTTTAGATACTTCTTCCAATATTTCTAGAACTATTTACCAAACCTCCGATAAGGAAGAAGAAAATCAGAGTATCCAATCTCCAACTTATTCCTCCCTTAATGAGTCTTATGATAATGTCTTATAAGTTTGTTATGGATAAGAAAACCCTTAGGAAAGATTTTTATTCTGAGAAATGGAAACCTCAGAAAAAATAGTTTTTCTAGAATTACAAAGGTAGTAATAGATCCAATATCTAAGAGAAATTTGTAATTTTACAAATTTCTCAAAAAATTTAAGCAAAACATTCATTTCTTTGATTAGTTTTATGCTTATACCATTCAAAACAATCTAGATTATCCTTGGCAAGAAGATATTATTAGTACTTCTTCTGCTAATGTGATTTCCTGGCAGATCAAATATGGACAAATTGTTCAAAGTGATCTTCCTCCTTCAACCCAATTCCAGTTGCCTAAATTGAAAGACAATAGTGGCAATCCTGTAATGGCAATGCCATTCAAAACCAAAAATACAGATGAACTTATCACTTCTAGTGATATTCAGGGCCTCGTGGAATAGACCAACTATACCAATAAGTACCTTCAAGTCTTAGGAGACAAGATCAGCAGAGATAAGATCCATGCTAGCAATTCGAAAGAAGAAGAAGCATCTTCTTCTGCTGCTCTAGAAAAACCACTTTTCAAACCTTTTAAGATTAGCGCCAAACCAAACAGAAAATCTTAGAGCTTAGGCACAAAGAAAAGTCAAAAGCCTTAGAAGACAATTAGAATGAGTTACTTAGTAAAATCACTAGTATGCTTACTACCATTCGTAATACTCCTTAAGCTTCTAAAGAGTCTAGTGCCAGACCAAAAACTAGGTCTCTCTCTAAGACTGTCAATGTCATTTCCCAAGCTAATTCAAAACAATTTTCTGAAACAAATTCTATCTTAAATATCAATCTAGTGAGTACAAATAGTAAGAACTGAAATCTTATTCTAAACTTTATTACACTATAGCCACTGCTCCTGATCTAGTATTAGAAGAAGGTCATGATTATAATATCCAAAGTTTTAATTCAAATGACATATATGTTTGGAACATAGATGGTAAGTTAGAGTGTAACATTGTTTCTACTTTGCAACACATGTCTATTGTTGTCATGGACTATTATACCAACCATGATTATGCTGAAGATACTATTGTCCATATCTTAGTTGTAGGATTTTCTAGTTAACTCAAAGGATGATAGGATAATTATCTCACTGAAACTGATAGAGAAAAGATCATCTCTGCAGTTAAAATCGACAATAAAGGAAAAGTCATTATTAATAATGATGAGCAGCTCCCTGATGCAGAATATACCCTCCTCCTATACACTAAATCCCAACATTTCTTAAGAGATTCTTCTTTATGGAGAGACAGATCTGCTGAGTTATTATCCAACCTTAAGTGTAGAACCTTAGATAAATATAAATGGTATAAAGATATCTTTTTGTCCAGAGTCTATACTAGAGAAGACAGCCAACAACCTTTTTGGAAAGAAAATTTTTTAGCTAGTCTTCTTAAATCTTTCAGAGATTTGGTTATAAGTAAACTCAGAAATCAATCTGTCAATAGAGAAATTCCTTATATAGTCTTAGTTATGGTCAACTCCATACTATTATCACAAAAATAGCTCTGAAAGTTTGTCAAGAGGATAAGATTCAGAGACAACTAGCCAAGGAGAGGGTCATGAATAAAAAAGATTTAGGGTCTTTCTGTGAACAATTCGGTCTACCCCCTTGTTCAACCAAAAAGAAAAAATAAACTCCTAAAAAGGAAGCTATAGAAACCAGTAAGAAACCTTACAAAAGGAAGTATAATAGAAAATATTCTAAGAAAATAGGGAAAGATGTCATCCCCAAAAATGTTTCTAGAAAATCGAGAACAAGTATAACCCGTTATAGCTGTGGTAAACCCGACCATATCAGTAAATACTGTAAGCTCAAAAAGAAAATTAGTAATCTCAACCTTGATCCTTCCATAGAGAATCAAATCAATAACCTTCTCATTGAATCCTCTTATGATGATTCTGTGGAAGAATCAAGTGAAGATATTAATCAAATTTAACAAGATGACCAAATATCTTCTTCTGATAGTGATGAAATTTTAAAAATCAATATTTTAACAAAAGAACAACATCTTCTTTTTGAAGCTATTAATTTTATTTCTAATCCTCAAGAAAGAAAAAATTTTCCTAATAAATTCAAAGACGTTTTGGAAACAAAACAGAAACTAAAAGAATTTTTCACATCAAATAAGTTTGATATAACTAATATCTTCAAAATATTAGAACATAATTATAATATAAAACAAACTACTATTCAAGATCTTCATATTGAGATTAACAATCTCAAAAGGGAGATTCGTAAAATCAAAGAACAACAATAAATTTATCAAGTTATTCTTTCTCAACTTGAAGATAATGATGAATATGAAGTTGCAGAAGAACAACTCTCTGAGAAAAAAAGATTTTGAGAAAATTGATTATGATAACCCAGAAAAAATTTTCATGAATTTGATTAACAAGATTAAAAATAAAAAATTTTATATCAATATCAGAATTATTATAGATGATTTTTTTTCTTGACACTTTGTCACTTTTTGATATAGATACTGATTCAAATTGTATTTTAGAATGATTAATTCTTACTAAATATTTTGAGAAAACTTTTAAAAAACTCAACACTGCGAGTAGTTCAAAGCTTAAAATTAATTATAAATTATCTAAAGCTATTATCGAAAATCAAGGTTTTAATGTAGAAATAAACTTTCTCCTTGTTAAAAATTTAAAAAATGAAGTTATTTTGGGAACACATTTTATTAAAGCTCTTTTCCCGCTTCAAATTTCAAAAGGCGAAATTTCAACTTATCATTTAGATAAGCAAATAACATTTAAATTTTCTAGCAAATCTTATACTAGAAATATTAATTTTATTCAAAATAAAGTTAATTAGATTAACTTTCTGAAAGAGGAAGTTTCTTTTGCTAATATTGATAATCAACTGAAGAACTCATCACTTCAGAAAAAAGATTCAATCTCTTTTAGAATCTATTCAATCCTCCATTTGTTCTGACCTTCCTAATGCTTTCTGGAATAGAATGAAGCATATTGTCAGTCTTCCTTATAAGGCAGATTTTAAAGAAAGTCAGATTCCTACTAAGGCGAGACCTATTCAAATGAATGAAGAATTCATTCAATATTGTCAAAAAGAGATCATAGACCTCTTATACAAAATACTCATTAGAAAAAGTAAGAGTCAATAGCCTTGTTCTACATTCTATGTTAACAAACAAGCATAATTAGAAAGGAGTGCTCTCAGATTAGTTATCAATTACAAGCCTCTTAACTAGACTCTTCAGTAGATTAGGTATCATTTTTCTAATAAAAAAGAACTTCTTAATAGACTCAATTCTGCTAAGATTTTCTCTAAATTTGATATGAAATCTGAATTTTGGCAAATCCAAATCTGTGAAGAAGATAGGTACAAGATTGCCTTCACCGTCCCCTTTGAGCAATACGAATGGAAAGTAATGTCCTTTGATTTTAAAAATGTTTCCTCTAAATTCCAGAAGATCATGAATGATATTTTTAATTCTTATTCAAAATTTGTCATTGTCTACATAGATAATGTATTAATTTTTTCTCATTTGATCAACATTTCAAACATATAAATGTTTTCATTAATGTTGTCAAACAGAATAATTTAGTAGTCTCCAAATCGAAAATCAATATATTTCAAACACATTATATATGATCAATTTAAATGCATCTAGTTTCTGCCATTGATTTCTCTTGTTGTAACGGGTTATAAAGAAAAAGAAAAATCTAACTTGAAAGGACGTTGCATTAATATATGTTATAGTTTTACTGTCCATACTACTATCTCTTAATCATTTTTGCATATTAATATTAAAAATTCGCACGTTACATTTAAAATAAAATACTTATTCAAAATAATATTATCATATTAACATTCAAAATTCATAATATATTTACTTATTCAAAAAAATATATACCCTTATATTATTTATTATTTTTATTCATTTGATATTTAAATTTTATTTTTTAAATTAAATATTTATTCAAAATAATATTCTTTATTATTTCAAATAATATAAATATATCAATATTATTTTACACAAATTAACATAATATAAATATTTATTTTCACATAATATAAAAATATAAATATAATTCAAATAATAAAACTTGTTTTATTATTTAAAATTAACTAAATATTTATTAAATTTCATAATATATAAACATAAGAAATACATAAAAATTATTTTATTATATAAAAACAAAAAACCAAATTTCAAAACAAAAAAAAAAAAACTCTTATCAAAATTCAGTTTCTTGGAAACTGAATTCTGTGAGGAAAAATTTGACCAATTAGAAAAAATACAGGTCAGAATTTAGTTCCAAGAGACATGAATTCTGAACCTGTACAAGGAACATGTTTAATTAAGTAAAATATATTGAGGTTGGGTTTATCTATGTATATATTTATTTTTTTAATATTTTTTCTGTTGTGTTGTGCAGTTCATAATTTTAGATTAGGTTAAGGTTGGGTTTTCACAACACAGCACTCCTTGCTGTGTTGTGCAATTAGTGACGTTGATTTTGGAATGTCTTCCATCACTCACTGAAATTTTATACGCTCATTGCTCATCAATTCGGTAATCTTCCTTCTACTGGAGCACAACTGTTGGTTTTGCCAAAATCTACTTGCTGGAATCTCTGAGACTTATTAATAAATATATAAATGATTATTTTAAATTTTAAATTAAACATAAATTAATTCAATGTTTTACACATATCTACTTACCAGTGTGCCACCTAAATAGGTACCCATATCCATTTAAATTTATAGCTTTCAAAGAATTTAATTTGTAGAATTACTGAATACACGTTAACCATTTTTATTTGTGTAATTTTGATACTTGACTTGAGTTTTGACTTACCTTATTACTCAAAGAAGGCAAGGTTCGTTAATTTTTCTATTTTGGTTTTGAAATTAATTCCAGAAATTTCGGAATCATTATGCACAACTTTTGGTCATAACTAGGTAATTTTATAATTAATATGTATTTACATTTTAAAATATATTTATGTCAAAATAAAATTATACAATGAAATATCATCAATTTTTAAAATTATGCAAAATTTTATAACCTTAACATATGTAATGAGAAGTTATAATTTAATTTAACGCCCATAAAATTAAAAAGAAAAAGAAAAAGAAAAAGAAGCATAAGCTCTTAAAGTAAATTCATCCTGGTTGCCATCTCTCAACACAAACTAAAATGTAAACAGATTTGATCCCAAAAATTTGAATTAGCATTCCATCAATGTGTTAACTTTAATTTGATGTATTCCGGTATGACATTTTGTAACGAGTATGGCTTTTGTGTATGCTACTATGTAATTTTCTGAGGAAATAACAAGTATCTCTACATCAACAAGGAAAAAGCGAAAAAGAAGACTCCACATGGATCTTCCTACCAACAAATTTGATTTGGTTCAATTTTTCATCACACCATAGTAGTTGTTCCTTCCTCAATTTTTTCATTTGTACCACCCTTGAAACCAGTTTCAATCCCACTTGAGCTAGCAATTGCTCATGGCCAAGTTGAATTTGATCCTCATGGTGCTTTTGAAACTTCCTTACTAGGCAATTCCCGCTCCTCACTATGTCCTTGAGCTTTCTCTCCTTCTGCAACATTTAACCCAAGATTGTAAATTGTAATGATCTAAGTAACAGTGTAAACATAATAAAAATGTGTCAGTTTTTCTATAAAGAAACCTTTTGTAGGTGAGTTCGAACATTCCCAAGAAGATCTAAAATTGCTGGGTCCTTGACATCAATTTCAGTACGATGAGATTTAAGGATCATGTTCCCATAATCTTTATCTGCTTTAACAAACTCCCAGAACACTCTCATGGATTCCTTGATGATCTCTGTCAACCTTTCACTATCAATTGCATCCTCTTCACCCCACTTAATTATTTTCTTATCCTTCGTATTATCATCTGTGCAAAACAATCAGAACAAAGTTAATTATAGCTATTGTATAAATCTTACTTTAGGTCAATGCTATGTGTACAAGAACAAAATTATGGTTATCTGTTTTAGGAGAATATTAATATTAATCGCTAGAACTGATTTTAAGCACTTAAAACTAATAAATTTTATTAAAAATAAATATTTATTAGACGAAAAGCTATTACTTTTGTATGCTTAAAATTAACTTTAAAAGGTGATGATAATAAAATTAATATTTTTGTTCACCTTTAATGGCGGGAACTTGGAGCAAATTGCGTATGAGACAACGATTCTTGACATAATTCTGAATCCTTGGACCTTGGAATGGCTCATCCTCTAAAAACCGTTGCATGAGGACTTGAAAAAGTTGAAATTCACCAGCCACTAGATTATACCTACGAGGCCATTGCGAATCATATTGTTTTAACTCTTCAACCTTTTTGTGTTGCCAACACAGGATTTCCCAAGAAAGGCAAACCTGCCCAACATACACCAATTCCAAATCTCTATGCAGTTCATCGACAATCTTCAAGATTGGGTCAGATATGTGCTTTGGTGCTTTGCGTGGCCACAAATTTTGAGATATTAGAGGCTTCGCACTTTGGACGGTATATTTTGGCACTAACATTAAGTTTAGAGGGTCTTTTAGTTGAAGAAGACCTACATAACACTCAACAGTCAAGTAGGTGATTTAGTCAATGACAAATGGAAAACAAGATTGTCGCTAAAGGAATAAATGCTTCTATTTTTCATAACCATTCTTCTATTGTGTTAAAAAAACATACACTAAAAATTTAGAACAGTGCTAAATAGTACAAAACTTTTCGGTGGAAATTCAACGAAAACTACGTTCTTATCACAAATAGTTTAAGCAGTATATTAAAAAATAAAAAATAATTTTTTGTATGCTGTTTTCTTTAATATATATATATATATATATGTAGTAATTTTTTATTAAAAATTATAAGATATTACATAATTTAATGTATTGGTAATAGTATAATTTTTTAATAAAAAATATTATGTATTAGTTTCTTATTATGTGTCATAATTTACATATTAAAAAACTGTTTAAAACTTTTCTTTGGTCAGAGTATGATATTCGCAACCAATAAAGTCAAAGTAGAAAAGTTATATTGGAAGGTTTCAACATCTTGATTAAATACTTTATACTATAGAAAATGGAAGAACCGATCCCAATCACTGGTTTTTTAAGGACGTAAATGTGTAAGGTAGACTTATGAAACAAATGAAAAAGACTGGTAGAGAATAGAATTGAAAACTTTTTTATGCAAACTTGCCACTCTTCGTGGCGTTGTGATTGCAAGAATAAACAAGATACGAATAGCATTAGCAAAATATGATGGGCTTTGAAAAGGTAATGGCCCACCATTTAAACATACATGTATCCAAGAATCATGAGAAAATAATATTAAAATCATCAGGTATTGTGAAATGTGAGGCTAAGTACATCACTTCTGATTTATAGAAGTTATTACTACTTCTTTCATATAAATAAAAAATTTAATTATTTAATAAATAGTACTAAATTTATTTGTTAAAACGAAAACTAATGGAGTCAACACTCTAGAGGAGGTCTTGTAAAAGTATCAAAACAAATTTCTCAAAATAATCTCTTATAAAAAAGCAAAGGAAGTATTTAGGTGAGGATCTCTATATAACATGCTTAAAAACCGACCATAACATTAAAATTGTCCTAATCCAAGATGAAATGAATGCAAGTATTAAGCATAGAAATGAAGTGAATTTACTTGGTTCTCACCTATTGCATGCATGGTCTGGTAATTCAAGACATCCAGCTTCCTTATTTTCTCAGCATAGCTCCTATAAACCTTTTGAATTTCAAGAATGTGATCCTTGTATTTGATCTTCTCTTCAAATATTAGTGGCTTTAGATCCTCAACAACTTTTGGAGACCCTAACTCCTCGTCTTCTCCCTCCTCTAAAATTGTTGCAAGTCCTCCTTGTCTTGCATTTTTAAGCTCCAATCTCAGTTGTTCCACTAACTCATCATGCTCCCACTCATAGTCATCTTCATCTTCTTCATCAAATTCTGATTCATCTGAGTTATCTTCCCACGTGGTTTCTTTAGTTTCCTCCAAGTTGAACCCTTCTTCCTCTTCACCACCATTGTCCACATCAAGATGAAAATTGAGACTGTATGAGACTTCACTATCACATGAAAATTGAGTTTCCTCTGTGCCTTCAACTCTTTCATCTTTAATTGCCTTAAGACTTTCAGAAACAAATCCTTCACTACAATGGTTAGAACGCCGACGTGTTACCGAATCGTCAAAGTTTGTGTTAAATGATTCTGACCCTAGGTCAGATGACAATGAATTATCATATAGAAAATAATTATCATCAGATAAACCACTTCCACTAAAAGTTGAACTGGATGTGAAAGTTCTCTGTTCTTGAACAGAGTGCTCTTCCTCTTCTTCTTGTTGAGACACAAGGCCTTGCTCCAAATTATGCTCTGAAAGTTCCCTTTTGCAAATATTTTCAGTGCTGGAAAATGCATCATCAGAAACATTTGCAACTTTATAATTTTGGAGGAAAGTGAAAATCATGGTCCTTGGTTCTTCTACCAAACCACTTGTTGCATCAGAGTGAGTATCTGTGAAAAAAGAATCTTCTATCTTTTCTTCTTCTTCTAACTTCTTCTTGTCATCGTGGAGAAAATAGGAATCATCGTCCAAGAAAACAGAGCTATCTGCTTCATCTTTATCTATTTTCTCAATATCTTCACCATCCTTTAAGATATTCTCTGTGAAAACAGACTCCTCTGTTTCTCCTCTTTTTTTTCCTTTTTCGTGCTCTTCATAGTCTTTCTCCTCTAAAACAGAGCAATCTGTTTCTTCTTCTCTTTTCTTAGCATGTTGATGATTATCAGATTGAGAGTCAATTTCCACTGAATCCGAGAACTCTGTTGCTCCTTCTCTTTCTTCACTTGCTACAAGAAAATTTTCACTGGTAAGAAATAGCAAATTACCCAGCTCTTGTGTGAGTCCATCAACATCAGAATCTTCAGATTGATTCCTCTTTGTTTGATCACCTGTAGCTAGAAGAACAAGACGCTCATGTTTCCTATCTTCTACTTGAAACCTGAAATTAAAAAAAAAAAATCATTATTCAATTTTTCTATGCATACATAGCCAAAAGAAAAATAAAATTAACACCAATTACCCAAACGAGAAAATTCATCAAACCTGAAGATGTATCTGAGTATCAACCCCAAGGAATAGAGCACATAATTGCAGAAGAAAACCCAAAGAGAAGTCAAGACCCAAAGCACGTTTTCATAAACAAAAACATTAGGAAAACATAAATTGATTGAATCAATGTGTGTTTTGAGCATGACAAGGTTTCTGGTACCCATCAATGCTCAACCTCCCAAGTTTTAGTTCTTACTTCCACAAGATATAAAACCATGCCACATGAAGGAGAATAAAGAGGCCGAAGATTTCCGAATCACAGATTCATTGAGACAGTGAACTCTCCTCACTAGTGCATAGCGAAATCAGTGGCAGAATAATATCTGGGCTGAATTTGATTTTTGGACCAAGAATAGGCATATATTTTGTACTAGGAAAGAAAACAACGTGACAATTTGGCACAATAAATTGGTATCGTAGTACGACCGGTGTGTAGTTTATGCAACAGTTGTGTGGTACATTTTTACAGTATTTGCTTGACACGTTTCAGATGCTGGGATTTGCGAGATTGAAGTGTGGTTTGGTTCTAAGGCTATTTGTGTGCCTTATTTGCTTTTCTTAATTTGGACTCAGTCGGGGGTCTTTAGATTCAGTGGGTCAATGTTTAGGAAGCTTTGGCAAAGGTGAAAGATTCTTCTTTTTGGGTTTGGATCAACTTGTTTGGAGAAGCAGTATGAGAGTGCCCCTATGTGAAATTAAGTCCAAAATTTTCTCCCATTGCCATGAATTTGAGGTCAAAAACCAACCCCACCTGCGAGGAAAAAACAATGAATAATGAATGATGAATCGATGTAAGAAGAAAAATGTTACTCACAGGCTTAGACGCATTCTCCACATTTTTTTTAATTTCAGTAAAATGGTAAACTTTAAAATTTACTAATTGACATAAACCAATTTGAGAATTAGAAGGATACATTTTGGTTGAAATCAGATCAAAAGCAAAGCAAAGTAGGAAATATTTTAATATTCACAAAGTAGACAATGAAAATTGCTCTTTTTCAATTCAATCGTCCTTCCACAGTGGACAGTGGGAGGAAGCAATCCCTTGAAACCAAGCACCATATACAATTTTGATACAGCTTATGAACTTTTTCTTATCACGCCTATATACAATTTGAAGAGTCACGGTACCCAATTACTCAACAACAAATTTACTCGAAGAAAAATGAAATTAAAAGGGAAATTATAGGAGCAAACAATCATTATTAGAAGTGCACTTACTTGGGTGGATTCAAGAGAATTGGAAGAAGGTCCACTAGTTCTGTATAGATATGGGTTATCTGAAAAGAAGGAAAAATATATGGAGGTTTGAGGTTTCATGTCAGGAGCTTAAGTCCCACTTGCTAATATTTGAATCACAATAATTCATGCCATGAAGCTGAGATTGCTGGTGTCATTGTAGGCACCAAAACCAAAAGACTAGACGAGAGCAAATTAGGCCTTATATATGAACGAGTAAAGTTGCCCATATTCATGCCAGATCTATGTTGAAGTGTTATCTAGAGAAAGCAAAAATATAGATATTAATATTATATTTACAATCACACTGACAAACCAAAACCTGACGAAGAATGAAAATATTTGGAGTCTAGCGGCGTCTCTACAAATAGGGAAAAAGTTAGCTTCAAATTCCATTAACAAACACGTATGCTTAATTTTGTAAACCAAGACATGAAAGAACAAGACATGTTTATGGTTTTTATTTTTTGGTTGGAGCATAGAATTGTAATACTTTTCTTATGTCCGAAAGGGGAAACTAGTTCATTATCATGATCTGGGCCACTACATGTTTCATTTTATTCAATTAATTGCCAAGCGTAGAGTTCTTACTTGGAGGATGTGACACTACATTTGATAAAAAAAATTGCCTCTTTGTGACGTAACGAAAGAAAATGGCAGCTAATTAAAAACAGTGATAAGTATGTGCCACCTATATACAATATACAGATCAACTAAGCTTGATATCTTGTTTTAATGTTTTCGTTGTACACTCAATTTGATGCGAACGTATAAATACTGTGCCGAGCTAGGAATTGTTTTATTAGACCTCGTTGCCAATTTATGGCTTAAGAATTTGAATCCTCTCCTCGTGTATGTTAAAAATAATAAATAAATAAGAATTTATTATGATCTATTGTAAGACCTACTAATTAAATTTAATAAAAATTATATCCTTTTTCTATTTAATATAATCATTTCGTGTTACTTTGTTACTTAATAATATAAGAGAGTCAAAATTTATCATATAATTAGTATTCTTATTGACTATTTATTACATAATTAGTATTGAATAATGATGCCCACATAATACATTTTTATAGCAATTTTTCAATTATTCTCATCACATCATTTATTTTATGTATGACTTCTCTCCCTTATAATTTTTGGTCTCTTTCTTAAATTATAAATTTATTTTATAAACATTTGGTGTAAGAGTATTAGTCATTAGTATTCTTAGGATGCCGGCTTTTTGGACAGTTTATTTTGGGGGGTGGTGCATGTCATTTTCATTCCATTGTATCTATGCCATTAACAATCATTAAATTCTGAAAAGAAAAATTTCCTTGTAGCAATAGCTGAGCAAGATGAATGCAAATGACAGATAGTGTGACGTTATCATAAGGGCTGTTTAATGCCATGAATGTTTATCAAAATTATCATGAAACTTGAGCTACTAAATGTTACATCCTCTAATACCTCACGTTGCCGCTTTGTGCTTGTATATCATAATTGTCACTTTAGATAGATATATGTTAAACATATTTGAAATGTTCTAGCTAAATATTCTCAGTATCTTTAATCGAGATATTTTATTTGTGACTTGAAGATTCTCATGATAATAATCAAGCTTGTAAAATCTCAAAATTCAAAAAGTAAATGGTTTTTTATTGCAATTATTTTGACGAATGATGTGCATTAAATATAGGTAAATGTTATTTGCTATATTAAATAGCGATATATTTAGTTGATTTCAAATTTCAATGTAGTTAATTTGTTTAGCCATATCAATGAGATTAAAAAATAATTATTTTCTTAAACAGTGAAATATTGTTATTGATGCTATAATAGTGAAGTACTTTGACGCCAGAAGTCGTGTCTCATCCCCAACCTCAAAGGGTACGCGACACGATAGGATAGACGGCGAAACTGCATCAACTAATGCTGTTAATTTGCTTACGAGAGAAATGGAAGTAAAATATTTTTTAATATACTCTTAATTATTAAATTTAGTTAAAATTTATTAAAAACTATATAAATTTAATGGTTTTTATTTTAAATTAAATATTTTTTATTGTTTATATTTTTAATAAATTTTAATTAATAACTAAACATTAAATAATATCTTTAATGGTCCTCTTATTCAGGGTGATCCAAATTTTTGGGTAGAACGAAGCAAAACTACGGCCAATGTGGTCTCAACCCTTAGCGTGTTTGAAGGGATAGTGGTGATGAAGTCAATGGAAGAAATTTAGTTACGATTCCATGCAACGGTTCGGTAGAGTTTTGATAAAATGAGAATTAAATAAACGAGAAAACGATTTGTAGTTAGATTACCTTTTTCCATGTCGTCAATAACATTTTGTTGGAAAGAAAGAAAAAATCTAGAAACTAAGATCAACGGAATAGGCGTCAACGGAAGAATTCATCCAAGCTAGCATTGCTTTACCAAGGCTGTTCGCTAATTTGAATAAACTTTTAAATTTAATCTAAATAAAAATAATTTAGATTTTATTTTTAATGTTATATTTAATTTATTTAAACAACAAATAAATCTTATTTATTATCTCTAACATAAACTATTTTTAATTATAACTTCATTTTTACGTACAATTTATGCAGTAAAAAAGAGAAACAAAAATAATTTTAAATTCATAAACTTATAAACACATGAAAATAATAAAATGCATCGTTAAAAAATAATAAAAAATATAATCCTATATATATAAGTTTCAATTTTTAAAATTAACTCTATTCACCTTCTTTTACTTTTTCGATTTCCACTGAATTAAATTGTATGATGAACACACACGTGCGTATTGTAAATTGGCGGATAGTAACGTGGTCTTTGAGTGAGTACAGGCGAAGAAGGTTAAATTAGAGCCATTCCTTCCCAAGGCCGACTTTCTAGAAGCGGGACTACCGACCTAGAGTTGTAGAGGAATAATAAGGGAGAAAATGAATGAGACCATTTGACAGCTTTTTCTCTTCACATGTATCAAAATTTATAATCTCTAGCGCACTTTTTTATATTCATACTTTTACTTTTATTTATTAATTAAAATTTATTAAAAGTTATAAAAATATAAACAAAAATTATTAAATTAAAATTAAATGTATATAATTTTTAATAATAATAATAATCATAAAAGATGTATCGACAAAGTGTATTAAAAAAAGTATGTCATTAAATAACAAAATAAGTTCTTATATATTTTTTCTTCTATTTCTTTTGGAAATTTTTTTTAAATTAAACTATCAATTTGATCTGGATCATTTCTAAAATTTATTAAAATAGTTTATAAATTAAGTAAAAAATCATTTTAGTTTCTAATATACATAATTATAATTTAGTTATTATAATTTCAAAAAATCATAAAAATAGTCTATAATTTAAATAAAATATTATTTTAGCATTTAACACATGTATTTATCAATCATTTTAATCTCTAATATATATAATTATCAACCATTTATCTTTATTATTACTTAAATATTATTCTAATAACTAAAATTATTTAACTTTTAAGTATTATATAGACATAATATGTAGTATTTAATTATAACGTAAAAATATTTAATCAATTAATTTAGTTTTTATGAAATTTTAAATTTAAAAATTGTTTATTAACTAAATTAATTAATTTTAAGAAAAATAAATTTTATAACATATCACTCATCATATTATCATTAAATATTTAATGACATAATTAACTAATATTTAATGTATTAATTATTTTTTGCTCTGTAGCAATGAATATTTAAGGATTTTAAAAACAATAAAGATCGAATTGATATATAATTTACTAGTAAAACTTATTTTCTCTCTTCTCATTTTGAGACAACTCTTCTGTAAAAATATCGGATGTTCAACTAAGATCCTAAATACTTTTTGAGCATTAATGATCACTATACACTGAACATTAAATTATAAATTTGTAGTCCAAGAAAACAAAATGATTAGATCACTACACTGTCAAACCTCTTTACCTACAAAAGAGAAAAACAACTACACTGTCAAACCTCCATTGAAGCCTTGTCTGCAACGCCTCACTTTGACGAAAGTGCCCTTTTTTTAACTCTATCCCATGGTTGCTAGTCTCTTCCAATCAACCACTCTACCATTAACTCCCCAAACCCACTCCAAAGCTACTTCCTAGGTGTACAGACTTTCCCAAGTGCTTTAGCTCTTAGGTTTCATGGCTGCGTTAATTGGTTTAAGCAATGGTTGATGTGTGCATACTGTCTTCCTAAAATAGACTCTGCAATTTCTTTCCAGTGTTTGCAGAAAAGGGAGGAAATGATCTGGATTACTGAGACCATTTTTTACTTATCACAAAAAGATATTTTTAGAAAAAAAATATTAAGAAAGTAGTAAAAAAAAAGAAAACTAAATTATGCATATCAATGCCCTAGAGATGTTGAGTCTACGTCTCTCCATGTAACTTATTACTGTCTATTTTTTTTAAGCCCTAGAAGAATAAAAACATTATTTAAAAATCAAAGGGGTCATTTTTAAAGTTTATTTTAAAAAAATCTGAGAATTTTTTTCTAAAATAATATAATTTTTAAAATAAAAAATGAGTTTAGAGTCATTTAAGTGTAACAAAGATATTGTATTAGCATCCTATAACATCTATTTAAAAAATAATTATTTTAAATTAATTATACAAATTTATTTGAATTTTAAAAAATATTTATTTGATTCCTAAATAATAAGTGTTGCTATTTTTATTTTTAAAGGAAGAAAAAATTATTTCTTAAAATATTAATTGATATCTTAGAGAAGAGAAAAATTATTTTACAAATAGTTTTAACTTCGACAAGTCAATTCTTATATCCTTAGGAGCAATGGTGAAGGTAGTTGATTAAAATTAAGTTTAGTAAAAGAAAGTTTATTTTGAGATTAAAATTATTTTGATAAGATTATCACATTTAGAATATAAAATAATGCAGTAATACATGCATCTTACAGTAAACAATATAAATTACACAACTATATTGTAAATTGTTAAAAAAAAAAATTTATTTGTAAATGAAATATTTGAATTTATATTTGAATTATGATTTATGTTGAAAGAGAATATAAGATAGCCACTACCAAAAAATAACAGATGAATTTTTCAAAGTTTATAAATAGATTTACAGGCAGAATTGACCATTCTGTAATTTCCTTGTCAGTAAATTAATATAAACAGATTTTTAAATTTGTCTATAAATTACAAATGAAAAAAAATCATTCTCCAACATTACAAACATATTTTTCTATTTATAATATTTATTTATTTTCTTTTACTTGTAGAACTATTCATCATTATTCCTAATTATCATAATAATTTGTAAGCATAAAGAAAATTATAAAATCAAAATTTAAAAAATTATTTTAAAAATATTAAGTTAAAATGTCATTACAATCAAAGAAGTAAACATTTAATAATATGAAAAATAAAATAATAATGTCTATTATGAGTACTCAGTGTGATGAGGGCAACATCATCATCATCAGTAGAGGAGGAGGATAAATGTCACATCATCCCAAATACTAACAGTGCTAGAGCTAGTAGAGGAGGAGGAAGCGGTATAGAGTTGTTTACTCTCATGAGCTTGAAGTATGCATGCATTTGTTGCATTTGCAGATGTTGCTGCTGCATTTGTTGCTGCACCTTTTTTTATATACTTGATGCCACCTTTTTCTCTATCTTCTTTATTTTCTTAGCGCACTTGTTCTTCCATGTACTATCGTTGGTCTTCCACATTTACTTATTTTGCTTTTGGAGTTCTTCATTAAGAGCATAGACTTGAGTGCAAACCATGTCCTCCATCACCTCAAGCGCAAGAGAAGGGGCATCCTTGGTGATAGATGCAGGCGACATCAAGCATACAAAGCAGCTTCCCATGCCATAAATGTGGCCTTTATAAAGGCCGCCCACTACCTCTCACAACAATGTATCCTCATCAATGGACTCAGGGTTCTTAGTAGATGCAACCTTCAGCCTCTGAATATAGTCATCTTACAATTTAGTGTAGATAATTATATATTAGCCTCGAAAAATATTTTTTAAATATTTAATAAATAATATAATGTTAGTAATTATACTTACATATGTAGCCTAAAATCATGTATCAACCTACTCAGTTTTGTCTCTCTTGCGAGTGTGTGTCTCCTTGACTCGTAGAGCCACCAATATGCAGTAATTCTCCTTTATTGGATGCCCTATTTGTCTTGTCTTTTACGAAGAGATTTTTAAACCCATTCATATGCTAATACTCTTGCAAGACATGAAAGAAGTGTGTTGTTATCCAATTTGCAGATAATGGGTCTTGACAGGCCTCAATGTATATTTGTCTTAATCGTTTTGAAGTGCAAAAAATATATTATATAAAAATATATTAATAAATAAATTATAAACATACACATCACAATCCTAAAATAATTCTAGAGAGTATCCCTTTATAACTCTATAATATGCATATTCTATAACCTCCGCAACACAAACAGTCTCACAACAAACAATAATCAAGTTCAGAAAATGAGCTATATGTCCATCCTCCAATCATATAATCTTTAATCCTACAACTCTATCTTAAAAATTACAAGTTTCTATTCTATATTAAAAATTAAAACACTAAACTGATTAAAGTTAAAGTATCGTACTGAGAATATAATAATGCAATTTGTTTTCTAAATAGATGTTTTAACCAGTCACATTGAGCAAAGAACTGAAAATGGTAAAGAGATGGAGGGAGATGAGAGAGACAAGAAAAAATGAAAACTGAAGAGGAAAAAGAAAAGAATGTGTGATTTTGATTGTGGAAAAAATTTATTGTTAATGTTAGATTGAAATAAATTTAATAAATAAAAATACAACTGAAGTAAATAAAAATTATCATTATTTGGTGTAATTTAGACTACTTACTACTAAAAAGAGAAAGGAAATAAAATTTTAGGATTAAAAAAAATTAACTTTTACTATAAAAAAGGGCAAAAAGGTCCAAGCTTTAAAAACTTTATAATTGAGTTGGAGACAAGTTTGATGGAAACTATGATTGGAGTGATGGGTTAAGAAGGAGAAACTTTTATGATTGAGGATAATGGGTTGAGGGAGAAAAGTTTTCATGATTGGAGATGTGGGTTGAGGAAAAGCAAGAAGAAAGGTGAAGAGAAAAGTATTTGTTCTTACTTAGTGGGTTAAGAAAAAGGAACGAAAGTGATGGAGAAAAAAAAAAAGAAGAGAATTTTGTGTTATGAAACTTACATTCATGGTGTAAATATACTTGAATATACATGAAAAATTCATAAAATGTATAAGAGACTTACTTGAAATTCGTAAACATCTTTTTTTACTTTCCGTTGCTTTCTCTTTCTCTTCATCTCTTTCTTTTTTTCTCTAAAAAATATCCCCTCTCAAAATTTTTAATCTCTCTTTAATGCCTCCCTTCTTCCATGATTCTTTTTTACTTTTATGTTGGTATGGTTTTTGCTTTTAGAGTTTTTACAAAAAGGCAAAAATTTTAAATTTTTCTTTCTTTACGTATAAAGCAAGCATTACTTTATAGGTTTAATTATTTGTAATGTTTCTTTTTCCAATTTTAAAGTAAAATTTAAATTTTTTCATTTTATTAAAGCAAACTCTAATATTCTTAAAATATTTTATTTTTATTCCTTTTTTATAAAAATAAATTTAGAATTAAAAAAACAAAACAAAACTTAAGAATTTTTAAATAAAATTTGGGTATCCACTAATAAATATTATGTTATTTTTTTTAGTAAAAGACACATTTTTTTTATCATTTTTATTAAATTATTTTATTTAAAATTAACTAAAGTTATATTTTAGATATAAAAATAAAAATATCTATCAAGTTAAGTTATTTTACTTAAAAATAAGTTTTATCAAATTAAATAAGTCAAAATTTAAATTTACAAAAATTCATTAATTTTTACTAAGTTCACAAATTATTTTTTTGCATTTATAATTTTTAAAATATTAAGTATCTTATGTCTATAATTCTCATTATAACGGTGTTACATTTTTTAGATATATTAAATTTTACTTAAATAAATCATTTCAAATATTTTGATTGGAAATGACTTAACAAATTTAACTAGCTTTACATTTTATTGTCAATTTTGTATCTCTATTTTGAATTAAAAAATATTTATTAAATATATAATATTTTTAATAATTTTATAAATAATAATAATAATATAAAAATATTAAAATTAAAAAAAATTATAATTAATATTTAAATAAAATTATAAACGAACATGCTAAAAAATTATTTATAAAATTATATGAATAAAAATTGTTATTATGGTCTCATAATTATCAGTAATAATGATAAATTTTAAATAAATATATAACTTAATTTAATAATAAATTACTATATTTTATTTAAGATGATTTAATAATAATTATTCATTTTAAATATTTAATATTATACAAATTTAATTATTTTTCATCTATTTTTTAAGTAATGTTATTTATTTATAAATTTATAATAAAAATTATGTATTAAATAAAATAAATAATTTTATTAAATTATAGTAATTTTTTTAAAGATAAAATTCATGAGTTAACTTTAACTAATTTAATTTTATGAATTTTTTTTGCTAGTAAAAAGAGCTTAAAAGCTTAAAACAGAACACAACTCAGGTACAATAGTTAAGACAATTCTAAAAATTACAGTCTAAATTTAAGAAAGGCAAAAGAGGGAAAAGAAGAACCTTAAATTAAGAATAAGAAACTAAAGAATCTACACCTAATTTAACTAAAGAGTATGCACATTTGCTTCTCTTTATATATAAACGAATCTAATAAATTTTAAAGTATTTTTAATACTATAAATAAAAAAAAGAGAAAGTGAAAAGAAAGTTGGAGATTCAACACAACTTTCTTAGAATCACTTAATTTTATGAATTTTTTAACTTTAACTTATATAGATTAGAGCTAAACTAGTTACAGCTGACCCGTCTAGATGCTTTTGGTCCATAATTCTACTTAATTTCTCTTTAACATATACCCAGTCCTTTTTTTTTTTGTCAATAATATATAGCAGCCCTAGCGAGGCTGAATTAAACTTTGGGTTAAGGCCAAGTACATTCTGGCTCGGCAACTAGACAAATATTGGGCCACGGTCCATATAAATTTTAATCTAAAGTTAATTTTTAGTCACGAAAAAAAAAACAAAAAATTTTAGATTTTCAAGTAACTGCGAGTTATGCGATCAACGAACCAATTTTTTATTTTATTTTTATGGATTGGAAATCACTTTAGCGGATTGACACCAAATGTCTTTGCAAGAATAGAAAAAAATAAATAAAATTGAAGAATCAATCCTATCGTGTTCTAGAGAGGCTGTGCATCAAAGTATTTATTCTCCTGCTACACCCAAACAAAAAGGATCTATCTATCTATATTTTTTCGTTTGAATTTTCTAGAAAAATCTCATAAATTCTTTTGTATTATTTGCTCAATAATTTATGAAAGAACAAAAGGCAAAGCACATTCTCATGAGATATTAACGTTAGGAATGACAATGGGTAGGATATGGGTAGGGTACTATATTACTCATCTCCATACTCGGCATTTTAAAAAAATATCCGTACTCAGTCCCATACTTGCGTAGGTAGTACTTTTAGTCCCCGTACCCATACCCTCTAGATACACGCATACCCATACCCACCCTTATTACTCGCGCATGTCTAAGAAAAAAAAAGTAGTTATAAAAAAAATATGCTTATATAATTTTACCGAACAAAGTTCAAGTATAAATGAAAAAAAAATATTCAAAGATCATAAGTGTTAAGTGTATATTAATAAATCAACTTTTTATACTAAAGTACTTAAAAATCAAAAACAAAATTGCACACATAATCTTCATGATCTTGTAAAACAACTAACTCCTAAACTTTAGATTCATGTAATGTCACTCTAAAAGACCTAAAAAATAACATTAGTTAATTATTTATTGTAAAGTCAAAATAGTATAGTTAGGCTATTTTACCTCTTCATCAGAATCAGACTCTTCAAATAAATGTAAACGTTTATCTTTCAAGTTTACATATTGCTTTGGTCCAGTAATACCAATAGAAACTAAAACATACAAGTACATAATAAAAAAAATCAATAATTAAGCTATCAATTTAAAATTAACAAAAATATTTAATTAAATAAATATATTAATAGAATATTCAATACCTTCATTTTCATATTTCAGCCAACTTTGTGCACACATAAATGATTCCAACGTATCCTTATGAAGTTGAAAACGATGAGGAGTCAACAATCTACCTCATGTGCTAAAAGTAGACTCTGAAGCAACGGTTGAAATTGAGATGGCCAAAATATCCTTGGCAAGTTTTTGCAATATTAGATATTTGATTCCATTTGATTTTCACCACCCAAGGATATCAAAATTAGCACTTCTAGGCAATACCTTCTCTTCCAAATAGATATCCAACTCATACTTTGACTGCATATCATTTGTATCTTTAACAAATGAATCATAATCACTTAAAAAATTGTTAACATTAAGTCAACAAATACAATATAACTAAATAAGTTTTAGACCTAAAATTAGTAAATGTAACAAACAAAAATCTAAAATGCACAAATAACAATATTTTTTCATAGTAAATGAGAAGCAACAAATATGTTCTCAGATCTTTAAGGAGATCTTCTCGCATTGTTTATCAACCTTCAAAATAAAGAAAAATATTATTATAAGCAAAATACTTTAAAAATAGTGAGTACAACTATTTCTTAAAAATATTTTCAGAAGTTATTACCTTTGATTTTTTTTTTTGTCAAATTATACTTGTGACGAAACTAATCTCCAACATAAATTAATGCTTCAATAGACTCCTCCTTTAAATGAGAGCGATATTCATCAATAACTCTACCTCCAACACTAAATGTAAACTTTGATGCCACAGTTGATATTTAATATATTATTATATAACAATCTTTATATAAAATTATTTAATATGATTTTATAAATTTTAAACAGGTCATTCTAATAGGTCTAATAGGCTTTTTCTTAAGCTCAAACCTGACTTATTTAATCAATTAAGCTTTTTAAAAAGCCTAAATTAAGCTTATTAGTTAAATAGGCTAGGCTGAGTTAGGCTTTAAAAAGATTAGGTCGTAGCCCCTACTGAACAGTTTGGCCTATTTCCATCCCCAAATAGAGGTCTCATTTAAAAAATTAGCAGACATGGTATGCATAAATATGTGTTGGGAATATGCACTTCAAAAAATTTCAAGGAGAACATTTTTAGAAACCCCAATGTCTTAGCTTTCAAACAAAATTGGTTAAACTTGATTTGGATCACAAATAAATGGGATATGCAAATTTTAATGAAGTTGTTTTAGAAACACATTTTTCTTTGCAATAGTAGCAAAAGTCTTCTTTTTGAACCACTTGAATATGCTTTTATTGACATGCATCCACATATTTCTATTCCTTATGATATAACCTTTCTATCAAGTTATCTTTTGTTCAATTTGGAAGTCATTTGTCCTGCCTTTGGTCAAAAACTCATAAGCTACCCAATGGAAAATTCTCCAGAAAAACATTTTCTTGTAATTGCATGCAACAACAACTTTCTCTCAATTTATGAAAAAAAAAAATATGTGTAAAACTTTTCCTAATCAATTTTTTATATTCTAGGTAATATTAGCTTTCTCACAAGCCATTAGAAGCTTGTTTTGGGCTTCAATTGCACCTTCAGAAAACCAAACTAAGTAAGTACTCCTTTCTTACAATCCTGACTAGACCATATCTGTATAATTGAGTACTTAGAATAATTTGAGCATGAATATTTACATGCATGCACATTTTTTGAATCCTTAATGACTTAACTTTCAAACAAAATTGGTTTAACTTAATTTGGATATTGATTCATCAACTTACCCTTCAATCATGTAAGTGCTTTGGTTTTAGACTTTGTTGTAGCACAACAATTTTACCCTTGTTCTTTGGAAAACTATGAGTCCCCTAACTGCATGGTAGCTAATTAAAATTATTTCTTGTCGTGTTAGCTTTAGAAAGATCTATCTTAATCTCAATTTGGACACTGTATCACTCAGTTGCACCTAACTTGGAACATGTTAGTACTTCACACGCTTTAGTCGAATTTGAAGTACTTGAGTTACAAGACCAGTGAACGAATGTAGTAATTGATCAAAATAATGAGAAATTAAATGTAGTAACTAGGTTAGCTAACCTAGGTCGTGTTCCTAAGGACCATTGGATCACGATTGAATATCGAACACTTTCTATGTATTATATTCAGAAACAGGCGGGAGTTTTCAAGTTGATTTAGTAGAATAGAAGTAAAAGTCAAATTGAATAAAATTTAAGTAAGTAATTGATCAATTCACTGATTAACAATTTAATCTATAGTTCCTCATTAGATTCAAATTATACTTCTCAATTATTAAACTTAGTCTCAATATGATTATTGCTGAATTAGCACTCTGAATTCAATGTTAAACCTAGATCAAACAATTAAGCAATTCTTGAAGGAAGATTAATATTTCAAGCATGGAATCACAGGAACTCTCTCTCAATTTAATTTAAATCTTATGAGATAAGCACTTAATAAAATTTGAATTACATGTAATCAAGAATCTCAAGCAAAATTCAATTAGAGATTCAATTAAACAATTAAACTTCAATCAATCAAAATTATGCACAGAATTAGGAGAAGAAGAGGAATATGTCAAAGAATTAGAACAATTCAAGAACAATACCTCAGATCTCTATGATTAGAATGTCAATTCAGCGAATTAATCTCAAGGTTTAGCCTTCCATTGTAATAGAATTCATAAATATAGAGAAAAGCATAACAAAAATGCAAAGACATGTAGAAGAAGAAGGATTAAGAAGTGAAAATCCTATGATTGAGCCTTGGAAATCATGCTCAACGCTCTCTCTACCCCTCCAAGAGTCTAAAAAGAAAAATAAAATGAGAAAAGGTCCTTTTAATTCTGAGTTTCTAGCTATTAATAAATTTTATGTATTTCTAGTATAATTATTTTTGGTGCCAAAAGTGATTACGTGCATGACTTCCTGCAGAACACGACTTTTGAACCTTTACTCTTAGCCCAAAGAGTAATCACACGTAGCATGATTTCCACATATAGGCTTACGCGTAGCTACTCTTGGCCCTGAAAGTAACCACGTGCAGCCCCTTCTCTTACAACACTCTCTAGAATACTCATTCTTGGCATTGAAAGTAGCCACACGCAGCATGATTCCCACAAATAAGCTTGCGCGTAACCACTCTTAGCTCTGAAAGTAACCACGTACATCAACATTCCTCCTAAAAGCCTCTAGAACATTCACTTTTTGCTCTGAAAGTGGTTACGCGCATGGGATTCTGAAAATTTAGGCACTGGAACATTTACTCTTGATGGCAAGGGTGATTGCATAATCACCACTCATCAATTTACTTCCAAAGTGATTGCTTTCACTCCTGAAAGTGATCACGCGCAATATGAGCTATATTAGGAAGCCTTCAAAGATCACTTTTGATGAGGAAAGTGATCATGTGCATTATGATCTATGATTTCACTTAATGTCTCTGGAAACATTACTTTTTGCACCAAAAGTACTTATGCTTCTCTCAATTGACCTCTTAGCCTATAGAATGAATACTTTCTAAACCAAAAGTAATTATTTTCTATTAGCAAATCAAAACTAACTTAAAATGCTTATAACTTCTAAGTTTAAAATCCAAAATTCACAAATGATATATCAAATTAAAGATCTATGAATCAACTTTCTATAGAAATATGAATCTCTTAAAAATTTTTACCTTAAGGAATAGATATTATAGAAATAATGAACAAAGATCAGAATATTCAAAATAATAAAATTAAAGAGATTTTTTCTAATAAAGCTCAATCAAAGAAGTTTGAATTAAAATAGCTAAAATTAATCAATTAAGCATAATTAGAAGCATATTGACTCACAGAAAAGCTTAAAGCATGGGCTAAAAATATTGCTCATCAACTAGTTGCAAGAATTGTTTGACAAAGATGATTGTTAGTCTCGTTAAGAGAGATGCAAGTACAAATCAAACGAGACTGGCAGTGTAGCGTCTTTTTTTCATTAAACTAAGTTACTTCCTAAGGTAAGGGGAGGGGGGAAACTTTCATATGACTTGGGTTAGGAGTTGAGAGAATGGATAGGAATATACTTGGTAAAACTGTGAATGTTGTATATCGTTGAAAGCTCTCGAGAATTCCTCACTTTCTTGAATTTATAGACATGTAATTGAATTGAGATTGATATGTTTACTTGTATTATTGTGGTGTACATATGTGTGTGAAATTATGTGATTGAATGCAAATTTAAGTAAAATTTCAGGGTAAGGTTTAGACTCTTAAACTTAATAAATACTAAAGAATTGGAAAATTATCTTTTATAACATAGTAAAAATTAGTTGAATGAACTAAGCTATAAATTGACATGTAAATTTTATCACATAGGAAAATCAAACCAAACTAGGATATAAACACCTAGGCACTTGGTTCTAGATAATTTAGAAAAAGATATGACCCCTTGATTAGACTATTGCTTTGGAAATCAATGAACTAGCTAGTCCCATGACTTTAAATCATGCTAAGTTTAATTACCTTAATTTACAACTTTAGTTAAAAACAAGCAATTGATAATAAGCAAGAAATTGGACAAGTTTAACATATACACCAATAATTGATGAAAAAGGAAATAGAAAATGAAGCATTGACTTAGACATCTAACACCTTAAAAAATACAATTGAATGTGATATGGAATAAGGACAAAATGACTTAGGTGTGTTTGAGAAAATACTAGACATATTAAGTATACTCATGGATTTAGAAAAAAAAAATCTAAAGTTCTCACATATATCAAAGTGTTTGATAAGAAAATTGAATGAATTGTTATAAGGAGACTTAGGCAAATCTAACGTAGGACACCTGTGAGAATAATATTCACCTATACTGCTGATGTTTGATGTCATTGTGAATTTGAATATCTGATTGTTTGCATATGCATAAGTATTACACGTATTATGACATTTGAATGTGAATTATAATGGGTGAATGATTTTCAAGTTTGGTTTAACACATGAATTTATGACTTATAGATAGTTGAAATTATGCATAAATGCATAGGCAGGTGGATTGAGGGTATCATTATTATTATGAGACCCTAAAGAAGTGTGTATGCATGAGTGAGAATGCTTTGAGAAAATTGGCATGTAAGTATAATTACATTATTGAGTCTAGCCACTTTCTTGTCTTAGACCTCAAATTCATAATCAAACCTTAATGATTGAATAACGAAAGCAAATGTTTGCAAAATTCAAACATCTTTTTAATCATGAGTAGTAAACTAACTAGGTGGATAAAATTAGGAATTTAAAGAAAGAGACAAGCTAATAAGTAACCCTTAGTGGATGTGTTTGAAGGCATTGGTATAAGTATATGTCAATTTATTGTAGAAATTATATAAATAGTTGAACATGAGATGTTGATCCTGGATTTAAGTCGATGCTTGAGTGCATTATGTGAAACAAGATGAGATATTGATCCCTGTTGCAACCATGCAGTCAAAATGGTACGGTAAAAAATATTTTTAAGAAATTCAGTAAAGTCGTCACCAAAGTTTATCAAGGAAAACTTCAAAAAAGCTTAAAATTGATATTTAAAACCAAAAATAGATTCAAGAGTCATTTACGTGTAAGAAAGGTATTAGCACCTTACAATGTCCATTTAAATAATAGTTACCTTAAATTAATTATGCAAATTTATTATAATTTTAAAAAGTATTTATTTAAACCCTTAAAAATAATTGTTGCTATTTTTAGTTTAAATAAGGAAAATTTATTTATTAAAATATTAAGTTATATCTTAGAAAAAATAAAAAATTTTAAAAAAACTGTTTTGACTCGACGAGTCTGATTCCTGCTCCTACGTATTATCGAGTTCAATGAAGAACTCTAAGTCACTAGTTCTATGAAAAAATTATAGAAATTTATAAGGTTTTAAAAGAGCTTGTTTTGAAAATAATTTTATTATTTTTTTAAAAAATAAAATAAGAATTATTTATATATTTTAGGATATAAGATAGCGCAGCTATATATGTTACCCTACGATAAACAATACGGTACGATAAACAATACGGAAGGCAAAGAAAAATCACACATCCATATTGTAAGTCGTTATAAAAACTGTGGTAATTAAAATCAAATATCTTAATTTACAAAAAAATTATTTTTAATATATAATTTAATTCAAAAATTTTGATATTTGAAGAAATTTAGGATAGCGTAAGTTATAAATAAATATCTCATGACTTATTTATCGATCGAATAGCACATCTATGTCACAAAATATTATATAATAAAATGGAGAAGTATACTTAAATAATCGAATGTTTGATTATTTAATTTATCAAATTTGGGAACATGATTTAAAATTTTTATATATGAAATTAATTGTATTTAATCAAAAATATTTAAATATAATAGATTAATATATTTAAATTGATTAGTAAAGATAGAAGTTTAATTAAGGAAAGTTAAAAAATATTTTTAACAAGTTTGTATTACACAAGACCAAGATAATATTGGTATACGAAGGTATCAACAATTAAAAACGTACAAAGATAGAGATGTTACACAATAACGTTACAGACTACTGAATTAAATTAATTAATAAATTAATTTCTTAATTATTAATTGATTATGAGCAAAAAAATTTAAAAGAAATGTTTAAATTAATCAATTCATAAATTAGTGTATCAACGAGATCATTATTATCATTATGTGTTTATACTTTATTCTATGATCATTTTCTCCTTTTCCTTTTTTTTTTGGCAAACTTTTTTTCTCTATTTTATCTAGAGCTCTCTCTTCTCTATTATTTCATTTTTTGCTCTCCCTTTCTCTCTCTCGTTGCTATCCTCCATCTCCCTCCCGTTCCCTCTCTTTTCATACATATTATTCTTATTTTGTGTAATTTCAATTCTAGCTAGATGTTTGCAGGCGGCGAGAGCTTTCTTGTTCCTTCTTTCATGGAGAGTACTTTTCTTTTTGCATTATTTAATTGAAATAAGAGAAAAAAATGTATTCACAATCCTGATTTGAATTGGCACCTTTGTGCGTGATATGGAGATTAAGATTCAAAGAGAAATGAACTGTTCAGATGACAATGAGTGGATGCCTCTCCTCGTTGAATGATGTCGCAAGGTTATTTTATAACTGTTGTTGGTGAAAGATAGCGAGGACCTCAACGTCTAGAGATTTAATGGAGTTTGGTAACTTACCAATAACCTTATGAGTGTCCTTGGCTCCAAAACTCTAGTTGAGAGTTTCCATGCGATACTCCTTTTATCCTAACCTTCTCCTAAAACTTATCATGTTGGTTGAACTAGATCAGTCACTGAAGGTTTGAGTTCCCACCTTACATATGTAATATTTGGTTGGCTAGTGAAACTTTCAACAACTTTCGATGATAGGAATGAATCCAAAAGTCATCATAGGCAAAAGTCTCATGCATCTTGCATTGAATTGGAAATGTATGAGGTGCGAGCTTATGAATGCATGAATGAAACTTATTATATTATATTGACTAAGTTGAATTTTAAGAATATCAAGGTTTTATATAAATTTATGCTTTATTCTATTTATTTCTTTCATTCCTTTCAAGTCCTAACTGCTTTTATGAGTATTTAAAAAGTCTCGTCCCTCTCTTTAGTTCTTATTTTACAAATCTTTGATGTTGTATCCAGAGGCATAGGTACACTTGAGGATTACAATAAGATTTCATTAGTACGATTGCTACATTCAGAAATATAGTTTTGTCGTCAAATCATGGTTGCACAAAGAGATTCCTACACACATATGGAATTCCATAGGTTTTATTAGGTAATTAGAGTTAATGGCTAAATAATTCTTCGATGTTAGATTTTACTAAATTTATATGATACTAATTAAGTAATTAACATTTACCTTGTGAACTAATATGAATGAGACACATTAGATTCTTAGAATAGAAGAAATGAAATGGTATAAAGTGGTATAACACTTTATGCTTTATCTGATTGTTAAGTTAATCTAGGACTATTAACGAAGAAAGTTTGACAAGTTGCTTGTAATTGAAAATATATTTACTTAATTAAACTATACATATAACAGACTCATAAACTAGAAATAACTTATAAAAAAATAAAGTTTTAAGAAGTTTTTTCATTTATTTTCTATAAAATTTGAAAAGATAAATTATTTTTTATTTATGAAAAAAGTTATATTCATTTTTTATACTAATTTTTTTCTATAAAAACTTCTCTAAAGTTCACCAAAATTATGTTTAAGTAACTTATTGAAATAAGTTAAAAACATCTTAGATAAGTAATAAGTATTTTTTATAAGTTATTTATAAACTCTTTTAAACAACTTCATATATAAGTTTTATTTTTATATTTTTATTTCTTTGTTTATTTTCATTATTCATTTATTTTTTGTTTTGAATTGTTTTATCTATTGAAGTATATTTTATTTTGTAAATTTGTATTTATTGTTACACTAACTCCAAGCATTAAACCTTTTTATATATTTATTCTTCTTTAGTATTCTTGTAAAAATAAAAACTAAATGTTTAGAACATGTTTGCCTTTTTAAAAAAACAGTTTTTTATTTTGAAAAATAAAATTTGAAAGTACATTAAGAAAACATCAAAAGAAATGATTGCATCGAGTTTTCATACTTTTAAATTGATTTATTAAAAATTCCCTTGTTTAGTAACTGCCAATATAAATATCATCTATTAAAATAAACAATAAGAATGAGTTATTGTAAAGTGAACAATGTTTTTACTAATAACATTGTTATTGTTATATAATTTTTATTCTTTTAATACAATTAATAATATTATGCCTTTTTTTTATTAAATTTATCTCTTTTAAATGAGGAAATGTAGATTTTTTTTATTTAAAAAGGAGTTAAATTTGTAAATTATTTAAATTTAATAAAAATATACTTCTATTTTTTTTATAATTTTGCACACATTTTTATTTTTAAGTTTAAACAATAAAGTATTATTTTATCACTTTATTCATAAAGTCAAGAGTGTTATAAGAATCAATATGATATTTTAACAAATCTCTAATGTAGTAAGAAGTTGAACATGCTCTCTAAAGTTAACATGACAATGTGATAGGTTACACTCAAAGTTAAAGCTAAACATGTTGGAGCTTCGTAATATAATGCTTAAGATTAAAAAAAAAAGGATGAAGAGAGAATTTAATATGTAATTGAACTAAGGCAAAACTTAGGGGTATGAAAGTGGCTTAACTCGCTTAGCTTACTAAAATTAGTAGGCTAGGCTGAATATTTTGTACCCACTTAGCCAATCTTGTTTTACTCTATCAAAATGGAGACTGTGATGAATTATTCTGTTGGGCCTATTTTTAATTTTAAAAAAATAAAATATATTTTATTAGTTTTTATTATTTTTATAATTTTTTATTTTGATGTTAAGTTTAGGTAGACTGTCCCATGAACCCGTTGACCCATCAACTTTTTTTATTTTATTTTTTGGTCTTTGACAGACTGATCCATTAGTGTGTTAGTCCACCCTTAAATAAGTTAAAGATCTAAAACTTGACATATTTTCTAAAATGAAACAAGGCGAGCTAGCCTATTTTATGGTGGGCTTTTGGCGAGGTGAGCTAACTGCTTTGACATCTTAGTAAAACTACTAAAAAAGAGCAAGTATATGAAGAGTTACGACAATCGTTTTGTTTGAACTAAAACTAGGGTTACTTTTGAACCAAACAAGAAAAATAAACATAATAAACATAATCAATTGTTCTTAAGGCATGTTTCCAAGAGTAACAAAATGATAACATCTCACTAATTTTAAATTTTTAAAATTGTTAATATTAAAAAAATATCTTTTTCTTTATATCACGTATATGCCCATTACGTTGCCTTACGATACAAATGTGTTTTTAAACGTAGGGTGTGTTTGGGTGCAGAGCATAAGACCTTCTAAGATTTTATCTATTAGCTTAAGTATTTTTACAACTTAAAGTATTGTTTAGATAATTTGTTGAAATAACTTATGTAAAAGTTCTAAAAGTTAGGATGAGAAAGGTTTTTAAGAAAAGTGCTTTTGGATTGTAAGTTTTTAGGAAGTCACCCCTAGAAAGAAACTAGACAAAAATAAGCTATCAAATTTTTAAAATTTTGATCTATGACCATTTTGAAAAATACAGAAGCCTGGATTTAAGAGTTCTCTATAGTTAAAGTGTTGATGAAGTTATATTTAAGCTAATATTTTATTTTATTTTAATATAGTTTTGGAATTAATTTATTAATATTATTAAAAAATTGTAAATTAAGTTTAAGTGTTATTTTTATTCAAATTATTAAATTATAATTTTAAAAAAGTTATTATAAATTTAATTAATTTATGCTTTTTCTACTTTACAGGACAAACTAAAATAAAAATATCTTAAAAAAAGAATAAATTACAAAATCTAAAAGTTTGACGGAAGAATGCAAATTGAAACAAATATATTCTCTTATAATAGTTTGTACTTAAACTGAAATAACTAATACTAGCATAATTATTTTCAACTTGTATATGTAAAAAGGACTTATTTTTATTTTGATATGTTTCTATTGGCATATGTTTTTAAAATTTTTTATTATTTAAAACATAAAAAGTTTATAATTTAATTACAATATCTTGTCAATGTAATTCTTTTTACTATCATTCAGTTATGAATTGCTATATAATCTAAAAATCATGATCGTTATGTATAATCATTTTAAAAGTCATATTTAAGATATGTTTTAATTAATTGAAAGCAAAAAAATTTACACCGATAATATATTAAAATTCAACAAAAATAATAATATTATATATAACATCATATAAAATTATCTCTATCTACATTTAACTTTTTTGTGTGTATATGCATATAAGGATATGCTCCAAAATCAAGTAAAAATATTTAGTTGTTTAATTAAAATTTGAGTTCAGAAAAACATATTTCAACTTCTTTTTCACCGCAACACATTATTTAACCGGTAGTAAAATTTGGCATTTTGTCTGGGCTAAGTGTTGCGGTGTTCGTTTGATTAAAGATTTGGTTCCAGTAAAATTTTAATTCCTGTGGTCCATTCTCTGGAAAAGCTGTGATCTTATACTAAGAAAAACTCATTAAGGGTACTTTCGTCCCCACAATTGTAAAACTATAAACTTGAAAAGAAAGAAAACCACGTGGCAGCTTAAAAAGTATAATAATACTTTTTTTAATCCAAATGAAGCTTTCAACTGAATACATCAATTATTAATTAAGCATTTTGCTTTTTTGATTATCTTACATGGGTAATCATTGCATGTTAACAATATGAAGTACAAGGTTAACTTCTTTGGGCAAGACTTGAAGTCAAATACAAGGATTCCTCGTTTATAGGTGATTTCTATGTAAGTTGTCACAAAAATAATAGATTTACACTAATCTTAATATAAAATCTTCCTCCCATCTTAAACTTGTTAACTTAAATAAATACAATGAACCAAACAAAACCAACACTTGCCGCCTCATTGAACCAACCTAATATGGAAAGGTGGCAGAATAAGTAATCAGCACTGCCCCCATTACTCTCCATTAATTAATTAACCACACCATCCGCTTGCCTTCTAAGCATAGACAAAGAAAAGATTATGGTAATAATAATAATAATAATAATAATAATAATAATAATAATAATAATAATAATAATAATAATAATAATAAAATAATAAACACCACAATTGACAATTTGCATTTACAAATGTCATCTAATATTCCAAAATAAGGTAATTCTACTCCTCCTACCCTTGGGTGGATATTATCATTTCTATTTGAATAATTTTAGTTTGAAATACTATTTTTTTCATATCATGTAATCGTAACAATAAAAACATTTTACATCAATAACACTTGAATAAAAAAAAAAATAAACACATAAAAGTAAGAACTCCCTCTAATATATATCCTACTCTCCTGGTTGTTCCTTTTTATGCCAAAAGAAAATGATTGGAACTCTAATTAGATTAGAAGATAAGACCACATAAGCAAATAGCATGGACTAATGATCTTTTTACATTTTCTTCCTTTGGAGATAACTTAGCTAGGACCACTTACACCCAAACACGATAAACCATTAAAGAAATTAATAGGAAGATTAGATTTACAAGTATGCTCGTGCAATGTTTCACCAGACGAATCAATAGCATTATCTCCGAGATAAAAAAATCCTGTAAAAGTAGGAGATCTCCATAAATGAATAAGGACAAAATTGAAGATAGCTTCCACCCCAGAATTGATAAAGCTCGTGTGTGTTGGACAAATAAGTATGGGCATTTTGGGAGGTGGATGTCTCAAAGAAAGTAGATGAATAATTAATATCAACCTTTCAAAGTTAAATATCATAAAAATGTATAGACCTTTACTTAAAAATAAAATAAAATCGTGACTGTAATAAGACCCATCAGCTGAAGAAGGTGAAACATGTCCGGATGATACTAATTTCAGAGTCTATGAACATAAATAAACATAATATAATATGACATTTTAATAGAAACTAAGACAACTGGATTTTCCTATAGCCTTAGCTGATTAAAAAAGAAAAACCAAAAACATGGTAATAAACAAAAATGATTACTGATCATGGCCCCCAAATTTCGACCAGCTTCATTCCCATCTATCTAACATCCTTGACAAAGGAAAATTAATCTAAGCCGACAAGCCATTAAGAGAGACATGAACATTGTCACAGCTATCATCTTCATTCATGTGAATGTCATTGTTATTGCTATTTGGGTTGTAGGGGTTGTTGATATCACTATCAAATCCTCCTCCTCCACCACCAGCACCACCCCCACAAACGGCATTGCCATCATCATGATCCCCATTGATCTTTTCAGTTTGAAGAGTATTTCCCACTTCCGATCTCTTCCTAAAAGTGTTCTTGTTGTTGTGCATCCATACCTTGAAGATCCCTCTAGAGACCCCAATGTCATTGCAGAATTCCTGGACCAACCCATCATCCCCCTTTTGCATTCTCCACCCCAATTTCTCAGAAAAACTATACATCTTCTCCTTCTGCTCCTTGCTGAACTTAGTTCTATACCTCTTCTTCCCACTTGGGTTCTCACTCTTCACATTCGAAAAGCTGAGACTTTTATGATGGTGATGATCATCAGAAGAGGGTGCAGAATAGGCAGTGCCAAGGGCTAAGAGCATGTGGGGTGCTGAAGTGTGGTATGAAGGTGGCAAGTGTGAGAGTGGTGGTGGTGAAGGGCTTGACATTGGGCTTGGACTATGGCTCGGGCTTGAACTCAGGCTTGGACTTGTGCTTTGGCTTATGGCTCGGTGAGGTAGCGGGGGTGGAGCTGAAGGGGCGTAGATGCAGTTGAGAAAGGTGGGGTTGTTGTTGCTGTTGTTATTGTTGTTGGTGGTGGTATTGTTGTGTTCTTGAGGGTCACGGCGGTGGAAGTTGCGGTGGCAGCCACATGCTGCACATTTGAGAGATCGTGGATCAGTGAGGTTGGTGGAGGAAGAAGGCATGAACTCACCACAACCGTCAAGCGCATGGCCACCAATGGTGGCAGCATGGTTTTTGAGGCATTCTTTGTAAGAAACCACCATGGGGGGTGGTTGTATCGGTGGGGCAGTGATTGTCGAGTGGCGCTTTAGTGTGCCGTTGGTGAAAGATTGAGACTTTGAGGTTTGAGCGTTGGTGGGTTGGGTTGTTGGTGTGGGTTTAGTATCTGCATCTAAGGTGTGGGTAGTACTGCTGTTTGTTAAGTCCATGTCTGTCTCTTCAAGGGTGATAATAATATAACAGGAAGGACAGAGAAAAGAGAGAGAGAGAAAAGGGAAATTAGGGTTTTTGTCAAGTTTAAAGCATTCTTCTAAGGGGGAATTGTAGGCCTGGATGGGGAAAGGAAACAAAACAAAACAAAACAAAGATAAAACAAGGGAAAGGGGTTAATGGTTTGGAAGAAAGAGGGTGATGATGATGCAGGTAGAAACGGTGATGATGATGGTTATAATGAGAAGTGATGACAAAATCTGAGGTTTAAATGGGGTTGTGAGAAGATAGAGGGATACAGCAATACAATAGGGCCCAAAATCTCAACCACTAATGATTTGAGAAGAGAATACAAACAAAACCATGAAAAAAAAAAAAAACAAGAATTACTGTATAGTGTTTGGGAAAAGGGGTGTAAGTTTACCAGGATGAAAAAGTTATTGGGATGAGATATTACAATAGTAACTAGTAGTAGTAATAGATGCTTTTAAAATATTGAATGATATCGTAAATTGCATCATAATTAGAAATAATAAAAATTTGTGCAGATTGTGTAAGTGTAACACATTTGGGTTTAATATATTTGTGTGTGTGTGGTTTAACAATCACGTGTTAGTTGGGGGTAATAAATTTGTCTGAAAATATTAGGCAAGAATATATTCGTTGAGGTCACTGATTCACACAAGAGTCAGTGTCTCCTGCAGATGAGTCTTAAAGGGTGGTACGTACGTGGCTATTGTCCAGGTGGTGATAACTTGTTGCATAGTACCAAAGGACATTTCAGCCACAGCTGGGCCAGCTCATTCCCCTGCCAATGCAAACACATCCATTCTGGTTTTCATTTCTTTCTCTCATAAACTTACCACTTTGCTGCTCCTTCCCAACAAAAGCTTACCTCATATTTTCAAATGCTCACGCAAAAACCGTTTCACTTGGTATACTTCAGACACATTCCGACCATAGAAGAATGTATTTTTGAATTTTCAATTTAATTAAGGTTTAGTTGAAAATTATTGGTATAAAAACCAAATTATGCTCATTTTTAATGAAATTGGATGAAATTACCTAATCTACATTTGTTTTAAAGATTAAATTTACGGGTCTTATTTTTCTGGTACGCGTAATATAGACCAGGAATTACAGTTTAGTGATTTCCTCACCTACAAGACATATCTATCTATCTATATACACAAGCTGTAAACAATAAGTCAAGAACCCAGTAACACCAAATTAAATTTATGTCTAAATAAATTAATTTATAAAATAATAACTAAATTTTAATAATTTTAAAAAAATAAAACTAATTTATTAAATAAAATCTCATTCAAACATACACTAAGAAAGAAAAAAGAAAGAAAGAAAGGAAAAAGGAGACAAAAAAAACATGCTCTCATGCATATCGTCCACTATGTAAACCAAGGTCATGCGATCTGCATCTCTTTGCCAAATGATGGAGCACTAGTGAATTAGGACCTCACTTCTTCATCAATTGGGCATTTTCCTCACTCTTCTTTTGGCCGACAATGTGTAGAGGCGAAAAGGACTTGTTTGGAAATGTACCCACTTTTAATTCTGAAGAGCACACTATCTTACAATGCTCAGCTTTTGTCATAGCTCTCAGTTACGAAACCTTAACAAAAACTAATAGAAGGTCTTACATTTCGTTTATTTTCTAACAAACTCCTTAACACCTTAATTGCATAGGATGAGGAGCTTAAAGTGGCTTCAACAAGCTTTCGTGGATGGGTTAGTCTCTTTGGCTTCCCCATGTATTGATAAACTCATTAATTCAATACAAATCACAAAAATTATTTTTTATCGTACTAAATTAAATTTTAAAAATCAATATAATTTAATTAAACTAAATTTATGTTAATATATATAATTTTATTTACAAAAGTGAAATATCTGGTTTTCTTTCACAAATTCACTACCAAAGCTCTTTCTGCTGCTGCTATTATTATTATTATTATTATTATTATTATTATTATTAACTGATCTACTTGATTTAATAATTGAATTTATTTCAAAATTTTGTTTAAATTAATTTAAACCGAAATATAATATATTTTTATGATTAGATTGAATGACATTTTACTTAAAAGCTTATTTCAAATACAGTGGTCGTGAACAAAATCAACTTTAGGGCAACTAGTATTTTTAATTTTAAACTTTATAATAAATAAAAATATTTTAAAAAGAAGTGAAGGTTTTAATTCTTCAATAGATAACAAATTGTTTTATATGTGAAACTTATAAAACATTTATATTTACAATTTAAAAGTAATTTTAATTTATAATCCAAGCAAACATAAATTAATTATTTTAAAAGTGTTTGTTTTAATGTCTGTTTTAGTAGTTGATGATCCGCAAATTTAAGTTGGAATAAAAGGAAATTTTATTACTTCCGTGTGACATGTTAGGGAATTATGTCAAAAATAATATTGACCACACGGTTCACTTCGTATCATTTGTATCATTTCTATTTAAGTGTCCGGGTAGTACTTTTTTTCCCATTTGCAGCCATTTCTATATAAAAGAAACACACAAAGAAACAAAAAAAAATCTTTGAAAATCGCCTCTTCCTCTAGAAGTGGGATTAGGTTGTTTCAATCTGTATTTTTTTTCTTCTATTAAATTATCATGTTAGGAGAACCGAGCTGCATATCAGATGGCACATTTTGAACCCTAGGCAATCTCCCATAAAAGAATTTTAAAGTCTGGCTTCTAGTGAACTTATTTGCCTCTAAAAAGTTGATAATTGGTTTCTAAATTCTAATATTAAAGTTTGTCAATATATAATTCATAAGAATTTTGAGTTACATAGAATATTAAATTTATTTATATGATTTAGTCGTAATCTATTAATAAAGATTTTTCTAATATTGAAATCCCTCCTTTGCCTACAACTCAATTCATAAGCCAAGTTCAACATAATCTTCACGAAATGATCGGTCGGTGCAGTGCGCCATACTTGTCACAAGTTTGATTTTGTCATCATTATTATAGGGAGGAACAAGAGGCATTCATTTAATTAATAGCCGTCTCCTGATGACATGTAACAGTAATGCTCCTTAGAGTAAGAACCCCCTTTTCCTAAGTCCAAAAACTATGCAACATATATATCCTGCCAAAATACCAAGTCTAGCCACAAATCTTAGTTAGTCATGTGTGAAGGCTACACTAGAAATGTTAATAGAACAAAGGAAAATAATTGTGAAAGATTTCCCTGTTACATTAAACTTATGCACAATGACTATGAGAGGAAAAAGATAGATAATATAAGTTGGTGTGTTAAATTAAATTAAGGAATTGGTAATCGTGTCTTGTGTTACGGAGAAGAAACACTAGAAGCCTTCATGCTGATTGGAGGGTCTAAAACAGTACACAGGGAGCCTGGGGCACCAAGGTTTTTCATGATTAATTGGAAGAAATATTGGTAGTACCATAAAAAATGTTTGTCAAAACCATCACTGTGATTTCATTTATTGGACTTTGCTGTTCATAGTATTCCGTTTATTTGACATTATCGAGGATTTCTTCTTTCTGGATCATAATTGAATATTGTTTTAAACAAATGTGAAATAAGCAGAACTGTCAAGATGTTGTCAATAACAGGCCTTTTACCTTTAGGGTGTGTTTGAACATTTAAGAGACAATTGTTCTGAGAAAAAAATTAGGAGAACAGATATTTTTTAATTTTAAATTAAGATAAATTATACATTATTATGATAAAAATTATACAATTAATATATTAAATTTATATTAATATATCAGTTTATATCTTTTATTTTAAAAATAATATTAATTTTAAATTTATTTATTTAAAATAAAAATTTACCTATCTCTTCTTTGTAATTACTTTGATAACTGAAAGATTAGAGAATTCTGAATAACAAGACAGAGAAAAATGATAGTTGCTTGATACAAACTTTTTATTTTGACATTACAGTAAGAATTATTTAAAGTAGATAATAACATTGTTTTGACATTACGTGTTTAGATCTTAGAGCATTTTAATATCATTTAAGATTTGAGTTGTGTTTGTTTAGAGCAGATTATCTTATATTCTAATTTATATCTTATAGTGCTTAGTTATATTATTTTTTGAAATTTAAAATCTCTTGTGGTAAGTGCTATATGACTAACCTTTCAGCTTTAATCAAATTATTTTGACCAAAAACAAAAGCTATTGTTGTGCATTTAAGGGTTGGAATCAATTAAGTTTTTTCTTTTCTTTTAAATGGATATTCCCATCGTTTCACTTCCTTGTGGCCACCACCTTCAAGCACAAAGCCCACTTTAGGCATATAACACAAGTCGCATGCATATGTAGTAGCCTAGGTTGTTGGGCAGAGTTACTATCCTCAAGACATTGAATCCTATGCTACAAGGTCTAATTATAGAATGTCACTGCAAACATTTTGGATTGCAAATGACTCAAGTTTAGAGACAAACATTCCAAAATGTTATTTATAAGAAAAATATAGCGAAAATGTAACACTCAAATGGACAAGAAAAAAAAGAAGAGAATAGATGCAAAACTTATAAATTTGCCTTTGTGCTACATGATTTTACAAATAATTTTGTACTAAATTAAAAGGAATCATTAATTATTATCTACCATGGTTATTAAAACCAAACTAAATTGGCCGGTTTGAACAAAAAATGGGTTAATGAATTTCAGCTACCCAACCATTTAATGAAGTAAAAATATTTCAAAAACCAATCAAATCAGTTAAAATCAAATAAAAATCACTGCACATAATTGCAAATCATTTTGAACTAATTACTTCGTAAAACTTATTATTTTTCTGTTTTTTTTATTTATAAACACTCATATATAATATCTATTTATAAATTATTATTATTATTCAATAATTTGTTACAATTCTTTTGTCTTATAAAATATGTAATATGATATTTAATTTATTCTATTTTAAAATTTTATTTAACTTAATTTTTATAATTTTATATTAATTTTTTTACTTATTATATTATATAATATTTAAAACATGTATTTCATTATTATCAATTTAACCATAATTTAATTATAATTAAAATAATAAATTATGAATTAATACTTTTACTAATTTAATTATTGATCCAATTTTAAAAATATTATTATCCACTTATGTATCACTCTAAGAAAATTAATCATTCACCATTAACAACCGATTGTAAAACTGATATGGCAATGTGTAGAATGAAACTTAATACAAATGTTATTACCTTTATTTTTATGTTTTCTTAGTATTTTATTTTCTTTAAATAGGGTTCAGGATGAATAAAGTTTTCAATAAATACTTATAAAAATAAAAAAAAAAATAATAAAATGAATTAAACTTCTTATAAGTTAAAATAAAATTATGTTTTTATATATTTTAGAAACTTTTTCATTTAAATTATCTAAAATTTAAAGAAATAAGTAGTTTTTAACTTACGTAAAAATTTTAATTCGTTGTTATACTAATTTTTTTTTACAAGGACTTTTTTTAAAATTTATCCGGTAGCATATAACGTGCTTTTATTCTTGTAATTTTGTTTCTTAAAAGTCAAAACAAACATGCCCCTAGTGTTTTTCTTTTCAGAGTTAAAAGTGATTCCTTTTAGTCTTCTAAAATAATTCAAGATTGTAGGATAGTCATGGTATAATCAAAAGATTGATGGGAATATATTGAATTGGATTTTTTTTCAAGAATCTTATGCTTTTCAGTCAGAAGATTTTCTCAAGTAGGATGAGAATTCCACACTTGCTCCTAAAGAAACTATCAATTATAAATCAAAGAATATTTTGTTATTTGTCCAAGTAATTATGATCAGTAACTTTTAACATCAGTAAGAAGCTAAACTTTTTTATGATGGCAAATTGAGAGCTCTTTTAGGTTCACGCATGATTTTGGGCGAATAAGAACAGCTGCTTATAAAAGTAAGTTTGGTCATAATAAACTAAAATACAAATTGGAAATCTTAATTAGGGGCCACCCTCATTGCATATCAAGCAGTTTTGATGTTTCACCACGTGTTGTATAACCGTTGCAATGAAATCCGGCCATAAGCATGCATACAACGAAGTGCTAATTTCAAGGGATTTCTTTTCTTTACCTTTTAACTTTTAAAATTATTAAAAATATAATTTTTAAATAATGAATATAAAAAGTATTATTACTTTTTTATTTTTAATAATAATTTTTTATTATTGACTAGTTAAACTTAAGAACTAAAGATATTAAAATCGTTGTCTTTTAGTGTGAAACACGTGGTACGTAAAACCCCCTAAGTTATGATCGATCAATAAATTTATTACATATAAGTTAAATTTGAAGTCATTTTTTTTTTGCTAGAAAGATAATAAGTACTTTAACTGATTGCTTTATAATTTTTTTTATTTGAAATTGAAATAAATATGAATGAAAATCACAATAGATATACATTTAACAGTATTTTTAATAAAAAAAATTCTTAATTAATACCTTACAACATTAACAACCAAATCATATGTTAGTATAAAGTTAAGTGAAGTTTCTTAATAAGTATCGTAAATATATTAATTAGCATTTTTCTTATATTTATATTAAGATGTATCTTGTGGGTCAGGCGGGGAAATCTAGGCCTTGTTTTTAAGATATAAATAGGGTAGGAAAAAAAAAAGATAGAGTGAAACTGAAAAATTTTATTCATTTGATGCATTATAAAAGTGAAGAGATATTTTTTGTTTGTTTGTTTGCGATTTATAGAATTTTTTTTAGAGATTTTTTTTTATCTTTTTCGTGAAAGGTCTGTATAAAAAATAAGGTATTTCTTATTTTAATGTTTCATTTCTTCTTTCGTATAGGTAAAAAAATTTAATGTTTTTAAGTATATTTGTTTAGTTTTTACTCAATATTTCTTCCATCCGAACAAATAATAAGATTATTATTATTTTCATTTATATATATATATATATATATTTAAACAATGCATATTTTCACTTCTCTTTATTAATCTTTTTATCTAATTTTTTCTTTCTTATTTTTCTTTATCAACCAAACAAAGAGGGAAAATACTCATGGGAATTATATCCTGTTAATATCCATATTCATTCTGTCAAGATGAATATGTTTGTTCTCAATTTCAGCAATGCTAATAGACCAGAGAGCTATTTATCACCAAAAAATATTTAACGATTATCAAAAGATATAGAGTATGCTTCATCTAATGTCGATTAATGGTCACATAACAATTAGTGCTCATTAACATTAATTCAAACTTCCTCTACAAAATAATCCCCAATCAGTGATAATACGCGAACAATATTTATCTGTCTTTATACATGCAATTTATATTACGTTACTATTGAATCGTCTGATGAAGAATTTCATCATTAATTTTATTATTTGAATACCAAAAGTCAATACTATACATAACTTATATCTATATTTTTCACTCATTTTTATTTTTTTTTAAACAAGAATATAAAAGTATACCAAAGAATAACTTTTATTGTCTAACTTGATTGTTCAAAAGACATTACTTTTCTTTATCATAGTGGTATGTCAATGTCTTTTTAATCATAATCATATGGTGATTAATCTTCTCTTTCTCTCTCAGCCTAGCTACTCCTCTATCATGCATGCTACACTAGACTCCAAGAAAACAGAAATGCATGCTTTCATGGGTGGGCTTGGGCTAGTGATATACGCTCTAGGCATTGATAAGACGTTAAGATTAAGGCGTGCCTAATTTGCTTGGATTACTGAAGGGTGAAGAGAAGGATAGCTAATTGGCAATCTAATCACCTACCAGATGAGTACTGATTTTATTGTATGGTGTGAGGCTGAGAGCACTCTAGGCCATAAAATTCGGCTTTTTCATGGCTCTCGTGGTCAAAAAACTCCTCAATGAAAGAAGCAGTACTCTGACAATTTTGTCATCATCAATGGGGCATGCGTGTTGTGACACAAAGTACTAGACACAGACATCACAATTTGACCCAACGATTTTTCCTCAACATATAGCTAACTTGTGCACTTATATTTTCCCCTCTTATCAATCTTATGCCCCAAAAATGGGAAAATTGAAGCATGAAACTTTAGCAAGAGATCAAGTCTCTTGGTTCCATGGATGAAGGGTACAATTGTTTAGCTAAATTTGCATATGTAGGGAGAAAAGAGAAAATGGTAAAGGAGACAACCAACGTTTATTTAGTGCAATAATTGAAGTTATGGTTAGGGTTAAAAGAAAAAAAATAGTAAAGGAGACAACTAACATGGCTTTAGTCCAATAATTGAAGTTATGGTAAGGGAAGCATGCCGTTACCATATACTGCCAAGTCTTCACATTTGTTAGGGACTCGGTGACATAGCCCAAATGCAATACTTTGAAGCATGCATTGATTGGAAGGGAGAGAGGGGGGTGCACCATGCTTTTCATTAACCGAACCTGATTCCTTGGGTCAAATGCATCCAATTTAAGGATTGTGGACCCAAAATTAACACACCCATTGCCTTATTCTTTTAAAAATAAACAAATAATTTGAAGAGATAATGTGCAGCAAAGTAAATTAGAAATGTGGGTGGATCAGCATCCACCTAAAGCCATTTATCATTTTTCGTAGAATATTTTACAGATGTAGATAAGAACAAGGGTCGGGAAAATCAAAAATATCTTCTGACAAAAGCCATTTTTAACTTTTAATAAAAGATAAGATTTACCCGGTTATTATTGAGTACACGATGCTGCATAATCTCATACTTTGTTTTGGATACATCACTATGATTCTTTTGTTTAAAATAACCTTTTTTTAACTACATGACCCAGGTCAACTGCCAATTGTGTACTTCTAAATTTATACTTAAACATGATTTCTCCTGTTATTATGTTACTGTAACAATGGAATATACAAGATGATTGTTATGTATCTCAAATTTTATAAAATAATACATTTAATAAATTTTATTAATTTCATTATTAGATTGAAAGTCATTATATAATAATTTAAGTTTGTAAAATTTAAATAATTTAAATTTTTTATCGTATCATTTTATTACATATAATTAAATATTTGTTATAAAATTATATAGTATAAATATCTAATTTTTAAAAATTTATAATATATGATTATGAAGATAATATTAGATAATTTAATAATATATTAAAACATTTAAATTTAATAGAAAGTTATAAAAATATTAATTCTCAAAATTTGACGTTTAATATCAGTTAATCCCGTTTCTATATATGATAGGATGAGATAACCGGGGATGCTTTTCTTTCAAATAATATGCCCTTTTTAAGATATATATGTCAACGTTTTATTGACCATTAATTGACATAAAGTCAATCGGGTAAAATCACCGAATGTCGATACCAAGTATTAGGCTTAGCTTCAATATGGTGATTAAAAATATATTTCCAAATCAATATTATATTAATTAATTTAAATAAACTAATTTATGAATTTCCTTGCACATCTTCTTTTGTTTATTTGTTTTGGTGGAGCAACAAGAGAACTTTTGATGTAAAAAAATGCAAACATTGATAATTTAGATTCATTAGCGTGAGAATATTGTCATCTGAATTCAGATTTGATAATTTAACCTGTTTCTGATCTGAGTTGATTTAAAAAAAATAATGTTTTTTAATAGTTTAAATAACAAACTAGACATTCAATTTAACATCTTCAAACGTGTTCATATTAAGTATATAATTAAGGGTGAAAATAAGGAAAGTGTTATCCTAAATAAGCTTAGATAATATTTTAACTTTAAGACTTAAGTATAATATATTTATTTAATATATATTTTAAAATATATATTTAATTTTTACAATTGATATTCATTTATGAATTGATTTTTATAATTAAAAAAATATTTTATTTCTTATATAAATTTTTTATTACATATTAATTTGAATTGTTATAACAACATTAATGATAGAGACTGAAATATAACAAAATGTTTATATAATATTTAAGCTTAAAGACTATTCATAAACAAATGTTAAGTTTAAAAATTAAATATATATTTTAATAAAAAAAACTGATAAAACTTATTAAAAAAATTAAAAATGAGGTATCAAATTAAAATTAATAAATTTTAAGATAATAAAATTTTACATATTTAAGTTAAATATCATTATTTATAGTATAATGGTATACACATTAATAGAACTCTTATTAATTTTGAATAAAAAATTAAATAAAAAATTATAATTATAATTAATAAAATAGTTAAAATATAACAAATACTTTTTCTTGTAATTGAAAAATAATTACGTATGCTAAATATTCTTTTGATAGAAAAATATTATAAAAATTAATTAACAAAATTATGATACAATAATTTTTTTTTACTTAAATCATGATAGTTTATTTTTTTTAGCATGGTAATTATTTGGTCTATTTTCAAATGCTAAAGAAAAATCACCCTTTTTTTAAAAAAAAATCTATTGCCTATTAGCTAGGCTACAGTGTCTGTGATGATTTGTTTATTTTTGAATAACAATATGATTTGTTTATTTTATTCAATTTTTCGCTGTTATTGATGACTTTAGTTAAATAAAGAGTAAATTACACAAACTATGCCTTTTTAGTTTTATATTGTCTTAGATTTTTTTTTAAACTTTCATTTGTTACTTAACCCTTTTTACTTTGGATCAATGAATTGTTAATTTTTCATCAAAATTAATGTTAATAATCAGTTGTGCCACTTAACTTATTATACTTTAAACTAAAGTGAAGGTGTTAAGTTATAATCAGTTACTCAAAAATCTTGATTCTTGGTAGAAAATAGTTTTCATGGGCACTAATTTATATATAAAAATGTTATTTAAGAACTTGAAAAATCAAATTTACAGACCCGGGAACGTACTTGGATTTTCTATGTGGAAATTAATAATTTTGTTAATAAATGTGCACAAATAATTAGAATAGTTTCCAATGTATTTAAAACCTTTTATAGAAAGTTACCTATGTTCTCATGGACTCATGAATAGTGGTAGAAACGACGTTGACACCTAGTCGGAGATATAATTTGTCTTTTGCGTGAATTGATTAACTCCATAAGTTTTCTTCTCTTCAAACTTGTATCGCTTGTCTACATTGTGGCATGAATTGGTTTCTTAAACATTCAATGAGTTATTTTATGCATATAATTTTTTTTTATATAGCACAATTATTTCATACATTTCGAATATTTATAATCGTGAAATTTTTTTAAACTATGAAATAATTACAAATTTTCAATTAAATATGATTTATTTAAAGTAATTATTAAAAAGTCAAGAATTTATAAACATATACCAATCATACAATTTTTTAAAAAACTTCATAAAAGAAAATGTATTCACTCAATCACAATTCAAAAATTTTTATATTGTAAATCAAAGGTAAACACAATTCTAAAAATTATATACAATATTTTTATTTATAATTAATAATAATTTTTAAATATAATTTTATATCAAATAATTTCGTATATATAATTATAAGTAAAATTTATAATCTTTATTAATTTCTAAATTTAATAATCATCGTATTATTATTTAACTAATTTTAAACTAGTAATATATCACTTTTATATTTCTTATTAATATTTTTCTATATACAAAAATAATTATTTCATAACTTAATAGTAATAAACTATCTAAAATATATACATTTTCTAAATAACAATTATATGTATTTAAATATGACAAACTTTTAATTTAACAATTATATATCTAAAACTATTAACTATATTTTAAATACAAAAAATAAATTATATATAATGTATCAACTTATTTAATAAATATTTATTTTTATTTAATCATTTATTTATTTTTATTTTAAAAATTCTAATATATTTATTATTCAATCTATATTTATTTATTAGAATATAATTACTAGAAAAATTTATTTATTTTTACAATTATTATATTTAAATACACAATTAATACATAAAAATAGATAGTTAGGAAGACCAGAAATATTAATTTTAATTTTTAATTACAATAATAATATAAATAACTAATATTAGGATGAAGGAAAGTTGGGAACTGCCGACGGAAGAAATGGAAGCAACGATAATAGTGACGACGATACCAATGAGGGAAAAAGTTACGACAAAGGATAAAATTTGTATATACATGGCCAAAAAACTTCCAACATGTGAATTGTGTTTAGAAAGTAATATTTTAATAATGGCTTAAAGGTTAAAATAATACAATTTTAAAAAATAATTATCAAAATAATGTAAAAAAAAAAATAATTTTCTGTCTGGGGCATTTTTAGGCCACATCAGCTATAGTTTTGTATAAAAGTCAGACGAATTGATTTTTGATTAATTTTTATTTGATCATTTTGTATTAAAGATGGACGAAATACAGAGAGCAGAACACGTGGGCAGCAATTTCGTATAAGCATGAGACGAAAAGGGTTAAATTTTTTGAAATAAAGTTTCCTGCCAGAGGACATGTGGTCCAATCAAAGTGTTTCATCTCTGCGTTAGACGAAAAGAGGCTTTCGTCTGACGCAGAGACGAAACACGTTGATTGGGCCACTTGTCCTGTGGCAGGAGGTCACCGACGCTCCTCCTTCATTTCTCCTCTTTCGTTTCGAACGCCTACAAACCGCCATTAACAACGATCTAGAGCTTGGGTGAGGTTATTTTTGATCATTTTAGAGTGAATTTTGAGTGTCATTCGTGATACATTGCACAAAACTGTCCAGATCGATTGGGTTTGGAGTGATTTGTGGTGTTATTGTTCTGAAACTTGGAGAAAGTTGGGAGAACGGAAAATAGGAGGTCATTGTCGGAGAGAGGTTATGGTCCAGTAGAGTTGTTGCCGTCGTTGAAAGCCCACCGTCGCCGGAGAAGGTGCTGTCCGCCCCTACCGCCGTCCCCCACCCCCTCCCCATCCATCCAGGTTTTTCAATTTCTGAAAAAATTTTAAATTTTATATTTATTAATAATATTAAAAGGTTGAATAAATTTTTTTTACAATAATATTAGATTAAAAATATAGAGTAATATTAGATTAAAAAATTGTAGATATATCAACATAATCAGAATTTGCATAATTAAATTTTGATAGTAATATTAAGAAAAAAAATTAGAGTTTACATTTAGAATAAATAGAATTTGAAGTAAAAATTTAAAAAATTGTAAAAAATAATTAAAAATCATAAATTTAAATAGTTAAATAAAATTGAAAATAAAAAAATATAAAATAGTTCTATGGTTGATTAATTATATAAGAAATAATAAATAGAAAAAAGTGTAACAAAATTATAACATAAATTATGTTTTTTAGATTAAATAAAATTTAAGAATATAAATTAAAAGATTGATTTATGATTAATGAATAGATAATAACAAGAATGTTAAGAAGGTAAAAATTGAGAGCATTAAAATTAAGCATATACATTTATATAATCTTTATATAAAAAGATTATAGTAGCAAAAATTTGAGTTAATTAAATAATTAAAAAAAGAAAATATATTTATTCGATATCAAATTATGGTTTATGGTTTAAATTATTGGAGTGATATTAAATAATTTAAAACAAATAATTAAAATTATATAAATTTATTTATGATAAAATAATAAGTGTATATATTGAATTTAAATTTTAGAGTGATACTAATAAGATGAGATTAAGTTATTAATCATAAAAAATTATAATCTTGGTAGAAAAAAAAATTTAGTAATGTAATTTAAGTTATTAGAGTGATATTAAATAATATAGAATAAATAATTATAATTTTTATTATGTAATATTATTTATGATTAAATTATAAATTTATTTATTAAATTTTTAATTTAGATCAATATTAATAAGATGAGATTAAGTAATTTTAATTAAATTATTTAATGTTTAATGAAATAAGAACTTTAGTTAGGTAATTTAAGTTATGGGGTCATATTTGTTTGTTGAGAAAAAAGAATTATAATTATAATTATGTAATATTATCTATGATGAAATTATAAATTTAGTTATTAAAATATTATTTTAGAGTGTTATTATATTTCCTTGAATATTAAGTTATTTTAATTAAATAATTTTTAATTAAATAAGAAGATTAGTTATAGAATATAAATTTTTGGAGTGATACAAATTAGTCGAAATCAATTATTAATCATATAATTTATAATTTATCATGACTAAAAAATAAACAAAATTTGTATTTAGTAAAAATTTTAAAAAGACATGTTAAATTTAATGAACAAATAACTAATTTATTTAGTAAAATTTTTTACAATTGCTTATGAATAATTGTATTTGATTTCATTTGTATTACAATAATTATACATATTATTTGAATTATGTGATGAAGTAAGAACAACTTGAGGTATTATACTTGATTCATGATATGAAAATATTTTGTATAATTTATATTAAAGTTTAAAATTTTGACGATGTTATATTTTATATTTTGTGAAGATGGCTTCATCTTCAAGACAGAATAGAGTTATTCATCCTGGACCAGATGATCCTTCATTGTTGCGTTTACAAAATATTCATGTGTCTGAACATATTTAGGATGGTCGGGATCATCCTATTTTGAAGGTTAGGAAGAGTCAATTTATTCCAGCTGGTTTGGATGGTGTGCTAGAGGAGATCCTTCCACATTTAGAGCTTGCAGGATTTACTGGGATTGCTCACGTATGTCAGTTCCCATTAGACCTCCCGTTGATTACTGCATTAGTAGAGAGATGGAGACCAGAGACACACACTTTTCACTTGCCTCCAGGCGAGTGTACGATCACTTTGCAGGATATATCTGTATTGTTAGGTTTACGGATTGATGGAAGACCTGTGATAGCACCTATTAGAGGTAATTATGCTGATATTGTTGAGGAAAGCCTAGGGAGTAGACCATCACGTGCAGATTTTGTTGGTAGCTTCTTGAAGACGAGTTGGCTAGACCAACATTTTACCCATGTGGCGATGCATGCACAAAATCCTTTACAGATCACCCGATTTGCTAGGGCTTATATGTTGCGGTTGATTGGGGGGTTTTATGTTGAGTGATCACTCCAGCAGTAGAGTCTCAGTGAGGTACTTACCTTTACTTCAGGATTTTGCTGTCACTGGTGAATATAGTTGGGGGTCTGCAGTATTGGGATTTTTGTATAGAGAGCTGTGTATGGCCACCAATATTGATCGGCATGGTTTAGGTGGATTAGCTGCATTACTTGTGATGTTGGCATAGGATAGATTTTCATTTGTAGCTCCTGGAAACCCGCTTCACACACTACTTCATCTTCCATATGCTACCAGGTAATAGTAAATATTGATGTCCTTAATATGTTTAACATACCTTTTGTATTAACAATATATGTATCTTTTTGTAGGTGGTTGGCCAATCAAAGGAATAGGAAAGGGAGGAAAGACATATCTTATTATAGATATAAATTTGACATGCTTAGTGGTGAAGAGGTAAACCTGGATTAACACCCACGTCATATGTTATAGTCATATTTTAATTTAGTTATCATTATGAAAACTAATCTAAATATGATGTAAAATGTGTGCAGATAATTTGGCAACCATATTCTATTGAGTTGATTAATTCGTTACGTAGCTGTCTCATCATTACTTGTAAGTGTCAACTATTTAACACATTTACTTATGTGTATTTGTAATGACATTGTTAACATACAATTTCTTTTGTTTCATAGGGCGATGGACTTGAGAGAGCCCACTACTTGATAACTGATGGCCATGATTCTTTCAGCTTTGATGAGATGCGAGACCTATGTCAATCTATGCTAGTTTTGAAGAATGATTTAAATCGTATTATCGAACCTATTTCTTCATCTGAGCCTCCAATACAGAGTGGCAATACTGAGGATCCAGTTGTATTATGGAACCGTATTATTCTAGATATGACATGATTATTACTAAGATTCAACTTGTCATGAATCTTTTTCTTTAAATTCATATAACTTATCCCCCTTCTTATCTTTATCATTTTTTTGTTACCTTCAAATGTCACACCTTCATTTCCAACAACAATTTTTCCATTCCAATATACAATAATAATAATCTCATTCATCCTGCATTTATAAAAAAAAAATATCAATAATTAATTACAATTATACTTATTTATATAAATAATATAAATAATTTATTTGTAACACACAAACATATTATTATTTTTCACATCATTTTTATATTATAAAAAATATTATATCTTTACTACATATTCAACTTATATATAATAAAATATTCACAATAAATATAACATTATTTTTTTAATTAAACAAATTTATATTAAATATCTACTAAACTTTTATACTTTTTTTTATAATTATCTAAAATATTAAATTTTAATTTTAATATACACAAAAATATATTTATTAATTATTCATAAATTTTAACTATTTCTATTTTTAATAATTAAAACTTTTTAATAACTAAAATATTAAAAAAAGTTTTGAAATTTACTAACCTCAAAAATTGGCTTGCAAGAATCGCTTTCAAATAAGATATCCCTTTCAATTTCACGACCCACCTTTCAAATTTTCTCACTGATTTGGACCCAGATTTCAAACATTATATATAGGAAATTTTGGCTGGATAAAAGGGTGCAGCAATAGTGGAGTGACTGTGGGGTAAAAGGGTTTTGTTTGGGAAGTAGGTGAAATGACTGCTTTTCATCCTGACAGGAGGCGAAATCAGTCCTTGTGGACGAATTTATAAAATTCAAACACGTGTTCAAATCCTATAATTCCGTTCTTGATTGAGGCGAGTTTGTAGTATTAAGACACCTGTCCTTTGTTTCGCCTCTGACATATACGAATTGAGTGACACATGTCACCATATACCATATTTCATCTCTCTTTTAGATAAAATTATTAAATTTAAAATAAAAAAAATATATTTTCATCTGATTGGTATTCAAAATACATTCTGACCTGGCAAAAAAAAATCCTAGACAGGGAATAAGTTTTAATTTTGTTTTAATGTGATAATTATTTTTTAAAAAAGCTTTATTTTAATCATTAAGCCTTTTAATAATTTATTTTTAAAAATATTAAAGAAATAAAAAAGTCAAGTACAAGACTCAATGGTAGGAGAATGGGAAAAGTCTTTCATAATTTTTTATTCCCTAAAATTAAAATATACATAATTATAGTTCTAATGTAATTCAAGACTCTTGTTTACTTTTCACAAACTTCTAATATACTTATTTTATAATTTTTTACTAAAAAAAATACAAACTCTCTCACCTATACTTTTCAGAAGTGTAAATATGAAAACTTTTTTTTTTTACACTGACTGATCAAATTCTTACATACTTAAAGTTTTACATTTCTAAGGAAATGAAAATTTTAAAAATAACCTATAACATAAAAATGTAATATATATATATATATATATATATATATATAAACTTTTTTAATGGATTCTAAATATGCACAATTATAAATAAAGAAAAAAATTATACATTTAAAGTGTTAAAGAAACAAGACAATACAAATTTTATTTTAAAACACATAAGTAAACAAAAATTATAATAAAACTAAATTATAAAGTAAAAATAGTAGAAACTTCTCATGATATACACTCTAACTCTCAAATGTTTAGGTTTGTATTACACTCAAATGCACATAAAGAAAATAAATACTATTATAAGCGTGACAAGTCTCTAATTTTCTCTATCTAAAACATATTTATGTAAAGATAAATTTTTTTTTATTAAAGATGTAATAAGGTTTATGAATAGATGAATAAATAGAAGAATTCTAACTAAGAACTAAAGAGATTAAAGAAAGAATGGGAAACAAATTTAAATAATCATTCTTACTCTAAAGAAAAGTATATACTATGGAAAGGAAAACAAATAAAGGATAAATAAATAGAAAGCAAGAGCATCATAAAATTATAAGTTCTGTCACCTATACTACTTGGACGTGCAAATATGCAAACTCTTAAATGACATACAACTATGAAAGTTTCCCTTTAACTAAAGACTACAAAAACAAAAATACAGAATACAATTATTTCACGTATGACCTAAATAAATAACCTATTATAGCCTAGAAAAAAATATTTTAAAAAATTGTTTTGACTCGACGGATATGATTCTGCTCCTACGTATCTCCAGGTGTAATAGAGAACTCAAAGTCACGTAATTCTATATAAAAATTATGAAATTTGTTAGTTAAAATTAAATTCTGTAAAAAGAAAATTTATTTTTAAAATTAAAATTAGTTTTATAAAATTATAATATTTAGAATACAAGATAATGTGATTATATATGTACCATATGAGAAACAATACGAAAGGTGAAGAGAAATCACACATTCATATTGTAAGTTGTTGTAAAAACTTTGGTATTTAAAATCTAATATTTTAATTTATGAAAAAGTATTTTTAATATATAATTTAATTAAAAAAATTAATATTTAAAGAAATTTAAGATAGCGTATGTTATACATAAATATCTCATGATTTATTTATTGATCGAAGGTAATGTAAATTGCACATCTATATCGCAGAACATTTTGTTAAAATTTAGTAAAAGTATTTTTTTCAAGTTGGAAACATGATTTAAAATTTTTAAATATGAAATCAATTTTAAAAATATTTAAAGAGAATAAATTAATATATTTAAATTGATTAATAAAGATAGATGTTTATTTGAGGGAACCTAAAATATATTTCTAATAATTTTGTATTGCGTGAGACCAAGATAACGTTGGTATACAAAGGTCTTGATAATTTAAAATATATAAAGATAGAGATACTACACAATGACGTTATAAATTGTTGCTTTAATAAAATAATTTTGATTTAAATTGATAGATTATTACATTAATAATTAGAAGGAAATATATCATGATTTATTATGAAAATAATTATCTAATTAATTAAAGACAATATATGATGAATCAATATTACATAAAGCCCAGTAACATAGGTACACATAAACTTTATCAATTTATAATATTCGACGATAAAGAAGCTATACGTTAATATCATACATTGATATAATTATTTTATTTATATATTTGTTATATTTATTTATAATTTTCTGAAATGTAATTTACTAATCAAATCATATCAACTTTATATCAAAATAAAACAATATTAAAGATAACAATATCAATACACAAATAAATAATAATAATAATAATAATAATATAAAAATGGTAATAATAAGAATAAAATAAAATATTTTATATATTATCAACATCTTAAAATCTTTAAATAAATATTAAATATGACTAACCGAATAATCTTTTTAATATTAATGTTAGATTAAGAAAAAAGAAAAAAGAAAAAAAAATAAATTTAACACATGATATATATATATATATATATATATATATATATATATATATATATATATACACGTGATTATAAACAAGACAAAGGCAAATGGAAAGCAAAACATATTACACTACATGTTCAAGGATAGGATATGCACTAGGAGATATTAAAGGATAGCAAAGTCAATTGGATAAGAAATTTATCACAAGCTTGGAGGAAATCACATACTAAAAGGTATAAAAAGAAAGAAAAATCAAATGAAAAAGGTGTTGATTGTAAGATGAACCTGAGATGCAAACAACAAAAGTTATTAAAGAAAGATTCGTAATTCTGAAGGTGAGGGACACTGTTCATATTATAAAAGTCTAGAAGAATCGATAAAACAAACGTCTCCCAAGAGGGTCCTCTCTCACAAGGCACTGTATGCTGCTCTTTCTCCTTCGACTATCTTCTGTTTTTTCTTGCTTCTCTCGCTGCTCTAGTGTAAGTCACCCAAAATACTTCCCCCTCCTCTCTCTTTTATATCCCTGAGCTTCCCTTTCTTTCTCGTTCTTCTTTTTTCTTATCATATTTTCTTCCTGAGACGCAACCCCTTTTTTTCTTGCTTAGACACTCAATTCTATTTTTTTGCAATTTTGCAATTGATTGGATGCTTGCAGGTGGCAGGGAGCAGCTTGCTTGCTCCCTATTTCACAGAACCCCCTTCCTCTTTTTCGTTTTCATTATTTAATTAAAAATAAGAAAGAAAAAAAAGTGTATTCACAGTTGCCCCTCTTTACTCAATTCTTATCAAGCAATCAGGATAAGGATTGAGTAAAGATGTGAATCATTTTTTTTTGACAATGACCGTGTACACAAAAATGGGAAGATGAGTATGGTGAACACTTAGGCGTGAGACAGACGACATAATAAAATGTCGCAGGACTAATAATTTAGTGACTTGTGTTAAAAATAAAAGTAAAAATAAATAAATAAATAAAAAGTTTGTGACGTCGCTTTAAACTCTGATTAAAAACAATGATTGTCATATAAATGCAAGGCTTATGTTGAAAATACAAGTTACAAGTGAAGTACTAAACTTTGTCAAAATTGCTAAGCAGATTCTGAACTTTAAAAGAAGAGTAAATAAGAGCCAGTCAGTTTCTGTGCCTTTGACAATAAGAATGAAAGAGCGATGCCAATCAGGTTTTTGGCTTTTGAGAGAAAAATAAAATGATGATGCTAGTCAGGTTCTGGATTTTTGAAAATAAAATGAAAGAGTGATGTCAATCATGTTCTGGGTTTTGACAATAAAAGTGAAATGTACTAGTCAAGTTTTGGACTTTGAAAGAAAGGTAAAAATTGTGAGTTACGTTATGAATTATGACAGTAAAGTGAATTGTGCCAGTCAAGTCCTATACTTTGACAAAAAATAAAATGTGTCAGTCAGGTTCTGGACTTTGACAATAAATAAAATATGTCAGTCAAGTTCTGGGCTTTGACAGTAAAAATATAAGGAGATCAATCAATTTCTGAATTTTGACAAAGAAGTAAAAGTAGCCACTCAGATCTTGGGTTTAGGTTGAGAATAAAAGTAAAGTATATGCTGAATTTTAAGCTAATCATCAAATGATGACAATAGATAAAACAGATGCATGATGATGTAATGATGTGATTGCATGAACTGAACAAATGTTAACATATGGAATGCAGTTGTTGCATAATGAGATTAAATATTATGATGAGACTTATTAAATTAAAACAAATTTCTCCTTTTCTTTTTGCTAGGGGTTTCAAATTTCTTAATCCTTAATAGAACAAACACATCAAGGTTCTTGAATGAGCGAGATTTTAGCCTGGATCAATTCTTTTATTGGAGTTGTTTTGGGTAAAACATCAACCAAGTTGGATTGCTGTTTACTTTTGAGTAGTCGTGAAGTGTCAACTTTTCTATCATATTGAACTTATCAGGGGACTTATGAGACTTACCGTAGATTTTAAAGCCTATTATTGTAATTGTATTTTATTTTCTTTTTGCAACTAACATGTTTCCTTTCAGTATATAATTGCTGAAATGACAATAGAATAACCGTTTAACACTGTTGAAGGATTTAGTAGGCAAATTAGCACGGTGATGTATACATTGAACGAAAGGTGACGAAAGCCAATAAATAATTATTTGAAATAAAATGGGATCACTATAACTAAGGAAAAAGAAAACAAAACAAGGTTAATTTACAAAGAAGGCTTAGAAGATGAGTAATAAGAAAAACAAATTAGAATAATTACATTAATAGTGATGTATCGTACTGCCTAAGTGACGCCTTTCAGATGAACAATGCTAGTCCCTCATGTAAATTGACCACTCATTAACAAAACTTCCGAATAAAATTTCCCCAGTTTGGGTTTCATCTTCGGCTCAATTCAACTTTAATCTCTCAAAATTGCCCCAGTTTAGTGTTTCAGTTGATCATATTGCTTTAGTTTGAAACACTTTCTTGCAACTAATGTCTTTCTCCCTTTTCTTCTGAACTGCCTTTGCGGGTTTTCAATTCAGTGTAGAATTTATTTGAATTTAATTTTTGCCTGAACTGCTCTTTCGAGTTTTCAACTCAGCAGGTCGCTCTAACTTTTGCCTAGGTCGTCCTTTTGGATTTTCAACCTAACGAGCTACTTTCTTTTCTTTTCTCTTTTTTCTTCTTATATTTTTTTTTACTATTATTATTATTTTTTTAAGCATAGTATTTTTTGACAGCATCTGAATTGATGGGGTTTGGAAGATCTTCTCCATCTATGTTGGTGAGGATTAAAGCTCCTCCCGAGAATGCCTTTTTCACCACATAGGATCCTTCATAGTTTGGAGACCACTTGCCACGATGATCTTTATGTGTTGGTAAAATCTTTTTGAGCACCATGTTTCCTTCAACAAATTCTCTTGAACGAACTTTTTGGTCAAAAGCTTTTTTCATCCTCTTTTGGTGTAGATGACCATGACATATTGCATTCAACCGCTTTCCTTCAATTAGATTCAACTAATCAAAACAAGACTGAACCCATTCTGCCTCTTCTAATTTGGTCTCCATTAACACTCTCAAAGAGGGAATTTCAACCTCAATAGAAAGTATTGCTTCCATCCCATATACCAAAGAGTATGAAGTTGCCCCAGTTGAGGTACGAACCAAAGTTCGATATCCATGTAAGGCCAAGGGCAACATTTCATGCCAATCCCTATATGTCACCACCATCTTCTAAATAATCTTCTTAATATATTTATTTGCTGCTTCAATTGCTCCATTCATCTTTGGGCGGTACGAGGAGGAATTATGATGTCGAATCTTGAAGTTATTACATAATTCTTTCATCATTTTATTGTTCAGATTAGTACCATTGTCTGTTATCAATTTGCTCAGAATGCCATAACGACATATCAAATCTCTTTTAATGAACCTCACCACTACATTTTGAGTCACACTAGCATATGAGGTAGCCTCAACCCATTTTGTAAAATAGTCAATAGCAATAAGAATGAAGCGACGACCATTAGAAGCTTTAGGTTCAATGGGTCCAATAACATCTATCCCCCATATTAAGAATGACCATGGTGATGACAAGACATTTAAAGTTGTCGGGGGAACATTAATATTATCAACATATGTCTGACATTTATGACACGTCTTTGCATGTTGAAAACAATCGGCCTCCATCGTCAACTAGTAATACCCAGCCCTTAGAATTTTTTTTGCCATAGTATGTCCATTGGCATGAGTCCCAAATGAACTTTCATGAATCTCTTCCATGATCTTTTGTGATTCTAAAGCATCTACACATCTGAACAATACCATGTCGTGATTCCTTTTATAGAGCACTTCCCCATTTCTAGAAGAAACTCATTGCTAGTCTCCTCATTGTTCTTTTGTCCTTATCAGTAACATTTAATGGATACTCTTGATTTTTCAGATAACTCTTAATATTATGATACCATGGTTTACCATCATATTCTTCTTCTATCACTTGATAGTAAGCTGGCCGATCATGTTGTCGCATCTTTATAAGTGGCATATCCTCATTTTGACTTATTACAAACATTGACGACAAAGTGGCTAAAGCATTAGCCAGTTGATTATCCTCACAAGGAATATGTCGAAAGGTAATCTCATCAAAATACTCTATCAATTCTTTGATGTAGGCTTGGTAAGGAATCAACTTTGCATCTCGAGTCTCCCATTCGCCTTTCAACTGATGGATGACTAAGGCTGAGTCACCATACACTTCAAGAACTTTAATTTTTGACTCCACAACTGCTTGAATTCCTATAGTGCAGGCCTCATATTCAGCTATATTATTTGTACAATCAAATGATAATCTAGCTGTGATTGGGATATATCATTTCTCTGGAGAAATCAATATAGCTCCAATCCCATGTCCAAGCGCATTAGAAGTACCATCAAACATCATGACCCATTCTTCTTTTCTTAAAAATTTCTTTTCTTCAAATAACGTCATTATACTTTCATCAGGAAATTCATATTGCATTGACTGATAATCATTTATTGGTTGTTGAGCTAGAAAATCAGCAAGCGCACTGCCTTTTATTGCCTTTTGGGTAACATACACAATATCATATTCTGATAAGAGAACTTGCCATCGAGCAATCCTTCCAGTAAGGGCTAGTTTTTTAAAGATATACTTGATTGGATCCATTTTTGACACCAACCAAGTCGTGTGACTCAACATATATTGTCTTAGCCTATGAGTAGCCCAAGTCAAGGCACAACAGGTACGCTCTAACAATGAGTATCTTGTTTCATAATCGGTGAATTTCTTGCTCAAGTAGTAAATGGCCTGTTCTTTCCTACCAGAACCTAAAACACATCCCATGGATCCTTCCAAGACTTTCAAATACATGATGAGCAGTTTTCTTGGAACTGGCGGCACCAAAATCAGTGAATTTTGTAAATACTGCTTAATTTTCTCAAATGCCTCTTAACAATTATCATCCCACTCCATTGATTAGTTTTTTCGCAACAGTTTGAATATTGGTTTACAAGTAGCAGTTAATTGGGATATGAATCTAGCAAGGTAATTCAATCTCCCTAAGAATCCATGGACCTCATTTTCGGTACGGGGAGGCGGCATCTCAATGATTGCCTTTACTTTATCAGGATCAACCTCAATTCCTTTCTAACTGACTATGAACCCTAATAACTTTCCTTATTTCACACCAAAAGTGCATTTAGTTGGGTTTAATCTCAACTTGAATTTTGTCAATCGCTCAAACAATTTATGCAAATTACTCACATGGTCTTCTTCATTCTTTGATTTGGCAATCATGTCATCCACATAGACTTCGACCTCCCTGTGCATTATATCATGAAACAAAGTGACCATTGCTCTTTGATATGTTGCCCTAGCATTTTTCAATCTGAATGGCATGACTCTATAGCAAAAAGTGCCCCAAGGTGTAATGAATATGGTCTTCTCCATATCCTCTTCAGCCATCTTAATCTGATTGTAGCCTGAGTAACCGTCCATGAAAGAGAATAATGAATGTTGGGCTGTGTTATCTACCAATACATTAATGTGAGGTAATGGAAAATTATCTTTGGGACTGTCTCTATTTAGATCTCTGTAATCAACACACATTCAAACCTTCCCATCTTTCTTTGGTATAGGCACAATATTAGCAACCCATTAAATTTCTTTTTGACTTCTTGTCTAATTTTCAAATACATCTCAGGCTTCATTCTTCTTAACTTTTGCTTAACTGGAGGATATTCTGGTTTCAATGGCAATCGATGCTTAACTATGCCAGTGTCAAGACCTGACATATCTTGATATGACCATGCAAAAACATCATTAAAATCATGCAAAAGTTTAATCAACTTGTTGCGTTCTTGCTCCTTCATGAGGATACCAATCTTGACCTCTTTCTTATCTTCTTCGGTCCCTAGATTAATTATCTCAGTTGGCTCTTCATGAGGTTGGATGTCTTTCGCTTCTTGCTCGACTAATCTTAACATTTCTGAGGATAATTCAAAACCATTGTCATCATCTTTGTCAGTTTGCTTAATTTGGCAATCAAAATTATTTGATGAAATACTAGCATTGTTACTTTCAAGCATGTCACTTTTAAATCTACAAAATTTAAGAGTTGAGACAAAAGGAGAGAAAATAAACAACAAGACTCAATCAAAAAAGGAAGATTAGAAAGATTACTGAAAGTTCAAAGTGCATTTCATTCATAACATACTGAAAGGAAATATGTGTCCCAGTTTACAAAACATATTTGTGAATATAAATTACAATAAAGAAGCCATTTATCAGTCTTTTCAAAAAAAAAAAATCCTAAAGCTTTAGACAGAACAATAGGATTGGCTTTAAATTACTTTGAATAAGCATTAAAGACCATGGGAAGCTCAATGATTTTTCAATTGCCGATTCAAGTGTTAGGCTGACAAATGCGGACTAGGTTGATAACCTCTTCTTCAAGTTCCTCTTCACAGCAGCAGCCAATGAATCTTGAAATTCAAACCCGACACTGTAGAAACTTTTTAGAAAATCACAGATAGGGACCCCTTTAGTGTTTGGCTCTCTACCTTCCAACCTAACTAGTCTTCTTTCTTTCTTCTCCTCCATAACTCTTTTCTTATCAGCTTTAGTCGGTGTGTATCCTAGCCCAAACCTATCATTGTTCTTATGGAGCTATGGCCATTTTGCTAGTTTTGACATGATTCACCTTGACCCATATCCATACTGACAACCTCCATCAAATATGACTTTAGCAGTCATTATAGATGTATTAGATAACTGAGGCTTCATGATTATAGCTCCTTCCCCAACATAAGTACTGTTTGCAATCTCTAAAGCTTGAAAAATAGTCTCTAGAGCTTCCTCAGCAACTTCAATATAAAGAGTGGATGAAGGCTTGCTCACCAACATATCATCTTCACCAGAGACGATTATCAGCTTATTGTCAACAATAAATTTTAACTTTTAATGCAATGTAGATGGTACAACTCCAACAGAATGAATCCAAGGCCTCCCTAACAAGTAGCTATAAGCTGGTGTAATATCCATTACTTGAAACAGGATTTGAAAAGTGCAAGGACCAATTTGAATTGGAATTTCAATTTCTCCAATGACCTCCCTTCTTGTTCCATCAAAGGCTCTCACTATCATGGCACTGGCTTTCATATGCGATCCATCACAGGGTAATTTTGATAACATCATTTTTGGCATCACATTCAGAGAGGACCCATTATCAATAAGTACTCTAGCAATGATATGATCTTGACACTTTATAGAAATATGCAGCGCTCTATTATGCCCCATTCCTTCAGCAAGTATTTCATCGTCAGTGAAAGTGAGATAGTTATTTGAAGCAATATTATTGATAATGCCCCCAAACTTGTCAACAGTTATGTCATGATTGACATGTGCTTCATTTAGCACCCCCATTAATATCTTCCCGTGTGGCTCAAAATTCAGCAGTAGGGATAGAAGAGATATCTTAGCTGGACTGCGGTTTAATTGCTCCACAACTTGATATTCACTTTGCTTAATAAACTTAAAAAATTCATAAGCTTCTTGGTCAGATACTGCCTTTTTTGTTTCAAGCATTTTCTCTTCATCTGCATCTTCAGAGTCCTCCAATTTGGCTTTCCTCTTTGAAGATCTCTTCGTTTCTCTTGTTCACTTTTTTCTCAACTATTCAGGTGTATATATACGACCACTTCAGGTCATCCCTCCAACACTAGCTATATTTGAGACAACAGGGGTATCAGAGCTGACACCTTCTGTCTGATCTCCTTTCTGATTATCAACAAACACTCTTGCATCATACCTCTGGGGCACTGCTTTGTTATCTTTGTAAGGAAATGGAGCCGGTATTTGTATAGTGATGGGTTTGGGTTCATTATAGGTTGGAGTATTCACATTTTTTGTATAATGAATGACTAAGGGTTTTGGGAAGGCTGGAGGCTGTCTATCAATAGTAAAAACTTTATTTTTCTCTTTAGGACACCCAATTTGAACCAAATGTTGGTCAGAGCATGCTTGAATTCTTGACAATCCTCAATGGAGTGGTTTGCATCAAGGTGCATATCACACATACTTTCTTCATGAACAAAACCCTCGATCATATTAGCCTTGCACAATTCAGCGAAGATAACTTTCAGAGGAGTTGTAACCTCTTCAACTTTCCTTTTTAAAATGTGGGCATACTCTTCTTGGATGACATTTACTAATGATCCTCTGTGTCTGAGCAGAGGATTATTCCTAATGTTAGGAGTATTCTCCTTGAAATTCAACCATTTGACGTTGATTAAATCTTGCACTTTAAACTTCTGTGCCCAACAATTTTCTGTTGAATGACCAATGGCATCGGCATGATACTCACACTTGGCATTTGGATCATACCCTCTTGGATAGGGTGGTTCTATAGGTTTTATTGGACATGGTACAACTAGTGAACTTTGGAATAGGCGAAATAATAACTCTGTGTAAGACATGGGGATTGAGTCAAACTGAACCTGCTTTCTCTCTTGATTATTTTGGGGTCTTATTTGGCTGGTGTTTGGATGTTGGTGCCAATGTTGGGGTGGTCTCATAGGTGGTGCAATAGGAAAAGTAGGTGCAGAGGGTTGGTAAGGCCGTGATTAGTAGGATTAGGAGTTGGGGTGATTTGAAATGGCAGTGACATACGGGTAAGGCATTTGAGGGGTAGGGAATACAAGTTAGAAATGGTGTGGTGTCTGGTAAGGTCTAATGAAAGGAACTTCTCTCGGGTAGAAAGTTACAACATTAGTCTCTCCTTCTTTCTTTTTGCTCATTCCAAACTGAGGTTTTTCTGTGTTGGCCACTTCAACGAAACTGTTGAGAGTCTTTCCTGTCCTCATGCCACTTTCTATTCTCTCCCCTATAATTACAATGTCTGAAAAGTTTGATGATATGCTTCCAATCATCCTATCATAGAAGGGTGATTGGAGAGTATCAATGAACATAGCTACCATTTCTTTCTCTAATAAGGGAGGCTCTGCTTGAGCTGCTAGTCTCGCCGCCTTTGTGCATACTATTTGAATGACTCATTTTTCTTTTTAATCATATTTTGCAGTTACAGCCTATCAGGAGCTATATCAATATTGTATTTATTTTGTTTCAAGAAAGTATCGGCTAAGTCCTTCCAACAACGAATCTCCAAACGCATATACCAACTCAAAGTTGCCCCAACTAAACTGTCTTGGAAGAAGTGAGTCAACAATTTGTCTTCATGAGCATGCAATGCCATCTTTCTACAATACATTATTAGGTGACTCTTCGGACAAGTGGTTCCCTTATACTTATCAAATTCAGGTATCTTGAACTTTAGAGGAATAGTGTCATTCGAGACTAGGCACAAATCTGCAGCTTCTCCTATACCATAATTGCTTCCCTCAATGGCTCTTAACCTCTCTTCCAATATCTGTAATTTTTCTTGAGATTGGGAATTTTTGTCAAGATGGGATGGTGATGTTGGTGGATTTCTCCCAATACTAAGGTTGGTGATTTACGGCTGTTGATGAATCAACGAGTTTGTTGTGGGTATCGTGTGTGGTATGTGGGTTTCATGAGGATTAGCATTTTGAGGATAAGTATATGGCAGGATGGATGTTTAGGTTGGTTGGGTTTATGGTCTTGAAGGTTGGTTAGGATTGGTTTGATTTGACGGTTGGCTTGTGTTTAGTGGGTTCTCAGCGATTGGCGGAATATAATTAGGGGAAAGACCATATGGAGGAAATTGGCCCTCTTGATGATTACCAGATTGTTGCAAGATTCTTTCTACATGTAGAGTCAAAGGCACCATTATTTCCTGAGTGGGAAAGCCTTGAGATAGTCCTTGTGTAAGAGTAAAACCAGGTGGGCAGATTGGAGTAGGTTGTTGGGCAGTAGGGGTCCCTTCTGTGGCTCTCCTTTTTAGAGACTTCAGTGCCTCCAAAATTTGCACCATCTGTTCCTTCAGTTAGTTAATGTCATTCCTCAGCTCCTCATTATATTCTTCCAACTCATCCATAATCTTTGTTTTTAATTTTTTTGTGTTATGCAGTTAAGAAAGGAATTAATAAAATGAAAAATATAATTAGGAATGAAAATTTAAAGAATCATCATAGTTGTTGAGTGTCTTCGAGTATTTAATAGAAATTAATGTAGGATCTTTTTTAAATGAAACACACCAAAATACAATTCTTAATCAAACGTGAAATACATCATAGTTTGATTCAAAATACACCATTCTTTTCCTACCCTTACATAATCTGCTTGCATCCTAAGTCATTACATTATCCTTTCCTAGCCCTAGCTATCATTCCTTTCATCTCTGAGATTAACCAGTTGCAGTGGCTGAGGAAATCTTTAATTTCTTGAGGTATTTTGTAGAAAAATGTAGCTATCTCAGCATTTGCTAACATACGTGGAATATAATCAATTGTTCCATTAGCCAAAGATGCTAATTGTATAAAATGCTTGATCCAATACTCAATGAGCTTGTCTCCTTCTTTTATTTGACCATCCTTCTGCTTTACAATGACTTCATATTCTTTCATTATCCTGATTACTTCCCATTTCTCTATATTAATTTCAGTCTCGCATGCTACGACAATTTCTTGTATCTGCTGCTCCATGTTTTGTACTCGCGCCTGAAGCTCATTTACTTAGATCAACACTTCTTGTTTATCTCCCTTGGCTTTGTACAATGCACCTTTCAGTTGACGCTTTTCATACAAGGCTGCATTTTGTTCTTTTACCCTCAATCCTAGCTCTTTGCTTGCAGCTTCAAGACATCGTTGAACCTTAGATGCATGACTTTGTACTGACTTTTGTTTCTTACAAACTTCTTCATAAGCCTGTTGTTTTTCATTGTTCTCTCTCTTTAAAATGGCACAAGTTTAGTGGCTTTCTCGAAGTTCCTTTTCCATCTTCACATTTTTCTCACTCATTTTTGCTAGTCTTACCTTCAATTCTTTCACTTCTTCATCCTCAATATGTACTGGATTAGATAATTTAGTTTCTTGAGAGGTATATGGGGCTTTGAATGGTAGCTTAATCTCTTAAACCCTTTCATTAACCCACTGACGATAACTTGCTTTTGCTGCACAGCTCCTCACACCTAACTTTTTTCTTTTTCGAATAACCTTTGCCCATGCACTCTTTACTTTTTGGATTAGCTCAGTGAAATTTTTGTCTTTGTAGTAGAAAACAAAAGGAGCCAGCAATTCCTTGGCAAGTGGTCCCATCATAAGATAGGCAAGCTAACGTTACCCCATAACTGGATTATAATTTATGCACCCTCGAGTACCCATAAGAGGGACATTTGGGTAAATTCCACAATGATAAACTATGGTCGTTGACTGCTGCCATGGAGTGTGCCACCTAATGTGTCCTTCATTCAAGCTAGCCAGGTGGTTGGCCCATTCTTGACCATTATTCGTCCCAATCTGAAACCTCAATAAATCAGCGATCAGGCATTTGATCTCACTTGATCTTTTGAAGATATGGGCTATGAGCCATATATAGAGTATAGGCAGACAACATATTCTTTTTCCTTTCTTCTCATGGCAAAAGCTCAGTGTACAATAAACATCATCCAATATAGCAGAGACATGATTTTCAAGTCAATTTTTGCGTGCGAGAAATACATCTATGACTGTTAAATCCATAAAGTTGTTATGCTTGGGAAAAAGGAAAATACCATAAATAGTGAGTGCTAATACATCCATAAAAGTCTCCCAATCTTCATTGCTTGCTAGGTTATGCATATGTCGCTCAAGAAAATCTCTTGTGAACCCTCTATTTTGATGTCTCTCTTGAGAAGCTTGTTGCAATTTTGCTGGGTGGATCTTTTAGACATTGGCTATGGTCGGGAGGGATGCATGGTGCTTTAGGGGACAGTATGGTTGTTGGCCTTCCAAAGGCAAGTCCAGAATCTGCTCAAACTCCTCTAGTGTTGGAGCCAGTTGGAAGTCTTGAAAAGTGAAACATCTTAATGGAGAATCATAATATTGAGCTAGGGCTGTTATGGCATCTTCTTGTACATCCACTTCCATCAATTTCAGAATGTTTCCAAACCTCCTTACTAAAGTGAATTGTTGAACTGTCTTCAGCTTCTTTCCTAACTCTCTCAAACTGGTGGTGTCAACTTTCTTAACTTTCAGATGCAACTTTCTTTTCAATTCAACTGATTTTACCCCATTGCTACTTGATCCCACATTAATTTCCATTTTTCTTGGATACTAAAACAACTTTGTGATCTTTAACCTATAAATAAAATAGAAGAAAGAAAATAGATGAGAAATTATTCAAAATGTTGTATTTATTTCATTGATATAGGATACTAGTGGTGAGGACCAATATTTATTCTAAACAAATAAATTATCCATGTAAGAATCATCATTGGTTTGAAACAGGTTAAGAAATCCACTAGGCACTTATATCGATGAAACAAATATGCAATGATCATGATAATGAAAGAACAGTATGAATCATTATCCTCTTTAGCATTTCTTTGAAAGTTATTATTTACTTTTTCATAAATCTGAATTGATGCTTAGGAGGATAATGTTTCACATGACAATGTAATGATGCAAAAAAAAATAAAAATGCCAATTGTCATTGTTAACCCTTTTTCAAAAACATATTTGACCGTTATAACAAGTGTTGTAGGGATGACAACAAACATAATCTTTGAATTTATGATATGCCATAACATGCAAAATGATAATAATATAAAGAAGATTAACATAAAGAATTATGTGAATCACTAGCCTTTAAAATTTAGCAAAATTTCCTCTTCTTTTTTGTTTTTGAAACTTTAAGACGCTAATAATTTGCATGATTTCTAAAAAAGGAGATAAGAAAAGATGCTCCTTTTGTGCCCTATATTAGATCACCTAAGGGTCTAGGGTGTTCTTTTATGTGTAAAGACTCGTTTAAGGTAGCTTGTAGTCCTAAAAGGCCACTAGAGTCAAGATCCAATCCTTAATGTTGACCACAATAGTATGAAGTCTACTAGATGTGAGACATCAAGAAAAGATCAAATTCTAGCTAGGATTTTTACGATAATCAAATAGAACGTGCGTCTAGAATGACACCGCTACATAACCTTTCTAATTCTAAGCATACTCAGACACGGGGTATACGGCCCCACTCAAAGCGTGTGATGAATGTGTAAGTAGGGTGTGTGAAGAAGCATACAAACCTTATCAACCCAAAAAATAAAAGCTGCAAAATTAAACAACACGAGAATACCACAAAATATTAATAGTCATTTATCCTAAGGTTAACAAAAATATCAAAAGAGTATATACAAAAAGATTACAAAATTCATACATGAAATAAATACGAGAATAGAAGGAACATAATTCAATTAAATCAAATAAATAAGAAAAGAGAAAAGGATTAAGCAAACAAAAATAAAATTAAACAAATTTGCACAATTAATTATCAAAGACATGACTCTCTAAAGAAAATTCCTCAATGGAGTCGCCATCTGTGGCAACCAGGAGGTCGCAACGGTACGATGAGAAACATTTTTAAGAAAAATTAGTAGAGTCGTCACCAAGGCTTATTAAAGAAAACCTAAAAAAACTTAAAATTTTGATCTTTAAAATCAAAAATGGATTTGGGAGTCCTTTACGTGCAAGGAAGGTTTTAGTACCCTACAACGTCCGTTTAAATAACGGTTACCTTAAATTAATTGTGCAAATTTATTATAATTTTGAATAGTATTTATTTAACCCTAAAAAGAATGTTGCTATTTTTATTTTAAAGAAAGAATATCTATTTATTAAAAATATTAAGTTATATCTTAGAAAAGAAAAAAATATTTTAGAAAATTGTTTTGACTCGACGGATATGGTTCCGCTCCTACGTATCTCCAGGTGCAATGGAGAACTCAAAGTCACGTAGTTCTATATAAAAATTACGAAATTGGTTGGTTAAAATTAAGTTCTGTAAAAAGAAAATTTATTTTTTCAAATTAAAATTAGTTTTATAAAATTATAATATTTAGAATACAAGATAATATGGTTATACATGTACCATACGAGAAACAATACGAAAGGCAAAGGAAAATCACTCATCTATATTGTAAGTCGTTGTAAAAACTGTGGTGTTTAAAATCTAATATTTTAATTTATGAAAAATTATTATTAATATATAATTTAATTAAAAAAATTAATATTTGAAAAAATTCAAGATAGCGTATGCTATACATAAATATCTCATGATTTATTTGTTAAAATCGAAAGTAATGTAAATTGCACATCTATATTGCAGAATATTTTGTTAAAATTTAGTAAAAGTATTTTCTTCAAGTTAGAAACATGATTTAAAATTTTTAAATATGAAATCAATTTTAAAAATATTTAAAGAGAACCAATTAATATATTTAAATTGATTAATAAAGATAGACATTTATTTGAGGGAACTTAAAATATATTTCTAATAATTTTGTATTGTGTAACACCAAGATAACGTTGGTATACAAAAGTTTCAACAATTTAAAACGTACAAAGGTAGACATGCTACGTAATGACATTATAAATTGTTGCTTTAATAAAATAATTTTGATTTAAATTGATAGATTATTAAATTAATAATTAGAAGAAAATATATCATGATATATTATAAAAATAGTTATCTAATTAATTAAAAACAATATATCATGAATCAATATATTATTAAATTTGTTTATAATTTTCTGAAATGTAATTTACTAATAAAATCATATAAACTTTATATCAAAATAAAACAATATTAAAGATAACAATATCAATACACAAATAAATAAATAAATAAATAATAATAATAATAATAATATAAAAATGGTAATAATAAGAATAAAATAAAATATTTTTAATATTATCAACATCTTAAAATATTTAAATAAATATTAAATATGACTAAATGAATAATCTTTTCATTATTAATGTTAGATTAAGAAAAAAGAAAAAAATAAATTTAACACATGATATATATATATATATACACATGTGATTATAAACAAGACAAAGGCAAATGGAAAGCAAAACATATTATACTACATGTTCACGGGCAGGATATGCACTAGGAGATATTAAAGGAAAGCAAAGTCAATTGGACAAAACACTTATCACAAGCTTGCAGCAAATCACATACTAAAAGGTACAAAAAGAACGAAAAATCAAATGGAAAAGGCGCTGACTGTAAGATGAACCTGAGACGCAAACAGTAAAAGTTATTGAAGAAAGATTTGTAATTTTGAAGATGAGGGACAGTGTTTATAATATAAAAGTCTAGAAGAATTGATAAAACAAACGTCTCCCAAGATGGTCCTCTCTCACAAGGCATTGTATGCTGCTCTTTCTCCTTCGACTATCTTCTATTTTTTCTCGCTTCTCTTGCTGGTCCAGCGTAAGTCACCCAAAATACTTCCCCCTCCTCTCTCTTTTATACCTTTGAACTTCCTTTTCTTTCTCGTTCTTCTTTTTCCTTATCATATTTTCTTCCTGAGACATAATCCCTTCTTTTCTTACTCAGACACTCCATTATATTTTTTTTGCAATTTTGCAATTAATTGGATGCTTGCAGGTGGCGAGGAGCAGCTTGCTTGCTTCCTATTTCACGGGAACCCCTTCCTCTTTTTCGTTTTGCATTATTTAATTAAAAATAGGAAAGAAAAAAAAAGTGTATTCACAATAGCCTAACATATCCTCATCTTTGTATTCTTTATATTAGAAATCACTCACATTAAAAAAAAAAAAAACAAAAGAAGCACAAATTTAACATGATTCAACAAATTTTCCTTACAAATAAAAACTCTTAATATAATTTTATTTTAAATTTTTTACTAAATAAAATTTTAAACCTTCTTAACTACAATTTTTAATAGAAAAAATTACAAAATTTTACCTAATACAATTACCTAAGTTTCCAAAATGCCCAAAAGAGTATGTTGATGGAGTAAGGAAAGACAAATAAATATTTATATTTATAATATTCTTGTATTTATTCCTTCATCAAAAGTTTTAATTTAAAACTTAAATAAATAATCATTTTAATCCAAAACTCAATGGATGTAATAATAAGAAATGAAACTTGATTTTTGTGATCTATATTTTTTCTTCCACCTTTTTTATAAAATCACACATTTTTTTTATAATTATTGAATTTTTGCTTATGTTTAATTAATTTATTTATTCTTGAGTTGTTTATTCTTTAGCATTTTCTTTACTATTTTGTATAAATTTAGAATATTGATATAATTTAATTTTATCGTTGTATGTTGTCTTTATTTATTTAATAAATATGAAGTAAATTATTTAATTTATTTTATTTTATGATAAATGAATAAATAATGCATGTTTGCGTCAATTTATAACATTAATATGTAGCTTTTTTACCGTCATATATTATAAATTAATATACGTTACCTTAGATTTTATACACCATTAATATATTTAAAAAAAAATCAACTTTTAAAATTAATCAACTATATGTTTTTTATTTAATTAAAGTTTATTATTTAGAGTATCTTAATCATATTAATGCAGTGATTTATAATATTATTATGTAGCGTCTCTACTTTTATACGCTTTAAATTGTTAATATTTTTGTATACCAATATTACCTTAAGTTATATGTAATATAAAATAAAGTTTTAATTTTTTTATTAAGTAATTATATTCTTTAATCAATTTAACTATATTTATTCCTTTCATCAAATATAATTAATTTTATATTTGAAATATTTTTAGAGCATATTTTTAACTTTGATAAATTGAATAATTAAATATTTTTTTATTTTATTATACAAATTTTTACAACATCAATGTGTAATTTATATTGTCTTTGGTTGTACAATAAATTATCAGGAATTTAGTTATAGCTTACGCTATCTTAAATTCTCTTTCAACATGAATTATAATTTAAATATAAATTCAAATATTTTATTTAAAAATAAAAAATAATTTTTTAACGATTTGCAATATAGTTATGTAATCTTCCTTCACCTTGCGTATCGTTTCTCGTAAGATACATGTATAACCGTTATCTCATATTCTAAACATTATAAACTTGAGAAAATAATTTAAATCTCAAAAATAACTTTTGTTTTTACTACACTTAATTTTAATCCACCAACTTATAATTTGTATGATAGAACTTTGTAACTTTGAGTTTTCTATTACACTTAGAGATATGTAGGAGTAGGAACCAGACTCGTCAAGTCAAAATAATTTCTCTTCCTAAGATACTCATTAGTATTTCAATAAATAAATTTTATTTCTTAAAAATTAAAAAATAAAAATAATTATTATTTAGGGGTTAAATAAATATTTTTTAAAATTAAAATAAATTTGTATAATTAATTTAAAGTAACTGTTTTTAAACGTACATTGTAGGGTGCTAATACCTTCCCTTAAATAACTCATGAACTCATTTTTAGTCTTAAAGATCATATTATTTTAAAAAAAAATTTCAAAGTCTTAAAATAAACTTTAATAACGACTCCTCTGATTTTTTTAAAAAATATTTTTTATCCTTAAAATATGTTTTTCTTATATCATTTTTTATACCATTATGACTACCCGGTTGCAACAATTATTATTATATTAATATTTCAAATATACAATTATAAATATTTATTCAGTTAAATAGCTTACTATAATTTAACCTTTGTCGTTAATAAATGTTAAAATTGAGTAATGGTACGATGATTTATCATGTCAAGTACACAAGTAACATCATTATAATATTTTTAAAAAAAATTCATTTTTATCATTGACTTTTCATATTTTTGAGTAGTAACTTCCTTTCATCTTCTTCTTTTTTCTAGTTCATATTCTTCTATGGCATTTTGTTTGCTACCACATCAATAGTGTTCACCTCTTAACAAATATGTTGAACCAAATGCTTGGGGTGAGGAAGGAAAAAGATCAACGACATTTTGGCAAAATGACAAGGATGTTGATGAGAGGGGGTGGGTTGGAGCTGGAGGAGATGGTAGAGAAAACATCAACAATGACAAAGTGACTTATTATGTGAGACTTGGAGTAAGGGAGGAAAAGAGTTAGTAATGTTTTAACCAAATAACAACGATATCAACGATAAAAAAAGATGATTCAGAATGGTTAGGAGCAGAGAAGATGATGGAAAAAAACGTCAAAGATAGTAAAGTGACTTATGGTGCAAGACATGGGAGTGAAGAAGGAAGAGGGTCAACGATGTTTTGGGCAAAATAATTTCATTTGAAATCTTATGATTAGGATGTGCTAATCTTTGTTTGAAGTTTTCACATTTTTGGATAACCTATACAACCATCTTTATTGCTCCCTTAAAATATGACCTTCATTGTCATTCTTTCCTTCACAAAACAAGATTATTATGAAATTCAACATATATATGATTGTCAAATGTGAGTCTAGATATACTTAATAAGTTCTTTGTAATACATATATGGAATATAAAGAATGTCTTTAAACTTTAAATGTTTAGATTGAGTATCTATTATAGTATTGCTGTAAGCATGTATTGCAAGATGTTTACCATTCTAACTATTAAAAAATTATTGCCATTTTGATTTTATATTGAATGGAGTTTCTACAAGTTATGTGTGACATAATTGCTAGCACTACTATAAAAAATATAAATCAAGGTCTCAAATTGAATTGGGTCATGCTACATGGACATTAAAGTTTGTGTTTATATTTCTTTTTCATGTTTTCATCATTTTGCAATTGTCTCATGTAACTTTTATTGAATCAATGAAAATAATAGGAAGCATTAGGTTCAACAAACTTGACATATTACTTTACCACATCTAAAATCTCGAGCTTTTCCTCTCTAGCCACCTTGACCACTGTATTTGTTATTTTTGTTGTTACCTTTAAATGTTGTGTTTGCATAGGGGTCTAGTGTGAGGTTGAAAAGATTATTAATTTATTCTAGTCTATTATTAAAAGTAAACAATTGCACTTACATATCCACCCAGTTCAAGTCTAGTTTGTAAGAAAATTGGACGATAATGGGATTGTATTTATTGTCAAGACTGGCAACTGTTTGGATGACTAATTCCATGATGGAAATTGAGGATCCTACAAGAGCGAGATTCTCGCTATCTCTTTCATTTTATTGAGATATTCCTCCATTTTTATTTTGCTTTTCTTAGCCTATGACATTCAACTTTCAAGAAAGTTATCTTGGATCTTAATTGTACTCTAGCTAAAGTTTTGGGTTCTTGCCAAAGTTGTTGTGACAACTTAGTGCAAAAGTTATGTAGAAAATTTTCGAGTCATTGAGTTCAACATCTATCAAAGAATAAGTTGATCAAACAAGGGATTAGTTTTCTTCCCTTTATTGGTGATAATATATTCATCAGGAAGCTTCTTGGTGCCAATAATATAGCCATCAAGACTATTTCCTTTTAGAAGTACAAGAACCAAGAGGTTTGTCAACTTAATAATTCCTTCTACTTGACAGAGCAAAGTATTGACAATAGATTCTTGTGAGTGGTGAGTTCAAAATTGATGTTAGCATTGGAGAAGACAAATGGTGAGTTCAAAATTGATAATATCGTTGGAGAAGGTAGAAATGAATTAAATGAAAATGATATGGACTGATAAAATAAATGTATACATTAACTTGAAGAATTACATATTATGCAAAGGGAAAAAAAAAACTAAAGTTAAGAAATTAAATTACATCATCTAACTTAACTGAATAACTATAAACTATCTACTACATTACTATCTAAGAGAAATTTTATATTTTACTTATATTAAATTATGCTCGTTACTCAAATCTTTTATCTTTATTAAATCACTATTTATATATTGACAAATTTAGAGTATTTTTGTTTTATTTTTTAAAAATAATTTTATGTTTTTAAGAAGTAAAATAAACATGCTCTTAAAATCGTATTTTTACAACAACAATATCTAGTAACTGTGCTAAAATATTGGTATTCTAAGTATTTGTGAAGCTTCAGTTCTTCTATCCTTGAGCACTTGAGAAAAAAAATACATAAATTTAAAAAAGTAAAATTTGAAATCAAATTGTAGCAAAAGTTTATTAAAAAAAGACTTTTAAGATAATAACATTTTCTATAATATACCACTTCTCTTCTCATAATTTTTAACAAACATGAGAATATGATAAACTGGATTCTGATTTTACTATGATTCTTTGAACTATTGATGACTAACTTTAGGAAAAATAAATGTTAGCTATGAACTCCAAAAAAAAAGAAGGAAATGACAGTTTGTTTTAAATTCAATGGATGTTCATGTGTAATTTAATTAGCCAAGTTAATTTAGTTGTTTTAAATATAGTCGTTGTTATGGTATTTATAAACTTAAAAAGACATTTTTTTAAATTAATAATTATAAATACTTTAATATTTTAAAGATTAAAAGATATTTATTTATTTTAAATAAATTATTAATCTCACTGTTTATTAACATAAAATTAATAACAATAATCATTTCATGTGTATTGTATAATGGACGGACTTACTTCAACGAGTGGTTAACAGCACGTGAATAGTTCGTAAAACATGCAGTCTTGTTAAAAAAACACCACCATAAGCTCTCTTTTAAGAAGGGGTGGATTATGTGTAATTTTAATTTTTTCAACGGTGGGTATAAGGTATAAAGTGTAACTGTGCAAGTATTATTATCAGAAACCTCGGGCCAGTGACATTAATTATCTGGGCTTGTGTCACTTCAATTTTTTGTTAAAGTTGAAAGGAGAAACCATGACTGAAAAAACAGGAGAAACATATGACAAATCAAACTTGTAAGAGAAAAAGAAGCATTCCCTTTCTACTCGAGCTTGAAATTTGTTTTCCTAGAGGTGAATGTATCATGGTTGATGGTATGTGAATTTCTCTATGCATAGGATTCTTTCTAAGTTCAAGGTTTTTTTTTTATTATTATTATTATCTATCTCAACTAATTTAAATATAAAGAAAAGTGGCATATGTGAAGTTGAAGTAAGTCGCACGAAGGAAAACTAGTTTTTGCCTTTGACCTTTTTCTCTCTTTTTTTAATCATGCTATTTTATTAATATTAATTTTCAAATTATAACTAATTCATTTTGTATTAACAAGATTAATTTAGGTGTTTCACGTTTTAAACCTTATAATTTGAAAATGAATCATGAGAGCTTGATGATCCTAACTTCTTAAATATATTTTTTTAATATATTTCTGTACTCTTAAAAATAATTGATTTTTAATGAAAATGATTAACTGAGACATGACACTATGTTATCCTATAATTTAAAGTACCTAAGCTCTGACAGTTTTATATTTTTGAATTAATTTTAAATCGAATAATCTTTTATGATTAATTAATTTTACATTATTAATATTTTTATTTAAAATGTAAAATTTTGACTTTAATAATTACAGATCCTTAAAGTATGCATATGAGAGACTTATGAGATTTTTCTAAATATTTACGTAAATTTTTTTTACCCTAATTTTTTTATTTCCTCCATTTTGAGGAATTTTTTTTTATTAGTTTCTCTTACTCTTTTACATTTGAGATTTTATTTTTTATAAAAAATATTATTTTTTCAAGTGATAATTTTTAAAAAATTATAAAAAATAAAATATTAATTTTAAAATTATTCATTTTAGAGAGATAAAATTATTTATTTTTTTAAATAAAAAAATATAAATAAAAAGATATAAAAGACAATAATATAATTTGTATGTAATATAATTTGTATGATTAAACTTTTGTTACCTTCTCTTAATATTAAACATTAAACAAGAAAGAAACTCTTCTTCTCCTTCAAATTTTTTTCCTTTTTCCTTCTTCCTCTTCCAAACTTCTAAATAAAGTGTTAGCAAGAAATGCAACATTTAGCATAACAATGGGATTGGGAATATTAAATATTTTAGAAAATGTTTCACTAAAATTAAAGAAAATTTTTTGTAAAAGCTAAAATTAAAAATCAATAATTTATAGTATTTAGTGTAATAATATGATAAAAGAATCACAACAAACAAATGAAAAGACTTCAAATATAAACAAAAGACACAACTAAATTGATATCTTTTATATATTAGCTCAAAGTTTAGGTGTAGTAACCCACTTCAAATCCTTAATGTTTAACTTTTTATTTTTCATTCAACATAATAAATAACCATTCTCACTAATTAAACTCAACTTGAAGCATATTTAGGGATGAGTATTATTCTCCCACAAGGATAGGAATGAGTTTTACGTTTTACAATCAATAGTCAAACGAGATGAGTGGATATTATTGGGTAACTCATCGACGGGTACCAACATCTGAAATTATTTAAACTCTTTTAACTATTCAAATGAAAATTTATTTTTTTTCAATTTTTTATCAGTAGATTTTTCATACATTCTAAGATTTATAATATTTTAAAAATATTTTTTAATAATATAATAAACATCTACTAATACTAGTAGATTAGTAGATACGTATGAATAACATCTACTGTAAAGTAAGACTTGCTTCCTTTTAAAGCCAAGTCTAAAGCCTAAAATCAAGGACCCAATTTTATTAATTAAAAAATTATAAAAACTATACATAATAAATTAAAATTAAGAGAGTCAAAATCATATTTAGATTAACATATTAAAATTAAAAGTACAACTAGAAATAATTTCTTTGCCAAATTCAAAATAGAAGATACGACTTCGTAAGACTTTTCAATAATAATTGAAGAAATTATGAGATCAAGGACCTAATTTGATAATTCTTAAAAATTACGAAAATTAAATTCAGAAAATTAGAATTAGCAAACTATAGATTAGCGATTGGGCCTATTATGTATTACTATAAAAGCATACTAAGCAGTAAACATAATTCTTTTACCAAGTTGTGATTTAGTTTTATTTGTCAGTCAATGCAGAGGATATATGTTGTGTAAATATTTGGTGAGAAAAACTTTTTTATATAATATAATCATACATAGATGGTCCAAATTAAAAGATTTGATAAGTCACTAATTCTTAAAAAAATTATGTGTAAAATGTATGTTTTAATTTTGATTATTGATGTTAAGATGTAACGATTAAGATTTGTTTCTCTCAATCTCACGTAAAAGAACAATCCTTTTCATTTGATACTTTTCCTATATATGTGTTTATAAATTACCTTTTTTATTTTTTGAGAGATAATTAAATTATATATATATATATATATATTATTTTAAAATACACACTCTTCTTTCTTGAGCAGTGAAATCAGATACATATTAATGCTTTTCAACATAAACAAATCTCTTAATAATTATGAATGTCTCTTAATGATATCTTGTCCTCTCTATAATCTCTAGTGTTAATTAACAATTAATTTAAAACATCTTATTACTAATTTTAATAGTTTTAAAATATAAAATTTTAAATGTCTCTATTATTAGTTTAACAAATTTTGTATGCAGTATTTAGTTTACTTTTAAGGCACATAATTAATAATAGGTGTTCAAAACATCTCTCAAGAGTGAAATTTAATTTTTTCATATCACTATATATATATTATAATTAAAACAATACTCTTGAAACTTTCAATAGTAAGAAGAATGATAACAATATACATTTTTAAACATACTCTTTACCACATTTTTTAATATTTATAATTTTTTTACAAATAAAATAATTATATAAAATCTGTTAAAAAAATTTAAAAAAACATCTTACTAGCAATTTTTTATTGTAAATTTTTATTATAAATAGAACATGTTCTTCGTCAAAGATCACATTGCCAGTTGATTTCGGAGATGTTTCCAAGAACGTATATACCATGTGTGAATCAAATAACGTGAGCAGCATTCAATTGACCATTTATTTGGATTGAAGTTATAGTTTTTCCCGTTGAAACGAAATTGAACCTAACTTGAGTAAATTTTCGAACACGCAGAAACGCCGACAGTCTTCCAAACTTCAAAGCTAGTGGCGTTTTGGCACGATACAATATCACAATTGGTGAGGGCACTTGGGTATTAAAACAGAAAGGATAAAAGCCGATAACCACAGATTGCAGATGAGTGATTCTCGTGAAAACAAATGCAAATTTTTGTCTGCTTCCGCCGTTTGTCTGCTTCAATTATGATAACTACGGAGTAGAAAAACAGACACGGGCACGACCTTATCGTTACGGAATGGCTGGTTAACTTTCCTAGCGTAATTACCATTGCTACAACTTTCAAGACTTAAAGAAGCATTATTGCAAAATGAGAATATTCTTCGTCGAGGCAATGAGGCACCAAAATATTAATCACCATCTTAAAGTCACTCAATCTAGTGTATGTATGCACGCACATTAGAGCTGAGAAAATCATGAGTAAAAAATGGCATTTCAACAAGCCTTCTTTACATGGTGCACTCGGCCAGAATTTAAATACGCTGGCTTACAAATTACACTTGTTCCTGATGTGTATTCATTGTTGATCCTGGTGCTATGGCAAACTGAAGACCCCTGTGCTGCCCGGATTGTAGAACGAAAGCAACTTGGGTTGCTGCAAGTGCCGCAGCCTCCTGTTTCACCATGACATGAAAATGATGAGAATTTCCGAGAACATAATGAGTAATCCATCTGCAGGTGTTGCAGTTACCAGCAACACCACCAAGAAATATGAACAAAGATGGAGCCAAAAAACCATAATTTCAAAAGAAAACAAATTAGCAAAACCAGAGCAAAATTTAGTGAGAATCAAGACTGAAACTTACTTGTCTTTGTCGTCTGCGTTGCAAAATGCTGATAGCCCAGGCCATGATGTAGCAAGGTAAGAGAAATCCAGCAGCTCGAAGCAAGAAAAGCTGAGGAAAATGGTCAGTTAATTAGGTTTGTCCGACAATAATACATTAAAAAACAATATAACTACTGTCTGAACTAGTACCATTCTGTTATTTGTTGTTCCTGTTAGCTGTCTTTTAACTGTTAATTGGGTTATTAGTAGTTACTAGTTAGTTACCCATTATTTGGGTTATTTACCACTCACGTGTATCAGAAGCCGAATTGGGTTTTATGTATTTGCACATTGTGATCAATCAATGACAGACTTTTTTTTCCTCATCAGTTTCTGCTCAAATATGAACTCCTTATCCAATATGAACTAAAGTCACTCACAGAGAAAAAAGTGGATGGATCATCTTCAGCATCAGCATCCGTGACAGAAAGTGCATGCCTTAAGAGTAAAAGGGCCATTAACTGTTCCAAACAAAATGGATTAGGTTAAAATCATGTCAATGTGCATCAAGACCCTAAAGATCATAGTGAGTACAATTTGATTTCCTTAATTCCAAACAAATATGTTAACACTTGACAATTTCATGACTGTATCCAATTCAAACAACATGAATATAACTGAGTTCCATAAATATTTTGTTTGAAGGATTTCAAGGTTAATGCCTACAATCAGAGCAGCTGAACGGCAAAACGCAGCTCCAGTGGCATTAGAAGCAGCATATCCATCATATTCTGATTCCAAGAATTGGCGTTCCGCCTCTGCAATTGCCAAGAGTCGAGGATCACGCAAGTCCAACGGAGTGCCAGAGATTGTCCAGCCTCCACTATATAATTAGTCACAATTCATGAGTGAGACAAGAGTTTGAAATCAATTGCTTATAAATAGAACTAACATATTCAAAATAAAAACTTCAAAAAATAGAAACTTTCAGCTTACCCTATATCAATGGTAGTTTCTTCGGGATGTGGACGAGGCGGTGGTGCTGTGTAACCAGGTTCATAAGGCTGAGAAGTACAAGGGAAAACAATTTCCAACAAAGATATCACAAATTAAAGTCGTACGATTGACGGAACATCAGAACACAGACAAATATACTCGACAAAGCAATTGGTTCAATCAATCCAAAGCCACCATTGAACAAAATCACAATTCAGTTAAAAATAAATAAATTTATGAGTGCGACCCATTATCAACCGATCATCACACATTTAAAATTCCTAAAATTTCTTAAATGTGAAAAAAATCGCATGTAAAAGAAGCACACCTTATGACATATCTCACAAATTATGTCCCCTTTCTCATCGCACCAATGCTGGACGCACTTTCTGTGAGCATACTGTACAAAAAATTTCCGTCAATTAATGAATCAGTTAGACAAAGATAGGAAAAAACAAAGCCTATGAAAACCAATGTCACATAAGCAACATTGTTTCCCAATTATTTCTCAATAATAAAAGGATCCAATTTCTATTCCGATTAGGGAAAATTGCCAAACAGACGAAACGAAACGTTTCACTAACATGATAAAAAAAACATTTTTTTTTCTTATTAATTTCCAGTTTCATAGTAAAACGCATTATTAATGTTTCTAATTTTCAGTAAAAGAAGAATGTTATGTACCTTAAGACTTCCACTGCAGGCGCAAGGGTTCTCTAGATTGTTGACGATGTCTTCCTCTTGACAAATGCGACATTCCGCCATCTGCAGCAGCGGCGCGTCCTCTCCGTCGCCTTCATCCTCAGCCGCCGGAGAAGAACAGGAGGGGCCGGCCGCCGCCTCCTCCACCGGTGTCGACGGCTCAGGAGCCGGCTGGAGCGGCTGCTGGGTCAGCGGCTCAACCGGCGCGGGCCGCACCAGACGGTCCACAAACAGCACCAGATGATCGCCCATTGATCCTTCTTTTTAATAAATTCAAATAAAAAACAAAAAATTACAAAAAGAATGGAATGGGTTGGATGAAGAAGGAAAAGTCTCGGGATCACGCTGTGGATTGGCGGATCCCGAGAAATTGAGACTCACCGGAGAAAAGGGGTAATTTGTAAGAGAGGAAAGGGATTGAGCGAGAAATGGGGGAAATAGAGAGAGAGAGGGAGAGTGTGTTGTTGGTGATGAAAATGGCGTTGGGCGAATATATAGGAAGGTTGTGTTTGTTTTGTTTGGTGGCTTTGCGGATTTAGAATATATGTTGGAAGTAGAAAGGGACATTATGGTCTTTTCCTGAGGGGTGCGAATTGATGTTGTCTTGCGTTGCCGCATAAACGACCCGTTCCCTCATGACGACACATTTTCTTCTCATTTGACCTTATAAACATTTTCTTTTACTTTTTTGTGTTGCTATTTGTTTGGACTCAAGAATTTTTATATTATAATTTTATTTTCTGTATTACTTTCTCGCTCGATTAACTTTAATAAATTACTCTGTGAATATTAGGGAGTTTTATTAGATTAAGATTTTAAAGAATTTTTTTAGTTAAAAAATGTTATGCAAATTTTAAAAAATTTTGCATGATTTTTATAACTTTTAAGCTTTTCTAAATCTCTACAAAACTTTAAAATTAAGATTTTAATTATGAGACTTTATGAACTTTATAGAATTTTATCAATTTTTGACGTAAAGAATTTAAGATTTTTTTTATATATTTAAATTTAAAAAGTGTTAAAGATAAAAATAATAAAAACAATAATATTTGGATAAATTATAATAATAATTTTTATAATATCATTTATTTCTAAATAATATTCACCTACATATTTATAGCTATACTTGGTCCAAGTTTCATAGTTTTCTTTCTTTTTTTCTTTTCCTTTATTATTTCCTTGTGAATCTTTCGTTTGAATTACTAAAACAACATATGTTAAATACTAGTTATATAAATAATTATGGATAAGAATATTTATTAAATTTATATCTTACCTAATAGATATTTATGTAATTAAAAACAATACAATAGGTCTGTAAAAGGCTTAATTGCTATATATATATATATATATATATAGTGTAGGAAGGATTTCTTCAATCGACCCAAAATAGTCCCACCATTGGAGAAACCAGTTTGGGAAGTCATAGTTCTGGTTTTTCTTAAAATAAATTAACCAAGAATGTCGGTTAAGTTTGTTCTGAAACCAGAAAGTTCTTGTCCATGCGTCTATGTAATTTCAATAGTTATATCCTACTGGATCAAAAGGTTGGGAGAATTTTTTATAAGAATTTAAATTTCTTCCAAAAGCTTTTGGGGTCAAGACTTTCAGGATCTGAATTGTAGAATGAGTTATGATTAGAGGATCTTTTTGGTCCTTATAGTGTTTGATAGAGACAGAATCTGAATCTATTAGAAAAAACTCATAGAATTGCCTTGTCTTGTTTGTCGCGTAGGGTCTGAAATGAAACCCCGGTGGGAAGACTTTAGTGATGGCTTTTTAAGGATTTTTATCCCAGAATTCAGGTTCCATTTATATGACTGAGGAAAATTTTCCTTTGGCCACATAATGGTTAAGGTTGGTGGATTTTTGTTCGCCCTTTTGAAGGTTAATGATTCCTTCTATTTTTTCTGGATTGGTTATTATTTTTTGGGTTTGATTGAAGGACTGCAGTATAGTGTTTAGGCTTGCTAAATCTATTTCCATATCTTCTTTAGAGGCAATGTCAGCCCATGATTTCTTTGGTAGGCTACTCAGGCTTCCTTGTTGGACAGCTAAGAGTGTACTGATTGGGAAAGCATAATCTGCCTTAGTTTGTTTAGTAGGTTTGTCAGAAGAATCAGTCTTTTTGGAAGATTCTTTTGAAATTCCAGATTGCTGTGTTGATGACTCAACAATTTGGATTGCTTTTTGAGTCGATGACTCAGTGGGGGTAGATGACCCTGAAGAAGATTTTGAATCTACCGAAGTATATTGTGGTTTTGATTTGTTAAGAGTCAGGGCGAGCCTAACTCTTCCTCCTCTAGAAATTCCTCCCCTGGAAGGGGCAGTTGCCTTTCTAGACATTTCACTTGTCCTGTAAATATTCACGGGTAAGATAATCAGGTAGAGAATTGTAGGTGCCTTTGAGATATTCAATATCAAAATAAAAAATACTCAAAATTGCTTGTCATCTTGCAAAGATCTGTTTTGAGGCAAGATTTTTAACATCCTTTTGTAAAATTTCTTTAGCAGATTTACAGTCTACTCGAATAAGAAATTTTTGATTTAGTAAATCAGATTAAAATTTTGAAACGCATAAAACAATTGCTTAAACTTCTTTTTTAACAGTTGAATAATTCTGTTATGCAGAATTCCAATGTTTTGAAGTGTATGCAATGATATGCTTATGCAACTCGATTCTTTGTTTGAGGATGCCACTATAACCAATGTCAGAGGCATCGGTTTCAATAATTTTGAAGGCTTGAGGGATGGGGAGATAAAGACAATTAATTTTTCTGACTCTATTCTTAATTTCTTTCACGACATTGGTATGAACATCAGTCCAAGAAGGAGGATTCTTTTTAAGCCTGTCATGCAAAAGCTTAATGATATTATTGAGGTGTGGAATAAAATCACCTACATAATTCAGACATCCCAAAAATCTTTGTAACTGGGTTTTGTCTAAAATTCTATTAGGAAATTTATCAGTAAATTTAATGGATCTGCTGATAGGAATAATAGTTCCTTGGTGAATATTGTGGCCAAGGAATCTAATATTTGTTTGAAAAAGATTGATTTTGGACTTGGAAACAGCAAGTCCGTTCGTTATGTTTAATCACATTGATAAAAACATTTATGTGTTTGAAATGTTGATCAATGGAATGGGAGAAAATAAGAACATCATCAATGTAGACAATGACAAATTTTGAATATGGATTGAAAATATCATTCATGATTTTCTGAAACTCAGAAGGGGCATTTTTTAAACCGAACGGCATAACATTCCATTCGTAATGCCCAAAAGGAACAGTAAAGGCAATCTTGTACCTATCACTTTCACAAATTTGGATTTGCCAAAATCCGGATTTCATATCAAATTTGGAAAAGATCTTAGCAGAATTTAATCTGTTAAGGAGGTCTTTCTTATTTGGAATGGGATGCCTAATCCATTGGAGTGCCTTGTTAAGAGGTTTGTAATTAATCATGAGCCTAGGAGTCCCTCTTTCTATTTCTGCAGGTTTATTAACATAAAAGGCAGAACAAGACCAGGGACTCTTAGTTTTTCTGATAAGATTTTTGTCTAAGAGATCTTTGATCTCTTTCTGGCAATATTGAAGAAGTTCATTGTTCATTTGGATCGGTCTAGCTTTAGTAGGAATCTGACTATCTTTGAATCCTAACTCATAAGGAAGACTGACAATGTGTTTCTTTCTAATCCAAAAAGCGTTAGGCAAGTCAAAACAGATAAAGGATTGAATGCTTTCTAAGAAAGATTAGATTCTTTTCTGAAGTGAAGGACTTTATAAATATTTTTCAATGTTGGCAAAAGAAACTTCTTCGTTCAAAAAATTAATTTGATTGATTTTATTCTGAATAGAATTGATATTCTTAGTAAATGGTTTACTAAAAAATTTGAAAGTTATTTGTTTTCCCAAATGATATGTCAAAATTCCATCTTTTGAAATTTGAAGCGGGAAAAAGGCTTTTATAAAAAGTGTTCCTAAAATAACTTCGTTTTTCAAATTTTTTACAAGGAGAAAGTTTGTTTCAATCTGAAGTCCTTGATTTTCAATCACAGTTTTAGAAAGATTATAATTAATTTTGAACTTCGAATCACTAGCAGTGCTGAGTTTTTCAGAAGTTTTCTCAAAATATTTTGTAGGAATTAATCCTTCTAAAATACAATTTGAATCTGCACCTGTATCAGAGAGGGCTAAAGTATCAAGAACAAAATCGTCAATAATGATTCTGATATTGATGTAAAATTTTTGAATTTTGACCTTATTGATCAAACACATAAAGGTTTCTTCTAGATTACCAGAATCAACCTTCACAAAATCATTATCTCTAGGAAGTTCTTCTTTCTCAATATCAGATTCTTCTTCTAATTAGGAAAGAATAACTTGATGAATTTGTTGTTGATCTTTAATCTCTTTAATCTCTTTAATCTCTTTCTTGAGATTGTTAATCTTAATCTGAAGATCCTGGATAATGGTTGGTTTAATATTAGAATTCTTTTCTAATCTCTTAAAAATATTTGTAATATCAAATTTATTTGTAGTAAAGTATTCTTTAGGTTTTGGTTTAATTTCTAAAACTTCTTTGAATTTATTTAGAAATTCTTTTCTTTCTTGAGGATCAGAAATGGAGCTTATTGCTTCAAAAAGAAGATCTTGTTCTTTTGTCAAAACATTGATTTCTGGAGTATCATCACTATCAGAAGAGGAGATTTGATCATCATCTTGGATTTGGTTAATAACCTCATCCTATTATTTGACAGAATCATCATCAGAGGTTTTGATAAGAAGATTGTTGATTTGGTCTTCTATAGAAGGTTCTAAGTTGAGACTGCTAATCTTCTTTTTTAGCCTACAGTATTTACTGATATGGTCTGGTTTCCTACAGTTGTAACAAGTTACACCTGTTCTGGGTTTCTTGGGAATATTGGTAGGGATAACACTTTTCCCTTGCTTCTTGGGAGGAGGTTTCTTATTGTACCTATGTTTGTAAGGCTTCTTATAGGGTTCTACAGTTTCTTTTTTGGGAATCTGTTTCTTCCCTTTGGTGGAGCAGGATGGAAGGCCAAACTGCTCGCAGAACGATTCTAATTCTTTCTTACTCAAAGCATTTTCTTTGGCAAGCTGCTTTTCGAGCTTGTCCTTTTGACAAGCTTTGATGCCATTATGAATAATAATGGCAGTAAGCTGACCATAGTCATAGCTATTGTAATTGATTTCTCCAGTAGGAGAATGAATTCGGAGCTTGCTTCTAATAAGATCTCTGAAAGCTTTAGGAAGCCCATCAAGATACTTTTCTTTCCAATAGGCTTAGTTGCAGTCTTCTCTGGTTAAAATTCTAGACATAAAGGTATCCTTATACCATTTGAAATGTTCTAAAGATTCACACTTGAGGTTTGAAAGAAGTTCTCCAGATCTCTCTCTCCAAAGAGAAGGGTCTCCAAGAAAATGCTGGGATATAGTATATAATAAAGTATACACAGCATCAGGAAGACGCTCATTGTCATTAACAATGGTTTTTCCCTTATCATCAATTTTTACTGCAAAGAGGATATTTTCTCTATCAGTTTCAGTGAGATAATTATCCCACCAACCTTTGAGCTGCCCAGTAAAACCTGTAACTAGAATATAAACAATGGTGTCTTCAGGCACATTTTGGTTGGTATAATAGCCCATAGCGACCACCGACATATTTTGGAGTTTGGCTATGATATTATATTCAGAAAAACCATCAATATTCCAAATATAAATATCATTAGAATTAAAACTTTGAATAAAATCTTGTTTTTCTTCAAGAATAAGATCAGAAGCAGAAGCTCTATTGTAATAGAGTTTGGAGGAATTTTTCCAATTGTTGATGGGATTGATAGCCAAGACAGAATCGGTTTCAGAACAATGTCCTGAATCAATTTTGGAAATGGTATTGATAGTTTTGGTAAGGGATCTAATTCTTGGTTTGACACTAGATTCTTCAGAAGCTTGAGGAGTGTCAGGGACAGTAGTAAGAAGACTAGTAATTTTACTAAGCAATTCATTTTAGTTGTCCTCATTCACTCTGATTTTTTCCCTTTGTCTAAGTTCTAAGAATTTTTGCTTAGCTTTGACACTAATCTTAAAAGGTTTAAATAAGGGCTTTTTTAGTTGAGGTTGGGTAGATGAAGAAGCTATTTCTTCAATCTTTGGTTTAACAGTTTTGTTAGAGACCTTTTCTCCTAAAATCTGGAGATATTTATTGGTATAATTGGCCTGTTCCATGAGGCCTTGGATGTCATTGGGGGTTATGACCTCATCAGGATTTTTGGTTTTGAAAGGGGTAGCAGCAACAGGATTACCGCTTTTGTCTTTCAAATTTGGTAATTGGTACAGGATAGTGGGTGGCAAATCACTTTGAACTATTTGTCCATCTTTTATCTGCCAGGATATAACATTTGCAAGAGGAAGTGCTAATAACGTCCTCTTGCCAAGGATAATCAACATTATTGTGAATGGTATAAGCATGATACCAATCAAAGAATGAAATATTCTGTTTGACCTTTTCGAGAAATTGATAGAATTCCTCTTGAATATTGGACCTATCTTTTCCCCTGTAATTCTGAAAGGACCACTCTCTTTGAGGTTTCCATTTCTCAGAGTAGAAATCTTTCCTAAGGGTTTCCTTATCAACAATGAATTTATGAGATAACATCATAAGACTCATTAAGGGAGGAGTAGGTTGGAGATTGGATACTTTGATTCTCTTCTTCTTTTTTAGAAGTTTGGTAGACATTTCTGGGAATCCTAGAAGAAGTGTCTAGACCCTGTAAGTTTATAGAAGGGTCATGGTTAATGGACCTAGGAATATCAGACCTAGAAGATTGGGACCTGTAAGAGAAAGATCTCCTAGCAGAGGCAAAACTAGAACGTCTGCTATAAGCATCAACTCTAAAAGAGAAGGAGTTTCTCCTATCAAAGGTTATTTCAACTTTCCTAGAATTGTCCTGAAAAATGTTTTCGATTTGAGAAGCAGGCCTAGGGATACAAGGCGAAGCTTTGTCCAAGACCCATTTCTCGGGAAGGGAGACTTCATCCCATTTGATTATCTTAGGGAGAGACACATTAGCCTTTGTCATATCAGTAATAAACAAAGTAGTCTCACCTCTTTGGAGTTTTAGAAGGACACGAGAAGCACAAGAGTTCATAGCTTTGTACTAAATCCTATAGATTAAAGCGCAGGAATAGATCCCTCTTTCATGTTTAACCCATGAAGGCAAACATTGAGGAACAGAGAGTCAAGAATATGATAATCTAAAAGACTCACTATTTTGTTAGGAAAACAATTAAAATAAATTGGTCCTTGGCCTAGACTGGTTTCGACAGTGCCTATAAGAGAGTCGTTAAAGTCATTATGGTGAGCATCTCTAAGACATATGAGGATAGCAGCATCTATTCCTATGTCTATGAGAGGTTTTATGGCTACCTGTACACATCATATGTGGAGGTATTTGTATTTACGCTTGTGCTCATTGATAGAAGATTTGGACAGGAGATGAAATTCTTCTCCTAAATCTTTTCCTAAAGGAATGTTGTTCTCAACAATCTTAATAATGTAATCAAAACTATTTTTCTTTGAGTGTTCTTCAGGAACATATAATGTGTCCTGAGGGATTTCTGGAATGGTCCAGTCATCCATACTCTGGTTGATTTCTTCGAAGCGAACTTCTTCGTCGAAGAGGTTATGTTTGGATATGATTTCAGGAGTTTGTTTCTCATGTTCATTAAAAAGATTATTTTTGGTAGGAGAGGAGGAAGATGAGCTAGAGCCAGAGCGGAAAGAAATGTGGGAGAAAGATCGTATCAGTTTAGACATCATAAAAATTACTTCTGGCACATCACCTTCATCTGGTTCCGTAACAATACACATGTTACTTATTTATAACTTACTCGAATGGATCTGGTTATTTGTGTATATATATATATATATATATATATATATATATATATATATATATATATAATATACATTATTATTTCTATATTTTAGATATTTAAACATCTATTTATTCAATTAAAAAAAATGCTATATTGTATAGATAAATATCTCAAACTTAACAGTGCTAGTTAACTATTTAAAGATTTATAGTTGATTATAGAGATCATGATATCAATTTTAGTTTTTATCTTTCTCTTTTTTTGACGCGTGTTATAAAAAAATTATTACTTAAAAGTTAAAATTTCAAGTATTTTCTGTGTTATATATATGAGGAATTAACTAAATAGAGCAAGTCAATGACATTGTCATTTACATTTTCACCAAAGAGGGGAATAGAATAGGAATAATAGTACAATATTATATTATATATGAGCAGTAATACAGTATTATTAGTAGAAAAAAAAAATGGAGAAGAGAGGAGCATAGAAAAAAAAAAAGATACAAAAATCACTTAAAAATTTTTAAGTACTTAAAAAGTCACTTCAAAATCCTTCAAAAATCTGATAGGTTTGGATAAAATTATTTTATAAATTTGGTATTTATAGATATTACTAAAAAGTCTTTCAAAATTTTTCTAATACAATAATCTTTTAAAATTTTTATATATTTTTTAATACCAATGAATTATTTTTAAGTTATAAAAAGTTTGAAATGAATACCAATAAATTTTAATGGACTCTTTAAACAACTTGAAAATTCAGATTAAATACCACCATATTACTTTTAAATAACATAAAATCTTGATTAAATACTACCAAACTTTTTTACTTTAAAAAAAAGTCTTTTGAAATCCTAAACCTATACATTCCTTTTAATAGAATGATGGAATTCGTATTTGATATATGAGTTCAAATTTTATTTTGGGTGCAAAAACTTTACTAATAAGAGATCTGTAAGGTTTACTTTAATATTTTAACTAAAAAGTTATATTAAGTTAGTGTAATAATATATGTAATACAAAATTTATACTACTTATAATTTCAAATATAAAAATTAATAATATTTTGTTTAAGAAATATAAAAATAATATATTTTATAATGTAATTTATTGTTAAATTATTTTATTATACATAAACTTTTTTTTAGTATTAACATTGCTCATGTTAATATATAAATTAAAAATGATAAATTTTCATATACAAATTGGAATATTATCAATAATAATATAATTATTATTTTATTATAAAAATTAATGATGAATGTGTTCCGTACTCTATAAATGTTTATCTATCTGATATAAATATTAACCTGACTACATAGGAATATGAATATATTTGTAAATTAAATATTTATTTTTTATTTACACTTTATTTAAATTTAATGAAATATGATGGAAAGAAAATAAAAGAAGAGATTTAGATGCTCTGAAAGTTAGAGAAAATATTCTCTTTTCTAGTTTAGATACTTTGAAAGTTAGAGAAAAATACATTATTTCCAACATACCATGGAAATTGAATTGTAAAAGAGGATAATAACATTTTATATAATATAAACATTTCTAAAAGAATTTTTTTACCAAAAAATATTATTGTAAAAGTTTTAAATTTTATTACTTAATCAGATTTTTTATAATTATAATAAATAATTTTTAATGTAAGTTTTATCTCTCTCTTTTTTCATTATCAAAAAATATTATTGTAAAAATTTTAAATTTTATCACTGAATCAGATTTTTTATAATTATAATAAATAATTGTAAATGTAATTTTTTTCACTCTCTTTTCTACTTATCTAAACAAGTGAATTTTTTTACTTGTTTCTTTTCTATTTTAACCCATTCAAACAATGTATCTCTTTAAATTTAATTTTTATTTATTTATTTTATTTTTTCTTATTACTTTTCTCTCGATTTTATCTCATTATCCAGACACAATCTTAATAATAATTTAATTGAAATTTTATTTCTATATAAAATGTAAACATTTAGGACTAAGTTTAACCAATTGACTACCACTTGCGCAATCATTTATTTCTATAAAAAAAATGCTAACTTTAATTTTTATGATTGGGTTTAACCCATGTAATAAAAATATGCTACTTATATATACTTAAACTTAACTATATAAAAATAATATTTTTATAATTTAAATTTTAAGATACTTTTATATAATATTTTCATCCCCATGTAATTCAATTTTTATCTATTTAATTTAGATATTAAGATAATCCATATACTATAATAAAATGTATATTTACTCCTATGATTTATATAAAACACATTTTCATATGAAGTAAATATCAGTTATATGTTAATTAAATATAAGTATACATTAAAACTTTAAACCTCTTAAATGTAAATGTCAATATTATTTTATATGTGTTTATTCATGTGTATTTTAAAATTTTGATAAAGATAAATAGGTAAAAACGTTTAGTAAATAATGAATAATAAATGGTAATTCGAATTGAGGATGAATAATTCAAGCAAAAAATTCAAGAGATATACAGTTAAATTTAAGGCTTAGAATTTTATTTTATAGGATAATAAGCTTGCATATTGATAAGTTCACAAAAATATTTTATCATTTCATGTGTTTTTATTTATTGCTATTTTTTTTTTGTTTTTAAAATTTTATGTTTTAGAAAACTTACGAGTGTGTTTAATTATTTTAGTTAGTTTTATATTTCTCGTTAGTTAATTAATCTTAATTAAAAATATAAGAATAAGTTTATTTTAAAGATAATTGAGAAAACATTCATTTTTGTTCTTTTTTATTGACTAACCATAAAAATCATAAGAAATAAACGTGAAGGGGACACATGCATGATCATTGTAATTTTATTCCTCAATTATTTGTTATGTTTGACTTTTTTACTTACATAAAACTTTATTGAGTACAAATAAAACTAGTTAAACTAAGAAAGTGATTAAAAAAATTAGTTTTTTTTTTATTTGAAAACTTCAGACTTTGATTACCATTAGTTTATTCCTTTGAACTTATATTGTTAAAGATATTTCTTTGACACTTTATTTTGATTATAATATATTTTACAAGTCCCTTTAAAAAAAAATCAATGAGACAATAAGAAGATAAAAAATAAAATAAAGGTAAAGAACCTTAAAAGAAAGAGAAAAAATGATGAATAAATAGAAGAAAGAAACAAAGTCTAAGAAAAAAATTGTTGAAAAAAAAAAAGAAATATAACATATCGTTTGAAGTAATTATTTTTATTATAGAAGATTTATAAGTAAAGTGAAACCTTTTAAGTATCTTTCCTTTCTTATACTTTATTTGACTTTGTATTAAAATTCATGAACAAATTACAACCAATTAAAGAGCTTTTAATTTCAAAGATAATTGATAAAATTAGTGAATATTTGTAAGTTTATAAGCAAGCTTATGATAAAATATATTTAAGAGAAGATTGAGTGAATTATCTCTTAACCTCATTGAACATACAAATTGTCTGTCGAGGATAATAATTTGTGTGTAAGAAGTTAGTTTTATTGGGTTATCAACATGAAAAGTTCCTGTATGGTAAATATGTTTGTGGTTGCTACATGTATTATTTCTTGGGTTCCTTGATATGAGATTTAGTGATTCCTATTTTATATTATTATTTCTTTAGAGCAAGTAATGCTTAAGTTTAAGAAGTTTGATAAATTGTCATATTGCCATTTTTTTCTAGAAGATTTTAGCTTATTTTTCCATTAGGATTGTTTTCTTACCCTTTGAATTGACTAAGTTTCTTGTGATTTTATTATAAAAAGTGGTGACAAAGAACTTGATTAAAATGAGTCAAATTACGATAAAAAAAAGTTGATGCAATGAGCAAACAATAGGTGAGTTTGTAATCTAAATTTTAAATTTTGTATTTAGATCTTCATTTTGAATCGGACAATTAAAAATTATATCTTTTTTGGAAGCAAAATATATGTTTTTGAAGAAAAATAATACCTTTTTGAAAGTAAAATCACATCTCTTTAGATTCTATACTGTATAAATAATGGGCCTTATGAAGTTATGCTTTCATTTGAGCAATTAACCACTAGGACTTTTCTTTTCTTATTATTTAATATTATGGATGTTTTGTATTTAGTTACCTTTTTTTTTCTATCTTTATGATTATGTGTAATTCAATTCCTCTTGTTGTCACAACCTTTTTTTATAAAGAGTCAATAACATTTTCACTTATCTTTTTTAATTAATTTATTCATCTACTAAATTATATATACATGAATTTAAAAACATGGTCTTAAAACAAAATTTAATTTCGGTATTCACATCAAGAAAATAAAGAAACTTTTTATAAATTTTCATGTAACACCAAAATTTACATAAAATTTATATATTTATAACATAATGATTCATTGAAGATCTCAAAATACAAGAATTTAATTTATAATTACATTTATTGACAAATTAGAAATACACTAGGCCAGACCTAATACTCAAATCTAGACCAAGAAAATAATTAGCTCCATGCTCTTCCAAAAATGTTAACTCTAGAATCTCTCAGCCAAACCTTCCAGCTTGAGAAGTAGATGTATCTCCTGTACCTTCTGCTCACGTACCATTGTACAATTATTGCAATACACACATATACCAAAATAACAAAATGAAAGGGTGAGCTTATGAAATCGACAACCTTATTAATTAAATATGAATAAATATAGATGAAATTAATTAAACAACTCATATCAATCAGCACACCACGTTACACAACTTCAATACAATAATGCATCATGTCCAGCCCATTCACAGCTCATCTAATGCAAATACAACAATTTTAGTTTTCATCTGGTTTCACATCCTAAGTAATCCAGAGGAACTGTTCCGGTCTGGGAGTGACTCATCTCAGTATTTGGATCCAGATATAGCACACCTTAGCGTTCTTATCGTTATATGTCTAACCACCTAAACATGTAACTCGGCTCTAGAATGATAAAAGTCACCATGATGCAACATAGCAAAACTCAGCATTTCGTGTATTTTAATATCGTCAACATATACAACACAACATTACAGCACAACATATTCAATCATAGCTAACTAAGGTTATTCATCATATGAGTTAAATCAGCTTAGTTAAACAGCCGATAAAACTACTCAGCTATACTACTCTAAATCTTGATCTAGAATATGGCCACTCAACAACTTATTTCTCGGCTACATCAACATCAAGTTCCTAACTAGCTCCATATTCACTATACTGATTAATCAGCTAGATAAGCTCCCCTTACCTGGAATGAGTTCCAAAATAGTACTCCTAGGGAGTTCTGTAGAGAGATTGACTATTTGAATGTGGAATAAGGCTTGATCAGCTCAGATCTACTAAAAAATAACCCAATTTAAGTCCCTTGAGAAAAAGAGAGAAGAAACAAGGTAAAACTAAGAACTGAGCTTCGAGAACTCACCTAAACCTCAATGAGATAAAAGATCTCACTTTGATCGGGAAGGAATTCAACTTTGAGGAAGAGTAATATGAGATAGAACAGAGAGAAACTGAAAGAGAAAAGTTGTCTAGTGAGAAAATGAAGTTTCTAGGCACTGAGACCCTTTAAATACCTATCCAGCTCACGCTCTCACCCAAGCAAGCTACTTCTCGCTTGACCAAGATCTACTCTTGCCTGGGCGAGCCAACTCTCACTTGGGTGAGAAAACCAGACAGTGGAACCCCTCAATTTTCTAATATTCTTACTTGAGCAAGAATTTTGTCGCTTGAGCGAGCTACATCTTGTTTGAGTGAGCAGCATTCTCGCTTGGACGAGATTATGTCTAGAGAGCTACCCATTACTCCTATGTCATCTCGCTTGAGCGAGCACCTCTCGCCTGGGCGAGGGGACAACTGGTGTAATCCTATCTGCTCTCGCTTGAGCGAGAATACTCCAGAATTCCTAATTCTGCACGATAACTTCTGCTTGAGCGAGATTTCTCTCGCTTGAGTGAGACACCATGCATCCAGAACTCTCAATCTCTCTTTCAAATAGAATTATATTGGTTCTCAATTATACTTCCTAGCTTATCTCATGTACAACACACTTAACTACCAATTTCTAGTCGTTCTGCTCATCACAATTGACATCATAATACAATATTCAAACTATATACAGCTCGTCATACTGCAATCATATAGCTTTCACACCCACATGCCAATATATATATATATATATATATATATATATATATATATATATATATAATTCATACACTTTAAACATACTCAGCACAATTTGATTAGAATGATAAGTACATTATTTTGACTCTTGTTATGAAATTCAAGTGGATTCTTGTAATGTAACCCTTTTAAACTCTGATTTGATTTAATAATATTGATGTTATTTGCTGATTATAATTATCTTTTTTATATTATTATTATTGTTGTTGCAGTTGTTGTTAAATTATCCATTTAAGGGTAAATCTAGTTAATCAATTACTATATTATCATATCATTAATAAGCTAATGAAACTAATAGGTAACTTGAGTTTAGGAATTAAGAGGATTCAATTTAATAAACCTAATGTTTGTTTTTTATAATCATTAGGGTAAAATATAGATTAGAAGAATGATATTATTACATGACATTGGTTAGTGGTAACAATTGATTATTTGATTAGTAATTGCTTTAATATAATTGAATAGAATTGAGGGATCATATAAATAATCATAAGAAGAAACCAAAGCTCAAAATTTCATCCATGTAAATTAACTTTGTGATTTTTTCACTTTTGTTTTTTTTTAATGCTAAATTTTATTTTAATCTAAACATTTTCAACCTTTGAATTTACTTAACATATAAATAACAATAATAGTAAGTGCTTGCATTATAGTATCAATAAGAATGATACTGGAAGAGTATCAAATGCACCCTTTTACTATAATTGATGGGTACACTTTGAAAACATTTTTAAGAGTTTAAAATTCAAACATAATGCAAAGATAAAGAAGTTTTTCTTTAAATTTAACAATAAGACTAAACCTTTTCAAAGTACTACGAAATTTGAATTGAGTTCAATTATAAGAATTACATGAAAAGTTGATACAAAATTCATCTTATCCTAACCTATATATTAGAAACACATTGCAGAAAGGTAGAAAAATTTGAGTAAGGAAAAGAAGAACTCCTGAGACAACTTCAATTAAAGGTTATCCTTATTCCTAAGGTGTTTACGTCAATGTTATATACAATTGAAAAACTAAACTAAAAACAAAAAGAAAAGAAAAAATACAATGAAAAATTAGAAAAAACTAAAAAATTGAACTATGAAAATTAGAAAATGAAAAGAAAAAGATACTCAAATTCTACACATTAAGTTATATATAGATAACTCTTAACTCAATGCATGATTAATTGAGTTGAGAAATAATTATTCTAAGTGAGCATTGAGTTAGATACACCATAACTTGTATTTTGAAAGGTTTTAGAGTGTTTTATTGACTTACCAACATGGGTTGATGTAAAAATTTGAATGTCAAAACTAGTGTTTTAGGTTCAAGGATTTCTTTTAACAAAATATGTTATTTTTGTCATCTAGGATTTTGGCTTGCAACTTCTAGCTTTCAACTCAACTTTTTTCTTACTTTAGTTAGAATTCAACTACTCTTAAGATTTGCAACAAAGTGTAATTCTCCTTTTGACTCTTTATTGTACAGAATTTAGTAATTTTAATTCATTTCTTATCAATTTTACTTGCTACAATATTGTATCATGCATAATTATCTCTATAAATTCACTTAAATTATGGATTTATCAAATAACTCTAATAATAAAATTCAAGCAAGTAAATAATTATATCTTAATATCAATATTTTAACCAAACTTTTTATGTTGTGTTACAATCACTTCTTAATGTCAATAATTCCATCTTAACTTATAATATTCAAAATATAATGTTAATATTTTTTATTTAGTCCTTAATAAACATACCAAATCTAAATTCTTGTTAAAAATAAATGATAATAAAGATAAGATTAACAATATCTTGCCTAGCAAATAACTTCAACATGTAACCAAATGGAAGTAACAAGTCTATGTATAATGTTGTTTTAATGGAAAGCTTTCACCATTCTTAGTTTTCAAGATATTAATCGTTAAACTATTTTAAACAAAATATTTTTTACATAAAAAATATAAAATATAAATATTTTATCACTTTAATGTCACCCTTTATCATCTCAAGTAAAAGCCTTTTTTTAAAAAAAAACTTTTCTGTTTATTTTTAGAACACAAAAGCAAAATTCTTAGGATTTTGAGGACTCCAGTATTACACATGATGTAAAAAATAAAAACACAAACTTTTTGATTGGTCAAATAGTTAGTTAAAATAGTTTGTTTATCAAATAGTCAAAGTTATGTAAAACTTGCTTGAGTAAGTAAAAAAGATAACATCAATGCTTTATTTTGATTTTCGTTTAAAAACCATATATTTTTTCTATTGTATAAAAAAATCCTCTATGAAAAAGAAAATGTTAGAAATACATGCCTTTTTACACATTATTTATATGCAATTTAATAAGTGATATAGAAAATTAGGATTATAAAAAATTATTTTAGTCAAACAATTTCTTTGTCTCTTTTAATACTCCTTGCATGTAATTATTAGTTATTAGAAGAATAAATCTTGAAAAATAAGTTATTACTTATATAATTACATACTTTCATAAACATAAAAATATTTATGATTAAAATACAACTAATGTAACTTTTTAAAAAGACATATATCCTTTTTAAGTGATTATGTAACTTCAGATAAGTTTTAATTGTGATTAAAATTTATTTAAGCATAAGACAACTATATTATACAATTGAGGCTTTCAGTGTTTATATATAAAAAAGACCTTTAAAAATTAATATTAATTATTTAAAAATAAATATTATTAATTTACATATAAATAATGTTAAGGTAAATGTCTTTTTTATTTAAAAATAATTAAGTTAAGTTCATCATCTTATGACATTTTTTTTCTTTTGATTAATAAGTAGTTTATTTATCTAGATATTTTATTTTATTTTTCTTATTTTTCTAGTAATACGTGATAAACTGTTTGCAAAGAATAATTGATATAAATATACTAAATATTAACAATAATCTCTCACTAGATACAATGTGAATAATCTAATTTATCACAACTTATCCTTATCAAAAGTCCAATAAATAATATTAGATATGAGAATATTTTATCATTGTCTTTCATGATTATACAATCTAAAATTAATTAATATTAATTTATAAAATAAAGTTAAAAATGTCTAACCATTTAGCACTTGGATAACATTAATTTAATTATAAGATGTCAAAGAATTATTAAACCAAAACATCACTTACAACAAAAAATGACCTCTTAAGCAAAAAAACAAAATATTAAATGTAAAATAAATGTGCAATCCTAGCAAATGGTTCAAACATCTTAATAATGTTAAAAGAAATATGACACCAAAACGAACTAGTTTGCATCTTAACTATAAGTAAATACAAATCTTAAGTCTTCCTATAACTCAAAATATCAAATGACTTTACTAATATTATTGATTAAACATCAAAGTCTTTGATTAGGGAATATATTCATTATGCTCAATATACATTGGTATTAATGTAACTTATCATAAATAGCCTTATTAACAGAAAGGCCTAAAACTAATGTCAATGAATTGAACAAGTGATATAACATACTTTCACAAGAAAAGTAGTTGTAAGCGAATTTACCATTAATCTAGAAATAACTATTCATATCATTGCAATAAAACATAATTCACACAAGTTTAAGAGCTTATAATAATCTAATTACAAAAATAATAATACAAGTGATTACATATATAATAAAATTTTCAGTGCTTTACTATAATTTACATTTACTTAATTTAAATTTTATTAAATAAGTGATTATATTAGCTTTATAGAATTAAAGAGAAATGACAAGAAATCCATTAATGAGTTTGACTATGTAAGCACTCAATTCAAAATAAATGAACATGAAACATTTATACTTGTTGCAAGCACTATAAATAATAATAAAGTACATTTGAAAACAAAATTGGATTAAAGACATTAATATTTAGAGAGTTTTTCACCTTTGAACAAATGTTGTACATAGGAAAAAAAATTAGTTTTAAGTTATTTAGAAACCATAATACATCATCTTTGAGATGATCCAAAAATGTCATGTCACTTATCAAACTAAGTCTAAATATTTAAAATAACTAAAGAATCACTAATATTTTTCATATCAAAGTGACAATTTAGAAAGTGTTTCATCAAGTTTGTGAATATTAATTTTTGATTTCTCTCAAATATTTTTAAAAAATACATATTAAAAAAATAATAGGGTAGTTTTAACAAAAAAAATAGAAAAATATTGAAAAATCAATTTGGCTCTAGAAAATTTTGCATTGTGTAGGCTTATACCCAACACTTAAAGTAAGCTCATACATGAGAGAGGAAAAAACTCATAAGAGGGAGAAGAGAAAAAACTCTAGAACAGCGGTAGAATCAGTACAGATCTAGTGAAGAGAGAAGAAAAGAAAGCTAGACGACGGTAATTGGAATAGAATCAGCTAAGAAGGAGAAGAGAAAAAATTGTACAGAAACAAGATTTTATTAAAACTGAAAGAAAAGATTACAAGGGATTGTTTCACTCAGAGCTTCTCTCTTTAAAACTCTCTTGAATATGTAAATGAAATGGTGCCTCACAACATGATCGATGACTCCTTAAATAGAAAAATAAAATATTGTTTCTACAGTTTTGGTTGATTACTGGAACTACTAACTATAGTATAAGTCAAAGTTCTCGAATATCTATTTCAAAATAGTCATCTTCATTTTGATAGATATCGTCTTAATTTTCTTGTTTGGTAGATGATTCAGCTTCCTCTTGGTTTAGGGGAAAAAGAATATCCTTCAAATTTTGTTTCATTTTTTCTCTTGAATCATATCCTGACAAGAAAGCTGCGATTTTGGATTTCTTATTCATAAATTGAAATGTTGCTGGATCGGCAAGTTTTAATAACTTTGGATTTTTTTCTCAAGTATTCAACAACACCATAAGGCCCAACATGATTTGCAATGAACTGGTTCCACCATTTCACAAAGGAATATCTGTGAAGTAGAGGAAAAGTTTCTTCATTTTTTGTCTTGCTATATCTATATTGCCATAAGAATACCCATGCCAGAGCAAAACTAAAAAAATATCTTAGGTCTGCAGGAATTCTTGAGTCTTGCAAAATTCTATCTTTGAATATTGTATATCCCTCTATCATAGGAGAAGGAAATATATCATCAATTGGTCTGAAATAGTCCCACCACTGGAGGAACCAATTTGGAAAATCATAAGTTTGATTTCTTTTGAAATATATCAACTAAGAATGTCGATTAAGTTTATTCTGAAACTAAAAAGTTCTTGTCCAAGCATTAATATAATCCAATAATTATACCCAATTGGGTCAAATGGTTGGGAGAATTTTTTATAAGAATTTAATTTTTTTTCAAATTTCTTTGGCGTAAGGACGTTAAGGATCTGAATTGTGGAGTGAGTGATAATAGAAGGATCTTTTTGATCTTTATAATGTTTAAGAGAAACAAAATCTTAATCTATTAAAATAAATTCATAGAATTGTCTGGTTTTGTTCATGGCATAAGGTCTAAATTGAGAACCAAGAGGCAAAACTTTGGTGATGGCTTTGTAAAGGCTTTTATTCCAAAAGGTTCCATTTGTATGACAGAAGAAAATTTTTCTTTTGCCATATAATGGTTAGTATTTGAGGCTTTTTGTTTGTCCTTTTGGAGGCTAATAGTTTTCTCTGTTTTATCAGGAACACTGATTGTCTTTTGAGTTTGGCTGAAAGACTGGATTATAGTGTTTAGGCTTGCTAAATCTATTTCCATGTCGTCTTCTGAGGAAATATCTGCCCAAGATTTTTTTGGTAAATTACTCAAGCTTCCTTGTTTGATGGCTAAAAGAGTGTTAATAGGAAAAACATAGTCTGCTTTAGATTGTTTAACAATTTTGGTTTGGGATTGTGAAGAATCAGCCTTATTAGATGAATTTTTTTTAGGAATCACAGATTGTTGAGTGGATGACTCTACAATTTGGATGGCTTTCTGAGTAGATGACCCAGTTGGAGTGGATGACTCCAAAGAATTTGAACAAGAGTCTACAGAGGCAGACTTTGATTTTGATTTATTAAGAGTCAGGGCTAGCCTAACTCTTCCTCTGTAAATATTCACGGGTAAGGTAATCAGGAAGGGAATTTGAAGTGCCTTTAAGATATTCTATATCAAAATCTAAAATACTTAAAATTGCTTGTTATCTTGCAAAGATTTATTTTGAGGCAAGATTTTGAACATCCTTTTGTAAAATTTCTTTAGTAGACTTGCATTATACTCTAATAAGAAACTTTTGGTTTAATAAATCAGATTGAAATTTTGAAACACATAAAACAATTGCTAAAACTTCTGTTTTAACAGTTGAATAATTCTGTTGTGCAGAATTTTAATGTTTTGAAGTATATGCAATAATGTGTTCATGGGAGTCAATTTTCTGTTTGAGAATGCCACCATAGCCTAAATCAGAAGCATCAGTTTCAATAATTTTGAAAGCTTGAGGAATAGGAAGATAAAGACAATTTATATTTCTGACTCTACTCTTAATTTCTTTAACAACATTGGTATGGATGTCTGTCCAAGAAGGAGGAATCTCTCTAAGCCTATCATGTAAAGGCTTAATAATATTGTTGAGATAAGGAATAAAGCCACCTACATAATTGAGACATCCTAAAAACCTCTGAAGTTGGGTTTTATCAAGGATTTTGTCAGGAAACTTATTAGCAAACTCAATGGATCTGCTAATAGGAATGATAGTTTCTTGGTGGATATTGTGACCAAAAACTCTGATATTGGTTTCAAAGAGATTGATTTTAGATTTGGAAATAGCAAGTCCATTTTGTTTGACAACATTTATAAAAACATTTATATGCTTGAAATGTTGATCAATAGAATGGGAAAAGATTAAAACATCATCAATATAGACAATGATAAATTTGGATTAAGGATTGAAGATATCGTCCATAATTTTCTAAAATTCAGAAGGATCATTTTTAAGATCAAAGGACATTACATTCCATTGATATTGTCCAAAAGGAACCGTGAAGGTAGTTTTGTATCTGTCTTCTTCACAGATTTGGATTTGCCAAAACCCAGATTTCATGTCAAATTTTAAAAAAATCTTAGCAGAATTGAGTCTGTTATGAAGATCCTTTTTGTTGGGAATAGGGTACCTAATCCACTAAAGAACTTGGTTAAGTGGTTTATAATTTATAACTAACCTGGGAGTACCTCTTTCTAATTCTATTTATTTATTAACATAAAAGGCAGAACAAGACCAGGGGCTTCTGCTTCTTCTAATGAGCTTTTTGTTTAAGAGATCTTTAATCTCTTTCTGACAGTATTGAAGGAGTTCCTCATTCATCTGAATAGGTCTCGCTTTAGTAGGAATTTGATTTTCTTTAAAGTCTGGTTCATATGGAAGATTTACCATATGCTTCTTTCTATCCCAAAATGCGTTTGGCAAATCAGAACAGATAGAAGATTGGATATTTTCTAAAAAAGATTTCATCTTTTTCTGAAGTGATAGATTCTTCAATTGTTTATCAATATTAGCAAAAGAAACTTCTTTTTTCAGAAAATTAATTTGATAAATCTTATTTTGGATAAAATTAATATTTTTAGTAAAAGGTTTGCTTAAAAATTTAAAGGTTATCTACTTACCTAAATGATAAGTAGAAATACCTTCTTTTACAATTTAAAGTGAGAAAAGAGCTTTGATAAAAGGAGTTCCCAGAATAACTTCATTCTTTAAATTTTTAACAAGAAGAAAGTTTGTTTCAACTTTAAAACCTTGATTTTCAATAATAGCCTTAGATAATTTATAATTAATTTTAAGCTTTGAACCACTCGCAGTGCTGATTTTTTCAGAAGTCTCTTCAAAATATTTAGTAGGAATTAATCCTTCTAAGATACAATTTGAATCAGCACCAGTATCAAAGAGTGCTAAAGTATCAAGAACAAAATCATCAATAATGATTCTAATATTAATATAAAATTTTTGAATTTTGACCTTGTTGATCAAATTCATGAAAATTTCTTCTGGTTCAGTAGAATTTTTTTTCTCAGAATCATTCTTTTCAAAAACTCTTTCTTCTACAACTTTAGAATCATTATCATCTTCTAGTTGTGAAAGAATAATTTGATGAATTTGTTGTTGATATTTAATTTCATGAATCTCTTTCTTGAGATTATTAATCTCAATCTGAAGATCCTGGATAGTAGTTGGTTTGATACTAGAGTTGTTTTCAAGTCTTTTGAAAATATTTGTAATATCAAATTTATTAGCACTAAAGATTTCTTTAGGTTTATGTTTTATTTCTAAAACATCTTTAAATTTACTAAGAAATTCTTGTATTTCTTGAGGATCAGAAATAGAATTAATTGCTTCAATAAGAAGATCTTGTTCTTTCGTTAAAACATTGATTTCATGAATTTCATCACTATCCGAGGAAGAAACTTGATCATCCTGTTGGATCTGATTAATATCTTCATTGGTTTCTTTCTCAGATTCTTCTTTAGAAGATTCAATAAGAAGATTATTAATCTGATCTTCAATTGAAGATCAAGATTAAGATTACTAATCTTTTTCTTAAGTCTACAGTATTTACTGATATGACCGGATTTGCCACAGTTGTAGCAGGTTATACCTGATCTGGGGATGACACTTTTCCCAAGTTTCTTAGGAGGTTTTCTATTGAACTTTCTTTTGTAAGGGGTTTTGTAGGTTTCAACAGTCTCTTTCTTATGAGTCTATTTTTTCTATTTAATGGAGCAAGAAGGGAAACCAAATTGCTCACAGAAAGACCCTAAATCTTTTTTGTTTAAGGCTCTTTCTTGGGCAATTTGTTTGTAGAGTTTATCTTCTTGACAAACTTTCATGGCATTCTTGACAATAATAGCACTAAGTTGACCATAGCTAAAACTGTCATAAAGAATTTCTTTATTAACAGAAAGATTTCGGAGCTTACTTCTAATAAGGCTCCAAAAGATTTAGGTAGTCCATCAATGAATTTTTCTTTCCAGAAGGGTTGGTTATAATCTCTAGTGTAAACTCTAGACATGAAAGTATCTTTATACAATTTGTACTGACCTAATTCATGACACCTGAGATTAGATAACAATTCTCTAGATCTTTCTTTCCATAAAGAAGGATCTCAAAGAAAATGCTGAGAAATACAGTATAATAAAGTATATACTGCATCATGAAGTTGTTCATTATTATCGACAATTGTTTTTCCTTTGTCATCAATTTTAACTGCAGAAAGAATATTTTTTATATAAGTTTCAGTGAGATAATTATCCCACCAACCCTTAAGCTAACCCATAAAACCAGCTACAAGAATATAAATAATGGTTTCTTCATTATAGTTATTATTAATGAAGTAACCCATTGCTACAACAAACATGTGTTGGAGTTTAGAAATTATATTGTACTCAGAAAGACTGTCAATATTCCACATATAGATTTCATTAGCATTAAAACTTTGAATGGGATGATCAAGACTTTCTTCTGAAACTAAATCTGGAGTAGTAGCTTTATTATAATAAAGTTTGGAAGAATTTTTCCAATTTTTACTGTTGGTATAAACTGGATTGATAGCCAAGACAGAATTTGTATCAAAATCTTGTTCTGAATCAGCTTTAGAAATGGTATTGACAGTTTTGGTAAGAGATCTAGTCTTAATTCTAGCTCTAGATTCTTCAGAGGTCTGAGGTGTATCAAGGACGGTAGTAAGCATACTATTAATCTTACTGATAAGCTCATTTTGATTGTCTTTAAGAGCTTTGGGTTTTTCTCTTTGCCTAAGCTCCAAGATTTTTTGTTTAGCTTTGGCATTAATTTTGAAAGGTTTGAAGAAAGGTTTTTCTAAAGGAGTCTGAGAAGAAGATGATGTTTCTTCCTCTTTAGGTTTAGTAAAACTAGCAGAGATTTTATTTCCTAACACCTGCAAGTATTTATTGGTATAATTGGCCTGTTTCATTTGACCTTAGATATCACTAGGAGTAATAGACTCATCAGGATTTTTAGTTTTGAAGGGGGTAGCAATAACATGATTATCACTTTTGTTTTTAAGATTTGGCAACTGATATTGAGTTGAAGGTGACAGGTCACTATGGACTATTTGTCCATCTTTAATCTGCCAAGAAATGACATTAGCAAAGGAAATAGTAATAACATCCTCTTGCCAGGGATAATCAATATTATTTTGAATGGTGTACGCATGAAACCAATAAAAAAAATAGAATATTTTGTTTAACTTTTTTGAGAAATTTATAAAATTTCTCTTGGGTATCAGATCTATCTTTTTCCTTGTAATTCTGAAAGAATCACTCTATTCGAAGTTTCCAATCCTCGTAGTAGAAATCTTTTCTAAGGGATTATTTATCTATAATGAATTTATGAGACAATCTCATAAGTAAGAGACTGGATACTCTGATTTTCTTCTTCTTCTTTGTCAGTAGATTGATAAACATTTCTAGGAATTCTAGAAGAAGTATCTAAACCTTGTAAGTTTATGGAAGGATCATGATTAATAGACCTGGAAATTTCAGATCTAAACGTTTAAGATCTGAAAGAGAAAGATCTCCTCGCAGAAACAAAATCAGATTGATTGCTGTAAGCATCAATCCTAGAGGAAAAAGAGTTTCTCCTATCAAAAGTTATTTTGACCTTCCCAGAATTAGACTGAGAAATGTCCTGGATTTGAGGAGTAGATTTAGGAATGCAAGGTGCAGCCTTATCCATAACCCATTTCTCAGGGAGAGTAACCGCGTCCCATTTGGTGATTCTTGGTAAAGAGATGTTAACCTTTGTCATATCAGTAATAAACAAAGTAGTCTCATTTTTTTTTTTGTGGTTTAAGGAGGACTCTGGAAGCACATGAATTCATGACTATGTATTGAATCCTATAGATTAGAGCTGCGGGAATAGATCCCTCTTTTATATCTAAACCATGAAAGCAGATGTTGAGAAAAAAAGGGAGTCTAGGATGTAAACATCCATAAGACTTACCGTTTTGTTAGGAAAACAATTGAAATAGATTGGTCCTTGACCTAGACCAGTTTCAACTATTCCTATGAGAGAATCTTCAAATTTGTTGTGTCTAACGTCTCTAAGACACATTAAGACGGCTGCATCTATACCCATATTTATCAAAGGTTTGATAGCTACTTAGACACATCCTATATGAAGATATTTATATTTTCTTTTATGGTCATTGATGGAGGATTTGGACAGGAGATGAAAATTTTCTCCTATGTCTTTTCCTAAAGGGATATTGTTTTCAACAGTTTTAATTATGTAATTAGAACTGCTTTTCTTAGAATGTTCTCAGGAACATATAAAGTATCTTGAGGGATTTCTGGAATGGTCCAGTCGTCCATGCTTTGATTGATCTCTTCGAAACGAACTTCTTGATCAAAGAGATTGTGTTTGGGTGTAATTTCAAGAGATTGTTTCTCCTGATCATTGAAGAGTGTGTTTTTAGTTGAAGAGGAGGAGGAGGAGCTAGAACCAGATCGGAAGGAAATAAGAGAAAAAGAGCGAAGGAGACGAGACATCATAAAATATATATGGTTCATCACCTTCATTTAGTTCCATAAAAATATATCAGTTAATCATTTATAAGTTTCTCAACTAAATCTGGTTATTTGTGAATTTTTTTTTTAATTACAAACACAGAAATTCTTTTACTATAGCCACTAGCTTCTTATGTTCTTAATTTCTTTTGAATACAACATCTACGAATCAGCCTTACTGCCCTTCATCCACACGAGTCTTACTGCTACAGCTCCATTCAAAAAAAACTAAGAATTGCCGTATTTCTTGTAAAAGTATTTCATGAAATAAAGAACTATGTAGATACAAAAAAGTAAAGGTAACATAAAATCCAGATCTAGAAAATTAAATCATAAATGATAAACAGTTATATTCCTACTTCTCTATCAGGCTTTGATACCAGATGGTCTTAAGTAGATCAAAGGAAGAGAATAAGCACAGAAAGGAAAGTAGGCAGTAGCAGGACTACTAAATAAAATGCAGAATGTAAAATATAGGAAATGTATATATATTAAAAGAAAAAGTGCATTCATGATTGAAACATAATATTATTTTTTATTTTTTAATAATATCATATTTTATCTTTTATTTTCACTTGTTAAATTTATCTTTTCATCAAGAATCATAAAAGATAGGTAGTATAACAAAATAAATTACTAAGAATTCTTCTACTTTTGCTTATGTCCAATTATTTATTTTATTTTAATTTTGGATTATTTATTATATTGCATAGTTTTAGAATGTTGATATAATTTAATTTCATATTTAGTATTCTCTTATTTCATTGTTAGTGAAATAATTTTTTATTCAATAAATAGATAATATAATGTTTGCATCAATTTATAACACTAATCTATAGCTTCTCTATCTATTAAATTATTTTAATAATCTTATTATATTGGCCTATGTAACTTATGACATGATTCTAATTAATGATTAAATGTGATAATGTTTAAATATAAAGTATAAAGTCATTGAAGGTATAATTATAAATATAATTATAAGGAAACCCTCCCCTCTCTCTTTAGATAAATAAAAGAGCGGTTACCAAATAGAGGCTACGACATTCTCTATTGTCTATCACTTTCAGGTCTCTAAGTGTGCTCACGGTAAACGTGAGAAAGGATTTTTCTCTCAACCATTCGAGAGGAGGTAAAAGAGGAAGGAAGAGTTAGAGAAAATACAAAGGGATTAATGACATCAAAGAGAGAGGTAACATTAAGAATAATGGATTTAGGTTAGTACTCTCTAAACCTTTGATTGTGTGAGCACCATGTATGGTATTGTGAGAACAACGTAATTCAATATCATAAATGGAAAATGGTAATTTCATAATAGTCATATCAAATGGAAATTACATAATGGAATAAGAAAATCTAACAATTGGTATCAGAGCATGAATCCTAGGTATTTTATATGATGGATTGACATAATTTTAATGTTAAATAATTGTATTGGATTTAATAATTGAAAACCCTAAAGTTTTGGAAGCTAGAAACGTTAGGTTTTGAATCTATAATATGAGCAGGGCCATATGTCAGTGAGTAGGGCCATGCATCAAGGAGTAGGGTCACGCATCAGGAACAAGCATGACCATGCTTCAATGAAGCACGACCATACTTCAGGAAGCAGGGGCATGCATCAGAAATGAGCATGGTCATGCTTCATTGAAGCACGACAATGTATCAAGTAAAAGTACAACTGTGCATAGTGATTTCATGGCAGAATAAGAAGTATAATTCATAAAATTTATAGATCATTTTAGAATTACTTCAAAGTAAATTTTACTCACCAAAGTGATTAAATTCTCAAGTTAATTGATTCTAAGTTGTATGGTCATGATGGAAGCCTCACAATTTAATGCTTAATTTTAAGGGTAGTTTGTTAGTCACCAAAGTGGCCTAACTTTAAAAGTTTGTTTAAGCATTTAATTGTGTATTGTAAACTGTTCAAATTGTTTGATGCTGTGTGGTAACATAAAGGGTAAACAATTTAGCTCATTAATTATAACGCTAGGAGATCACCCAAAGGTGGATCATTGCATATGATTAATGACATTAAGTAGACATGAAAACACTTCATAATATGTTTATATATCCAAAGATGACTTGCATATTAGTTTGAGTGACTGGTTGTCAATTAAAGTTGTTTATTTAGCATCATTATAGATAAATTGCGTATTTAAGTATTACCCAAAGGTAAACTTAGATACATAATTGATGATGTTTGGTTGTCTTAATCCATCAAGTTTATTCAAAGCGTAAATGTTTAAGTATGTGTTAAATATTTTAGTCCCTATGAGTACGTATGGCATGAGCAATGGCGTAGTCAAGTTCAACGGGCTTAATTATGATGATTGGGTTAAGCAAGTTCGATTCCAAATAGGTGTTATGGAGTTAGACCTATCAATCATTATGGAACAAGAGCCTGTAGCAATAACAAAGACCAGTACTAAAGAGGAAAAGACTTTTCGTGAAACTTGGAAAAAGTCGAATAGGCTGAGCTTGAGTGCTAAAAATTATTATGGCTGAAAATGTGAAGCCATCAATGCCAAAGACTGAAAATGTTAGGGAATTTTTGGCAAAGCTAAAAGAGTATGCATAATCGGACATTACTAACAAGTCTATTTCAAGTACCCTGTTGACTGAGTAGACTACTAAGAAGTTTGATTGATCACAGCCTATTCATGACCATATGACTGCATGATCAATCAAGCGGTAAAGTTGAAATCAATAGGCATGGAGGTGAAGGAATTTTTTCTAGTACAGTTCATTTTAAACTCACTTCCTTCACAGTTTGGTCAGTTCCAAGTGTATTACAACACCATTAAGGATAAATTAAACATATAGGAAACTAAGACTATGTTGGTTCAAGAGGAATGGAGGCTAAAGAAGGTGAAAGAACACTCCATCCATCTCACATTTCATGAAAGGCCTAGTAGTAGCAAGGCTAAACTAGGTAAAAAGGACAACAAGGATAAGAAGGATAAGGCCTTATTAAAGGTTCGTGAAGGCTGAATCTAGAAGGGCCAGAGGTGCTTCTTCTGCAAGAAGACTGGTCACTTCAAGAAAGATTGTCCGAAGAGAAAGGTTTGGTTCAAAAGGAAAGGTATATATTATGTTTCAATACGCTTTGAATCAAATCTTATTAAGGAACCTAAAAACACTTGGTTAGATTTTGGTGCAACTACTCATAAGTAGTATAATAATACAAAAATCCATAATTGTAGAACAAAATTAAAGTATATATATATATATATATATATATATATATATATATATATATATATATATATAATTTTCTCTTGCAGCTAATAGTTGTTCTGTAGTTTTTTCATAGTATTTTGTAGAAATTACTCCTTCTTATATGCAGTTAACATTTGCTCTTGAATTTATTAATGCTATTAGATTAAATTTTTCTTGTTCTATTATTAATGTAATTTCTTTTAAAATCCTGTATAATTTTTTTATTTTCTAATTGTTCTTCAATTTTTCTATATTCTATTTCTTTATTTATAAAATTAATTTGTTTTTGTAATATATATATATATATATATATATATATATATATATATATATATATATGCGGGTGTATGGCGGGGTGGGTACTTAGATACCCATACTCGCACTCATTCTCATTAAAATTTGCAGGTTTTTATTCACACCCATACTCATACCCATGTAGCGGGTAAATACTTTATCCATTGTGGGTAAATTTTGTGGGTGTCCCTCGGGTACTTTACCCATTGCCATCCCTACCTGAATGAATTTGGTTTCTGTAGCAAAGTTTAAGATTGAAAAGAATACTTTTTCTTTGTATAAACACTCCTACTATTTTGGATCTGGTACATTAATTAATGGTTTATATCGTTTCAATCTTAATGTTAAATTTGCTGAATCTTTGTTTCATGTTAAGAATATTATTAGTAGTAATTTGAATGTGCTTAATGAATGCTTCGCTTTCTTATGGCATCAAAGGTGAGGTCACATATCCAAAGAAATGATGATGAGGTTAATGAAAAGTAAAATTTTACCTCAATTGGATTTTGCTGACTGGGATATATATATGTATATTATATTAAAGGAAAACAAACCAAACACACATCAAAGAATCCAACCACAAGAAGCAGTCAACTCTTAGAGTTGATACACACTGATATTTGTGGTCCATTTGACATTCTATCTTGAGATAGTGAAAGATATTTCATTACCTTTATTGATGACTACTCACGTTATTGCTATCTGTATGTGTTGCATGAAAAATCTCAATCAGTGGATGTCTTACAGGTGTTCATTGATGAGGTGGAAAGGCAACTAGATAGAAAGGTAAAGGTTATGAAGTCAAATAGAGGTGGTGAATATTATGAAAATTCTGATGAAAGTGGACAATGTCTAAGTCCATTTGCTAAACTTCTAGAAAATCAAGGCATATGTGCACAATATACTATGCCTGGTACACCACAACAAAATGGTGTGACTGAAAGGCAGAATCATACTATCATCAAAATGGTTAGGAGTATGTTGAGTTACAGTTCTATAACTATGTCTTTGTGGATGTATGCATTAAAGACTGCTGCGTATCTGCTTAACAGAGTTCCTAGTAAGGTAGTTCCAAAGACTCTTTATGAACTATGGACAGGAAAGAAACCCAGTTTAAGACATCTTCATGTCTAGGGTTATCCAGCAAAAGTAAGAGTGTATATTCCACATGTAAAGAAGCTTGATGCTAGAACCATTAGTGGTTATTTCATTGGCTATCTTGAAAAATCAAAGGGGTACAGATTCTACTGTCCTAACCATAGTATGAGAATAGTTGAGTCTAAAAATGCAAGGTTCATTGAAAATAGTCAATTTAGTGGGAGTGGTGAAACATAAACGATGAAAATTAAAAAGACACATGCAGAAACTCCTGTTGTTGGTGTCTCTTCTCAAGTTGTTGTTCCCCTTATTGTGTCATGATCACACAAGATAAGGAGACAAGAAGTTAATATTCTAAACCCAAAAGAACAACATATAAAGGATGAACCAGTTGACAATGCACAAGTCACAAATGAGCAAGAGGAAGGTGAACCGCAAAAGATATTATTAAGGAAGTTTGTAAGGCAGAAAAAACCTACTATTTCAAAAGATTATGTGGTTTACTCACTTGAAGATGAATGTGACTTGAGTATTGATGAGGTTTTAGTCTCATTTAAGCAAGTCATATAATGTAACAATTATGAAAAGTGGTTGAATGTCACGAAAGAAGAATTAAAATCAATGAGTGACAATAAAGTATGAGATCTAGTCGAGTTGCCTGAAGGTTCAAAATGAGTCAGTTGCAAGTTGGTCTTTAAAACTAAACTTGACTCAAAAGGCAATGTTGAGAGATACAAAGATAGAATTGTTGCTAAAGGATACACTCAAAATGATAGCATAGACTATAAAGAAACATTCTCTCCGGTTTCAAAAAATGACTCTTTAAGAATTGTTATGGCTTTTTCTGGCTCATTATGACTTAGAGCTTCACCAAATGGATGTAAATACCACTTTTTTGAATAGTAACTTCGAAGAGGAAGTTTATATGGATCAGCCAAGTGGCTTCTTTGTAACACATTATGTTTAATTTTAATAAATCATAATTTTGCAAATTCGGAATAAAATAAATTTTATTTCAAATAAGGTTTTTAATTCTTGGTTTCATCAAATATTTTAAAATAAGGAAAGGGGTTAAAATTTCTATCAAGTCACTACTACAGGACCCATTCAAATACAAGGATTACTGGGATTATCTCAGAAAGGCTATATTAACAAAGTCTTAGAGAGATTCAAAATGGAAAAGTGCCTATTAGGGGTGGTTCCAATTCCAAAGGGAGATAAATTTAGTAAAATGCAATGTACCAAGAATGAGTTAGAACAGAAAGCAATGGAATCTATTCCCTACGCATCAATGATTGGGAGTTTAATGTATGCTTAGACATGCACTCAATCTGATATCAGTTTTGTTGTTGAAATGTTAGGCCGATATTAAAGTAATTCCAGAATGGACCACTAGAAGGCTACAAAGAGAGTCCTTAGGTATTTACAAGGCACCAAGGACTACATGCTTACTTATAGGAGATCTTGTCACCTACAAGTAGTTGGCTGCTTGGATTCAGACTATGTGAGATGTGTGGACTCAAGGAAATTGACCTTTGGCTACTACATCTTCTTCTTGACTAGAAGTGCGATTTCTTGGAAGAGCGAATATGAGTCCATTATTGCTACGTCTACCATGGAAACAGAATTTGTGGCGTGCTTTAAGACCACTATTCATGTTTTGTGGCTGTGGAACTTTATCTTAGGATTTGGTATTTGTTGATAGTATAGAAAAGCTGCTAAGAATGTACTGTGATAATTCTACAACTGTTTTCTTCTCTAATAATGATAAGTATTCAAAGGGAGTAAAACATCTGGAGTTAAAATACTTATCAGTGAAAGAAGAAATGCGAAAACAAAAATTATCTATTGAGCATATTGGTACTGATTTGATAATAGCAGATCCACTAACTAAGGGATTGTCCCCTAAAACGTTTTTTGGCCATGTTGGAAGAATGGACATTATAAATAAGTTCTTGTTAGCATGATTGTATGATTCACATATATGTGTATAAATTATTTTGCTCATATCAATGCAGACATTTTTGGGAATTCAATAAAAGTATTGTTTTTGCTTGTTTACTTGTTATTAAAATTGTGTTAATATACATGTATGGTTTGAGTTTGGTAACATGTTGAGTGTTAAAAACACATCAGAGTTGCAGTCTGTAGTATGATTGATTAAAACTAACTTGATTTGAGTTGGTTCTGTGATACTTAGAAGGAATCATGTCGTTAAATGACTTGTGACTGCTATGATATGATCAATTCAAATCACTGAAAGATGGTGACTTGATAATATCAATGATATGCGCACTTACAGTTCATTGAATCTTCAAGTTATCACATAGGCCAAGTTGGAGATTGTTAGATTATTTTAATAATCTTATTATAGTAGCCTATGTAACTTATGATATGACTCTAATTAATGATTTAATGTGATGATGGTTAAATATAAAATATAGAGTCATTAAGAGTATAATTATAAATACAATTATAAGGAACTCTCCCCCTCCCTTCAGATATATAAAAGAGTGGTTACCAAATAGAGGCTACGTATTCTCTATTCTCTATCACTTTCACGGTTTCTAATTATGCTCACGGTAAACGTAAGAAAGAAATTTTCTCTCAACCATTCGAGAGGAGGTAAAAGAGGAAGCAAGAGTTGAAAAAAATACAAAGGGATCAACGACATCAAAGAAAGAGGTAACATCAAGGAACAATGAATTCAAGTTAGTGCTCTCTAAACCCTTGATTGTGTGAGCATCATGTATGGTATTATGAGAACAATGTAATTCAAGATCATAAAAGAGAAATGGATAGTCATATCAAATGAAAATTACATAATAGAATAAAAAAATCTAACACTATCATCATGTGTTACGAATTGACAAAGTCTATGTGTACCTATGTTACTTAGGCTTTATGCAATAAAAATTTATACATTTTAACTTTAATCAATTAAATGAATATTTTAAGTGATTAAAATTATGTTCTTAGATATTTTCCTTAATTATCAAATTATTAATTGATTATTTAAATTAAATTAAAAGTTATTTTAATGTAGCAATTTATAATGTTATTATGTAGCATCTATACTTTTATACGTTTCAAGTGGTGGTGACTTTTATATACCAAAGTTATTTTGAGTCTCATGCAATGCCAACTTATTAAATAATATTTTAATCTTTTTATTAAAATATTATATTCATTAATTATTTCAAATGGGATTAATTTCATATTTTAAATTTTTTTAAGCAATATTTCTAATTTTGAAAAATTAAATAACCAAACGTTTGATTACTTAATTTTATTTCTTTATTTTATTATATAAATTTTTACAACATTAATTTATAATTTACATTACCTTTGATTGTCTAATAAATTATAAGAGATTTATATATAACTTATGCTATCTTAAATTTTCTTTCAATATAAATTTTCAAATTCAAGCATAAATTTAAGTCTTTTCATTTATAAATAAAAATATTTTTAAAATTGTTCATTTACTTTTAACAATTTGCAATATAACTGTGTAATTTTTTCACATTTTTTTATCATAAAATATGTGTATAACCGTGTTATCTTGTATTTTAAATGTTAGAATTTTATGAAAATAATTTTAATCTTAAAATAAATTCTCTTTTACTAAACTTAATTTAATCAACCAATTTTATAATATTTTAGATAAAACTATGTGACTTTGAGTTCCTCATTGCACATATGTAGGAGCCAAATCTGTCCAATTAAAATAATTTTCAAAATATTCTTTCTCTTTCCTAAAATTCTAATTAATATTTCAATAAAAAAATTTCTTTAAAAATAAAAATAGCAACACTTATTATTTAGGAGTTAAATAAATATTTTTAAAATTAAAATAAATTTGTAAAAATAATTTAAGGTAATCATTATTTAAGCAAACATTGTAGGGTACTAATACATTCCCTCCACGTAAATAATTTTTGAACTTATTTTTAGTTTCAAAGATTATAACGTTATAAAATTATTTTTTTTTCATAAACTTTGATAATGACTCTTTTGATTTTTTACAAATTTTTTTAATAAAAAATATTTTTCTTAAATTTTTGTTGTATCGTTACGACAAAATTTAAGTAAACTATTTCTATATTTTAGTAAAAAAAAAAATTTAAAATTGCTTCCCCTAATGTTATACTTAAAATCGTTATTCAAGAACTGAATCAAAATGTTTACTTGCTTAAACTTCAAGTGTTATTATCTAAATACTTGTGTAAAACTACAATTGAATTTTCTCAACTTTTAAACAAAATGGCTCTTTACACTTTTTTAGTTTGTTTATTTATTTTAATTAAAGCTATTAAAATAAATCACATAAACATTATTAGGTAAATCTCCATTTAGAAAGAAAATATTATTTTAATATTTATATAGATGACTTTTGATCATATAGGCACATTTTCACCCTATTGTCTTCCAACTAGATGATAATATTATAAAATTTAACACATAATTATGAAAACCCTAAAGGGTAATATATCAAGCACATTATTATTAATTTAAAAGTATATATCCAAAAATAACCTATGGTGCATCATTTTCATAAGTTAAACTTATATTTCTAAAGATATATAGTATAATCATGCGTAAAATATGTTTTTATTCTTATAAAATTAGAAAAATACAATTTTAGTTCTTGTAACTTTTTTTAAAACAATTAATTGATTCAAAATTAGAATAATCATTGTTTTTTGTTCATTGTTGTTAATTGCTAAGTTGTTTAATAGATGTTCCAACTAAGCTTCTACTTATTAATTTACTAATCTCATTGACCTTAATATCTTAAGTATATTGATGATTATAATTAACTAAAAAATAATTTTATGTCCAAATTAGTTATTAGAAAGAGATTTTTTCTATTTCATTTTCACTCTTCATTATCTTTTTTTAACTTTAAAACATGAGTCTTTGTAACAAAAGTTATCTAATCAAAATAAATTTATGCAAGAAGAACATGACAAGGAGGATGCAACATGTATTACTATTAGCTTGCTAGTTGTTTATGTCTTAGTAAGAATATGCCTAAGCCTAGAAAGAATCCAAAATACGAAGTTGAGCATTTTGTTAATTGGTTTCTCATGAGCTAGTGAGATGAAATTTGATGTTACTCATTGCTCATATAATGTTCATTGATAGTTAACCTATCAAAATATTCATGGACCTGTAATTTTAACAAGTATCTTTTATTTGAAAGTTTTAAAATAAATACAAAGAATATTTTTAGTTAATGTGTTGATATATATTTTTTACATATGTTAAATCTAATTAAATAATTTTATTTGCTATGATAAAATAAATATGATTAGTTTTGATATATTTTAAAAATAAAAACTTTAATTAATAAAAATAATATATATAAAAAGTTAAGATACATTTTTTAAAATATAATGTGCCTTTTTTAAATTTATAAGAATGTGATAATGTAAGACACTAAAATTTTAAATCCATACCATGTACATTTTATTCTTAACAATTTTGAAATAAAACATCTATTCTTGGATGTAATGAACTTATTATAGTAAATTAGTGAAGTTTTCTTTAAAATATACGTATGTAGATGAGAATTTTGAATTTTACAATTCTAATAGAACAATAAAAATAAATTAAGGAGAGAATCAATAAATATCACAACTAAAATTTAGTATTCTTAATGGAAAACCTGAATATACATTACATAAAAATTTATAAATTGTTTGTCAAAATATATAAGACTTAAAACAATATTTACATAACCAAAATAATTACATTATATTCAAATTCAAGTCCCAGAACAGTCTCTGCCATAACCAAATATTGAAGATCGGTCTTATTCATCACTTGCATACCAACTCTCAATCTCGGCCAAATCTTCTGAATCCAAATCATCATTTGATCTAAGGAAACAATCAGCTGAATCAGTTGTAACCTTTGTGCCAGTCACTTGCTCGAAGGTCCATCTGGTCAGTCTTCCAAGAGAGTCATGATCGTGATATGTGAATAGATAGGTGAGGGATGCTGAAGTTCTAACGATACCACTATAGATATAAATACATAGGGTCTGATGTATTCTACTCCTAGGAAAATCAGAAGGGACATTATGGAAGAAATCAATTTCTAACATAACAAAAGTCCTAGGTTCATCTTCCACAAGAACAACAAATTTAAAATAACATACTCTTTGATACTCATTAAATACATAATTAAGCCTATTATGTACTGAACTATCATATAGCCTAACTCTTTCCTGAGGCTTCGTCATCCTGTTCTCCTGAAAATATTAGTAAGGATGAACTTATATTCTATCATTTACAAAACATTATATCACAGAATCATAACTTAAAATATAAATACTATACATCTATTTTCGCACTTATTCATATTGCAAACATATTCACATATACACAATTCAACAATTTATGGTATATTATCCATTCTCTCATTCCAATATGCATTTTCAGTGCATTGTGATCACAAATATCGATGCTTCCAACATTTCTTGAGGTCTTACTTAAATAAGTAAATAGTCACCGGTTAGCCTATGCACATAGATACAACGTATACAATAGTCAGGCCTTTTAGCAAAGGTATAGTCAGGAGTCTAGTTAGGAAACGAGTATGAGGCCATGTGACGCATTCGCTTTTAGAAAGAGTGTGTACACATACGCGAATGTCACTTACCACCCCACGTTTTCCCTAGATTTTCCATTGTCTCCGAACTTTATACCCTAGTGTATCTCTGTAACTATTTACACTAGGTCCAATCCATATTCAACACTTAATGTCCGTCTTAGAGTTATCTCTTTTCTCATTCATAAGATCATGCTTAGTAAAGTACTTCCAGACTAAATCCATTCCAATCTATCCCACTCATATCTTTATTAATGTAGTTACAATTATTAAATCCTTTAGATCAATATCATACTTTATCATATCATTTCATCCAGACATATTCCATAAAATCACATCATAATCATTTAGCAAGTTTAATAATATTTCACATTGAGTGCTCATCATTTAATGCCTATACCAATCAATCCTAACAATCAAATAAACATCTTTTAATTCATTATTTACACAATAGATATCTCCACCACATATTCTCATAAGATGTTCATGTAATAGTGCTCTATGAGCACCAATAAATACTGTAATATAAAAATAAAATAAATCCCTCCTTAAGTCAAAGACGAGTTCACAAAGAGATATTGGAGAAGATTAGAGATCAACTATGGAAGTTCTCCTGAATACCAAGAGATATCCATAAGAAACAAAAAATACAAGAAACAATAGAAGAAAACCAATTTTAATACGAAGAAACTTACTTAGAGTCGTTTAGATTCAATGTTCAAACTTGGATTTGAAGAGTAATCAGAGTTTTTGAGGCTTTTATCTAGGACAATGAAGAGAGAGTTCGGAGAAAACTGAGAGGGGAACGTGAGTTTGGAATGAAATGAAATTTTCATACTGAAAATCTATTAAATACCACTCAGTCCCGCGCATTCTTGTTTGAGTGAGGAACATCTTACTTGAGTGATGAATATCTCGCCTGAGTGAGATATGCAGACAGTGATCTTGCCTACTATTTCCTGATATGCTTGCTTAAGCGAGCTCCATTTCGCCTAATAGAGATGGCATCCAGAAAGCATGATATTTCTCCTGTAATTCCTCGTCTGAGTGACCCATCTCGCTTGAGTGAGATCTCGTCTCGCCTGAGCGAGCTGATAGTTGAGCTGATTTCATCCTATCTCGCTTGAGCGAGAATCATCTCGTTTGAGTGAGATAGCCCTACAACACGATATTTTTGGACGCTCAATCTCGCCTGAGCAAGATATGCCTCGTCTGAGCGAGACCCCCTGCACCAAACTCCTTTAAAAATCCTTTATACTCATTTCTAATTGTATTCTAATACTGCTTAATATTAAATAAAATATAAATTACTGAATAATGGAAAGAGGGTGTTACAGATAGTGAATAAGAAAAAAGGAAGAAAAAATTAGATAAAACTGAAAGATGAGTTGGCCTAAGTATTTGAAAGGAATAGATGACTTCTTAACTTTTGCTTGTTTTGGCCATAAACCTCTAATGAGAATTAGGTAGTCATTTTATAAATGCAATAACTTTTATTATAATTCTTGAGATAATGTTGATATTTTAAAATGTGTATTAGACGCAATTTACAAGAATTAGGAATACCATAATGAATGCTTTGGGAACTCAATGTATGATGTTCAAAAAATTATAAAGGATCATAGACTTGATTATGTGTAGATAGATGCATGCTTAAGAGATTGTATTTTATAAAGAGGAAAGGACTATAAAAATCTAAATAATTGTCTTATTTGTGAACAAGGTAGATGGGAATCAAAAATTAGAAGAGAAAAAAAATCAAATAAGGTAGTTCATTACTTTCCTATAAAACCAAAATTGCAAAGATTATTTATGTCAAAAGAAAATGCAAAGATATGAAATGACATGAAAATGAAAGAATTGATGATGGAGTTTTAAGGTACCTAATTGATTCTTTTGAAATATTAATTATGTAGTTGGACATTAACTTTCTTTGTTAGACATCGATTAGAGCTTTCTCAATAGCTAAGAATAATCTTCTAAGTATCAAAGGTACTTCATTTAGTTAGTTCATAATGTAGATATATTCTCAATAACTCGTTGTATCTCTCCCAAGTATCATGCAGTGATTCATGATCCTATTGAACTAAAAAAGTTATTTCTTCTCACATTTTAGACAATTAAGTAGAAGGAAAGTATTTATTTAAAAACCTATTGACTAGATCCTTCCATGTAGCAATATTACCTTGAGGTTGAGCTTTAAATCAAGTATTAGCTTTGTCTTTCAATGAAAATGAAAATAATCTAAGCCTTGAAGCATCTTCCCCTGCACCTTCCAAATGCATTATATCACAAATTTCCAAGGAGATTTCAAGATATTGATTTGGATCTTTGAAATTTGTCCCTCTAAATTGGTTTTGCTTATAACATTCAAAAGTGTGGGTGATATTTAAAAATGTGTATAGGCATATTCAGCATGCATCTCCTATATACAATAATACTTGCCATTAAATAGTCTTGTAGTGTTCATTTACAAAATTAAAGGCAATGCCAAAAAAAGGAAAGACATAATTATTATGTTAAGTTTGATAAAACAAACGTGGCAAGAGCATTAATCATTTTTAAAAAGTATAGAAAGTTATTATTTCCATTGAGATTGATACTAGAAAGTAATGATCAATAAAATAATTCATCCAATATTTTTTAATGGTTTTTATCAGTTACCAATGAAAAAGAGTTTTATAAATAATGCAAATTTTTAATAAAATTTTAGATAAGGATTACAAAACAAAATAGATCAAAAGGTAATATTCAAGAACATAGTAAAGGAATTATAGAATGAAATTAAAATCATGGTCAAAAGAATGGCTAGGATTTAGATTTTGGTAGATTTCACACTCATGTATGAAAAAAAAGGTTTCTAATTCATGTTCAAGATACAATTGCATGATCAAATTATCTAGTATGGTAAATCTGATGTCTTAGTGAAATACCTTAATTCATAGTTAGAAAAACTAAATGTCTTGATGAAATTCAACTAAGAAAAGCATGAAGAACAAGAATTAAAAGGATCTCATTCACTTCTCCCCAATCTTTATGTCTAGGCAATTATAAGAAATCAATTTAGTTTATCTCACTTTTAAATATTTAAACCAATATGTCCACTATAGAAAAAAAATTCTAAAATCATACAATCAAGTAGCCAATTCAATTGAAGCATTAAGGGTAAAAGATAAACTATAGAATTATAAAGAATAAATGTATTAGAATTAAGAAAATTAAATTACATGAGTTTAAATCTTCCTCTATATCAAGGACAATAAAAACTGTTAGGAAGATGAACTTGTCTACTTTTATCGGAAGATGAACTTGTCTACTTTTACCATAACGTTCTCCCCTATGCCTCTAGGGTAAGTTACTGAATGATCGACAAGCTGCAAGGAACTATTTAAACACAGAGAAAGGCATTAGATTAATACTAGCGCCTAAATCACAGAGCACCCTATCAAAGTATAAGCTACCTATGATACAAGGAATAATAAAACTCCCTAGATCTTTGAGTTTAGTGTTACACTTTTACAACTGCTGTTGCAATAAAAGTAAAGTGACTAGCAAGTGTACTAGTGTTATTGTAGCAAGTTATAAAAAATCTTAAAATCAAATTGAGTTCCAAGTATCGTCCTCAGGGAATAAAGTTCTCAATTACCACTTCACAAGATCACAATTAGTTGAGCTTTACAAATTTCAGATGGATTTGGTATGAATGTATCAAAAACGAAATTAGAAAGTAAAACAGAACAGTTAGTACAAAAGTATATAGTAAACAGATGTAGAAAGAGTAGTTAGGAAATTGTTTCACCAAAATTTCAACATTGAATCAATAAAGTTCTAAACTTTCAAGCATTTAGATGGAATGACAATCAGTTGCACGTTATATTAATCAAAGGACAATCATTTTCCTCAATGAATCTAGCATCTAATCAAATCACTCTAATCCCTTAGATCTAATCCAATCAAATGCTGCATTAAGTTTGAGAAACCAAAAGATTGCAAGATTAAGATATCTTATCCCTAAGAAACCAATAACCTTGGCAATTAATTCAGATCTGAGAAACAAATTCAATTCCCATTGATAAGAGTTCCTCTATGATTAATTGATCAAATTTCCATTCAATCACTACTTTAATAACAGAATCAATCACTTAATCCAATCCAAAACTCAAAGTTTAGATCCAAAATTAATTCAACATTTCTATTTCAGATTCACAATTCCTAACCACAAAGAGTTTAAGCAAAGATTACAAAAAAAGAAGAGAAGAGAAGAGAAGAGAAGAAGAGAATGAACAAAGAAGAAACATCTTCAAGCCAATCTCCAATCTGATCCCTCAAGAAATGAAGCTTGGTGTTCTTCCTCAATCTCCCTCTCTGACTCTTTCAACAACAAAAACAAAAGGAAAATGAAAAATGAACAAAAAAAAAACTACTAAATTCCTGAGCTAACTGCCTTTTATAGAATTATTGCTCTACTAGCGGGATCACTTTTTCTAGCAATAGTAATCACGCAGAGGCTAATTCTTGCTTTCCACTTGCGTGTGTTCACTTTTGCTGGTGATAGTAGCCACGCGCACTTCAAAGTGTTCACTTTTGTTGAAAATAGTAGCCACACAGACGCTTCCCTTACTAATGTCATGCGTGTGTTCACTTCTGCTAGAAATAGTGAACACGCCGAAGCTGCCTTCTTGCGCGTGTTCACTTTTGTTAACAATAGTGAACGCACACAGCTACTCTTCTTGGAGGACTCTCTGGAACGTTCACTTTTTCCAGAAAAAGTGATCATGCAGAAGCTCTTTTCATTGCAGCCTCTCTGGAACGATTATTTTTGCCAACAAAAGTGATTACGCAGAAGCTCTTCTTCATTTTATGGTTCTGGAGTGATTACTTTCACCAGCAAAAGTGATCACTCAGAGGCTGTTCTTCAATTATCAACTGCTTTCCTCTAATTTTTGCTACTTTTCTTCTATTTTTCCTTTGATCATCCAATCCTCATGAACTTAGCTCAGAATTCCCTACAAAAGCATACTTGAATTGTCACTTTTTACATAGAAAATCAATGAATTTTAAAATAACTATTTTTAAAAGTGACATGCAACATTTTATTATTTTTTTAAGGGTTTTCTACTATTTCTAGAATGTTTTCTTTATTAATTGCACTAAAAACTATTGTAAAATACTAGTAAAATATGGATTCATCACTACCCCAAACTTGAATTTTTGCTTGTCCTCAAGCAAATTAGAACATATCAAGGGTGTAAATTCTTATTAATTAGAATCCAAAAACTTTTTACATTTTTTAGAAAAATTCAGATCAAAACCTTATTTTACTTAAATGTATTCTAATTCTTTTCTCACTAAGTCATTCACCAATTCTTCATCATGATAGCCACACTTGAATTATCTGTTTGCTGTACAATCTCACTCATTTCAATCAAGCAAATCATTAAAGCTACATGCAAACAGAGTTGAGAAATATTATCACAGCTCTCAGAAAGTGTTTCTCTAACTCAATCAATGTTTAAGCTTGTGTTTGCTCTCAGCATTACCAAATTCATCAAACTCTGCCATAAGCTTGCCTATATTCTCTACCTCATTTGCAAATTTACAATTAATCACATATCAAGAGGACTTTTTAGGTAATATTAAGGCTCAGGGATAGGTATGATTTCAATGAATTCAGGATATCAATGCAACTAATTTCAAACAGAAAAAGATGCAAATTAAGTAGATAAGCTTTTAAACTTAGTAAGGGCTGCATCAACTGTTTCTATTCTTAATCAACTTTCAATCACAGTTTAAATTTTTGCAGAATTATCTACCAATTTTCTTTTCCTTTTTGATTTGCTGATTTCTTTTTCATTTTTCTATTTTTACTTGCAGCTTTTTACTTCTTTTTCATATTTTCTCTGCATAATTTTTTTTTCTTATTTCATTTGAATCCTTTTCTCAATCCTTTTCTACCCCAAACTTAGAACATTGCTTGTCCTCAAGTAATGCACTAGAAACATGATATTACCCCAAACTTAGTTTTAAAAATTATCTTTGATTCAACTCAATTTGCCTCTTTTTTATTTGAATAGGTAAAATGGTTTTTCTAGAAAAGCTTGTATTGAGGTTGATCAAAGAAAGGCTATCAGCTCAAAGGGGCTAACTAGGACATTCAAGAATCAAAGGCTATCTAATTGGCTCACTAGGTAAATCTGAATAATGGCCTCCATCCTTTATGTGATTAGTGCAAAACAGCATATTCAGTTAAGAAACAAAGCAAGTTTTAGAGAGTGAATCAAAATTTGAGATCAGTCACACATCAATGAATAAAAAGGTTCAAGTCTAACCAAGGAAGTAAATGGATAATATTCATCAATTCAGTTCACTATTTACTTCAAAAATTTGCATGAATAAAATGGCAAGACTACTTTATTATTATTTTTTTTTAAAATTACAAGTATGACAATCATGTTAAGAATGGGAAAAAGAACTTATGTAATTCAACAATCAGAATTTCAATCAGGTGAAAATAAGGTTTATTTATCAAGAAAACAAAATCTAATGCAGTTTAATATTTTTCTAACTTGTGAATATTTCATGCAAAATGTAAGTTGTACACATGAAAATAGAGGTACAGAATTAAACTCCCCTTTCATGGTAGCTGTGCATATTTCAATCATTCCATGTGCTCCTTGTTAAGAGTTTGAGAGCATGGTCAGCACAAAAACATCACAAGTTGTTCATCAATTATCAGAAAAAAAAAAATTCAATAAAATTCAAAGCTAGTAGATATTTAAAACAAAATTGTTCATAACCAAAATAAAACTTAAAATGTAATTACAGCACTCAAAAGTCTGAAATTCTAATTACAATCTTTTAACAAAAATTAAACTAATAACAGAAATTTAAAGTCCTAATCTACTCTTCATCTTCATCCTCATCCTCATCTTCCAAATCATCCTCTTCATCATCATCTTCTTCCTGTTCTGCAGCAGCTGCTGGTGGAGGAAAAATGAGTTCTGTAGATGGGGAGGTCTTTGAAGACAGTTGACCGCAGGCATTGGGCATTCTCTGCTTGATCTGGAGTGTGGTATAAGTCTTCTTTGGTCATGCCCATCTTTTGACCAATGTTCATGAGAACACCTTCCAGAAGCATGATGTCGGCCTTCAGACTGCTGTGCAATTAATTCTGCCTCTCAGCTAAAGAGTTTTGTCTTTCAGCCATGAATGCTATCTTCTCCTTCATTGTGGTTGGATTCTCTCTTTTATACTGGGAGGGAATTGGGGCTACTGATGTGCAAGAGACAGTAGTATAAATCTCCTTCACCATAGCTACTGTAATTGGAGGTGCAGCTCTAATTTTGATTTGATAATCTCCAATTTCAATACCTGCATCCTCACAAAGAACAATTATAAATGAAAGGAAGGCTAGAGAATCTCTTTTTCTCTTGAGGATGTCTAGAATGCATCCACTAATCACTTCTCCTACATCTATATAAAAATCATTAACTATAGTAATTAGGAGTTCAGTTCTCTTCACTGCTAGAGTGGAACTATGCCTAACAGGTATGAATGAACTCAAAATAAATGTGCTCCACACTTTTGCAAAGGGCAAAAGGTTCTTGGTTGTGATGCATTTGGGCTTTTCTGATAGATTCAGCTCCCAAGTAGTCCCTGGTTTCCCAATCCTCTCAAGGACTTGAACATAGTCCTTGTCTTCAACATCCCTAAATGCTTTAATGTCTTGCTGCCCAGGTTGTTTTTGGAGTCTTAATGTTGAGAACTCTTTTGATGTTAGCAGCAGAAAAATCAATTGTTGTCCCCTTGACCATTGAATGGTATTTAGGTAGCTGATCTCCCTTGAATCTCATGGCATTGGCATAAAATTCTTGTGTAATGTCTCTCCAGCTAATGCCAGCCATCATGTAGAAGGATTCTCATTCTCTTTTCTGAATTTTCTCCTTGTATTCTGGATAATGGTTTTCAGCTATCTCAATTGCTCTGTCTTGGATAATCTTTCTTCTCAAGATATTAGCTCTGAAATAATTCTCATGAGCTATACTCCTGAACCTTGGATCATGTTGAGGATTTGGCCTTGATGAAGAGGCTCCTGCTAATCTTCCTCTCTTTGTTCTAGGAGTACCTCTAGAAGAGCCACCTGGAGTGTTTTCTGATGTCCTTACCATTTTTAAAATTTCCTGCATAAAAAGAATATTTCAATACACTAAAAGACATTAATGCAATGCAATAAAAATTCTGCAGGACATTTTCAATTTAGAACTGATCTCAGAATATCAGAATATGAACAATGCAGAACATAAAAAATATCATAATAATGCATAATATGGTTCCTTGAGGCATTTAAACTCAGATATTCATGATTTTGAATGCAAAATCCTAAAGTTCAAAAATTTCTTCCTAACTATTTTTCACTTTAAGTCATAAGGTTAACTCATGCAATCTATCAATGTAGGTCTTTTTCCTCTAATAAATCTATCAATTGAAGTGAGAATTACTCTACATTGCCTTGTAATTGCATATTCAGATTAGTTATTAACAAGAAAATTTTTGTTTTTCCATTACTCAGTGTTTTCTACAATTCTGCAGAATGAAGAACCCTAATTTCTAAATCAGAGAAGTAGAATACTGACCTGGATTTGGAGAAAATATACGTAATGAACTTCAATTGATTGCTTAGAAACAGATTTCGTTTAGCAAAGGGTCAGAAAGATTAAGAATTTGAGAAATGAGATGAAGAAATGATGATTTGAGATTCTGAAAATGGTTCTGCGTGGTTCCTTTTATGCATTTTAATGGACACGCTTACTGCACGTGGCCACTTTTTTCAGAAAAAATAGAAGCTGTAGAGATGATGTTGTGTGCGTGTTCACTATTGCTAGCAAAAGTGAACACTTTAAGGGTAAATAGCATGCGCGTGTTCACTATTGTTAGAAATAGTGAATGTTCCAGAGAGCTTTGCATTAAGTAATTTGAAATGAGCTGCGCGTGATCACTTTTTCTGCAAAAGTGATCACGCGCAGGTAGTATCCTTCTGCGTGATTACTATTCCTAGAAAAAGTGGTAACGCGCATCAACTTTAACTTGAAACTACACATTACTCATGCGCATGATCACTATTATTGGAAAAAGTAACTACGCGCATCACATTACCTCTATTTAAGCCTGGGCGTGGTTACTTTCACTGGGAAAAGTGATTGTTCTAGAGAAAGATGTCTTCCAAAGGGTTCTGCGTGTTAACTTTCATCAGTAAAAATGATTGTTTCAGAGAAGGGTGTCATTCTTTGCTCCTCTGCGTGATCACTTTCATCAGTAAAAGTGATTGTTCAGAATGGAACCCTGTAATTGAAGCTCTGCGTGATCACTTTTCTGCAAAATAGTGACTCCTTTTGTTATTCAAAGCTCCTTAGAAACTTAATTGCCTCATGCATTCAATTTCAATCAGCTCATTTATGCATCCACAGCATGAACCTTCATTGAATTAACACATTATTCCTAAAACACATATAAAACAGAATCTAAAATCAGAAAATTGCAGAAATTGAAATAAAGAATTAACAAAAGTTTAAGTAAAATGCAAATAGAGTAAAAATGGTTCAGAAATGTGAGTTGCCTCTCACAAAGCGCTCTTTTAACGTCACTAGCTTGACGCCTATTGATCTTTGAATTTAAGAGATGATTTTGATGATAAAGGCTCTTGCTATATCTTTAAACTTTTTTCTTTTTTCTCACCAACTTGCAACTCTTCATTTAATTCATAACTTGAGAGAAATAAAAGTGGAGGGACTTCTAGCAGTTTGGTATGCTCATTAAGTTTCTTTCCTTCCTTTTCATTGTCTTCATATGTCACTGCAGCAAGGACTTCTTTTATAACAGAATCATCCTTCTGTTTTTCCTGCTTAAAATTCTGCACTGCTTGAAAAAATTGAAACTTTTTGTGTTTAGCTTTATCTATTGGCTTAGATGCATCTTCAAACAACCGCTTTTTGGTTCTTTCAGGTTATGTCTTGCTGATATCCTGTGGTTCTTCTTTCTTTAAAATAATTAACTGCACTCCTTTGCAATCCTCTTGTTGTTTATCTTGAATCTTGTTTTCTTCAAATTTATCTAATGCTCTCTCTTTCACAGTAACTTCATGAGTAGAAATTTCTACCTCATTCCTTGTGAAAGCAGCTTGGCATTGCTCTATAGGATTTACAATGGTGTTGCTAGACAATTTCTCATCATTCCTATTTAATAAATGTTCTGAAATTTGTCCTATTTGCATCTCCATCTTCTCCATGGATCCCTCTTGATTCTTGAAACTTGATTGAGTAAATTCCATGAATTGGCGCAAAGTTTCTTCAAGTTCATTCATTCTTTTTGGAGAAGCCTCTGAAGGTTGCTGTCCTCTTTGAAGTTGAGAATATGATGCTTGAAAATAAGGTTGTGAACAATGAGGACTTGACAAAGGTGTTGTTGCAGCATAAATTTGTTGATTCCAATCATAATATGGCTTACTCATGTTAGCTTGATATTGATATACACGAGGAAAGGTAAATTCAGGTCTTTGAAAATTTCCTCCATAATTGATTTCTTCTTGAAATTCTGGTGCAGCCACATCATAGGTTTCATTCAAATCATTTTTGCTGTAAAAATCACACACCAAGGGGTTAGTTTGGGCAACTCCAGCTTAAAAATTATTAATTAAAGCTTCAAAAGCATCTGCTTCATAAGCTCTTGTTCTTGCAACTTGGCTTTGATGAAAATTCTGATACATGCTGGTTGCCATCAAACAATAGAGCAACTTATTTTTTTTTTCTTGCATACAGAAAGAAAGTAAACAAAATTCAAATGAAATTAGTGACTAATCTAAAATTATGTAGAAAATTACAAAACAAAACATGTAGAAAACATAGAAAATTATGCAAAATGAAAATTACAACTATGCAAAAAAATGAAAAACAAAATTATGCAGAAAACTACACAAAATATAAGAAAAAAAATTATTCAGAAAAATTAGAAAGCTAGTAGAAAAATTAGAAAGTAAAACAACAAAAGAAATGCTCAATCTAGCCATCTCTCTGCTACTAATGATATTGAAACAAATTATTCCCCGGCAACGGCGCCAAAAACTTGTTACACTTTTACAACTGCTGTTGCAATGAAAGTAAACTGACTAGCAAGTGTACTAATGTTGTTGTAGCAAGTTATAAAAAATCTTAGAATCAAATTGAGTTCCAAGTATCGTCCTCAGGGAATAAAGTTCTCAATTACCACTTCACAAGATCACAATTAGTTGAGCTTTACAAATTTAAGATGGATTTGGTATGAATGTATCAAAATTGAAATTAGAAAGTAAAATAGAATAGTTAGTACAAAAGTATATAGTAAACAGATGTAGAAAGAGTAGTTAGGAAATTGTTTCACCAAAACTTCAACATTGAATCAATAAAGTTCTGAACTTTCAAGCATTTAGATGGAATGACAATCAGTTTCACATTATATTAATCAAAGGACAATCCCTTGCCTCAATGAACCTAGCATCTAATCAAATCACTCTAATCCCTTAGATCTAATCCAATCAAATGCTACATTAAGTTTGAGAAACCAAAAGATTACAAGATTAAGATATCTTATCCCTAAGAAACCAATAACCTTGGCAATTAATTCAGATCTAAGAAACAAATTTAATTCCCATTGATAAGAGTTCCTCTATGATTAGTTGATCAAATTTCCATTCAATCACTACTTTAATAACAGAATCAATCACTCAATCCAATCCAAAATTCAAAGTTTAGATCCAAAATCAATTCAACATTTCTATTTCAGATTCATAATTCATAACCACAAAGAGTTTAAGCAAACATTACAAAAAGAGAAAAGAAGAGAAAAGAAGAAGAGAATGAACAAAGAAGAAACATCTTCAAGCCAATCTCCAATCTGATTCCTCAAGAAATGAAGCTTGGTGTTCGTCCTCAATCTTCCTCTCTGACTCTCTCAACAACAAAAACAAAAGGAAAATGAAAAATGAACAAAAAGAACTACTAAATTCCTGAGCTAACTACCTTTTATAGAATTCCCGCTCTGCTGGCTGATCACTTTTTCTAGCAATAGTAATCACGCAGAGGCTAATTCTTGCTTTCCACTTGCGCGTGTTCACTTTTGCTGGTGATAGTAGCCACGCACATTTCAAAGTGTTCACTTTTGTTGAAAATAGTAGCCACGCAGAAGCTTCCCTTACTAATGTCATGCGCGTGTTCACTTCTGCTAGAAATAGTGAACATGCAGAAGCTACCTTCTTGCGCATGTTCACTTTTGTTGATAATAGTGAACACGCACAGCTACTCTTCTTGGAGGACTCTCTGGAACGCTCACATTTTCCAGAAAAAGTGATCACGCAGAAGTTCTTCTCATTGCAGCCTCTCTGGAACGATTATTTTTACCAACAAAAGTGATTACGCAGAAGCTCTTCTTCATTTTATGGTTCTGGAGTGATCACTTTCACCAGCAAAAGTGATCACTCAGAGGCTGTTCTTCAATTATCAACTGCTTTCCTTCTATTTTTCCTTTGATCATCCAATCCTCATGAACTTAGCTCAGAATTCCCTACAAAAGCATACTTGAATTGTCACTTTTTACATAGAAAATCAATTAATTTTAAAATAACTATTTTTAAAAGTGACATGCAACATTTTATTATTTTTTTAAGGGTTTTCTACTATTTCTAGCATGTTTTCTTTATTAATTGCACTAAAAACTATTGTAAAATACTAGTAAAATATGGATTCATCATTTAGGCGATAGCTTCTTCAATAGAATTGATGAGCACTCTTCATTTAATTTCACAGTCTCAAACTACTTTTGCTTCTGTTTGTTGCTCAATATCTCTTTAAGAAAATTTGCGTACTTGGGCATTTGGGAGATGGCCTTGATGAAAGGGATGTTAATATGGAGTTTCTTGAGAACATCTAAGAACTTGTTAAACTGTGGGTCTTTTTTATTACTTATTAAACTTTGTGGGAATGGAATCCTTGGCTCATCATGATGCACGATCATGCTTTTATCATTGAAATAAGCGTGTTTATATATGCACAGTCGTGCTTCTATTGCAGCAGAGGTGTGCTGAGCAGACAAGGGCGTGCATGAAGGAGAGGCATGGGTGTGCTTCTTAGTAAGCACGTGCGTGCATATGCTTATGTCTTGAGATTCTTGCAATTTCTTCCTACTTCTTAGCATGATGGCATTATATTGTTCCCTTGGATTCGGTTTGAGTTGAGACAATAATGTTCCATCACTTTTCGACTTCGCAAATTAGTAATTTGCTCCAATTGTGATTCAAGTTTTGATTATTGTACACACATCTCAGAAGACTGGGCTCTCATATCATATTTGATTTATCCAAATCTCTTATCATTTTTATCAATATATTAATCCAACTTAGCTTTAAGCTTTGTCATCCTTTTATCAAAACAATGCACATATTGCATCATTTGCTCTTGAAAGTTAGACTGAGATATAAGGGTTTCTTTCCATTCTGGTCTTGCAACTTAATTTTGTATATGGGAAGGATGATAAATATTTGAAGTTTGGCCTCCAAAGTCATTCTCCCAAGAGTTAGGAGGATTACTTCGTCACCCCTGTAACACCTTAATTTAATTTTTCAAATAAATAATTTCACAATAAAATGGGAATAATAAAATTTCATTCAAGAGTTCCTAATACATAATTCAATAAAGTATTTCAAAATAAAGGAAGGTTACAAACTTGCATCAAAATAAATGTTACAGGACCCATTTAAATACATCAAAATTTCAAAAATAATTTCTTAAGTCCTATAGCAGTATCATCCCTCATGCTTACTGAGTCCGATGAGTACTCTACACTACCCCACACACACAAGCATAGAGGCTCACCTCGCCATTTCACTACAATTCTTAATATGATAAAATTACATTTAAACGTGCATACATTCCATTCAACAACACTCATCTCATTTTCACACATTAAACATATTTTGGTGCCTCACTGCACCTTCAATCATTTCACATATACGTGCACTCACTACACATTAGCCACACTCACTGTGGCACTGTGATCATAGTTTTTTGATGCCCTCAACCTCAGGGACTTACTCAGTTCACACCATGAATGGTTGCTGGATAGCTCCCACTCCACAGATATAATGTGTGCAGTACTGAGCCTCCCAAGCAAAGGTGTTAGTCAGAGGCTGAGTCAGGAGGAGAGTGTGTAGTCTGTGGTGCACCCATGCTCACTGTTGGTATCACCACCACCCTCTCTTCCCCAAGGTATTTCTACCGCACCCCCAGTGTATCACTAAACCATTCATAGTTTTCAACCAATTCAGACACAATCACACTTAGCATGCCATTCACACATTCTTACCCATTTCATATTATTCAATATTAATCAATGACATGTTTACACATACATTCATCCATATTCTCAATCACATCATGATATTCACTTTCACATATGGCACGTATGCCCACATTCAATCACATTACATTTAAACATCAAATTTTCATCAAAACTCCACCACAATCAAATTACTTTATCACATAATATCAACCAACGTCTAATATGTCGCACTCAACATGAAATGTCCATTAAAACATACATGTTCCTACATCCTATCTCAATCACATTACAACATATAGCAAAATAAATGGATTCTAAGCATAATGAGATAGAGTAGAGTCCCCCCTTACCTCGAAATGAAGACCCACAATACAAATCAACAATGGAAGTGCTCCCCACACGAATTTCATCTTAAACACATGAAAAACTCTATGAGAAAATGAGAAAATGAAGAAAGGAACGAAAGAATGAAACCTTAGCCCATAAAACACTTCCAAACATTTCAAACACGATTTCAACCTTCAATCTTGAACCCAAACGGCTTTGGAGACAATTTAATCGGTAAGTAAGGGTTGAGGTTCAAGAGAATCAAAGAGAGTTTGAAGAGAAAGATGGAAAATGAGTTTCTCGAACCTTAAACCCCTCAAATACCCTAGGTTTCGCAGCACTCTCGCTATAGCGAGGCCCCTTCTCACTACAGCGAAAATCTCAAACAAATTTGCAATCTGGTTTCTGCAGAATCTCACTACAGCAAGACTATACCCAGAAAATACCCTCTCTCTATTGCTCTCTTGCTACAGCGAGAACACAACAAAAGTATAACCTTCGTCCAAGACCTTCTCGCTACAGTGAGAATGTCCCTGTAATACACAGTTAATCCTATTTTTCAACAAATTCCAACACGTCCTCTTCTCAACATACAATCATTATTCACATCATTACGCATATACACATATATTCTCATTATTATATACATCAATTGCACATCATCATATAAACCAAACACACATTTATATAGCAATCCACATATTTATATTAATAATAAAAAATAACATTACAAAATTTTGGGCGTTACAACTCTAAACTGTGATTGCCCATGAAATTTGCCTCCTCTTGCTTAAATTCTGGACTTATAAGAGGTCTTACAAGTTATTCTTAACACTTCATTAAAGATTATAATTACTTTGCAAGGGTTGTCATTTGGTTCATTAGTGAGTTGCTGCTCTCTATTTGGTAGATTAGTGCGCTCTCTTTCCTCTTGATGTCATAAGAGTTAGAGATATGCCACTAGAACCTAGCAGATTCCATCTCATCTATTAGCTTGTATGCATCATCTGAATCTTTTCTTATGAGGGACCCTCTTGTTGCGGCATCGATTGTAGCCTTATTGGTGATTGATAAGCCACTGCAAAAGATTTGTACCTATCTCCATGTCAAAAAATCATGATAAGGACGCCTCCTCAAAAGCTTTCCAAATCACTCTAATGCCTCAAATAAGGATTCTGCTTCATATTATTAGAAAGAACATACCTTTGTCATAAGCTTAGAGGATATTGATGGGGAAAGTACTTTCCCAAAAATTGTTGAGTAAGAACCTCCCAAGTTGTGATAGAATTGGCTAGGAGTGAGGCAAACCATGCATTCTGTTACATTCTTAATTTATATTAGAATAGATAAAACTTTATAGCGAATAATAAAAAATTATAAAATGAAATTCTATAATATCTTTGCTTTGAGATTGAATAAAGAGGAAAATTTTTTAAAAAGTCTTTATCTTATATCTAATTCAAAATATATACATATAAATTTAAAACATAAACAATGCTATCTTTCAGTAAAGTAAATTTTCTATCTAAATTTAATATAACTAAAATCAAACGGCCAGCTTCCAATATTACAAATACTCCAAATCAATGATTACAAGATTACTAGGTATTATAAATTTTACAATTTGTATAAAATATTTACATATCTTTATCAATTTAAAAATTGAAGCTGACTAAAAATATTACAATCTTTAAATAATTAAATACTATCATAGTAGTCCTTCATACCACTTCATTGAATATATGATCCTAGAACGGATCAACCTTTCTTTATTCTTCAATCTTATTTTTTGGAAAATAAATTGTAAGAGTGAGTATTCCTTTCGCCATTAGTTCATTTATATAAGAATCATTCAGAATGACATATGAGACATAAATTTGTGCCAATATAGTAAATAATACTAGTTTCAATACTAAATTAAGAAAATCATACTAGCATCATAATATTTATACTTTAAATTATACAATATGTACTGACATAATATCAAATCATACATTACATTATCGATTGTTACAACATCATTACTTCAAACATATACTAGGTTCACATCACTTCATTCATTTTCACACCGAGCAGTATGTCATAATAAGTGCATTACAACCATATTAATTAATGCATTATAATTATATTTATTGATGTATTACAATACCTGTATTATAATTACACTAATCAATTCGTTATGATTCACCTATTACAAATACACATCTCACAAATTTATAGTCATTGCCTCTGAGATCTCTTAAGATCTTCCATAAATATAGATAGTTATTAGTTAGCTGCAACAACACAGATACATCGTATGTCGACCTGACCTCTTCTAGCAAAGGTATAGTCAGGAGTCTCATCAAGAAAATAGTGTATGTCTTGTGAATGTTTTTACTTTTAGCAAATCATTGTGCACCCATTTATAATTAGCATTCACCACCTTCATTTCTCCAAGATTTTCCAAATCTTCTCTGGATTCTATACCCTTAGTGTATATCTATAACTATCTATACAGTGTCTCAACATTCCTCATAACACTTACTTTCTCATGCATAGCATTTACATCATCCTTCTATTCATCAAATCTTTCACTAATGAGACATTTTATCATGAATTCATCATATATCATTCTAACACAAATAAAACGTCCATCAATTTCATTCATCACTCCTTACTATTAATACATTTTTCCTTCATCTCTTTCTCCTCTTTCAATTCAATGAATCATTTATAAATTAAAACACACACATATTCAATTCACATCATATGTATATTGACAAAAATCATTTTAATCATTCTAAATCAATCAAGCATGCATCATCCACTTTACATAATAGTCAAAGATTTCATTCAAGCATATATTGATAAAATCATGAAGCATCTCATCATACAATTCAATACAATTTATAGAAGGTTGGACACCTTCGAACTCAGACCAATCGTATCACTTAGAAATATATTGCTAGAGATCACACTTTCTTGGTCTTAATAAAATCACCTATCTTAAAGTTTGACATCATTCAACATTCACATTATGTCTATTATCCAAAGTACCAAAATAGCAATTTATAACTATACATGAATGATTTTCAATAATAAAATCATAATTCTTCTTAAAACGATTTCGTTCTGAGTTTTTCATATCTAAAATCTCCATTCTTAACAATGAAATTTTAAGAAACCTTAGGATTTTAGAGTTCTACTAGGTAAAATTAGTATTTTCAATCCCAAAATACATAACTAGAAGTTAGGATTTGAAGTTTACTCCCCTTACTTGAGAAACGAGTCTCTAAGATCAAATCCTTCTTAAGGTCCAAAAGAAAGGTACAACACTTCTTATGGGAGGTTTTGTCTGAATATAAAGATCTCCCTAAGTATTACAAGGTAAACACTTGTTGAGAAAGAGAAAATCGAAGAAAAAGGAAAGCTAGATATTTAATCTCTGAGAAACTTACTTGAATTTGAATGTAATAGATGTTTGAGCTCAGATCTAGAAGAGATTTACAGTTTGGGAGAGTTTTCTTTGATAGGAGAATGTAAGAGAATAAAGAGAAACTGGGAGGGAAGGCTGTTTAGTTAGAAATGAACGTTTTTAGAGCTGGAGTTTCTTAAATACTCCTCTAAACCTGTGCGTTCTCGCTTGAGCGAGCTCTACTCTTGTTTGGGCAAAAAAACTAAACAGTGATTTTTATCCAGTTTTCTACTATTCTCGCCTGAGCGAGAGGCAACCTCGCTTGGGCAAGAATAGTTCCAGAGAGCTCCTTGTTTTTGCTGCAACTCCTTGCTTGGATGAGCTACTTCTCGCTTGGACGAGAAGAGAATTGGGGCAACATTATCCTTTCTCGCTTGAGCGAGATTCATCTCACTTAAGCAAGAAAGCTTCAGAACATCTTTTAGGAAAGACTATTTTGCTTAAGTGAGAAACTTTGCACCAAAATATCTATTTTTCTCATAGAAAGGCAACAAAATTGAGGGTGTTATATATTCACCTTTTCAGATACTAAAAAGGAATAAAGACAGAGCCGAATGACATTGTTGGAGACTCTGTTGTACTTGATAATTAGTTAGAGGAACTTTGTCAGATGGAGATTAGGGTCTTTGTTGGCCATACTTCCAAACTGTATGGAGTTCTAAACTATGGTTATGAGTGCGTGTTTGAATTCAAAATTGTTGGCCTCCACATTAGGGGCTGCGATGCTTTCAGATTACCTCTAATAGTGGGTGTTATGTAATCTTGAATTGATCTCCTTCCTTCTACCATTCTTTGCTCTCTCACTTCTTTTCTTTGTCTATGCGTTGTTCTCTCAATCTCTGGATCAAATAGATAAGCTCTATAATACTTAGAATGAGTGATCATACACTAAAATTATTTTATTTTATTTTTATAAAATAATAATATTAATAATAATAATAATAAAATGAGAATAAAAATAAACAAAATTAAAATTAAAGCAAACAAAACAAATAAATAAAATAAAATAAAACAAGGATTATTCAAATTAATTAAATATGAGATTTTCTTAATATTGAAAAAAAATAATCTCTGGTAATGGCGTCAAAAACTTGTTTGATGGGCAAGTGTACCTATCGAGAAGTAATAAAGGGTTGTTAAATTAAGTTTCATAATTATTGTCTCACATGGATTGTTTTTCAATTAGTAAGCATTTCCTAATTCAATTGTTTGAGTTTTAAAGATATAAAATTAATTAAAATAAGAATTTATAAAATCAATTATAGAACTAAGAATAAGGAATACAATGCACGTCTTGGTTAAACTTATCATAGAGTAACTTAGGGTATATGAGTTTTTTCATTCAATCTTTTATGTTATTTTTTCATTTAATTTTAAGCTCGATTTTCTTGTGATTACCAATTATTCATACAATTACTATTAATACCCAATGGTCATGCAATATTAATATTCTTTTCTCTAAACTAACATCCTCAATGGTTATGCAAGATATTAATTCAAGAAAGCATAAAGCACCTATAAACTTATTAAGTTAATAACGATTGAAAGAGAACGATTAGTTTGGTCCACCTAATCCTTTGTCTCATTTTATCCTATAGATCCATTAACTAATTGAGATACAGTCGTCTGACGATATAATTAATTAGGATTATACAATTATGCGTAATAGGATAAAAACTAATCATGAACAGAAATCGAATTTAGATTCAAATATCAAAATTCTATAAATTCATGAACAAGTATTCCAATAGCCTTAGCTATGAACTTAGTTACTTATGCTAAAGAGAAAAACTAAAACAATCATAAACAAAGCCATAGAGAAAAGCAAACTAGAATGAAATAAGTTCTTGATCTTCAAATACAGTCGCTCGAAGCTCCAAGTCCTATAGAGAGTGTGTCAGAAATCCCGTTCAAGAGAGACAAAATGAAAGATGTATCAAATAGAAAAAGACAAGATGTTCAACTAGATGCTTGAGTTCTCTCTTTTATAGGTTTGAAAACCCTAAAAGTTCTTTATAATTGGGCTTCTCGTAGATGAGCACAGCCGTGTAAGGCCATAAGCATGACCTTCCATAGGCTAGAAGCAACCCTATGCTTATTGAAAGGGTCTGGGCATACTGACTAGTGTGAAGCTCTGATCTTCCATCTATTTGGGTCCAAAATGCACACACAATCCACTTATGGCCTCCTTATACTAAATTGCACAATTAACATATAACTTAGTGTAAAACTCAAATAAAATAAAAGACAAACATAAATATATAAAATGTAAAAGAGGACCTAATTACAGATTTATCATCAAGTGTAGTAATGTCAATGCTAATGTTTTAACACTTAGTATGATTTCAAAAACTATAAATAAATGTCATAGGTGTTGATTTAAAGCAAGCTAATTTTTTAATTAGTTATTTTTAGTTGTAATATTTTTTATTTTTTATTTTATTTTACTTTTCTCTTTTCTCCTTGAATTTTGAAAGACTTCTTCCTTTCTTATACCATATGATCTCTATGAATTTTTTTCAATTTTTTTATTATTTTTAGTTTTGTCATTGTAAATATATGTAACTAATTTTCTTATACTTGGATAAGATGACTTTCTGTTTAAGTCTCCAATATTTTTAATGTTATTCTATTTTTATTTACTTTTTTATTCTTGCATTTGAGTGCATTTTTCTAATCTTAATGTACTCTTTGATTTAACCATTCTAATTTTTCTTAAAAATATACGAGAATAAGGTTGAACTCTCCACTAAGTGAAGTCATTAGTTTTTAACTAAAGAAAAATTATATAATTATGTAAAGATAAATCTTTATTAAATACTTTGTAATTTTTTTTGTAAGGATAATAGGTTTTTTTTCTTTATTAAGGTGGCTTTGAATAACTTGAATTCCTTTTACATTGAGGAGTTAAGGGTTCTTAGCAGCTTTTGATGAGGTAAAAAAACTAGCCTTCATTTTAAGTTTATTTATAAAATTTTTCATAGTAGATTAATCATTTCACGTATTAAAGATAATTTAGTACTTTCACTTCACAAAGTAAGGACTTTTAAGAAATTCCACTTCTAATTCTTTAAATTCGTCTTACTTTCTCTAAATTATAATCATTATAACTCAATCCTATCATTACCCAAGGAGAATAGACTTAAGGCTTTAAATTAAGGTATTGTCTACGGACATTTTAGTCTTTTCACTAAATATTGTTTGAAATCTTAAAATATAACAAAATTGCAATTAAAACTAAAATAATAAATAAAATAAGTTATAAAAATCTAATGAGCATTTGACTTTAATCTCCTATATACATTTTTTAAATTTTTATTTATTTTATCTTTATATATTTCTTGATCTTTGTATATTAACCTTTTAACTTATTTTTTATATTTATAATTACATTTTATTTTTTAAATATAATAAATACAATAAATTTTTAAAAGTAAAAAAATTCTTATTTAATATTATTTCATTTAGATATAAATCTATCCTATAAGTATTAATATGAAATTTATTTATTTTTACAATAGTATTTAATGATTTAAATTTCAAAACTTTTTAATTGAAAATAACAAAATAAAAATATGTATGTGAGACTAAAATTATAAAAATATTATGAGATTTATTTTTTAAATTGCATATGAATATGAACTTGGAACATACATGTTGTAAATCAATTATTTTCTTAGATTAGGTAAATATATTTTATTTTATTAATCAACTGTTATATAAATTTAATAATCATAATTTAAAATAAAACTAATTATGATATGCACAAATAAATTTATAAATTAGGATATTATATTAAAGAATTAAATTTTAGAAAATGTAAAAAACAATTCCTAATTTGATTTATAACTAAATAAAATAATTATTTTGATGTCATCTGAAAAATTTGTTTAGTATTATAATTTTATACTATCTAAAGTTATATTAAAAAATTATTTAATACGAAGTACATATTTTAATATTTTAGTAATTTTGATATAATTTTATCATACAAATATATTAATTCATGATATTAATAATATATTTTAAATAAATAAAAATATTATATATTTTATAAATACTTACATCATACAGATACAAAATACAATAATAATTTATAAGTGAAACAATAAGAAAGAAAAGAAAAAGATAAATTAGTGTATTAATATAATATAACTAAAACATTACTCCCAAGTCAGATCCATACTAATATATACGTAACTGCTCATATACTACACATTTTTATTAGATACATACATCACCCTTGAATACTACAGATCGAAAATATATAAGTTAACAAACGCTACAGAGTACTAAGTAGTTCCTTCACCTAACTTGTTTACGGGTTGAAGAATATTGCAATAAAATTTCGTTGTTTTCCTTCAAATATTTTATTTTTCCTTTTACATAAAGTTAGTATCATTTTCATCCATCCACGTATATTTGGACTGCAAATATTATTCCATAACCCAATTGGGAGCAAAAGAATAAAGCAGAACACATTTTATAAGGAAATCGCGAAAACATAATCATGACGAAAAACAGTTCGGATAATCACTTCTATATATCAATTACAAGATTTAGAGAATATAAAACATCAAAGAAAATTAAAGAGTTGAAAATTTAGAGGGAAAGAAGAGGCATAAATTTATTATATTAATACAAAGGTATAAGGTAATAATTAGCTTTTTAAAAAATTATTATTTCCCAAATAGCTTTGCCTGAATCCCAACAATTCTATAAATATTAAAGTTTATTAAATAATAATTACCTTTTTTAACTAATTATTATTTCCTTTTGAAAAAATAAACATTAGCATTCCAACATAACTATTTTGAAACAAACACTCACAAAATATTTTGTTAATGATTTGTTAATTTAAGTTGAACTGGGAAAAGAACCAAAAAGTAGTTATCAGCATAACTTGGACGCTTATAATCAAGAACAATTGTTGTTCTGGTCTGCTATATAATCAAGAGCTACCATGTCGGCTTATTGATTACAAAAAAAAATCAAAAACGATATATACAATTAATTTGCTGCTGTTATTTTTCTTTTTGTCATATATAGTATACGTAAAAAAAATAATTACCCTTCAAATTTTCTAAAAAAAAAATGTTTGACAGTGTAATCTGAAGAACTTATCATTACATTAAAATGAGGAAATACACAATCTGAACCACTTACCATTTTTGGCGAAGAGGTTTAGCCTACAAGGCATGCGTGTAGTAGTATTGCAATTCACCAACCTAATATCATGAACATTCATCTTTCCATGCTTGTCACTGCTATACATATAGTCGATTAGTCACTACACGAAATTCCAAGCTAATAAAACTCGGCATTTCAGTGGATTTATGTGAATCACACAAGAGATCAAGTTTCAAAATCTTCTTATAAATCTCATTATCAAAATTAACAAATTTACATGTTTTCAGAAGATTATTAACATAAGAAATAATGTCAACCCTTCTGTGAGTAAAAACCCTGATTTCACTCTCCTAACTTTACAGCAGCAACGTTAACGAGTTCTGTAGTTTCAGCAGGAATCTTTGTCAGCCATGTGCAGGTTACTTTCACGGTGAAGGTTATGACCTCTCTTTTTTAGCACGTTTTGGATTTTTGTGCCCTGGAATACCTAGAATTTGTTTTCATGTTTAACTTAAAAGGGAGGGAAGAAAACAAAAGGATTTTAAAAAATATGACCTTCTTATATGAGAGTTATAGAAAAGGAGTAAGAGAATGTTGAAGGCCTTCCAAATGACCAACACTTCTGTCAAGTGTGATTGTTAACTTTATTCAATTTAAGAATCTTTTTATAACAAAAATTAACATCTAAATACGGAAAGGTTTAGCCACCCATTTTGCTTATTTTTTATTCATTCCTTACTTTTTAAATATTTATTTTCCTTTAGATGAAACTTAATCCTAAGAATTTCAGTATTAACAAATGTTGAATTTATAAAACACAAAGAAGGATACTTTGGTAAACTGTTAAAATAATAATAATAATCGAATCCATGCTTGGTTATATATTAAATAATTTTGTTTCATAGTGTTAAAATAATAATAATGGGTAGCTAGCACCTATTGAATTAGGCAATACTAGTACACCATCCAGCTATACCATATTTGCTGCTTAGTCTACTTCGTGTTAATTAATTACTAGTGTTGTCTATTATATTAAAATATACATTTAATTTTCATATAATAATTATAAATCACTTAGAATCACCTGGCACATAATTAAATACACATATAAACTGCAAAACTTGTCATATATATTGAGATGAGATGAGAGACGTACAAGGCACACTCAAACCCATTACAAAATCATTTTTTTCAATACAAAGAAATACAGGCCCTTACAAAGCGACAAAAACCGTCCCCTGTACATATTTAACTTGGAGCAAAATCCCATAAAAAGACTTGACCCAAACAATTGAAAGGAATGGGATATTCTAAAATTTGCCATAGCATAGTGATTTCAGCTGGACTTCTCGAAGGAATGAGATATTCCAAAGGAACAAACCGCATATGAGCATCAAGAAAAGAAACTTGTCATTAACTGAAAGAGAGTTTAAGTTTTATCTAGAAAAACAATATGCAAAAAAATTTAGAATGATAAACTTATAGCAGCGCTAGACCTAATTTTCTCAAAATAAGTGAAATTGGACAAAGCTGAAACAATCGATCAATCTTTTCTTTAAATAGAAAGCCGAAATGATGTTCCCTAATAGCAAGTTTTAGACGTTCGAAAGTTAATGTTAAGGGCATCTATCTAGATGTGCGAACAAAGATCGACAAGCAGGTACAAAACTCATCCCACAGATAACAAGCAATAAACAATTTACTATAAAGAAAACATAATTATAACACTCCAACTACGATAAGATTCTTTAAATTAGCAACAGACAATTTCTCATTTTGTTGATAAGTTTTTTTTTTTTTCTGTTAATATTCAATATTTATACTATTAAGATGTTAAGATTTACTGTCAATTTCTCTTTTTTTTTACTATATTTTTTCTTTTTTCCCCTTTATCTCTGTCCTTAAGACTTAAAAAGTTTGACAAACATTTTGAAAATTTTATATTTTTTAAATCTTAATATAAATCCATCGTACTTGTGAGTGAAACATTCAACAAAAACATAAAAAGAAAGAGATAAAAAAAAGGAGACGCATTTCAAGATAAAAGTTTAGGATAAATCATAAAAAAATGTTTAATTCAAAGAGATAAAGTTCAAACCTATTTTAATAATATTTAAAATAACATTGTTTTAATATATTGTGTATTATTTTATCGGTACAGGATATTTTGTTGGTATTCCAAACTTTTTTTGTCAACAGTATTTAAAATTCTGCAAGTGTCCATGTTTGAGGTGTGAAAAAGGAAGTGGTCCAACTTAGACCTGCACAAGCTCAGCACACAAAGTAAGCAACTCAATTGCATTCACCCATGCCCAAAAACAATTGAATTGACCCTAATAACTTAAAAAACTTGGCCCAGTTAAAAAGTAAGTTTGTCTCATGCACACCCCCCCCCCCTTCCCCAAAAAAAAACAAGAACAATTTTGTGCATTCTTGAGCTTAGACTACAAATATTTTTCATCTAAAACAATTCTTCTTGAATCAAGTAGAATCACTGCATGCGACAAAGTTTTTTTTTTTTTCAAATATTTAACAAAAATATATTCATTAAAATTAAAATTTAAAATCACATGTTAAACTGGAATAAATCATGGCAGTTAATTTTAAGTTTGGATTTAAAAATTTAAAGATTTTATATATTTAAAATCAATCTTAAAAATTAAACTTAAATAAATTAATAATATTTTGATAAAGCAAAAAAGCAGTTTTCTTGGAAGTTATTATTATTATTATTATTATTATCATTAACAAAAAAATTTTACTAACAAAATTGATAACAAAAAAAGTTTGCGAAATAAGTCTTTTTGTTGGATTGTGGTGAGTTTGGAGTTAATTTAAGGAAAGAAAACCTTAGGTCTTTTATCTATTTCTGGCAAGACAGTCTTTTCTAATTTGCACCCTTATGACAATGGTTCATCAATGCACCAACTACTAACAAATTATGATATTACTCGGTGAATACTTCGAAATCTTAAAGCCAAAAATTTATCATTTTTTATTACTAATATTGCAAAATTAATCCTACTTTCCCATAATTTAAGAGAATTTACAATAATAAACATATTTATCATCTTCAAGGGAAACCCATGGACAAATTACTTACAGCAATATCACTGTTAGAAATTTAGTTAAATTTAATACCATAAATGTCTAAATTTTTAAGTTTGGCAAGTTGTTATTTACTCTTTGTTGATAATGATTTTATATTTTTTAGCATAATATTATTTTAATGTGTTTACTTCTAGTCATTATAAAAGTTAAAATAAAAAATTTTAAATTATTTTTTAAACTGGTGATTATTAAAGGTAGTCTTTTTGGTACTTGTCAAAGAGCTTTTTTTTTCATACACAACTATTTACTAATTATAACAAGCTTTGTTAGTTTACTAAAGCAATTTTTTTCTGTATTTTGTTTTATTTTATGGACTTTTTAATAATAAATTTACAATACATATTTTATTATTGTATTTGTTTAAATTTATATGGTAAAATTAATGAATTACTTGACCCATACTTAATTAAAAATGGTGAGCATGAGTATGTAGGTTATAAATTGTTAAGTGTGTAAATAATGACAGGAAGAAAGTATTCACTGGAATGACAGTGTTGGTAGCAAAAGAAAAAAAAATTGCATATTTTAAATAGTTTAACACAATTTGAAAAAAGAAAAGGTAACTTACACCGATTAGTAAATTTGCAAGGTGCATGTGTGTTTAAATTAAGAAAGAATGATGAAGCGTGTGTTTAAATTCACTTTAACATTGACTAAACGAGCATAAATTTTATGATTTTTAAAATTTGTATAACACCACACACACAGAAAAAAAAAATATATATATATATATAATAAGTTTTTATTAAAATTTATAAAATTTTATATAATTTAATATATTAATAATATTAAATACTATATCTTTTATAAAAAATTTATTATATATAAATTATTATCATGTATAATAAGATATAAATTAAAAAATCATAAATAATCTCCTAAAATGATGCGCTCAAGATGGCTATTACCACTTATCCAAACATGCAGGACAACGGGGTCCTATTCATGTGCTCATAAAATCGTAAATGATTTCTAAGGTACCTAAAAGGGAACAATATCAGAACAATTGCCATGTTAATGTACGATAGGTGTTTGTTTGAAATAATTTGCCTTGGAAGACATTATTTAGCAAAGTAATTTGAATAATTTTATAATTATTATACTATTTATATATTTTACAAAATCTAAACTACTAATTTCTTATCAATAGATAATTTTAATTTCACGTTTTATCATGTATAAGTGTAAGCCTAATTTATTTTAAGTTTAAATATTATTTTCATTCATACATATTTTTAAATAATAAAATATTTTAAAATAGTATCTATCGTTCATGTAGATGTTATATTATATTTAAAATTTTATATTTTAGTCTCAATATATAAGTGGAACTAATTAGGATGAATTTATTTTGTCAACTCAAAATATTTATAGGGTCATTTTTTTTTAACTTAAATTCGACCTGATTAAGAGTTAATAATATTAAAGTAAAATAAAGTCAACTTGACTTATAAAAGAATTATATTAATTTTAATATTATGTATAGCTAAAACTAAAATGAAGTATAAAACTAAAAATAAAAAAATTAGAAATACAAAGAAAGAAAATTTTTAAAAACATTGAAAGATCTTTAAATCTCTTATCCTTATTTTTAAAATTTCTCAAATGAAAAAGGATATGTTATAAGTCATTTCTTTTTTTCCCCTTTTTTCTATATTAAACTGGCAAAACATAGTCAAAAGGATTGTATTTAACTCGTATTCATAAAATAAATAATTCTCCATAATTGAACTTAAAAATTTGAACAAATTTAACCATGAATTTCAACCTATATGTTGGAGAAGCAAAACTAATATATATATATATATATATATATATATATATATATATATATATATATATTCCACTAATCTCTTAATTAAAAAAAATTACAACCTACTTGAAAATCAATTCACATTTTCTTCTTATAATCTTTTATCACAAATAAAAGATGAACACTTTTATTTAATATCCAACATCATCATCTCATAATAATCTTTATAACAGTATTAAATTACAATAAAATTATTTAAAGTTATAAAATAACTTTTTTAATATATCATGAATGATCATAATAATTTTAAACTTATTTTGATGAAATATTTTATTTTAGCCTCTACAAATAATTTTTTCAGTCCCTATATAAAATATTTGTATTTTAATCCTTATAATTTGAATTTTCTCATATAAAAACTAAAATAAAAATAAGTGTCATATACAAGGATCACAACATAAAAAAATGTTATATATAAGAATCAACATTTAAATATATGAAGTAACAATATTACAGTAAAAGTTGATATCAGAGATTATTTTATTTAAGACTTCTTTATAGTTTTTTTAAAAAAAAATCAAGTAAAAAACACAAGTTTCGTATTGAGACTAAAAAATATTTAAACTTTTGTTTTAAAGGAGCAGACTGTTTAAAATTTAAATCTATCGGTTACGGTGTGCAGTTCAAAATGTTAAAAGTCATATTAAATCTTGATCCAAGATAACTTCAAATGTGTGAGACACAATATAAGCCCTCTTTAATGACTCCAGGGCAATTTATGATTGTGTTTTGTACACTAATTTGCACATATTTCAAATTGAGCTTTATTCGATCGTACAAGTGTTAACTGTTTCTAAAAACTGGAATGAATTAATCACTCAAATTTGTGATGAAAACTAGAACTTTATATAGGTAACAAACCCCACTCAAGTGGTTTTGTCCTCTTTTCTGACAAACTTCAATACTTTGGTGAACATCCCAAAGGTTCCCTTGTTACGTTCATTAATTAAAATGTTTATGCCAAGTGGAAGTATATATATTTTTTAAAATGACATGAATCAAACATAAAACTGACTAAAATCCAATATAAGTGCAGCAGGCTATTTTCCAAAACTCATGTTAAGGAGTAAAGTTAAACGTATTAGTTAAATATTTAATAAATTAGAATTAACAAAGTTAGTACATTAACGATATTAAATGATATATATATAATATTTTTAATCCATTAACAATACTCTAGAAGTATTAAGATTTTAGTTTTTGAAAATTGAGGAAAGTGGAAGATTTTCTCTCCACTTTCTATCTTATCAATTGATTGGTTAAAGGGTAGCTTCTAGCCAGGACAAGTTCCCGAGAGTAGGGTTACAACCCACTTTTCCGAAGACTTGAAACAACTTTATTGCTCCACTCCCTTATCACTGATAGCGTTGCTTACACCTAGAGCCGTCAAAATGGGATATGGATGAATTAATCTGCTTCATCTGGGTTAATTTATTGTGGGTTGAGTTTAACAGTAACTCATTTTAACTGGACCTACCTTTTATGGGGTGTTTATATAATTCACTAGATTAGTTCACGGGTTGATACTCTAAATTAAAATAATAAAAAATAAAAATTGTATTTTCTTTTAAAAATATCTTTAAAATTTATAATTAGTAAGCTATATTACTAAATAATTTTTAAATAATTAAATTATGCAGCATTATTAATAACGATAGGGGTTGAAACAACATTTATATGAATTGTAACAGGTTGATCTTAATCCATACCTACCCAAAATTTTTTTAGTAATATTTATACAAATGTTAATTTATGTTGAATTAATCTTATCCTATATATTATTAAATTAATCAAAGTAAAACTTAAATTTATCTTTAAAATATATTGAATTTAATTTTTAAATTTAAACCTTTCAAATTAATTTTTCGGCCATGACATGTTAGTAAAATGGGATAAGTCATGAAATCCGATAAATAACAATATATGTATTAATTTGTCTAACTATAATATGTATTATTATTGTTATTATTATTAAGCCTTAGGAGTATGACTAAAGAATTAGTAATAAAACGGGTGGGTTTTGAAACTAAAACACATTGTGTTGGTCAAGGTTATCCGAGTATTCATCACTCGAAACCAGTTATATTAAATTTTTCCAAAGAAAACAGAAGATCGATAAAATATCTCGTATGACATAATTATTTTATTAAATGTGGTGAATTGTGCGTCATGCTTTCTTATACGAGGTGCATCTTCTAACTCTTTAACATCCAAAATTTGCAACGAAGTCTTGTTAGCAATGTGCTGTGTTTGAATAAACAAATGCTCTTACAGTAGATACCCATTATCATGACGAGAAGCTTGTGGTGTTTCTAGATGTTCAAAACGTGATGAAAGAGTGTAGCAAGGAAATGTGCGCGACAACCAGAAGGATCGAGAGAAAGGATAACGACAGAATATGATGATCGTGAGATGCGTAACATATGGAGGAGTTTTGCTTTAAAAAGATATGAAAAAATAATGAAAAATTTTGGATATAATGAAAAATGAAATTTAATCCATTAATTGTGCACCAATCATACGCTTAAACAATCCAAACAGTAGAACTACTTGAACTAACAGTTGAATAACTTCATTTTTATTACATTATATCAATTTAAATATATCCTTTACGTCATTCAGAAAAATTTTAGCACCAATTGGTGTTAGGTGAAGGAGAAGGAGAAGGAGCTAGTTTCCTAATTAGTAGTGAACCATTGGTTCAAATTAATCCTTGCTGACAGAGGCACCCATACTTGGAGAGTTCAACTATTGCTCAAATAGGATTGTTTCTTGTAGGGTGGGCAAGATGAGAAGAAGTAGGCAGCATGGCCCAATTGGAGTGCTTTCTCTGTCAAAGAAGAACGATGGCTTAGGCATAAGGATGTGCGCAATTGTTTAAATGTCTCCCTCTATTTCATTCTTAAAAAATGGAAGTGGAGAATATTTACTAAGGATTAATTGCTTCTCTTCAAGATATGGTGATTTTTTTATTTTTATTTTTTTTGAATTCAATGGTATCAATAAAATATAATTCAGCATCTGATTCCTTTTGCTGGAGGAATATTGGAAAACTTGATTTTTGCTATAATGTGTGACCGGGTATTCAAGTATGGAAGTTCTACTCTTTTTGGTTTATTTTGTTAAGTAGAAATGAAATAATTTTAATGAAAAATAATTGGATTTGTATAATATATGTGGTGGATCAATGTTGTCAAAATCAGGATTGATTGTGCGATCGCACAATCCTATAATTTTGCTCAACTTCCATGATCTAGATCGCAAATAGGATTGAACTCTTTTAAGAATGTTTGGGATCATAATATTAAGATCAATGATCATATTCAATCTAGGTGTTCAAGTCACATACAACAACCAAATTATAAAATAAAAAAAAAAATCAATTGCGTGGCTGCATTGGTGGTTTGCGGTTCTCTGGGTGGCTACATGGTTGTTCTATTTTGTTGCTGCATTGTGGGCACTAGGTACTTCGTGTTTATTTTGTGTTCTCGCATCCATGCATGGCTTCTAATACTAAAAATGAAGTTGGTAGCAATAGAAAAGGGATGAAGATTTAGTTAAGTGAAGACGTAGGAAGTAGAATTATAGGTAGAACTTTGAGATAAAAAATAAACAACAATGCTACTTAAATAAGAGATGATGTGACATAGAATTATGGTGTTTATGTTTTTGGAAATGCTAAGAAAATCAAATATAAACATTGTGAGAATGAATACACTAGAGAAATTTATCACTTCAAGTATCATTTGGTAGGAACAAAGTAAAATGTTGGAGCTTGCATGACTGTCCTTGATAATGTTCGAAAGCAAACGTGGAATATTGTTGTTAGCTTGTAAGAAAAATTCATAATAAAAAAAAAAAAAAAGCAAACACACGACAAGATCTTGAAGGAGAGGCAATAGAAGGTGATGTTAGTGAATGTGAAAATGTAGGAAAAAGAAAAACACAAGGTATTGTTGAGACTCTAACAACTCTTTTAAGAAAAAGGGAGTGACCACTCAAGCTACAATCAATACAATTTTTAAACAAAATTTGAGAGAGGATGCATGTTTAGACATTGCTTCATTTTTCTACAATAATACAATATCTTTCAATGTTATGAATAATGAAGAATTTAAAATGATGTGTGACACGATTGCTCGACATGGTATCAGATTTAAGCCACCATCATAACATGAGATTTGGATAAAATATTTGAAGCAAAAAGTTGATGATACAAATATGGTTTTAGAATATCAGAAAGTTTGTTAGAAAAAAAAGTTGAATGCACTATAATACTTTATGGATAGACTAACAAATAGAGGAGGACTATACTTAATTTATTGACAAATAGTTCTACAAGAGCTGTTTTTAAAGTCTATTAATGCATCTAATATATGCAAAGTATAGACAAAATTTTCAAGATGATAAATGAGGTCGTTGAATAAGTTGGAGAAACAAATATGGTACAAATTGTGACAAACCATGTTACAAATTATAAGGCAACAAGAGAAATATTGATGGAGAAGAGGAAAAGACTTTATTGGACACCTTGTGTTGTACATTGCATTGATTTTATGTTGAAAGATTTTGAGAAGAAGATACTGTTACATAAAGAAACTATTACAAGTGATAAAATATCATAACTTACATATATTCTAGAGCTGGTATTATATCTTTGTTGCATTATGTTTGCATGATAATAAGGAATGATTATTAAAAATGTTTACATCCAAAGAATGGAAAAAAGTAAGTTTGCAAAAACTAATGATGAAATAATTGTTGAAAATTAAGTTATAAATAAGAAGTTTTGAAAAAATATCATGAACTATTTGAGAGGTGCTTATCGCTTAATTAAAGTGTTGCGTATGGTGGATGTAAAAGATGTTTCTAGCCATGAGTTTCATTTATGAGGAAATGGAATGAGTCAAGGAGAATATTCAAACCAACTTCAGTAGTGTTATAAAAAAGTATATAAGGCTTTAGTTTAATTTGATAATTTATAACTTTGATTTGAAAAGTCCTTTTCATTCTTTAATCTTTAGTTTCATGCAACTGCGGGATATAATTGATGGAAGATACGATAACCAATTACATAGATCTTTGCATGCTATAGACTATTACCTTAACCCAATTTTACATTATGCTTCAAATTTTGAAACTGATTTTGAAATTAAGCATGGATTATATGAGTATTTAGAAAGAATGGTAGAAGATATGGATGAAATGAATGATTGATGGTCAACTAAACTATTTCAAAGTAAAAAAAAAAAAGGTTTTTTAGTACAAAAGTAGCAATTATTGGACTAAAACTCAAAACTCCAGTACAATTGTGAGAATCTTATGATAGACAACATTAAGCGTTGCAAAGATTTGTCATTTGTGTATTGAACATGACATATAACTCATCTGGTTATAAGCATAATTAGAGTGCTTTTAAAATGGTAAGTAAATTATTTCTTAAAATTATAGAGTAGACTACTTTACTTATTGTGTGAAACTATTAATTAATTTTGTTGTTATTTAGGTTCACAAAAAAAAAATCATTTAAATCAAAAGACAATAAATGATGTTCTATTTGTCATGGCCAACTCAAAATTGGACAATTGGACAAGAGTATTAAGATGAAGAAAGAGCCTAACTTTGACATTGAAGATGTTTCTTCTAATGATGATTAGATTGTGGAGGAAGAGAATAAGCTATGATCAGATAAGGATTTAGATGAGAACTTGATTCAAGTTAGAGAAGCAAGTAGTGGTGTTGGTAGTGCAAGTACATCTATGAATGATTTATATGATATATCTCTCACTATAGCAAGAATAGGTCATCCAGAATGAGGCTTTCTAGACCTGTAATGCACCAGATTTTGTAATAATATGTGTTCATTAATATAAATACGTGACTTGTTGTTTGGATGTGTATATATAAGCATATATGGTGTTTTGATGCACGATTTTGATTTATGTGATGACGTGAATGTGTGTATGTGTACGAATATGAGTACATATGAGTATGTAAGTGTGTAATGATTTGAAATGTGAATATTGATTTGTAAATTGGACAGGATTGGTTGAAAAAATAGGCTAAGTGTATGCTGTAGGGGTGATCAATTGGATTTTTATAACATTATTTTCTCTCATTCCTAGCTCATTAATCCTCTTTTGTACCTAATTGGTTGAATTTGATAATTTTATGATGTTTGAATTTTATTTGGGCTTTATTTAATTTTTCCAGTATTTGGCAAATTCTGATATTGTTTTGGTTTCTAGACCATATGTTGAGTTGTAGAACTCCTTTCATTGTGATTCTTGATTTGTAGGAAAGCTAAGAGAAAGGTGCACAATTCCTATGAGAGGTCAGAAATCAATTCTGATGATAAGAAGCTGAAAATGGGCCTGGAAAAAGTTGGAACGTTGCAGTCACGGATCCTAAGTAAGGTGCAATATTTGGGCCATATCTCAGTCCACAGACATCCAATTAAGCCCATTCCAGTGGCGTTTTGAAGCTGACATCCAAGGCTACAATTGTCTTTTAGGCCACCAATCAAAAAGGAGGCCTTTTTCAGAACCAAAAAAAGGGAACAAAGTGACGAACATAATTTTGAATTTAATTTTTGGCTTTTCTCTTCTCTTCTCTTCTCTCTCTCGTTTTTTTTTTCTCTTCCGTTTTTACTTTTTGTTTTCCTCCATTAATGGAGGCTTAGACTTTCATCTAGTCTAAGGATTGAGACACTCTTAAGGATCGGTTTCACAATTTATTCAACAACAAATTCAGTTTCATCTCTTCCTTCTTTCTCCTTTTGCTAATTATGATTTCAAATTGAAGTTCTTCGTTTGGATTGATAATTCTGCAGTTGTTTGATTATATATTATTCGGTTGATGTGTGTAATTAATTCTTGAAGGAGTGTGAATTAGATTTTCAAGTTTGAGATCTAAGATTAATGGCATTGCTGAATTAAATTAACACAAATCGATTAGATTCTAGAGGTTTCTGAACTTTGAGCGAATTGTGTGTTAATCGAATGCATGAGGGTTCTCGTGTGAATGCTTAATTTGAATTGAGGTTTCATTCAAATTTAATGTTAATCACTAATTTGTTGGTTGATGCATCTTCTTGGAATCCGATGATAGAGTGGTCGCAGTTCTTCTAAATTCTTGGATTAAAGTTTTTAATTCTTGTTAACTTTTGATTCTAATTAGTGTTATTCTATAAATCAAATATCCTCTAATTTTATAATCATATAATTTTATCATCGTTGGGAGACGACTCGAATTGCACCTCTTACTACATAATTTTTATGCAATTTAATTTTCATTAATTTATCCAAGCGTGACACTCGCGATAAAATTTTGGCGTCGTTGCTGGGGATGATGATGTTATTTGATTATATCATTCTGTGTTAATTTGATTGCATTGCATATTCTGTGTTGCGTTTCACATCTAATTAGGATTATGCATAATTACTGTTTTTCATCGAATTAGCATTCTGCATAATTAGCATTTTTCATTTAGCATAATTGTATCTATACTTCTGCTTTAGTAGCCTTTGAATAGCATAGTAGGTAGTCATCTATCCTTGCTTAGTATTACATCATTCAATTCTCTACATTCTGTGTTGTGTTTTTACATTTTTGTATTTTGCATTCGTTGAAAAAGTACACGGCCGTATATATGACCGTGTAGATCACTGCCCAAAAATTTTATAAAAAAAAAAAAAAACTCACACAGAAATGTACATGGTCAAGTACACGGCCGTGTATCTGAACGTGCAGATCTCTGTCCAAACTTAAAAGTGGCATAACTTTTTGCATACAACTCTGATTTCTTAGTGTCATATATGCATTTCATATAGCTCAACGAAATCTATGCAAAGGCAACAGACTAGAGGCTGGTTCGTGGTTTCTGAAAAAAAGAAAAAATAAAAATAAATTATTTCTTTTTATTCTTATTTAGATATTATGGCTCAAAGAACTTTTTATATGGCTAATCATAGAAGACTAGAGAATAAGCTAGATGATTTAGTTTCTTTGATCGAGCAGTTGACATTGTCACAAATGGCTACAATGTTACGTGAAATTTGTATTTCACCTAAACATCATACTGATTTTTGTCCTACATTGTATGAGCCTGCAGGTTGGATAAGTCATTCAAACTTGGGATGGGAGAATTTTATGCAGCAACAACATCTTTCACCACCACAAAATGCTGCACCTTCCAAGAATAAGCCTTACTTGGAATAGTTGATAAGGGAGATGGCAATTAACGATCTGAATTTTCAACTAAGAACAGAAGCATCCATTCAAAACTTGAAAAATCAGATTGGTCAGTTGGCAACAACAGTAAACGAGCTGAAGTCTCAAGGTCCTGGCAATCTTTTTGCACAACCAGTTGTTGAACCAGAGAATGTTACTTTGAGTTAAAGAAAGACCATTCAAGACTCGCAAGAGCAGCAACCAATAGATAAAGATCTTAATGCTATTGCTCCAACAAGTGATTGCAGCCCAACAAGTGTAGAATTTGCTCTTACTGCTCATACCACTTCTACTAAGGCAGAAGAAAATTTTGAGCAACCTGTTCCTCTTCCATTTCATTCGGTTTTTCATGATAATTTGTTGAATGATTTAGTTGATGATAATTTGGCTGAGTTTTCTGAATTTTCATATTGTATTAATTATCTTAACCTAACCAATTATCCTAATTCTTTTACTTGTGATGCATGTAATGATTCTGCAATATGTAGCATCTGTGTTGAGATTGATACATATGTTTATGGTGATTTTGATGCAGCTATTGCAGATTCTGAAAAAGTAAATCATGATGCATCCACAGTAGATCCAGCTCTAATTTTTACACTGTCTCCTTCTCTAAAGCTGCCCCTGCATTTGAGTTAAAACCATTTCTTGAGCAGCTAAAATATAAATACTACATTACTATATATCCAAGAGTGCAGCAGCCAACATATAACAAGAGTACACAATATTTTGCACATAAAAGCAATCAAGAACATGGAAAGAAGCTCATTGAGTTTTCAAATAGCTGGAAGTCTATCCATAGTTATTTCTTTCATGTTCCCAATTAAATGAAGTGCTGCAAATTTATGAGACAAAGAAGGAATATCTAGGGATACAAATGAAACTGCTACCAATAAAAGTATCTCCTAGAATTAAAGATCATAAGGCATCAAGCTAGTGACGTTAAAAGAGCACTGTGTGAGAGGCAACTCACAATTATTATTATTATTATTATTATTATTTCTTTTACAAGTTTTCAATTTATTTTCTGCATTCAATAATGCTCTTACATTTGAGTTGTGATAATTCATGAAGTTGCTACACATCTTTGCTGCATAAACACTTCATGCTACACGTTACCTTATTATTTGACATGTGTTTCTGCATAATTCTAAATTTTGCAGTAGAAGAATAAAAATTTTGGAGACCACTGAGGAAGTCCGCTTGCTAACGACCACTTATGCTTGATTAGGAAGTTCCTCTCTTCCTTTTCTTACTACATTTTTAATTACATTTTCATTATACATTACATTGAGGACAATGTAAAATTGAAGTGTGGAGGGAAGAATAATAGGTTATTGAAAAAAAAAATTATTTAGCATTGTTTTTGTTTTGTTTTGTTTTGTTTTTTTGTTAAATTGAAAGTTGTTGAGTTAAGGCAATAGTCATTAAGGAGGATAGAGTTTTTACATGATTTCATCTTTACTTTTTCTTTCTTGATATATGTGAATTGGGTGATTGATTTTGATTTGTATGATTAAGTATGTTAGACTTTACCTTTATGAGCTTTTGAGCCTTATTTTTGGATGGTTGAAATTCATGTCATTCTTTTCTTTCTTGTGTGTTTTCCCTCTTAGATTTTGTCATTCTAGAACTTGTTTTGATTCTTCTTTGAGGCTACAATTTTCATATGCAATTATGAACATGATAGAGGCATTTCTTTCAAATTTGTACCCACTTGGCCATATAGCTTACCTTGCATTTTGCCCTTTGTTTAGCCCCTTTGAGCCTTATGGACCATTCTTTGACTTCTAGCACATTATAAGCTTTAAGTGGAAAACCATGTTATACCTAACCTTAGGGAATAGGGAGTGCATTGGTTTCATTAATGTTATTGCATTTCAAGTGTGGGGATTCGGAAAGAATGCAAGAAAAAAAAATGAAGAAAAAGAAATAAAAAAATAATAAAAAAATTATTATTACAAAGAAAATGGAAAATTTAGATGAAGGGAAAAGAAAGTCTAAGAAGAGTAAATGTGTGCTATGGCTTGATCTATCTAAGGACTAATGTTATTTCTATTCTCTTTGGTTGTATCTTGTCATATCCTCATATTTTCCTACCCTTACCTTAGCCCCATTACAACCATTGAATAAAGCCCTCTTGATTTGTGTTTGCATATGATTGTAAGTAGTGGAAAAGTAGAAGATTAACAAGCTTATGGTAATGCATTGTCTCTTGAGGTGACTTGAGTGAAACACTTTGAACCATACACTTGAGAGTTAAGTTATATACACCATCTTGTGAGATCTTTCATGCTTGATCTATACACTTTGAATGATATTGTTTTGCTTACATTTTTGAGAGGTTGGGAGTTGGATGTTTGATTGCTGTAGAACTCTTGATCCTTTATTTGATCTTGTGTCCCTATGTTCAGCACTTCTAAAGATTCATTGGAGAATTTATTTATTTTGATTATTCTATGATTTTTTAGGTTACATGTTTCTATTTGCTTGATTATGTCTTATATGAAGACATGTAAGAGCTAAGTGTGAGAAAATTTGATCAATTAAATTTTTATAACATTATTTCCTCTCATTCCTAGCTTATTAATCCTCTTTTGTGCCTAATTGGTTGAATTGGATAATTTTATGATGTTTGAATTTTATTTGGACTTTATTTAATTTTTTCAGTATTTGACAAATTCTGATACTGTTTTGGTTTCTGGATCATATCTTGAGTTGTAGAACTCCTTTCATTGTGATTCTTTATTTTTAGGAAAGCTAAAAGAAAGGTGCACAATTCCTATGATAGGTCAAAAACCAATTCTGATGATAAGAAGCTGAAAATGGGCCTGAAAAAAGTCAGAACGCTGCAGTCGCGAATCCTAAGCAAGGTGCAGTATTTGTACCATATCTCAGTCCACAGACATCCGATTAAACCCATTCTAGTGGTGTTTTGAAGCTGACATATAAGGCTACAATTGTCTTTCAGGCCACCAATCAAAAGGAGGCCATTTTCATAGCCGAAAAAAAGGAACAAAGTGATGAATGAAATTTTGAATTTTGAATTTTGAATTTTATTTTTGGCTCTTCTCTCTCTCATTTTTTTTCTCTTCCATTTTTACTTTTTGTTTTCCTCCATTAATGGAGACTTAGAGGATTGAAAAAGGATTGAGACACTCTTGAGGATCGGTTTTGCAATTTATTCAACAACAAATTCGATTTTATCTCTTCCTTCTTTCTCCTTTTGCTAATTATGATTTCAAATTGAAGTTCTTCATTTGGATTGATAATTCTGCATTTGTTTGATTATATATTATTTGGTCGATGTGTGTAATTAATTCTTGAAGGAGTGTGAGTTAGATTTTCAAGTTTGAGATCTAAGATTAATGGCATTGGTGAATTAAATTAACACAAATCGATTACGTTCTAGAGGTTTCTCAACTTTGAGCGAATTGTGTGTTAATTAAATGCGTGAGGGTTATTGTGTGAATTCTTAATTTCAATTAAGGTTTCATTCGAATTTATTAATCACTAATTTGTTGGTTGATGCATCTTCTTGGAATCCGATGATAGAGTGGTCGTAGTTCTTCTAAATTCTTAGATTAGAGTTTTTAATTCTTGTTAACTTTTGATTCTAATTAGTGTTATTCTATAAATCAAATCCCCTCTAATTTTATAATCATATAACGTTATCATCGTTGAGAGACGACTCGGATTGCACCTCTTACTACATAATTTTTATGCATTTTGATTTTTATTAATTTATCCGAGCGCGACACTCACGATCAAATTTTAGGCATTCTCGCTGTAGTGAGAAGGCCTTGGGCAAATGGTATGACTCTATTATGTTTTTGCTGTAGCGAGATGGCAACAAAGGATGATGCATTTCTGGGTGCAGTCTCGCTGTAGCGAGAGGATCTCGCTGTAGCAAGATTCTGCAGAAACCAGTGTGCAATTTCCTCTGATATTTTCTTTGTAGCGAGAAAAGGTCTCGTTGCAACAAGAGATGTCTTGTTCTAGCAAGAATATCGCGACTAAAAGGGTATTTGAGGGGTTAGGGTTCGAGGAAACCTATTTTTCACATTTTCCTTTTCTTTTTCCGTGATTCTCTCAACTCAAAACCCTATTTCACCGATTAAATTGCCTTCAAAGTCATTTGGATGCAAGATTAAAGGTTGGAATCACATTTGGAGCATTTGGAAGATGAAATACTGCATGGGAGATGTTTTCTACCAATAATTTATATTGAGTCTTCATTCCGAGGTAAGAGGGGACTCTATCCTATCTCATTTTGCTTTGAATTCATTTATTTTGCTATGTATTACAATGTCGTTAGAATAAAACATAGAAAAATATGTATTTGATGAGAATGGTTTGATTGTAATTGGAATTGTGATGGAAATATTGTGTTTGAGTGTAACATGATTAGATGTGAGTATACGTGCCATGTGTGAAAGTGAATATTATGATGAAATTGACAATGTGGTTGAAATTATGTGGATATGCCATTGGTTGATAATGAATAATGTGAAATGATTGAAAATACGTGTGAATGGCATGATGGTTGTGTTTGAATATGCTGTAAAACTATGAATGGTCTAGTGATACAATAGGTATGTAGAAGATGGGGTGGTAGAAATATTTTGGGAAAGAAAAGGTGGTGGTAACACCAACAGTGAGCGTGAGTGCACCACAGGCCACAACTCTCTTCCTGATTGGGCCTCTGACTAACACCTTTGTTCGGAGGACTCAACATCACACACATTATATTTGTGGAGCGGTTGCTATCTGGTGACCATCCATGGTGTGAAACTAATTAAATTCCTGAGGTTGAGGGCATCGGGAACTTGTGATCACAGTGCTACAGTGAACGCACATGTGTGTGGATTGTTTGATGATGCACTAATTTATGAATTGAAATTGAATGTTGAAAATGTATTATTTTATACCTGCTCGATGTGTGATTTGAATAATGTTAGAAAGGCATGTAATGTGTGAGGTGAGTTTCTATGCTTGTGTGTGATAGTGTAGAGTACTCATCCTTATATTTATTTTCAGATCACCAAGATGATCAGTACTAGGCTTAGTGAAGGGATGGGTGAAACTGCTATAAGACTTAGAAAATTATTCTTTTAAAATTATGATGTATTAATTAAGTCCTATAGCAATGACTTGATACAAATTTGTAATCTATCTTTATTTTGAAAGACTTTAGTGAAAACACATATTAGAATCCATTTGAATGAAATTTTTATTATTCTTATTATTGTGAAATTAATTTTTTGGAATATATTAGAAATTAAATTAAGGTGTTACAAGAGCTCTCTTGCTGTAGCGAGAGAGACCTTTGCTATAATGAGAGGAGCTTATTGTAACGAAAATGACAGATAGCAAAAAGGTTCCATTGTCTGGTATATATTGCTATAGTGAGAATACTATAAGTTAAGGGGTATTTAAGGAGATTTTGAGTTGAAAACTTTCATTTCTCATCAAACCACCAACTTCTCTTTCTCTTTCTCTCTGTTCTCTAACTTCCTTTCCCTCAGGAAAAAACTTCCCAATGCCAAACTTCTTCCCGATCCAAGTGAGAAACCTCAATTTAGTGCGGATCTAGGGAGATCTGAGGATTTATAGCTTTATTTTCTCTTAAGAACTCACAAAAGCTTCGGTCTAAGAAATCTCATTTCAGGTAAGGGGAGCTTACATGAGCTGACCTTGTTCATTCACTAGATGTTGAGATATTTAGATGTATAATTTCATTTTAGCTGAGATTAAGTTAATATAGGGACAACCCTATGGTAGAACACCAAGTATCTATGTGATTGATTGTGAAAGTTAGATTGTTGTTTTGAGACATGTAGGCTGAAATATTTAATAAAGACCGTGAAATATTTAACATATGTTGTGAACCTTGTGTGCCAAAATGAATGGATGAGTGCTAATGTGGTGCTATAATAAAAGTTATAAGTGTTGAGTTGTTGTTGTACATGTATGCATGTTGCTAAATATTTCTGAATTGTTAAATACATAATTGTGGTTGAGCTGTATTATTAAGTTGATATTTATCATTCTAAGACCTACTTGCATATTTAAGTAAGGTAGACAAGTATCGATTAGATAACATACTGAGTTGTATATTTAGATCTAGGTGCCGGGATGAGTCGCTTCCAGACTGGAGAATTGTAGGTTCCTTTGAGATTATTAGGATTATGAAACCAGTTGAAACTGAGCCATTACATCTTACATTAGATGGACTGCATTGCTGTATTGTATGCTAAAAATATTGAAATAGTGAGCTATATGAATATTTATATTATCTGTACTATACATGTATTATCTCATAAATAAATTTGAATTAAAAACAGTAACTTAAGATATAAATGATCTCTTACCAAAAAAAAAAAAAGGATTGTGACAATAAAAAATTAACAAAAGGCCCTCCAAAAAGGCATATCTATAATTTTCAATGTTATCAAATTTAAATTAAATCTAGAATTTTAAGCAGTTAAAACTAACAACTTTTCTTAAAAGCTTTACAATTAGGGTAAATTTTTAAAGAGAATACCAATTTTTGTAATCATTTAGAAAATTTTTAACTCATAATATAATGATTGGTCCATATTATTTATTTCTTAAGAATCATCAGCCTTAGAAGAAATATTAAACTCCTCCATAAACTCGGGTTTATAATGGTTAATTAAAAGGAATTTGATTTGCAAAATGTTTACAAAAAAGATCTTCTTGCATGATTTTCATTGAGCCATCCTTAGATAGATCACGACTCATTTTCACCTTCTTCTTACGACACCATCAAAATCTTCTTCTATTGAGACTTTCTCTACTTCTAGCCACTCCATACTACCTTAAATTCTCTTAAAATTTGCTCATTTTTTATAACAAAAAAACCTACACGAGTTCATTGGTCAGCCACCAAAGATATAGCAACAAAAAAAAAAAAAAACCCGTAGGTTTAAAAAAACCTTAGCAAAGTCACTAACCAATTTTCATCCCCAAGTTTAATGTTACTCTTAAATAGACATTAATTTTACGTTGGTTATACACCACTAAAGAACTAAACATTATCTCAATCAGTGACTTTAATACGATGCTAGTGAATTATCAAAGAAATATAAATAAAAATAATTTCACGAATGCAATTAATTCATGATAAAAATAATTATTAATTAATAAATAAATATTATTAGATAATAGTATTTTTCGTCTAAATTTTTTTAATATCTATACTAATAAATAATATAATATACTTATGTTTGTACATTGATAATATATGTCAATATTCTGCTCTAATAGAATATGGACAAATTACACTCATACTCTTTGAATTTCAAAAGTATTTTATTTGATGTCTGTTTTAAAAAAATTAATTTAAATCTTATCTATTTATATAATTAGATAAAAAAATTAAGAGTTATTTGTCTATTATTAGTATGAACTTCAAATATTTATGCTGATAATTTGTTTTTATTAAAAGTTTAAATAATTGAGACTATTTTAATATTAAAATGTTAAGAAACGATATCTTTTTCTTAAATATATTTTTACCTCTTAAAATAAATAATTTTAATTTTAGTTTTTATAATTCTCTTTGTTTTAATTTTTATATTTTTAAAAATTATTACTTTTGGTCCTTCTCATTTATATGGTTTCACACAAAAAATAGACACAAATAATAATTAATTAGTTACATAATCATTTATCAGAAATTAAAGATAAAAATAAATAAGTTTAGAAATATAAAATATATAATTTTGTAGAAATGAAAATTAAAATACAGTGTATTTTAAATGACAAAACATATTTAAACATCAATCTTTTTTACAGGATCCTTGCATTCGTAAAAAGTAATGCTTAACAAATGAAATAACTTGTGCTTAATTTGCATCATTTTAATATTTAAAATATGTAATAGAGGCAGAACTTTTGACGTAACGTATAGGACGTGCTTGGTGACCCTTTGACCGACCATGTCCTACAACAACAATTTTATAATTTCTAATTAGCCTTGTGACATTGCATTTATTGAAAGCATGTCCTACAACTACTACTTTTTATTTTGTCTAAATTTGAATTACATTTTTCTGCTCGTGTAACAACCCATTTAATGAAAGGATGTTGTTATCTTTAGAAAAATCATTGGATCATTGTGGCTTTACTGAGCATCACAAAAGTATAAGAGAAAAAGGAAGAAAGAGACTTAATACATTTCGTCATTAGTGACGCATTTACAAATTTTAAGTTATTGAAGCAACATGCGTCTATAAAATTTTTATTATTAATAATATAATATGCTATTATAAAAAATGCAAAGATATATTATAATTATTTTTAAATTTTTAAAAAACTTTGAATTATTTTCTTATTTTTAATATTATCAAAAGGTTATAATATAATTTTTTTAATTTAAAACACTCAAAACCAAAATAATAATAATAATAATAATAATAATAATAATAATAAAAGAGGAAATATTATACTGTTAACATTAAGAAAGTGCATAAAAAAGTGCCTCATAGACAATATTAGAGAAATCAAAATATAAAAATTGAATATAAACTTATAATAAATCATTTAAAGTTACTAAAACATAATTAAATAAAAAAAATGATAATAAAAGTAACTTGTATCAACGTACGTAACAAAGCTTTTTGATTTAATAAAACTTTTACGACAAACATTTTAAATTACTTTTTACATGTATGGATAAATAATAAAATAAGTATATTAATATTAGTTATTAAATTTGAATACTTATATTATTTAATAATTTAAAAAAATATATAAAATTGATTAAATTAATTGTGTGAATTATTTATTATATATATCAAATTTCATATAATGTTAATAATTTTAGATATGTTATTTAAAATTTAATATTTATTTATAATTATAAAATAATTATTTGTTAAAATATAATATTAAAATAAAATATTTAATAATTTTATTTTTTTGATAAAATTGTATAAATTTACTTGTTTGATAGAATTTATGAATTAACGATTAGATTATTTACTTTTATATTATATAAAAAATAATTAAAAAAACCAATGTTTAAGTTTGAAATTTGACACATTAAAATATAAGAATGACGGAAACTCATATTTATATAATTAATATGGGAAAAAATATAAAAATGAAACTAAAATATTAAGATGATATTTATAAATTTAAAAGAGTATTCTGTACTCTTTTAGATTATTAGTTGTAATTTTTTTAATATTTTAAAAATAAGAGAATATTAACGTTTTTTCAAAATTAAATAATCAACCTTACTATTTGTTAACATAAAATTAAGGATTTAAGGATAAAAGTTATTTCACGTAAAAGAAAAAAAAAATTATCAAACCATCTCACAGGAGATTTTATCAAATATTAAACGGGGCATTTTAGTTTATAATAAAGAATAGTTAGAATGTTAGTGGGAGTAATTGCCCCCAACATGTCTCGCGTGGAGTCGTCCCTGTTGGCCAATATATAGAAAAATGATACCCCACGACCCTCTCTTTTGTATACACTTGTCGTCGTCGAAGTTTGATTATAGTTGAGATTGCTTTGGACGCAAAAACATGCAGATAAAGATAGTCAAAGCAACACTATATACTGTACCATTAGCCAACAGGTGTTATATGGCCATTTCTTTAATCTTATCTCAATTTTCGTTCATAATTTTACTTGTAAATTGTAATCATTTTTCATTCCATCATAGCCCAAAAAGGATAAACAAATTAATAAAAAATATTCTATTGCAAATGTGCTTTTAAATCAGATAAAAAGTTAATAGGTGTGACAATCTTGTCATCCACCAGAAATTGCAAAAGAAAGAATGAGTCATCTTCAATACGAAAAGGGCCATATATTTGATTAAAGAAAGATCCAAAGCAAATGTGAATCATCCTTTAGTGCAAGAAGACAAACATCATAGCAATTTTAAATATCTACAAAATTCCTTTAATAATTACATTAACTGATAACTTGATTTTTAAAAATCAAAATTTCAACACTATTTTACCCAGATTTAGAATTTTTTTATATTATTGAAATAAATATTCACTTAACTAAGTTTTAATTATAACAAATTCTCACCAAATATGTTTTTCTGACTATAGATGCTAATGCTATATTTACATATTAAAAACAAAGAGCACTAAAAAAGCCAACAAAAGTTGCTTAACAAGCTGCATAAAAAAGGTCGGCGACTATGTAAAAGATAAACATCAAATGTAAATCTGACTGCCCTCTATTCAACGTAGGAAACCAAATTAGCAAGCTGATTCTTTTTCCCTCTTCAGACAAATGAATAATCTTCGGCTCTGTTTCATAAAATTAACGAAACGCTTATAATGTATAATTTATTGTGCATAGGTAATTTTATAAATATCTAATTCAATTATAGTTATTTAGTAAAATTAGTTAAAATATATTAAATAATTAAGTTTCAGTCTGGGTAAATTTATAAAAAAAAGCATTCATAAAAAAATTAACATACAAAATAATACTTCCCTCACAAATTGAAATTAATTTATATTTCTCAAATTTTAGAGGATTTAAATAAAAAAAATAAAATATAAATTATTTTTTATTTATTTATTTTAATATTTAATTGCTTACCTTTACAAATACTTATTAAGAAGTTTATTTAAATTAGATCTAAAATAGATATGTAATATTATATTAGAATTAAATAAAGAGAGAGATTTAAAAATTAAAAAATTTTAATTTATTTTAAAAGATAAAAAGAAATATGTGATAAAACTATTTTATTATTATCAATCAGCTATACTAATTTAATTTTTATAAATCTAAGCTATAAATTTCAAAATAGGATATAAACTTGCGTTAAAAGACAACTTCCCAGACATCAGAAGTTTGACGCTGAAATTAGTCTTATTGCACTTGGATGGATGCACCAAATATAATATTCCTCGTCCCTGAGAAAGGAATATTCTGTTAGAGATTATTTTATTTGTTTTGCTATTTAACCCCTCACGAATTTATATGTATTATTAAAGAGTGCAAAAAGAAAAGAAAATATCTACCACCTAAGAATGTTCAAGAATCGATATAAACTGTTTTAAAATTTTAAACTGGTAAACTGATTTAAAAGTAGAAAAAAATTGAACAAACCAAAAAATTGCAATTTCTTATGTTGTTCAATTTAGTTTTTAATTCTCGTATATCAAATTAAATTAAATCCACCACTATAGTAAATTTATATTAAATTTCTGTTCTATTATTATTATTATTATTATTATTATATCGTAAAATATATTTTATTGAATATAGTTATATATATTTTTTAAAATTAAGTTTATTTTAACTTATAATATATAATTTAGACTAAATTATAATTTATAATGAGATTTCATGCCTTTATAAATTTTTCATATTTATTATATGTTTAAATTTTTATTAATAAATATTATCTTTTAATAATAAAACTTAGTTACTAAAAAATTATACATTAGTATAAGACTCAATTTATTCTTTAATTGATTAAGTTTTATTTGCTTGAAAATATAAAAAATTAAATTATTATTTAAAAAAGATGAAGAAAAAATTAAAGTAATTAATTTAATTTAAATAAAAAATCGATTAGCTTGATTCGATTTTCATATTTTAAATTTATCTAAACTAAATTGTAAGTTTATTTTGTAATAAGTTTAGATGACATTTTACTTTAAAATTGATGCAAACCTAACTGCAACCTACACCATTCATTGTATATTTGGTAAAAACGCCTTCAAAATTAAAAAGTGTGCTTGGAGGCTGCAGCAGATATTGAGCTATATAGCTTATTAGGTGGTGACAAAAATCTTTACAAAATGGATAGTGTTTTTAAAATATATTCTTAGAGGCAACATTGTTATACCCCAAAATTTTAACAAAATTTAAGAAAAGTATCAAGGCTTCAACATTTTTTAATAAAATTAATATGTGTTCCAAGTGTTAAACAAATTCAACATAGCTTTATTAAAATGGTGTATGATAAGATCAATGAATAAAAGTATCCACATTTAAGGGGTTTGATTAGAATGAAAAATAGATTTTGTGCTTGAAACTCAAAACAATGTATACACTTTTATTAAAGGTATGGAATCATTTTAACCGAGAACTTTGAAAAACTACAAATTTATCTTTATTAGTTAGAAGAATGTTTAAGAGCTATAAATACATGAACCTATTAAACTACATAGCTTCATTTACCTTGACAAACATTCTTTCTTTCTTTGAAAAGCTCTAAATTCTTAGTATAGTATTTAAGTTGCATTCATTTTATTTATTAGCCATTATAAAGCTTTCACTTAATATCTCCAAAATTGAATTTTTATAATTATTCGAAAGTCATCTTAGGAATGTGAATTTGGCAAAATTTATCTACACTGGAAGCACAAATATGTTATTTATTTTTAAATTTATTGCAAAGTCTTTTTTAACTTATTAAACTTTGCTTAGATTTGTGTTATGCACAAGTGTACCCATTAAATAATAATAAAGAGATTATGAAATTGCATTATTAGAATATCATCATTTTCAATTATCAAAACTATCATGATTTAATTATTTGAACTTAAACAATGTGTGAGAGAAATGTAAAAGACTACACTAAAAAGAGTAATTAAAAGAAAAGATAAAGCACAATTATTAACACAAAACTTTTAAAGACAAATCTAGAACTTTTAGTTTCACCTATGCCTCCTTATATTGACTTTTAGTTTAGCTTCAATTTTGGTTTTCTTATGATTGTCAATTTACTTATACTAAAATTACTAATACTCAATGATCATGCAATGTTAAGATTTTTCTTCTTAAATTATTACTTCTAATGGTCATGCAAGGTAAAAAGAAAGAAAAAATATTTAATAACCAATTGAAAGATAAAAATTAAGTTTAGTGTACTTAATTCTTTATCTCATTTTATCCTATAGTCACCTACAATGTAATCAATTATAATATGTTAAGACTGATCAATTCTAAACACATAGATATAAATATGCTAGAGCAAAATCAATCCAAAAAAAAAAATTGCAGTTGTCATTAAACATAAATATAACATAAAGCGTGTAAAAGACTTACAATATCTCTAATTATGAATTTAGTTACTCATAATGAAATAAAAAAGAAAGCAATTATAAAGAAATACATATCCATTCAAAATAAAAATGTAAACTAGAGAAATCTCCAAGAAAAAGAGATGAAAAGAGTTCTTGTTTCCAAGACACGCTCTTGATCACTCGCTCGGACTTTGAAAGAGTATTCTTTCTTCGTCAATAATCCCTACTCTTAAAAAACTTCAAAAGTTGTCAGAAGTTAGGGAAGCAAAAGCTTCTCTCATAGGCGTCATAAGTTTGTTTAAATAGGATTCTCAAAATATGTAAAAAACTCTTTTCATTTGAATCATCAGGTGATTAGCATGGTCATTCATACCATTAAGCACAGTCATGCTTAGCCACAAAGCACCTTCAAGCTAGCTATTAAGCAAGGCCATGCTTCATGCTAAGTGTGACCATGCTTTCTATCAAATTTTTTTTTTAATTGTGACCAAAATATATTCTCGATTCATTAGTGATCTTTTCATGTTAGGCTACAACAAATTATAAAAAAATAAGTTCCAAATCTCTAATAAATAAGGGTCAAGTTTATGAAATTAAGTTATGAAAATAGTTCAAAATACAAACTTATCAATTTTTTACTCTATTTTTCTCAGCTAAATTACATTTAAATAATTTTTTCTTGAATGATCTAATTAGTTTTGCTTCCAATTCATTTTTGAAATAACTTTAAAAAATTTATTTAAATTTTAGTTCTTTAATTTTGACATTTTAATTAAATTTTTTTATTAAAAAAGTTGTTCTTCTATTTAATTCTAATTTTGTCATTATGAGAAATTTAACATTTTATAAATACGTTGTTATCCTTTAAGTTTGAGATAATGGTTAATCTTGTTATACATCTATTTTAAGTTGATAAATAAAGCATTTTTTATTCTCTCTTATAGTTCAACATATCTTAATATTTCTAATGTTGGAAGCATTTGCACATCAAAGCTTAGAATAAACTCATAAGACCAAGTCAAAATATTTACTAGTGTATGAATCATTTATTACATGAATTAAAATGACATTTTACATTGATTGGTCAATCGATGTAGATATAATTGATATATTTACATCGATTAAAAGCTAATTGATCTAAAATGTGTAGATTTTCTATAGTGGTTATGGTAGAACTAATCTTAATTGTTAAGTATTAACTAATCTAGAAAATGTAAGATTTCTACCTTAGGTATGGATGGAATTATTCTAAAATGTTAAAATTTTCAAATCATTTATGTCATAACTAATTTAGAAAGTTATATTCATAATTAGTTAAGGAATAAAATGATCTTTAAATTCACATTCTAAATTGGTTATGGTGTAAACTGATCTATAATGTTTTATTTATGTTTCTTAGCTAGAACTAGTGCTTAGGTTGGCTCCTTCACCACTACTTGCTCCACCTGTTCATGTATAAATTCTTCTACTATTGTTTTATTTCTTGTTTAGCTTCCCTTTCATCTATGTCACTAGCCTAATCCTCAACCTTTTCTTCTATAATATTTGCCTTTTTTGCTTTCTTTTCAACTTTAACCATAGGACCTTCCACTACATAAGTATCAATCACATGTTTTTCTCCTACCATCCTAACCAACATTTCCATATTGGTCACCCTCTTAGCAATGGTCCTATTACTATCTTGGAACTTCTTCACTTCAATTTGAAGATGTGCTATTAAGGTACTAGAAGGAAAATAAATCTCCTTAATTTTTCGGATGTAAATCAGTCCAAGTCTTTTTGTGATATAAGTGTTAGAATGCCTATGTTAACTTCCCAACACAAGTCTTTTACTAGTTTTTTTTATGTGTGAATTCTAAAATTTTAAACAAAGAAAATTATAACTAAATGCATTTTAAATTCTAAACTATAAACTTGAAAATACTATGATCATCTTTATTTCTAACTTAAACATAGAAAAGTAAAAAATTTAAAAAAATTAAGTACTGCTAAAAATCTTGTTAGTAAAAATAAAAAAGTACAATATAAACTAAAGAAATTGATCAATTTGAACTACAAACTATTAGCAAAGCAAAAGAAATTGATTAATTGAATCGTAAAAAGTTGTTCGTAAGTATAAAGTAACTTATTAGTAAAATACAAAAGTAAAACTAAAAATTTAATATTTAGCAAAGAAGAAAAGTTTATAAAATAGAAAATTAAATATGAACATATTTTTAGCAAAAAGAAGAGAACAAATTCAAGAAAAGGAAATTTAAACTAAACCAATGAAACAAAAAAATTTGCACTAGAAAATTAAAAGTGAAAATATTGTCAACAACGATAAAGAAAAAATTATAAGAAAAAAATTTTTTTTTCATAAGTTTCTTGAAATTAGAATTGCAATCCTCCACAACAATACCAAAAACATGGTGCAAGCTTGATGAATTTCTAAAAAAGAAAATGTAAATAGCTTAAGCCAAGTGCACAAATCATTTTTTATGATTACAAAAACGTTATTGATCCCATGAGAAATAACTCAATTAGTCAATAATATTTCATTAAATCTTTCTTTTAAGCTTATAAATTGTATATCATACTAATAAAAATTATTTACTTTGTACAATTTGAAAGAACTGAATTTTAAAAGTTGTTCATGCAGAATGAATGCAAATTGATGAAATGAATTCAAAATGATGCATATGATACAGAACAATACAAACAAATACAAAACATAACATATAAAATATTTCTTTTAGAACTCACTTTATGCATAAAAATTTTCCACTTCAATATTCACACAAACGTTATATGATCCTTAAGTATCTTGACCACATTGATGTCTATACAACTAGAACAATAATAAACCGCGTTTTAAGTTTAAGTATAAACCCAAAGAGTCAATTGTGAATTACACTATTAATTCATCTAAAAAGAAGCATTATGTGCATAAATAAATGATACAATTTCTCATGTAAAACTAAAAAAGAACAACAAACCATGTTCAATTATCTAATCAAATTTGCATGACCAAATCACTAGTGTAGTAAAACCTAATGTCTCGGTATTTTACCATAATTCCTAGTTAGAAAATTTTGATTTCTCAATGAAATTCAATTAAGAAAAGCATGTGCAATAAGAAATGTTAATACCACAATGTAACTTATCCATGTGACCTCAATCTGTTAATGTATTAAGAACACGAGTAATGCTTTACAAATTGCTAGAAATTATAAATTAGATTCAATTGTAAAATTATTACATAAATATTAATTTAGAATCCATCCTACAATAATTTAAAAACACAAATGCACAAATAATACAATAATACAATGATGACAGAATAAAATTCTTTAGAGAATTTGGGAAGACACAAAGAAGTCTCCTAAACTTCTAAGGAAGAGAAAATCTAATTGGAAAAAAAAATCTCCTAAAATGAAAATATTAAACTTATGGAAGATCTTCCAAAATAGGCATCCATGACATCTACTTATAGATTTTAGAATCATGTTAGGTGTTGGGACACTAGAATGAGCGTGGAATGCTTATGAAGCCTTTACTAAGCATTCTGTAGGTAATTTTCAATGTTGCAACTTTGAAAATCAATGTTGAAATGCACAATATCTTTACGCTGCTCTAACTTTAGGTATTGAAACGTTGAAACTCAATATTAAAAGATACCATAAAACTTTTGTGTGTAGGCCTTTTGTGCTTACATCATAGCTAGAATTATCATCCTTCACTTTGTATCATGAAGCTCTAGAAATACAACACTTTTTCAACTATTTATACTCTTTTTTTTTGTACAAAACACAATTATTATGATATTTCATTGGACATGATATCTTTTTTGTTTCATAATTACGATATGATAATGTTATTAACTTATGAAAGCATTTCATTCCATAACTAAAGCAATTCGATAACTAATTTTCACATTATTGACAAACATGTGAAATTAGTGCACCATGAATACAAAGGCAGGTTTGCATATAAGCACAAATTATGATAAGTGTATGCTCTTTAAAAAAATTCTTACTCAATATTAAGAATCATGTATTTTAGTTGATCGTGAATCTCTACATCAACTTCAATTGTTTGGAAAATGTTAGGCATATCTACTAGTTTGTCATGTCATGTTCATCTTGTATAACTTGTACAAAATCAATTACAAATGACATATAAAAGATTATATCAAGACTTCACTTTAAGCCCTTACTTGCTTAATCTAGTCTTAGATGGATTTACAAATGACATACAAAAGATTATCCCTTTGTGCATGCTCTTTGTAAATGATATAGTATTGATTGAGAAATAAAAAAAGAGATTAATGCTAAAATTGAGTTATGGAGGGATACTTCAGAATCTAAAGATTCTCAAACAAATGTGAATGTTATCTTATTCCATGTGAATGATGTTAAAAGGCAATAATGGTGTAATTTGTCCAATAACACCTAATAGCATGTTTTTACCAATCACTACTATCTTCAAGCTTTTAGCTTAGAATATACAATGTACACAAATAGACCACATCAACTATTCAAGTTCATCCATTCAGCAAATTCGAACCTCAACAATGGTTTTTGTTACATATTGCTCTAACTTATCCATGACATCTAGTATGATAGTATTTGAAGCTAACTTATCTAAAACAGTCCCTATGGTATCTAATAATAAATAATAATAATAAAAACAAGTTATTTGAGTAATCACAGATTCACAAGGAGATTCACAAATAAAATAAGTTTTATGAACAAGATTTGTTGACTTTGAAATGTAATTCATAGTTCATCAATATGGGAACTAGGGTTCACCACACTAAATATTGCAAAGAAATTCATAAATTGAGTCTGTAAATAAATAAAACACAATGATTATCAATGTTGTATTAAAATAAAAGGGTTAATGAACACAACAACAAGAAGAATGAAAACAATTTGTTGACATCATAGTCAAAGTCACAAGCAAATTTTTTCAATGATTGATTATGGCACCTAAACTAAAATAAGAATTAGAGTCTTGTCATACCAAAAGCTGCAAATAAAAGCTTAAAATATTATGAATTTGTCTTCTCTAAATTTTATTTAATAAATTTTTTTTGCATCTCTCACTATCTCTTTCAAAATTTTATTATTTAAATTATACTTTATATTAGCTATGAAAAAATTGATTTAAAAAAATTAATTTTTAAATTAGTTCAACTTTTAATCGATCTAAAAAGTTACTTCTACATCAATTAGTCATAAAATGTTAAATTGTTATTAGATAATTGGGGTAGAAAATAGTTGTAAAATCTCTTCTCTACACTAAGTGATTATTGTGTAATAATAATAATAATAATAATAATAATAATAATAATAATAATAATAATAATAATAATAATAATAATAATAATAACATTTTTAACCTAATTTATGAATAATTAAAATGTAATATAAATCATTTGATTTAAAATTATTTTCGACCTATCAAATATTACATATTTACTGAAAAACAAATATTATTCAAGTACGAGAACTTAAAATGAAATAATGAAACGTCGTGTTCATGACTTTTAATATTTCAAAATTCTTTAAAGTAATGAATCATTTTCTAAATTCTATTAAAAAGTAATTAGAATCCTTATAATTTTGACACGTTAGTTATGTAGAAAATGAGTTGATAAAGTTTTTTTTGTTAGTTAACGAAGTGATATCTATATTTAGAGATTATATCTTTTGGTGATATCTTTATTTTAAAAGGATCAGTTTCCAACTATTTTAAGGGAATATCCCTCGTGTACGTAAAAAAAAAAAAAAAAAAGTTTTCTAGTATTACGCAAAGTTACTACAAATTGTTTGGCTTTGCATTCCAAAGAAAAGCTTTTACTGTCTCGAACTGACTTACAATTCCGTATAAATATCTTTGAAGAATAAAAGTTCTTCTCTAGTTAATGAAGTACATAAACTTTAATATTTTACGTTACATTTAAATATACAACTTAATTAAATATTTTTTTTAAATTATGATTTATGTGCTATAAATTAAAAAAGGTTAAAATAACTTAAGAATAATTTATTTAATAAATTATTCTAAAAAAATTAAAATAAACTAAATTAATTACGGTAATTAAAAGTTTTTTTCACTCATTATCAATAAACTTACCAATACTCAAAAGAATTTATAAAGGTTATAAGTTATTTTTATAAGTTTTACTTCAGCTCTTTCGAAGTCATCCAATATCATATATAATAAATAAATAATAACTTATGCTTAATTTTAAGACATTTGTTTCCATTTTTATTTAAGATTTGATTTTTGTATGATTTCATACTAATTTTACACATTATATTATATTTCTCGTATTTATATCTTGGTGTTTATGTATTATATATATATATATATATATATATATATATGCTGGTTATTATCTATTTTCCAAATTTATTATTTAACAGTTTTAAAAATAAATTAAGATGTATGAAAAACTTGTCCCCACCGGAGCAACTTCATTATGCGTAAACAGCCTTATAAAGGGGCGATCATGACTCGTGGAAGGACTTATCCTTATTGAGATTGTTGGCCTCCTAAACAGAAAAGCACCTAACACTAGTAATTATTAATAAAGATGATTATTGTTATCCAACCATGCTATCTGTATTCAGATTGCTTTTTGAGTCTTCGAATTAAGTGCAAATTGAGTCATTATTGACAATCTTGCATTGAAACAACCATGCTACACTAATTGTCCAAATATATAACGTAGTGCAACCAAGTGTGCCTTGCCTAACAACAGAGTATGGAGAGCCAAAGACAGCTCCCTGTGTCAAACTTGGGCCAACCCAGGAAAGGAACCACCTTCTTCAAAACATGTTTCAATGGACTCAACGCCGTGGCAGGTTTCTCATTCTCTCCCACACTTTATACTATGAAGAACAAATATCACAGACGATAAACACTTCCCCACCCTTGACAAAATTAATAAAAGGATATGGGTTTTAGTATGTTAATTCCGCAATGCTAATTTGCAAAACATGTCGGATAAGAATATTCTTTTTGAATGTTACAAACACGATAATTTTCAATCATTAGTATGGGGAAAATTGCATGATTTCTCACTGTTCTGACACAAATTCAAATACTTTTTGGTATCCTCATAAATTAAGCTTCTCCAAATTTTTACTTTCCTCCAATTTTCGGTCACTAAATGGATAGTAACCTCCAAACCAAAGGGTGAGTAAGTAAAATTGCAGACTTCGAAGTACAAAAACACAAAAATTTACGAAAGATAGTTCATTTAGCTATAACTGATTGTGTATTCTTATGGTGTGTGCTTATCGATAATATTCTTGTATAACATGATTTTTCAGGTATTGGGGTACTATCAATGCCATATGCAGTTTCTCAAGGAGGGTGGCTGGGTTTTATGATATTATTTCTTTTTGCTATGATATGTTGGTACACAGCGCTACTTCTAATAAGGTGTATGAATAATAATCCACTAATCAAATCCTACCCTGACATAGCTGAGGTTGCTTTTGGGAACAGAGGAAGAGCTTTTATATCAGTTCTCATGTACGTAGAGCTGTTTTTAATTGCAGTGGAGCTTCTGATATTGGAAGGTGACAATCTGGAGAAGTTGTTTCCAAACATGAACTTCAAAATTATTGGTCTTAGAATCGAAGGGAAAAGGGGTTTTGTCCTGTTAGCATCTCTGGTCATACTACCAACAACGTGGTTGAGAAGTCTGGGAGCACTGGCCTATGTTTCTTTTGGAGGGGTATTGGCTTCGTCTATTTTAATTGGTTGCGTTATGTGGGTGGGCGAATTTGATGGCGTGGGGTTTCATGAAAGAGGCCACTTAGTGAATTGGGTTGGCTTGCCTACCTCGATTAGCCTTTTTGCCTTCTGTTACTGTGCGCATGCAATGATGCCCACACTTTGCAACTCTATGAGTGATAGAAGTCAGTTTCCAAAGGTAACGAAAAGAAAATTAATGTTTTTTTTGTTTGTTTAGATGACAAAATCGATGTGCAGTCTCATAAATTTTTCTGTTTGTTTTTCAATTCAAATTAAAATTTTATCACAACAAAAGATCAACATTTAAAATTGTTATAGGTTACTGAAATAAAATTCTAATTTTGATTAGAACCTAACATTAAAAATACCTAATAAATTGTACTAAAACTTTTATTTTGTTCTAATTCATCTCCAGAAATCCCAAGGGAGGTCACAACTTTCTCTGCCTTGAAATGAGACACTATTTTCTCCTTTAAAAATTTTGGTACAAAAAAAATTCATCTGTAGAGGCTGGGAGAATGACCCAAGTCTAACTACTACTTCAAATCCAAGTGATGAAGTTTGGCCGTTGTTTTTAGGAGTAAGGTTGCCCTTTTTTATATCTTCATATATGCAGAAATAATGACATCTTATTGTTTGCCAATTGCAGGTTTTAATGATTTGTTTTGTGGCAAGCACCTTTATCTATGGATTCATTGGTATGTTAGGCTACAGAATGTTCGGCGATGGTTTGAAGTCTCAAATCACTTTAAATCTACCCACACAAAAAATGAGTACTAAAATAGCAATTGTTACCACAGTAATCAATCCTTTCACCAAGTATGCTGTTCTAATCACCCCAATAGCAGATGCTATTGAGGACAAATGGCTTCTCTGCAAAAAAAGGCCTATTGCCATTCTCATTAGAACAAGCATCGTGCTCGGCACTGTGCTTATGGCGCTATTCATGCCATTCTTTGCGTACATTATGGCTTTTATTGGTGCATTCATGAGTGTGACAATCTCACTGTTGTTCCCTTGTCTTTGCCACCTAAAGATAAACAAAGCTTCACGGCGATTTGGGTTGGAATTGATCTTAATCATGGGAATTCTGATCATAGGTACATTCATGGGAATATTGGGTACCTACCTCTCTGTGAAGCACATTGTGACTAATCTATAGCCATCGAAGTGCGTCCATAAAGCTTGTAAAAGATTACTTCAGCAACTCTACTAGTAATGTACTGTACCAAATAATGATAAACTACATTCCTCGTTAATTTAAACGTAAAGAACCATGCCGCTAATGTTTAATTCCGTTGTAGTTGTTAGTGTTTCATTGTGTTTGTTTTATTTTCCTGTTGTACTAAAAAATGGACAGCAAAGGAAGCCTTCAACCTTGTGTGATTACTCATTGATTCCTATTTCAGATATTAATTCAGTTCCCATGTGAATTTCTTTCTAGACATTGGCTTATTAGTTATTTTCGTAAATCGTGTGAAAGCCAAACAGAACTTAGCAGATTGGTTGTAGTTACTATTTCAGACATGGCATCTAATTATAATTAGCACAAGAGTCAGAGGAGGGTATATATATGTATATAACAAGAGTATACTTTGAAACAGGGAGAAGTTATACGTGTCACAGCATTTTATTATTAAATCAGTTCTTTGAAATTTTGAAGCACATCAAGTGGAGTAAAATAGAGTCTTAAGTTAACATATTAAGACTATTGATTTTCTCTTTAGAATGAAATAAATATAAGTTGTCATTGAATCTGATAATTTTTTTCCGAGTAAGATTTTATATCATGAAAAAATAGTTTTTTGAAAACTAAAACTATTGATATATTATAATTTTATAAGGATTTGATCGTCTAATTGCTTTTTTTAAATATTTAATAGTACTATATATCAAAATATATTTTTTAGATTAAATATATTTTCACTCCTTCAAAATATACCAAAATTTTATTATAATTTTTATAAAATTTTTAAAAGGCTTAATATATTATTAGTCCCTACAAATGTAAGTTGTTTTGTGATAGGTCCATATAAATATTTTTGTTAGAAAGTAGTCCTGAAAAAGTGTAAATTTAGGATTTAGTCTATGCTTTTAATCCCTTCTTTGTTAAGTGCTGAGCTTACTGACAGAAAGTTAGCTCAATATTTCACGTGGCGCCATGTGACGATCTTGAGGCTCAATCATAACCTATGTAGTATGTCACGTCATTTATAATTTTTAAGCTTAAATGTGTTATTGGTCCCTATAAATGTAAGTTTCTATAAATATTTTTGTTAAGATTTAGTCCCTATAAAGTTAAAAATTTAGGATTTAATTTCTGCCGTTAACTTCATTTCATTAAGTGCTGAGCTGGCAAAAAGAAAGGTAATGCAGTTAAAATAAATATTAAAAGAAAACGTCTCTGAACACTCCTTTAGATTCTTCTAGTCGATATATTAAAAAATTCTATACACTTTATGTACTTTAATTTTTCTATTGTTCACTTCAATATCCTGCAGCAAAATGTTAATTTCTCTCTCACACCTTCCTATTCTCCGTTCGCACTACCTCCTTTCCCACACTCTCTCTCACCAACACCCATACTCTCACCTTGAACAAATTTTATAAATTTGTAAAAATGTCAATCTTCTTCTCCATTCCATTAAGCCACATCCCAACCTTGAAGATGGATTCTAAGTTCCTAAGGAACTAGAGGTACATGAGGAAGCATAAAAATCCAAGTGGTTGGGATGGAAAAATAGGAAAAGGTGGGGAAAGGGTGGTGTTAAAGGGTGAGGGTGTGGATGTTGGTGAGAGAAGGAGTGTGGGAAAAGGAGGTAGTGCAGATGGGGAATAAGAAAAAGTGAGAGAAGAACTATAACATTTTGCTACAGGATATTGAGATGAACAATAGAAAAATTAAAATACATAAAATGCATAGAATTTTTCAATATACTAAGTGAAAGAATCTAAAAGAGTATTCAAAAACTTTTTCTTTAAATATTTATTTTAAATAATAAAATATTATTTAAAAAATGACATAATATGTCATGTGACATTGCTAAGTTGACTTTTTATCTGCCACTTCAGTACTTAACAGAATAAAGTTGATGACAAGAATTAAATATTAAATTTTTAATTTTATACAAACTAAATTTTAACAAAAATATTTATAAAAACTTATCACAAAACAACTTACATTTATAAAAATTAATAATATATTTAAGTTTTTTTAAAATAATTAATTTGACAATAAAATAAAAGGATAAATTGAATGATAGGTCGTTAAAGAATAATATTAATAGTATTTTTAAGTTATAAAATTAATTTATTGACTAAAATTTTTTAAAAGGTGAAATAATAAAATATATAACCTCGATGCTTTAACCTATAAAAATAGATTTGGCACGAACAGCAAAGCACGGGCAGTTAGAAACTTTCTGCAAATTAAATCCAAGCACAGCAACACTTTTGGCACAAACATCAAAGCATGTTAAGCGACATGTATTTCTCACTTTTTGGAGAAATGGATTCTGGTTTGGACAAACAGGCACTCACATAATAATAATTATAAACAAATTTAGATATATCTTTAAAAAACTTAAACTTTATTTCTTTAACTGGTACAATAAAAATTAATATCAACGATTAATAATAATTATTAAAATAAAATTTTAATTTTAATAAAAAGTTAATACAGGACATACCATACTATACCCAACTACTTATGCCCTTTAGTTATTGGTAGAATAGATAGAGATTCTCCTAGTATTATTAATACATTAAATTTTAACAATTAAATAATATAGTTTAATAGATTTTAGCGGTGAAACTAAATACTACACATCTCTACAAAATTTTAATAGGAAGAGATTTTAATAGATTTTAACGATCATAATAGAATGTATTATAATAAAGCATTATAAATTATAGTATGTTTGTTTAAATATAATTAAACAAAAGTAGAAAATAAATAAAATTCTCTAATATAAAATTGTTTTTAAAATTACATTTTGACTAAAAGAAAATATTTTTTAAAATTTGATCTGTCACTTGACGTGAATATCTAAATTTTGTTTAAAAATTTTTATATTTATTTTTTTAAATTATGAATATATTTTTATAAAAAAGAATAAAAATAAAATATTTTAATAAAATTAAATTTTTCTTTAACAAAATAAAAAAATTAAATTTAAATTAAAAAATAAAACATTGCAAATAATTAAACTTATAAATCAATGCTTACTTTATATTTTTTTTTAATTTTTAGCTTTTTATGAAAATTTTAAAAACAAAAATCATATTAACATAAAAGAGAGAAAACAATCATGAAAGGAGAATAAAAGAGAATAAAAAAAGTTGAGAGTATTTTTGAACATAATGAAAAAAGAAAGAAAATCGAGAGCACGAGAAAATAAAAAAGAACAAAAAAGTTTAAAAATTTTAAGTAAGTTCTCTAACACAAATTCACACGGTAAATGTCAATAAAAATTAATATAAAAATTTTAAATAATTATAAAAAAAGTTCAAAATTACAAACTACTGTTAAAGTTGCCTGATCACTACTTTTGTTAGTGAAATTTTTGTCAAAACTACCACATCAGCCTTCCCCTCATCATCTTCACTACCACTATCTCCTTCTCCACCTTTTTTTCTCTCTTTCTCTCCTTCCACCTATCATTCTCAACTATGAACAACTATTTTCCTCTCTACTTTTCTTCCTCTCCCTCAACCCACATTTCTAACAATGAAAAAACCTTTCACATTCTATCTTCCATTTCTGTTCCTCTTCCTTAACCCACCGTTCACGTACCACAACCATGAAAACTCTTCCAATCCAATCTATTATCCTTAACTATAAAAGTTTTTTTTTTTTCTCAACTCATCATCCAATATGACTACCATCAAACTTGTTTTCATCCTTTTCATGGTCTCTCTCTTAAGAAAATTCATTTGGTGTCCTAAAAAGAAAATATTAATCATTTTTAAATACTTGACTTTTTTTTGGATCTATTTTGCCTTATTTTTTCATAGATTTTTTTTTATCCAAAATTTTATTTCCTTTCACCTTTTGGTAGCAAGTGATCTAAGTTACACCAAGTAATGACAATTATTTATTTATTTATTTATTTTAATCTATTTTTAATATAAATATTTTAGTTCTTATTTCTATTTTTAAAAGTGGTTCTTTTAATTCTATTGCTTATTTTAAATAATAATAATAATAATAATAAAACATAAAAAATTGTAAATATATTTTATTTTGTCATCATAATAATTATTCACTAAAATTAAAATGACTCACACTTTTGAATTAATTATTTTTTGATATTCTCAACTTTTTTCATTTTAGTTTTTGTAACACCTTAAATTTAATTTCAATAAATAAGGAATTTTCAGAAAATTTTGAAATAATAAAACTTCAATTTCTAATCCAAGTTTCGTCAAACATTTCAAAATAAAGAAGAGGGTTACAATTTCATCAAACAACTGCTATAGGACTTATTCAAGTACAGCAATTTTCAAAATAATATTCTAAGTCCTATAGCAGTTCCATCCACCCCTTCATTGAGTCCGGTGCTGATTATCTTGATTACCTGAAAAATGAATGTAAGGGTCAGTACCCTACACTACCAAAACACAATCAAATATAGAGTCTCACCTCTAACTCATTTCTAATGATATAGCACAAACAACATCATTCTCTAGTACATTTTAATACATTAAACAAATACAATCACAAACAACATCATCACATCCATAAGCACAAATCATAAACTCGTACATACGCACACCAGCCACACTCACTGTAGCACTGTGATTATAGATTTACATCATGAATAGTAGCCAGTTACCCCTATTTCACGGATACTACATAGGCAGTCACGGGTCACTCAGCAAATATAGTGGTTAGAGGTCTAGTCAGGAAGAGAGTGTGTGGCTGTGGTGCACCCGTTCCATAGTCGGTGTCACCACCACTCTCTCTTCTCCAAGGTATTTCTACTTTTCTCATCTTTCACACCCCAGTGTATCGCTGAACCATTCACAGTACATTACAACGGCACTAACATGCTCATTCACACATATTCGATTCACGCATGCAGTAATCGTGTTTACACACGACACACAGCCCACATTCCATTTCACCGTACACGGCATGTAGCCTACAATTATCGTTCATATTACACGGCTCTTGGGCCCACATTTTCACAATGTTCATTCAAATATACGGCACAAGTGCCCATACTCATTCTATCACACAACATTTTCATACAATTCACACCCATCAATTTTGGATCAACACACATAATGTTCACATATCACGGCACATGGCCCACATTATATTTCTCAGCAATTTTCTACCCACTAATTCAGCCACAACATAATATTTAGCAAAATATCAACAATTCATGCACAAAAGAGTAGGATAAAGTCCCATCTTACCTTGGATTGAAGACCCACACTTGGATTCGATCACGGACGTACTCCCTACACAGATTGCGGCTTAAAACATATGGAAGAACTCCATGAGAATCCAAGGAAACCCAGAAACAGAGAAAAGGGGATGAGAAACGGAACCCTAACCATTAAAACTCACCTCCAAGCGTTCCCCACAAAGATTCAACCTTCAATCAAGCTCCTGAACGGCTTTGTAGACAATTTAATAGGTGGAAAAAGGTTTGAGAATGAGAGGATTGAAGAGAATTCGAAGGGAGAAGGAGGAATAACCTTTTCCGAACCCTAACCCCCTTTAAATCCTTTTCTAGTCGTGACACTCTCGTTACAGCGAGATATTCTCGTTGCAATGAGGGGACCTCGCTGCAGCGACATGCTCTCACGCTGCAGCAAAAATCTCAGACTAAACTGCACCGTGATTTCTGCATAATCTCGCTACAGCAAGACCCTCTTGCTACAACGAGACTGCACTCAGAAATGCACCACAAACTGTTGCTTTGTCACTACAGCGAGAAGGCGACAGTTTTGGTCCTCTCTCCCAAAGCCCTCTCGCCACAGTGAGAATGCTCTCGTTGCAGCGAGAACAGCCCAGTATTACGCCATACACTTAGGCACTTAGTCCATTTAGCCCTATCCAGTCATACATACACAAACTACACACGTTCATATACTTAATATATATAAGCATCATCATCAAGTAAATATATATATATATATATATATATATATATATATATATATACATTTAGATTTATATAAATAACAATAATTAATATTACAAAATTCAGAACGATACATTTTTCTCAAATTTCATTTAGCCAATAAATTTAATATTAATATTTATTTTTTTAATCATATTATATTTGATTTATATTTTTATTCGTAAAATTTTTCTCATTCGAATATTAACAATAAATTCTTTCTATAATTTTTTATGTTGGTTATTTGCCATTTAAAATTATTATCTTTTATTTAATTATTATATAATTGTACAATGTTGATGTAATTTAATTTTATGTTTATAAATTAACTTTTTCATTTCATAAATTGTAAATTATTTCTTTTATAATAAATAAATAAATAATAATATAATTACATCAATTTATAATACTAACATATAGTTCCTTTATCATCATGTATTATAAATTAATAAAATTTACGTTACTTAAGCTTGATACAATATTAATTTATCTTATGTTATTTTTAATTAATTAGATAATTATCTTGATAATTAATCAAGACATGTTTTCTCTTTAATTACTAACTTATTAATCAATTAACTAATAAATTAAAGTCATTTTATTAATGTAATAATTTATAATACCAATATGTAGCAACTTTACCTTTATGCGTTATAAATTATCAAAATTTATGTGTACTAATGTTATCTTAAGTTTTATACACTACCAATATATTAAAAAATTAAAATTTGACTTTTAAAATTAATTAATTAATTACATAATTATTTGTATTTAATTAAAAATTATCATCTAAAACATTTTTCTATTTAAATTATTAAATAATATAAATTATTAAGACTCAATCATACATATATATATATATATATATATATATATATATATATATGATTGAGTCTTAATAATTTATATTACTTAAGTATACTTCATATAAATTTTAAGTTTAATTATATTTTTTACGATTAGTTCTTAAAAAGTTAAGAAATTAGGATTTAGTCCTTGTCGTGAACTTTCTTCTATTAAATGTTGAGCTAACTAATGCTAACTCAACACTCCTACGTGACGTCATGTGACATGTCACGACATTTATTTATTTTTTATTTATTTAAAATCACATAATTACAAATAAATCTTTAAACACATTTTACATAATTTTATAAAAGCTCTTTTAACTATTTTTCCTTCTTCTCTATAGCCCTTCCCTCCCATATAACCCCCCTTCCAACACCCTTTCCCCCACCGCTCCTCCACAACTCATTCTCCTTCATCTTTTTCATACTCCTACCTTTTTTCTATACTCCTTTCTGACAATCCCTCTCCTTCTCTACTCTCACCCAACACCCTCTCCCTCAACCCCTTTTCTTTCCCCTTTCATTATGAAATTTGCAAAAGGAAACAACAATCAATTATTGTTCTAAACTCCAAAAGAAGATTACTACAATCAACAAAGAATCAAAGCCTCAAAATCAACCTTCACCACATAACGAGGCCTCACACTCTTCACAAGATCATGGCTCCCAAACCCCAATACACAACCATGGGCCTTAATTTTCATGGTCCATGGTTACAATAACGACATCTCTTGGACCTTCCAAGCCACTCCAATTTTACTTTTCCAAATTTTATAAGGACTTATAGCAAAATATCCAATATTTATAGAGACTAAAAACATAATTAAATCTAATTTTTATTTCTATGATCAATCAAAAACATACTCTCTTGAATATTTCTCTATTCTCTATTATAAAAAAATAATTCATTTATCTAATTATAATTAATTAAGTCAAAACATTTTTATCATATTAATGCAGCAATATATAGTCTTATTATGTAGCGTCTTTACATTTATACACTTTAAATCGTTAAGAATTTTGTGTATCAACAATACCTTAGATTTTATGCAATATAAACTTATCAAATAATATTTTAATATTTTTATTAAATAATTGTCTTTATTAATCAAATCAAATATATTTATTTATTTCATTAAATAGAATAAATTTCATATTTTAAATTTTTTTAAGTCATATTTCTAACTTCAATAAATTAAATAAGTAAATATTGAATTACTTAATTTTATTTTTTTCTTTTTACAATATCAATGTGTAATTTACATTCCTTTCAGTTGTTTAATAAATTATAAAATATTTATGTATAACTTACACTATCTTAAATATATATATTTTTTCAATAAGAATCTTCAAATTTAAGTATAAATTTAAATATTATATTTACAAATAAAAATAATTTTTAAATTATTTATTTATTTTTAATAATTTACAATATAGTCATATAATCTCCTTTCACATTCTATATTATTTATCGTAGATACATGTATAGCCGCGTTATTTTGTATTTTAAACATTATAATCTTATAAAAATAATTTTAATAAAAAAATAAAATTAATTTTACTTAACTTAATTTTAATAGACCAACTTTAGAATTTTTATCATAGAATTATATGGTTTTGAGTTTTTCATTACACTAAGAGCTATGTTAGATCAGAAACTAAAGCCATCAAATCAAAATAATTTAAATTTTTTTTTTTAATAAACTTTGGTAGCAATTTTTTTTATTTTTAAAAAAATATTTTATTAATTTTTTTAAAAATGTTTTGATGTCACGTTCCGATCCCAATTGCGTTAGTTTTAATCAGCTTAAATTTTATTGAATTTTAGCACAGGCCATGAAACATCAATACAACTTTGTCCTTATTACAAAAAATCTGGGATAATGAAAAATTTACAAAAAATATTACTCAAGAAAAATAAAAAACGATAATAATAACAGTTCAAATCTGGAAGAAGAAGAAGAATGAAGATAAAAAAATAAAAGAAAAAAACATTAAAGAAGGTAAAGATGTGAACCAAATAACTATAAAATAAATAATGAAAAGAATAAGATGTTGGCTTGGATGAAATGACAATATAATGTCTTTTTTTTTTCTTTTTTTTGGTAAATAAAAGGGGAAAACGCCACATACAAAAAGACACACTAGTCTCTTCTATAAACTCCTATTGGTAATCATGGAAAAGTAAGAACGATATATAATAGCATATCTGATTACCTTTTTTAAAAATAATTTTCTATTCTAAAAATAAATTATTATACAAATTTGTACTAAATTTTACATTATACAAATATGTTAAGTGTATTTGTTTTTCTTCAAATATAAGTTTTTAAAAATAAAATATAAGAAAATTTATTTGTCAATTTTTAATTTTTTAAAATTACTTAAAAAAATTATTTTCAGATTTTAAAATAAAAATAAAAATAACTTTTAAGATGTTTTAAAGTTTGTTTGATTTAATTTTAATATTTTATTTTAAAAATTACATTTTAAAAAATTTTATAAAAATATTTTTAAGAAAAAATAAAAATAAAATACTTTAATAATTTAGTTTTTAAAACTATTTTTAATTAAAATTTTATTAATTTTAGAGAGAAAAACAAAAAAATAAAAATAAAAATACTCAAATAATAATTCTGTTTTCCAGTCTTAAAAACTGAAAATAATTTTTTTAAAAAATTTACGTTAACAAATAAATTTTAAACTAGTTATACAGATTAAATTTTAAACTATTTTATTTTATTTTATTTAATAAATTTTACTATAGGAGTCTCCCATAGTAAAATATCGTAGCTACACTTTTTTATTAAAAAAATATTGTATATAAATAGTTATCAAAATACATTTGCAAGATATTAGTTTGGAATATATGAAAGATTAATATAGAGAAGTCTAAGAGTACTAAGTTTGTAATTTTAATTAATATTTTAATATTTATTTGTTAAAAAATATGATTAAGTTTAATTTAATTATTTTAATAATAATATCAAATAAATAGTTAAGTATTTGTTTTAATTAAAGTTGTTTAAATAAGTTTAGTTAGTTTATATCTCTCAATTAAATTATACTTTATTTGATTATTTAAGTTAAAATCAAATGAATAATAATATTGAAAGTAAAATTGTATAATAATTTTGAGTAAAAATTAACTTGAATTGATGAAAATATTAAAATTTTAATTATTTTTATATTGTTACTTAGGGAATACTGTTAGATTCATAATTTGATGATTAAATTATTTATGAAATATTTATTATATTATTTAATAAATTGGACACTTTGAATAATATTATATTGAAAATTTTTTTATAAATGTAGAATGACTGAAATTATTATCATTGTATATTGAAATGGAAGAATATTTAAAGAAAATGAAAGTATGATTTTTGAAAAAAACAAAAAAATGATCAAGACAAGAAAAAGAATAAGTTTTGAGATTTTGAAAAGAAAAATTCATGAAAAAATAAAATTTTTTCATAGTCATATTATACGTAGATTAATTTCATATATTTTTATTGATTCAAATGTTAGACAATACACTGCATTTGATATATGTTACGATAAAGATATTAATTGTGTGATTAATGTATATTAACAACAAAGTAATATAATTATTATTGAGTTATATGTTAATGTTGCATTTTAGTAAGATTTTAGCGTTTACCTCACAGATGTTGGACTTAAATTTATCATTGTCATCGACTAATAATATTGACACAGGGAATATACAAATTACATAAGGTACAAATACTTTTTTATTTTTTATTTAAATTATTTGTTATGAGAACACATATTTACTAAATTATTGTAATTTTAAGCAAGTGGAGATAATGATGAGAAGAAGGAGGATGTTGATAAAAGATAGATTCTATTAGTTAGTTTGTATAATATCAACTTAGATGGTGATTTTAATTCAAACTTAAACTTAACATAACAAAGGATTGGATGTACTACTAACGATTGGGATTTTTATGACTTATAAACTTAGGTAAATCTGAATGATGAATATTGATATAGTTTTAATGCACGTGATGGTGAAATTCCTTTTTGGAACATAAGTCCATACTACAAGTATGTTAACTAGGAAAATCTGATCAAGAAATGGAAGTAAAAGATTTAAATGGTCAAATTCATTGGTTCAATGATATCCATTATATGTTGGTTTGTTATTTGACTCTAAAGAAAAAGTTAAAAATGTATTAAAATATTATAATATGAGAATGCATTAGAATTATTTTATAGTTGAGTCAAAACCAACAAAGTTGCATGCTAAATGTTTGAACCAAAATAATGGTTGTCTATGGAGAATGAAAGTGTCATTGCTTTATAATAAAATGGGGTGGTACACGTGTGTGAATCCTACAGTATCTGAAGATCATCAAAAGTTCAATTCAAATTTGATTTGCTCGTCCATTATTAACATGTACATATATAAATACAACGTGTATTATTTTCTATATTTGGTGTAGGCATAATGAAACAAGAACGATGGTGCCTATAAGTTTAATTTAGGAGAGGGTGAGAGTTTAATTTAGATATAAAATTTCATAGAAAAAAGACTGAAAGACAAGACAAAAGGCAATTGTAAATGTGTTTGGTGAATAAGATGAATCATATGCTAGCTATATTTCTAAGATTGTTAGAGTGCATGCAATTTCATGCTTTTAGATCTATTTATAAAATTAAAGCAAATGAGTATGTCATTAGTCATGAAGTGAACAACAAATTTAGAGTTCTTGAACATTTGTTTTAGTTGTTTAGACAATGTAATAAAGCTTTCAACTTTTGCAAATCAGTAATTCAGGTAGATGGTATATTTTTATACAGTAAGAATCATCACACATTGCTGATTGCAACAACATAAAATGTAAATAATTATATCCTTTAACTAGTTTTTGCTATTGTTATAGGAAGAACTTAGCATAAAAATGATTTTTTACAATGATTTGTCTACACATTATGATAAAGACAAGTATATGTTTAATATCTAATCACCATCAAAGTATCAAAATGTTATTTTAAATCCACACATTAGATGCCAAGCTTCAAATGTTTATCATATTTATTGCATTTATCATATTGCAAGCAATTTCAATCATAAGTTCAAAAATATAAACTTGAATTTTCTTTCATTTAATGGTAATAAGTATTATTGGTATATATTTTTTTAAATTTTGACATATACACTCTCCCAGGTTGTTTTTGAGGATAAAATAAAGAGATTTTGCAACGAGTCACTAGACATATAAAGTTAGATCGATAGTATATAAAAAAAATAGACATTGAGTTATGATGAGAAAAGCTATTGTTATGGACTCATGACGAGAAAGGGGCAGAAACCTATCAATAACAGCTTTGATCAAATATATATGTGATATATGGTTATGTATTTTATCTAGCATGGAAAGGAAACAATGATTGAGCTTATCTAAATAGTCTGTACTATTATTTAAGAAATCTAATAAATATGACAAACTTTAGACTTATCAATTTCTATGTTCATATGTTATAGCTACTTGTATTGCTATAAGCATTGATTTTTAGTAATATAGTGACGCGATTTATTCAGTCCAATATGTAATGCCCTGAATTTTGTAATATTAATTATTGATAATTATATAAATCTAAATGTATATTCATGTGTGTATTTTTAGATATATGTTGTGAATATGTATGTGTGTGTGTGTGTGTATATATATATATATATATATATATATATATATATATATATATATATATATATATATATATATATCGTGTGTGTGTGTATGCATGACTGGTTAGGCTGAAATGGGCTAAGTGTCTAAGTACAGGGCGAGATATTGGGCTGTTTTTGCTGCAGCGAGAGGATTCTCGTTGTAGCAAGAGAGCAACAGTTTGTGGTGCATTTCTGGGTGCAGTCTCGCTGTAGCGAGAGGGTCTTGCTCTAGCGAGATTCTGCAGAAACCAGTGTAACACCTTAATTTTAATTTAAATTAAATAATGATTTTGCAAATCGGATAACCAAATTTTCATAAAAGATTTTGAAATAAGTGAAGGGTTTTACAAGTTAATATCAAATAACAGCGACAGGACTAGTTCAATTACAACGTTTTCAAAATAAAGTCTAAGTCCTATAGCAGTCCATCTGTCCCTTCACTAAGCCTGGTGCTGATCGTCTTGGTTACCTGAAAAATGAATGTAAGGGTAAGTACTCTACACTACCTAGAAATACACAATAAACGTAGAGTCTCACCTCTAGAATATTTTCAATGCATTAAATAAACACAATCACCAGCAGCATTTCACATCTATAATTATAATTCATAAACTCATGCATATGCATGCCAGCTATATTCACTGCAGCACTGTGATCACAGATTTACATCATGAATGGTCGCCGGTTACCCCTGCCTCACGGATACCACGTGGGCAGTCACGGGTCGCTCAGCAAAGGTAATGGTCAGAGGTCTAGTAAGGAAGAGAGTGTGTGGCCCCGTGGTGCACCTGTTCCACAGTAGGTGTCACCACCACTCCCTCTTCCCCAAGGTATTTCTACCGTCTTCATCTCCCACACCTCCAGTATATTGCTGAACCATTCACAACACATTACATTGGCGCTACACGCCCCATTCACATACATTTCATTCACACACGCAATATTCATGCTTGTACACGGCACACAGCCCATATTCAATTTATATTACATGGTACATAGCCCACATTTTATCCATAATATACGGCACATAGCCTTCATCCATTCACAATATCATTAATTTACCAATCAAAGGCATTCTATCACACACAATCACCCATACGGGGCCTAACTATTCCAGCATACATCACATTGCACACCAATTTTCATCAAACACACGATTCCTACTCTCTATTTCAGCCACATTGCATTATTCATTGAAATACACAAGAATTACAATACATTGAGATAGGGTAGAGTTCCTTTTTACCTTAGATTGACGTTCCACACACTAAATCTACCAAGAAGTGCTCCCCCTCACGGATTTCATTCTAAACACATGGAGAAATTTCATGAGAACCCAGGAAAACCATGAAAACAAAGAAAAGGAGTGAAAAACTGAAACCCTAACCATTAAAACTCACTTTCAAGCGTTCTCCACACGGATTTAACCTTCAATCTATCTCTCGAATGACTTTGGAGGCAATTTAATCGGTGGAAAAGAGTTTGAGAATGAGAGAATCCAAGGAATTTTGAAGAGAGAGAGAGATCACTCTCCCTGAACCCTAACTCCCTTTAAATCTTTTTCTGGTCGCGACATTCTCACTACATCGCTGCAGCGACAAGCCCTCTTACTACAGCGAAAAACTAGAGAAAACTGTACTCTAGTTTCTGTAAAATCTCGCTACAGCAAGACCCTACGCTACAGTGAGACTGCACTCAATAATGCACCCCAAACTGTCGCTTTCTCGCTACAGCGAGAAGGTGACTGTTTCAGTCCTACTCCCAGGGCCCTCTCGCTGCAGCGAGAACAGCCCATTAATATGCCCTGCACTTATATACACACACACACACACACACACACACACATATATATATATACATACATACATACATATTCACAACATATATTTGAAAATACACACATGAATGTACATTTAGATTTATTGCCTCTTCCTTCGAAATTTCTTTGATCCTTTTGTTCCCAAAGCACTATTTCACTGATTAATTACCTCCAAAGCTGTTTGAGAGCTTGATTGAAGGTTGAATCTGTTTGGGGAACGCTTAGAGGTAAGTTTTAATGGTTAGGGTTCCGTTTCTCATCCCATTTTCTCTATTTTCGTGGTTTCCTTGGGTTCTCATGGAGTTTCTCCATGTATTTAGGACAAAATTCGTGAGGGGGAACACTTGGTGGATTTAACGTGTGGGTCTTCAATACAAGGTAAGGAGGGACTCTACCCATCTCAAATGTGTTGTAATTCTTGTGTGTTTTGTTAATTAATGTAATGTGGCTGAGATAGAGAGTAAGAATTATGTGTTTGATGGAAATTGGTGTGCAATGTGATGTATGTTGGAATAGTTAGGCCCCGTGGGGGTGATTGTGTGTGATAGAATGCTATTGATTGGTAAATTAATGTTATTGTGAATGAATGAAGGCTATGTGCCGTATATTGTGGATAAAATGTGGGCTATGTGCCAAGTACTGTGAATTGAATATAGGCTGTGTGTCGTGTGCAAGCATGAATATTACGTGCGTTAATGAAATGTATGTGAATGGGGCGTGTAGCGCTATTGTAATGTGCTGTGAATGGTTCAGCAATACACTGAGGATGTAAGAGATGAGGACGGTAGAAATATCTTGGGGAAGAGGGAGTGGTGGTGACACTGACTGTGAAACGGGTGCACCACGGGCCACACACTCTCTTTCTGACTAGACCTCTGACCATTACCTTTACTGAGCGACCCGTGACTACCCATGTAGTATCTGTGAGGCGGGGGTAACCGGCGATCATTCATGGTGTAAATCTGTGATCACAGTGCTATAGTGAGTGTGGCTAATGTGCGTATGCATGGATTTGTATTTTGAACTTATAAATGTGAAATGCTGCCTGTAATTGTGTTTATTTAAGGTATTGGAAATGTGCTGGAGGTGAGACTCTATGTTTGATTGTATTTTGGTAGCATAGAGTACTCACCCTTACATTCATTTTTCAGGTAATCAAGAAGATCAGCACCGGGCTCAGTGAAAGAGTGGATAGAACTGCTATTGGACTTAAAATATTATTTTGAAAAATTGTTGTATTAAAATAAGTCCTGTAGCAACTGTTTGATATAATTTGTAACCCTTTTCTTTATTTAAAATGGTTGATGAAACTTGAATTAAAATAAAAATTTTATTATTTTAAAAATTTGTAAAATTTCTTATTTATTAAAAAATTAAATTTAAAGTGTTACACAATATATAAAACATGCATAATGATTAATTTAGACTTTGGTATTATATACGAAATTAATTTTTAAAATTACAAGCATCGGTTTAGTCTGATATTATATAGAAAGTAGTATGTTTTTAAGACACCGATTAAACAATACCAAGCATATATATTTTACTAAAAATATATTAAAATACGATAAACTGTATTTATAACTTAATTAAAAGGTATTTTTATTTCTTAACTAATGTTTTATGGACTCTTTATCAGCACATTTGTCTTATATAAAAAAAAAATTCAAATCCATCACTTTCGCGGCCGTCTGTCGATCTGTCAAATTTGACCCTTGTTTAGGGAGCAAATTCATTAATGCATATAAGAAAAATACTAAATTGAAACAGATTGATATTATCATCGTAATCACTAATGTTTGTACAAATTTGAAATTAAGGGGATATTTGAAAGAAGGAGGCGAGATAATTTTTTATTTTAAATAAATACATTTAAAATCAATTTTTTAAAATATAAATATAAATAAATATATTAATATAAATTTATTGTATTAACTATTAATTTATTATTATCAATAATATATAATTTTCTTAATTTATTTTAAAAAAAGCCTTTCCTTTCGTTTCTTTTTAATTTCTTAAACATACTCTAAAAACGTCAAACCCTTAGTATTAAAGACTAAAATAGTTATAATCATAATTTAAAAACAAATGATTATACACAAATTCTAATTTAAACAAATATTATTTTGTTTACATTTTTTGAAAATTGTTTTTCTAGTACCTTATAAACCTCATCGACGCAGAAGAAAAACATGAGCGAGCAGATTCGATTGAAATTTATAATGTTCAAAACCTTTACTCTTTTCCATGACGCAAAATGAACATTAACTATTACATCATATTTGGAAGAGTAGTGACACCCACCCCTTAAAAATTATCCACTTTTTCAATTCATGCAATCGAACTGAACGAGCTTTTCTTTATCAAATTTTAAAGAAAAGTAATTGCGTACACAAATAAATGAACTCACCATAGCTTGTTATGGTGGCCCCTCACAAATATATCCAGAATCTGCTTTTGCATATGGACGCCTACGTAAAAGACCGCACTAACTACCACAAGTTAGCTTTTTCTGAGTTATTTTTATTAGTACTACGTACGCTTATCTTTTAACAATTGTTTTAATTTTTTAATTTTTTTTTAGTTCTACACTTTCGTAAATTTTTTATTTTATTCTTTTATGAACGGAACACTGAAAGATTGTTATGTTAATAAGGACTAAAATTATAAAATTGTAAAAATATAGGATGATATATGTTAAGTAACTTTAACCTATTAAAAGGTATTTCTTGCACTAAACTAAATTAGTTGTCTTTTTTCGTGACTCAATCTTATCAATAAGTGAATACTAAAATGTGTTTTTAAAATACCAATTAAGGAATAAAAAGAAAAAAAATATAAAAATAATATTAATTATTTGACTTAAATAATATTTTAGATCATATAAAAATTTCTATATTTAAAACTATCTCAATTTTTTAAATTTAAAATTTAATAATATTAATGAATAAAAAATTAGTATTTATTATTAAGTATTGAATTGTGTAACAAATTATAACTTAGTATGTTAGACATGTTGACTTTTAGTAAATATATAATATTTTAAAATATTTAAAAACAGATTTAATAATTTTTTATTACTATAAATGTTGTTAGGGTTTAATGTCAAATAAATTAAGTGAGTAAAAAAATTAATTCATACCATTAAATTCTATATATTGAGTATTGAGTTTACTAACAAAGTTGTAACTTAACATTACTGTAATATCTTGAATTTTGGTAATATTAATTATTATTATTCTTATATATATATATTCATGTGTGTATACATGACTAGTTGGGCTAAAATGGGCTAAGTGTCTAAATACAGGGTGAGATACTAGGCTGTTCTTGCTGTAACCAGAAGGCCCTGAGAGGAAGGTCTGAAACTGTCACTTTCTCGCTGTAGTGAGAGAGCGACAGTTTGGGGTACATTTTTGGGTGCAGTCTCGCTGTAACGAGATTCTGCAGAAATCAGAGTGCAGTTTTCTCTGATTTTTTACTGTAGCGAGAGTGTCGCGACCAGAAAAGAATTTAAAGGGGGTTAGGGTTCGGAGAGAGTTATTTCTCCCTCTCCCTTCAATTCTTCCATGCCCAAAGCCCTATTCCACCGATTAATTGCCTCCAAAGCCGTTCGGGAGATAGATTGAAGGTTAAATTTGTCTGGGGAATGCTTGGAGGTGAGTTTTAATGGTTAGGGTTTCAATTTTTCACCCATTTTCTCTGTTTTCATAGTTTCCCTGGGTTCTCATGGAACTTCTCCATGTGTTTAGGACAAAATCCGTGAGATGGAGCACTTCTTGGTGGATTTAGCATGTGAGACGTCAATCTGAGGTAAGGGGGACTCTACCCTACTCCTTTATGTGTGATTTGTTGATATTTTGTGTGAGATTATGATGTGACTGAGTAGAGAGTAGGAAATTGCTAAGATATGTGATATGGGCACCTGTGCCGTTTATACATATGTATATATCTGAATAAACATTATGAAAATATGGGTTTGAGGGCCGTGTAATATGAATAGAAATAGGCTAGGGACCGTGTGTCTTGAATGAATTGTGGGCTATGTGTTGTGTGTGTTGTGAAAATGAAATATGGGCCTAGTGTCGTAAAGTTGAACAAATATGAGCCTAGTGTCGTGTACTGTTAAATGTGGGCTATGTGTCGTATACTGAAATGTGTGTGATTGAAGCCTATAACGCCGTTGTAATGTACTGTGAATGGTTCAATGATACACTGGGGTGTAGGAGAGGAGGACGGTGGAAATACCTTGGGAAAGAGGGAGTTGGTAGTGACACCGACTGTGGAACGGGTGCACCATGACCACACACTCTCTTCTTGACTAGACCTCTGACCATTACCTTTGCGGAGCGACCCATGACTGTCCACGTGGTATTTGTGAGGCGGGAGTAATCAGCGACCATTTATGGTATAAATTTGTGATCACAATGTCAATATGAGTGTGGCTGGCATGAGTATGTATGGGTTCATGAATTGTGCTTATAAATGTGATAATGCTGCCTGTGCTTGTATTTGTTTAATGTGTTGGAAATGTGCTGGAAGTGAGACTCTATGCTTAATTGTATGTTTTGGTAGTGTAGAGTACTCACACTTACATTTATTTTTCATGTAATCAAGACGATCAGCACCGGACTTAGTGAAATGAGCAGATGAAACTGCTATAGGACTAGGATTTTAATTTAAAACTAATGTATTTGAATGAGTCCTGTAGTAGTGACTTGATAGAAATTGTAACCCCTTTCCTTATTTTAAAATGTTTGATGAAACCAAGGATTGAGAATCTTATTTGAAATGAAATTTATTTTATTCTAAATTTGTGAAATTATGATTTATTGAAATTAAATATAAGGTGTTACAATTACTATATGTCAAATAAACAATTATAACAAAAGTTGAGACGTTCTGATACCATGAATAATAGATTCATTCTATTCCATTGTCTATAAAACTAATTATTTTAAAGTTTATGATAGGAATATAAACGTTAGTAGCGTAAAAGGTAAAAATCTAATTACTCATGGACGATAATATTAATCATATAAAACTTTAAATAGCTTCAACCATGACAGAGTGCATGATATATTACAGTACCATCCTATTCCTTGTCAAATTATTTAGCTATAATATAACTGCAGAGAAAATAAGCAAGTTCTAATAGTAGTCTTAGGCTAATATATACATAATAACATAATATTGCTACAACATCCATCTTTAGTCACTCCATAAATAACTTGTCCACTTAAAGGAAGATCATTCTGAATTTTCAAATATGTAATTGCAAAAAATAGGAGAAAGACAAACTCAACTCTAATTGTGACACCCTTACTTATTACTTTAAATTATGTATAAATTTATATTGAAAATATGGAATAATATTAAGTTCTTTGCACTTATCATATGAAAATTTATAAAAAAAATTTAAATGCTTATTTTATTTATTTGAATTGTGAAAATACCAAGATACCTAAGAAAAGATAAATTAAATATTTATTATTCATTTTAACTTTGGCAATTAAATTTACACTTGATCAGTAAGAAAATATACATATATTGTCTTTCATTCATGTACAAAAGTTTAATATTTACATATCATAATCCAAAAAAATATATTTAAACTTCATTTACATAACTACAAAATCAAATATACTAAGTCTTAATAAGCAGTGTAATCCTACACTAAAAATCCTAAGAGTAGGATCCTAGCAATCATCATTAAACTGACTCTTTATCTCTTCCAACTCTTCTAGAGTGAAGTCTTTGTCATAAAAGTCTCCAGCATCTACTATGACCTTTGTGCAACTAATATGCTCTTAGGTAAAAGTGAATGGCCTTCCCATGTGGTTGTAATCGTGGAAAGTATACACATAATTTACAGCTTCGTGTGTCCAAATTGTCCCTCTATATACATACAAGCATAGAGTGTAGGGTATTCTACTACTAATAGGATAATCAAAAGGGACATTATACCCTATAGTGAATTCTATTGTACTTACATCACTAGATCCATTTCTACTAGTTATTGTAAATTTACAGTGGCAACTTATCTGCTATTCTCGAAATACATAGTTTAGTCTACTTTCTACTGTAAATCCTGTTAATCTAATGGGTCTCTGTGGAGTAGTCATCCTTGTTTCTTGAAAAATATTTGTAAGGATGAGTTCTCTCCTTACCACTAAAACATAATGAATACACAGATATGAATTTCCACAACATCAAATACAATACAATACACACAAAAGATACCATAATTCATGTACATTAATTATATAACGTCATCTATCACTTTCTCATATACATACTTCCTCGTACAATGTGACCACATTCAAATGTTGCCTCCACCATTTCATAAGGTCTTACACATATAGGTGGTTTAGTTTAATTGAAATAGACATGAATTGCATCATGTCCTTAACATTATAATTGTGTGGTTGATCTTATTGCTAGGACAAGATATATCGTCCTCACGTGAACGACCAAAATGATGGAATATGTAGATGAATAATGCTTTTATTAACACTTTTTAATACAATCACTTTTGTTAATGGTGAAAATTTATTAAAAATTATATAAATTTTACAAAATTCACTTTTTTTTACTCTTAAATTAATTAATTATTTTCTTTTGTACTTTTTAGTTTTTAATAAATTTTAACCAATAATAAAAAGTGTGTTAGAGTATTTTGCTAACATTCTTTATAGTAAATAAACTTATCATAGCAAGTCTGTCCAAAAGTACACATGGCTAGTTTGATCCTAAATAAATGTTAAGCTCTTTTTAATCTTTAATATAATTCAATTCAAAATGCTTGCTAGTTAGGATTAACAATTAAACATGAATAAAAAAGTTGCTTAAATACATTTTTAATTTTTATGAAATTTTAATTTTAATTCTAATTAATAATAATGTCATATTTTCTTTCTTAATGGTATATCTTATTGCGTTATATTTGTATGTTTAGAATTGACAACTCTTAAATATATCACAATCAATTAAATCGTAGGTGATCGTATCACATAGGGTTAATGGATCTACAGGGTAAAATAAGACAAAGAATTAGGTGAATCAAATTTAGTTCTTTTCTTTCAATCATTATTAAATTAACATCTCATAGGCTTTTTATGCTTTCTCTTTTTTTTACTTTGTTTGACCATTGAGTGTTAATAGATTTAGTATGAGTGATTGACAATCATAAAGAAATTGAAGTTAGAATTAATCTAAAAAAGAATATAAAAAATTGTGAAGGTAAAACCATACGTCCTAGGTTTTTTTTATTAGTTTATTATCAAAAGTTATGCTATTTTAATTCTAATTAATTGCTTTTACAAGTAAATCCTTGTTTTTATTTTATTTTGTATTTTAAGTTCAAATAATTGAGTCAAGAAATTCTTAGTAATTAGAAATAATCCTTATGTAATGATATTTAAGAAACTTCTTTTAGAATCCTTTATTACTTTTTAACAGGTACACTTGATTATAAACATTATGTAACATATTTTTCTTTTAAATCTCTTTTTTTTCTCTTCTTCTAATGCTCTTAAGTATATTTTTCTCTACTTGCCTGGTAATTTTCTCCAACCTCTTTAAAGAAGAATATAAAGTATTATTTACATATTACAAGAATGACAAAGTAATTGCAAAGTAAGGAATTTGAAACATACACCTAAACACGAGCTATTCCCATGATCTAGTCAACTGCTACATAAGTGCTAATATCTAATAAATGTGCATTTTAAGGACGTGGATGGTGAGGTAATTTTCTCTAGTTGGTTCCTAAAGTAATCATTGTATGTAAAAGGACAAGCTTATTTGACCACTTGCTAGTCTTTTACTTCACTTTTTGTCGAAATGTTTCAATTGGTGGTTCTAGTTTGAAATACTTATAATCTTTGACTAAAGTAGCAAGTAACTAACTTTTAGCAGTCAAACCATTACCTTGATCGATATTATAGTTGAATCATTAATCTTTGACTAAGGTGTGAAGTAACCAACACTTAGTCATTTTTATCGTTGAACCACTACTCTAACAAGTATTTTAGTTGAATTACTAATTCCTAGCTAAGGTGCAAAGTGTCTAATATCCACTTTAGTGGTAGAACCACTACCTTGACCAATATTGTGATCAAATTTTGGTGTGGGTGAATAAATTCCCCCTAAAACATATATAGGTATTTGATAAGTCTGTACTTTGACACACTTTTACAGCTTATATATTAATGTGTGGCCATTATATTTGGATTTTGAACTAATTTATACATTAGTTTGTGCAATTTAACATTGAAGGTCACAATTTGATTGAGTGCATTTTGTGTCCAAATTGGTTCAAAAAAAGGGCTTTACAGCAGTGAGCACACCCAAACTCTAGCAGCCAACATGAGTGATAAGTCTGTATTTTAGTATGATTTTATAGTCTATATATTGTTGAATAATTATTATTTTACTTGAATTTTGCATTAATTTCTATGATTATTGTGCATATTTATATAAGAAGGTCAAAGTTGGGTTTTGGATGCATTTTGGATTCAAATTGATTGAAAAATAGAGCTTGGCTATGATGAGTAATATTTTGAGCCCATGTTTTGAGCTTTTTTTTATTTATTTAATAGGCTTTTAATTGTGCTTAATTGATTAATTTTAGTTATTTTAATCCAAACTTTATTAATTGAGCTTTATTAGAAAAATCTCCTTAATTTCATTACTTTGACTATTTTGACATTTGTTTATTAATTCTGTAATATTTGTTCTTGCAGTCAAACTTTTGAAAAAATTTCTATTTCAATAGATAGTTAATTCATAGACCTTTAATTTGATATATCATTTGTGAATTTTTGATTTTAAGCTTGGAAGTTATGAACATTTAAAATTGATGTTAAATTGTTATAAAAAAGTGATCACTATCTATGTTGATAGTAAGTGTTCCAGAGTGCTATCAAGAAGAATGTAATTGTGCATTGACACTATCAACATCCATAGTGAGCGTGTCAGAAATACCCTTCAGAGAGCAAGAATGCACGTTATCACTTTCGTCACTTATAGTGATAACGCGCAAGCATATTTTATTGAATAAGGCTGCGTGTTGCTACTATCATCATTCATATTGATAATGGGCACTACGCGTTGTCACTTTTACTATCCAAAGTGATTGTTTCAGTCTTGAAACACTGCAGGAAGCTCTTTGTGTGGTCACTTTGATAATGCCAGAAGCATAGAAATTTTATAAATAAACAGAAACTTAAAATCTTTGCAATCTTTTTCTTATTTTTTCCTTTTTTAGACATTTAGAAGATTAGGGTAAGAGTTCTGGGGCGGCTCCCAAGGACACAACTTTAGGTTTCTCATTTTTCTTCTCTTTTTTACTCTGTTTTTCTAATTTTTAAACATTTAGTGATTTGTAATTCTGGAATCCCTCTTTATGGAAGGCTAAATTTTGAGGATTAATTCCTAGCATAATTCATAGTAGTTTTTGAAGTTTGGAATTAATTGTAATACAAATTTCCTCTTACACATATCTTATTTTCCCTAATTTCTTGAAAGTTGAGTTAGGATTTAAACAAGAATCGTTTGCTTAATTCAATTCAAGTTCTCTTCTTAACAAAGAATTCATGATTCAGTTTGCTTAATTCTAAATTGGGTTTTAGGTTTGCGTAATTCCAAGAACTAGATATTAGAGTTCATGTAATTTGCTTAATCTTCCATTAGAAACCAAGAGTTAATTGATGTTTGTTCTAATTAATTCAAGTCTGTGAGAAAATTAAGATTTAATTCTTGACTAACTAATGATTGAACTAACTATGGATGAGTTAAGGATTAGTCTAATTTGTTAATTTATTTTTCTAATTTTGGATTTCTGCTTTGGATGATTAAGGATTTTAAACCATAATCAAACTGCCCCTATTTTCTAAATATAATGCACACCATATGTTTGATATCTAGTCACTCAACCAATGACTTCTAGGAGGACGACCTAGGTTAACTCAACCTAGTACTACATTTTAATTTCTCAAATTTTGATATACTGCAACAGTCTTATCAAGCTATAGTTAACATGCCTAGACCTCAGCTGCCAGCATGAAGTACTTCAACCACATGCATGACTGTGTTTATGGCCTTGCATGGTTGTACTCACATGCAGAAAGTCCAAATCTTAAGTAGTTTTAGTTTAACATCCTCAATTTTGTATAGAAGTAACTAAATAAATTTTTATAATAAAAGGAAAAATAAAATAATTTTGTTTTATTTCATGTATTTAAGAAGTGAATAAAAACAAAACTTGCATTCTTTCTATGAAAATTGTATAAAATTCCATAATATTTAAAACTTCCAAAGGAATAAGTTCAAGACTTTAAAGTAATAAATAAAACTTAATTTACATTTAGCAAATTATTTGATTCATATTGTATATATATAAGTTTGGAATATCATTAAGAATCTCTCCAAATTATTTATTACAACAAAATTCACCAAATCATTATAAATTCTAAAATTTAACATTAAAGAAATTTGATCAATATGAAATGTAATTAGGATAAAATATTATAATTTCTCAAATTGTCCTAGTCCCTACAGAGCAGTCTTCCTTCTAATACCATTGAATTATGATCCTAGAACGGACCAGCTCTCTTTATCTCTTCACTTTTATTACCTGAAATATATTAGTAAGGATGAGTATCTCCTCTTCCACTAAATCTCTTATTTGACAGAAGAAAGATGTATATACATACAAATATAATATTAAAATTATTATCTCATATATATATATATATATATGTATGTATGTATATATATATTGGATTAATAATAATACTCAGAGCATATAAATCATTATCACAATAGAGCACATACATGACAATTAATCAATCATTTTTGTAAATATGTATGATGATAAATGCTTTCTATACTTGATCCTACATTGTAATTATGAATGATAATTGAGAGTTTTAAGCTATTCATTGAGAAAATTTACTATTATTAATTTTATTTTATTAATATTTCAGGAAAAAGGATCAAGAAGTGAAAGCTTTAAAAGATATTGGGAATTGAAACACATAAAGAGCCAGAGATATACACGGGCAAGTACATGCCCGTGTATATGAGCGTGTATCTCACTGGTCGCGTCAATTGAAGTGTATCATCAAGACCAGAGATGTACATGGCCAGATACACAGCCGTGTACATGAGCGTGTACTTGTCAGGAAAGATTTGAAGGACACCTATTAGAAAACAGAGAAGTACACGGCCAGATACATTGCCGTGTACTTGGGCATGTACTTTTACGCGTTTCAGAATTCTAACTTTTGCGAGAACCCTAAGACAATTCATATAAAAGGGAGACTGGACTCAAACCAAGGCGGCGATTTTTTCGGGACGGAAGACTCAGAGATGGCAGGAAGATAGGATCAAGTGTTTTAATTTATCTCTTTTATAATTTTAATTTCAAGATGTTTAGGTTCTAACTTTCCTTTGAGTATCTAGACGTAATGAATCCTAATTGACTAAATTTTCTGGAATTCTTCTAATGTTATTTCATGTTCTTTTCTCTTGGGTTTAATTGAGTAGTATCAATTTTCTTCTATCTTGTTTTATTGTTTGAATTTGAGTAAAATTCCTGCATGAAATTAACATTACTCAATTAAAAAGACTTGAATGTATTTTTAGAGATAGAAAGACGTGAGTTTTCTGTATTAGGATTAACCCTAATTATGGAATTCATAATGAACTTAATGCAACCTAGGGGTATTAATTAAGGAAGAGATTCCGATTAATCAACTGAGGGTTAAGAATCATTATCCTTGAGAAAGGTATTGATTTAATTTGGAATTTCCTGCAGCGATAAGGGTTTGGAACTAAGTAGTTGAAGAAGAATTTCAGTTATTTGGACACTTAGGGGGATTACAGTCTAGATACTTGCCTTTTTACATTAAATACCTTTAGTCATAATTTTCTATAATTTATTTTCACTAGAATATTTGTTCCTTTTAATTTATTATTCTTTTACTTTTAGCAATTTCATCAACAAGTTTTATTTTTCATATTTATTAACAATCACGCAATTAAGGAAAAGTTTCTTAATAACAGTCCCTGTGGATACGACACTTGGTACTTTAATTTTAATTTTAATAATATTACTCCGACAACGGGTGCACTTGCCCAGTGATCGATTTTTACACACCAAGTTTTTGGCGCCGTTGCCGGGGACTGTTTAATTAGGATTCCCTTGATTTCGTATTTACTAATTTTATTTATTTCGTTAGTCTTGAATTAACTTATCTATTTTGCTTTTATTCTTTTTAGGAGCTGATTTTTGTAGTGTATGATCAGAACCCGTTCTACTGCACTGTCTGAAGAACTATTTGAATTTGACCCAGAGATCGAAAGAACTTTGCAAAAAATTCGGAAAGAGAGGAAATTGTTAGCATAGAGATAAAACACACAAACCCACATGGAAGGAATGACAAACAACGAAGATCAACCGAGGACCATGTCCGATTATGCTCGTCCATCATTAACTGGGACAGAATCTAGCATTGTCATTCCGGATGTGCAGGGAAATTTTGAAATAAAGCCCAATGTTATTCAGATGGTTCAGTAATTTGTCCAGTTTGATGGGTTACAAGATGAAGACCCCAATGCTTACATTGCAAATTTTTTGGAGATTTGTGATACTTTCAAGATTAATAGAGCTACTGATGATGCAATCCACTTAAGGTTATTTCCATTCTCTCTCAGGAGCAGAGCAAAACAGTGGTTAAATTCCCTCCCGCGAGGATCTATCACTTCATGGGAGGCCATGCCAGAAAAGTTCTTCGCGAAATATTTTCCTCCCGCGAAAACTGCCAAGATGAGGAATGATATCTCTTCATTTTACCAGTTGAAGTTAGAGACTTTATATGATACGTGGGAGAGGTTTAAGGAATTATTGCAGAAATGCCCACATCATGGGATTCCAGACTGGCTTCAAGTACAAACCTTCTACAATGGGTTAAACCCAGCCACAAGAAAAATGATAGATGCTGCCACTAGGGGCACTTTGAATAGCAAGACACCAAGGGCTGCACAAGAACTGTTTGAAGAAATGGCAATGAACAGCTATCAGTGGAGCTCAACTCGATCCAAACCTGCGAAATCTACGGGGATCTATAGTCTTGATGCAGTGACATCCTTGGCAATGCAAGTTGAAGCCTTAGGGAAAAAGATTGATGGTTTATCTATTAACCATCCAGCTGCTCCAGTGATGAGATATGATGTTTATGGAGGAGGCCACCCTAATCATGAATGTCGAGCTACTCAGGAAGAACATGCCAATGTGATAGGAAACAGACCACCATACCAAAATTATAATGGCATGAATAATCCGGGCTGGAGGAACTATGCAAACCCACCGTGGAACAACAACCAACAGCCAATGCGGAACAACACACCCTCAGGGTTTCAACAAGCTCCACATCAACCACCACCCCCAACTGAAAAGAAGTCAAACCTTGAGGAGCTGATGACCAAATTCATTCAAACCTCAAAATCTCAGTTTCTATCCACTGAGACAGCATTAAGAAATCAACAAGCATCAATCCATAATCTGGAAAATCAGTTGGGTCAAATCTCTAGACTCCTCTCAGAAAGGCCCCAAGGGAGCCTACCTAGCAATACTGAAACAAATCCTAAGGAGCAGGTGAAGGCAGTAACGTTAAGGAGCAGCAAAACATTGCAAGAAAAGGGAGAGCAAGATGCAGAAAAAGCTACAATTCAAGAGGAGGATAAAGTTCAAGAGGAAACTATAGAAAAACCCCCTACAGTGAAAGAATTCATACCTCCACTCTCCTACCCAGCTAGATTGAAAAAGGACAGGGACGAAGAATAGTTTGGTAAATTTCTTTCCTTATTTCGTCAACTTCATATAAATTTACCGTTTGTTGATGCTTTAGCACAGATGCCCAAATACGCCAAATTTCTGAAGGATTTACTATCGAACAAGAAGAAGCTGGAAGAGTTGGCCATGGTAACACTTAATGAAGAATGCTCAGCAATCCTACAGAACAAGATGCCCGAGAAATTAAAGGATCCAGGGAGTTTTACTCTTCCTTGTCTCATTGGTAGATTGATAGTTGATAGGGCCTTAGCTGATTTAGGTGCTAGCATTAATTTGATGCCATATTCTGTTTTTAAGAAATTAGGTTTGGGAGAACCTAGACCAACTAGGATGAGTATTCAACTAGCTGATAGGTCGATTAAATATCCTAAGGGTATCATTGAGGATGTGCTTGTAAAAGTAGACAAATTTATTTTTCCTGTCGATTTTGTGATTCTTGATATGGATGAGGACACTGAGGTTCCTTTAATCTTAGGTCGTCCATTTTAAGCTACTGCAAAAGCCATAATTGATGTGAGTGATGGGAAGTTAATTTTGAGGGTTGGAGACGAAGAAGTAACTTTCAAAATTCCTGAAGTAATGAAAAAATTCCTGAAACAAGATGATTCATGTTTCTTCATTAATGTAATTGATAACCTTATTTCTGATTTTACACAGGAATTCTTGATCTCAGACTCGTTGGAGAGAAGCTTGGTACATGAAGAAGGAACAGATAATATGGGCCTGCTAACTCAAAAACAGTGGTATCATCTGGAAGCCACTAAACCATTATTGAGAAAGAGAAACTTTGAAGCTCTGCAACAAATCTCAGAGGAGCAGCCCAGCCCATCCACTGACAAACCACCAAAAGTAGAACTGAAAATTCTACCTGAACATCTGAAGTATGCCTTCTTGGAAGACGGTTGCAAGTTACCCGTCATCATCGCTTCCAAACTAACGCAAGAACAAAAAGGCCAGCTACTGAATGTGCTCCGAGAGCACAAGAAAGTAATAGCATGGAGAATCTCTGACATTAGAGGGATTAGTCCTTCTTTTTGCACTCACAAAATTTTGATGGAGTCTGACTTTAAGGCAGTAGTGCAACCACAAAGAAGACTAAACCCAAACATGAAAGAAGTGGTGAAGGCGGAAGTGATCAAGCTACTGGATGCCGGAATGATCTATCCCATCTCAGACAGTCCGTGGGTGAGCCCGGTCCAAGTCATTCCAAAGAAAGGGGGAATGACTGTAGTTCCCAATGAGAAAAATGAGTTGATCCCTACTAGAACTGTCACTGGGTGGAGGGTGTGTATTGATTACCGAAAGCTGAATGACGCAACAAGGAAAGACCACTTCCCTCTCCCATTCATTGACCAGATGCTCGAGCGCCTCTTAAGCCATACATTTTATTGCTTCCTAGATGGCCTCTCTGGATACTTTCAAATTCCAATAGCACCAGAAGATCAAGAAAAAACTACCTTCACATGCCCATACGGAACATTTGCTTATCGCCGGATGCCATTCGGATTATGTAATGCACCGGCAACCTTCCAACGGTGTATGATGACTATATTCAACGAGATGGTAGAGGATATCATGGAGATATTCATGGACGACTTTTCAGTCTTCGGTGATTCATTCTCCCATTGCCTACAGAATTTGTCAAGAGTGCTTCAAAGATGTGAAGAAACTAATTTGGTGCTTAATTGGGAGAAATGTCATTTTATGGTACAAGAAGGCATTGTACTTGGTCATAAAATCTCCTGCAAGGGAATTGAGGTGGATAAAGCAAAAATTGACACAATCAAAAAGCTACCGTCCCCTACATCTGTCAAGGCAATTCGGAGTATATGCAGCATTGGAACAAATGCAACATTGGAACAAATGTATATGCAGCATTGGAACAAATGCAACATTGGAATTTATCTTGATCTTGCAATCTTGTGGTTTCCAATTCTTAATGCAACATTGGAACAAATGCCATCTTATGCCAAGTTTATGAAGGAACTACTGTCTAAGAAAAAGAAGGTGGAACATGATAAGACAATACCATTAACTGAAGAATCTAGTGTTATTCTTAAAAGAAAACTCCCTCAAAAACTTAAGGATCCAGGATCTTTCAGCATCCCTTGTAAAATTGGAAAATACACTATGAAAAAAGCTTTATGTGATCTAGGAGCAAGCATTAATCTCATGCCCCTATGCCCCCAGCTATCATGAAGAAGTTGGGAATAGAAAAAGTGAAACCAACCAACATTACATTGTAATTAGCTGATAGATCTTATACATATCTATATGGAGTTATAGAAGACTTGTTGGTTAAGGTTGACAAATTTATTTTTCTTGCAGACTTTGTTATATTAGATATCGAAGTGGATACAAACATACCATTAATTCTAGGTAGACTATTTCTTGCAACTGGAAGAGCTCTTATTGATGTGCAAAAGGGAGAACTCATGCTTAGAGTGTAGGATGAAAAGGTGATATTTAATGTTTTTGAAGTACTCAAATATCCAAGTGATGATAACATGTGTATGAGAGTTGATGTACTAGATTCTCTTGTTATTCCTTATCATTTTGATAAATTTGATGAAATTTCTATATTGAGAGAAACTATAGTTGCAGGTAGTTTCCAATCTGTTATGAACAAAGAAGAACATCTCATGGAGTATATGCAGCAATTGGAAGCCTTGCTAGTTCAGGCTCCTACAAAAAAAACCAGTAAAAGAAGAACTGAAAGAGAAAGTGGAAGAAGAACACATTCAGAAGTTGGAACTCAAACAACTACCTTCCCACCTAAGATATGCATTTTTATACCAAAATCATGAAAATTCAGTCATTATTAGCAATGAACTCAGGGAGGAAAAGGAGGAAAAGTTGTTAAGGATTTTGAGAGCACACAAATCAGCAATTGAATGGAGTTTATCAGATTTGAAAGGCATCAACCTAGCTTTTTGTAAATATAGAATTTTGTTTGAGGAGAACTTTAAACCTATTGTGCAGCCTCAAAGAAGACTAAACCCTTCTATGAAAGAGGTGGTAAGAAAAGAGGTTATGAAATTATTGGATACTGGAATTATATATCCTATTTCAGACATCAGTTGGGTTAGTCCTGTCCAAGTGGTACTTAAAAAAAGGGGAATGATTGTGGTACCAAATGAGAAGAATGAATTGGCTCCTATAAGAATAGTTACAGGTTGGAGAATGTGTATATATTATAGGAGATTAAATGAAGTGACCAGAAAAAGACCATTTTCCTCTACCTTTTGCAGATCAAATGTTAGAAAGGTTAGTTGATCATGTATTCAATTACTTTTTAGATGGATATTCTGGTTATAATCAAATTGTTGTAGATCCAATTGACCAAAAAAAAATTGTATTCACTTGTTCATTTGGGATATTTGTATATAGAAGAATGCCCTTTGGGCTTTGCAATTCTCCAGCCTATTTCAAAGGTGTATGCTTGCTATTTTTTCTGATTTAGTTGAGAAAATCATTGAAGTATTCATGGATGATTTTCTGTATTTGGAGATTCATTTGATGATTGCTTATCTAATTTGTCTACTATTTTGCAGAGGTGTCAAGATAATAATTTAGTGTTGAATTAGGAAAAATGCCACTTTATGGTTCAAGAAGGCATAGTATTTGGCTATAAGATTTCTATGAAAGGGATGAGGGTTGGCCAAGCTAAAATAGAAGTAATTAGTAAATTACATCCACCTGTGAATGTAAAAGGAATTAGAAGTTTCTTAGGCCATACAGGGTTCTATAGGAGGTTTATTAAGGCTTTTTCTAAAATTGCTAAACCTCTTAGTAACTTGCTTCTGAAAGATGCAGAATTTGTATTTGATGAATCATGTTTGCATGCATTCTCTACTTTAAAAGAAAATTGATTTTTCCTCCAACACTTGCGAAACCTGATTGGACTTTACCTTTTGAGTTAGTGTGTGATGCAAGTGATAATGTGGTAGGTGTTGTATTAGAACAGAAAAAAGATTAAAAGCTACATGTGATTTACTATGCTAGTAAGGTTTTTAATTTTGCATAAATTAACTACACAACCACTGAAAAGGAACTACTAGCTATAGTATTTGCTTTTGATAAGTTCAAAACTTATTTCATAGGTTCTAAGGTTATAGTATATATTGACCATGCTGCTTTAAAATACTTGCTTTTTAAACAAGATACTAAACCAAGACTATTAAGATGGATTCTTCTGCTTCAAGAATTTGAATTGGAAATTAAGGATAAGAAAGGAAAAGATAATGGTGTTGCAGACCATTTGTCTAGAATACCTTTAAAAACTTTAAAGTCAGATTGTCTTAACATTAATGATAGTCAGAAGATCCGTCAAGAAATAAGTGTGTGGCCAGCAAATCGTTGTTCACTATTCAGACTAGCATTCACCACCCTCATTTTCTCAAGATTTTCCAAATCTTCTCTGGACTCTATACCCCAGTGTATCTCTGTAGCTATCCAAACTCACCACCACCATTTCTCATTCTTTTCCACACCTTTTTATAGGACAATGCATCATAATACGTGAGTCTTGACTAAATAACTTGGTGTATTATAATACATATATTATGAGTACACCTTTTGGGTCATACCACAATACCTGTACTGCAATCACATCCATTCATCTAATCTGACTCCAGTATTATAATAACTTTTTATAGCATTTCCTTTAATTCATTCACATGTGCGCCCACTGCATGTAGCCACGCTCACTGTGATACTGTGATCACATCACACAGAAAATTCTTTCTTTATTTAAGAATATTCAAACACTTGTATGAATAACATGTTTCACTTATTTGGCATACCTAATTATTAAACAGCGTAAATACGTCATGCTTTACAAATTATCATCAATCAATCTAAACATGCCTCAATCATCACAAATTCAGCAAATGATAGAATCACCAACCATTTCACACATTACACAATCAATATAATATGTCAGAGGTCAGACACTCCCAGACTCAGTCCAAATTGTACAATCCAGCACTCACATTTCTCAATATTAATAATAAAGTCATCTATCCTAAGATTTGGCATCATTCCAACTACCCCCAAACAACGTTTGCTTATTGAAATCATCGTGTTCCTTCAAAAACAATTTTATTTACAGCCTTTGTTACAATTTACAGTTAGATTGTTATCAAAATGGGAAAGGGTTTTCCATTTAAAACTACTCAAGAGAGGTTAGGGTTTGGGATCAACTCCCCCTTACCTTATAATGGAGACCCACCACGAAATCAATGGTAGAAACACCTCTTACACGGATTCTTGCCCTAAACATATGGAATAATCAATGAGAAATCAAGATAGATGAAGAAAAGGGTAAACATCGAGAACCCTAACTCAATATTCTTACCTCCAAATGTTGCAAATATGATTCTAATTTTCAATTTAGGGCACAAACGACTTAAGAGGCAATTTGATCGGTGAAAAAGGCTAGAGATTGAGAGAATCAAATGAGAGAACAAAAAGGGAAAGTAGAAAATGCCTTCTCCCTAACCCTAAACTCCTTAAATACACAAAGCGTCGCGACACTCTTGTTAAGCGATACTCTCTCTCACTGCAGCAAAAACTCAGTTTCTGCAAAATCTCACTACAACGAGATTGCATCTAGAAATGCACCCTCCACTGTCGTCCTCTCGTTGCAGTGAGAACGCAACAGTTTCACCCCTCTTTTCCAGTGTCTTCTCGCTACAACAAGAATGCTCCCGCTACAGTGAGAATAGCATAGAAATACACATTTAACCTATTTTCAATCAGTCCAACACATCCAATGTCACCTATACGCATATGTCTACATCATGCATTCACTTTACCATTCAATACACATCATCATCACCTACTCAAACATACAAACACATGGAAATTTTCATGTATATATAGTAATTAAGATATTATTACAAAATCTGGGGAGTTACAGAGTGGTGAACAGGGAGGGCAAGATGTCATTTTGAAATGGAAGAGAGAGAAATAATGTTATTTTGGTATCCACATGTCACTTAATGGTAAAATTTATCACCATTATGACATAAATTATTAGTTGGTTTAAAATATTTGATACTTGATAGAGTTGAACACCAATTTTTCCTGTAAATATTTGTTGAAAAAAGAATGTATCTAAGCTGAGTCACAGTCTGCATTTATAGAAAACTTTAATTAAAGGAATAATCTTTTTCAGATTAAACTGCTATACCATTGTAACTCGTGATCAATGTGAAAAATAAACTTTGGTAATCTTCCATTGTTGTTCATCGTGGTGAGACTATTTCATATTGCATCTAAGGAGTGTAAGAGTAGATTGATTTCAGATTTAATTAAATTCGTTCACGTTGATATCATTAATATTTCATGGTATTTTCTTACTCACTTCAGAAACAAAATAAACTTTCAGAAAGAAAAATTATAAATTTTAATAAATTTATAATGATCATAATCTATAAAGCAAGGTCAAAAGTATGTATTTACTGTAAAAGAACTTGTCAACTTATAAAAACTTAATCCACAGTGTAATTATTTTGGTCTTATTTATAAAAAACTCTTTTAATTAACTTATACATATTAAAATTATTTAGATGGGTTTTAAAAATTATTTGCAACATTTTATATTTATGTCTATTTAATGTAAATTAAAGTTCTATTATCATATTGATTGTCAAGAAGATTGAAAGGTTCTACAATTATGAAAGAAATATGAGAAAAAATAATAAATGTTTGTAAAATTTTGTTAAGGATCTTATAATAAGTATCATAAAATATTTTTGCGATAGGGTCTTAAAAGGAGTAATTGATAACAAGAGTGCTGGCTAGAAATATACTATTTAATACACATTTTAGATAATAATAAAAAATATGAAATATTATATTACAAAATGTGTTGTCTACATTATTTAAAAAAAAAATGTAATATGAATGCTTCGTGTTAATTTCAATGAACTAAAAATAACAAATTTTTATTGAAGAAGAAAATATTTATCATATTAAAAATACAAAAGTCATCAACCTCTTTCTCTTCTTCTCCCAAACATGAATTTTTGGCATAATTGCTACTGTGTCCTATAACCTTTCCATTCTTTTTTGTAATAGCATTCCACTGCTTCGTTGGGTTCATAACGATGTCTCCTGAAAAGTTTACACACACACACACACACAAATTTCATAAAAATATAGCATCCTATAATTATTTATACATATATATATATATATATATATATATATATATAAATCTTTATCGTTAAATAAATACATATTTATTTTAAAAATAAAACACATTCATTTCACATGCTAGTTTTTATACTTTAAAACATAGAATTGTCACAATGTATATATAACCCTTAGCTGTACTATTGTGATCAGTTGATTTAATAACAATGTGTGACAAATTACCTTATATTATTTAATGACAAATCAAGTCAGAGTCAAACATAGTGTTTTCCTTTCAAATATATATGTGATGTCCCAAATCTTTGTTTCAAAGTATTTTAGTAATCTCTATCCACCACATGCTCCACGCGAACAGTAATATAGACTAGGAAGTGTGTGAGCACACGCTCCACCTTCCACCCTCATCATCGCGTATAAAAACAACCTCCATCAACAATAGCAGATCAAATTTTGAAGAAATTTGTGCAAGGACACAAGGGAAAGAGATGAAAACTAGCAGCATCATTTCCCTCAAGCTTTTGATACTATCAGCTCTTGTTAACATCTGTATTTCACAGGATTTTGACTTTTTCTTCTTCGTACAACAAGTGAGCACGATCATATTTCATCTTATCCCTTTATTTTGCTCTTTTGTAATGAGTACTATAAATTATCTTATGGATGAAAATTTTGATTATATCATGCAATATCATAATGTGTGTGTCTCTTTTGTAATGAGTACTATAAATTATCTTATGGATGAAAATTTTGATTATATCATGCAATATCATAATGTGTGTGTATATATATATATATATATATATCCTTATACCCTCGTTCATTGCAGTGGCCAGGTTCATTCTGTGACACCAAAAAAGGTTGCTGCTTTCCTCTGGCAGGAAAACCAGCATCTAACTTCAGCATTCATGGACTTTGGCCTAATTTCAACAATGGATCATTTCCATTTGATTGTGATATTGCCCAAAACCCTTTTAACCAATCTAAGGTACATGCCACCACGTTAAAATACCAACATTTTCTTCTATTTTACATTAGTGGGAGTTATGTTTCCAAGTTGATTGAATAACCAATCTAAGGTGACACACAAAGTGCACATTGAAACGAATAATCCATTCTTTGTGTTGAAGCAGATAGAAGATCTGATTCCAAGGGTACAAACAAGCTGGCCATCACTCTCTTGTGCAGGTAGCAAAAAGACAGACGACAACAGTACAATCAGTGATAATACAAGGTTCTGGAAACATGAATGGGATAAACACGGCACTTGCTCAGAGTCTATCCTTGATCAGCATGCATACTTTGAAGCTTCATTGAATCTCAAAGACCGCATAAACCTTCTTCAAATCCTTCATGATAATGGTAATTTTGATGAATGCATCTAATCTCTATTAATATTATTCTCAAACAGTTAGTTGTTCATGTCAGAGAAGGTTTGCCAAGTTATCATATTGGATAAATAAGTCTATCTTATGGGGACTAATGAGATTTGGTGTATAAAAAGTTTAATAAAAACTAAATATAATTTTTAATATAATTTCTTAACTTCGTAAGTCATCTAGGATGGGATTATTTACCATATTGGATAACTTAAACAAACCCAGAGATTTACATATAAAACAGAATATATATTTTTTCTTGTGGGAAACAACCTAAACCAGGCTGCTGACAAATCATGCAGGAATCAAACCAGATGGAAACCTTTACAGTGTTTCAAACATAACACGAGCTATAAAAGAAGCAACTGGGTTTGGACCTGGCATAACATGCAACACTGATCCATCTGGTACTCGCCAGCTTATTGAGATATATCTTTGTGTTGACAAATCAGCCTCCAACTTCATTGAATGTCCAATACTACCAAAGGGAATTCGAAGTTGCGCTGAGAATGTTGAGTTCCCCATCTTTTAAGAATATCAGAATGTGGCAGATCAACCCAACTTAGCAATTTGAAGATCATTTGCATTGTTATCGGATGTAACATTTATTGGGAATATACAATTGAATATATCCTAATAATAAGTAATGTATAAATAAATTATGTGCATTTTTTTAATGACAATAAAGGATGTGCTTTTGCTCGTTACTCAACTTTTCCATTATAATAATATTATTAGAATTTGAGCACAGGTTTAATATAAGGCTTCACCAAGGAGTGAACTTAAACTAATATGATTTATAGGACGGCAAAAAAAAAGTAAAAAAAATCTTATGTGATTTATTTCCTTAAAAAAATTTAACAATTTAAATTTTTAAACTTCTTATTTATATATTTTTAACTTGTTAGTAACCTAGCACAGTGGATCTTCCTCGTTTAACACTTATATCAAATACCCATTTTATAATCTTCTTTTCTAATTAAGGGAAAATTGAGGAATTCTTTTACGGCAATGTTGATAAAGTTCCAAGCTGAAGCCACGTGTGGATTACATATTGCTCTCTGAACTTTTTTTTTCCCTTTCTCCCCGCCCATATGGAAACAGTATCTTTGAATACATAACGTTGAATAAACAACCCAACTTTTTCTCTACGATTATAACCAGCAATTACTAATTTATAACTTTACAACACCATTATTAATCCTTAATTTCATAAAATTAATTTAATTTTCTCCAATCCTTATTACCAGTAAAAGAAAATTTAGTTAAAAGTTTTAGGATAAATTGTATTTTATAAAATTGAGAGTTAAATAAAAAGTTCATAAAATGAAGGCTAACATTGTTGATGCTTAATATCAGCGATTCTTCGATTAGTGTGAACGTTTACTTTACTTAAAGTAATATTGACGAAAATATTTCTTAATATTTTTGTTTTTTTTATCTATAATTTGATGAATGGATTATGAAGATGATAATCATACCTGAAGTGATTATTGTATATAAGTCTAATACTTTTTGAAGCATAGACCTCGTCTCCACAGTTTTTAGTAGAGCCAAAAAGATATCGGCTGACTTTTTAAAATAGAGAAAAGTTATTTTCAAAAATAAAATAAAATATGATAATTTTAGTATTAAAAATAAAAACAAATAACAATTTTAAAATCAAATATTCCCCTAGTTTATAGTATATTGATGTTATAGAATTTGTTGGAGGAGGAGAGTTTTAAGGGAGAGCTTCTTTTAGTAAAATATCACAATACAACTCAAAAACTTTAAAGTAATAGATGCATAAGTTTATCTTTTTATAAACTCCTAACTAGTTTATGGCTCATTTTATATAAGACTTAATTTATACTTGATTCCAATACTCCTCTTTAAGTGTATGTAAATTTATCTATTTCATATCATGAGTATTTATAGTTTACACTAGAACAACTTTTGCTCTCTCCACGTGAGTTATTGTCCACTCAATGATACTTTTTGGACTTCACATTTTTCATACGTAGATGCCACCGGCTCTAAGGCTCATCTAGTATCACCATTTTCTCTACGGTGCACTCTTATATTAATCACGAATATTGCCACCATTCACTCTCTCTCCTGAGTTCATCTAGTCGTTTAAGCTAGTCACTTAGATTGACCTAACTCTAATACCACTATTTGGGATGAGAGTTTTATGGAGGAGCCTCCATTTGTAAAACATCACAATATAACTTAAAAAATCTTAAAATAATGGGTGCATACATCTATCAATCTCTTTATATATCCTTAATTATCATGGTCCTCCTTCAATCTCTTGTTTGAATTAAACCAACACAAAAAAGCTAAAAAAAGAATACTATACAAGAACCAAGCTTAAAATAAAAGTCTAAAATCTAACTAACACATAACCAGAAAATAAGAGAAATTTAACAACTCAAATCAAATACTATATAATAATTCATACATTAAGAGGAATAGGGATTTCTCAACAAGAAGATCCCTAATAACAAGGCCACTAAAAATTAAGGGAAAAAGTAAGAATCTAAAGAAAAAAATTTATGGGAAGCCACAAAAGATCTTGGCGAATGGACTAGCTAGCCAGCAAGACTCAAATCTCACGTGAGAAACAAATGGGTGGAAAGTTATGTGGCTAATTCTCATAACTAAGGTTATCCTCCACGTTTTGTGCCATTTGTCGGAGATCCAAGCTAGGTGAGTTTTCACTCAAATCCTCATCATTCACTTGCACTATTGTATTTAGATAATTCCCTCTACATAGTAAACATTTATTAACACATTTATTTGGTCTGAATTTATTTTTTTTATTTTTAATGCGTACTATCTTATGTTGTTGGGATACGATCCCTATCTCAAACTAATATCTTGTTCTTCTCGGTTTTCGTAGCTGAAGTTCACGTTCCCTTCACGAGTTTAAGGGAAATATTTGCTCTCTCACGTAGTTTAATTATCACAGTTTAGTTAATTAAATTTATAAATTCATGAATCTCGCTAAATGAACTTAATTAACCGTGTCCATCCCTAATCCATCTAAACTTAACCTCAACATATTCTACTCCTCCCTCTAAAGCCTCAATCTTTGAGTTTTCAATTATTTCTAACTTCACTAGAAAAACTACATCACGACAAAAAAAAAAACTTTCTATATAAATTAAATAAATTATTTTATATAATTTCCTATCAATCAGTTAATTAGATGATAAGAATGAGGGTATGCAAAAAAATATAAATTTATTAAATAAATCTCACTTGAAAAAAATAATTTCTTAAGTAAAGGAGAAGTTTATCAAGTTAATTATATAAAAGCTCTATTTTTCTATGTTCTGAAAACAACCGGTCCAACCAGAAACTGGTCATCCAACGGCCTTAAACCGATGAAACCGGTAAAAACCAGTTTTTAGTCTGAATCCGTTCTGTTGTTACAACCAATAAAATTTAGCAAATGGTTCTAGTAAGATTCAAAAAATTTTATCCTCTGAACCATTATTATATATATATATATATATATATATATAAAAGAACATTTTAATATATATTATATTATTTTGTTTAAATATAATGAAAAATTAACTTAACACAACAAATATTTAATATATACAAAAATATATTAAAATAAATTCATATAATATTTACATTTACCTCACTCTACGAGTGAAAACTCATGTTAGAATTTTCTTTAATCCATTATGTAATTTCTATTATACAATGACTATTATGAAATTACCTTTTCCCTTCGAGATCTTGAATTACGTTGCTCTCATAACACAATATATGGTTCTCATACAATTAAGGGTTTAGAAAGCACTAACCTGAATCCATTGTTCCTTGATGTTACCTCTCTCTTTGATGTCGTTGATTCCTTGGTATTTTTTCTAACTCTTCCTTCTTCTTTCAACTCCTCTCAGATGGTTGAGAGAAAGTTCCTTTATGCGTTTACCGTGAGCTCACTCAGAAACTGTGAAAGTGAAAAATATGAAATGTCGTAACCTCTATTTGGTAACCGCTCTTTTATTTATATGAAGGGAGAGGGGAGGGTTTCTTTATAATTGTATTTACAATTATACCTTCAATAAATCTATATTTTATATTTAACCACCATCACATTAAATCATTAATTAGAGTCATGCTATAAGTTACATAGGCCACTATAATAAGATTATTAAAATAATATAATAATCTCCCACTTGGCCTATGTGACAACTTAAAGATTCAATGAACTGTAAGTGTGCATATCATCGATAATATCAAGTCATCATCTTTTAATGATTTAAGTTGATCGGATCATGGCAATTACAAGTCATTTGAGGACATGATTCCTTTCAAGTATCACAGAACCAATCCAAATCATAATAGTTTTAATCAGTCATACTACAAACTGTAACTCTGATGTGTTTTTAACACTCATCTTGTTATCAAACTCAAATTATACATATACATTAACACAATTCAGATAACAAGTAAACAAGTAGAAACAATACTTTTATTGAATTCCCAAAATGTCTACAATAATATAAGCAAAACAATCTATACACATATATGTGAATCACACAATCATGCTAACAAGAACTTGTCTATAATGCCATTCTACCAACATGGCCATAAAATATTTTAGAGGCAATCCCTTAGTTAGCAGATCCGCTATCATTAAATCAGTACCAATATGCTCAATAGACACTTTCTGTTTCTGTACTTCTTCTTTCATTGATAATTATTTTAAATCCATATGTTTTGCTCCGTTTGAATACTTATCATTCTTAGAGAAGAAGACGGCTGTAGAATTATCACAGTACATTCTCAACAGCTTTTCTATATTATCAACAATACTAAGCCCTAAGACAAAGTTTCGCAGCCACAAAGCATGCCACAAATTTTGCTTCCATGGTAGACGTAGCAATAATGCACTCCTTTCCGCTCTTCAATGAAATTGCACCTCCAGCTAATAAGAAAATGTAGCCAAAGGTCAATTTCCTTGACTCTACACATCCAGCATAGTCTGAATCCGAGTAGCCAACCACTTCCAGTTAACTAGATCTCTTATAAGTAAGCATGTAGTCCTTGGTGCCTTGTAAATACCTAAGGACTTTTTTTGCAGCCTTCCAGTGGTCCATTCCGAGATTACTTTGATATCGGCCTAACATTCCAACAGCAAAACTGATATCAGGCCGAGTGCATGTCTGAGCATATATTAAACTCCCGACCACTGATGCATAGGGAATAGATTCCATTACTTTCTGCTCCAACTCATTCTTGGGACATTGCATTTCACTAAATTTGTCTCGCTTTTGAATTGGAACTACCTTTGATGAGCACTTTTCCATTTTGAATCTCTCTAATACTTTGTTGATGTAGCCTTTCTGAGACAATCCCAGTAATCCTTGTGATCTGTGTAAGGCCTTGGTTTGTATGTGTTGAAAATGATAAGACTTGAGTGTAATGTTACCATGAATGAATGTATTTACCTTGTCTTATTGCATTGATTGTTGAATTATAACTGAATGTGTTGTGTGTTAAGCTGATGTGAATATGAATATATATATATATATATATATATATATATATAGATATATATATATATATATATATATATTACTTAGTGGCTGAGTTTGAAATGAGAAGAATAGCCTAAGTTCTAGTGCAGGGTCTTCTCACTATAGCGAGGAGATTCTCGCTGTAGCGAGAGAGTGATAGCCTAGGCTGCATTTCTGGGTGTAGTCTTGCTGTAGTGAGAGGGTCTTGCTGTAGCGAGATTCTGCAGAAACCAGAGTGCAGTTTCTTTTGAATTTTTCACTATGGCGAGAGGGCGTGTCGCTGCAGCGAGGTCATGTCGCTGTAGCGAGAGTGTCGCATTTCAGACTGTATATAAGGGTTCTTAGATGACTGCATGAGGGTTATTTCCAAACCCTCGACCCCTCTCTTCTCCCTTTCGTATTTTCGGTCGATTTTCGCTCTAAATGACTAGAAAACCCTAACTTTTTGTGTGATTCTAGGCTGAGGGGAGTGAGTGAAGCCATTTGTGGGTAAGTTCTATGGTTTCCTCTGAGATTTCTTGAATTCCTCCAATCTCCATTCAATTTTCTGAGCTTGGTTGTGTTTGTAAGGAAGTTCTTGCAGATTCTAGGCTTGAATAACCGAGAGCACCTTGAAAAAACACCGGATTAAGGTAAGGGGAGCTTACCCTAGGTCGTTGTGATGATTTGGGAGTGATGAGAGGTGTTGAGAGAGAGTTAAAGTTGTGTTTTTAGAATGAAATTATTGTGTTGATGTGATTGATTGCTGTTGAACCCTAAAAGAAGTAATTTGATAGCCGAATGATAGAGTATTATGGTTGTATACTGTGAAAAACTCTAGAGAGGATGACCCAATGTGCTGAATCTGACGTGTAGTAAATTGTTGGGTTGTTTGCTGAGTTAATAATGATGTATTTGCTGAAAATTGCTGAGTTAATAAAGAAGTAATAATGACGTGTACTATTGCTAAAATACTGAATGAGCTGTTGTTAAATTCTACCCATGGAATTGCTGAAATTATTAATATGCTGATTGTTGCATCATACTAAAGCTGAATAGGGCTGTCATGATAGGCGCTGTGTCACATGCTAGGTGGGTAGTCATGTGGCTTTAGAAAGCTGAGCTGTACTATCTAGATCCAGATACCAGAATAGGTCGCTCCGAGACTGGCATAGTTCCTCTGGACCTGCTGAGTGTGCTGTTAAAGGTCAGATGGATACTGTTTCTTATTGCTGCATGAGCATGAGCTGGGCTGGGCTGCATTTGCTGTCTCTTGCAAATTTACTGAGATTATTCTACTTTGATATGTTGTTTCTTTTTATAAGCTCACCCTTGTAATTGTTGTTATTGTGATGTTATGCTGCAATGATCGTACCTTGATATGTGAGCAGAACAGGCAAGTGAGGCTTCGACTTCCCAGGCTGACCAGAGTAGTTGATGGAGAAGTGAAAGATTAGGCATTAGGTTATGTTAGGACTTTCTCATGTATTAGACTTTTGCTGTAATCATTAATTGTAATGACAAACTAAGTCATATTTTGTAACATTTATATTATTTAAGGATTATTTTCAATTAATACATGTTGATTTCTTTTGATGATTATCCATGAATACCTAATTAAGGGTGATTACTCTGTAGTGCTGAGATTTAGTGGGTTATGTTTATGACCTTGTCCTTGGGGTCGTGACAATCTGTTACAGAATATTTCTATTCCAATCACATAGGAAGTCTCACCCATATTTTTTATCTCAAAGTTTTTAGAGAGAAATTCCTTTACATCATGCAACAGCCCAATATTATTAGTAGCAAGAAGAATGTCATTAACATACAGGACTAAAATGATGAACTTACTCCCACTGACCTTGATATAGATACACCGGTCAATAGTGTTCTCTATAAAATCATATGACGTGATGGTATCATTGAACTTAAGATACCATTGTCTGGAAGCCTGTTTCAACCCATATATTGATTTCTTTAACTTACACACCATACTTTCTTTACCTGTGGTCAAGAAGCCATCTGGCTAATCTATATAAACTTCCTCTTTTAAGTCATCATTCAGAAAGGCAGTCTTTACATCCATTTAGTGGAGCTCTAAGTCATAATGAGCCACCAAAGCCATAACAATTCTTAAAGAGTCATTCTTTGAAACTAGAGAAAAGGTCTCTTTATAGTCTATGTCATCCTTTTGAGTGTATCCTTTAGCAACAAGTCTAGCCTTGTATCTCTCAACGTTGCCTTTTGAGTTACGTTTGGTCTTAATGATCCACTTGCAACCGACTCGTTTTAAACCTTCAAGCAACTCGACTAAATCCCATACCTTGTTGTCACTCATTGATTTTAACTCTTCTTTCATGGCATTCAATCACTTTTCAAAATTGTAACATTTCATGGCTTGCTTAAATGAGACTGGATCCTCATCAATACTCAAGTCACATTCATGCTCAAGTGAGTAAACCACATAGTCATTCAAAATAGCTGGTCTTTTCTGTTTTACAAACCTCCTTAATGCTATCTCTTGTGGTTCACCTTCCTCTTACTCACTTATGACTTGCTCATTTTCAACTAGTTCATCCGCTATATGTTATTCTTGTAGGTTTGGAACATTAACTTGTTGTCTTCTTATGTTATGTGACTGTGATACAACAAGAGGAACAACAACTAAAAAAGAGAACTAATTACAGGAATTTCCGCACATGTCTCTTTAATTTCCACCTTTCGTGTTTCATCACTCCCACTTAACTGACCATTTTCAATGAACCTTGCATTTTCAGACTCAATTATTCTCATACCATGGTTAGGACAGTAAAATCTGTACCCCTTTGATTTTTCAGAATAGCCGATGAAATAACCACTTATGGTTCTAGCATCAAGCTTCTTTTCATGTGGATATACACTCTTACTTCTGCTGGACAACCCCAGATATGAAGATGTCTTAAACTGGGTTTCTTTCTGTTCATAGTTTATAAGAAGTCTTTGGAACTGCCTTACTAGGAACTCTATTAAGCAGATACGCAGCGGTCTTTAATGCGTACATTTACAAAGACATAGGTACAGAACTGTAACTCAACATACTCCTAACCATTTCCATGATAGTACGATTCCACTTTTCAGCCACACCATTTCGTTGTGGTGTACCAGACATAGTATACTATGCACATATGCCTCGACTTTCTAGAAGTTTTGCAAATGGACCTGGACATTGTCTACTTTCATAAGATTTTTCATAATATTCACCACCTCTATCTGACCTCATAACCTTTACCTTTCTATCTAATTGCCTTTTCACCCCATCAATGAACACCTGTAAGACATCCACTGATTGAGATTTTTCATGCAACACATACAGATAACAATAATGTGAGTAGTCATCAATAAAAGTAATGAAATATCTTTCACCACCCCAAGATGGGATGTCAAACGAACCACAAATATCATTATGTATTAACTCTAAGAGTCGACTGCTTCTTGTGGTTGGATTCTTTGATGTGTGTTTAGTTTGTTTTCCTTTAATACAATCCACACATACATCCCAGTCAACAAAATCCAATTGAGGTAAAATTTCACTTTTCATTAACCTCATCATCCTTTCTTTGGATATGTAACCTAACCTTTGATGCCACAAAAAAGCAGAGCATTCATTACGAACATTCAAATTACTACTAATAGCATTCTCAACATGAAACAGAAATTCAGAAAATTTAACATTAAGATTGAAACAATATAAACTATCAATTAATGTACCAGATCCAAAATAGTACGAGTGTTAATACAAAGAAAATGTACCGTTTCCAATCTTAAAATTAAAACCAAATTCGTCCAACTTTACAACATAAACCAAATTTCTAGCACATTCAAGAACATAAAGACACTTTTCTAGATCTATGCAGCAACCAGTATGCAAGATCAATCTGTAAGTCCTTATTCCTTCTATCCATGCCTTCATTCTATTTCCCATGTACAAGAACTTTTCAGTTCCACTTATAGGCTGGATCAAAAGAAATTCCTTTCCTTTCGAACTAAACCTTTCTCTTCGGACTATCTTTCTTGAAGTGATCAGTCTTCTTGCAAAAGAAGCACCTCTGGCACTTCTGGATTTGGCCTTCACGAAACTTTAATAAGGCCTTATCCTTCTTGTCCTTGTTATCCTTCTTTCCTGGCTTAGCCTTGCTACTACTAGCCCCTTCATGAAATGTGAGATGGATAGAGTGTTCTTTCACCTTCTTCAGCCTCTCTTCCTCCTGAACCAGCATGGCCTTAATTTCCTGTACGTTCCATTTATCCTTAATGGTGTTGTAATTCAGCTGGAATTGACCAAACTCAGGAGGGAGTGAGTTCAAAATGAACTATACTAGAAAGAATTTTTTTACCTTCATGCCCATTGATTTCAACTTTGTCGCTTGATTGATCATGTTAGTCACATGGTCATGAATGAGCCGTGACCAATCAAACTTCTTAGTAGTCAGCTCAGTCAACAGGGTGCCTCTAATGGACTTGTCAGTAATGTCTGATTGTGCATACTCTTTTACCTTTGCCATAAATTTCTTAGCATTTTTGGCATTGATAGCTTCACATTTTCAGCCATAGTCATCTTCACCAAGCTCAAGCTCAGCCTATTCAACCTTTCCCATGCCTCACGAAGAGTTCTTTCCTCTTGAGTACTAGTCTTTGTGATGACTGCAGGCTCTTGTTCCATAATGATTGTTAGGTCTAAGTCTATAACACCTAGCTGGAATCGAACTTGTTCAGCTCAATCATCATAATTAAGCCCATTCAACTTGACTATGCCATTGCTCATGCCATACGTATTCATAGAAACTTAATCTTTAACACATGCTTAAACATTTATGCTTTGAATAAACTTAATGGATTCAGACAGTCAACTGTCATTAATTATGCATCTAAGTTTACCTTTGGGTAATGCCTAAATATACAATTTATCTATAATGATGCTAATAAACAACTTTAATTGACAACCAGTCACTCAAACAATATGCAAGTCATCTTTGGATATACAAACATATTATGAAGTGCTTACATGTATCCTTAATATCATTAATCATATGTAATGATCCACCTTTGGGTGATCTCCTAGCATTATAATTAATGAGCTAAATTGTCCACTCTTTATGTTTGCATATAGCATCAAACAATTTTGAACAATTTACAACATACAATTAAATGCTTAAAAAACCTTTAAAGCTAGGCCACTTTGGTGACTAACAAGCTACCCTTAAAATTAAGCACTAAATTGCAAAGTTCTTATAATGATAATGTAAATCAGAATTAATTAACTTGAGAATTTTATCACTTTGGTAAGTAAAATTCACTTTGATGTAATTCTAAAATTATCTATATATTTTATAAATTATATTTTTTATTCTGCCGTAAAATTCTTATACACGACTGTGCTTTTACTTGATGCATGGTCGTGCTTACAATATGCAAGGTCGTGCTTATAATTGATGCATGGTCGTGCTTCTATTATGCAAGGCCATGCTTATAATTGATGCATAGTCGTGCTTAAAATATGTAAGGTCATGTCTCCATTATGCAAGGCCATGCTTCGTTGAATCATGGTTGTGTTTGTTCCTGCTGCGTGGTCTTGCTTCCTAATGCATGACCTTGCTCACATTACAGATTCAAAATCTAATGTTTCTAACTTCTAAAACCTTAGGGTTTTAATTATTGAATCCAAAAACAATTATTCAACATCAAAATAATGCCAATCCATCATATAAGAAATACCTAGGCTTTATGTAATTTGGGAAAAACTTTAATGGAGAGCCAATCTTTTATAGAGAATCAACGAAATTCACAACGATGCTTTGATACCAACTGTTAGAATTTTCTTTAATCTATTATATAATTTCTATTATGCAATGACTATTATGAAATTACTTTTTTCCTTCGAGATCTTGAATTACATTACTCTCACAATACAATATATGGTTCTCATACAATTAAAGGTTTAGAGAGCACTAACCTGAATCCATTGTTCCTTGATGTTACCTCTATCTTTGATATCGTTGATTCCTTGGTATTTTTTCTAACTCTTCCTTCTTCTTTCAGCTCTTCTCAAATGGTTGAGAGAAAGTTCCTTTATGCGTTTACTGTGAGCTCACTCAGAAACCGTGAAAGTGAAAAATATAGAATGTCGTAACCTCTATTTGATAACCGCTCTTTTATTTATATGAAGGGAGAGAGGAGGATTTCCTTATAATTGTATTTATAATTATACCCTCAATAACTCTATATTTTATATTTAACCACCATCATATTAAATCATTAATTAGAGTCATACTATAAGTTACATAGGCCACTATAATAAGATTATTAAAATAATCTAGCTACTCAAACTTACTTAGAAGACCTTGTATTATTCTCCTTGACCAACCTCTTTAGATTGTTTTAAGGAATATTCCTAAAATTATATTTTCTTTCATTTAAAAATAAATATATCTTAAAAATAAAAAACTACACTATTAATTCTCTATTAAAAATCTTTGAGATATATTTTGGATAAATAATGGATCTCACGCATGGAACTCACCATTCACTCTCAAGGTGAATGCTATTAACTTAAAATACAAGTATATATATATATATATATATATATATATATATATATATATATATATATATATATATAACTTAGATGTAATACTATAAATATTTTTTGTTGTTTTTTTAAATTAAAAATCATAATTTCACGTTAGTAATATGTGGCAATCTTTAATTCATAAATTGTTAGAGTAAAGTTTTAATTTTAATTAAATAACAACACTAGAAAATTAAAATTTTTTGTTCTTAAATTTTATTTAATTTTATTTGACACTCATTTTTTGTGTTTACAATGCATATTTCTAGTGTTCTAAGCTAAATCTTAATCCAAAATGGTTTTTTAAACTAGTCACGTTTGTTTTTTAATTTTTTTTATCACTCACTCTCTAACAGCTTCACTTCAAATAAAGGTTCAAAAGGAACACGTAATAATGAAAATGACAGACAACTGTGAAATTTAAAAACTGGCCCAAAAGTGAGGAGTTCTGAGGATCCAAAATACCAAACATTGTCACCGTCCGAGAGCAGTGGACCCATGCGGCACAAGCCCAGATCAGATCCAAATTATGAAATAAACCTTGAGTATTTAAATCCTTGAAGTTGTAAAAGAAAAATACTCATTAAAATTATTATAAATCCATCATTTTAATTTATAAAATTATGAACACATTATTCATTAAATATTAGAAATTAATTATTTTAGTTCCTATATCCATCAATTTATTTTTTGAAATAAAAAAAAACTGCCATAAATCTATAAAAAAAAAAAATCAGCCAGTTTAGCTTGAACTCAATTCAAACAACTAAATAATCAAGAAAAAGTAAGAAAAACAATTATACAACCTCAACAATCGGTAACTGTAATTTTGACCTAAGACTCATAAAAAAAAAAAACAAAATTAACTTAGATTGACGTAAGTTAATTTTTCTTATAACATGAGTAATTACTTCGGAACCATGTCGACATTTAGCCCGTCACATTAATAATTTTAAGAACTATTTTAATTAAAAAAATAAATTAATGGGTTCTTATAAAATCAACGAGTAAAATAAATCAATTTTTTTAATAATTTTATAACTATTTTTTAAATAATTTTAAAGTCCAAATTAATGAGTACTTATAATTTTAAGAAATAAAATAATCAATATTTTATATTTTTTGAAACTAAATTTTTTCATAAATTCGAAAACTAAATTAACTGGTACGTATAATTTCATGTAATCAATGAACATTGATGTTTTGGTCTCATTATCTCAAGTGTACAACTGAAATTGTCGCTGACAATCCCAATTGCAATGTAAAAAGAAATAGCCACTTCAATGCTTCTCCTCAGTGTAAAAGAACAATTTTCCTCTTCCATTCAGGTGTACAAGACAGACTCTAGGAACTATTTTACTTGGGAACGCATTTTGTTTTGGTCAATAATGTGATGTGAACGCATTTGAACAGAGCTTCTCTTTTGTGGGCTTCTTTGCAGCAGTCCAAAGGATCATTTAACACCTCCCTCCAAAAAAACAAAACACTGGATATTTTTCGCCTCATTCTGCCACTATTTATTTTTGGCCTCAAATGTGAATGCAATGTCCCCATCATATCATTATTATAAACTACACAAACACTGGTTTCTCTCCAATTCATTGTATTGGGGCTATTAAAAGAAACAAATAGGGCAACCGACATGTCACTCTTATTCTTCTCTAATAGTTACGCACGTAAACCATGTTAGGCTGATTAAGATTGTTGAGCAGTGAATGCTATCTTTGATACTCCATTCTCCCTCACCTGTTCACATTATTCCCCTTTCCTATCTATAAATTCACAATCCACCATCACCATTCCATAGCTGTGCCTTCCATTTAATATAAACCAAAGAATCATAGTCCAAACCCCACCAAATTTTCTGAAAATAATTATTAAAATAGGGGCAAAAATGGAGTCCCAAGGTTCCATGTCCATCAAGCTTTTACTACTTCTGTATTTGTCGGTTCTCTGTGTTTCACAGGATTTCGATTTCTACTACTTTGTTCAGCAGGTTAGAGAGTGTCTATTGTAAAACATTAGTGTAATTGTGGTCATTCATTCTGCTAGTAAACTTCTTTTATTATTTTTTTAACAAAATGTATTGTTTTTTAATTATTTGCTATGCAGTGGCCTGGATCATACTGTGACACACAAAACAGCTGTTGCTACCCAACAACTGGGAAACCCGCTGCAGATTTTGGCATTCATGGGCTTTGGCCTAATAACAAAGATGGCTCTTACCCGTCTAACTGTGATCCTAACAATCGTTTTCAGCAATCTCAGGTACTTCATTCTACATCAATTATAGCCTTGATTTGATCATTAAGACTTAACAGTCTGCAAAATTCACTTTTTATTGGACAAAGTTACATAATTTGTTCAATCTACAAATAAATGATACATATATTGCAAGGATGGTAATACATTTTTTCTATCTTTTCTCCACCAAATTACTATCGGTAACCACAACTGTGATGTGAAATTGCGATTTTGGTAGTCTTCGAAATCGCATTTTATCATTTGCTAGGTAACTAAAATCTATTTTGAAATCATGCTCCACTTGCTTGGTCCTTTTGAATCAAGATAAATTCTCGTTCCACCAAGCCCCATAGTCCACAAGCTAAAAAAAAAAAAATCGCTTCATCCAATTAAAAATTTATAGAATGTAATCCTTTTTTGAATTTCCCCCGCAAGACATAGTTTCGGGTGCTCACGTTCTGTTGGAGACTTAATGCAACAGAAATGTCACCTCTTACCCTTTTCATGTGTCTTTATACAAACTTTTAACCTTTTTTATAACCTTCAATTAAATATTCATGGGACAACTGCTAAGCAAAGAAAAGCTTAAAATAATAAAGAAAAGAGGATTCTTTCACACTTCAGTTCAATGTGGTGTTTATTTGACGCTTAATTTGCCACTGGCATTAATAAGTAAAATTATATATATGGTGACAGATATCAGACCTCACGAGCAGCTTGCAGAGGAATTGGCCAACGTTAGCATGCCCAAGTGGCAATGGGATCCAATTCTGGACCCACGAATGGGAGAAGCATGGCACTTGCTCCGAGTCAATCCTCAAGCAACATGACTATTTTGAAGCAGCTCTCAATTTGAAGCAAAGAGCTAACCTCCTCCGAGCACTTACAAATGCAGGTACATTACGGAATCAAAACTGGTTTAGTATTTTTATTTTTATTTTTTTTGTTTTAAACTGTTAAATATAATTAAAGTAAGTGCCGATATTAATAAGAATCATATTTTTATTTAAAAGTGTGATTTTCATTAAATGTGTGACTTCAAAATAAAGCTTATTTTAAAGTTATCGCATGAAGTAAATAACCTCATCTTAGGTGGACTAACGAAATTTTGTCCATAAAATGTTAATACAATTTTCAATACACTATCTTAATTTCTTTAGTCTAGGTTATTTACCTACTTAATTATAAGAACCCAAAAGAAATTGGCTATATAATTTGGCAATGCTTGGACCTTTTGCTGAAAAACATGCATTTGGTGACAGGGATCCAACCAGATGGGGAGTCTTACAGCCTAGGCAGCATCAAGGGAGCTATAAAAGATGCAATTGGGTATACTCCATATATCGAGTGCAATGTGGACTCTTCACGTAACAACCAGCTTTATCAAGTTTACTTGTGTGTGGACACCTCTGGAGCTGACTTCATCGAATGCCCTGTGTTCCCTAAAGGCAAATGTGGATCGCAAATTGAGTTCCCATCATTCTAGTACTAGGGAATTAGTAGAGTTGTCGAGTCTCGTTGATCAAGTTCCCCTTCATGTTCTTTTGCTCATTTTTCCTTACTATAATTTTGTAGTGTCTTGTAGTTATGTTTCTTCTCATAATCATTACGCCAGTAGTCACCAATTTTAACAGTGCCTTATTCCATGACTTGCAACTATACCTCGTATAATATTTGCGTAACAGGGAAATTTCTTTTTCCAAGTTAGAGTGTACAACCAACGGAAATATGCACTTTTAAGCATTAATAATACTTGTACGTTTTAATGTTTACACCTAAAGCAAATTTTAACACAAACATTCAAAATTAATTAAAATTATTGTAACATTTTCAAGTTTATCTTTCAATATTTAAATATGTTAAATTATTTAATAAATTGTCATGATAAATTTTTTAATATTTATTTTTTAACCAATAATAAAATATATAATCTTTGTTGAAGAGAAAAACAATTCAAAATTTTGAATACGGTGATCAGACGAATGGAGGCGGTGGATTGGAATTGCAATATGTAAAATTAAGCAAGGGAGTATTTTAATTTGTATTTTGGTGGTTTTGGTATATTCCAATGTTTATCATATTAAATTATTGAAGATATAAATTTTACTTAGAATTAATAAGAAAAATGCCAATGAAATAAATAAGATAATGTGGTTAACTTGGAATCAGGTTCAATTTAATGTGCTAAAGAAATGTGCATTTAATGGGGTAATAGTTCATAAACAGCTCTTTATATCAATTAAAAATAAATTTTTACATAAATTAAAGAATCAACATAGATCTAAGCAATAAAATAAATGAAAATATTTTACATTTGTTAGTATTTTTTATATCGATTCTATTATAACTAACGTAAAAAATTAATATATTTTACAAAGTGCACATATTTTATATAGGTTCTACAATATAGGTTCTACATCTTATTGATATAGAAAGTGTATATTTTCAACATTCATTGCATCATAATTGATCTAAATTATTATGGTACAACTAATGTAAAATGTTACATTCCATATTGACTCTAATTTTAATTTGATTAGTTAAAGTAGAACTAATGTAATTTTTTTAAAATATGATTTTTTTTTTACGTTATACCTGATTTTGATAGACAAATACAAAGATTCATTCATAACAACTATGCTACACAATTTACATTTAATTTATATAAAATTCAATTGTTGTTGTATCTTGTACAATGTGTAGTTTAAAATTGAAAAAAAAAAATCAACTATATCCTATAAATTATATACACATTGCATGTTCCAAAATAGTTCATCAACTAGTAATATATAAAACAAACTATGTCCAATGTTTCTGAAAGTCAATAACTTTCTTCAGGTAATGGATTAGTATTTTTGATATCTACAAATTCAAATAAAAAAAACAACAAAAATATTAACGTATATGTGATAATAATATAAGTATAACTTATATGTTTCAAATAATAAATATAAGTACCAAAGCTTACGTATCAATAATAGTTGTTGTGATGACAGTGAATGTAACACCTTTATTTTTTTTATTATTGTAATTTATTATATTTTGTTTTTAAAATAAAGAAATTTAAATTTTGAAAAATGTGGAAAGTTTTGCTTGAGTGAAATTGAGTTATACTACTCACTATAATTTAATCTCACTCAAGCGAGATGAGCCTTACTTAGATGAGAATAGATAATATCATTTTAAATGTTTTCTTCTTTAGGTGAGAGGATATAGGAAAATGAGGAGTTCTTTGAATCAGGTTTCGTTTATCAAAAAACCTGTATAAAATTTTTATATGGTATTTTTGCTAATTGAGAATACTTCTGCTCAAACAAGAAGTCGCAGACAAAAAAGGTATTTAAAAAAATGTAGTGTTCTAAACTAGTATTACAAGTTAAGTAACCTTTATTTACTATTTTATCTGTTCTTTCACTTCCTTTTTTAGCTAAATCACCTTGAGAATTTCAAACCTCTTTCAAATTTGAGTTTAGACGTCTTTTTCTCTTGATTTCAAATAAGTTTCTTGGAGCATAACTTCTTAATCTCACTTCTATTTTTTATTTTCTTTTTTCTCAAAAAGTACTCTATCTTATGATATATAGGAAAAACTTAGTCTTTGGATAATATTTTTTACGAATCTATTTACAAACCATCTCATAGAGGTAAGGAGAGTTTTATCCCATCATTAAAATCTTAAATACATTTTTGTTCATGTGTTTATGTGCTCTTTTTAATTTTGGAAATACAGGTTGAAAAATTATTTCTCTAAATTTTTGAGATTCTAGTTATTTGCTTAAATAATGTGTGAATTGATATATATACTTTATTGTTCTTTGAATAATATGACGAGAAAAATAGTATAGCATTAGGATAATTTGTTATGAAGTTGTTTAACTTGATCGAGAATGCAGAGTATTGTTCTAAAAAACTATGAACTTTAATCTAATTAGATTTATGCTTACTTAAATATTAGTTTTGTAATTTGTATTTTAACTAATACAATTTTCTCAATTTATTAACATACATTTATGAGTTCTACCACTCGCTTAATCTTCAATCACCGTTCTCTTGTTTATGGACAATTTCAAATTTCACTTCACCTCGTATTCAAGCATCAAACCATCCTGTAATTGACTTGCTAGGTTCATAAAATAGGAGTGGTCTATATCAAACATTTTCATGATAAAAATATCATCCTCCAATAGACCATAATGCATAAATGGGTATTAATCTTGTCACCAATTTTCTAAAACATTAGATATCTTTATCATGAGTTTCCACCGTTTCATTACATATATAAACTGTAAAAAGTGAAAGAAAATACAAAGCTTTTGTATCATACTTAATTGGTGGGTTATCTTCCACCCACTATGGTCTCCCTGTGTATGCATAGAAAATACAAATGGATATCGCAAAATGCGCAACAACAAACTTCGATGGAAGGTGAGTTTTTTCTTTTTATCAGTTAAAATTATATCTTACGTAAAGTCACGACTAAATTAGGTCTTTAAAGGCTTTTATATTTTTATTTTTAAATTTCATGAATCTCGATCACATATTTTTTAATCTATAATAAAATATACATTAAAAAATGTATTACACGTTATTAATATTGTTCTATATGTATTATAAGAAGTTGGATTCTTTAATTTTAAGATTGAATTATATTATTTATAATAAATTACTACTTTGAAAATATTTTTATCAAATTATACTAGTGTATACTGACTTAATATAAAAAATAATTTTACCAAAATTAAACATTCATAAAAGTATAATAAAATTTTATATTTTTATATATTTTAAAAATATAAGTTATAATAAAGTATTAACTAATTTTGAATTCATAAAATTTTTTAGAGTTTTACAAATAAATTATTCAATAAAAACCCCAAACCCTAAAAATATTGAATAAGATAAATGTAACATATATGGGTATAATTTGAGTGCGTGTATATATATATATATATATATATAATTAAAACTTTAATTGTATAAATTATACGTATAAAATTTAGAATTAATTAAAAATTATTGCAATAAAAATATGAAAATAAAGATCACTTTGATAACAATATTGCAGATGTTCAATTTTCATAAAATTTAATAAAAATAATTTAGGTAATATATAATTATAATTTAATGATTGGATCAATAAAAATTATTATATTTTTAATAGAATATAAATTGATCAATTAAACCATTGAATCATCTTATATTATTTTTTTTATATCTTATATTATTTTTTAATAGTTGTTTACAGCAAAAATTGCAGATTTTAAACAAATAAATTTAAGATCAATCTGGAAACTGAATTTTAGATCTTTTGTAAATTTTTTTAAGTGTGTTATTAATGTGATAATGAAATTGACAACGTAAACCAAATATTAAAGCAAGAATAGTAAATAATAATCAAAATAGAACAGAACTAAACGTTTAAGTTTTTACAAAAATATATTAAATAACGATGTAATTGTAGGAATAGAAGACGTAAAATGAATTTGGAAACTGGAAACAAATTGCAGTAAAATAAATGTACAAGAAAATAACATACAACTCTACAATGAATAACAATGACCGTGAGTCTCGGTAGATGGTGTTTGGCTCAGTGCAGAGTTTCAGTGTGCAGAGAGTTTGGGTGTAGGTGTATAGTGCTAAAAGTCCCCCAGAAATGTGAAGTTTCGTAATATTTATAGGCAATGCTCCTCAACCGCTCTTCTTTCGTGGGCATGATAAGTCTGTAATTTGGTCTTATTTATAGCCATAAAATATTCATATTTGACCTTTGCTTCATTCGAATTTTACACAAACTTATATATTGATTGCATAGTTTGGTAGAAGGAAGCCTGAAGTGAATTTTGGTGCATATTGGACCCAACTGGATGAAGGTTAGAGTCCTACAACAATAAGCATGCCCAACAAGCACAGGGGTGCTTCGAATGAATGCACGACTGTGTTGCATTATGGTGCACGGTTGTGCTCTTTTGCGTAAACTCAATCTTACAATTTTAAAGGAGTTGAAACTCTATAAATAGGGGGGAAAAGGTATCGTCCAAGGCATCTTTTGAACACCACTTTACACACAACCTTAGTCCTTCGAGGTTTTGATCATTTTCGCCTCTCTTGCACGGATCCCTAGTATACTCTAGGCAGAAACTGGAGTTTCAAGTGACCATACTTAAAGACGAAAGATTTATCTCATAGTCTAGTTTGCTATTTCTCTCCATTATGGATATGTTATTGATTGTTTTAGATATTTTTTTCAATATGAGTAACTAAATCCATAGCTAGAGCTATGGGGATTGTTATTTATAAATTTATGAGATTTTGATGTTTGAATCTTAATTCGATTTCTATTTCGTGATTAGAATTTATCCTATCGCATCTCACTCTTAACCCTACTTAATTACATTGTTAGACGACCGTACCTTGATTAATTAATAGATCTATAAGGTAAAATGAGACAAAGGATTAGGTAGATCAAATCAATCTTTCTCTTCTAATCATTATTAAATTAACAAGTTCATAAATTCCTTAAGTTTTCTTAAATAGATGTCTTGCATGACCATTGGGGGTGTTAATTTAGAGAAAAGAATATTAATATTGCATGACCATTGGGTATTAATAGTATTCATATGAATGATTGGTAATCACAAGGAAATTGGATTTAGAGTTAAACAGAAAAATAAAATAAAGGATTGAATGAGAAAACCCATATGCCCTAGGTTCCTCTCCGATAAGTTTAACCAAGATGTGCATTGTATTCCTTGCTTCTAGTTTTATAATTGATTTTATAAATTCTTGTTTTTAATTAATCTCATATTTTTGAAGCTTAAACAATTGAATTAGAAAATTATTAGTAATTAGAAATCAATCATTGTGGGATGATATTTCGAGAACTTAATTTAAGAACCCTTTATTATTTCTCGATGGGTACACTTGCCCTCTGAACAGGGAACTTTCTGATAACTGCTTCTTGTGCGTCTTCAACCGTTGTTGCCTATTATCTATTGCTTATGATTGTAACTTCTTAATAACTATTGTTATCTACGATCATCTCTGCTCAGGATCTTTTCTTCATGTTTATGACCTTCAATTGGTGGTAACTGCTGGTAATAGCTTTAAACTTTGTCGAGCCTTGTGATTTTTTGTTACATTTTCTCACCTCCTGGACTCTACCTTGCATCTTGGCCCTAAAATAAATTTCTTGTTATGTTTTGACAATTGTGATGAAACTTGTCAAAAACTCTTGTGGACTTAGAATAATTTTCTTGTCATCCTTTGTTTTTGACCAATTTTGAAGGGAATCTGAGATCTCATTCAATCTTGTGAACCTAGAATAATTTTTTCATCGGTTCCTATTTTTCAATCAATTTTGGTACTATCAGTCCAGGGTCTTGAAAATCTTCAAAATTTCCTCAAAAGGTCACCCTTTTTTCAACCAAAATTGGGTCGACTTATATGTTGTTAAAAATGCTCGAAATATGGCCTTTTTAATGAGGATCCTTTCGCAATCCTCCAAATCTTCTTGAAATGTAGCCTTGTGTTCAACAAAGAATGAGGCTTGTCACGATCCATTTTTATAAAGAACTGAGAACATTATTTCTACAACATTCTTGAATCCAATATGAGAGAACATAAGTATAAAATTCATGATAAATATTGGAGAATATAAGTATAAAATTCACTTTTCATTAAAAATAAACAAAGTTCTTTACAACAATTAGAGACAAGATCCCTTGATGTGTGGATCTAATATTACCTTTGACTATGTCAATTATTGTAATTAGTGTGATTATCAATCAATGGTTATCAACATTATTTGTTACTCTATTTACCTGTAATGTCTTAATGCTAGCCTTAATTATAGGATCATGTATTGATAGCATCTGCTATATATGTACATTGTTACTATTAGATTAATATACAGTTCTTTTACCTCCATTATATTTCCTAACTTGGCATCAGAGCGCTTAAGCCTTGAAGGCTCTTGATCGAATACAAACCATGGCATCCGCTGCAGATTCAAAGAACAAAAATGATCTCCCATCCATTTTGTCTATCAAACTAGACAGAGACAACTATCCACTATGGAAATCCTTGGTGCTCTCTATTGTCAAAGGTTGAAGGCTTGATGAGTATATGCAAGGGACAAAGAGGTGTCCTGAAGAGTTCACAACCTCTACAGAATCAGACAATAAGCCCAATCCTACTTTTGACGATTAGCTGGCCCACAACTCATAACTTCTTAGATGGTTGATGAATTCAATGACAGTTGAAATAACAACATAGTTATTGCACTGTGAAACCTCAAAACAACTTTAGGATGAAGCTCAAAATCTAGCCGATGCACACACAAGGTCTTGAATCACTTACCTTAAATTTGAGTTTCATAGCACCAGAAAAAGAGAGATGAAGATGAAAAAGTATCTGGTCAAGATGAAAAATCTTGTTGATAGGCTTAAACTTGCAGGCAATCCTATTTCTAACTCAGATCAAATTATTCAAATTCTGAATGGTTTATATTCTGAATACAACCCTATAGTGGTCAAGCTATCTGATTGAACTACTCCCTGCAAGCCCAATTGTTGACCTTTGAGAGTAGACTCGACCAACTAAATAACCTCACCAACCTAACTTTGAATGCATAAGCAAATATTGCTCACAAAACCGATTACAAAGGCAACAAGTTCAACACGAACAACAACTAGAGAGGTTCCAATAGCAACTGCAGAGGCTCTAAATTAAGAGGTTGGAGAGGAGGCAAAAGAAGAGGAAGAATGTCTAAGCCAACATGTCAAGTTTGCAACAAGATTGGGCACACAGCAGTAAATTGCTACTATAGGTTTGATAAGTCCTACTCAAGCTTAAAGGATTTTGCAAACAGTGATAGACAAGGAACCCACAATGCCTTCCTAGCTTCACAAAACTCCATTCAAGATTATGATTGGTACTTTGATAATGGTGCAAGCAATCATGTGACGCACCAAACTGAAAAATTCCAAGATTTGATAGAACATCATGGTAAGAAGTCCTTAATAGTTGGAAGTGGTGAGAAATTAAAGATTGTTGCCTCATGTTCCTCAAAACTAAACTCATTGGATTTACATGATGTCTTATATGTGCCCAAAATTACCAAAAATCTATCAAGTATGTCTAAATTGACTGCTGATAATAACATTCTTGTTGAATTTGATGCAAATTGCTGCTTTATGAAGGATAAGTTGACAAGGAAGGCAATCCTAAAAGGAGCACTTTAAGATGGCTTATATTAGCTCTCAGGAACTAAAAAGGACCCATCTGTCTGTGTATTTGTCATGGAAAGCTGGCATAGAAGACTTGGTCATCCAAATAATAAAGTCCTAGATAGAGTCTTGAAAAGTTGTAACGTGAAAGTATCACCTAGCGATTATTTTAACTTTTGTGAGGCTGTCAATATGACAAAATGCATTTTTTACCTTTTAAAACCTCTTCCTCTCATGCTCAAAAAATTCTTGAATTAATTCATACTGATGTCTGGGGCCCTGCACTAGTAACATCCCTTTCTATTTTCAAATATTATGCTCATTTCATTGATGACTTTAGTCGATTCACTTGGATTTACCCTCTGAAACAAAAATCAGATACCGCACATGCCTTTGTTCAGTTTAAAAGCATGGCAGAAAATCAGTTCAATAAAAAAATTAAGACAATCTAATGTGATGGTGGTGGTGAATATAAGGCTATGCAAAAACATGCAATAGAAGCAGGAATACAATTCAGAATGTCATACCCTTACACATCACAACAAAATGGTAGGGCTCAGAGAAAACATAGGCATATAGTTGAATTTGGCCTGACATTACTAGCCCAAGCCAAAATGCCCTTACATTATTAGTGGGAAACATTCTCCACAGCAGTATATCTCATAAATAGGCTACCCTCTCTAGTCACCCAAAATGAAAGCCCTTACTCCTTAGTCTTTAGAAAGGAACCTGACTACAACTCTCTAAAACCTTTTAGGTGTGTTTGCTATCCCTGTCTCAAGCCTTATAATCAGTGTAAACTGCAATTTCACACAACCACATGTGTGTTCTTGGGCTATAGCATCTCCTACAAAGGATACAAATGTCAAAATTTTCATGGAAGAATCTTCATTTCAAGACATTTTGTCTTCAACGAGGAGCTTTTTCCATTCCATGATGGTTTTCTCAATACAAAAAGGCCCTAAAAACACTAACTGAAAGTCCATCCGTCTCTTTTCCTTTGTCTGCTGCAGGTACCACACATAATGAAGAAACAATGCTTCCAGATGATAATAATATTGATGAAGAAGAAGAACCAGAACCAGCAAATCCACTTGAGATTGATGAAGAACAAGAATGGGTAAATCTATTTGAAAGGGCTGATGACCTTAGCAGAGATCAAATTGCAAATGATTCAACAAGAAATAGTCTAACCTTTGATCACATTGATCCCACCAAAATAATTGTTGGAGCTTATCAAGACTTTTTTGAACTAAGCACAAACATCAACAACCACTCGACTAGAAGCAAGGTTGGAATTCATAAGCCAAAGAAGCCATATGTTAGATTAGTTGAAACTTGCTCATATGAGAAGGAACCAGAAAATGTCAAAGAAGCACCACAAGACCACAGTGGAAAGAAGCTATGGACAATGAATATAAGGCCCTTATGTCAAATCAAACCTGGCTTTTGGTACCATATTGAGGCCAAGAGTAGAGGTGTGCATAGATTGGATTAGTACAAAACCAATCTAAATCTATTTCAAATCCAATTATATGGATTGGATTTTAAATCCGTTTATTTTATTTTTTTTGAAAACTAGTTTAAAACCAGTTTTAAAATTTGGATTTGGTTTAAAATTGGTTTTAAATCTAGTTTTAGTTAAAACTAGTTTTAAATCCAGTTTTAATCAAAACCAGATTTATTTTTTTGAGCTTTCTTTTTTTTAAAACACAAATACTCTCCCTCATCCTTGTACAGAGTTGCTAAGCCATACTAATAGACTTGTTTAGTGCAATTGCATAAAAGGAACAATTTAATTCAATTATGAGCATGCATGAAGAAAGTTTACGAATGATGCTTTCAATTTTTGATTTTGCAAGTACACAAACTGAGCAAAAGTATAAAACACAAATACCGAAAGGAACAAAAAGGAACAATAAGTGTCCCACAGCAACACATCTCTTAGGGTTCTACACATTTTCTATCTTAAAAAATGAAAGCAACTAATCCTAATACTCGTGCTGTAACGAATTGGAGTTTTTGAAGAGGAAACAGCAACACAACATGCATTAGTCATTAATTTATATTGCAACATTGATTTGCAAATATCGTTGGCAATGATTCTTCTAAGAACAGAATCATGCATGCTTTCTACTCTACACTCTATTGTCTTACGCTTCTCAGCTACCACCAGATTAAAGATTCTCTGCAAATGTAAAAATAATACCATACAATATATTAATAAAAATAGCCTGGCACAATGAGAATTTACACACAAACAAAAATAAGAATAAAAAGCTTAGCCAAAGAGTATTTTAAAAGAAATCATAATTCCATAGAACATTATCCATAATCAAGAAATTTAAACATCAACACATCTTAACAACTATTACAACACTACCATTTTAATCATTATCAAGCAGCATAGAAGCTATAAAAGCAATATCTTGTTGAGAAGTTATTTATGCAAAATAAAAAATATATAATTAGTAATTATTTATTAACTTTTAATATAGTTAATAATAACATAACGAGGGTTCTTACCTTACTCAAAATTTTCAAGCTCTTCAAACTCCTCATTTGAAAGTAATAGTGAACAATATCCTTTAAGCCAATCTTGGGTGTAAATAAGTGCTTCCACCATTTTAGGTGTTAAGGAAGTACGGTAAGAATCGAGTACCCTTCCTCCAGTACTAAAGGCAGATTCAGAGGCTAAAGTAGAGACAGGTATTGCCAACACCTCTCTTGCAATGCTTGCAAGGACTGAAAATCGACTTGAGTTTAACTTCCACCAATTTAATATATCAAAATTTTCTGGACTTTCTAAAGTTTCTTCCAAGTACTTACTCAATTCATAATTCTTACTTCCACTTGATCAAAAAAATTGACTATATCCATAACGATCATCATTGCTACCCTGAAAAAATTCACTATAGCCATAACGATCATTATTTAATATTGTTTCTTGTGAATCACCTTGAGATCCTGCTTCCCTACCTTTGAATTCTTCAATAAAAGACTCCAAACAAGTTTCTAATTTCTCATTCAATATCATTGTCTCACTAACACCAAAAGTTTGAGAAATCAACCATTTTATGAATTTCAATTTGTATTTAGGGTCCAACACAACAACAATAAACAACAACATATTTAGATTTTTTGGATTTCCCCAATACTTATCATATTTTTTCTTCATTCTTGTAGCCATTTCTTTCATTCTTGCATCTTTGGATTGATGACACATTTGATTGATCTTCTTTCCAATTCCAAGAACCTTTAACATATACATGTTACCTGTCACATAAGATGAACCAGAAATACATAAAGTATCTTCATAAAAAAATTTCAAAAATGGTAATATTAAGCGAACATAGTCCCAATCTTCACTTGTAGGAAGACCCTTCCCCTTGTTTAACTCTTCAGTATACTTCCTTTCTTGCATTTCAAGCTCTTCAAATGTCTTTTGATGTTTCAAAGCACCTTCTAACATAAAAAAAGGTTGAATTTCATATAGTTTCAACATCTAGGCAAATAAGACCTTTGTATTCAATTTCTCGTTCAATACATGCCTTAAACTTTGTCAATGTAGAAGGAGAAGATCTTATATATTTCACTGCAGCACGAATTTTTAAATCAGAGTCATCAATCTCCTTTAAACCTTTTTTTACAATCAAATCCAAAATATATGCACAACAATGCATATGAATATATTCTCCATCCAAAACTAAACTGCTCCAAGACAATAGCCTTTTTTTTAGATACTGAATACCAACATCATTTGATGAAACATTATCAACTGTCAAACTTAAAACGCAATTTAGCCCCCACCCATCCAAGTACTTCTCTATAGTCTTAGCAATAGTTTCTCCTGAATGGCTAGTAATTTGACAAAAATTTAGAATCTTTTTTTGCAACTTCCAGTTATTGTCAATAAAATGTCGAGTCATGCAAAGATAACTAAGATTCTGACCAGAAGTCCATGTATCAGTGGTAAGACAAACCCTTTGACAATTTTGAGAAAAAAAATTTTTCAATTTGATCTTTTCTGTCTCCCATAGGCCCAAAACATCACGTGCTAATGTACTACGTGAAATGACATGAAATTTTACTTGTGAAACATTCAAAAACTTTTGAAATGATTCATGCTCCATACATTGAAAAGGAATTTCCATAGCTATAAACATCTTCACTAATTCTATCCGACACTTCTCTTGGTCAAATTTGGCAATTGAAGGAGAAGAAACATGTCTTTCTGCATTTGCCATTGATGATGAAATTGAATTGGGAATATTTTTATATTTCTTTGAATGAGCTAGCATGGAACTCGTCCCATTGTCAAATTTCATCAAGCAACTACAATAATTGCATCTAGCTTTTTTATTAGATCTAGGGTCTACAGTAAAGTGATTCCAAACTTCAGAACGAATTTTACGCCTATCAGATCGAGATTGTGACACATTAGCAGTATTAGAAACTGATGGTGGAGTAGTCAAATGCTCTGCTGTCTCAGAAGCCATAAAATCATCTTGATCATCCATTATGTCTACTATTTTACATTAAAAAATAAAAATATTTAAAAAATTTATCAAAGGTTAGATAATTTATATATAATTATAATTTTATACATCTCATTACTTGAAATGTCACAAATAAGTTGGGTAATAAACATAACTAAAGACAATCAATAATACTTAATAAGAAATTCAAAGTAAATTAAAAAAAGGAAAAAAGGTTTGGTGGTTTTGCCATGTCTTCACATAACTATTTCTATTGCTTACTAGACAAGTTGTCGAATGATGATAAAACTAACACTGCATAATACACTTTCCTTTAACATCTAAATAGCAAAACAACAAAAGAGACGAGGCAAATAAAGAAGGAAAAAAGTACCTGCGAAGCAAATGAATCTTGTTGTTGTGAATACCAAATAGAAATCTAGAGTTTAGAAAAAAACGAGAATAATATGCACCCTAAACCCAAATACCCAATGCTATTCACTAAAGTTTACCAAAAGACAACATTTACTCAGCCCAAAACAAAATGCATACATCTAAGAGTCAGCGAGATGGGCCATGTATCTAAAGCATAAATTATCTGCTGTAATGCACAATTTTATTAAGGGCTTGAACAAGCTAAATGAAACTCTTCAAGGGATTACTCAGCATTCATAGGCCGAACAAGACAATTTTCATTTCAACCTAATTACGAGCTTAATCACGTCATTACACTCATTTTGGCTAAAAATGGAGATTTTTTAGGAGTTTTAAGCCAAAATGTTACCAAGGAGAAAGGATGCCATTAAGACCATTTATTTCAGATATTACATTTTTCACCATCATTTTGGCTATTTGTAAAATTCCCAAAATGCAACGGTGAACAGAAAACTATTTGCATTAGATCCCCGGTTGTGTTTTCCAACATGTTTCCAAACACATATTTTATAGTTTCAAACAACATATTTGGGAAACATAACCAGATAGCATTTACAAAGAAAATATAAGAAAAGAAAGTTGCATGAGATAAATTTGAACAGAATGAAAATAGGCAGAACAGCAATAAAAGAGTACCTGAGAGCAACCAAAAATATACAAAAGCTACAGTGGAATGCCATGAAATTAAAATTTAAACTGTATCCTAGCAGTTGATACAGTCATTTTGTCAGTGTTGATCTTAGTAAGGCACAGAGAAGCATAACTTCTTTGTTAATTTTTCTTTCATTTTTACATAAAATTTCTGGTTCTTTTTAGTTATCAACTATTCATTCTTGGAATTGTTTAATTGTCTAATCCACCCACAGTTACCAATGGAGCAGGTTGGTCTAGTTTGTTTTACTTTATATGAAATACTGGTTTGCAAAGAAATAGAAATGGCAAAGACAATGATTAAGCAAGATATAGATATTATACGAAAAATGTTATTAAAAACATGTAAAATTCAAAAAATACTGTTCAAAAAAGTATAATAGCAAAAAACATGACAAAGAATAGCATATGTTGGGTAATGCAATGTTAATGAAGCTTTCATAGGACTGATGTCATGGAGAAATTTTTTTGGCATTTTTGGCACACGTGATGCTCCACAATCTATAAATTGTTTAATACAGGCTTGTTCAGTATTGTAATGTTAAAGCACAAATAAGATGATGAGGCACTTTCCACTGCCATTTATATTTTCATATCAATAAGAAAATTTCCATTCCATTTCTGATAATTCATTCCAGCAAACTACAAAAGTGTAAGCAAATTATAGTGAGGTTAATCGTCATACAAACAATCTTCTCCTTTGATCCATGAAGTTTACTGAGTACTGTTTACTGCATTACACTGGGAAATTAGCAGATAACAATGACCATGAAGTTTGCGAAGCTAAAACTAATTCTGAGAGTTACTGTAAGGTAATTTAGTGAAACTAATTTAGAGCACCGGGTATCTGATATCATTAACAACATAGTTTCTTTTATTAAGTATAAAATTTGAAACTAAAACAACATGATGAAAAATTATCTAATAATTAAAAGCACTTGAAATTTGTATGTTCATAATATACAGAAATTGAAAGTAGAAATGCATGGAACAGGTTATATGAAGCGCAATACAAGTTTCCAATTTAAGATTTGCATATGAAAAGCTTCTGAAGGATAGAATAGTGTGTTTATTAAGTTGATCCAATGGAAGCTCAAAAATAAATCAACTAATTACACACGACTTTCATGTGGACCGTTCAGTATGGGGCCAACAACCCAACATAATATTCTGCCTTCTTGTTGCCTAATTTCAATATTTCAACCACATTTGGTTCCCAAATATACACACATTAACGACATTGAAACTACTTCACTAGTTTTTAGAAATAAATTGGACATGAGTGTTATTTTTAACATGCTTGGGATCTCTGTTGTTGCTGCGAGGCAAATGATTTTTATATTTCCCTCAGATTCTCTTGCTGTTGTCAATATTTGATTGAACGATGAAGAATGGAATAAGGTGCTCAATCAAAAATTGAGAAAGAAAAAGAAACCTGCGAAGGCAAGTGAATCTTGTTGCTGAATCTCTATTGCTGCGTGCGGCTGTGTTGCTGCGAATTAAATCACACTCTGTTGCAGCAAACCAAATCACACTCTATCGCTGTGAACCAAAACCAAATCAGAAAGAAATCTAGGGTTTAGAAGAAATGAGAATAATAAATCCAGTTTTCTAAAATCCAATCTGGTTTTAATATATTAAAACTAATTTAGAACCGGTTGAGCTTAGTTACGGATTCAGTTTTCTGATTTTTCAAAAAATTTGAATTTTTAAAACCAGTTGGGCTTAGTAATGGATTGGACTTTTATATTTAGTTTTTTTTGCACCCCTAGCCAAGAGGACATCATTGACTCTAAATAGGTCTTCAAGACTAAGTACAAAGAAGATGGCACAATTGAAAGGAGAAAGACAAGATTAGTTGCAAAAGAGTTTCAACAAAGAGCTAGGTTAGACTATGAAGAAACCTTCAGTCCAGTTGTTAAGGCTAGTACAATTCGAATAATACTCACAATTGCAATACATTACAACTGGGAGGTCAAACAACTGAACATAAACAATGCATTTCTTAATGGATACTTCAAAGAAACTGTGTTTATGTATCAACTAGAGGGTTTTATAGACTCAACTAAACCCGATCATGTTTGTAAGTTATCTAAGGCAATCTATGGGTTGAAACAAGCTCTAAGAGCCTGTTTGACAGCCTAAAAAAATGCCTTACTCAGCTGGGGTTTCAAGAACACGATAAGTGATTCCTCGCTCTTCACTCTAAGAGGTACAAATCACATTACTTTCCTACTTATATATGTGGATGATATAATTGTCACAGGGAACAACACCAAATTTTTAGAGTCCTTCATCAAACAACTCAACATTGTGTTTTCCCTTAAGGACCTTGGTCACTTGCACTACTTTAGTTATAGAATTTCAAAGAGATGCAACTAGTATGTACCTGAAACAATCAAAGTACATAGGGGACATCCTAAGAAAATTCAAAATGGCAAATGCTTCACCTTATCCAATACCTATGGTAACTGGTAGACAATTTACAACTAAAAGGGAGAAATTACAAGACCCAACCATGTTCTAACAAGCTATTGGAGCACTACAATACTTAACAAACACAAGGCCTATCATAGGATTCTCAGTAAATAAGCTTAGCCAATTCATGAGCTCTCCCACTATAAATCACTAAAAAGGCATCAAAAGAGTACTATGGCATCTTCAAGGTACCATTCACCACTGCCTACACATTAAACCATCCACTAACTTGGACTTAACATGATTCTCAAATGTAGACTAGGCCACAAGTGTGGATGACAGAAAGTCCATGGCTGGTCAATGTGTCTTTCTTGGTGTAACACTTATCTCTTGGTCCTCAAAGAAGCAAAAGGTAGTCAGACACATTCGCTCCTTAATGAGTTGAAACTCCCTCTGCCTAGAAAACCAACATTGTGATGTGATAATTTGAGTGCCAAGGCATTAGCTTCGAATCCAATTATGCATGCTCGATCCAAACACATTGAAATTGATGTACATTACATCAAAGATCAAGAATTGCAGAATAAGATTGTTGTAGCTTATGTCCCATCAGCTGATCAAGTCTCATACACGATTCAACCAAATCAGAGACAAACATAGGGTGACTCTCTCACCCATCAATTTGAAGGGGGAATTAGAGACAAGATCCCTTGATGTGTGGATCCAATATTACCTTTGACTATGTCAATTATTGTAATTAGTGTGATTACCAATCAATGGTTATCAACATTATTTGTTACTCTATTTACCTGTAATGTCTTAATGCTAGCCTTAATCATAGGATCATGTATTGCTAACATTTGCTATATATGTACACTGTTACCATTAAATTAATATATAGTCCTTTTACCTCCATTATATTTCCTAACTATAATAATATCTAACAGAACAACATAATATTACATTTACTTCGTAACACTTAAAATACACACAAATTATACTACATAACTTCCTCTATATGAGGTCTCAAAATATAAGGAAAAGGAGTTTATTGCAAAATTACTTGACTCTAGCCTTCTAACACTTCTCCATGTAGATGCAACACCTGCTATATCTATTCACGTACTACCATATGATCATCGCAATACACACGCACATAACAGCATAGACAAAAATGCAAAGATGAGCTTACAAAAGAAAATCATATATATAGTAAATTATTACATACAACAACAGCCCCATGCATTCCTAGCTCATCTAATGCACAACATGAAAACAATTCCAACTAGTTTCACAGCCTAAGTAATCCAAAAGAAATCAAGTCGGTCCCGGAGCAATCCATTCCGGTATCTGGATCCAAACAACACAACACAACACAGCACAACTCAGCATGCTTTATCATTACACGTCTACCCACTTAAACGTGTAACTCAGCTCTTTAGTGACGCAAGTCATATATCTCAATATGATACAGCACAGACAAAATTATATTCTCAATAGCTTAGCTCAGCTAAAACAATTCATAATATTTTAGCCGAATCTCAGTATTTAAAATCAATTAACAGCTGTTACAGTATAAAAAATAGCTTTTATCCAAGTGATCTGACAAAATCATCTCAAAACTTCTTGTAATAACATACCAAATTGTTCCAAACATTGTTTAATAGTTAAAGTAAGCTTTCCTTATCTTAGAACAACGATTCACAACAGATCTATCGAATATTACTTGTTTTAAGACAAAATCCACCGAAAATTTATTTCTACAACGAAGTTTTTCTTAAGATATCGTCAATTATTTATAAGAGAAGAAGAAAAAAAACGAGCGAAAAATCTAATTTCAAACTTATAGAAACTTACTTCAGATCTTTCAGAACAGACGTATAATCTCAGGTCTAATGAGAAATCTAAGTTTAAGAGCGTTTAGTATGATAGAAAATGATAGTATATGGCCTTGGATCTCTCTAGAACCTTTGAAAAGTATAAAGAAATGAAAATTTCATTCAAGGCTCCTTATTTATAGGCAAAATTTTGAAAAAAAAAATTTGGTATTGTTCACGCCAACTTTACTGTTCACGTCAAATTTACTGTTCATTCTGAATTTACTGTTCACACTGACTTACTTTTCATCTTCATCTTTTTTTTTCTTAAAATAATTTTATACTCCATCTAAATCTATTTCAATACCAAATAATCCTTCAATTAACATTTAGTAAGTAGAAAATATTACAGATTACTCAATAATAAATTACAGGATTAACAAGGCTCTTATAACCCTCCAAAACATCTTGAAATGCAACATTCAAAAGATAAGAGCCTATGATTCTCTTCGACAAAGAATGACAAGTTTTTGAACTTATATTTTTACAGTTTTCTAACTCATCAGACTGTAGAGACCTATGATTCTCTTTGATTTTTAGTCGAAAGCTATAATTGTGCCACTAATCTTCGAGGTGTATTTCTTCTTGGAAGAACAATTTCTTTTTTACCATGAAAGTTTGATAGATGTCTTTGTAACTTAAAAAAATTTGCTATTCCCAAATAATAATTGTGTATATTAAATATTATATAATTTGTATGTTTGTAAATATGTTATCTAAAATTTAATATTTACTTGCATTTTAAAAATATAATACTTTTTAAAATAATATGATGCAATAAAATACTTATTAATTTTTTTAAAAAAAATTAATAAAATTGATCTATTTCATAAGAATCTTTAATTTGATTGGGTTGATTAATTTTATATTTTATAAAATGATTATTAAATGGCGTAGATCTAATAAGAGTTAATTTGTTTAATAACTTTATAGATATTAAATATCAAATTAAATTTTTTAAATAAAATTTAATATTTATAAAAAATTATTAAAAAAAATTTCTTAAAATTAATATATATATATATATATATATACGTATAAAGTGTGTTTGAGACTCTTATTAATATACTCCTCTTATTTATCTAAAAGAAATATATATTAATAAATTATAATTTGAAGTTAAATGAAAGTGCAGTAAAAGTCTTAATTACACAAATGGTATCACTGGGTCTGTGGTGATGACTCGGTGAAGTAGTCGAGCCACCCAATATCTTCGTATTTTAATATTTGTTTTATAGTTTATAATTTCTAAAAGTTGTGCAGATGTCAGTTTAGCTTATAAATTGCCATTATTTTGTTTTACATAATTACTTTTTATTGTTCGATTAAATCATGTACTTTTCTTTATAGATTAGTCATTATACTCCTTAAAAAGATTTTGCAATTAAATAGCCTATATAACTGCAAATATTTTTCGTTCTCTTAGTCTTTCTTCTAATTTCAATAATATATAAACAATTTCATTTCTCTTTCTCATTGACATTCAACATTTAAAGGTTTAGGAAATATTTTTGTTACCTAGAATTGAAAAATCATTCACAAAATTCATGATGAGAATATTTTTTAGCCATAGTCAAAATTATCAATTTATCATATTTTAAAAAATTTTGATATTGAACTGTTGCTTGTTTATGAATGTCAACATTTTAAAAATTATGCAAATTATAGTTCCCTATTGTTAGCGTGTTGGTAGAGTAAGTTTTAGTTATCTAATATCACAAAAATTATTGTCATTTATTTTTTATTTAGGCAACGATTATGCAATTAGCATAGTTGTAAGTGAAAAATTATTGTTAATAACAGTTCCCTAAACTTTAAACAAACTTTTCACTTTTAAGAATATAATTTTTTCTATTGTTACTTAAACAGAAAACTATTGTTAGATTACTTATTAAATTTCAGCAATCAAACCCTTAAATGAAAGGTCATTATGGAATATGTTAAGTCTAAAAAACTGATACCAAAAAAATTTAACAATTTATTGAAATAACTTTATTTTAATGTTTAATAAAGTAAATATTAACTATAAAAATTATATTTAAAAATATCTTATTCATATAAAATATGGTATGCATGATCAACTTGTGAGTATTTAATAAATCTGACACATAAGTGATTTTATGTTGTTGTTTTGTATTAGAATGCATTGTGTTGGTTTAGTTTACTTGCTAAAGTAGTTTAAATTTCTATGAGCGATTTTGGTGTTAATTTTTCCATTTTCATTTTGTAGGTTTAAAGGAAGCATAAAAGGAAGTAAAGTTCCTAACATTGCACAAGACATCATAAAACTTAAGCAAAAATTTCCAACAAGGTCTCGTGCGAAATTACAGGGAGACCTTGCTCTTTCACTATATTCTTGTGCAGAAACGTAAATTCTTTCTCTTTCTGAAAGGTTCTTGAAGATCCACCTTCTAGGAGTAAGATTTGAGGATTTAGTGGAGTTTCATCTTGAATTTGATCTATATTTTTATTGTTTTTTCTTTCTTGGATTGCTAGATTTATTAGGTTAAAGAATGAGGATCTTTTATTTAAACTCTTTGTTATACTTATTCTACATCTAATTCAATGTCCTCTGATTTGTGATTTAATTGTATCATTACTTTTATTCGTAATGCTTTTTTAATTAATCACCCAAATGTATGATTCTAAAAAGTTTAACAATTAGAAAATTCAAAAATTTTCTTAGATATACGAAATTATGATTTAGTTGTGTTTACTTTAAAATATGGATTAACGTAATCTGCAGATTTCTTGACTTTTATACAAATTTATTAAATCTACACCTAAGGGAATTAGGGTATATGTTTGAAATTTAGGATTGAATGCCAAGGAATGGACGCTAATTATATTAAGAAATTAGATCACTAATTGAATCTTAATGGCTACAAAGGGAGAGAATGATAATGAATCATAACTAACCTTTTGTTTTGATTGTTGAATTCTACTTGTTTAGTATAGTAAATTCATTTTTGTCATTATGGTTTTTATAGGAAACGCAATTTAATTTATTACCTTTCAAATGTGCTTTATAGTTCATGCAGTGACAAGTTTGTATTTTGGTAACTGTATTATAAGTTCCTAAGAATGATGTTCTTACTCATCACTGTTACTTTTACGATTTTGGTATATTTGTCAAATAAAATAAAGCATCAATATTACATTATTCAATAATAATTGATAAAATTTAATATTTAAAAATTTTATTAAATAAAATAACTATAACATGAGTTACTCGAGCAACTTAAATATTTCTACCCTTTTATCTTTTTTCAGCAACCAAAGTTGAGTTCTATTCTGTTAAGTTTTTATTTTGTTAATGACATTTATAAATTTTTTACCTTGACAATTGTTTAAATTTTATCTTTATTGAGCAACCAAAATTAATATTTTATTTTTCTAATTGCTTATTTATTTTCACCGTCAATCTTATCATTTAATTACCTTAATTTATGTTCTGTACAAGTATTTACTTAAGTTATTTTTCCATGAAATTATACATTACTTTTATGTTGAGTACATCGGAATTCCATTTCAAACTTCGAATATAAATATTTTAGCAATAAAATTCAAAATAAAGGAGATAATTATATGATGTATTTTTTTCACATTTTAATTGCTCAAATTATTACTAAACTTTAATTTTGAAAAACATTTAACATACGTGCACATTGTTCAGCTAAGTGTCTAGTTATATATGTTAATTTGTGTGTTTTAATTAATAAAAGAAATTTTGTCATATAATTATAGTTGAAAGACTATTGATTAATATGACATTAATGAAGGGGGTCTTTTTGTTTAACTAATAACTAGTTTTTGTGTTTTATTTGACATTTAAATCAGAAAATTATACTCTTCTCTAAGAGAATCTTGATTCCTTTGCCCCTTCCAAGCGTCGGGCGTTTGTGGTATGAGACTCCAAGAAAGTTGAGTCATTCACTATTATCCTTGTGCAATGACTATCCTCATGCCTTCGTACCATGAACACTTTGTGAATACTCAATTTTATTTGGTCTCTATCAAAAATAAATTTCAAAATAAAAAATAAAATATAATAATTTCTTTTTTTAAGAGGTTAAGAAAATAGATAAAAAAATTAATTTAAAATTTAAATTTAAATTTTTAATTTTTAAATGTAAAATCAGATTTAGAAATAGTCAGAGTAGTTAGTAGATTTTTAAGAAAATTGATAAAAAAGAAAAAAATTAATTACTGGTCATCGAAAAATAAGGGAGCCTTTATTAGGATATAGGATTTTAAAAAATGCCTATAAATAGAAAGCTTAGGTCTTCAGAAAAAGAGACTTTTAGATGGACACCTTTTATTTTCTTTGAAAGCACAGAGAAAATTCAAGAGAGAAAATTCAGAAAACAAAGAGAAAAAGAAGATTCAAGATAGAGAGAGCTCGAGAAACAGAGAGAAAGAGGAAAGCTAAAAAGAAATTGACTGAGAGTTAAAGTATATTCCTAAAGATCAATTGAAAAGAACATATCTAAAAGGTTGAAGGAAAAGTCAACTCAAAAACTCTGAGTCATCATCACAAATGAGTCAACGAAAATATAATTCATTTCTCTTTATCATTCGGTAAGAACTATGATTTTTTTTCTTTTTTTTGTTCCTTTTTTCTTACTCATCATATCTTTATGTGTTTTTTCTTTTGTCTGTATTAAAATTTTTTCCTTTTACAAACTCTAGTTTATCTATCCTAAAAACTTTTCCTTTTGTTATAGACCTACAAAATTTCTAATTTTCTTTTTTACTCTAAAATTTTTCTTTCTGCAAATCTCAATTTTTTTAACATAAAATATTTGTTTGTTTTGTAAAAAAAAAAAAAACTTTTTTTTCTACCCCAAAAATCATTCTTTTTGCAAAATCCTAAAGAATCTAATTTTTCTCCAACAACCTTTTTTTAAAGATAAACCCTCTTGTTCTTTTTTCGTAAACCTAAAAACTCTAATGTTCTTTAATCTTAAAAACCCTTAGTCAAACCTTAAAAAATAAAATCCAAATCCATGAAAATTAATTTTTTTTTCTAACTCCGAGTATTACCTTTTTTGCAAACTCTAAAAACAAACTATTTTTTTTTCTAACTCTAACCTTTTTTTTTGCAAACCCTAAAAATAATATTTGTTTTTCTAACCCAAAATCATTCAATTTTTTGCAAGGTCTAAAACAAATTATTTTTTTCAACCCTAACAATTTTTCAAATTATAAAAATTTAATTTTTTCAAAATTTAAAATTTCTTTCTTTTCATAAATTCTAAAAACTCTACTTTCTTTGCATATCCTAACCTTAAAAAAAAAAAATTGATTCCTAAATCGAATAAGAGATATTTTCTCATTATTTTTGTTTGCTCTTGTATTTATTTGTTTGTTCTGTATGTCTTTCTTTTGTTCTTTTTTTGCGTGCAAAAATTTCATATTAAAAGGTACATCAATTTTTTATTATTAAAAAAAGGGAAGTCTTTTGAATCCATGCAACGGCCAAGTAATTTTGATAGAGTGGGGGATCCATCTTCAACATTGCTTGGATCGTAAGGGTTTATTGAGTAGTCGTGTGCTAACTTGAACCCTGTGCAGGAGTGGATTTACTTAAAGTAATAATAATAAAGAAAAATCAAGTTTTTTCATAAAAAAATGAAAGAAAATCTTTGAAACTTATTCAAAATGCAGTTTTCGAAAAAGAACTATATGGTAACTTTGATTCTTCCATTGAATACGAAAGATACGTAGGAGCAGAAACCTGACCCGTCAAGTCCAATATTTTTTAAAAAATTTTTTTAGGTTCAAAATACTTTTAAAATTGTTTTAAAATTAAGATTAATTTCTAGCACATTTTCTTTATAAAAATTTAAAAAAAAATTATTTTATTTTTAAAAATAGGAAATAAAAAATAAAGTATTAAGATAAGTTTTTTTCTACTATATATTTCTTTAATACAAAAAATGAAAAAAAAAAGAACAATATTTTTACAAATAATTCATTCTTTTAATTCAAATAATTTTTATTGTGTTTCCTTATTTTTAAAAAATGAAATTAAAATCTCCTAAACAATTTGTAAAAATTTGAAATAAATCTAAAAAATAATAATAATAACAAATTTGAAAATAGTAAAAAAATATTAATTAGTTTCTTTTAGAGTGAAATGAACGTTTTTAAAGTTAAAATAAAATTTTACACGATTAATTAAAAGGTAGCCGTTTTAACCAACGGACGTCGTAAGGTGCTAATACTTTCCTTACACGTAAATGGCTCTCGAGCCCAAATTTGGTTTCAAAGATTTTTTTTTTTTTATCGAAAGTTTTTCCAACATTTTCTTTAATAAACTTTGGTGGCGACTCCTTGTCATCGCTGTCCCGTCGTGGCCCTGGTTGCGACATATGACGACTCCACTGGGGATCTTTTTGAGAGTCAAGCCTAATCTAATTAAGTATGTAATAATTTTAATTTTTTTTAATTTCACTCATCATCTTGTTTGTATATTCATTTTATTTTAGTTATTGTTTAGTTTATTTTTGTAAATATCTTGTTACTATTATTTCTCTTACTATATTGTGAATCTTAGTGTAGATGACTCTTGTACATTTTTCGGTATTTGTTAGTTCGTGTTAGATGGATAGTTAATAGGATAAATAAGGTGCTAATACCTTCCTTATACGTAAACGACTTCCGAGTCCAAATTTAATTTTGAAGACTTTTTTTTAATTAAATTTTTTTTAATGTTTTCTTTAATAAATTTTGGTGACGACTCCTTGTCATCACATCCTGTCGTGACCCCTGTTGCAACACACTTTAGTCCTATCAACGATGAGATGAATCATGAAACCTCCCAACTCACACGAATATGACACAATTATTAAATTGTCTCTCAAAATTTCCTAAATTCTAAGACATTGACACTTTTAGGTTTGTGTCCTTTGGACAGTGCACAAATATTTCGAACATTGTCTTTTTATTGTATAGATATATCTTCTCTCAAAAGCAATTCTACTTCAGATATCAATTCACTCTCTTAATGCCACTAAACACATCATCGTCAATACGCTTTTCAAATATGTAGAAATATTATAATAACAATAATTAGAAGATTTTTAACCCTTTAATATATATATATATATATATATATATAATGTTCATTCTTATGATCATTAATTTTTTCTTTTAATTTAATATTTATATTTTATATTAATTTTGTAAGTTTGAATTTAATGGTGTCGTATACTTTTCAAGATGCGTACCTGTACGTACTTTCTACCTCAAGAGAAACATGCAATTGCATGGATCATGTATTAGGATTAGGCTTTCTGCCATATCTTTTTTGATTGCTATACATAGCTGAATTTCACTTCAATAACAACCGGGTGTCTTTGTTATTCTGTTCAAGCATCCCTTTTGAAGTAGGAACTAAAAAGTACAATCTTGGTTTTCAATATAGTCGTTACATCATTGGAACTCAGGGATAGTAATTTTGCTTCAACTTAAATTTTCATGTCCATATGTTGTGGCCATCCCTTGCAGTTATTGGCCCAACCCCTTTCAAGTTTAAATGTTGAATTACCTTAGTCCTAGCTGTGTAATCTTCAACTATAATTGCAACATAATGATGAATTAAAGAATAAACTCTTTCTTAGCATTTTGAAGTCTGTGATGGTATTAGAGTTTCCTGACTTTGAAGTAGAAAGTAAGCTGAGATGTGTCTTTTTACAAATTCATCAAACACAACTAATTTATTGCAATATTTTGTAATGGTTAAAAGTGGGTTGTTTGATTCAAAGAGCCTACCCCACCTAATCAATGAGGTTTGATTGTTGTTGATTACAGCTAAAGGACAACAGCATGTGCTTTCCCACAACAGTGCAATAATAAGACTTGGCTACTATTCCTTAACGTTGAAGTCATGTGCCATTGTCTATTGCCTTTGCCTACACCATTGAAGCGGCAATTGAAACCAATCAAAATTCAAAACTTTTTTCTAACAATCAAGTGAGTTGTAGCTTACATTGAGGCCCTGAAGGAAACCATCAACCCTCCATAAGAACAACATTGAAATAATGTATTGATTTGCAAGGAAGGACATGATTTATTTACTTGTATGCGATAATTCAAATTGAATTAACATATTTAAACTTAAATTCTACCTCCATTTGTTTCCACATCATCATATCTCTCTCTCTCTCTCTCTCTCTCTCTCGCTCATATCATATCACCTGTTGCATCTTTGATTTCTCCCCCTTTTCTTTCTATCTCTCACTAGGTGTATATACTAGGTAGACTTATTTTTCGTTCTCTCTTTGTTAGTGAAATGGATCGACTGAAGTTCAAATTTTCAAAACCTTCGTTTCTCTCGGCATCGTTATTCATTCTTATTTTTTGGTGGCAACAACGGTGTCTTGGATGTAATGTTTTTCTCCATCTTTAAATATTGGAGAAAGTACCAATAGCAGTCTTCTAAACAAGCTTTTTCTAGTTCATGAAATTAACCTTCACATGACTTCACCCCCTAAAAAAGCTATTATGGCTAGTACCTACCCATCTGTCTCTGGTTTATTTTCATGTTGGTAAAAACCGGTTCACATCAGAATCATGCTTCTTTGATGTTACCAACCGCGACTCTGGTAGGGTCTTCAGAAGCCTCAGAAGGAGAATAAATAAAACCAGTGGGTGCCCATTACTCAAAGTTGGTACAGTAGAAATTAGTTACACTGTGCCCCAATATCAGCAACAAGATTAAGAGAAGAAACAGAGGTTGAGAGATATGGGCCATAAATAAGTATTATACCTTTTTCTTTCTTTTCATTATAAAAATATACATATTTTATAAACATATTTTCATCTGATAATAATTCTCTTGCATATGTTAAATATTACATTAGGAAACATCTTCATTGCCCCCAAAAGCTTGAACTGCAATTTAAATCTATTTCTTTCACATTTGAGTCCATGTCTCTATGACATTGGCTATTCAAGTCAAGCATTTCTGACAACTCAGATTTCCTCAACTTGTTGCCACATCTTTTTCCACATGCTCGATCAATGCTGCTACCATCAGAATCTAGTGCTTCACTTCTCTTTCTCCTACTACTTCCATCACTTGTATCTCCCTTGGATGCTTTATCTTGTGGGTATTCGGCCATTAATGGCAATTCAACGGAAACACTATTAGACATTTGAGTGTTCTCTGCCTCATCCATTGGTTGTTTCTCTTCTTTTCTCCCAGAGCTTTCAGATGATGTCAAAGAACTTTCCAGTGAACACATGGTTCCTCTGTCTTGTTTCCTCTCTCCATTGTTCAAACTGAGCCCTCTTGTTTCTGTGAGTTCTGAAATTGGAGAACTTGGGCATGCATTGTTGATTATTGAAACTAACTGAGAAAGTTCAACTTTTGCAAGTTCTGCACCTACTGTGGAAGAAGAACTGTAACTTGCAAGGGCTTCCTGTGCCTTTGTTAGTACCGATTGTAGGTACTTCCCTTGAGCCTCAATTCTAAGCTGCAACTGTCTCTGGACCTAAAATCATGATCCGAACCAATTAGCATGCCTTCATGCATCAAATGGAATTCAGATTGGAATAAGTTTTTATGACAATGTTATTTATGGCTACCTCGATTTGTTCATAAAGTTTCCTTTGTACTTCCATTTGCATTTGGAGAGCTTGAGCAATCTTCATGCTTCTGTTAAACGCAGCATTTGATCAATGAAAATTATAAATTTCAAGGCATTACAATTTACTAGCAAAATCAATAAAAGCCATTCAACTATTTGCTCAAATTTTAACTATTACTCAGTCATCTCATTCTGGGTTCCAGTTGTGATTTCCTTGCTGCAATGACCATCACTGTTTTGGATTTCTATGTAACCTGTACCAATAAACAGCATCAAGGGGGAAATCAGAAAATTACAAGTTATGCTATTACTAGTAAAAAACCAGACATATATAGGTAACCTTGTTGTTTGATGTCAGAGCAGGTTTCTGGCTGTTGGCTTTTCCCAAGTCTATATTTCTGTAACAAAAAACACAAATACGCTCAAACCCATGATTTTTTGAATTCAGTTAAAGCAAAAAGTTATGATACTATCATGATTCCAATGTAGCAATACCTGTAAATGGCTCTTGAGGTGGTACAAAGTGAGTCTAGGAATCCCCATCACTCTCATAAGACTCTTTGGAGTTGCCTCTGCCACATGTAACAGTGTGAATAATACATTAGCAAAGACATAATATAAAGTTTAAATATCAAAATAGTAAGGTACATAAGTTGGTATTTACTCACTTTCTGCACCTCCAAGTTGATTAATAGCCTCAGTGAACCTTTGGTGAAGCTCAGGAGTCCATTTCAGCCTAGGCTTGGCATCAGTGGACAAAACCAAACGCATACTTTGATTTTGCTCATTTTGGTGATCCATTTTCGCTTTTTTTGGAAGAAATACTGGCAATGGACTGGAACATAAATATACTTTTGATGCTTTTAGCTATGCTTCAATATGTCGGAGCTATAGTTCTCTTTATAAATTGGGAGTAGTTGTGCTGTTGTTTGATCTCACTCCATATAAGGAAGCATTTGTGGGGTTATGTTGGTGGAATATATGCCATGAGCCGTGACTCTTCCTCTCTCATCCCATTTCATACCCACCTTTTCTTTTTTATTTTCCCCCTTACCCTTCCCTTCTTTGACTTGAAAGGGGTGGAGAGAATCTCTGATGCAGAAAAAACAGAGAAAGGAAAACAGCTCAATTTTGAGTCTTAAAAGGAGAGAAAAGAAGAAAAGTGTATAGTTTGTTTTTTCTTGCTGTTTTCCCACTTAACTCTCTCTAAGTTGATTCCCTACTGATTGGGAGGCCCACCATGATGAATAATGGGTGCAACTTTCTTGATGCTGTGAGAAGCTTTCAGGTAGAAAATAGTAATAAAAAATTATGGGAATGCTATTATGAATATTTGCTTGTGGCGATTGAAAGTGAAAACTAAATTAATCAATCTTTCTTTTAAATTTCATTTTCCCTTTCCGACAACTTTAATTTTGATTTTTCTGTGAGAAGGTTGTGTGTGTAATGCAATTGGCAGATTCTTTTTGTTCCTTGTAGGAATGGAGGAATCAAAGAATCTAGGATTAGATATTTGGACCCAGAGCTTACATGTTCCATATAAAGAAAGCATACTAGAAAAAAGAAACTAATCAAGCCGTGTCAAGAGATAATGTTCTGTACCCCTCTTATCAAAAGGACACTGATAAAAAAAAATGTGACCGTTCGTGATGTTGAACAGATCATAATTTCTTAGATTTTCCTAACGAATGAATTTCAAGCCCCCAAGTTCATAGGGACCACCCCCACTCTTCAGTCACAAATTATGCCTTAACCATTATCAATCATTAGGTTAGGGTGATGCATATAAGCCAACAGTGCAAATGTAAATGTTGTATTCCCTGGAGGGATTAAATTCAAACATGCTTCAACATAAGTCTATGGTTTTATAAAAAAAGATAAGAGTAAAAGTAATACCACCCATTACAATTAGATGTCAAGAACACACAAAATATGTGACTATGCCCTTTTCTTTTAATATGAAAGCAATCAACAGGGCTCACACGGGATAAAAGTCTCATAAAGAAATTATTCCAAAGGGAATATTTACTTTAAAGTTGTAATCTATATCCAAGCTGAAGAGAAGAAAAGAAATTTTCACCAAAAATAAAAGGAAAGAAGAAAAAGAAAAAGGAAGACTAATGGCCAACAACAAATCTTAGAAAGCCAATTCGATCAAATCATTCTTCAAATTTCTTAGGTTGCGATCTAGTGCTTGATCACTAGAATCACAATCCAATGATTGGTCCTCAAACTACTGCCCCTTCAGCACCATGGATTCCCAGCTAGCCTGCCTGAACTGTGTAACAATTTTCCTATTTATTTTTGGTTTTTCAACCCAGCCATATGAAGAACTTCACTTTCCATTTGATAAATAATAGTTAAGTGTACCTATTATTTAAGGATATATGAGAGTTAGGATTCCAGAGAAGAGGGAGAGGATAATAATATTTTATTTTTAATAAATAATTTTAAATTGGTAATTTTATAATAAAAAGTAATAGAATAATATAAGTTTTAGATGTTAATTTGTTTATTTATTTTTATAAATATTATATAAATTTTACTTTTAAAAAATATTATTTTCTTTTTCCAAAATTTAACCCTCAAACTCGCTCAAACTAACCAAAAGAAACATGCACACACTTATTACCTATTCGATTATTTCTTCATTAGATAATGTTATTTTAACACAAGGTTAGAAGATAGCTTGGTGGGTCCAGCAACAACACGCGGGGTGGGGAGGGTGATTCTTCATCTGCAAGCATATGCTACTTGTGTCATGAAATACAATTGCTTGGTGGCAGTCTTTGTTCATACTCAAAGGAAGGAATATTTATTATTGATATGCATTTGTGGTATGTGGCCCAAATGTTTGAAAAACAAGAAAAGGAGGAGTTATTATAGTACCTTTCTCTTTAACATGCTGCTGTACTTGATCACCTTTCTTACTTTAATATATTCCATAAGAGGTAAAGGAGATTCCAGGATGATGCCAGAGGGACCCTTGGTATTGTTATTATAAGATCACTAGGAGAAGGTCCAGTGAATCAAAAGTCACTTAAGCAAAGTTGCCTTATCAATTATTATTCTTTTAATGGACCCATCATGGTTGATCTCACAAATCCAAAAGCATAGAAATAAGATGAGAAGAGTGTGGCCTCAGGAATCGGGAGAAGAGAAACAAAAGGAACTTGTCAACATCCCACCATAGAATAATTGAAGCTTAGTGAAAGAAAATATTTTAGTTACTTACACATGATGTTGTGAGCATTATGTCACTCGATGATTCTATGACTTCGGGTAATTAAGAGCATGTGGGTACCAATTTTTGCGTGTTTGAATTTTTTTAGTTTATTTTATTGTTTGATCTATTCTTGTAAAAAGGATTAGAAATGATTTTTTTAAAGTTATAGTTCTCTTATCAAATGGAGATTTGACTTCAAAAAATGAAAATTAAATATTTACTGTAAATTAAGCTAGCAATAGATAAAAAAAAAAAACATTTTGTATAGAAATGGAAACAGAATAAAAAATTTTGAACTTTGGTTAGAGATCTCATAAAACAGAAAGATGCAAGTTGAATCGGGAAACTTAGAAAACAAAGAATTGAAACGGGAAAATAAGAGCAAATAGAAAAATGAGATGCAAACACAAAATTATAAAAGATTAAGGAGCCGGATCAAAGAGACTCGTGTATATGGAAAACTAACAAAGAATAAAGGTTGATGAGAAATGAAGGATCAAAGATTCAGAAAAAGAACACAAATCAAAGAATGACAAGATTCTTGATGTAGAGAAATAATCTTCAATAAAGGAAGTGATATACTTGACTCAGATAAGCATAAACTTAATATGCAAGAAAATGAATTGAATTAAGGTTATATATACAAGAAGAATTAGATGTAATATATATAGGCACTGATCCAAGTTCAGAAAACAAGAAAAGCTAAAAAAAAAAAAACTAACTAAAATAGGAAAGTTAACCAACAAACTTAGCTATTTTTACACCCGTCCCTCTTAAGCTAGAATTGTTATATCTTTCATCCCAAGCTTGCATACATGTCTGTTGAAAATTTGAGGTGGTAGTGCTTTAGTAAACAAATCCTTAACTTGGTTTGATGAAGAAATAGGCATCAAGTGTAGCAGTTTGTTCTGAACTTTCTCTCGGATGTAATGACAATTTATTTCCAAGTGTTTAGTTCTTTCATGAAAGACATAATTCTTGACAATATATATAGCAGATAGATTGTCACAAAATAGATTAGTAGAAGCTTTTTGATTGACTTTTATCCTGTAAAATGTAGTGAATCCATTAAGCTTCAACAACTGCTTGACTAAGGGCTCTATATTCGGATTCTAGTGAGAACTTTGACACGAATGCTTGCTTCTTGCTTCTCTAGGATATAAGGCTTGATCCTATGTAAAAGCATAATCTAGTGATGGACTTCCTAGTCTCTTAGCATCCAACCCAATATACATCCACAAACCCTCTCAAAATCAAATATGTTTGTTTAGGAAAAAATAGCTCTTTCCTAGTGATGCTTTAATGAACCTAAGGATCCTTTTTACTGCTAAAAAATGATTCTCAAAAGGTGATTGAATAAATTGACTTAATTTATGTACACTATAACAAATTTTAGGTTTAGTTTGAGTAAGATATAAAAGCTTCCCTATCAATTTTCTGTAGCAATTTGGTTCTGCTAGAAGACTTTCATCTTGATATGATAATCCATAGGAGTTGAAACTAGTTTGGCATCTTCCAAGTCACATTCCTTTAGCAGATTAATAGTGTACTTTCTTTGTCAGAGTTGTATCCCTTTGTTGGATATTGCTATTTCCATTCCTAGAAAATATATGGTAGCATTCCCTAAGTCTTTAATGGGGGAACCTTTTTATCTAATCTTCTTTTGATTTCCTCTATCTCATTTAAGTTGTTTCCTGCAAGCAAAATGTCATCCACATATATTAATAAGGTAGTCAAGTCCATGGATGTTGATTTTATAAATAAAGAGTGGTTAGCAAAGAACATTTTATAGCCATTTTTCATAATAAAAGAGGTAAGATTGTTATGCCACTCTCTACGAGCTTGTTTCAAACCATATACAGATTTGGTCATCCTACAAACTAGAGAAGTATCCTTGACATTTAACCCATTAGGAACCTTCATGTAGACCTCTTCTTTGAAGTCTCTATGCAAGAAGGTTGTGTTTACATCTAACTGATGTAAATGCCACCCAAAAATAGTAGTGATAGATAATAAAATTCTAATGGTTGTCATCTTGACCATTGGACTCAAGGTCTAAGTGTAATCAAGGCCAGTTGTTTAAGTGAATCCTTTGGCCCCTAATTTGGCTTTATATCTTTCTATTGAATCGTCACTCTTTCTTTTAATTTTGAAAACGCATTTGCATCCAATTACTCTCTCATTTGGAGGCAGATGACAAAGTTTCCAAGTCTTATTCTCTTTGAGAGCCTTTAGTTCTGAATTGATTGCATTTATCCAGCAACTTTGTTGTATAGCTTCTTCATAGCTTTCAAGGTCTTTGTCTGAACAAATTGAAAAACAAAAATTTTTGTAGTTAGATCATAAGAAATATAGTTATATATGATGTGTTTGGAAGTTTTAATGTTAGAAGAGGGTATAGTTTTGGAAGTAAAACTAATGATATTCATCTTAAGAAGTGAATACTCATAGTCTTTAAGATATGCAAGTTCGTTTCTCTCTCTTGTAGATCTTCTGACTTCCATATTTTGGCTTTGTTCAAGTTTAACTTTTTCTTCATTAGTAATTCCCTGATTTTCAATATCTGCCTCTTCATGTTATTGGTTTTGGTTAGTTTCTTCAATAGATTCTGCTACTGTGATACCTTGGTTAGCATTGTCTGAATCTTGTATGCAAGGAAACTCACTGCATCCAAATTTGTTAAACATAGTAGGTTCTAGAAGAAAATCATTATCTTTGTCAACAGGAGTAGTTACGTAGACATTTTCTATAGTAATATTTTTGTAGTGAAAAACCTTTTTCATAAAAGACCACATTCTTGCTTATGAAAGTTTCTCTAATGTTAAGATTATACAAGATATAGCCTTTTATTCCTGTCTTGTATCCTATGAAAATGCATTTTCTTGCTTTTTTATCTAGTTTTTTTTTTTCTGTGCATAGACAAGGTAAAAGCATAGCATATACAACCAAAGTATTTAAGATGATCAATTTCAAGAACTTTGTTCAACAATTTATAAGATGATCTATTATTGAGGATTTCAATAGGCGTCCTATTTATTATGTGAATAGCATGACTTATTCCAAAGTACTAAAAAATCTTAAGTATATCAGAATGAATCATAACAGCTCTAGCAGCATTAAGAATGTGTTGGTGTCTTCTCTCAAGATGACCATTTTGTTGAGGGCACTCAACATTGTAACGTCCCAAATTTTGTAATATTAATTATTATTATTTATATAAATCTAAATGCATATATATATGTGTGTATATTTTTAGATATATGTTGTGGATATGTGTATATATGTGTATGCATAATTGGATATGATTGAAAATGGGCTAGTGTCAAAGTGCAGGGTGTAATACTGGCTGTCCTCGCTACAGCGAGAGGGCCTTGGGAGGAAGGACCGAAACTATCGCCTTCTCGCTGTAACGAGAGACATCTCACTGTAGCGACACAGCGACAGTTTGAGGTGCATTTCTGGGTACAGTCTCACTATAGCGAGAGGGTCTCGCTGTAACGAGATTCTGCAAAAATCAGAATGTAATAATTTGTTATTTTCGCTGTGGCGACAGAGTGCGTCGCTATAGCGACGCACTTCCTCGCTGCAACGAGAACTTCTCACTGTAGCAAGAGTGTCGCGATTTGAGGAGTTTTAAAAAGTGATTTAGGTTTTGAGAAGTTATTTCTCAAAAATTGCTTCAAATCCCTCGACCCAAAACCCTTTTCCACCGATTAAATTGCCTCCAAAGCCGTTCAAAAGCTAGATTGAAGGTTGAATCTGTGTGGAGAATGCTTGGAGGTAAATTTTAATGATTAAGATTTCTGTTTTCATTCCCGTTCTCTATTTTTGTGGTTTCCCTGAGTACTCATGGAGTATCTCCATGTGTTTAGGATGAAATCCGTGAGAGGAGAACACTTTTTGGTGGATTTAGCGTGTGGGTCTTCAATCCAAGGTAAGGGGGACTCTACCCTACTTTTTTTATGTGTAATTGATTGACTATAGAGTTGTGGCTCAATTAGAAGGTAGAAAACGTGCAGCAGAATGAAAGTTGATTAAGAAATAAAATATGAGTCATGTGCATTGATATGTGAACATTATGTGTGTTTACCCGAAATGGATGAATGTGAATTGTATGCTAAATGTTGCATGATAGAATGAATATTGTGAATAAATGTGAGCCCGAGGGCCATGTAATATAGATGAATATGGGCTATGTGCCATGTAATGTAAAATGAATGTAGGTCTAGTGCCATGTTTTGAATGCAATGTCGGCTGTGTGATGTGTGTAAGCATAAATATTACACGTGTGAATGAAATATATGTGAATAGGGCGTGTAGCGCCATTATAATGTGCTGTGAATGGTTCAGCGATACCCTGGGGTGTGGAAGATGATAACAGTAGAAATACCTTAAGGAAGAGAGAGTGGTGGTGACACCAATTGTGGAATGGATGCACCACGGATCACACACTCTCTTCCTGACTAGACCTCTAACTACTCTCTTTGTTAAGCGACCCGTGACTGCCCACATGGTATCCATGAGGCAGGGGTAATCGGCGACCATTCATGGTGTAAATTTATGATCACAGTGCCATAGTGAGTGTGGCTGGCATGCGTATAAATGAGTGTATGAATTGTACTTATAGACGTGAAATACTACCTCTGATTGTAATTATTTTTGAAATTTGCTGGAGATGAGACTCTATGTTGACTGTGTGTATTTGGGTAGTGTAGAGTATTCACCCTTACATTCATTTTTGAGGTAGTCAAGACGATCAGCACCGGACTCAGTGAAGGGGTGGATGGAACTGCTATAGGACTTAGGATATTATTTTTAAAACTGTTGTATTTGAGTAAGTCTTGTAGCAACTGTTTGATGAAATTTGTAACCCCCTTTCTTTATTTTGAAATGTTTGATGAAACTTGGATTAAAAATAAAAGTTTTATTATTTCAAAAATTTGTGAAATTTCTTATTTATTTAAAATTAAATTTTAAGGTGTTACAAACACAGCTTCTTTCATGTTCAATACCCTTAGAACCATAAAATTCCTTTAACATGAACTCTGGTCCATTATTAGTTCTAACACATTTAACTTTCTTATCAAACTGGTTTTTAATTAAGTTGATGAAAGATTTGACCAGATATCCAATTTTTGATTTCATTTTCATAAAGAAAATCCATATGTGTCTAGTGTCACATCCTCATTTTCTTATCTAAAAATAAGTAAATTTTTACAAGCAAAAGAGAAAATAGGATATATTTTTTTAGATTTAAGAATTGAATAAAAACAAAACTTACATTCCTTCGATGAAAATTTGTATCAAATTCCACAATATTTAAAACTTCCAAAGGATTAGTTTCAAGACTTTAAAGTAATAAATAAAACTTAAATTTACATATGCAATTATTTATCACAACAGAATTCACCAAAGCATTATAAATTCTAAAATTTGACACCAAAGAAATATTTACATAACTTAATCAGCATGAAATGTGATTTAGATAAAACATTAAAATTTCTCAAATGGTTCTAGTCCCTACATAGCAATCTTCCTTCTAATATCACTGGATTATAATCCTATAATGAACCAGCTATCTATATCTCTTCACTATTATTACCTAAAAATATTAGTAATGATGAGTATCTTCTGTCCCAGTAAATCTCTTATTCAATATAAGAAAAAGTGTGTGTGTATGTATGTGTGTGTGTGTGTGTATATATATATAATATTAAAAATATTATCTAATGTATATGTATTAGATTAACAATAACACTCAAAGCATACAAATCGTTATCACAGTGGAGCACATACACGACAACCAATCAATAATCTTGGTAAATATTTATGACATCCATTTTTAACCAATATGTGTTACAATACATATATTATAATCATACAATTTTTATACTAAATCATATTTATTACACTTTCACATTCATTACACTTTCATATTCATTATCCCTAAGATCCCTTGAGGACTTCATAGTATAAATAGTTGTTGGTTAGTCGCAGCAACATGGATACACATGTGTGCCGACCTGGCCCTTTTTAGCAAAGGTGTAGTCAGAGGTTTAGGTCAGGAAATGAGTGTGAGGCCTGTAGTGTCTTTTCCTCTCTATTTTTATTAATTATTGCACAATCATGGGAAGACATCCACCACCTTCATTTCTCCCAAATTTCTCAATCGCCCTCATCTTCCACACCTCCAGTGTATCTTTGTGACTATCTATACTTATTCTATTTCTTTCTCAACATTTTTCATTTCATTTTTATTCTCATTCTTCTCTATACCCTTCTCATAGATCAACATGTTATAATATATGAGTCTTGACTACATAACTTAATGTATCACAATACATGTATTATAAGTATACATTTTGATGTACCGCAACACTTGTATCATAATAACAACCACCAATCCATCTAACTCACGTATTATAATCACATCTCTCATAATTCCTTCTTCATGTCATATCATTTACTTTTATATATAAAACCCTTTTTTTCTTTTGAGAATAATATAACACTTTTCATCAATAACCGAATTTTATCCATTTCAACATACCTCAGTCATCAATAAACATTCATCTAGCACAAAAGATTCTTAAACAATTTCACACCATACAAATCAATATAATATGCCAGAGGTCAGACACATCTAGACTCTGCCCAATCGTACAACCCAACATACAAACTTTCTCAGTAATAACAAAGTAGTTTATCCTAAAGTTTAATATCACTTGTTCATACATAAATAATAGTAAAATCTTAAAATTTTCAAAAGCTTAGTTACTCATTTTTTTCACTATAAAGTCTTATCTAAATGATCTTTGGATTAAATTATTAGTTCCTCATATCCAAAAATTTTTTTTAGTAATACAATTTAGAAAATCATTAGGGTTCTATTACCCAAATAAAATACTGAAGTTAGGGTTCAAAAAGGGGTTTTCATGTTCAACTCTCTATCCTACACATTAGATTTTTGAGAAAACGTAAGTATTTTAGGGTCCCAATAGAAACTTATCATTTTTGAACCAAAATACCAAGAAGGAGTTAGGGTTTGGGATCAACTTCACTTACCTAGAAATGGGTCTCTCAGATTGAGCTTTCTTAGAGATCCAAGGAGAGGCACAACCTCCTGGTGGAGGATATCATCTTAAGGGTTAAGGTTTTCTTGATTATCACAAAGTACAAACCTTTATATTAGATAAAATAGAGAAATAAGTATGAAGTTGAAGAATCAAACTCAAAGTAACTTACTTGGATCTAAATGATTGAGCTTCCAAGTCTAAAGAAACTTACTTGGATCTAAATGATTGAGCTTCCAAGTCCAGATTCAAAGGAAGATTGAAGTTTAGATGAGGGTTTTTTTAGAAGAGATGGTGAGATATCAAAGAGAACAGATGGAATGTCAAAATTTTGGATTATAATCTAAGTTTTCTAGGTTGAAGGTCCTTAAATATCCCTTAACTCGTGATATTCTTGCTACAATGAGCCCTCCTCTCGCTGCAGCAAAAAAATCAGACAAAATTTTTCTTTGTTGTTTGTCATTCTAGTTACAGTGAGAGCATCCTTGCTACAATGAGAGAGTATCAGAATGCTTGATTTTGGACACATCTTTCTCGCTATAGCAAGAGATATCTCGCTACAGCGAGATATCTTGCACCCAAAATTCATATTTTTCTATACAAGGGCCACAAAATTGAGCGTGTTATATCTAGTGTTGTCATCCACTACAGTAAGAAAGTACCTATGACCTAATACAGAAGTAGTAGATAGAGGGCCTTACATATCCATGTGAATCAAATCAAAAGGATTACTAGCATACGAGTCACTTAATTTGTAAGATAGTTTTCTTTGTCTAGCAAAATGACAACTATCACAAGGACTAGAATTTTTATTGAATTGAATAGAAAGGAAATTGGATTTTAGAATATTATTCCTACTAGTGGGAGGATGTCCCAATCTAACATGCCATATATCATTTTGATCACTATCATTTACAACTTTGCATACACTGACAGTATCTACAACACTACATGACATTCTTTATTTCGATTAGTAGTCTTGATTATGTATAATCTTCTTTTCAAATAAACATCTGCAATCCTCTTCTAGCATTTTAGTTTCTACAGGTATCATTTTGTGTCAGTGAAGATCAAATTACATGATAAGGTTTTGCATAATTTACATATGGATATGAGGTTATAATTAAAACATGGAATGTACAAGACATCAGTCAAGTACACATGATCACTGATAAATATAGTCCCGCCATGTTGGCAGTGACATTGCTACCATCAGGTAGATTGATAATTAAGGATTTTATCCTTTTGTAAGTGCTAAACATAGACAAATCATGACAAACAAGATCAATGGCACCTGAGTCCAGCATCTATTCACTAGACTTGTTTTTTAAATTAAAGGTTAAACATATACCTGTAGGTTCCTTTTAAGATTGAACCTATGTGGACTTGGATCTAGAATGTATCTTATTGATGTTGTGTCCACTCTTGGCAGAGATATTGGTTTGTTAAAGCAATGCAAGACGAGCCTTGTGTTGTTCAGGTGTAAAATATAAATAATTTTCATCCAAACATATACCTGTAGGTTCCTTTTGAGATTGAACCTGTGTGGACTTGAATCTAGAATGTATCTTATTGATGTTGTGTCCACTCTTGGCAGAAATATTGGTTTGTTAAAGCAATGCAAGAAGAGCCCTGTGTTGTTTAGGTGTAAAACCTAAATAATTTTTATCCTGAGTCTTGACAGATTCATAATCTTCTGAGCAGTCATCTTCATCACTCTAACCATTGATATCTCCTTATGTTGTGAAGTTATTAACAGTATTGTTCTTCTTGAAATGGCTGGAAAGACCATGTTTCTTATAGCACTTGTCTTTAGTATGGCCAATTTTATTGAAATGCTTACTTGTGTATCCTTTACCATAGACTTTATTCACATCATAAGATGGTGTTTTATTCTTGTTTTTAGCATATCTACTAGAATTAGTTAGGATTCTAGTTTATTCATTAACTTTCCTTATTTCTGTTTCTTGTTGGCACAAAAGATAGAAGACCTTTTTTACATCTGGTAAAGGGTCCATTAGCATAATTTGGGGCCTAACCCCGACATATTCATCATTCAAGCCCTTTTGGAATATAATCACATTGTCATTTTCTCTATAGGTCTTACAAGGGCACTGTATTTCACATTTGCAACCAGGTATAGGCCTAAACTATTCTAGTTCTTGTCATAAAATCTTCATAAGGTGAAGTAATTAGTAATAGACAACTCATCTTGTTTGGATCTATATAGCTTTTCTTGCAAGTCGTAAATTCTGAATGCATCTCCTTGATAAAATTTGGCTTTCAGGTCCTTTCATATGTCGTATACATTCTGAATCCACAACACACTATGTGCAATTCAACAATCCAGTGATCTTTTGAGCCAAGATCGAACAAAAGTATTGCATCTGTCCTAGCTTGCAAATTTTGAATCTTCCTTAGCCAGTTTTTTGAAGGTGCCATCAATAAACTCAAATTTATTCTTTGTTTTGAGAGCTATTGTCATCTCCTTAAGCTAGGTATGATAGTTTTTTTGGGTTGAGGAGAACAGAAACAAGAATAGATGCAGAGTTTTCATTTGGATGGATATAGTAAGGAGAAAGAAGTGGATCTTTCTTAGCTTCAACCATGAATACCAAAAACAGAAAAGTAAAAAAGAAGAAGGAAGAAAGATTAGAAATCGGGAATGAATAAGAGCAGAAGCGAGACTCCAATTTAGGGCTCTAGTACCATAACAAAGAATAAAGGATGATAAGAAATGAAAGATCAAAGATCCAGAATAAGAACACAAATCAAGGAACGACAAGGTTCCTTGTGTAGTGAAACAAACTTCAACAAAGGAAGTGATATACTTGATTGACTCAGAGAAGCATAAACTAAATATGCAAGAAAATGAATTGAATCAAGGTTATACATACAAGGGGAATCAGATGCAATATATATAGGCATTGATCCAAGCTCAAAAAACAAGAAAAGCTAAAAGAAGAAAAACTAACTAGAATGGAAAAGTAAACATTAAACTAACTTAGCTATTTTTACAAGAATCAACAATAAACAAATCATTTACAACTAAAATCAGAATCTCAAATATCCAAAAATATTGAAACACACCATTTAAAAAGAAAAACAATTGAATAATTTTTTAAGCAAAGCCCCCTCTAACACATTCACTCTTGTATCATTTCATCTTTTAATCATTCTTTGCATTTTTTTTCTCATTATTCTATGAGTATTCATTTTCAAGTTTTAACTCATTCTTTTGATATTTTAAGAAAATCTTTGTAACCAATTTATTTTTCTCCATAACAATAAAAGTTTTCTTTTTATTAAAGAATTCTTTCAAAATATTATGTTCCTATACAATGGAACTTCCATCTCTTTTTTTTTTTCATAAATGTTAAGTTACTCCGTTCTTTGTTAACTTTTTATCTTTTGTTTCGCAATCAAATTCTAGTAATAAGAAAATCTAGTTTATTGGCGTTGATTTTTCTACTACCTTACTAAACAAATATTTTAATGCAACATTGCAAGTAATTATTTTTTAGTAATGGAGTAATATAATCAAGGTTCATTCAAAACTTTACTATCATACTAGCATAAAAATATTATTCTTTTTCTTAAAACAACATTTATTACATAGTCACCTGCATTATATACAAGTTCAAAGACAAGTTTCAACAGTGTACATAAATTATGGAAGAAGAAATTAAGTTTTATTTTAAATTATTAAATGCATGAAAACTTTTCTCATTGAAATCAAAGGGTGCATCTTTATTTCACAAACTTCCATAAAGGCTTAACAATCTTAGAAAATCCTTAATAAAAGGTCTATAAATTCTTGCATGCTCTAAAAAGCTCTTAACTCCCTTAACATTCATAACTAGAGGTAACTTTTCAATGTCTTCTAGTTTGGCTTTATCCACTTCAATGGCATCACTTGAAATAGTGTGGCCAAAGATTATGCCTTCTTGAACCACAAAGTGACATTTCTCTCAATTTACAACCAAATTAACTTCTATGCAACACTTCAAAATCAAAAGGAGATAAGTCAAGTTATCATCAAAAGATCCTAAAAAAAAAAATTCATAAAGACCTATATAATTTTTAATTATGGCAAAAAAAATAAATAGTACACAACTTTTAAAAAAATGTTGATAATGTATTATATAGTCTAAATGACATCTTTTAATATGTGAACACTTTAAAAAAAAATAGAAGTTGTATGTATTTTTCTTTGTCTTTTAGATCTATAATAATTTGATTGTAATTGGAGTATCTATCAAGAAAATAATAGAAATCATACCTAAGAAGTCTTTTAAACATCTTATAAATGAAAGGTAAAGAAGAATAATCTTGACTTATTTTATTCAACTTCTAGTAGTTTATGCACATTCTCCAATAAGAAGGCATAGTGCGAGTGGAAATAAACTCATTATTCTTGTTGTGCACCACAATCACTATTTTTTCAAGTACAACTTACACAAGACTCACCTAAATATTATTGAAAATTAGCTAGATTATGCCAGATTCAATTAATTCCACAACTTTCTTTGTTGTGAGATTTAATCTTCTTTGAGGTTGCAACATTGGTTTGTATATCAAATGAATGAAAGTAACCTTTATATATAACTTAGTAGTTAGTTGCCTATAAATAGATAATCCACTTACCTTATTCTTGGGTAGTGTCGATTTAAAAGCCCAAGCAAATAAAGCAGGGGCTTTAGGCCCTAAAAAAATATTTTTTTAGTATGAATTTGCTTCTAAAAAATTTTTAAAATTAAAAATATATTTAAAAATATTATTTAATTAAAATAATCTAAGTAACTGTTAAACTTTTTATTGGTACTATAAATAACATTTAATGAGTAATAACTTTCAACCAATAAATAATCTCCTTTTATTTTATTTTTTAAAAAAATAGTAGAATAGAAAAAGAAATTGAATAATTTTTTATCTCTTTAGTTTTTACATTTATTTTGTGAGTGTGTGCTACTGAGAGTGTGTTGATAAATGAAAATATCTATCAAGAAGGTAATGAAAATTTTTTAAATCTAATTGAAATGGTTGTAAAATTTGGTTCAATTATGTAAGAAAATTTATTTTAGACATATTTGAAATATGATAATTTCTTAAATATTAATGGATTAGATTTCTTTTTAAAATTAAATATTTTAAAAAGAAATTATAATATTGGAAATGATAAACCAATTCTCATTCTCAATTATATAAAAAGAATAAATTTTTCCAAATGTATATATGTTAACGATTGTGTAGCGACAATTTAGAGTGCATTTCTGGGTGCAGTCTCGCTGTAGCGAGATTATGCAGAAACCAGGGTTATGTAGCGAGATTATGTAGCGAGGCCCCTCGCTGCAGCAAGAATATCTTACTGTAGCGAAAGTATTGCGGCCAAAAAAGGATTTAAAGAGGGTTAGGATTCGGAGAGAGTTATTTCTCCCTCTCCTTTCGATCCTCTCATTCCCCAAAGTCCTATTTCACCGATTAATTGCCTCCAAAGCTATTCGGGAGCGAGATTGGAGCTCGAATTTGTGTGGAGAACGCTTGGAGGTGAGTTTTAAACGGTTAGGGTTTCAATTTTCCTTCTCTTTCTCTAATATTGGGTGATTTCTGGGGTTCTCATGGAAACTAACCGTGTGTTTAGACCGAGATCTGTGTAGGAAATACTTCTGTGGTCGACTTTGAGCATGAGTCTTCAATTCGAGGTAAAGGAAGACTCTATCCTACTCTTTTATGTGTAATTTGCTGTATTTTTATAGAATGTTGTGATGTTGCTGAGTTAGAATATAGGAAATTGTTGAGATATGTGATATGAATTATGTACTGGATGTTGTGAATGGATATGGGCACTCGTGCCATATAATTGAATGAATGTTGTGTGAAAATGTGGGCCCGAGGGCCGTGTAATATGAATGGAAATAAGCTAAGGGTCGTGTGTCTTGAATGAATTATGGGCTATGTGCTGTGTGTGCTGTGAAAATGAAATGTGGGCCTAGTATCGTAACTGCTAAATGTGGGCTATGTGCCGTATACTGAAATGTGTGTGACTGGGGCGTGTAACGCCGTTGTAATATGCTGTGGATAGTTCAGCGATACACTGGGGGTGTGGAAGATGAGGACGGTAGAAATACCTTGGGGAAGAGGGAGTGGTAGTGACACCGACTATGGAACAGGTGCACCACGCACCATACACTCTCTTCCTGACTAGATCTCTGACCATTACCTTTGTTGAATGACTCGTGACTGCCTACGTGGTATCCGTGAAGTGGGGTAACCGGCGACCATTCATGGTGTAAATCTGTGCAGTGTCAATGTGAGTATGGCTGGCGTGCATATGGGTTCATGAATTGTGTTTACTGGATGTGATAATGCTGCTTGTGCTTGTATTTGTTTAATGTATTGGAAATGTGCTAGAGGGGAGACTTTATGCTTAATTATATGTTTTGGTAGTGTAGAGTACTCACCCTTACATTCATTTTTCAGGTAATCAATACCATCAGCATCGAACTCAGTGAAAGGAGCAAATAAAACTACTATAGGACTAGAATTTTTAATTTAAAACTAATGTATTTAAATGAGTCTTGTAGTAATAACTTGATAGAAATTGTAACCTCTTTTCTTATTTTAAAATATTTAATAAAAACAAGGGTTGAGAACCTTATTTGAAATGAAATTTATTTTATCCCGAATTTGCGAAATTATGATTTATTAAAATTAAACATAAGGCATTACATATAATAATTTTTTTAACTTGATATGTGTCTTCTTCTTTTTTGTCTAAATTTTTTTAATGCAGTACCTATAAAAAAATTTTAGGATATCACAGAATTTACTTTCAAGTGCATTTCAACAAAGTAAAAGTAATAATGATAAAGTTGAATATCTAAATTTTGTTTAAAATTTTTTATGTTTATTCTTTAAAAAATTTGAATTTATTTTTATAAAAAGAAATAAGAATAAAATATTTTAAGAAAATTAAAGTTTGTTTTAACAAACTAAGAAAATTTAGATTTGACTTTAAAATTGAGAAACAAAATATTACAAATAATCAAACTCATAAATCACTACTTGCTTTAAACATAAAGAAGGAAAATTTCATAATGTTTGACTTGATATAAAAACTCTAAAAATAAAAAGAATTATACCAACAAAAAAGGGAGAAGAACCATTGAGGGGAGGGTATCAAACAAATGCTAAAAATTTTTAAAGGGAACATTTTGAACATATCAAGAAAAAAAAGGAGGTGAAGAGAAGAAGGAAGCAAAATGAAGCAAGAAAAGAGGTACAACTATTTCTAGTAAGTCTCTCATGTATTTTATGATTTTTTTCATGTATATTCAAGCACGTTCGTAGTATAAAAATAAGTTTCATACAATAAAGCTCACTTTTAATCATCCAAACTTTTTAAATTTACCATTAAAATCTTTTTTCTCCACCACTTCCCTTCTTCTCACTCAACACATCATCCACCTCTACTAATTTTTAACCAAGATCAACTTATTTCCTCCCCATTTTTCTTCTTCCTTTCCCTCAACTCATATCTCCAATTATGAAAACTTTTCTCTCTCAACCATGAAAGTTTCTCCTTATTAACCCATCACCCTAACCATGTCCTCCTTCAAACTTGTCTTCATTCCTTTCATGACCTCTCTTTAAAAAAAAAAACTCATTCATTAACCTAAAAATTTAACCCCTCAAATCTAAAGTTTTTAAAATTTGGACCTTTTTGCCTTTTTTAATAAAAGTTTAATTTTTAATCCAAAAATTTTATTTTCAACCTCTTTTTGTAGCAAGCAGTCTGAATTATACCAAATATTGATAATTTTTATTTATTTGAATTATTTTTTATTTATAAAATTTATTTCAATCTAACATTGACAATAAATTCTCTCTATAATTTTTTATGTTAGATCCTTGTTTATGTCTTAATTATTATGTTAGTTATTTGTCCTTTAAAATTATTATCTTTTATTTTATTTATTATATATTTATAAAATATTGATGTAATTTAATTTTATATTTATGAATTATCTTTATTTATTTCATGAATAATAAATTATTTTTTTATAAATGACTAAATAATAATATAATTAAATCAATTTATAATATTAAAATATAACTTCTCTGTCATTATACATTATAAATTGATAAAGCTTAAGTGTACTTATGTTACCTAAGATTTATACAATATTAATTTATCATATCTTGTCTTTAATTAATTAGATAATTATCTTAATAAATAATCAACATGTGTTCCCTCTCTAATTACTATCTTATTAACCAATCTACTAATTTAACTCAAAATTATTTTATCAACGCAAAAATTTATAATACTAGTGTAGCGACTTTACCTTTATATGTTATAAATTGTTAAAACCTATGTGTATCAACATTACCTTAGGTTTTATACACCATCAATATATTAAAAAAATTAAATCTAACTTCTAAAATTAATTAATTACATAATTATTTTTGTTTAATTAAAATTTATTTTCTAAAATATTCTTCTATTTAAATTATTAAGTAATATAAATTATTAAGACTCAATCATATTCATCTCTCATTAATCATATACACATCACTAATTTAAATATACTTCCTATAATTTTTATTTCCATAATTAATTAGAAATATATCATCTCAAATATTTCTTTATTCTCTATTATAAAAAAAATTCATTTATCTACTTAAATTAAAATATTTCTATTATATTAATGCAGCGATTTGTAATATTATTGTATAATGTTTTTATTTTTATACGCTTTAAATTATTAAGACTTTTCTGTACCAATGTTACCTTGTGTCTCATGCAATATAAATTTATCAAATGATATTTTAATATTTTTATTAAATAATTATCTTTATTAATTAATTTAAATATATTTATTTCTTTCACTAAATGAAATTAATTTTATATTTTAAATTATTTTAAGTCATATTTCTAACTTTTATAAATAAAATAATTAAATACTTAATTACTTAATTTTATTTCTTTATTTTACTCTACAATTTTTTATGTCTAATTTATATTATTTTCAGTTGTTTAGTGAATTATAAGAAATTTATATATAGCTTACATTATTATAAATTATTTTTTAATATAAATCTTTAAATTTAAATATTTTATTTACAAATTTTTTTTAATAATTACAATATATTTTTGTGATCTCTCTGCGTAAGATGCATATATAATCGTGTTATCTTATAATATAAACATTATAATCTTATAAAAATAATTTTAACCACAAAATAAACTTAATTTTACTAAACTTAATTTTAATCAATTAATTTCATAATTTTTATGATAGAACTAGGTGAGTTTGAGTTTACATTGTACCTGAAGATAAGTAGGAGCAGAAACATACTCATCAAATAAAAATAATTTTTAAAATAATTTTTTTTCTATAATACTAATTAATATTTCAATAAATAATTTTTTTTTAAAAAATAAAAATAACAATACTTATTATTTAAAGGTTAAATAAATATTTTTTAAAAATTAAAATAAATTTATATAAATAATTTAAAGACATTTTTCATAAACGACTCTCAAAATTATTTTTAATTTTAAAGATCGTAACTTTATAAATGTTTTTTTTTAACATATGTCGGTGACGATTTCTTTAATTCTTTAAAAAGTATTTTTATTAATAAAAATGTTTTCCTTAAAAGTTTTGCTATCCCTAGTGCGACCTACATTTACGACACCTATGAACATTTTAATTATTACCATTTATATGTGATTTAGACAGAGATGATTCATAGTTACGGTATGAATGCGCTCTCAAAAACCAAGTCTAGCATGACACTAACTTTGTAACTAATGAACATTCTAAAGTTTTTTGACATTAGAGGTATAGTTTAGTAGCTGTGATCTTTATTGCGGGTACTAAGTTTAGGCGCTTAATGGGCCTAGGATGAATAATCCAACCCAACGTACAGTTTGTTCATATGTACAATACAATCTTATTATGAATTTAGGATTTTATAATTCGAACCAGAATAAACATTTCCTAATTAAACTCGAATACCATCACAGTATATTTCTTTTACACGTTTGAAATTTAGAGATAAATTTGAGAAAAAAAAAAACTAGCTTTTTTAATGTGCCCAAGAGTGTGCAATAAAAACTTGTATGACACTTTTTAAAATCTTAAGAATGAATGCATTGATAACAATAAATATTATAATTTTTTATGAAAAATAATTTATTAATTTTTGCTGCATGTCATTGATTACACATAAAATAAAATAAAATAAAATGTTAAAGATAAATACATACACACACGTAATTAACTCTGATGTCTATAATACTAGATTTCATATAGTTGGACAGTGAGAAAATATAGTTTTAGAATAATACAAAATTTAGTTAGATAATTTTCATATTAAGTAGAAGAAATTTTAAATGACATATTTTTAAAGTAAATTTAAAAATTTTTCTGCTATACATATATATATATATATAATAAAATATTGTTAACAATTATTTTTATAAAAAATATTTTAACTTAATTTATAACCATAAAATATAAGATAATAAGAAATTTTTATAAATATAAATATAAGTATTCATAAAAAAATTTATAAGTTATATAAGGTGATAAGTAAAAATTAAATCACAATTTTTATCTTTAAAATTTATAATAAAATTAACAAAAAAAGTAAGTAAAAATAAAATTGGTTGTAGTAAAACAAAGTGATCACTTTTTTTCCTAAAGTACAGGTCACTTACTATGAAAAAAAAGGTAACTATATTAATGTCTCATTTCTCATATAAAATAGTCTTATTTGTAGTATAAAAATTAATTATTTACAATTATTCCTGTACTTAACTCTTTTTTTATTATCCTTTATTATTAATTTTAATTTTAAATTTTTTTCATCCAAGTAGAGCCTAAAACCTAAAAACAGTGACGCAATATCACTTGCAATAGAATATAGGGAGATAAAAACAAATGCTGCCGTAGACTCCAGAATTAAGTCCCCAGACATGACTTAGACTGCGTGGTTATTTTAATTTAGGTTAATTTGAAGAAATTCTTTTTTTTTTCTCAGCCTTTTCTATGAGAAAATTATTAGAATAAAATTAAGATATTCATATGTGCTACATTGTACTATTGAATTAAGGGATTTTATAAATCGAAGGGTTTGAGAACTGCGCAAACTTCACTAGTTCAACAAAGTTGGTGCCTTTCTTCTAACGCACCTCTTCATCAAGGACAAAACTATAGTTGTTATAGTCTAAAATTAACACATTACGTGCGTTTTATGGCGTTATAGCTAGCTAGCCTATGACATTTGCTTTGGAAATTATTCATAGTCTATCAACTTCACCGAATGTTAATGTAATTGTAAAAATTAGGCCTAAACCTGTCATAGAAATCTATGGTCAGCAGAATACATGTTTCAACTATCGGAATGAGTTTCTTGCCCGTGTTTAAATTTGTTATAATTAAGGACATAATGTGGTCCTTATCCCTATAAACATTTTACCGAACCCTGAATTTAAAGCTCATAAAAATCTTATACCCAACTTTGAGTCACTGTCTCAAACCATGAAATGGGTTTCCTTACGCGGTAAGAAATATGGCCATCTCCACTGATTAATTGGAAAGGAAACATATATAAAGTGATGGGATGGCAAAGTAGTGAGTAACACCTCACACCCACTTTCTCCATCAAAAGGTCGATTTCTATTTTTATACATGCTTTTAATACCTAACAACCATTTCACGCTTCATAAAAAGCTTTTACATTAAAGTATTGAGTTGATTGTAGCACGTGATATTGAGCAAAATGCCTGAGCAACTATTACTAGAAAATTCCTATGTTTCCCTTAATAAAGACGTGTCATTAATAATTAACCTGGCTCATGCACTGGTCTCTAGTCATCACATCCACACCATGTGTTATACTTAGTTACCCCTACAGAAGCATGCACAAACCATTGTACTCGTTGCCACCACTTTGGGAAACTCACAAACTCGTGTTACCTTTCGTCTTTGGACCATATATTCTACTCAAATAAGTCAATAGTCGTGAAGACAGCAAATCACACTTCAGAAAAACTAGGCACTTTCGAGTTACGGTCCCCACTCCGCGGCCCAAAATGGGACCGAAAATAAAATATCCCCAAGTTTTAGTTTCATGCAAGAAACTGTAAATGCATGAGAATAATATCATCTTATTCTACAAGTTTTCAAACCAGGTACGATTAATTATTTCTACAGACAGCTACCTAGAATTGCCTTCTTCATAAATCAAGTGCTTTCTTCAATCAAATTGCTTTTATTCTTGACGATGTCATGACTTAATTAGCCATCAATTGTTTGAAATTCATTTATGCAATTGGAAAATTGACAAGAAAAACATGGAGTTAGATAACCTGAATTGCGATATAAGGTTGAGGCCTTAAATAATTGAATCTTAACTGTAATTATTAAGGAAAATTTAATCATCAATTGATGACAAGAATTTTGAATTGAATTGAATTGAATTTGATTCATTTGCCATTAACAAGGAATTTAATCGAGTTAATCTTTTTATTCGGCACATGGTGATTTAGTTTATTTGGTTGGCTTGAAATTAAATTATTATCCAGTTAGGTGTGGTGGAAATTAATGAAGTATTTGAGCTAGTTAAAATGAGATCATGGGTATGAATCGTAAAAGCTTCCTCGGTTTAAGTATTCTTATTCTGGTTGGCATCTTAATCCATCATCATGATTATATATTGCTAACTTTGATCAAAATCCTTAAACTATGAATTATGTTCTGCTGGGTGATTTCTGGTTTCTTGTGGATGGCACATGAACCGTTTTTGGCTCTATTTGCTTGTACAAGTTTTGACTTTTTGTTCTTGTATCTCTTTTGTATGATTATATTACCCTTGCATAGTTGTAGTCATCAATATTAGTTTACTTATTAAAAAAATAATTAAATGAAATTACACCTTTAACGTTGTTACTTATTGAAATTTCTTCTATTCTAGAAGTTTGTGCATTCGTATACACTTTAAAATCATATAACTCTCCTACTTTTCACTTACTGTCTTTTATTCATGAAATCCATTCAATTTAAACATTCAGACCAAACCGTCGTGCAATTTTTGAATTGGTAAAATAAAAGAAATTATTGAAATTAAAAAAAAAAATCATACTTTAACATTTCACGGCATAGTTTATCCAATAGGTTAATCTATTGGGTTGTTGGGTTAAAGTGAATTATTTGTCTAAGTTTTATATTAAAAAATTTGAAAAAATTTATTTGTTAAGCAAAATTTTCAATTTTGTCTGTATAAAAATGGTACGTGAGAGGATTTATATTTATATTTAGTTAAAAACTACAAAATAATATAATTATATTGAGAGTTTGCAACCATAAAAAAGAGATACAAAATCATGTTAAAGTGGTATGATTTTCTTCTTTATTTGTTTACTCATTTTTATGTACTTAATTCTCTATCAAGAATCTAAATAGTTTATCTTTCTCTCAAATAGTGCTATCAAAGCTTAGATTTGTTCAAGTGATAATATTAAAGTAGGGTTTTAGTCAAGGATGAGGACAAATAAGAGAAAAGCAATTAAAGAAAATTTATTTTTTTACAAATTAAAAAAAATCATATTAATAGAAAAACAAGGAAGACTGAAAAAAAATGTGAAACTTTAAAAAAAAGGAAAGATATGTTGAAATAATGTGAGTTATTCATATAAGTCTTGCAAAAAAAATTTAAAAAAGAAAGAGTTAAAAAAATCATAAATACAAAAATTATTTTGCGTATATTTATCACATTAACATATAGTCCGTTGGGTTGGATGAACCAGAAACTTGGTGATTTTGTTGCGTCAAACAAAAATTTACAATTTTATCTATTCAAAAAATCGTAAAAATAAGTGCTTGTAATATTTTTCATTAAAAAAATTGTGTAAGAAGATTTATAATTTGATTTGATAAAAAAATTATAAAATAATAAAATTATGTTAATAATTTATGTAGGTAAATAAAAAATGTTGAACCACGTTAAAGTTACATATAGTTTTTCTCTTTTATTATATTTATATTATTTTTTATTATATTTTTATATTAAAATTATTTTTTTAAACTTAATGTAATAATACATAAATATATGTGGTACATTGCTTCTATTATTATATATATATATATATATATATTTCAATTATTTTAATTAATGTCTCTTTTATTTATTTTTTTCAACAAATTCACTTAATTTTTAGACTAACTTATAATATAAATAAAAAATTAAATTAAAATTCACATATAAATAAATAAATAATAGAAAACTAATTAAAATTGATTTATAAAATATTAGTTTAAGTTAGTTCAATTTTGATATTATATTCAAATTGAATGAATCACGTTATTCTTTAATTAATTTGAATTTTTTTAAATAAAGATTAAATCAAACTAAAATGCAAACAGTATAAGAATAACTTACTCACCATAAAAGAAATTAAATATTGGAATCAAACATATTCGTTTGCATCCTTGCCATTATTCTTCTATAATTGAATTGAATAAATTGTTGTGCATGAAGAAAATTGTTGATATAAACTTTTTTAAAAATATTTATTATATTTTTATATCTTTAATATAATAAATTATTTTATTTTTTTGGATAAAAATTTACTATATTTGCATACTCACCCGAAAAACAACCTCTACTTACCTGTGTCTATCTTCGATGTATTGGTTGCACCTCCAAAAGCTAATATCCATTGCTTCCACTAAAATTTTAGTCAAATTTTCTGTAGAAATGTTTGTGCAAAGACAGGGAGCAAAGGGTGAAAATAAAATAATGAAGTCCACTGGTGAAGTTTACTTCAAAATGGGAAATCATTATGATAAGGTGACAGCAACAGCATAATAACAAGATGAAGATATATTATTTTTAAATAATCTTATTTTAAAATTGTAATCGCAATTTTCAAGTATAAATATTGAAGTTTGGGGGTATGTTATCCTTTTAACTAGGATAGATTTGTGAACGGTGACAAATTGTTGGCGTCTGAACGTGACAATATGAAGCACACTTATCTTAATTAAAGTCAACAAAAGGCAAAGGAGGAAGAGCAAACTTTCTACGCGGGGTTACCAAACATGCCATGCTATCTCCAAAAAGCAATTAACTTTCTGCTTTTCGTAAAGTGGACAAGGTGCTTGGGTGGGATATACTTAAAGTGACCAATGAAAGCTTCAATATTTAGTGCTTTAACTCCATCACAAAGACATGACTTATATGTAACATCCTGATGTTGACTCAATTCACTAATTGTCACTAATGTGAGCTTCGCAATTCGATTTGGTGGTGGACATTATGAACCATTAATCTTTACTAAATTTTGAGCCACCAACCCAGTTTTTAAAGTATAAAGAATTGTGCTGCCATAGTCAAACCAAAGATAGCAACAAAAATCAACCTTATGTTATGCAGAGTTATAAAATTTTCATTTTAATAATTTTATTTATTTATTCGATCATATTATACATTTTTTCATTCCTTTTCTTCTTTATTTTTTTTAATTGTAACAAAATTTGCACAACTTCTTTTTATAAATAACATTTTCTATTATCAATAGCTACTTATTTATTTAATTAAAGCAGGAAGAAATTGTATAAATTGAAAAATATAACAATTTTAGTAGAAGTATTTAATTTTTTATCAGTTAGTTTCTTAAAACTTTTAGATTATTCAATTAGTATAAACTAATATAATTTATTTATTTATAATAGTTAAAATAATCATGACTAAATTGTTGCTACTAAAAAAAATAATTTAACAATTATTATTTATAAGTATTTTATAATTTTCTTAAATTGTTTTCTTATAAGAATATTGAACGTTGTTAAATTTAGATTAAGTATATAACAAATAGAAAGAAACATGTGTTATGGAGAAACAAGGTAACATTAGTAACGATATGGATGAAACTAGATATCGTAGGTATTTCATAACTAAATTGTTACTTGTGATTTCTTATGTTATTTGGATTCTTCACTTATTTTTTTTTTCTTGGTTTGTATTTTAACTAATATTTATCGTCTACATAGTTAAAGATTCAACCATCTTAATACTTATAAGATAGTCTTTATGAGACGATATATTTAAACTCTTAAATATTTAAAATTTTACTTGTCATTCATTACATGAACAATGCAACACATTATTTATGAAGTGAAATAATGACAACAAAAAGGTTCTTTTAGAATATATGTGAGATTAATTAAATAAATCATTGTAATATTATTAGGTCCGATCAAAAGTTAAAAAGCTATTTAGTTTTAAGAAATATGTTATTGTTTCATTCTATTTCTTGTTTTTAAAAATTTGTATAGAATACTGTAAAGAACTCTTTTTTGTTTTTATTATTTCTTGCACAAATATTAAAACTATGAAATAGAAGAAAAATAAAGTAGTAATTTTATAATTAAAAATAAAAATAAAAAACACTTTTAAAAGTTAAACAAACTTAATTTTTCATATAATATAATATATATATATATATTATAAATTTTTTATCTTTAAAGTGATAATTAAAAGTTAAGGTCAATGAAATTATAATTTAATTATATTTTTTTATCCCAATAAAAATAACATTCTTAAGAATTAGTTCTTAAAAAAATTTATTAGGATTTAGTACATGATATTTTCAAAATGTTTGAAATTAGTTTTTACCATAAATTATTCTATAAGTAATAAACTAGATAATAGAAATTTAGCCATAACTATTATATCATTATCACATTATAATTATTTTTTATATTTTATTATTGAAAATTAATTTTTACAAAAGAGTTCTTAAAACTATTAATATTTTAAAAAAAAAGTTCTTCAACATTTTCTTCTCTTTTTCAATTCTTCTGAGCATCTTCTTCAAGAAACGCAACACAATATTTTTTCTTCTTCGATTTGTAATAAATTAAACTTTATTCTTGCATGAGAAAATTGTAACTTCCCTTATTTTTTGTTTCTTATTACAATACTTAAAATTTATAATAAAAGAAGATTTTTTCTACTTTGGTGATTGAAGCTATGATGGAAGAAAAGGACTCATATGCAAATGTGCATTAAATCTCAGCCCAATTCCTCCCTTCCTCTTGAGTGATTGCTTACTTCACAAAACACCACTTCTTCTATTAACCCTTTAATCTCCAATGCTCTCATAGCCACCCTCAAACACACCCAAGCTCATCAACACTGCGATTATCTCAAGCAACAACAACAACCTCTCCTCACTGTTAAAGTTGAGCTTGAACAACTCATCACATCTATTCTCGATGACCCCACTGTTAGTAAGGTCACAAGGGAAGTAAGCTTTTCCGACCCCACTACTGTCAAACAATCTCTTAATTTTGTCCCTTCAACCTTTAATTGAAATCCCATAAGACTTGGATTCTGCCCTAGTACGGTGGCACTAGCCCACCCTCTTCAACCACAACAAGGAAATGATGCATAATTGGAACAACAAAGAGGGGGAAAGGTGAAGCAAACTGTGAATATATGTATATATATTAAGAATAGCAACGAGTAAAGTACTAGATGAATACCTACAAAATTTATTCATTAAACAAGTACTTGCATATATATTTGTGTGTGAGAGAGAATTTTTATTTATGTTTGAATTTTATTTTATAATTACGTATCAAATTTTTGTATTATTATATTATTTATGTGAAGTTATATAAGCATATTTTTTTAAAAGTATTATTTTTCTTAGATAAGCACGGGTATGGGTATGTAAGTATGGGTATGAGAATTAAAGTTACTACTCACGTAAGTATAAGACTGTGTATATGTATTTTTTTAAAACGCAGGTATAAAAATGTATATTATAATATCCTGCCTATACTCTACTTATTATCATTTCTAGTATTCATAATTTAAATCATTAATTGTCTATTAATGGTTATTCCTCTTTACTTTTTTCTAAACTAAAATTCTCATTTTTTAGAAGTTAAATCCTAAATTAATATAATACATAATGAATTATAAAAATACAAAATATGATGTAACTAAAATATGTTATATATATATATATATATATATATATATATATATATATATATGGGATAAGATCTTTTCACACTAGTGTAAGTTTAAAAACTATTACACTTGATTTGAGTTTTTTATTTAACTTACATCTAACGGGTCCACAATGATAATGCTATATATGCTAGATAAATTAAATAGTGTGAAATTAATATTTTTTGATAAATTATGTCTTCACACAAATTGTTTAAATTTTATTATTCATAATTACTTCACTTACAATTTTTTTATACTTTTTTTTCCATCCAATTTAATTCAGATCTGATCTGGGTCATGCACCTGAATGTGGGGAGTGAGTCTACTACTGAAAATTTTTTGCATAAATAAAAATTCGAATCCAAGACCTTACTTAAATAATACCAAATCTATCTCTTTTAACTTTAAGATTCCTTCTTATGTTTACTCTCCTGGTTAAAGCTTTTACGTATTTTCTCCCCTAATGGCAAGTTTTACCGTCTTTTAATTTTTACAATAATTGATCCCAATCTTTTCTTTATTACATTCATTCTCAATTCAAATTATATATCATAAACATAAATCTAGCATATATTTTAATATGATATCACTTGTGCTACTAAAATTCATTTTTTATCACCTGCAATTTCGATACACACTCACAGGGTACATGTGTTCCACCAAATGATAGAAGTCATACAATTTTTAAACATGTAATAAGACATTTTTCTGCTGTTTCAATTAAGTATAAAATATAATCCAAATGACATGTATAAATAAAAAAAATACTTTTAAATTATTATGGGGTTCAAGAATTTTTCTGTAAAGTCCATTGCAATGATTGAGTATTGACATGAGATTGTAAACATACAAGAGTACTCAAAACAGTGTTTAACAGTAAGAAGGAACAGATAATAGACTATTTGAAAGGAAAAGGATAAAATATTTAAGTGCGGACATAAGTAGAATGGAAAATTTAAAGTTTGTTTGTTTTTCTTTTTAAATATATTTTTAATAAAAATAAAAAATATAAATTTGTTTGTCAAACTAAGTTTTTAAAAATAATTTTTCAGTTGTAGTTTTAAAAGCAAAAAAATAAGCCTCTAAAGTGTTTTAGTTTAAATTTTTTTATTTTCTCATTTTAAAAACAGTTTTAAAAATTAAAGTAAAAAACAAGTTTTATTTTCATTTTCTTCTTAAAAACAGTTATTTAAAATATAATTTTTAAAAAATAAAAAATAAAATATAAATAAACAAGCCCTTAATCTAAATGACAAAGTATTGACGTAGTAGAAACTTATATTAATTGAATGGAAAGAGGTTAAATTATATTAAGATAAGTTATATTAATTTTTAGACAGTTTGATAATTTTTATCGTATATATTTTTTAAAAATTAATTATTGAATTAAAATTTTTAATATATAAATTATAATTATAAAATTTTATATTAATTTAAAACTATTTCATATCTCATTAATATTTATATCATTATATAAACATACACCAACCATTATAGTTTAAAAGAATTATCATACTTCATTATGAAAAATATATCACACACTTTGCATCAAAGTCACCAAATGTACACGAATTATCACTACACACCTTCCTTTCATCAATTCTCATATATCAAACTTCATAGTATAATATCTCGGAGTCAAATCTCAGAGTCAAATCTTATCAAATCTTTAGCTCTAAAAAATACAAACATACTTAAACACTGTACTTAATCCAAAAATCTTAAAGCTACTGAATTGTGGACTTCCGGTGACTCATATATAGCTCAACTTCTCCATTCCTACACAATATGATATTTCATCACTCATACTTGACATCAACAATCTCCCTTAATTAGGTATTAAACTTTATTCATATTTAACTCTAACAAAAATAAACAACTTATATTTCAAATAAAAAAATATTATCTTAAAGAGAAAACTACATATTTTTTTTAATGAAATATTTAATTGTCACAAGTTTGCAGTGAATTTTTTTATTAATATTTCACCTAATATCTCCTTCTTTATACTAACTTCTTTTAGACTATTGTTAAAGATTGATAAGTGCATTCCGAAAACTTTTCTGTCTTTGTTAGATGAGAAATTCTTGCATACACTTGGTATACACAAATTACGAGCACTAGGAAAATTAACATTAAATGATATTTTAAATTTTTTATTACTCAATTATTGTGATTTTAAAGTAATGATATATTATATAATGAATTGTTTAAAAATAGTAATTATTTTACATCATCTACCTTTATATGGAAATAGCATAAATTTTTTTTTACGTACCCACAAGAATATCTCTTGTTAGATTTATATTTTTTCTTCTTATGGACGTAAAGAAGGAATAAAGACACAATTTGAAATAGAACTTTATACCAGGCTTTGAAATAGAGTTCACTTATCCAAGACTGACTAATAAAGAATATGAATCTAAAGCTTTTGACACCAATCTTGACCCAAATTGAAACTGAAAACCCATTTGCACCAAATGAGAATTTGGAAAAATCAACGAGCATTCTTTTTCTTTTTTTTTTAAGCTTGAGCGTTAATTATAAATTCTATTTGAAGCCTCCTTAAGCCACTTGAATATAGTACTGATAGGTAAAGCGAAAGTTAAACATATTGCATGATAAAAAGTTAATCAATAAAATTCATTCAAATAAAATATTTAATTTAAGCTAAAATAGTGTTTTTCAATGGAGTGGACAATTGGACGTGAATCTCATTGTGTTATGTGGTGGATCAATATCTAAATTGTTTCTGATCCTGGCAATAACAATCTTTATGCAGCATTCCTGCTTCTTATTAAGATATTTGGAATTAAATTTTATTTGTTTCTTCTTGTTAGCCTCTACAAAAGATTCAAATGCTTCTTTCTCCCTTGAACTTCATGATAACTTTTCTTACATCACATATTGGCACAAAACTCTCTACCGTGGTTGCATCTAATTAAGCTTAATAACCATATGTTTTTTCTCTTTCAACTCAATTTGACCAACCTACTCAGTTCTAAACATATGTCCGTTGTGTTACTAGCTAGCATTACTCATAATTCAATCAATGTGCTTATATGTTTTATGAATTGAAAACTATTTTTTATATTCTTTAATGAAAAATTGAACATTCTAGCATAAATATAACTTAAAATTAATTTTAATATACATCTCAAATATGTTTAATAATTTAAAGTTAATTTTATTAATTGGTGTTGGAATATTTTATAAAAATTAAAATAATTTTTATCTTGCGAGTTAACTTTTCGGTTGAGGTCTAAATTCAAATTTAATAATTAAAATTAATTATATCGAGTTTTAAAGCAAACAAACTTAGGTAGATATGGATTAGAATCCTTAAGTTGCATTGCATGCGAGGGTATGTAAAGAATTTGAGAAAACATCAGTTGTAGAATTTCTGAGTTATATTTAAACAAAGCCAATTATTTTCTTCCTAGACACCTTTCCAACTCAAACCCACAATCCTAAAGCCCCACCACTACAACATATTTCCAAAACCAATGGGCCAATTACTTTATCTGTTATCCTTTGTAGTTGGCTAGATGAGTCAAGTCAAGTCATGTCCTTAATACTTTGTTTCTTCCATCCATTAGCAGCAGCATTCTGGCGTTGTTTCCTCCTGCCATAGCAAGCATGCTCAAATGCACAAACTCATAAACTATTCTCTTCAAACTTCACTTCATTACCTTCATACACTTGGTTAGTTAGTCAAATATATAAATTCCTTTACAAAATATTATTTAGGAGAGAGAAGAATCATCTAGATTATATGTACTTTAAGAGGTTATTTGGGAAGGGAGTTTTGAAAGGGTAGAAGAGGACAAAATTTATATTTTAAATAAATATATTTAAAATTAAGATTTTTTAAAAATAAAATATATAAATTAATATATTAACAAAAACTTAATATAATAATAATATATTTGTCATCATAAATAATATATAATTTTTTTAATTTAAAATTAAAAAATATGCCCTTCCCTTCTTTCTCCTCCAAAAATTCTTTCTCCTTTCTTCTCCTCTAAAAATTTCCTTCCAAACATACCCTGAAGTACACATGTGAAAAAGAAAAAATAAAAAAGAAAAAAAATATAAATTTTAATGTAATTTGACATTTCTTATATATATTGATGAACTCTTGATATAATTTTATTATTATATAATTTTTTATTAAATAAAATTATAAATTATCTTATCTATAATTTTTTAGTCAACAAAATTTTTAAAAAAATTAATATACAACTATTCAAACTCTCAATTCACAAAAACGTTTACAAGTTATTAATATTATGATGAATAAACATAAAATAAATTTTCTTATTAATAATATTTTTCTACTTCCGCTTATAGTTTTTCAATATAAAACTTGATAAATAATTCACTTTATTCCAACAAATTAATCCTTCTTTCATCCAGAGTCTCACATCTTCTCACTTTATTTACAACTCTCCTCTTAGTATTCTTAACTTTGTTGCAATCCTTCTTTCCTATAAAGTCTATCAACTAACATGAAATTTTTTACATGTAAAAGAAATGTGCTTCTTTTTTATTCTTCCTCATCTTTGCTTAAAACCTCGATCTAACATAATCACGTGGATAAACTATTAACTTTGATATTATTATAGAGAAGAGAGAGAATCCCTCTACATTCCTTATCCTTGAAAAAAAAAAAACTCACATAAAAATGAAAAAAAAAAAAAACACAAACTTTAACATAATTTGCATCACTTAGTTAAATTTAAAAACTCTTAATATAATTTTATTAATTAGTAAAGTTTTTACTAGATAAAATTACAAATTATCTCATCTACTGTTTTTAATAGACAAAAATGTAAACTCTTATAAACATACAATTATCCAAACTCTAAATAAACTCTAAAACCCAACGCAATGTTATGAATAAACATAAAATATTTTTTTTTATCACTTTATTCTTTAAGTTTTTTAACGTAAAACTTGCATAAATAATCCATTTCAACTTAACGTACTCACACCTTTTGGTCTACTGCACATCTTTTCTTGCAAAAAAATTTATATGAGAAATCAGTTGTAGACCACTCACCATCTCCATAATTAGACTTAAATGGATAATTTAATCCAGGGTAGAGGCTAGCAACTAATTAAGCTAACCTGTGTTACGTAGTCAACAAGAAAAGTAATACACAGAGAAGTGTTCGCGGTTTGGTTTAATTTTTACTTAAAAAGTTATCCACACTAAACATAAAAAGAAAATGTTATGCTTATTCAATATGAAAATCAAACCGAGCTGAACTAATATTTTACAATTCAATTTGAATCGATTTTTTGAATTTTTACTTTTAAATTTTATTTATTATCATATGACTTTTAATTAAATTTTAAATATAGACTAAGTAGTAGGCCAAAAATTAAAATAAGTTTGTTAAAAAAATAAATAAAATGACAAAAAATTATAAAATTACAAAACCTTTATAAATTATTGATAGAGAAAAAAAAAAGACACTCAATTAAAAAAATGAGAGTCTAGAGTAAATAGAAGTGATGTACCATATATTTATATAATATTACGATAAAATTGAGTAAAAAAGTAATTTATATATAAAAATATGATAAATAAAATAAATTTATTATAAGTGTAGTTTGATTTGATTCAGTTTTAATTTTTGATAAATTAAATCAAACGATGATATAAAATATAAATTTTTTTATTTTCTATTTAATCAATTTGTGATTTTTTGGATTAATTTAGTGATTGGAAAAGAATGATTTGATTTTGAACACCCTACTTACATAGACATTTGTGAGAAAAAGCTATAATTGTTGGGCTAGACAAATATACATACATGATATTATTCATTCATTTTAGAGCATAGTTGTGTTGGTATCAAATGAGAGAATTCAAATTATAATTGCATACCTGACACTTAAAAGGACTCCATCTATGAAAATGTGAAAACGACTCCCGACAGCACCGTTTGACGAGAAATAATTATTATTGTCATAGCAGATAAGCATAAAGACCTCTAAATGGGCATTTCATCAACAACTCTGCATCATATAAGTCATTCAAAATATACCCAAAAAAAAAAGGTATTTACAATTTTATCAATAATATTGCAAAGGAATTAACTTATTCTTAAAAATTAGTATAGAGAGGATAATTATCTAATTTTTGTAAAAATAATATTTTGACTTAAACTCTAGTTAAAAGTTAACTAAAGTGTTTCAATTTTATAAAGAGTATTATAGTTACATTTCATGCTAAAAATTTGCAAATAAGCTATATTAAGAGTATACAAATTCTAATATCATTTTAGAAATAGATTAGCACACTACCAAAAACAAATAAAATAAGACTATTACCTAAACTTTGTAAGAAATATTCTGCTAATATTTTTAACGAATGTATAAGAAATGATAATAATTAATTATTCAAATATTATAAATTAATTAATCATTTTACAATTAATATATACAATGATTTAACTATTTGTTTTAAATAATTAATTGATACTAATTCATGAATCAATAATTCAATGATTTGAACATATAACAAACTGCCCCAACCACTCCCTATCCCCAAACTATCTTTTTCGCTAAAGAGTGCAAATTAGGGGTTTTTTAAATTGAAAAAAAAAATCATTTTTAAACCATTAAATAGATCTATAAACAATAAAAAAAATTCAACCCAAAAAACTACGCTTATATTACAATTCAATTTTCGATTCTTGTTATTAAAATCAAATTGAATTTGCTTATAATATACTTATGTATCTTTTTCTATTATACTCCCCTGTAAAATTGAATACGTGTTATTTCTATTTACTTTAAATTCACACCTTTTTTATTGACAAATTTATTCGGTTCACCACTTTGATTAATATCTTTTCTCTTCATTTTTTTAATAAAACAATTTTAATTTATAAGCCTTATTGAAAGTCACTTTCTTTTTTTATTTCACTTAAGAGTTAAATTAAAATTTAAATAAAATTAAATAATTGTTTAAAAATTCATAAAAAATAAACAAATTATAAAATATTGAACCAAACTCCACTGCACAAAAATTAGTGTGATTTTGTTTTATTTTAATATTACATTCAAATTAAATTATATGTAATTTTTCTGTTTAAAAATTAAATTAAACCAACCCAAACGTCGACTATTTCCAATACAATTTATATATTGAAAAGCTCATCAGCAAATGTACTCTATTAATATATTATTAAAGATTTTTTAACACAAAAACTTAAATCTAAAACTTGATTCAAAGAATACCTTATAACTTTTTGTTTTCTATCGATAGGTACACAAATGCACCTGTATTTGTATCTAATATTAAAATATCGACAAAATTTAAGTAAAATACTGTCATCTTATTTTTTTAATAAATATGAGCATTGTATTTCTATAATAAAATTTAATATTAAAGGTTAACATTAAGTAGTCAGTTATATTATTAAAATAAAAATTTAATTCTAATTAGAAAGAAACTAATAATATTTACGATGATATATATAGATTTAGTCCTTAAAATAAAGCTAACTACCAGGATAAATTGTAAATTGTTTGCTTTATTAAATAAATTGTCCAACCCTTTTCACAAATTATGGTATAATCCCACCCTACCACTGCTATGATAGAGCTTATCATACATCCATTTGTAAAGAAATTATCTTTCGTAAATGAACATCCATCCAATATTATCGAAGAAATAATTTCTCTTTTGATAAACTTTAACAAGAACTTCATTAAAATAGGTTAAAAATTAATAACTTATACAAGAATATGACCAAGAAACTTACTTAAACGATTGACTTAAATTTCTTTTTACATGCTTTATTGAAAAATTAATTTATCAAAAATAAAAAAAAATTAACATATACAAGTTCCACCATAAGCTATTCAATACAAATAAAAAATTCTAATCAAGAATTCGGGGAAGTAATTAACATAAATATTTTTTTGGACAAACTTCACCGATAAATTTATTGATTAAAACGCAAAAATCTAATCATAACAGTAATAAACTATTTAAATTATATAATACATTTAACAAGAATATTTATTAGAATAAGTTACATATTTTATAAATCATTTTTATGATGTTAATTTATGAAAATATGCTAAAAACAATTATAAACTAGTAAACATTACATACTAATTCAAATTGTTAAAATATAAATAATTATTCAAAATATACATTTTAAAAAAATAAATATATGTATATGCGTACTAAATCTTAATATCCCACACTATAAATTATGTTATTGAAAAAACATGTCATAAATTTAAAGTCTTAAAAAGATATAGGAGAAAGAAAAAGCTGATCACCTCAATATCACAAGTTTCGCATAAAAAAATGCTATGATAAAATATTTTAATTAATCAATCTGAAATTTATTAAAAATGTATTATATAAAAATATTAAAAGTTACATGAAACATCGATGGAAGATGGTGTTAAAGTTGATGATAACAAACTGTCATCTTACTTTTATATTCCTCTGAATTTGGGTGAACTGTCCAAGATTGTAAATATTTAATACTTTAAGTTTATTTAAAACTTTTGTTTAAGATAAAATAATAAATTTAGTTCATATGTATTTTTAATGTTAAATTTATTATAAAATTTTTATTTTGATCAATTATTTTTAAGAAAATATATTAAATATTATAAAAATTAATTTAAATAACTATTGCTGAAAGATTTAGGTTATCGTAAAAAATAATTCTTAACTGTTTTTATTAAAAAAATTAATTTTTTCTTAGGATTGAATAATTCAATAATTTAAGAGAAAAAAAATGAAACTATTGAAGAGAAAAATTGAAATCTAATTCTTAATACAACAAATATAAACAAACGATATAATAGTATTAGGTATTAAAATTACTTAAAAAACTTGAAATTGATTAATCTATAATTAAATTTTTTTTTTATTGTTGAAAGAAAATTAAAAATAGAGAACTCTTTCTGCCACCATTTCACATATAAAATTTTAGTGAGAAAATAATTACTCTAAAATAATTAAGAGTAGGGTCTCTCTAATTAATAATAAGATGAGTTATACCTACTTATTATGACTTAATCTAATAATATTAATAATTATAAAATCATATCTGCTAATAACTATAATGTAATTACCAATAAGTCTAATAACAATAATTAATTATAATATAAGTTAATAATATTGTTCAAAATTTTGGCATCTAATTAATTTAAAATTAAATTAAAGTTATAACAAAATTTGATTAGTCTATACATAAAATACCTAACAAATATTTGTTGCAAATAATTTTAAAAAATAGTTAAAAAGTAAAAATTTTAGTATAAAATTTAATATTTACTCAAATTTTTAAAAATATTTTATTAAATATTATAACTATAATTTAAGTAACTATTGTGAAAAGATTTGTATTATTATAAAGCAAATAATTGTTAACATTTTTATTAAATTTTTTACTTTTTTTCCTAAGATTAAAGAATTGAATAATTAACGAAAAAAAAATTATAATATTCGATGAAGAGAATTTTGAAAGATAACCCAAAAGCTGTCAAGGAAAGCACAAGTAATATGGTTAAAATTCCTTAAACATCAATATTAGATCTATTTTGCTAAAGTAATAGATTTTCTTCTGCTTTATTTCTATCCTAAAACTTTGTTAGGTTTAAGTTATGATTTTATCATTTACTAATGCAAAAAGAATTATTTTATATAAGTTAAAAATGACGTTTTGTATTAGTTGAAGAACTGATATAGATATAAATAACATAATAAGTGAAAATATTTTACATTAATTAATCAATCAATGTAAAAAAAATGTTTTTTTTCTACATAAAATGTATATATTTTATATTGATTCTATTATTAACTGATGTAGAAATCAAACACTTTTCACATTGGTTATAACAGATGAAAAAATTCTATATTCTATATTGATTTTACTTTTAATTCATATGTAGAAATGATGTATAATCTTTTTTTTTTTTGAAATATACTGTTGTTTTTACATTAAATCCTAAACCTTGAAAGATAGATATAATTTTAGACACACTTCTATTTTATATAAAATTTATTTATAATCAAATAATATCCTGTATAAATGAATAATTTAATATAATATAAAAAGAAACCAATACAATGTCTAGAAACACATCAAGATTTCTTAATATCTAAAACAATCTTTGCCAAACGTCTTTGAATGTTATTAAGCTTTTCTTTAAGTATTGATTCAACATATTTAAATATTTACAGGTTTAAATTACAAAAAAATAAAAAAAAACATTAACTTTAAATATTATAATAATATAAGTAATATATGTTTAAAATAATAAATATAAATATCAAAGCCCACAAATTAGTAATGATTGTTGTGATATTAGTGAACATATGTCTCATCACATAATATCTACACTCTCAACTCCTATTTTATTTGTATATGTAATATCTTTAATTTTTCATTCAATACAAATAATAATTTTTAGCAATAATGGAAAATAATGTGTATTTCTTTATATTTATCCCTTAAAGAATTTAAGAAAAAGCAAAACTTACATTTCTTTTATTTAGTTTATGAAAAATTCAAAAATAGTAAAAGAAATAGTTTCAAAATTTTAAATTTATAAATAGAGTGAAAAACTAATATTCACATTCTAATAATTTAGTTACTTCATATCACATACGTATAAGCTTCAAATATAGACAACACTGCCTTTCATCAGAGTAAATTTCTATTTAAAACTGAATGTAAACTACAATTAAACTAGCTAACTACCAAATATTATATATACACTTCAAATTATTAATTACAATAAAATTTATCAAAATATTATAAATTCAGAATAAATAATATGAATATGATTATATATCCTTGACAACTTTAAATGAAAACTTAGTTAGTTTTTCATAACACATAATTTCTTATGAAAGTACAATTTCACCCTACTAGGTCATTCAAATTCATTTAAATCATCAATCAATTTGTCAAAGGTCGAATACTTCCAGACTCAGCTTCAACTGCATATTTTTAATAAAATATATTCCACTTAATTCATTACATTAAACATACAATCATAGTCTCAATTCATATTTCTAAAATAAAATAAAGTACATAATCACACACACCAATAGTCTTTTTAAAATTTCCTATCATATGCAATCAATTATACATCATACAAATCAATATAATATATCTAAGGTCGAACACTTGGACTCAACCCAATTATACAGTTTAAAAGTGCATTGTCAAAGATCACACACTCAGTTTTTATAAAAATCATTTATCCTAAAGTTTAGCCTTTTCCCTAACAAACATACACACACACACACACACACACACACATATATATATATATATATATATATATTGAATAACATTTTTTTAATGAAAATATTCTTAAAAACTTATTCTTAAAAACTTATTCTTAAACCATACTGTAGGTTTTCCATACTCAAAAATCCATTTTTAACCATATGATTTTAAGAAAACTTTATAACTTTGCTATTTAAAATGAGTTAGTTTGAGTTTTCTAAGCCAAGATGGATAAATGAGATTTAAAGTTTAGGATTAACTTACCTGAAAATAGGTCTCTCACAGCTAAAAGGATAAGAGATAGTGTCTCAAAGATTTAGTTCTTCTTGAGATCCAAAGGAAAGCTGCAAGTTTGTGATGGAAGATGTTGTCCAAAAGACCAAGATCTCCCTAAGTATTATAAAGTAAAATGACTTTTGGGAAGGAAGAAAATAAAAGAATAAAAGTGCTATAAAAGATTGAATTCTAAGGAACTTACTTAGGATCAAGAGAGAAGATGTTATAGCTCAGATTCAAAAGAGGTTTAGGATTTAAGGGAGTTTTTTCTGAGGAAAAGAAGTGAGAGAACAAATGAGATGAGAATAGTTTCTTGCTTTGAGATATGTGTTTTTAGAAGGCCAGAGTCATATAAATAATATTTTTGCTTAAGGGAGGGTATTTTCGCTTGAGTGAAAACATGTCCAAGAGCTACCATATTCAGTCACGAATTTTTGCTCAAGTGACAGATTTCTTGCTTGAGCGAGAGTACAAGTGAAAAAATCTGATCATTTTTTGCTTGAGCTAAAATAAATATTCTTTTGTTCTTTTTTTAATATTTTTTCAGAAACTCTTCTATTTTGAAAACAAGAAAATGCAAAAAATAAAAATAAAAATTATGTTGTTAAAGTGTAACTAGAAGAAAAATAACAATAATTGAATATTAGATCATAATAAGTAACTTAAAAAGAAAAATATTCAATATTGATAAAAAAATTTTTAAAAAAAAACTTTAAAGAAAGGTACATGACATGCTTATACACCAAGACATCGCATGCTTCCATACATTTATACACGATGAAGTTAAATCTTAAAGTTAGGTGAACAATTAATATATATGATATGTAAAACAATTCTAAACATATATTAATATACTTACACATCACCAATGACTTTTATTTCTTTCTTGGGCTTATTCCATAACGATACAGGAAGATGACATCGTTATATTTGGGACAAAGTATTAACAATTGTCAACGATTCCTACAAACAAAAATGACCATTAGAGAAAATAAAACCAATTATATGAAAAGTTGATTAGGAAAAAATTACTCATAATGATATGGTGCAAGGTAGCAATCCTTCACACTACCTTCTTTGAATATATGCCTAGATAGCTTCAAGCTTGTTCCCTAAGCTCTTAATCTGAAAAAGGTAAGGAATCCATACAAATGAGTCATGCCCTTTAAAGTGGAATGAAAATGTAGATAACTACCAAATGTGCATATAAAATTATGTATAAGTGCTTTAACATTTAATTGACATATCAACAATAAACAATAAACTTACTTTAATCACACTTGAATAACCAAAATGCAAAGTATCTCTTGATTCATTGTAACCTCCATAATGTCCTTTTGTGTCAAATACGGGATTGATGATGTATTGCCAGTTGTTTTATCTTCCAATTGTACTTGCAAATGTTCTCTTCCTAACTTCATTGCCAATATACATAAGTGTTCAAGTATATCGGGTTATGACTCTTTTAACTTTTCAAGAGTATCCTTTGCAATTTCACCAATATCCTATACAATTTAATATTATTGATACATATTAAATGAAAAATAATAGAAATATAATACATCATTAAAAGAACATGTACCTTATTAATAAGAAATTGAATAAGTTTTCTATGCCATAAACTAAAATGATGGGAGGTTTCCCCTACTGTGTGAACCTCCTCAGTTGGCATAAAGACAAGAACATTAGTATCCTTAGCCTATTCAACCACTACTCTGAGCAAATATCATCTAGTTTCTGATGGTGTATGGTTAGACCCAAGTTCTACACTATATTATACACCAATAACTGTAGAAGATCCTCTACAAACAACTTAAAATGATGATCAACATCGTCCTCATAAACATTTATCAGGATACAATTCCCTTCAATGCTGACATGCTTTTCAGGACGAGAGATTTAAGGAACACAAACTTGGGGATTTGTGTTCTCTTCAAAAAGACCTAATAAGACAAGTTTTTGTCTAATTTTAGTTGTTAGCTCCTATCTAATCTTTTGTCAAATGGCCTCTAATTCTTCATGTGTAACTATTTCTTTATTTTTTTGGTATACTTGACCTAGAATACTACTCCCTCTGTCCCTCAATAAGTGATGTTTTGGAAAGAAAAAAATGTCCCACATTATTTGACATTTTAGCATCTTAATGATGCATTAACTCATGTGAAAACCAATTTTCTTGCCTCTGAATTTGGTTTTTTTTAAATAATATAAAAAAATAAAATAATAAATTTATTTTACAAAAGAATGAAAAATATTTGAAAGAAACAATTTTGCTTCACGAGAATAGAAGTCTGCACTACACAGGCTTATACTCTAATATCAAAAACCAATTCTTAAGCACAAGAAAGAAAACTCAGAACTTTTGGCATTTTAAAAAAAAAATCCTAAACGACTCATATAAATATACAAGTAAGGGATATGAGGAGGGGAGCTTTTTGAGTGGGAAGAGATTAAGAAGCAGCAAAATTTTTCAAAAAATTTGAGAGATACGAGAAAAGGAAAAACTAGTTTTTGGAGAGGGAGCGAAAAAATTTTAGAAGCAGCAGCAATAAATTTTCAAAAATTTTTAGAGGAAGGGGCAAATCTTCTAGAGGAGACAACACATTTATTTGAAGGAAGATCTAAAATAAAGAAAGGAGAAGAAGAGAAAATTTGTGTCTACCATTTTGCTATCTTCTATTAATGGGTCTAAGTACTGCCTTCTCCTCTTAGTATAAGACTTACATCTATTTGTTGCTGCAAGGCTTGATTTTTTTTGCTATATGTGGATGCGAAAAGTGAGATAAAGAGAGATGATCGATGCAGTTGTACAATAGCTTTTGTTTATTTATTTGTTTAAAAATTATAACATAACGTTAGAGAGAGAGAAAGAAAAGCAAATGTGAGGCTTTATGCTCTGTGGCATCTTACCTCAACTGCAATATTCCATACACCCTACACCTATCAAATTATATCAAATTTTGCTTTACATTACCTTTTTTTTTTTACTTTTCTTTTTCTCTAATATAATTATTTAATAACAAATATTAAATAAGAGTTAAAAAATAGAAAGTATTAAACAAAATTGGCCAATTAAACTTAGTACTGTTATTTTACTTATTTTATTATTGTTATTATTATTAAGCATTTTTCACTATTATTCTTTAGTTCAAATTACTATTATTATTTTCTTTCAAAAAAATAAGATTCTTATTTCTCATATTTATTTATTATATCTCAAATGCAATATTTTACTATTTATTTATTTTTATTATTTAAATTTTTTATTATTTATTTTATTTTATTTTATTTTATTTTTTTACCTCATTTATTGTTTTTTTTTCTTTTTTTTCAAAGTAATTATAATTAGCACAATAATAAGGAATGATTATAATTGACTTAATCTTGATATATATTATTTATTTATTTTTCTATTTCATTATTTGCATCTTTATTTATTTATTTATATATTTGGTATTATTATCATTTATTGTATTATATAATTTTGAATATTTGATGATGAAAAAATAATGTTTTTAATTTAATAAGTAAATAATATAACATAATATTTGCATTAATTTATAACATTAACGTGTAGCTTCTCTACCGTTTTATGTTATAAACTGACAAAGTTTATGTATATTTACGTTTCTGAGACTTTAGGCAATATTAATTAATCATATGTCATCTTTAATCAATTATAAAATTATCTTAATAATTAATCAAAATGTATTCCCTATAGTCACTATTTTACTAATAAATTAATTTAAATATAAATTATTTTATTAACACAATAATTTATAATGCTAATACGTAACGACTCTACCTTTTCGCATTATAAATTGTTAGAACTTATGTGTACCAACTTTACCTTAGGTTTTATACAACATAAATTTATCAAACAAACTTTTAATCTTTTTTATTAAATAATTTTTTCAATCAATTCAAATATATTTATTCTTTTCACTAAATAGAATTAATTTATATTTTAAATTTTCTTAAATCATATTTCTAATTTTGATAAATTAAATAACCAATCATCTCTTCATTTTATTATACAAATTTTTTTTGCCTTTGATTGTCTAATAAAGTATAAGAGATTTATGTATAACTTACGTTATCTTAAATTTTCTTTCAACATTAATAATAATAAAAATTCAAATTCAAATACTTTGTTTATCAAATACTTTGTTTACGAATAAAATATTTTTACCAATTTATAATATAGTTATGTAATCTTCCTTCACCTTCTGTATTATTTCTCGTAAGGTACATGTATAACCACGTTATCTTGTATCATAAACATATTATCTTATAAATTAATTTTAATCTCAAAATAAATTTTTTTACTAAACTTACTTTTAATCAACTAACTTCGTAATTTATAGATAGAATTACGTGGTTTTAAGTTTCTTATTGTTCCCATAAATCGTAGGAGCGGGAACCAGACCCGTCAAGTCAAAATAATTTTTAAAAATATTTTCTTAGATATCGAGTTAACATTTCAATAAATAATTTTTCTTCTTCTAAAATAAAAAATTAATGTTTATGGATTAAATAAATATTTTTTCAAAATTAAGATGAATTTGCACAATTAATTTAAGGTAACCGTTTTTTAAACGGACGTTGTAGGGTGCTAATACCTTCCCTACATGTAAATGACTCCTGAACTCATTTTTAGTTTCAAAGATCATGTTATTTTAAAAAGTTCTTTTCAAGGTTTTCTTAAAATAAATTTTGATGATGACTTCTCTGATTTTTTAGAAAATGTTTTTTCTTTCTCTGATATTTTTCTTAAAACATTTTTTTTTTCTGTATCATTGCGATCACCCAGTTGCGACAACTTATTTCTACCCAAAATACCTTTTAAGAAATTTTTTAGAATTCATTAATTGTTGTACAGTAATAACTTTTAATAATAGCAGTTGAAAGTTTCCAATATATAGTACTAGCATGTGCTTGATTAATGAAAAAGTTTTGACATTTTATTTCATTAGTATTCTCCAGTTATTTTATATATTCATGTGTTTCGTCTGTTGGAGAAAATAACATATTCTTTCTCACTTGCTTTGACGAATATTTCTCCATGGAAAAAGGGAAGAAACACATTTTGATGGAAGAAGATATTGGTAAGGATGCTTTGTTCACAATGGTTATAGATGATTCTCTTAAGTACGAGCAAGGTGTTTCCTCTTTTGTGTTGCACCAAACAATGGAGAAGGAGCTAAACTCAGACATGATGAAGATGGTTGAAGGTTCATGTGAGATGGAGGAGAAGGAGAAGTTGAACGCATACATGCTTATCAAAATGGTTGAAGGTTCAAGTGCAGAGAAGAAGGAGGTGAACTCAGATATATTGAATACTGTTGAAGGTTCAAGTGCAACATCACTAGGAAGGAAGTGCTCCTATTCAATCTCAACGAAGTCCCAGAAGATGAACCTAACTATAATGTTGAAAAGGAATTAAACCGATTTGTGCTATCCTGATTGAAATTTTATTTTTTTATTTCAGATTAAGTGAAAAGATTAATGATGGTTTAAGGTGAATTTTTTATTGGCATAAGTGAAAAGGTGCTTTTTGGTTTGTTATTGTTATTGGCATAAGTACATGGGTTGATTTTTTTGGGATTTTGTTTCACTATTTTGGGTAGAGGCCTTTTTATTTGTAGTTGATCAATTCTTCTATAAGTGAGATAATCTAGTTTTTTTTGGAGAGATCTACATAATGCTATTATATTGGAATCAGTTAGCAGGGGATATCTTTTTTGTAATCCATGTTCGCATATGACCTTTTGTTATTGTGTCGTTATTATCTAAATGGTTCTATTTTTTAGTAAATTCATCGAGTTTTACATGTATAGGACAGATTGTGTAAGTCACATAAAGCTTTAAGTAATATTTTTTTATATGTAAAATAAAAATTTCATTTGTAATAATGTTCATAACGTGAGCATATAAAATTAAAAGTCAATTAATCTTCTAAATAATGAATAACATCTTGAACTAAAGCTGTTTTCTTCAAATATGGAATTTTGTATTTGTGGGAACCTCTTGCTTTCATGATTTCTATCATAAATGCTTGCAATGATAAAAATATATGATTTGATTTGACTTTATAGTTGAAAATGCTTCAAATGACTCCTCCATGAGCTTCACAAGTTTATCAATAGTTTTGGGAGATTCTTTATATTGTAAGGACTGAATTGCATTAAAAAAATCCAAGATCTAAGACATTCAAATTGAGAGAGTTTGTTGGTTAATGCATTAAACTAATATCAAATCCATCTTCTAAAGATAATCGATAAAATTCTTCATCATAACAATCAATGTGCATTCTTACATTATCTTGTTGAATAAATATTGGATGACTCATCTCTTCTCTCGGCCATTTTGCCTTGATGGCCAATAGGACTTTTTCAATTATATAAATTCTTATAACTTCTTTTTTAACTAAATTTATCAGTTTAGTCTCTAGTGTACCTGCAATTCTATTAAGACTAGTCCTTTTAATCGGTTCTTGTGTGATGAAAGGAAATATACTAATTTTTCTAGAGAAGAGTTCATTCCCATTTGCATTAAACATTGGACGAGCTATAATAGTAAAAAACATTACCTTTATAATAAAGTTTTTACTTTTACAACTTCATAAGGGATCATCTTCATCTTGTAATAGATAGTAGTTCTCACACCTTTTTTTTTCATATAAAACCATTTCTCGTCGATATGAACCACGTTATACATTCCCAAAAAAATTGGATCATTTGGTATGCTAGAATTATCAAGCATCAGTAAGCAAAATTTCTATCTAGCTCTTTTATTCTCTTTGTTCAAAGAAGGCTTTATAGCATTTGAATGTCTTCGTATGACTCCTGAATTTAAATGCCTACATAGTATGGTCTTGCTTGTGTTCAATGTAGAAGCAAAAGACCTAATAGTTGTCCTTCGGTGTAAAGGGATCTCATGAGTTCGAGCTAAATCAAATCTCTCGTGGCCATAATTTCTTGTCTTTTTGTGGGACACATTAACATGTACACCCTTATTTTCAGCTTATTCCCAAACATGCTAAACATTGCGTATAGAAATTGAAAATTGTGACGCCACCATTTTAGTGATTCCTTTTTTTAATTTCCCATCAATACTTTTCTCTTACAATTGCTCAAATGTTTTTGCTTTGAAGGACCTTTGTGAGTTTGTGGTAAATCCAAACTTGCCATGTCATTGTTAAAATTTCTCTTAATAACATATAAGAAAAAAATTTGAATACATTTATAAATTAAATTTTGAAAAAAAATATAATGATAATAATTAAAATTCATGAAGATACAGATATTCATGATGAATTAGAAAAGTAAATAAATTACAATTACATACTTCATGCTAAAGAAAATTATTAGTATAAAATATTGAATGCAAACATGATTTAAGTAACAAAAGAAATTGAATAAATTAATTAATACCATAATCTAAGTTCTACTTTGACAATAGGTGCAGTTCTATTTCCGTATATGCATCAATTTCAGCATCATTCTCCATAGATGGTTCTCTAGCTAAGTTTAATAATAGATAATTACTTAAAGAATCTATGAAAAAAGTATCTAAAATTTTGTACAGGTCATCATTTACATCAGGTTGATTTAAATCAAATACCATTTGAGCTGGACATGATGATGATTCTATATCTTATGGTTGATTCAAATCAAACGCCAATTGAGTTGGAGATGATGACAAGGGAGAACTTGCAACAATGTTAATGTTGATGTCAGGAATTGAATTTTCTAGTGCATCAATATTATTTTGGTAAATTGGTGCATCAATATTTAAACCTGAATGTGTAAATTTAACATTCAAATCTAAATCAAGTAATGGTAACTTATGCTTTGAACCCATGCTGAAAGGAACAATTGCTCTTTTGATTTTGTGAACATATATGGAGAATAATATATAGTGAGGTTACTTAGTGGTCACCTTTAAATTTTGGCAGAAGCACAAATCCTTAAACAAATTTCAAATTAAAATTTTTGTGTGGCAAATAAATTGTTTGATGAGGATATGTATAGCGCCAGTTAGAAAATAAAAAGGAAGGAGTATATTGAAGCATAAATTACCATAAATTGTAGTAATAGTAGGCAGTTAAAAGAGGAAGTAACTTATAGCTCTCACAAGACAATCTGAAGGGGTAGCAATTATTTGCTTGAATTGCTTGTGTCTTTTCTCTTTTCTCCTATTATTAGTAAGTAAATTGAAATAAATTAATTTAAAATGTAGAGTAGTTAAAAGTCCAACTAACTTGAAAAACATGATCAACTTGAGTTTTTACAAACTTTTGCCATGTGTCTTTATTAATGAATTAATATTTTGACAAAGAGACACATCTTTAAAGCTTTTAAAGACATATTTAGAAGTTAATTGCATCTTAAAGGCTCTTCAATGTTCCCTTACAAAGGATAACCAACTTCATCTTCAGGAAGTCAATGTTAGGAACATTATAAATGAGCTACAGTGAATAATAATAAGTCAAAATGGAAGAGTTTCCTAGGAAAAAAAAAAGATTTCTTTTAATTCAAGCAAAAAATTTCTTGCTCAAGTTAAAATAGGTGACAGAAATGAGTAGCTCTCTGGTAGATTTTTCTCATGCAAAAAATTTCTCGCTCAAGCAAAAATATTAGCAATAGAGTAGCAAATTTTGTTTAATTTTCTAGCTTAAGCAAAAATCATCGAGAAAAAGGGGTATTTAAGTGATTCTAGCATTCTAAAAACATAGATGTCAAAGCAAGTAACCATTATCATCCCTCTATGTTCTCTCACTCCCTCCTCCACCTAGAAGACCTTATTACTCTCCAAACCTCTTTTGAATATGAGCTTGCATATCTTTTTCTCTTGATCTTAAGTAAGTTCTTTAGAGCTCAATCTTTTTAGTTCACTTCTATTTCTCCATTTTTGTCTCTTCTCAAAAGTGCTTCATTTTAAATATATAGAAAGATCTTGGTCTTTGGACGATATCTTACACCAAAACGTTACACCTTCTTTCGGATCTTGAGGAGAACATGGCCTTAGAGACATTGTCTCTCATCTCTTTGATTTTAAAAAAACCTATTTTTAGGTAAGGGGAGTTGATTTAAAACCCTAAGTCTTATTTATATGTTTATCTTGAAAAACTGAAAATACCATGTTTGAAATAATAGATCTATATATTTTCATAAAATTATAATGTCAAATATGGATTCTATGGGTATAAAAACCTATGGTTGAATTCAAGATTCACCTAAAACAAAATTTTATAGTAAGGGTTATGAGCAAAACAATGTTTTAAGAAGTTTTTATGATTTTTGTTATTAATTATCATACAAGTGAACTATTAATTTTGAACAACGTACGTTTAAAAGTGTGAAAATATGAAATACTACAATTTAGGATATGTGATTTTCATTAAGACCGAGAAAGTGTGATATCTGACAATGTATCTATAGTTTAGTTTTATCGTATTTTAAATTGTATGTTGGTTTAAGTCCAAAGATGTTTGACCTTTGGCGCATTGTTTTGATTTGTATGATGACATGTTTTTTGTCTTATATATATATATATATATATATATATAATTAAATGAGAATTTTGGATTTTGTGTAAGATTGACGAAAAGCGTTTGACTATTCTTGAATGGTGAAATGTAATTTTATTATGTATATGTGACTTGGACTAAGTTTTGATGTGTGTGACTTTAGGCATATTTTATTTAACTGAATGATGAGAAAGAGATGGAGGAAAATGTATTATTAGATAAAGTGATGAAATAAATTGGTGTGAATATTTGAGAATTGCTAAGAAAATGTGTCATGAAAAACTTACAAAATATATATGGATAGTTACAGAGATATACTAAGAGTATAAAATATGGAGTCGATTGTGAAAATCTGGACGAAATATAGAATGATGAATGACATTCACTTATGTGTGCCCAATCTGTTGGGAGTGAATGCATCACATGGCCTCACACTTATTTTTTGACTATATTTTTGCTAAAAAGAGCCTTATATTGTATATGTTGTATCTGTCTAGCAACTATCTATATTTATGAAATACTTCAAGGAATCCTAAGACAATAAATGTGAAATTTTGATATCTTTGTTATAACATAGTGATTGTGTGATTATAATATGTATTATAATAGATTGATTGGTGTGATTATAATACAGATATTATAATACATCGCAGGTGTAATTATATTACATGTATTATAATGCATTAATTAATATGATTAGAACGTAAATATTATGACATATTAATTAATGTAAGAATATATTAAATGACATAATCTTAGTGTATGTTTTGAAATATTAATAATGTGATTGATATGATGTTTGATCTGCTATAAATTTATTAATATCATGCGAGCTAGTATTATATTTGATAATACTAATTTTTTTTCATTTATTTAAATTAGCTTTGTCTTAATAGAAATTTGTTTTTCTTTAAAATTCTTTCATAAGTTAACAATATGTTTTTTTTTAGTATTCCAAAAGGCACGTAGAAGATTAACGCATACAATAGATTAAATTTGTTCAAAAAAAATTTTAATCTTCTTTTGAAACGAAGATTGCTCTCATTGGGATTAGATTGTTTTAAAATAATTTTTTAAAAAACAAATTAATCTAGTTAAACTTATGATGAATAAGATTAAGATAGATAAACTAAACTACCTTTTATTTCTTAAAAACATTAATTCTTAACTTACTCCTAACACGTGGAAAGTATATTAGTATCCCAATTAAACATAGAACTCTCAGGAAACAAGACTTTCAATATCATATAGATATAATTTTTAAATTAAAGTTCCTAACAAGTAAAATTACATTGTTGAAAGAGATTTGGAAAGCTATTTTCATTTTTTCTGTGTTATCTTTGAAGAAATTCAAAAAATTTCAAAGAATTTTATTTGAGAAAAGAAAAATGGTTAAAAAATATCCTTTTGTTAAGTTGGATAATACAATGAAACTTAATTATAAGGATGAAATAGTAAAATAAATCTTGTATTATGAATTTGGTTAGACTATTAGAATAGAAAATCATCCTTTAAAATAATGTCTTGAAAAAGCAAGCAGGGCATAAATGCTATTTTAAATTATTTTTTTAATAATTTTGATTAATTAAATGAAAAAATAATTAAAATTTTAAGTTTAACATTCATTTATTATGAGTATTTTTTAAACTTTAACCTATATTTTTAAAGTACGCTCGTTTGTAAGTCTAATGAAAAGCTTAATTTATAATATTTTTTTTAAATAAGTGAAAAATACATCAATAATTTATTATTATTATTATTATTGGCCTATTAGTATCAAAAGATTTTTTTTCAATAGTCGAAGTCTAACATTTTTTTAACAAAATAAGATTTGAAAAAAAAAATCTTAAATGCATTGTTAACATTTAAAAACATGGCTTTTTTTTTCTATTTTTAATTTCTATAAAGATTTACTTAAATATTATGTCATCTTTATTAAATGTAGGAATTAAAAATAATCTTTTACAAAAACCTATAAAATAATAATTTAAATATTATAAAGATATTTAAAAATGAAGGACTCAAAGGATATAATTGGCAACGAAAGCAAGAGATGAGGGTCAAAAATGGAAGTGGGAGGCAATTTTGACTAGGTAGGAAGAAAGAGTTGAGAGAAGATTGAATGACGAAAAGGCCAAAAATGAAAGTGCTGACGGGGATGAAAAAGGGTGGGACAGAACAGCACTATCTTTACAAGCAATGCGGAGGAATCCAACAGCACACAAAGATCTCATAGGCCACAAGAACTTGTGGCTCACAAAATTTTCCCTTTGCTGAAGTGGCAACAATTTTCTTCACCCCCTCGTAAAAACAAACCACTTCACCTATCCCTTCTTATTCTCTCTCTCCCTCTCTCTTTGCTCCATCACTATTCATTATCCGTTTTCATATGAATTATTAACAGAGCAAAAGACCCAAAAGTTACTGAACACTACAAAAACTTCTATATATCTATCTATATGTACTTATGTATATATTTTTTTCCTCTTTACTTTCCCCATTTTTCTAGTAAGAGAACGAGCAAGCAAGAGAGATATTCCTGAACCTGAACCTGATCAGCGGCTACATACCACAGGAATGTCAGAGGTTAAAGACCCAGCGATAAAGCTTTTTGGGAGGACAATTTCTCTGCCACGCACCCCTAGTGATTCTCCTGCACCCGCACCTGTCACATGTCCTTCTTCTTCCTCTTCTCCCCGTGAAGTGAGCTCTGCAACACACCACCAAGCAGAGGTATGCGCCATAAGTTTGTGAATAACCCCTGTTGATTTCCGAATCTAACAGCGACCCATTTTTCAGAACCTCTCAATTGTTAACGGGTTCTGTCAAATCTTGGAAAAGTTTTGTTCTTGGCTTGGTTTCCATTGAATTGAGGCCTTGCTGAATTTTTCTATGGCTATCTTGAGTTTTTTTTTTTATTATTATTGTTAAAAAAAACATAATAAGTGTCTGGAATGATGACAGATGGATATTGATTAATGAATTTATTCAATCCTTTATTAAGTGGTGGCGAGAATTCATTGTGGGGTTCCTTTCAGCGAAATTGGATCGAATCTCCAATTAGGAGTACGAGTATAGGAATATGGCATAGAATATATTATGTGGTTTGGCTTGCTTTTGCTTTGGTTTAAGCAATTCTGTTTGTGAGTCAATGAAATCAGTTTGATGCTCCAAAGTGAGTTTTCTTATTCCAATGATTCATATTTAGAAAATACAGTCCTGAATCGGTTGATTAGCAAGTTCAACGGAAAAATCGGTAGGAAAAGAAAAAAGCTTCTTTTCTATGTTCGTTTCATATTGGATCTCTTGCAGCATCACGGAGATTCTATTGCTATTTCCTTGGCTTGAAGATTTCTTGTTAGATTTCATGCTTTACTAAATCTTTATCAAGTTGCTTTTCACGCCATGGACTTCAATTTGAGCTTAACTATTTTAGATTGACATTTTTGTCCATATTCAAGGCCTTATTCAATGACAATTATCTAAATGACCTGTAACGTGTTGACATCAGGGAGGATTTATTTATAGAATATTTTGGTTTTATTAATTTTCCTACTGTTTTATACTCTTGTTTTCTTTCTCCCCTTGTATTCCAGAGCATTCTGTACTTTTTATTCATGCATATTTGGCATAAAATTCTCCTACTTTGTACTTCTAGAATTGTGATTCGGTTTTGCTTCTTTAGCTTTCCTTAAGAAATCGCAAGGGGACTTTCGTGATGAATTTTTCTATTGAGTATGCTCTGTGGACTATCACATGAACGTTTTCATTCTTTAAAAAGTACTGTAACTTCCTTGACGTGAAAGGATAAATAATTTCTCCCCCGTTTTCCGTGGTGTGAACTAGCCCCCCTACTTTGCGCTTGAAATTTCCAAGATATATTTAATCAGAGAAAAGCAATCAATTTTGACAACAATGGCTGTCTAATCCTTATGTTTGTACTTTGTCATAACATGCTTAGCACAAAATTGTATGTCGTAACATATCAATATTCTATATTGGTAATATATATGCTCTGTATTTAAACGATAGATACCCATATAATTTTATATTTTGTATTATTATTTTCTTTTCTTGTACTGAGATTTTTATTTGTTATGTCTTCCTACGCATTTTCTTGATAATTCTCAATGAAAAAGTGCATGTATTCATTATCTTGAAAACATGGAATACATTTAATAATATCTTAGCTTAGTAATTAGGAGGATTTGTAAGCAGAGGATTTAGAGTTATTCTTTACTTTGCAGCTATAATAAATTAGTAATTCTAACCTTGATCACTGTTCATTGTTTTAGGAACCATCAAGGAAAGAACTCACCTCAGTACAAGATGATGATGCCTCACATCAAACCACAGAGGATTTAAAATCTCCCACAACATCTTCAGGCATATGTGAGAATCCTAAGACACCCTCCACTGACACTGAGACATCGTTATTGAAATCCTCTACAAATGGAGAACAAAGTGAAACTAGTGCTTCTGAAGAAAAAACTCCAAAGAAACCTGACAAGGTAATTCCATGCCCACGATGCAATAGCATGGACACCAAATTCTGTTACTACAACAATTACAATGTCAACCAACCCCGCCATTTCTGCAAGAACTGTCAAAGATATTGGACTGCAGGAGGAACAATGAGAAATGTGCCTGTGGGAGCTGGTCGACGCAAGAACAAAAACACTTCGGCATCACATTACCGGCACATAATGGTTCCAGAGGCACTCCAAGGAGTTAAACTCAATGCACCCAATGGCTTGCATAATTCTGTTTTAGGAAATGGAGCAGCTGTCTTGACTTTTGGTCCAGACTCTCCACTTTGTGATACCATGGCTTCTGTATTGAACATTGCTGAGAGAACACAAAATTGTGTTCCAAATGGGTTTCATGCAACAGAACCAAATACTTTTGTTGCTTCTCATAGTAAGGAAGATGAGGGGGGTGATCACTCTACTGGATCACGTGAATCAGTGGATAAAAGGGTTGAAGGTTTTACTCCTCAATTACCATACTTCCCAAATTCCCCTTGGCCTTATCCTTGGAATTCTACAATGCCGCCTCCTACATTTTGCCCACCAGGCTATCCTTTATCTTTCTATACCACACCTGCATATTGGGGTTGTATGCCACCCCCTTGGAATATATCATGTATCTCACCCCAATCTTCTGTTAACCACTCTATCTCTGCCACTAGCTCTGGCACCAATTCACCTACTTTGGGGAAACACTCAAGGGATGGGAACATAATCACCCTAGCTAACTCACAACAAGAAAAGCTTGACATAGAACATAACACTTCAGAAAACAATGCCATGATCCCCAAGACTCTTAGAATTGATGACCCTAGTGAAGCTGCAAACAGTTCCATTTGGTCAAAGCTAGGGGTCAAGAATGACAAGGCAAATTCTCTCAGTGGAGGAGGTCTATTCAAAGCATTTTCATCCAAGAGAAATGACATGAATCACATGGTTGAAACATCACCAGTTTTGCAAGCAAACCCTGCAGCTTTATCGCGGTCTCTTAGCTTCCATGAACAGACCTAAATGGAAATCACAGTGAGCCACATCAGACTCTCATTGTGCTTAATGAAAATTGAGGTTATTTATACCAGTGCAACCTCATTTTGCTGACAAGTTCTTGTTTTTCCACTAGAAGTTGTTTTCTTGACCAACCTCAATGCAGGATTCCTAGGACTTCAGTGTTGTACTTAAGCTTCCCTAGCTGCCATCTTGAGCCTGTCAGAGTGAACAGGTGTTTTTGCTGCAGATTTAGATCATTGTTGAGTAAATATCTTCATGTACAGATATATCTATATATATATATGTGAGACAAGGAAAACTAGAAGGAGAAATGAGAAAGGAAAGGAGATTCTTAGACTAAAATCCAATGGTTTAGAATAAATTTGCAAAGCTTCACTGGAATCCTGTTGTTACTTTTTTTGGAGATTCTCTACTTTAATAATGTTAGTCCCAAAGGATAATGATATTTATGTATCCTTCTTTCTTTCTTTTTCCCCTTCAATCATGCAAAATAACACTACTTACACGTCCACAAATATCAACTCGTATATGCACTGTACCCACCAATATCTAGTAGTAGTAGGTTTCATGTTTTATTGCACGGTTACAGTCAAATTCTGCCGCTTACCCTTATGTGTGGAGATGGGTACCTTCATGTTATGCAACCCCTATATATATATACAAAAAAATCCAAATTTACACTACATACTAGAAATAAAATAAAAAAAACAATTTTGATTTAACTGTGATGTCTTCAGGAGAGGGGTAAAATTATACGGCTAAAGCTACAAAATATTTCCTAAATGCTTTTGCAGAGAAATGAATTTTTTTAAAAAATACTCTTAGAAATATTTTGATTGAAAGTATTTAGAAAAATTGGTAATTTAAATACAGTATTAAAAGTCATTTATGTTATCTTCATTAAAAAGATTATACTAAAAAATATCCTCACCATTCTGCCTTTAGTGGAGACTGCTGAGGATTATTTTAGTATAATCTTTTTCTTTTTCTGACATGTAATTTTACTGTTGATTATGACTTATTTTAAATGTTTAAAACATTCTCAAATTATTAATTATTTTCAAATGTTCATTTTGTGTTAAAATCTCAAATTTCAAAATTTAAAGCTTCATCACGAATTTTTATTAATTATTTGTTTTAAAATATTTTTTTATTTTTAAAATTGATTCATTTTTATTAAAATTTAAGCTACTTATACTTTTTACTCAAATTAAAAAATATTTTTATGAGATTATAGAAATGAGAAAATATGAATTTCTCTTTCGTTTTTTTTGGATATTTAATACATAAAGAAAAGGAAAGCCAGTAAAATTAATGGATGGCACTTTATGAAGATTATAAAAATGGAAATTTGAAGGGTGTACTTTCTTTTACTCTAATTCAAAGAACCCCAAAGAGAAAGTTAATAAACTTGCATGCCTTTGGCATCTATAGATCAACGTCATTGTCACTCTTGGTAGACACAGCAACGGAAAGTTAGGTCTTTGATGCTGCAATATGCCAACTAATCAGTTAGTGGGATGTACCACTCCCATAACTTCACTTTCCTCCTACTTTTCGGTAAGTTTTTTTAGTAAAATTAAATAATCATGAAATAAACCTAACGGACTAAAAATGCACTAAATTTCGTAGACATTCAAAATAATGTTGAACGGTTGGACCAATCAAGATATTAAGGGACTGTTGAGTTATTGAACGTTTTCTGTCTTTTATTAATTTTAATTTTAATAACAAATTTTCATACTGTTTGTATTTTTTAATTTATACAGAAAATATTGAAAATAATTTAATTTAATTTTTTATTTTTTTGTATTGATTTTTAAAAAATAGAATAAAAATAATATGACATTTTTATAATTAAAATTAAAAATTTTAAAAATTCTTGAAATCAAACAGTTTTTAATGTGTTGGATCACTTATTTTTCTTCCTTCCTAGTTATCATCTTTGGTGGTCCAGAATGAAAAAAAAAAACAAATAAACAACTCTATTTACTGACTTGTTCATTAAAAAACAAAGACTTAAATTTTACAAAATGTTATCTTCTAATAAAGAGGATCCTAACTCAGTCTAAAATAGTCCTGTAATCATTATTAAACTTCTATACTTTTCATTTTGGAAAGAAACCAGATTTTAAGAGACAAAGAAGAAATAACATGACTCTTTCATTTAAACAGAACTAACACTTTGTTTGGTCTAAGAAACGAAATAGAAATAGAGAAACCAGAAAGCAAAGTAAATAATAATAAATCTTAACTGAAAAAATTTAAAAATAGATAAAGAGAACGAACTTAACTTTTCTTATAGAAAATTATATCCATTATAATTTAATAAAATATTAATATAAATAATACACTTTTTTCATTGATTAAAATTTGTTAAAAATTCAGCGTATTTCGTTCTTTTTTATTTTGAAGTTAATTATTTTTTCACGTACCTTTATAATATTTTTGAAAAATTTAATTAATAATTAAAAATATTAAAATTGCGTTTTTAATATTTTTTTAACAAAAACTAATTATTTGTAACAGTTGACGTTGTCATTTTCTATATTTTTTTTATTATGGTATTTTATTTTCTTAGCTTAATTTAGAAAAGGAAATTTTAAGAGCAGGTTTAATTAATTTATAATATATTTTAAAAAACAAAATTATTTTTAAAAGAAAAAAATGTACTCTAAGTACTTTATTTTAGCTCATGGAACTTTTATTTAAAGATTTATTTGTTTAGGTTGTCACAGCTGGTAAGATTGATCAAACTTCAGATAAAGGTTGAAGCATATTGCTCTGTCAAAAACGGAAAACATAGCTTATTCTTTTATAGTAGAGAAATCCTAATATAATTTTTAACATATTTTTTAACTAATTTTAGTTAAAATTTATTTAAAATTATAAAATTATACAGATTTTATTGCTAATTTAATGAGCTTAAGTTATAGCTTTTAATAAATTTTAATTAATAATAAAAAATTGTATATAAATAGTATGTTGCCAACTCTTCTCTTTTATATTTTCTGTGGTGTAAAACAAAAGTCAAAATATTAAAGATTATTTTACTAATCAATTATACTTAAAAGTTAAATAACGGGGTTATTATCTAATTTGAAACAATAAACAATATATAATTACTTGACTCTTGTTTATGAAGAGTTCTAACCCCCGCAATAAAACAAATGAACGAGTTCAAAAAGAACTTTAACTTTCAGAAAGCTGGATTCATTAATAATATAAAATTATTAAATACATTAATCTAAGTTATATTATTCTTATACAATTTAATCATTTTTATCATATAATTTTATTCTAAAATTAATTATTAAATTAAAAACTATTTAATATCATATTTACGTATATCAAAATTAACATAATATATGCTTCTAAAATATAAAAAAATTATTTTATTTTATTTTTATAGCTGTTTAATGTTAATAAATTTAATCTAGATGATCAGGATAATACTCCCTTTATTTTTCTAAAATTAAATAATTAATCATTTAGACTAAAAAAATAATTATATATAAAAAATTTGTGACTTATTTATCAAATGAATAAATATATTCACTTATATGAATAATAAGTATTTTATTAATAAAAAATTTATAATAAATAAGTGAATGATAAATTTAATAATTAAAATATTTATATTAAAAATAAAAATATAAAATTATAATTTAATAAAGTTATTAACAAGTATAACTTATATTATTGATAGTAAAAGTTTAGTTGTGAGGATTGACGCGGTGGTGTGGGTGGAACAATTATGTCCATTAGTTGGTGGCCTTCACTTAATCACTTGTGCAGATAAACTCGAACAATTGTCAGTGTAGTCCAAAACATTTGCCAATAGAATCCAAACTTAGAAAGACAAAAAAAAAGGTACCCAACTTTTTCTTTTTCTCCTTTCCTGTTTTCTTCCTTGCTTTTTCTCCCTTTCCTTTGATGTAAATTCAGCATTGGCCAATTATGTTGGTGGCTGGTTAAAGCAACTTTTACCTTCAAATTGTTTCTAAGAATGGACAAGTGTCAAGTTCTGCTGTTCAGGGAAGAAGCACATAGATATTTCCAAGTTGCTATGATGGGTAGAAGACCATAAATTTTTATGCACATGTTGCTGTTGAGGGACCCATCTCCTGTGATGGCATAACTCAATTGTGGCCTTCTTCTGTCTTTTGCACACTTTTGCCCGTCCTTTCCCAGTTTTCTGTTTGAACTCTAAATCTGTCAGATATCCTGATTTTGGCTTCATCAAATGGTGGTAAAAAGGGAACAAGCCCACCCTATATTTAAATCTTCACGTAAACCCATTTAAATTCATCCATGTGACTATAGTTTTATGCCAACATATAACAAAATAATAAAGAGCTTGTGCCGTTCCAAATTAAAAACGATATTAGTTTTTCTTCATTTTAGAATGTACCTTTCTTAGATAATAATAATAATAATATATTCTAAACACAAATATATTTTGCCAAGGTCTTTACATCAAATGGACTTTTTTAATTTGAACTCGTTAATTACTACTGTTGAATTGCGTATACAAAAATATATAACAAAAGAGCTAATACAAAAAAGAGATATTCCAAGAAAAGATGAATTCTAAGAGTGTTTATGATAAGTCGATCTTTTAATATATATGAAAGGACTTCAGCATAACACAACAAAGTAAAAAAAAAAAAAAGCTTACAAACATTTTTACGATTAAATGCACATTAGGTGTTTGTTTTACAAATCAAATTATGTATGAAATTATAGTTAAAAGTACATTTGAAACATTTTTATTACGATGGTGGGAAGTTCTTTTATAATTGAAATTTATAATTTAAAAGTTCAATTTTTTATGAAACTAAAGTACAACTATATTTTTTTATATTTCTAACTCTAACTTTAATTTTTTTTTTTATCAATTATATTGTTATTAAAATTTTTGTTATTCTTATTATAATCATTACAATCATTATTATCGATCTAAACTTTCATTATTATCATTATTACCGATCTATATTAATATTATTATAACTATTACGACAATCACAGTCATATTTTTAATTATTATTATTATTATTATTATTATTATTAATTGTTATAGTCTCTTACTACTATTATTACTAAAGTTGAAAATGTTAATGTATATAATTGTCAATCACTAAAATAGTTTTTAAGTTAAAAAAAATAGTCATATTGATTTTTATTTCTAAAACAATCAAACGTTTGAATTATTAGAAATATTGACTCGTAGGAAAAGGACTCATGGAGGAGATACAATAGTTGTTGGAGAAGAAACTAATAACATAAGAAAAAAAAAAGGTGGAGAAAAGAAACAAAACTAAGAAAAACTAAAAGAATAAATTTTTTTAGTATTAAGATTTAAAGACTAAATTGTCAATTTTTAAAAATAATTCATTTCACATTAAGTGTGTACATATTCACTATACACTTAATGTGTCACACTAATTTTTTTTTTTTTTGTCCGACTAACAACTAATTGTTTTAAAGACTAACATAACTTCAGAACTATTTTAATAATTCTTTAAAACGATTGAACTAAAACAGTGATTTCCTTAAAAATTGCATAAGTTTATAAATATATCTTTAAAAGTCATTAAGTAAATAACAACAAGCAAGTGTGTGTCTTTCTATGAAAGACTTGTCTTATTTTCATTTTTAATTGTTACCACCAACTCTTTTGCTATCATTATTTGTAAGCACATTTTTTCTATACAGACTGGATGTAAACTTACTCATCAAAAACTCTAATTTGTACAACTAGAATTTAACTTGAAATTATATTTTTGCACATTATAGCTATATATACAACACTTGTTATCTTTGAAGCAATTATACCTTTGATAGAATAAAAATTCAAATTAAGATTCTAAACTATAATTTCGTTTTCATGCACCAAATTGATTAAAACATAATTGTTGAGCTTTAAAATTAATAAAACTCTTTTGTTATGCATTCTACACTTATATGATGTGTGACTATATTAAATTGGTGGGCAAAAAACTTATGAGGATGAAAGCAAAAGTTAAATCTATTTATATAAATTATTCATAAACTCATAGTTGCACAAAGACAAAGGATGAGCAAAGTTCATGGTGGAATGGATGGAGCCCTTGAAGATAGTCCCATTCGCAAGAACAATTTGATCAACTAACAATTTGACCAACTAGCACGGAGCACACAAAAGGTTAAAGGAGGAGAGCGCTCTTTCCCATTTCTCATAGGGATCTCTACAATGATGGGGACAAACAATTTTTTGTTGAAATTTTTCTTAGCAAGCAACTGAGAGGTGAAAACTCTAAAAGTGAAGAATGGAATTTCAGGAAAAACTCAGAGGAAAGGAGAAGTGATGAGCTAAAAGATAATGAAGAAAATGAAATTGATAATGACATAAAGATTATTGAAGGTATTGCTAGTAGGGAAAAAAACAATACATATTATTGAGAAAAAATTGGGAGGCTATGATTGCTCAAGTTTGATTATAGGAGAAAAGGTTAAAAATATGTCGATGGAAGAATGGTCTTATAGTGAAGCTACTAGGCTAGAAGATAGGCTTTATAGCTCTGAACAATCGTTTAACTCTAATTGATTTGAAATTTGACTACTTTCTCGTTGAGCTCACTAATAAGGATGACCTCTCTGTTGCCTTATCTAATAGACCTTGGCTCATTTATGATCTTAAACCTTATAATGAATTGTATTTCCTCTACTCAAGGTAATGTCCTCCAGAACAGTGAACGCTTTAATTTCTTCAGAATTGGTTATGGAATCAAATAGGAAAATCCTATATCTCCCTATCTTTTTGTTATTGCCATAGAGAAACTTGCCCACCTCATCTTTGAAGCAGTCATCAATGGTTTTTGGTGCCCTTTCATTGTGGGTAAAAATAAGCTACAATTATCTTACCTCATGTTTGTTAACGATGTCCTTCTTATTAGTAAGGCTTCAGTGGATCAAATGAAGTGCATTCTTCATATTCTAAATACCTTATTTATTATGTTTGGTCAACTTTTTTCTCCAAAAATATAGATAGGAGAACCAAAAAATGAAATTACTCAACTATGGCTTAAGAGAGACAACTAAACTGGGGAAGTACCTTAGAGTTTCTATAATGCAAAAATTCCCTCCAAAAGGGATTTTCAATTCTTAATTGATAATCTTAATCTTAAACTCTCAAGATGGAAATCATATCAACTCTCCCTTACAGGCAGGATTACTTTGTCAAAAGTCGTATTATCTATTCTTCCTATTTACTACTATATGTTGGCAGTTCCACTTCTTATGGGAGTTATCGGTAGGATTAATAAGATTCAATGAAGATTTATTTGGAGAGATACCACTCACCATTAGAAATGTCACTTGGGGGATGACACACTGTTACTAAGCCTAAGGAGTGTGGGAGTCTTGGGATCCTTAAATGAAAGTAATGAATAAGGCTTGCCAAATGAAACTAGCCTAACAACTTGAATTAGGTATTAATTCTCTTTGGACTGGTCTTGTAGTGTCTAAATATGGTACGAAGTTTCCTTAAACAGGGCATATTGTGTGAAAGCCCTTTGACTCTTTTGTTTGAAAGTTAATAGTCAAGATTTAGGCTAATATGAATAAATTTGATACCTGGACTACGGGGGATAAAACTTATGTTCACTTTTCAAAGCAGACTTGGACCCAACCTTATTGCATTTTGAAGGACTTGGTGTAGAACATGCCCTCTAGTTTGTTTGGATGCACTATTAATGAGTTTGTTTCTGAGTCAGGGGAATGGAATTTTGATCAACTTAGTGATCTCATGAACCTATTACTAATAATAAGGTTGGTTACACATTTATTTCTGATTCTTGCTTCTTTTGCTGATTTTAGTAGAAATAGGTTGGTCTGGTCTGGTGACAAGTTAGGTCTTTTTTTTGTCCATAATGCCTACTATAATGGTGAGACTGACACTTTTATTACTTCCTATCCCTTTATTTTGGATAAATTGATATGTAATGTATAACAATTGCTATTAAGAGTCTTTGACCAGATGAGATTTTTTTTTTTTAACATGAGTACCTAGGATTACTCAACTTGATTTATGGATATCACTATCATTCTTAAGTATTGAGATATTTGTTATTTAATACATACTTTAAGTAACACGTGGTCATGACATGGAACTTGATTCTTCGTCCACATGATAGACAATAGTTCATAAAAATACATGTCATACTCTTATTATTAATAATTACTCATGAGATTCTATTTTCTTCATTTACTCAGAGTTAGAACTTTTAGAAAATCATAATATTAGTAAGTACCACTTAAATAATATAGTCATACAATTTATTGGTATAACTATGCAAGTAGACTCCAATCTTTTTCACCCACTCATGAGCCTATTACTAATAATATGAGATGTAATATGTGAGTTATCATTTCAACTAGAACTTTCTTAGATATAGGGTACACTTAATGTGTAACCACAAACCCACAAAGTTCACATTCATTACCTACATGCATTGAAAAACCAATTTTCTGCCTATTTAATTCCATCCAAATTAAATTAACAGATAACTGATAACATAAACTAGGTCATATAGATAAATTCTATAATTGTTAAAAGTAATCAAGAATTATCTAAAAGTCTTAAAGAAATAATTCACAACCATCAAAGTGCCGAAACAAAGTACATTACACTTAAATTACCAAAATAAAACATAGAGCGCCTAATTCTCCACCATACAATAAGTGGAGTCATTTAGCAATGGACAATAAGAAAAATAACTAAATACCAGTCAGGACTCCTTAGAAGGGTCCTTCTTCATCTTCATGAGGTCCTTCTCAGATTCCAGCTCAACGTGAAGAAAAAGAGGGAGAAAAGTCATCCTTAAAGTATTCAACAACTAAAAGAAAATATCCAACACCACAATACATTGCAAAAAGGAAAGAATGAGTGAGATATATTCCAGGTAAATAATTATTTAGAAAAGAAACAAAACAAAGTAAGTATGAGCATACGTCACATGAAAAAAATAGTAACTTTTACATGTATGGTAGGGATCCGAACCTTCACCAACCGATTTAAATTGACTAACAAGATAAGCCTTAGGAGAAGGTCAGGATAAAGAAGCATCGCATGGAGACTCCCAGCCAGAGTTCTAGGGCCTAGGACACTCAGAGGGCTATTGGTAAGTTACCCAACTCTATTAAATCTCCTAACGTTTAAGTCCTTCCTATATTTCACCAACAACAGTTATAAAATAATCTCATGACTTCCTTCATAGGGAAGTGAGATTTTGGACACTTTTGGAGTTTCACTCCCTTAATTACACACACAGGCAATGGCCAAATTTAAGATTTCACATAATTTCATCAACTATTCAGAACCATATATATAGAGAGAGTTGGTAAGCACTTATACCTGTGCCTCAATGCACTTTCTCTAAGTGTTCGAAGCTCACTAGCTTTGTCTCTTTCCTTGTATTCCAACCATTATCCGGCTATAATTAAACTACTCATTTATTTTCAAAAAGAAAGGAAACAAAGTTTTCACAAAGGTTTACTTTTATTCATTATATTCAATTATTGAACTTAAGGTCAAAACTGAAACCATGGCCAGACTCCTTAAAGTGCATATACTTACATACCAATTTTATCTTAGCGTATTATCACGCATTTTTCCACCCTCATAGGGCTCAAGTTCACAAATGGTGCTCACTCAGTTTGCATATGCTTATATGCATATTCTTAGTGTTTTACACAATCAACACATGCGTCAAACCATATATTTTCAAAGAGCATAACACACAAGATAACTTGTTCAAATACCTTAGGCATACATACTCATGTTAGATATTTCAATAAAGCATTTCATTTAATTGATCTTTGGTTTTCAACAAGCTTTGAGTAAATAGTTCACTTAAAATAATTCATAATTTTCACAAAATAATATTTATTCAAACATCAAGTGTAAAATAATTCTTAACCAAAGATTGAGAGTCGTCAAAATCAAAATATACTCAAATACATTTTAAAACATCGAAAGTCTCAAGTAAAGACAAGACATACCATTGATACATGCTATAGAAAGCATGGCTTCCCACCTCATTGTTAGTTTAAAAATTAGAATCATAATCAAAGTGATGCTAATGTAGTATTTCAGAATGCAAATTCTAATGAGCAGAATCATGAAGGTTCAAAGTCAGAATTACAGTCTCAGTAAATTAGTTTTACTTCTGAGCAGTATCAAGCATTGTTAGCTCTTTTACAATATTCTAAATCTTGTGGCAATATTTCAAATCAAGTCTCCTTATTTCTTCTAACATGACAACAGACATTGGTAATAAATTTCTTTCTTCTTTTAGTTTTTGGATACTTGATAGTGGTGCCATTGATCATGTTTGTTCATCCTTGACTCATTTCACTTTATATCATCAAATTAATCCTATCTATGTCAAATTGTCAAATGGAAATTAATTCACAACCAATTATTATGGAAGTGTTTTTGTCAATCAAAATCATGTCATACATAATGATCTGTATATTCCTTGTTTCACTTTTAATCCTCTTTCAGTAGCAAAGTTAATTAAAAATTTATAATGTGTGCCTACCTTTGGCTTTGATGGCTATCACATTTAGAACAAGAACTCCTTGAAAATGATTGGTTCAATTAAGATGCAAGATAAGCTTTATATACTCAGGGTTCCATGTTATCAAAAACTTCAAATCAAACCCACCAAATTTACACATACCATCAATATTGTCAACTTTAGTGCTAGTGATCTGGAAACTCTTTGGCATTTTTGGTTAAGGCATGTTTCAAACAAATGTATTGATGTTATCAAGAATAAATTTTCTTAAATATAACAAATCATCTATTTGTGATGTTTGTCGTTATGCATAGCAAAAAAGACTTTCCTTTCCTATTAGTACATTTAAATCTCAAAAATGTTTTGATCTAATTAATGTTGATTTATGGGGATCATACTCAATACCATCAATTCATGGTCATAAATATTTATTTACCATAGTTGATGATTACCGAGGTACACATGGATTTTTCCTTTAAAACAAAAATATGAAACTGCTAAGATTTTGGAAAATTTTGTTGTGTTTGTTCAAACACAATTTGAGATAGTAATAAAAATCATAAGAACTAATAATGGGACTGAATTTTTCATGACCAATTTCTTTGCCAACAAAGGGATTGTGCACCAAACTTCATGTGTCAATACTCTATAACAAAACAATATATTTGAAAGGAAACATGATCATTTATTAAATGTAGAAGAGCTCTCATGATACAATCTCATTTATCCAAAATTTAATACCACACTTCTTTTGTCAATACTTCACAACAAAACAGGATATTTGAAAGGAAACATAGTTATTTATTAAATGTAGTAAGAGTGCTCATGATACAATCTCATTACCCAAAATTCATTAGTCATATTCTGTGATACATGTTGTCCACATTATAAACATGCTTTCCACACCTGTTTTAGATCATTTTTCTCTTTATGAAATGCTTTACAAAACTAAAGTATATTTTAATCAATTAAATGTGTTTGGATCTTTATGTTATGCTAGCACTTTATCAACAAATAGAAGAAATTTTGATTTAAGAGCATATAAATGTGTTTTTCTTGGTTTTAAAAGGGAGACAAAAGCATATGTTTTGTTAAATATTCAATCCAGAGAAATTTATATGTCTAGAGATGTGTTTTCTATGAACATATTTTTCATATCAAATGGTTCAAACTAACAGTCCTAAAATTCATGATCAAAGTTCTTTTATTGAAGATCAATCCATTTTGAGTCAATCATCACAAGTCATTCCTATACCCTATGATAATTTTGATAATAACAGTAATAATAATAATGAATCTGACATTGAGGTTCCAAAAGAAGTATGTACACAAATAGATCAAAATATCAATGAAGGCTATGACACAGAATAAAATTCTGAATCTCATAAGCCAATCTGAATGAGTACTAGAACATAAAGATTACCTGAGTATCTAAAGGATTATCATTGTAACCTTAATATTTCCAATATATCTTCAAGAGTTAAATATCCTTTGAATTATGTGAGATATCTACTTTGGAGTTAAATCAAACATGGGAGGCTGTCATTCTACCCAAGGACAAAGCTGCAATAGGTTGCAAATTAGTGTTCAAAATAAAATAAAATATAACGTTGAAGGGATTGTTGAAACGTGTAAGGCAAGGCTAGTGGCAAAGGGATACACCCAAACAGAAGGTATTGACTACCTTGATACTTTCTCTCCAATGGCAAAGATGACAACTATAAGGGTGCTTCTTTCCTTAGCTTCTATCTATAACTGGGAATTGAAATAGTTAGATATAAAAATGCTTTTTTACATGGAGTTGAAAGAAGATGTATACATTGATGCTCCTCTTGGATTGACTTCAATTCAACCAAGACAAGTTTGTAAATTAAAAAAGGCTTTATATGACCTTATTCATTAATTCTTTTGATATACACAATCTATGAATGATCATTCCTTATTCATTAATTCTTTTGAATGATCTTTTACAACATTATTGGTGTATGTGGATGATATAATATTGACAAGAAATGATAAGGAAAAGATTGATCGAATCAAACAAGCCTTAAAGGAGACATTCAAGATCAAGGATCTTAGGGATTTAAGATATTTTCTTAGTCTTGAAATAGTAAGAAGCAAGAAAGAGATACTAGTGAATCAAGGAAAATATGCACTAGAATTACTAACAAATGCAGGTCTTTTAGCATGCAAACTTGCAATCACTCCAATTGATAATGTTGCTAAATTATCTTCTACTGGAAATGAACCTTTCACATATGTTTAAGCATACAGAAGATTGATTGGAAGGCTTATATATCTCACTAATACTCGACCTAACATAACTTTTTCTATTCAGTAACTCTCTCAATTTCTTGCTAAGCCTATAACATTAAAGGAGGTCTAAGTCTTGGTTTATTTTTCTCTTCCAGCAATTCTACTCATCTAAAAGCCTTTTGTGATAGTGATTGGGGCACTTGTAGTGATTCAAGACAATTAGTGACTGGTTTTATTGTGTATCTTGGGAATTTTCTCATATCTTACAAATCAAAGAAGTAAGGAACAATATCAAAGAGTTCTTGTGAAGTTGAATATAAAACAATGGCCACTATTACATGTGAGATTCAGTGGCTAACTTATCTTCTTTAAAATTTCAAAGTTTCTTTTGAGCAACTATCTCTTTTGTACTGTGACAATGACTCAGCAAGATACATTGCAGCAAATCCCATGTTTCACAAGCATACAAAATACATAGAAATAGATTGTCATATTGTCAAGGAAAAATTGAAGAAAGGTCTCATTCACTTGCTTCCCATTTCCACCCCAGAGTAGCTAGTAGACATCTATACCAAAGCCTTAAGTCCTCAAGCTTTCAAGAGTATTTGTTTGTTCAAGTTGGTTCTCATCAATATTTGCTCCATAGCTTGCGAGGGTATCATATGATATGGATACAAGGCTTCTAGAAGGAAGCTAATATCAATTTTGTTATTTTGTCTTTTCTAACAGAATCAAATTGTAATCTTTTTTATTCTTAGCCGATTCTTTTGAACAAGTATCTTGCTTAAATTAGTTCATTATTTTGCAATATTCTTTTTAGTTAGGCCAAAAATAGGTGTCCTGCTTGTATATATATAGCCCCTCTACATTGGTTTCAATCCGAGACAGATAAATATTCATTCCCAAATTATTTCCTTCCTTCTTTTTTTTATCATCTTTTCTAATAATAATTTATTTTTAAGCTTAGATATTTCTAAAATTTCTAAATTGAACCATAAACGCTCTAGTAGAAATGCATTTGCATGAGAAAGAGCGAAAATCCAATTTTAATCATTCATCAGCAAGAGTACGGAAAAATTAACATCTTCAATTTCTTAGTTTCTTACCGTATGCCTTTAGACAGGTACCTATAAAAGAACCTGGAGCATGATATTCAATGAAAAACATAGTTTACCAACATTGCAATTAGATTTATAATACAATAAATTTTTTATGTTTTGATAAACTAGAACAACGCCGTTTTACCACGATATTTACCCTAAATCAGAACCAGTAGATAAATAAAAGGAGAATAAAATTATTCTGAGGGGTAATTTAAACCTCACACAGCACATCTCCAACATAGAGTAGCAAATTCCCATGAGCTCAAACTAGAAGTATAAATGCCCAAATGATAGAGAATAAAAGAAGTTACTTGCGTGACAACGGAAATTAAAACAAGGATATAACGTATTGCTACCTATCCAAAACTGAGAATTATTTTAGGATTTAAAGACTTAAAATTATAACTTCAAAAAAGAAGAGAACAAATGAGGAGAAAAAAATGAAGCCTAATCCGGGTGGTGGGGCAAAGACCACACGGACTTGGAATCAAAGCAAATGGATTTGAATTCTCTCATATTATTAAATAATACCGTACGATCCCTTCAAAATATAAAATAAAACATAATTATTCTTCTTAATTTTTATTTATGGGACCTATAATCAATTTAATGATTATTTAATATAAATCTGTCTTCATAAAATATGAAAATGTTTATATAAATTAAACATGCATTATGCTTTATAATTTAAAAATATATATAAAAATTAGTCTTTCGAACTCATTTTAATGATATAAATATTATTTTATTATATTAAAGAAACAAGTATTTATTATATTAAAAATATAGTTAATATTTTTACCAATAAAAAATGATTATTTTATTTTCCTAAAATAAATTATAAAATATTAATATTAATACAATTGTATTTTTAATATAATAATATTTTATATTATTTATTACATTTATTTATAAAATAAAATAAATATGTCATCTTTCAAATTTGCACCGCCCTTTTAATTGAAATACAGATGATTTAGCAATCAGACATATCATTTGACTGGTTTTGACCGAGTAAACACTATCAAACTAGCGTGCGTGACGTATATGACTAAAAATAGTTATAGATTTGCCTAAACATAAAAATAATATACTTATAAATACAAATATTAAAATTTAATAAACATGATAAAAAATAATAAAAATAATTATATATGAGTGCGCGTAATTATTTTTATTTTTATAATATTTAAAAAATAAATTAAAAATTACAATATATTTAGGGTCTATTTTAAAAATGTCAAAAAATTACAATAAGCTATTTTCGATTGCTAGCTGTCCAACATTCAACAAGAATGAATAATCATTTAAGACTTATTTAAGAGTAATTGTACACACATTTAATGCTTCATACACAATTGTCTTTAGGAATCTTAATTAAAAGGTGCATCTCACTACATGGATTCAAAACTTTTGTTAGATAAGATACGATAGATTACACCATGAGCTTTAACACCATTATATGACATATGCAATCTCTTCCCTTACTCGGCCAAATATTAACTTAAGAGTTAGAATGTCTCGAGAATGTTTGCATCAAAGCAACTTGATTACTAAACCACATTGAGCTTTACATATCAAGTATTTAATTTTAATGGACAAGTACATATTCTCATATTACTAGAAAAGTTTTGTCAAACAACACTGTTAAGATGCTCAAACATACATATTTTTTTTATAAAAAGCGTATCATTATTGATTATAGTTTGTGCAATGTTTTTTTGTTTCTTCATGAGTAATGATTCATTTGTGTAAGCAACCCCAGTTAAATGTTTATTCACCAAGTTTTTATCACATTATAACTTATTATATAAATTTGATTATAAAATTTATCAAAATAAATTAAAAAATTATTTTATTAAAATGTAATAAAATTAATTTTGATAAAAATCATAAATTGTTTGTATAAGTTTTTTAAATAGTCTCTAAATAAGTTATACTCTCCCTCCAATAATAATAATAAAATTTACAATGATTTATTTTTCAAACAGGTGCAACATTACTATATTAGGTGTATTGTTAAACTTTATTGATAAAGTAAATTGTAACATTCTTTTAATTACTTAAAATAAAAAAATTAAACAAAAGGTAATATATTTTAAAAAAATCATAAAATTTTGAATTAAATATAAAAATATTTCTCATTTCTTTTTTCCAAACAAATATCATAATAATTTCTTATAAATAAATTAAAATATAATTTATCAAAATATTATTGCTAAGATTCATAATCAAAATTCAATTCATATTGATTGGTGAAATAATGAATCTATTTTGGTTATAAGACATGAGTTACCCATTTGTCATGTATAATTAATTAGTTGTCTAGTTAGTTTTTCTCCAATTAGTCAATCAAGAAAATATACTCATTATTCAAAAAGCAAGTAAGTAATGTGGGCACTCATATGTATGCTTCTAAATTCACAAGCAAACTAGTATTAAGAGACTAATTCAACTCATTAGCTTTCTAAGGAGAGACATTTATTCAAAAGAACACTTTTGACATTGATAACCAATTGTTATAAATAAATTTTTTAAGACTTCATTAATAATTGAAACTTTATTTAGGCTAGTTTTAGCTTTAAGAATAAGGCCATCAACAAACATAAGGTGTGAGATTTGGTCCCAACTTTTTCAAAAGAGAAAAGACAACCTAAGTATAACGCATATGAAATATTATGTGCCAATTGCTCAATGTAAAGAACAAAATGATAGGAAAAAATAGTCTCCTTGTCAAATGCATTTATAAGAAGATGAGGAAAAGAAGTTACAATTTCAATTGATATAGAGAGATACACTAATGAATAAGTTCCAATAGTTACAAGTTAGAACTAATTATTGTGAGAGTTTTCTTGACTAAAATCTACTTTAGGTGATCAAATGCCTTATCTAGGTCTAATTTAAAAATCATGAACCCTCTTTTCTTTTAAGATGTTTAAAAAGTGATTGACCTTTTGAAGAATGATGATATTTTATAATTACCTTGTCTTGTTGGTACAAAATTGGTTTGATCTTAGGAGATTAAAAAAATAAAACAATTCTTAATTTTATTAGTTATGTTTTTCATTATCATTTTGTATATTTCATTGAAGATAAATATCTGGCAAAATTATTATGCTTTCTTTGAGGCTTCACATTTTGAAATTAGCATAATAAGGATGTAATTGACTTCTTTTATAGTCTTGTGCTGTGTCCAAACTTTAGTCACAAATATACATATACAAGGCATAATGAACCCAATTTTTCTTAAAGAATACAACATAATAGTTGTTTAGACCAAGTAGTTTTAGGCCACCCATAGTAAAAAAGTATGCTTCATTTCATCATCTAATATAAAATAGGTTAAGGTTTTTAATACCCTATACTAGTAATTAAGAAAAATAGTTAATTGTGTTAATAACACTCTAAAGTGAAGGATCAATGGAAAGTAAATTTTTATAGAAAGAAAGAATGATCTTATGCATTTTTTAATGGTTGTATGTCTATCAAATCTTTGAATCTCTCTTTTGAAACTCTACAAAAAGAAGAATGGTTCTAAAACATTTGGTAACTTTATTAAGAAGGTGTGTAAATGATAGATGGAGCATATTGCACAATTATACATCCTAATTCTAATTCATAAATATCTACACTTCAATGAGTTTATGAACTCACTACAAAAAATCATTTCAAAATTAAAAAAAAATTACAATTTTCAAACAATTAGCAATGAAAATGGGCACTAAAAAGCTATTTATTTATACTTTAAATCAATTTTTAATTTGTTAATATTAAAAGCTTAGATAAATTGTTTAATTAGCTAGGTAAATAAAAACTTTTCATAAAATTTTTATTTTTTTATTTTGAAAACTAAAGGCGAAATAGCTAAAATATTTTTTGATTTTCTATTTCACATTTCCAATTTAAAAAGAGAAAAACCACAAGAAAGTATGCTTTTATCATTAACATGAATGTAAATAAATAAAAAAATAACATTGAGATTATCAATAGAAAAATATTTGAATTGTCAAATAAATATACTAAAATAATTTTAAATTTACTCCATCATTGAATTTTTCATCTATTTATTTTTTATTTTTATTATTTCATAGTCTTGTCATAATTTCATGTAGTTCTTTTCTTGATAAGTTGGATTTTGTTAAGTTTTTAGTCTAAAAATAGAAAAAAGAAAAAGTTTCCAAGTGGTGACATGTTAGGTGGTAGAAATTTTTATTGTCACTATCCACCTTCTAGAATTATAGACAATGCGTTTTATTGACTAGATCATGTAAAAATTTTTGCTTTAATATTATTCAAATGTATGTTAATCTTACTATACGTTAAATAGAGCAAAATTGCATAACAAAAGAATGGAACAAAATTACTCTTTTACGAGTTATATTTTTACTACTACTACACTTTGAATTAAAGCATGTATTTTACTTGGGTTGACATAAAGATCATTCTAAAAAAAATTACAAGAAATTAAAAATCATGATGAAGTAAAAGTAAAAAAAAAAAAAAGAAAAACTAGAGAAAATGGTTGAATCAAGTGTTCACAATTCTTATTTTATAAAATTAATGTTAAAAAATACTTTTGATAGTTTTAATCAAAGATAAAATAAACTTCAACAAATTTTTTTTTTTTAACTTTTAAATATAATAATATGAAAAAGAATAAGAGCACTCAACATTTATACCAATTCATTCAAAACTATCTCCAATCCTTGATTCTTCATCAAGATTTTTTTTATAGGAAACGTGATTTGTAAGAAGAAAAATGCTTGAACAAAATATAAAAATATACTAATTACAATAGGAAATAAAGAGATAATTTACAAGAAGAGTAACATGGCTTATATATCCAACTAATTTTCTATTTGACATATAGGTATTAATATATCCAACTTGGAACGATAGATACAAATGAAAGATAAAAAAATACAATGAAACATTGCTAAGAATATTATCAAGCTAACAAATCAAAAATAATTGCTTAACCACCATAAAAGGAAGAAGCTACAAATGCTTAACAAAAGCTTCACTAATTACTTGACCTTCTAGCCAAAGCAAACATCATCAACAACAAATAATGCTTAACCATTCAAGCAGAAGATATCATAATTTTTTAACTACTTAGCAGAAGTAAGAAAACATAAGTAAGAAAGAAATAACTAAAGAATCAAATTACCAAACACTTGGTATGTATAAACAACCAAAGATAAACAGAGCGCAAATATGACCATTAATCAAGTTTATTGAGACTTCATCATCTATAGCAAGAACAGAGATAACAATCACAAAAACTCATCTTTCCTTTATCGGAGCAAGTACTAACAAGGGCCTCATTGCTCCTTGACGATAACATGCACTTATAACTTTTCAATAGTGCAGGATCCATGCAGGTAGATAGAACAATCATGCAAAGAAGTAACCATTGGCCATTGATCCTTCATTGGAATTTCTATAATCTTGAAAATGTTGATGAGTTGTTGAAACTTAGAATCCCTTCCAAATAGAGCATGCCTCCTCACCATTTCAGTGAAGATGCAACCAGTGGGCCACATGTCAATGTTGATGGAGTAGTGAATGGATCTAAGGAGAACCTTAAGGGCTCTATACTAGACTATAAATGATCTTGTAAATGTATCTCTTGAGAGGAATAGTGAAGAACTTTGTAGTTGTAGTAGTGAGCAACGTCCTTGCAGAGCTTAAAAACGAAGCTTTGAACGAGAGAGGAAGGAAAAAGACAAGGATTGGTACCTTTACAATGTGAATCAATGAATTTCTTGAGATTAGTGTGAAGGTATTCGAAGATGAGAATAAGGATTGGAGGATGCAACTTTTGATTTGGAATTTTTGGCTTTGTAACAAGAACTAATGAAGGAGTGCAGTGTGAGAAAAGAATAAGTGATCTTGAAGTTCAAAGTCAATGCATCGTAAAACATGAGGTCAAACGACCCCTATGCACAATTGATAAAATCTTCATCTCATGGAAGGTGTTATGGCTCTGATACTGTAACATCCCTCTTTCATATTGAAATTAATATATATTTAACACTAATATTATTAAAACATAACTACAAAATTTGTAGGTTTTGTATAAATGATACAGTATGGGAACACAAATTAGAAAGCTTGAGAAATTTACAATATTTCTTCAGAAATATACAAATATATTCTTAACACAAGATTTCTCTTTTAAAATGAATGAAAATACATTAAAGATTTATACATCTATTTCATAAAACTTTATTATATTTGAGTAGTTCCTTTCTTACAACTCCTTGATGAGTATGACCTTAGAACGGATCATTTGTCTCCATTTCTTCTCTTTCATTACCTGAAAATAATCAGTAAGGGTGAGTATTTCTTGCCCACTAAATCTCTTTTAGTATATCTTAACTAATAATAATAATTAGAGTCCTAGCCTAATACTTTATTCTATTTCATTCTCATTCAAATACATGTATGTTATAATAATTCATACAATCATTCATCAAGCACATATAACATTTCACTCATTATACATACATTTCTATGCTCACCTGTATGTTATTATACATGTATCATATTATTTCAATTCATGTGTCACGATACATCTGTCCTAGTAACAACCGTCGATGTACTACAACACACGTACCATAACAACATGAACTGATCTGCTATGATACATATATCATATCATACATATTTTTTACCACCTCTCATCTATATCACTTTTCATCATAATAATTGCCCTTGAGATCCCTTGAGGACTTCTAGCATAGATAGCTGCTGGTTGGCCGCAACATCACGGATACACATGTACCGCCCCAGCCTCTTTTAGCAAAGGTATAGTCAGGAGTTTCGTCAGGAGATGAGGATGTGGCCTGTGAATGTTTATTTTTAATAATTTATTGTGCACCATTTTCATTGCTAACATTCACCATCCTTATTTTCCTAAGATTTCTCAAATGTTCTCCTTAACTCTATACTCCAAGTGTATCATTGTACTATCTATACTCATTCTGTTTCTCATTCTCAACATTTCTCATTTCACATTCTTTACATCAATCAGCATGTCATGATTCATAAGTCACAATTTATATAAATTCATGGATTACAATATATATGATAACACATCCTTTCAATGTGTTACAATTTATATCATAATCACTCCGTTTCAAGTTGCATGGACTCATGCAATATAATCACACCTCATATTCTTTCTAAATCATATTCTCATTTCTCATTCATACATCACATGCTTTCACTTTTATTCAACACTCATTCATTTCCATAATTCTACCAGTTCAACATGTAAAGTTGTCATACAAAGTCATATTACGCAACCAATACAATACATCAAACTTATCAAAGAAGAACGTATGTTTGAGCTCAAATCTGAAGAAGATCCAGAGTTATTGGAGGTTTTCTCTAAGAAAAGAGAGAGAGAGAGAACGAAGAGGATGGAGAGGGATATGTGATTTGGTTGAAAATGAAGATTTTACGGGCAAGAGTTCCTTAAATATCTCTCAAACTCGCGACTTTCTCACTACAGCGAAAGGTTCTCGCTACAGCAAAAAAATTAGAAGTTTTCTTCCTTTACTGTCTGTCATTCTAGTTACAGCAAGAGCTCCTCGCTACAGCGAGAGATTCTAGCTATAGCGAGAGGGCTCCAGAATGTTCCATTTTCACCGTTTCATTCTCGCTATAGCGAGATATCTCATAGTTCATATCAATTAAACACTTCTAATTTTAAATAACATGTACAAATAACTAACATTAATTGCAAAAATAATAAATTACAAAATGAGGATGTTACAGATACCATGATAGAAAACATGGTTTGCAAGAAGACAAGAAATAAAAAATTGAACATAATATAAAAAATATATATTGATTACAAAAGGAAACAAACAGTGATTTACAAGAAGAATAACATGACTTATATAGCCAACTAATTTTCTATTTGACATAACTACAAACTAAATTTTATACTTTTCAAAATTTTCACTATATGATTTTAGGGTTTACGGTTTATAGATGCAATGTTTTATACTTGAACTATGTTTGCACAAACTGTTATATGCTCAGAAGCCAAAGTAGCTTCATTAGACAAAAATGAGAATTTTATTAATTAATATTTAATTCTCACCAACTAAATATGCATATTGACAAATATAATTCTCACTAGTGGTTATTGTCCAAACATCAAAAGTTAGACACACTTTGTTAGGAATCTTAGACATGATTTTCACAATTTTACTCTTCTCTTTGATATATATTATATGAATATCCAAGAAAACTGTAAAAAAAAAAAAAAAAGTTACTATCTTGGAGATCTAATACTACACTGCTATTCAAAACTTTAAGGAATTCATATGGGCAATTCTTCACTATTTTGTTCATTCACAACAAAATATTTTATTTCTACGATAGTAAAAGAAACATGTTTTTTAGATAGAGATAATATTTCACCAATCGAGGTATTTACAGTGCATTAAGATTCAAATAGTTGACACAATCTCTAATTTTCTCATATACAACAAACTTAAAAGAAAAATCATATAGAATAATGACTTGGACAGACAATTTTTTATGGATCTTTTGATTAATTTTTCTCATACTAGGATTTTCATCTTACACATTTACATTTTAAGTTCACAATAATTTTACAATTAAGAATATGATGACTTATATGTGAAATTTTATAATTATTTATGATTTTAGAATTTTTACCATGTTTATACTTGTTGTCCAAACCTTTTTCATTACCATAATTATTGTTTTTACCAATTTTTGTAAAAAAATTTCCAAACATTTGACACTTTTCTTTTAGTTATTTGAATTCTTCTAAACCTTAGAAGAGTTTTAAAAACAATATCATTCTTCACATTTACAAGTTTAACTGTAGATTCTATAATAAAATTTTCTAATTTTTATGTATTAAAAAAAGTTCAAAAATAAACAGTAAAGAAATTGTATTTATATACTTGAAAAGTTTATAAACACTAATTACTCAATATCAAGTGAAATATATAATCTTTCATTTTCAATGCAATATATAAAACTTTTTTATATATACCAAAACATTAAATTAAACATATATTTACCTGCAAAGTTGTTAAACCTGTTGTAGCTTTTTTTTTTTTTTTTCCCTTAAATTTGAGAGAAATCAACTAATTACCTGTTTGCCAAAATATGAAGTCCAAGAAGACAAGGAAGAACTGAAAAAGTGCATCCAAAAATTCTCAACTAAAATTGCTGCACGTGCACAATGCATTTGTTATAAATCACTTTTTACTTCTTCTTTTTTACACTTTTTTCTTTTCAATTCTGGGTACATGCATCTTCTTTGCTTTATGTACATGCTTTTAATTTTTTTTGGCCATTGCCTATGTGCTAGCAATGGATTTTCTTTGGTCCATGTAGTGCTTTTCAATTTTGGCTACACGCACTTTCTTGGTTACACTTTACAGGAGAAGGCCTGCGCCTTCTTCAAATTTTCCTATTCCCATAAGTCCTAACGATAATCCTTATTAAAAATTTTACAAAAAAATAAGACTACAGTAAAAGGCGCAACCAATAACAATTTTCAATTTTCATACTAATTTATGGGTAATAGCAATACAGGAAATTGATTATAGTTGAAGACCACTTTATTGCAAGTAGCTTGGACTAAACATTTACTTATCTATTTCATCACCACACAATTGAAATTCCACACCAAATGTGCTAAATTTTCAGTTCTTGTTTGATTTATTTAGACCATAGGATATAAATATGCACTTGGAATTTGTGGCAGAGAGAGTTGATGGCGAGGATATTAATGCTATGTTCAATGGACACTTCCAGTGTAAAAAAACGCAGACAACAGGCAAAGTTTTGAAAGAGAGAAAAGACTTGACTCAAAAGACAATACCTAAACTAGCTAGAAGTGCATATAATATAGAGGTGTTGATGAGGCCGAAATTAATTTGAGCGATAAATCCCAAGTTGTGGATGGAAACCCAAAATCCAACTATCAGTGTCAAGCTAGTTCTCTCTCTTTCGCACTATGCAACTTCCTTAGCTTGAATATAGGCCAACGTGCTAATGACTTATTTTTCATGTCAGTAAACAAAGGGGCACACGTTATTAGATGACTCCATGGTGGACCATTTGGGAAACCATGCGTAAGGACTAAGAAAACCATCAGCTATTGAAATCGTAACAATGCAAATTGTCTGGGATCATATATAAGGAAATGTCCTCGTCAATTTGTCTCAAAACAAACTTGGATTATGAATTTGTTTATTTTTCGTCACATAAATTTGCTAGAAATTCCAAATTCAACGCAATTTGACATTAAAAATCAAAACGGAAAATGACAGACATGTTTAATAATAATAATAATAATAATAATAATAATAATAATAATGCTTCTAAAATATTTGGGCCCAAAGTGTCTGTCACGAATTATTGAGCACATGGGCCTTAACGTTCTTCCTAAGTTAGTCATCTGTTGTATAGCGAAGGTCTATGGCCTTGATAAAAGACAGAAACACGTTTGTAGGTCCATTAATACTGTTACCAAACCCAAAGGCTGGAAATATATATACACACATATAAGTTTAATTGAATTTTAATTAATTTTGAACATGAGATTTGAAATCCAATTTATTCTAAATATTTTTTTTTAATTTAACTTTTACAGGATTGAATATGACGTCCGTCCTATATTCTGACGTTGATTTTATGTCCGCGTTGTACGAAGAAAAAGGTTGCTTCGACGTAAAAGAGATTCCTATGATGGCTAATACTTTCACAATGAGGCCTAACAGGCACACAGAAATTCCTATGAAAGGACAACAGTAACTTTAAGCTTTTGAACATCTTCAAGGCAATGGTCCTTCCCATGTCGTGGGACTTTCTGAGACAGTTTCCTTTCATTTCATTCTCTCCTTTCCTAGTCTACGTCCACCCTCACTTTCATAGAAATTTCATATTCCTTAACTTTCGCATTGTGTTATTAAAACAAATAATAATAATAATAATATGTTTTTATCTCGTGTTATCTTTTGAATAGTTTTTATATTATAAATTATTTATTATTTTAAAACGTTAAAAAATGTTTTTCTTTAATAATATCTATCATAACTCTCATCCAACAGTTAATCAACTAACTTATATAATTTCAGCGTTTTTAATAGGCATATTTCAATAAAAATGTTCTATTTTATTATAGTAATCGATAAAACTTGTCAATATTTAATAACATGTAAAATGATAGGGAAAGAGTATACTTCAACATATTTATCATGAAAACAAACATTTCAACTCTCAATTTCCAATGGAAGAGTAATAGGGGTGTTTAAAATCAATCTAAATTGTTTCAATTTGTCAAATCTTTTGAAAAATTAATGAAAACCAAATAAATTGTTAGATGAAAAAAGAAAAAGAAAAAGAAATGCATCTTCTTTTACGGTTTGGTTAAATTTATAGTTCTAATATACAAAATTGAACCGAATTACAAACATACTAGTTTTATAGTAATTTTATATTCTGTCCTTATATAAATACTAATTTAAAGTACGTCTTATTATAATATATATATATATATATATATATATATATATATATAAAACATAAAAGTATTATGATTTATAATCTGTATTAAGATTAAGTTGTAATTAGATTCATTATTTTTTAATTAGTCTTTTTTATAGTATGTATTTGACATCTTTTTTATTAAACGTTATCTAAAAAATTAAAAGAATTTATGTGTAATGGAGAATCTATACATAGTTTCATTAATAAAATTTTACTTATTTACTAATCAATTTATGTCCCTTAAAAATATGACGAAAAAATTTAAAGTTAATTCAATTCAAACTACAAAATATAAGTTCGAATTAGTTCAAATTTTATATTATTTTTAAACTAATCTAAACTAAATTTTATGTATATAATCAGTGCGAATTTTTTTGTCATAGAAGCGATTCAACTTGAACCACAAATACCACTACAGTGCTCCTTTATTGTGGGAATCTAGCAGCAAATGTTAATATTAACTTTCCCCTTATTTTATACTTTATGCGTTGACGCTTCTAGGTTTTATATTCTAGGTGAAACTTACGTGAAGGGTCACATTTATTCGTATAAATATGAATCCAAGAACCGAAGCATGCACAATAAGTTGAAATATCAATAAGGATTACTATTATCTCTGATTTATCATTAATGGAGCAAAAACCTAGCAACATAAATTTGTCTGGATTATCTTTGTATCTTGGAAATCTCCTTTGCGGTATCAGAATTAAAGGTTTCCTTTCAATTTTAATTTTGTGTTTGCAGTGTTTGTGGAATTGGGCCTCTGAAAATTGGAAGAGTTGGGCCAAGCGTAATAATCCAGAGCAAGCAGCGAAGCAGAGTTCGAGGTGCATTGAAGATGGTGTAAGACTGTGCAAAGAAGAAGTGATTGCGGTGATGGAAAAGCTGGGAATTAGTGTTGAAAGAGGAGGGGATGGAATAGAGGACTTTGGCGAGGGAGAAATCAGTGAGATGTTTGAAAATGAGGCAACTGTAGCAGAGTTGGAAGAAGCTTTTCATGTGTTTGATGAAAACAAAGATGGGTTTATTGATGCCACTGAGTTGCGGAGGGTGTTGTGTTGTTTGGGTTTGGAGAAAGACTTTGTGCAATGTCAGAAAATGATTCATGCGGTTGATCAAAATGGAGATCAATTAATTGACCATGCTGAGTTTGTCCTCTTGATGGAACAGAGTTTTTGTTGAATGAACCCTTTGTTTCTCACATTGCAGGTCAACTGTTCCAAATTTGAATCAGAGAAATGTATTTTTTTTATTAAATAAAGATCTATTATAATTAAATTTAATAAAAATTATATTGCTTTATTAATATAACTATATCATGTTATTTAATAACAGGAAAGGATTCAAATCCAAGTTTTTCTTTCTCTTTTCATTCTTGGTGTGACACGACAACGAATAACTGAACATATTCAAAGAGATTCTACCATTTAGACAGGTTTTAAATTTTATGTCATCGTTGTAAATTAAGAAGAAAAAAAAAAGAGGCTTGAAATATTTCCCTGTATCGAGTTATCAATCGTAATTCTGTAATTTATTCTGTTGTTTAGGTGTAAATCTGTAATTTATTCTAAATTACAACTTATTTTATGTTTTTAATCAATAACCAATTACCTTACCATTATCCATTTGGTAATGCTCGAAGAAACCAATTAAAATTTATATAATAGGAAATAAATAAAGGTTATTGTGTTTAGTTTTTATTTAATTGTTTTCCTTTCTTCTAAAAGTTATGAGAAAGAAATGCTAATGAATACAGCATATTCAACAAATTATAAACGAAAACTAAGGAAATGTGTATTAAATTAATTTAAAACAGCATGATACAAGGAAAAAGATAAGTAGTAACGACGGTTATTTGACCAATCAGTGTATGAATAACCTAGTTGTTACTCTCTTGTAACAGGCATTTCGTAAGAAATATTATTTATGATATTATAAACCTAACAAATACTAGAAAATTTAGCTTTTAGTTGTAAATTAATTTTGAAATTTCTTACTATTCAAACTAAATGTAGCACTTGTAAGTTTAGGTCCAGCTATCATGGGGTCATTCTGCCCCTTCGAGACTGGACAGCATACAACCACTAAAGAGTTAACACCCAGTTTCCACAACCACTTAAGACATTTGAGGGAAGCTACTTACCCTCGGGTGAGGGGAAGGAGCGATAAGAGCAAATGTTGCTAGAGAGCTCTCCCGGAGGGAAAGATGTAATAGCCCCGCAGAGAACTGTAACTAGTTGCTTGTTGCTTGATATATTCTTTTAAGGCTTTACTGGATACTCCCTTAATCAATTGAAAGCAAGTGAGGGAGCCTCGGATGAGGAGCACTGGCTTAGATCACTTTAGGCCTCCCAAAAATTTTTTGTAACACTAGTATGTTTCTAAAAAATTATAAGAAATTAAATTGTATTTAAAATAGTCTAAGTGGCATTTAACTTTTCATTATACTATAAATAACTTTTAACGAGTAATAATTTTTAACTAATAAATAATAATATATTTTTTATTTCATTTTTTAAAAAAATAGAATAGTTAAATAGCAAAAGCATTTGGACATTTTTTTATCTCTTATTTAATTCTTACATTTATCTTTTTTTTCTCTCTTACTATTTTCTACTTCTTTTGTTATTAAATTTTGCTTCAATTTGACATTTAATAGTGTCATTAGTCAATACTTACTTGTTTTTTTGTCATCTCTTATCATTGTGTCATTATATGTTTCTATTTAGAGTGATAGATTTGAGGACGTTAGTCCAAGATAAAATCGTAAAAGTCAAAAATTTAACATTGTCGTTTGTTGATGCATTTTGTTGGCATGTTCTTCAATTAGGAGATTGATTTCAAAATAAGTTTATTTTTTATTTTATTTTATAAATCTCAAAATAATTTGTTTAAGTTCAAAAAAAATATTGAAATTTAAAAATTAAATATAAGCATTCACTAAAGGACATTTTAATTAGATTTTATTGTTTTAACTTAATTTTATTTTATATACTTATATTCAATACTTTATATATTATAATTTTTAATTTTATATAAAAATATAAATATAACAACTAGAAAATATGAATCAGACCATTCTTTTTTTTTTTCTTTTTTTTTTATCCGGTTTAATTCAGATCTGACCCGGGTTACGCACATGGATATAGTGGGTGAGTCTACCACTGGAGATTTTTTACATACACAATGATTAAGGATTCCTGAAGTAATGTCTAAACCCAATGATTCAAGGAAAAACTAAAAGATATCAAAACAAGTAAATACCATTTTTAAATTGTCTCATCAATTCTATTACAAAAAAATCATAAATTCTAAAGTGAAAGAAGCATAGACAAAAAAAAGGGTAGAGACCGCTCAATAAATGAAACATGTAAAGGCTTTATTGTCCTTTAAGTTATTTTAGAATTATCTAATTTGAGTTATGGGGTTGCAAATATGCAAATATGAGGAGTTATTCTTTTTTCAGAAAGAAAATAAGAAAAAAAATACTTAAATTATAGTTTAATTGATTTAATGATTTTATAGATATATTTGACATCATAATTTTATACATAGATAAAATTATGAATTTTCTCGAGCTGTATAAGGGTAAAACTTCTTATACGTTTCTAGGGAAGAGACTCGAATCTGAGATCTTGCTTAAGCAATATTAAGTCGCTTGCCATTCAGACTAACCTCCATTGATTAGACGGGTGCTCTTTGAATAAACATAATAATAATAATAATAACAATAACAACAACAACAACAATAATAATAATAATAATAATAATAATAATAATAATAATAATAATAATATAAGTGAAAACAACAATAGAGAAGTAGTTAATGATGAGGATAATTTTGATTCTCAAACTCATGATAATGAGGAAGAAATTGAAAGACTATATGATTTTACTCCTAAAAATATATATGATCCAAGTTAATGGACGAATATTGATACAAATTTGAGAGACTTATTAGTAAAAAAAGACCCTATTAAATTTATTGGTATAGATTTTCCAAAGAATAAATACTTTAGACACTTTTTTCATCAAGTTACATTGAAAAATTGTCTAATAGAGAGAAACATGAAAGAAGATGATTTATTTTGTAAATTTAAATAGAGTCTTTTGTTTTTGTTGCAAATTATTTAATTTTGTTTCTTGTACTAGTAAACGGGCTAACAAAGGTAGTAGATAATACAATTAGAAAAGGTCTTTTTGGTGTTATTATAAATAAATTAAAAATTGTTAGACTTGATATTAATGACCTTAGGAGACAAGGATACGATAATAGCTCTAATATGAAAGGAAAACATAAAAATATGCAAAAAAGACTTCTAAATATTAATCTTAGATCATTTTATACTTTGTGGTTGTCATAGTTTAAACTTTGTACTTTGTGATATGACTAATTCTTGTCTTAAAACTACATCTTTTTTTGGTGTGTTACAACGTATATATACTTTATTTTCTTTTTCTACGAAAAGGTAAAATTTTTTACAAGATCACATACATAGCTTAACTCTTAAATTGTTGTCACAAACACATTGAGAAAATTGCATTGAAAGTGTAAAACTTGTAAGATTTCAAATTTCACAAATAAGAAATGTTTCATTAAAATTAGCTGAAGTTAGTGATGATCCTAAAATAAAAAGTAAAGTTGATTGTTTTACAAAATACGAGCTTGAAAATTTTGAATTTTGTTAGAAATAACTATTTGGTATGACATTATTTGCAATTAACTCAATTAGTTAAAATTTACAATCTAAAGATATGTCCATTGGCAAGGCTATTGAACAGTTAAAAGGTCTTCTTTCATTTTCTTTTTAAGTTATAGGAAAAATAGATTTAAAAATACATTAACTTTTGCCAAAGAAATTACTTTTGAAATAGATATAAAGTATAAGTTTCATAAAAAAAATGTATAATGGTAGAAAGAAACAATATGATAAAAGTGTTGAGAATGAAATTATAAAATCTCTTTAATAATCATTTAGAATTGATTACTTTTTATACATTATTGATAAAACAATTATGGCACTTCGAAGTAGATTTGGATAATTTAAAATATATGAAAGTATTTTTTTTTTATTTAGCGTTAAAAAATTAAAGTCACTCAATAATATAATTGTGAAAGAAAAATGCCTAAATCTTAAAAAAATCTTTGAAACAATTGACATTTTCAATTATATATAAAAAATAAATTATTTTCCAAATGCATCTATAACTTACAAAACTGTAACACTCTTTTTTTTTATAGCTTAATATTTTGGAAAACAAAATTTTGGTGCAAGATTTCTCATTATAGCAAGAAAGAACATTCTGGACTAGGCCCTCTAAAGCCCTCTCGCTGTAATAAGGGAGTCTCACTGTAGCAAAAAGCATATAAAGATGATCCAACAACATTTTCGCTATAGCGAGGGTAATTCTCTCACTGTATAGCTAGAATTATTGTTTGAATGTATATTATATATATATATATATATATATATATATACATGAATTGCCATATGTTTGTATATTCAAGTATGTGTTGAATGATAGTGGAAATACATGTGTGTGAATGTATGTGGATATTGATATTGGGCTGAGATTGGACATGTTTGACTTGTGGTTGATTAGGATTGATTGAGAAATTGGCTTAGTATGTATTGCAGAGGCATTTTCGCTGTAGCGAGAAGGCCCTGGGGAAGAGCGTGAAATTGTGGCGCTATCGCTGCAGCGAGAGAGCAATAGAAAGGGGTGCATTTCTGAATATAGTCTTGCTGTAGTGAGAAGGTCTCACTATAGCAAGATTCTACATAAACTAGAGTTCAGTCTCCTCTGAAATTTTTGCTATAGCGAGGGGGTATTGCTGCAGCGAGAATATCTTGCTATAGCGAGAGTGTCACGACCAGAATGATATTTGAAGGGTTTAGGATTTGAGAAAGTTATTTTTCACTTCTCTCTTCAAGCCCTGTCTCTATTCTCTTAATTCTCAACCCATTGTTACCGTTTAAATTGCCTTTAAAGCCGTTTGAGAGCTAGATTGAAGGTTGTAATGACATTTAGAGCATTTAGAGGCAAGTGTGAAGGCTAGGGTTTATGTTTTTCCATCCTTTCTCGGTTCCTTTCAATTTCTCATGGATTTCCTCCATGTATTTAGGCTGAGATACTGTGTCAGAGACGTTTTCTACCTTTAGATTGGATTGGGCCTTTGATTCGAGGTAAGGGGGACTCTACCCTATCTTGTTCTACTTAGAAATTATTTATTGTGTTAGGTATTGTAACGTGATTAGAATAAAATGTGGGATGATGTGTATTTGATGAGAATGGTTTGATTGTGACTGGATTTTGATGAAAATTTGGTGTATAACATAATGTGAATGAATATTGGACGTGTGTGATGAAATGTCTGAGTGTAATGTGATTGAATGTGGATATACGTATCGTGTGTGAGTTGACGTGACTGAGATGTGGGTGATTGAATGTGATTGTATGCCATTTGGTAATGATGAACAATGTGGAATGGCTGAATATGTGTGAAAATGGCATGTCGATTATGATTGTGACTATCTTTGAATATGTAGAAAGCTATTAACAGTTCAGCGATACATTGGGGGTGAGGAAGAGGGAGGCGGTAGAAATACCTTGGGGAAGAGAGGGTAGTGGTAACAATAATAGTGAGCGTTGGTGCACCACAGGTCACATACTCTTTTCCTGACTTTGCCTATAACTACCACCTTTGGTAATGGACCCGTGATCGCATACGTTGTATCCATGAGGTAAGAGTTATTCAGCGACCATCTATGGTGTGAACTGAGTAAGTCCCTGAAGTTAAGAGTATCAGGAATCTGTTATCACAGTGTCACAGTAAGCGTGGCTATATGCAGTGAGTGCACGTGTGTGTGAACTGTTTAATGATGCAGGGAGCGCACCTGTATGTGAATTGAAATAGAATATGGAAGGTGTTATATCGTGTTTGTATGAAGCATGTTCTAGGATTAAATTGGTACATGAGTGAAACGTGTGAGGTGAGTCTCTGTGCTTGTATGTGATAGTGTAGAGTACTTACTCTTACATTTATCTTTTAGGTGATCAAGACGATCAGCACCTGGCTCAGTGAAGGGATGGATAAAACTGGTATATGACTTAGAAATCTATTTTAAAAATTTTGATGTTTTTCAATTAGTCCTGTAGCATTGATTTGATATAAATTATAAATTATCCTTATTTTGAAAGACCTTACTGAACTTATGCATTAGAAACTATTTGAAATGAAATTTTATTATTTCCTCTTATTGTGAAATTAATTTATTTAAAAATTTAAATTAAGGTATTATAAATATTGTCTGGTTTTTATGCTGTTGCAAGAAAGTTACAAATTTGAAGGGTATTTAAAGAACTTTCATCTTAGAACCTTCATTTCAGAGCCAAACAACATTCCCTCTCTATTCTCTTTGTTCTCTCCCTTTCCCTTCTCAGAGAAACTATCCCAAACCCCAAACTTCTTCCAAATTCGAGCTTGAATGTCTATTCTATTCAGATCCAAGTAAGTTTTTCAGAGTTTAGTTCTTCAAACTTTGTTCTATTTCTATTTTCTCTCTTTTTAAAAGTGTTCTCTTTTGTTATATCTAAGAAAAATCTTGGTCCTTGGGTAGTACCTTATATTATAACGTTGCGTTTATTTGTAGATTTTGCGAAAAGAGTAGTCTTAGAAATATATTTCCAGGTCAGGAAAGTTGATCCCAAATCCTAACTCTTATTTATATGTTTTTGGCTTAGAAATTCAAGTTCTCTAGCATAGGTTGACAGATCCCTAATGTTTTCTTAAAGTTTACAATGTAAAAATGGATTTGTGAACATGCAAAATCTATATTTTGTTTTCATAACTACCTGAACAAAATTTCATAGAGTTATGAAATAAATCAATTTTTAAGAATTTCTATAAGTTTGTTAGTGATTGTTATACAGGAATAGTTTGGGGGTGTGAATTATTATTCAAAATAATAAGTGTGTTAGAGAAAAGATTAAACTCTAAGATAGATGATTTTATTAAGACTAGGAGAGTGTAATCTCTGGCAAGGTATTATTATACTAAACGACTAGTTTGAGTCTAGAGGTGTCTGACCTCCGACATATTTTATTGACTTGTATGATGTGAAATTAGTTGATAAGTTCTCTGTATTAAACTGATATGATACAATGAGTGTAAATCTTTGTCTAATAGTTGATGCATGTTAAAAATTTATGAAAAGTGTTTGATTGCCCTTGAATGATAAGATGTTGTATTAGTGAAAAATTATTAATAGAGGGCTAATGTAAATAAGTATGCATGAGAAATTAAAGTTGTTTATATTATCAAAGTAGAAAGAGAAATGTTGATAAATGTGTGTCATGTAAGTAATGCTGAGAAATTGAATGTTATGTGAAATGCTGAGAAAGCAAGTGTCATGTAAAATGCTGAGACACTATATAGATAGTTATAAATATACATTGGAGATATAAAGTCTGGAGATGATTTGAAAAATCTTAGATAAACAAGGGTGGTGAATACTTTCTTATTTAGATGCACGTGACTTGCTGAAAATAAAAGCATCACAAGCCATATACTCATTTCTTGAATAGACTTTTAATTATACCTTTGCTGAAAGGGGCCGAGGGAACACATGTTATATTTGTATTGTTCGAACTAACTGTGTAACATCCCCCTGTCATTTTTTGGTAAATTATATTTTTATTAATGTTAAGAAATATTAGAATGCATTTAGATGTAGTTTAGAGAATTTTTGGAGGAGTTTTGGTGTAGGAGATCTCACTCAAGCGAGATAAATCTTGCCCAGACGAGATTGAGCATGCAGGAATACCTTGCTGCAGGGCTATCTCGCTTAAGCGAGATAAGATAAATGTTACCTGACTGTCACCTCGCCCAGGCGAGAATGATCTCGCTCAAATGAGCTGAGGATCTCACCCAAGTAAGATGAGTCGCTCAAGCGAAGACCAACATGAAAAATAGTATACTCTCTAGATACCATCTTGCTCAAGTTAGATGGAACTCGCTTAAGCAAGATAAGATAAATGTTACCCAACTATCAGCTCATTCAGGCGAGAGTGATCTCGCTCAAGCGACCTGAGGATCTCAACCAGGCGAGATGGGTCACTCAGGCGAGGACTCACAGAAAAAATAACATGCTCTCTAGACACCATCTCGCTCAAGCGAGCATATCAGAAAAGAAGGGGTGAGATCACTATCTGCATATCTTACTCAGGCGAGATGCCCGTCGCTCAAGCGAGATATCGTTACTCAAGCGAGTTGTTCCTTGCTCAAGCCTAAAAATAAATCATTTAAAATTATTTTTATTTAACATAAAAATTATGTAGTTAAAATTATTTAGTATTTCAAAATTACTTTATCTTATTATCTAACTACGTAAATGGTAAGAATTTTAAAATATTTCACCCAAACACAGGAAATAATTTATAGAAGAAAAGTTTCTATTATTGATAAAGAAAATTTGATACATCTCAAATTCATAACGAATATAGAGGAAATATTAATATGCAAGAGAAAGAAAGGGAAAACAAGAACAAAAGCACTACCAAACTAACTCAGGTCCAAAATTAGGTATGGACCATATGCAAGCTAAATGTAGCAATGTGGAGGAAATGAAACTAAGAAAAGGACGACGATGTAGAGCCTTGGTAAAGAAATTAGCTACCTAATCCAAAGATGATAGAGGCAAAAGGCGCCTGTAGCTTGGTCAAGCCAAGTAGATGAAGATTGATAGTTTGCTAGGCCACTGTTAGAAAGCATGTCAAGACAATATTGTAAGCCCTTCATCTATGCATATCTCAGTAAACTGATAATATGCTTAAGAAAAATTTTGTATGTCTCAATTGTCTAGAAGCTTAAATTATATATATGAAACCAAACTCTAGTAGAACCTTAAGTATTGCCTCAATTTTGAACTGGATGAGAAAGCAAATGGTTAGCAAGTTTTGCTACCAATGAAATAAATTTTGGGAACTGCAAATCATGTTTTCAAGATCTACTCAATCAAGCCCAGTTTGGACTTCGACGTTGAACCATTTGAGACCCAATTCACCCACTTGACCTACTTTCCTAGGTACTTCCTATGCCTTAATGTAGAGAATTTTAATATTTAGTAGTTACAGAAACTCACTTCGTAGGGACTCACTCCACTGGAATTACCAATTAATAGTTGCTAGGTGCTCTCGCCTGTATAGATTGTGACTCACCCACATCAAAACACTACAAATAAAGTGCTTCATACGCCATCGGGTAGTTTTTTTTACTTATATATTGTTAATCTGTTTAAATACATACTAACTTAAACATTAGATTATCTTTATGTGTACCCTCTATACTTTTGCCTTCTTATTAGACTGACATCACTAGCATCTACGCTATTTATTCAAGAAGAGTATTAGAAACAAAATCTTAGTTATTGACTGAAATTTATTAAAACTTACAAAAATACGAAGAAAAAAATTAAATTAAGAGTAACAAAAGGTAAGACTCACATAATTTGTATAATTTTTAATCAATTTTAACAAATAACTAATAATGCATTGAAGTGTGTGTGTGTGTGTGTTTCTTTTTTTCAAAAAAGTGTGTTATTAACACTGGTTCTGTACTATCAAACTCAGGACAAACCACTGATGAATAAATACTATTTTTTTTTAAAAATCTGAAAAAAAAATAACAAAAATGGTTATTTTCAAAGTAAATTAAATTAAACATCCTTAATGGTTTTTATAATTAGTTGAAGCCTCTTAAAGAAACATGTGATCGGGATATGAGCACAGGATGCAGAATGCATGCATGGGGTCACTTGTCAAATTTGTTATAATCATTGTAGGTAGGAGTGCATTTATTAGTGATTAAGCAGATTGGGCTTGTTTGCGACCCAAGTAGCTTTATTTCTTCCAACAACATTGGATAGCGTGGGAACCACATTGGGCCTTCATGCTACGACAACCTTTGTCCTACATTCATATCTGCTTTCTACAGTCAACACACTTGACTCTAACTGGCCTGACGAATCAATAGTAGTTTATGGCAGAAATTACTTGGCAGAGTAAGTAATGGTAGGGTCACAACGCAACATTCATGTTTTCTCATCTTTGCCCTTCAACCATCACTATCACTTTTGTAATAAAAAAGACGGTGACGTTTTCCAACTCTATACCTTCAATCCTTAATTTATGCAATTACCATGTACAGCAATATATACAATCCCACGTTAAAAGCGCGCTCCATTAAAAGATTACTCATACTTGTCTCCCCAAAAATACACTACTCTTACATGCTATGGAGTACCCTTAGTTCTAAAGAAAGATACTAGTTAAGAAAGAATAAATAAATATTAGCTAAATCGTTCCACTTTTATAATCATAAACTTTTATAAAAATATTTTATTTTAGCTAAAAGATGGCGTGAAATAGAAAATGCAAGGCAAATGCTACACTGACAAATGAATTAAAATAACAAATTAAAATTATTATTATGACATTCTCACCAGAATTTTCAACATATTCTATTTATTAATTTCTTAAACAAAAAATGACTTGTATAAAAAACTAATCCAGAATTTAAAAAAGTATAAAACAAAAGTCATGCTACCAAATGCCTTAAAGGTCAATAAATAAACTTTTATTAAATTTAGTGTACACTGAAAATCAGTGTACAATGCCACTCTTTTATGAAAAAAGGAAATCTAATTTTATTTATGGATCCAGTAGTTAAGAATACCGTTCATAATGCTTATAATGTAGAAACTATTGTGAAAATTTTTACTCTATTTAATTGTATATAAGCAACAGTCAAATTTCTTAACATATATAGATTCTTAATAAACATTCAGATTTTAATGATATCTTGTGTTAAAAGATATTATATATATATATATATATATATATATATACGATAAAAAAATTTCTTTTACTATTATAAAATTAAAACATTTTACATTTAATTTAAATTTTTTATTTAATTTATATTTAAATATAAATTAAATAAAAAATTTAAATTTAATATAAAAATTTTTAAACTTATAAAAGTATAAGAAGATTCTATCTTTTTATTTATTTATATATATATATATATATATATATATATATATTAGCGTGAGATTTTACTTTTAAAAGATATTATGTGCTTATGATGATGGTCTTCGAAACAGTTGACATGAGTGCATCATACTTCCCAAACTACCAAGTTTTCTTGCCCCACAAATATACTGTACGATGGAAGACTTTTAGGATCCATGGTTCCGCAAAAAGAATCAAGTGTGAACAGCCACATCGTCCATGTGAGTGGCATGAATTCTCAAAGAGACTATGCTGATGGGGGAAGCATGTTGAACAGTTCACTATCTTGAATGCATACAGAGATGGAGTCAGTTGCTGAATTTGTGCCTTGGTTAATGCATCACAGGCCCATGAGAAAGGGATGTTCCCAACAGTTCCCTTTTCCAACCCTTTTTTTTCCCTCATCACTTCCATCATCATCCCCCATAAACAGTTCTCAAAAACCACTTTTCTGTAGCGAAAAGTCAAACCACCGTTGCTTGAATTGAAACTTCAACACATAATAATTTATACAACCTTAAAAATAAGGACTATACCAATTCCTGTCCTTCCCTATAGCTTTTTACACGTATCACCCTATTCAGTCCTTCTGTCTCCTAAATTGTTTTAATTAGTACCTTCCTATTCTTAACGAATTAGCCATATATTCTAAGTAACAAACGAATGTCTCGGACACATTTAATATCTAAATGACCCATTTCAATCTTCATTTGGCTGGTAGACAAATATAACTAAAAGGATTAATATAGAAAGCAGCAATAAAGCATTGAAAAATGAAAATGAATGGAGAAAGGTTATAGTAATAAAATTTTAATTATATTATTATTTTTATTAAGTTTGGAAAGAGGGTCCCCATGTGATAAAAGAAAGGAAATCACAACAGAGATAGGTGTGATCTCAACAGAAGTGACGCAAGGTACACAGTCACCAAACTCAAGCAACTATCCTTTCTGTTTACCTCGAATGGCTTCTCAGTAATGTTGGACCACACCTATATTGAGGAGCTTCGGGGAAAGGTTGCAGCTTTTTGTTGGGTTCTAACTTTGATCATGTGGCTCCTACTCCAAGGAAATCAATAAATGGAGGGGGAATTGCATCTGGGGGGTCACTGTTCAGGGCTTCATCTCTGTGTTCTGCCACTGATGATAGTGAAGGTTCACTGCCCAATATCTGTGCTGTGGAATTTGAGAAACCGTAAAAATTGTGATTGTTTTGGTGTTGCATTAGCATCACATATTGTTGAGGGGGATAATGAGGGTAGAAATCAGATGGTTGGTTATGATGAGAATGTGCATCACTTGGCCTGTCCCAGCATCTATTCTGGCCAAAATACTCCCCCACTATGTCATTGCTTCTACCACCTGAAAATCCAAATAGCCGTGTGAAGCTATAGAAAAATGTGCTTTATGTATGCAAGTTTGAGAGAGAAGGAAAAAATGAATGGTTTTGCTGCAAACAAAAGGGAAGGGTTGCATCAGTCACTGTTGTAGACCAAAAAGATAGATAAAAAAATAAGACATTTAACTTGGTCTTTGAACAGTATGAAAAAAGTGAGCAAAAAGCTTTTGAATGAATGCTTGAAACAACAAACATGAAAGTCAGTAAAAAAAAAAACCATATGGCATTAGTTGCAGGAACAAGAGAGGGTTTAAGTGGACACGCACCAGAAATGAAATCAAGTGGCGTTGGTTGAGCATACAAGCCAATATGAGGAGGGGCCAACTTGGTGGTGGAGATTGCTTCTTTGCCACCAGTCATGTGGGGTGAACCATTTAAGCCATAATCAACCCCACCCCCACCACGGAAGGAGGCAGCAGCATATGGGAAAGTAGCCATGTTATTGCCAAGTCCTCCATTTGTGACATTGAGACAATAGTGTGGTGGTGGTTGTTCTGTAACTGCAGTGGCTGCTGTGTCTCTAGAGACAAAGCTACTTGTTGTATTTTCCTCTACTCTTCTGTATACAGATTGGCTCAGCCTCCTCCTCCTGTAAGCACTAGATTGTTCTCTGTACTTTCTGGCCATTATAACGTGCCAGTGGTTCTTCACTGCATTATCTGTTCTCCCAGGGAAAAGCCTTGCAATCATGGCCCATTTGTTGCCATAGATTCTATGTGCCTGCATTAGCCTTTCTTCCTCTTCCTCAGTGAATGCTCTCCTATTAATCCTCGGGTCCAACTGATTGAACCACCTCAGTCTACAACTCTTGCCTTCAAACACAAAACATCCCCAAAAAAAGATCTCAACATAAGAATGTTAAGAAAAGAAAATGACCCAAGATACATATATATACTCATTTAATGATAAAAAGGATACCACCAAAAGAGAAGAAAAGATAAAAGTTCTTTTAAGAATAAAGGAAGTAGAAGTTCATGTATGTGTATGTAATAATGCTATATAATATGATAAATATTATTTTGCACTAATTTTCACACCTGATCTTCCTTCTAACTTCTCGGCTATGAGGTTCCAGTTTTGAGGCCCATAAAGAGCCACAAGTTCCTTGAGCTTGGAATCTTCTGCAGGTCTCCAATGCCCTCTTGCGCAAAGTTTGGAATGCCCAGTATCTACAACCTCTTTGCCACTAAGAGAATTCTCATTAGGGTTCTCTTCGTTAAAGTTATTAGCATTAAGGTTAACTTTGTCACTGTCTTCTCCAACCCCATCATCACTACTATCAGACCCTTTACCCTCCTCCACCCCATCACTGTTGGGGTGTTCCTCAAAGCTCCTACCAAGACATTGCCTCATGAAGGATGAACCCCAGCTCGTAGAGCCATAGCAATCTTGGTGGGATGAAGAAACAGCTGAAACCACACCGTAGTTAGAACAAAGAGAAAGAGAATCCATGTCAGCATGGACCATTCCCATCGAAGGAGAGGAAGAAGAGTAAGAAGATGAAGATGGGTATATAACACTTGCTGGCCATGCCTTCATTTTTTTCTTTCTATGTATATTGGAAATGGGTATATGAAAAAGAAAAACTTGTAACAAAATGGCAAAAAATATAAATAAAGAAAAAGAATATTTTATGTGACGAAGATGAGTAGTAACAGGAGAGCAAAGTTTGACAGGACAGACAGTGAAGGGGAAGAAGAAAAAGCAGATTTTGCAGGAAGGAAGCGAGAAGTTAAAAGAGCTAAAGTGCTTTGATTTCAAGTTTTAACAGATACCTACACGGATTCTCCACTCACGGTCTCAAATGAAACCATTGGTTCAATGAGAGAGAGAGAGAGAGAGAGAGAGAGAGAAGTAGTTAGGTACCCAGACTGAGGCAATGACCCTGGCATTCTTCATTTAACCAGTTGCTGTCATTATATTACTACTATTTATTCTATTCTTTTAACAAATCACACCTCACTCACACGTGTGAGAGTGAGAGACAGGGAGAGACTCTCTCTCCATTCATGGGGGGTTGCAGGGTCTTAGGCTGTCTCTCTCTAAATTGACAAGAAAGACACTTATGTGATGGGTGGTTACTTCGCCTTGTGCCAGCATCAGGGACACCTTTCTTTTCTAAACACAAGAAATTTTAGGCCTTTGCTTTGCTATTGCTACACAACACAACCGAACAACCCTTGTCATGTTCATATACATATACACTTACACTTACACTAACCAGTAAATGACCCTATAGTGCCTATTCATAACCTGTCCCTTTCTCAATCTCTCTCTCTCTCTCTCTCTTTCAATATCTGTGTCCCCATCGCCATCAGCATCACCATCACCATCACTGCTTAGTCCCTCTCTGCTTGTGCTTGTGTTTTTCGCTTGTTCTTCTGCTTGTGTTGTTATTAACTAGATGCAATTTGAAGAGGGTTCAGTAACCTTGGTTTCAGTTGTGGTAACCACTTGAAGTCGACCTAACAAACCCAACACTTTGGTAAGGAAATTACATCTAGTCTCTGTACATGTGGGTCGTCCCTCAACTAATTCACTACATTTCTATAAACCCTTTTTTTAATTTTCTTAAAACTATCTTAAAGATCATATATTCTTATATGATCAGTTAAGGATATATTGTAATTTTATGGTTATATATTGTTTATTTCGATAAATATTTTTTACTTTTTTATTCATAAATTATTTATACTTATTAATACTTATTGGTGTAACATATATTTTAACAAGTTTTAATTTTTTTCTTCATAGGGGATGCAGATTTTAATCTTAGTACACTTTTTATTTGAATTATTTTCTAAGGAAATAACATTTTTTTTAAAAAAAATTATGAAAGTTGATAAAATTAATTATTTTATTAAAATAAAATAAACATAATATATTTAAAATACAAAATGTTGTTGAAAATTTATCTAAACTTCTCTTTAATAATAATAATAATAAATTAGTAATAATAATATACGCGCACATGAATCAAGTTGTTTTTCGGTAGTTCTTATCTGTTACTCCATTTAATACTTCAAGCTTTAAATTTTATTAATCTAACCATTAAATTAAAAATTCTTCTTAAATATACCAAATCTTAAAAAATTTATATAAAAAATTAATTAAAAATGTATTAAATATTATTATTTTAATATTTATTGTCTATTTTTAAAATATAAGGAAATATTAATTGTAAAATTTCGTATTAATAAACATACAATTATGTAAAACTTTTATATATAAAATCAACATAATACATGACTTTATTTATTAAAAAATTATATAATAACAAATTATGAGTTTCTGTAATTTTATTACTTTATTTATCAGTGGAACTAATAAAATCAAAATTTATAGAGTAAATAAGCAGCACAATTTCCATTAAGTTACGATTATTATTATTATTATTATATACACATGCGCGTATAGTTATTTAAAAAATATATAATAATTATATAAATTATAAAATTTTGATATATTTATGGTTACTAAAATCATTTTAAAATTATATATATATATATATATATATATATATATATATATATACTGGAATTGAGTATGATTGTATGTGTGATAGTATCTACTATATCAGGAATATCAATGAACCCGATTATTGAAATTGCTCAGGATACCCTTTTTTAGCTTCTAGAATCTATTTCTTAGTTCAACTCTTGTCTAAATGATTGTTGAATTTTTGCCTTCGAATAAATAGAAAAAAATGGATTGATAAAGGTCCGATCCGACTCATTATCTGAGATCAATCCTGAACTAGACGGATCATTTCTTTTTCTGATATATGAAATAAGAGCCGGGCTTTGGCTGTAGAAAAAAAAAAGAAAAAAAATTAGAATTCTATATATATATATAGATATCATTTTTCTATTCTATAGAATAATATAAAAAATAATGAATAGAAATATAATTATTAGATTTTAGTATATATAATTTTAATTATTTTAATAACACTAAAATAATCATGTATTTAAAAATAAAATTACTATAATTTTCTTAGAAACAATTGATTATTTAAATTTTAAAATATTATTTTAAAATTAATTTTTTTAAGTATTTTATATTAAACAATTAAATCTTCTAAAAATATTTGTGTCATTTTATATTTAAAAGAATTACTTATTATCACTGACCATTTAAAAGGTGAAGTTAATTTATTGAACTTTTAAAATTGATAGATTAGTCTAATAATTAAAGTTTTAAAGTTTAACTTCTAAATTTATCTTTTATGTATTACTCTTTTTATAATATTTTAATTATAAAATAAGATTATAAATTAAGAAATATGTAAATTTTTTAAGCTCAATTTTAGAAAGATTGTGATGACAGCAAAATGGCTCAAGTGTAAACGCCTTTTCTTACATAGACTATCTAATTAATAGGTAAACCTTTCTTACATAAACTATTTAATTAATAGGTAAACCTTTTTTTGCATAAATTATCTAATTAATAGGTACACTTTTTATACAAAAGAAGTTGATAAGTTAGGATTTATGTAAATGGATTTTGACATGAAAGAATAAAATATATTTTTTTTTATTTAAGCATTTCAAGTTCTATAAGTGATGTATGTTACTAACGTAATTAATGAAAAATGATCTATTTTATTTGTGATTACAAAATAAAATAAATATTTCAATGAAAATCATGTAGTATTGAAATTGAGGATGATCTTTTTATCAGGACATCATAATTACTTTAGATCGCTCTAAATGTAGATAATAATTTATACATAAGTGAAATGATGAGATTTGCATCAATTTATCATATCATTTTGTATTCATAAGAAACAAACAAGTCTCAATCACACGTAAAAAAAAAATAGAAACGATTAACTTTAACATATATTACTTTTATATTATATTCTTTTTATTTATCTTTTTTCTTATCCTTTACTTTAATAATTTTCCTTTTGATTTTTTAGTGTCTCTGTCAAAGTAATACTATTAATTATGAATATATAATAAAGTTAAAATTAAATATTATTTGATCCTATTTTAATATACTTTTTAATATTAATTTACATTAATTTTATTAAAAATATTGTATAAAATTTATTAATTAGATTATTTTATACTTTTAAATTCAAGTAATAAATAATTATTAAATTTAAGTAAATTTATCATAAATTGAAATAATTTATGTTTCAAATGAACGTTATCATTATTAAAAAAATAGAGTTATAATAGAGTGTTATATCACAACACTTAATATGAGCGTTATGACGCTCATTCAACAAAGAAAAAATAAAATTATTCAAGACTTTGGGCGTTCTAACATTGAAATAATAGTATTTATTTACAAAATAATGAAGAATGACTTCGCAAGCATTTCAACGCCCATGTGACTATGAAGTCTATAAATAAATATCTTGAAAATTAATTTAAGAACATATATTTATTCTTTCATATTTTTTTACTTTAGGGTCTTTCTTAGATTTAGATTTTCTCTCTCGATACTTATTTATATCTTCTCAAATTCTCTAAGAGATTTTATTCAATTAACATAGTGTTATTGTATTGTTTGGTTATGTTTCTAAATTAATGTACGATGATTCTTGGTTAAGCTTTGTATAATAATTTTGTAGTTGAATTTGATTTAAAATATTTAGCAATTTAAAAAGGATTATTCATGTTTTTATTGCATCAATTGGCTTAGGTCTATCATCATTGTGTTATTATATTATTTGATTGTATTTCTAAACTATTGTACGATGATTCTTGATTAAACTATGTATAGTAATTTTGTAGTTGAATTTCATTTAGAATTTTTAGCAATTTGCTAAGAATTATTTCTATTCTTAGTGCATTAATTGAGTTAGGTCATTTAATTGATTATATCATTAATGTTTATAGTTGTTAACATACGTTACTACAAATGTTTTTCTTTTTAATTAGAAAACATAGACACGTCTAGTTTTTCTAACTAGGAATTAAGGTAGGATATGAAAACATCTAGTTTTATTATCTAGTGATTTGAACTAGGCAAATATAACTAGAAAACTGAGTTAAATTGGTTGTTTTTATTTTTGTATTATGTGATAAATTGTATAATTCATTTTTGCACTTAATACTTCTTTTTAAATGAATTTAGTATAATTTACAATGAATACATTAATGTTATACTCAGAATAAAGATGAGTTTTGTAACATATTAAATTTAATTTCAAATAAATAATAACTTCACAAATTCAGAATAATAAAAGTTTCATAAAATATTTTGAAATAGAAAAAATGTTACAAGTTTATATCAAATAACTGCTACAGAACCATTTCTAATACAACAGTCTCAAAATAATATGTTAAGCCTTATAGCAGTTCTATCCAACCTTTCACTGAGTCTGGTACTGATCGTCTTGATTACCTGAAAATAAATATAAGGGTGAGTACTTTATACTACCAAACATACAAACAAGTATAGAGTCTCACCTTGCACATAATTCATACTATTTTTAATACACCTCACACAATATAATCACAGATAGCAATTTTATTTCCATTCATAACCGATGCACTCATGACACCAAAACATTCATGCACGCGCGCGCTCACTGCACGTAGCCACGCTCATTGTAGCATTGTGATCACAGATTCTCACTATAGATAGTCGCCGGTTACCCCCGCCTCACAGATAACACGTGGGTAGTCACGGGTCACTCAGCAAAGGTAGTGGTCAGAGGTCTAGTAAGGAAGAGAGTGTGTGGCCCGTGGTGCGCCCGCTCCCACCGTCGATATCACCGTCACTCCCTTTTCCCTAAGGTATTTCTACCGTCCTTATCTTCCATACCCTTAGTGTATCGCTGAACCATTCACAGCACATTACACAGGCGTTAATCATGCCCCATTCACACACATTACAATATTCATTCTCAGTATACAGCATAAAGCCCACAGTCATACATAATACTCGACACTAGACCCTCATTCGTTTTACAGTACCCACCATAAAGCCAACATTCATTCATATTACACGGTCCTTGGATCCACACTTGTTCGCAATAATCGTTCCCAATACATGGCACAAGTGTCCGCACGCATTTACAACATAATTCATTTCAACCACACACACGATATTTTCAACATAGTTCACATTTACATTCCTCATTCATTAAGTATTAACATACTCACGCCACATAACACACAACAAATTCCTTCAAATACATATTTTCTACCATCTATCTCAACCACATTGCAATATTTATCAAAATACACGACAATTAAACTCAAAGAGATAGGGTAGAGTTTCCCCCTTACCTTGGATTGAAGACCCACACTCGAATTCAACCACGGAAGTGCTCTCCTCACACGGATTTCAGCCTAAATACATGGAAGAATTCCATGAGAACCCAGGAAAATCACAAAAATAGAGGAAGGGGATGAAAAACAAAAATCATAACCATTAAAACTCACCTCCAAGTGTTCTCCACACGGATTCAACCTTTAATCTTACTCCTGAACGGCTTTGGAGGCAATTTAATCGGTAGAATAGGATTTTGGGTCGAGAGAATTAAAGAGATTTGGAAGGAAAATAGGAAAATAAAATCTCAATCCCTAAATCCTTTTTTAAAACTCCTCTGGTTGTGACACTCTCGCTACAACAATATATTCTCGCTGTAGCAACTCCCTTCCTCGCTACAGCAAAAAACTCAAACAAAACTGCACTCTGGTTTCTGCATAATCTTACTACAGTGAGACTGCACCTAGAAATGCAGCACAAATTATGGCTTTGTCACTACAATAACAAGGCGACAGTTTCATCTTTCTCTCCCAATACCCTCTCGCTACAGTGAGAATTCTCTCACTGCAATGAGAAAGGCACAGTTTCATGCCTCACGCCTAGGGCCTCTCGCTACAGCGAGAATACCCTGCAACAACATTCACACTTAGCCTATTTTTAACACAATCAATCCAATCCAATTATATATATTTATATATATACATTCATACATATTATACCCACAAACATCATCATTAAACATTCAAATGTAAATTATATCTTTCACATTTACACATACGTATAAACATATATACATATATCAATAATAATTAATATTACAAAAATTCGAGGCGTTACAAGTTTTATTGTGGTTCAGGCTATCTCAATAAAGGAGTTAGGATTTTAGTGTGATCAATATAATTTAAGGTCATGCAATGTTTATGTGAATTTATTAATGGACATTTATTTTCATGAAATAAGTCTAAAAAAAAAACCTATGCATGTTTTGCATTTATTTTATTTTTTTGTATTATTTTGTATCCATGCTTATGCATTCATTTTATATGTATTTTGCATGAAATCATTCAAAAACAAATTCATATCAATTACTAACAAACTAACACTAAATTTTTGCTACCATTGCCAATGATTACGATTCCAATTTCAAAAACAAATTCATATCAATTACTAACAAACTAAAACTAAGTTTTTGCTACTATTGTCAATGATTGCAATTTCAATTTCAAGAAACTTCAAAAAAAATTTGTTTAAAGTATTTTTTTAATATTTTTTTAAGTTTGTTTCTTTTTACACTCTTAGCAAAATTTTCATTTCAAATTTTCATGTACATAATTTTTCTTTTCCTTTTGTTTAGATCAATTTTTACAACTCTAACTTTACTATTTACTACCTCTTTTCTCTACAGTAACAATTCTTATAATTTTGATAGTCAAATTTTCTTACTTAGAATTATATTTATATACATAGTTGTGATTTTTCTTTTAAAATTTTAAAATTAAAAAATAGTAAGAATTAGCACACTTACATTTCAAAAAAGAAAAATTTTGAACTTAATTGTTAAATGTTGAAATATTAAAAATCAATGTTGGAAAGCTTATATTCATTAAAATTTTAAAAGTATTTATCATATAAATATTTTAACGTTGAGATTAAACATTACAATGTTTAATAATGTTTAATAACTAAAAATTGAAAAAGTAGTCAGACATATAAGCATTGAAATGCAACACTCTATAATTTTGAAATGATTTTTGGACTTTGAGCGTCACAACGCCTATAGAAGCATAATTTGTGGTTCAACTGGTAAAAATTATTTTGCTTTGACATATCTAGTTCTCACTTATTTATATGTATCACCAAGTGTAAAAGAAAATTTAAAGTTACGTAATTTTATTTAAATATTAATAAATTTGATTAGGCTAATTTAAATTTTATAGTGCATAAGATACAACATAACACTATAGATGATAAGGAACAATAAAGAATAGTAAGAAAGAATGTCATTGAAGGTATGGGTCGTAAGGAAACTTACCAAACAAAAAGGAAGGAAAATAATTCTAAATATTCATGGAAGATTAAGCATGAGTAATATATGCAAATGAGAAATATATTGTGCAAAAAGTAATGTGACACAACTTCCAAATTAAAACTTTTGAGAATGAAATTGTGATAGTATTTTTATGAATAAGCAAGCACCATAATAACTTGGTTATAATAAAATGTGTTAAGACATTGAGAAAATATCTTTCCATGAAACATTCATAAGTTTTTTACTACATGAAAGTAAAATAAGATGTATTGTTAAAAGAAAACAAAATTTAAAGATGGAGCAAGAAAGAACAACTCAAAAGATTGTGGGACTGTTGTTGATAATTTTTTAGGTGTAATCTAAGTTCAAAAATAAAAATGGATATTATTCTAAAGTTGAAGATCCACCATAATTGTAAAGATTATATATATTTCTTGTTAGGTGCAAATGTGACTATAAGCTGGATGAAAATCATTAAAGGTACTGATGGTGCACGTCTAAAAGGTTATTACATAAGACAATTGTATCAATAGTGGATCAACATGGCTAATACCTATATTTGAGTAATAGCTTATGCAGTTGTTAATGTTAAGTAAAAAAAAATTGAAAGTAATTTTTACCATTTTACATGAAGACTTGGGAGACTATAAATAACATGAATAAAATTTTGTTTGACAAGCAAAAGGTTAAGTTTTATGTGGGACTAACTTACCATATTTCTATGATATAGACTACTTTTCATGGTTTTTAATTTTAAAGGACTAACATAGTTATATATGTATTGTGTTTAGAGTCTAATTTGCATGATATTTAATATTTGGAAGACTAAAGTACCTATCCATTTTGTTTGTAGGGTTTGATACTAGTTTTACAAAAAGTTATGTCAAGTGCACAACATAGTTTTTGTATGTGACATGTCACGACCACTTTTCAAAAGAATAAAAAACATTATAATCAAATATACATACATATTTTGATTTATTCTATACAATTTATCCACTGAATTAAAGTTGATCAAAATATTCAATTTAATATGACAGTTTATAAGTACATACAAAAGCTGCTCAGTATGAAGCTAAAAGTACAAACTTACAATATTTTTAAATATTTACAACTCATATCCAAATTTGTAAAAAATCGCTCTGTCTCACAACTGAGGCCTAAATTATAAAATTTTTAAACAAAACTACTGATCCAAAAAGAATGTCACTCCACTCCTATCATTTATCATCCTGTCCTCAATATGTGAAGTGGAAGCATTACGTATCACACTTACTCACATACTACTATACGATCATCGCAACGCACATAACACACCAACACAAATAGAAAATACAAGGGTGAGCTTAAGAAATCAACAAGCGTGATCACAAGATATGAAAATATAATATAAGGACTTATACAACTTTCATAATTTTCAACCAACAACACAATAGCTCAATTTCAACTAGTTTCATAGCTTAATTAATCCAGAAAAAATCTACAATTTGTCGGTATAAGAGTGACCCATTCTGGGTTCTGGATCTAAATATACAACACAACTCAGCATGTTTTCTAACTATTACATTTCTACCCACCTAAACATATAAATTGACTCTAGTATGATAATATTTCATGCAATTCTTGATGATACAGTTTAGCCACGGTAATTTCTCAGCAAACTCAGCAATTTACAACCATTTCCCACCATAATAAATTCGCAACATATATCATAAATGTCACAACATTTTAACATTTTTCATAGTCACTACCACTACAAAATATCAACTTCCATAGCAGATATAATCAACTTTTCAAAGTAAATTCTACATCACCCATAAAATAACAAAGAACTCCATCAATCAACCATACCCAGTCTTTATCCTAATGTTTGTCATATATAATTCAAAGTCTATATATCAGCATTTATATTACTCCAAACAATAATATGACATAGTATAAGCTCCTCTTACCTGAAAGTCGATGTTTTCTTAGCTCACTCCTTTTGTAAGCAAAAAAAGGTATATAACGCCCAAAGAACCTAGATCTCCTTATCATTACAAAATATAAAGCTCTTAAGAAGAGACATCAAGGAAAGAAAGGATAAAATAGGGGAACCAAGTCTCAGGAACTCACCTAGATTCATACTAAGTAAAGGTTCTTACTTGGATCAGGAACAAGTTTGGCTTTGCGAAGGTTTTCTATGAGGAAAGAAGGCGATGGAACAAAGACAAAATGAGAGGGAATAGTGTTTTGGTGAGAAATGGAAGCTTTCAACTCAAAATCTCCTTAAATACCCTTTAAACTCACAATCTTCTCGTTACAGCGAGATATACTAGATAATGTATTACTCCTGCTATCTATCATTTTTGCTACAGCGAATATCTCTTACTATAGCGAGGGTCTCTCTCGCTACAGCGAGAGCCAGAGAGACCCTCGCTACAGCAAGAGAGTAATTGGGTTAATCTTGTCTACTTCTCTACTTCTCGCTACTGCAAGAAAGCTTTAGAGAGCCTCATTCTTGATAATTTATTTTTGCTATAGTGAGAGATCCTGCAGTTTTATATCAACGCAAAATCATCCAAACTCACTGAACATGTATTAGCTTTATACTCTCATCAACTATACAACTCATACATACATAAATTTGAGCCATTTCATTCCATAACTAACATACAACATATATATATATATATATATATATATATATATATATATATATATATATATATATATATATATAAGCCTAACATGACATCTTTGGCATAGTTTGAATAAGTAATGGATGAATAACAAATTGAAACATTTTTTTATGGGAGTATGCAATATCAACTATAGTCTCTCAATTTAATACAAATATGCAAATAATAAAAATAATTGATGAGAAAGCATAGACATGTTTGAAAATTTTAGTGAATAGCCAAAGATTGACAATATATGTAATAATAATTTTATGATTTTCAATTCAAAAATTATAAATGCAAGGTCCAAGCTTATGATAGTCATCCTTGAAAAGATCAAGTGTTATATCATAACAATTAGTATAAACAAGTTGAAGTCTCCATCTTGATAATTCAATTTTAAATTCTACTATGAAACTTTATGTGTAAATAGGTGATTATGATGACCATAAGTTTGAAGTGAAATATTGGCCCACTAAGGTAGATATTAACTTAGGTGCTTTACATGAACATGTAGATTTTGGTAATTAACATGTTTGGTGTATCTTATCCAAAGTTTGATGTAAATTTGATGGAAATATATATTAATGCGTTTGATATATTTTTGTTAACTTTAATAGGCATGTCATGCATGCATGTTATTGCTACAATAACATATAAAAATGAAAGACTAAAAAATTATTGCTATAATTTTGTTAACAATGACATCTCATGTAATCTATGAGTACCATGTTGGGAGGGTTGCAAGCAAGCTTAAGAAACAAAGGATAAATGATGAAAAAGAAATAGACAACCTAAACCCACATAAACTTAAGAAAATTGCTAGGTTTAAGTGTTTAAGTTGTCAATCCTAAACCACAACAAGTATAACTAAAAAAAGATAAAGATTAAAAAGCTTTAAGCTTAACAAAACAACCATTTAAATTAGAAAGTGGGTCATCCATTGTACCTACACAAGATGGCCCAATAGATGGTCCAAAATCAAATTAACAGTATAATATTAAGTTTAAATGAACCATTGAAAAATAAAATCTTCTTGCAAATATTTTCACTTTACCTCAATAAAACCTACCAACATGTTGATTAAATGATAAAGGGACAATTCTTCAAAGGCTAAAAAATCCATCTCAACACTTAGATTGAGAACTAATACACCTTGAAGATGTTACTTGTTTTGTTATTATTTTGGATGTATATCATTATGTAATTCAAATGTATTATGGGCAAGACTTATTAGAGCCTTTTAGGGAGTGGAGATCATTGGCGAAGACAAAGAATAACTTTTCAAAAATTGAGCAAGTGAACGAGACAACGTCTTGAGAACAAGAACTCTTCTTATTTTGTTGTTTATTTCATTATGAATAGCTAATCATAGTTAGAGTTATATTGAATCCTTTGCACGCTTTATGTTATCTTTAAGTTTGATGATAATTGTTATTTCCTTTTCTTGATTGGTTTTTATCCTAGTGAGTTTATATTTATATGTTAGAAATTAGCTACTCTTAATATTTCATAATTAATTGTGTAACACCTTAAATTTAAATTTAATTAAATAGTAATTTTGTAAATCCGATAATCAGATTTTCATAAAGATTTCGAAATAAGTGAAGGGTTACAAATTAATATCACATAACTACTACAGGATTAGTTCAATTGCACCAAATTTCAAAATAAAATATAAATTTTATAGCAGTCCATCCGTCCCTTCACTGAGTCTGGTGCTGATCGTCTTGATTACCTGAAAAATGAATGTAAGGGTGAGTACTCTACACTACTAAAACATACAATTAAGCATAGAGTTTCACCTTCAACACATTTCCAATACATTAAATAAATACAGGCACAGGCAACATTATCACATCTACAAGCACAAATCATGAACACATGCATACGCACGCCAGCCACACTCACATTCACACTGTGATCACAAATTTTCACTATGAATGGTCACCGGTTACTTCCGCCTCACAGATACCACGTGGACAGTCACAGGTCGCTCAGTAAAAGTAATGGTCAGAGGTCTAGTCAGGAAGAGAGTGTATGGCCTGTGGTGCACCCATTCCACAGTCAGTGTCACCACCACTCCCTCTTTCCCAAGATATTTCTACCGTCCTCATCTCCCACACCCCCAGTGTATCACTGAACCACTCACAGCACATTACAATGGCGTTGCACGCCCCAGTCACACACATTTCAGTATATGACACATAGCTCACAATTCATTCAAGACACACAGCCCCTAACCTATTTTCATTCATATTACACGGCCCTCGGGCCCACATTTCCACACAATATTCATTCAATCATATGGCATGAGTGTCCATACCCATTTACAACATCCAGTACATAATTTATATCACATATCTCAATAATTTTCCTATCTTCTAACTCAGCCATATCACAACATTCCACAGAATAACAGCAAATTACACATAAAAGAGTAGGGTAGAGTCCTCCTTTACCTTGGATTGAAGACTCACGTCTGAACTCAACCATGGAAATACTCCCCACATGGTTTTTGGCCTAAACACACGGAAGAATTCCATGAGAACCTCGAAAAACACCAAGAACAGAGAAAGGGAAGGAAAACAAAAACTCTAACCGTTTAAAACTCACCTTCAAGCATTTTTCACACAAATTCGAGCTCCAATCTCACTCCTGAATGACTTTGGAGGCAATTAATCGGTGGACAAGGGTTCTAGGTCGAGAGGATTAAAGAGATTTGGGAGGAAATTTGAGAAATGAATCTCAAATCCCTAAACTCCCTTTTAAAACTCCTCTGATCGCGACACTCTCGCTACAGCGATATATACCTCGCTGTAGCGACACGCCCCCTCTCTACAGCAAAAAAGCCAGATAAAATTGCACTCTAGTTTCTGCAGAATCTCGCTACAGCGAGACTGTATCCAGAAATGTACCTCAGACTGTCGTTCTCTCGCTACAGCGAGACGTCTCTCGCCACAGCAAAAAGGCGACAGTTCTGGTCCTTCCTCCCAAGGCCCTCTCGCTACAGCGAGAATAACTTAGTATCTCGCCTTGCACTCAGCCCAACCAATCCAATCCCAACAATCATATATCTATACATACATTCACACATAAATATATATTTAGATATATATATATAATTATCAAAATTAATATTATAAAAATTCAGGGGCGTTACAAATTGTATTGTAGGCGACTGTATCACGTACAGTTAATTGATTTAGAGAGTAAAACAAGAGAAAGAATTTAGTAGATTAAACTTAACTTTTCTCTTTCAATCATTATCAAGTTAACAAACTCATAGACTATTTATGTTTTTCCTTTTCTTTTATATTGTATGACCATTGGGGGTAATAACTTTAAAAAAATAATATTAGCATTATATGATCATTTGATATTAATAGCTTTAATATGAGTGGTTGACAGTATTAGCACTGCATGCATGACATGCTAACAATAGCACCTATCACAAAGAAGCAAATTTGCATGTATGCCACATGTTATCACCTTATTAACTAACGATTATTAACTAAGAATAACTTATTTAGATATACTACGTATTCTTTTTTAATTAAGAATAACTTATTTAGATATACTACGTGTTCTTTTTAGTTGAGTGATACTTGTTGATAAGTGATACATGTTAATTAGATGATTTACACTTTATATACTATAAAATTTAGCAATGTTGATAAGTTATTTCACAGTTATTCTAATCTAAAAATTTATTTCTATTTTTTTGTTTACTATGTTCAAAAAACTTATTTAATAAACAAGTTTAACTTGCCCTTTTTACGTCAATAATTTAAATTTGATGCTAGTTTTTTTTTCTAATTTAGTTTTGTACTACACTATTTCTACATAATGTACAATTTTTATTTAAAGATAAATTAAAAATATATATCATTTGAATAAAATATAATTTTTATTTTTAATTTAAATTTCAAATGTTTTTCTTTTCCCTCAAATTCCTCCTCTTATACAAACAATGGTTAAAATCGATGTCAAGTCTACTTATAATCAGTGCTACTGGTCGTCAAAGTGAGCATCCTTAGGAGATCTCTTTTCATTCTAAATTTCCACCTTAACAGAATCACATGTAACCTAATCTCACAGGTAAATTGAAAAGGAGAACCTGGTAAAAAGAAAAGAAAAGAAATGAGTAAATTCCTACGTATAGAATGTTCTTATTTGCTACCTTACTCACACAAATAAACCATAAATTGACAGGAAGCAATGTAATAATATAAACAAAATAGAATCTTATTTTTTTAGTTTAAGTCAATTTTCATTGCAGTCCAGAAAATTCAATTGCAGACGTCTCATTTATTTCTATCACAGTCGTGAAATAGAAACATACGGTACATCAATATCTGTTCCATGATCGACAATAAAGAACTGCTGAGTTACTAAAGAAAAAAGAAAAAGAAATTATTAAATGATTAAAATAAATAATTAAAAGTTCTCTTTTAATTTCTAGAGTATTTATAACGCATAAAGATTCAAATTTTATTAAAAATATTTGATTATATTTTTAATTGGATCTATAAGGAAAGGAGACATGTCATAAGTTAGTGTTTGGTTCGAACTGCGGATATAAATTTTGCTTGATTACATTCTTGGTTTCTCAAATATAGAGTATGTAAAAATTTAGTCTAGCAAATTTTTATAAATTAATTAAATTTCTCTCTTTTTGAAATTATACAAAGTTTATATCCCTCCATTGTTTTGATTCTTCTTAAAATCTTCTATTGTTGAGATTAGAGTTTAAATAAGATAAAAATTTCAAATATTTTTATTTTGGATGATATTTTGATTAATTAATTTTACATAAAAGGCTATTTAACCAATTTAATCGGTAAATATTTTAAACAAAAAATATGAGAATTTAAAAATTCAAAATAAAAAAATTGCTAAGAGACTTAAATTTAGTAAATTTTCAAAGTAAAAAAACTTAATTAATTTAAAAAATAATTGAGAGAGTAAAATTATATATAATTTAAATCTTAGAAAAATCAAAGACAAGCCTGTAAATTAAAACTACTATAATTCATTAGAATTACTTTAAAAAGATAAACTTATCACTTATGCAATAAAATAAAATATTAACGTTAATTGTTAAAGTTTTTTTTCCTATAACATTAATTGTTAAAGTTAATTATATATATGTATAATATTAAATAAAAATTATTGTTTTTAAATACTTAAAATTAAGTCAGCATAGTAAAACTTTAAACTTAACGGTGGATCATAAATTCTCACAAGAATTCTAAAAGATCCCAATTCAATATTTTAACTATAGGTAGTTATTTATAAAATAATTTTTTAATGTGTTCTTAAATTATATAATAAAATATTAAAAAATAATAGTTTATTATTAAAAATGTAATATTTGACATTAATAGTATGTTAAATTATATAATGTTGTATAATTTTAAATAAAAAATATTATATATGAATTATTATTGTATATATATCAAAATAGGTTAAACAAAATAGTTTAGAAAAAAATAATTTTATTGAATGATCTAAGTTGATATGGGATGTGGGATTTGACATAAGAAAAAGGCTGCAAGTTAACAAACCTAAGCACTTCTATTTAGAAGAGCATAGGAAGAGACAGAGGGTGAAAGGGACAGAGAAATAATCCTCCAAAACTGGAGAAGGTGCCAGTTCTTGCAATCCTTTTTAAAACTTGGATCTGTGAATATGGGGTCCTAACCAAAGGTCGCATTATTCTGTCACAACTTTACTACTAACAACTCAATCACTATGCTTCAAAAGGTTGAAAGGTTGATGGAGATGTGAAGGGCGAGGATAGAGTACTAGTCTATGCCATTATTAGTAAGTTGCATATTCATTCATGTGAACAAGATTTTAGAGATTCTTTTGGCTTTTCCATCATGAAATCATGTCTGCAAACCCTTTACATCGGGAACCTGCGAGAGTAACATCCCACTAGGATTACAACTACTAGTTATTTAGCTTCCCTCTTTAAGATTGTTTTCTGACGTAAACTCCATAAATGATGATTAAGACGCATATGCCATATTTTGTTGTAAATTTTTTTTTTCACCCATACAATTTTTCAAAAATGTCTCCCTAGTGGAGATTAACTTGTTCATGATTCATAATTATTAAAGGACTCATTCTTAAATGAAATATGTATATTAAGAAAGTATTTAAAAAATTTATAAGATATTTATACAAATAATTGATAATTCCTATTATAAATTTCATGATCCAATTTATGGTATAATTTTTTTATATTCAATTAAAATGTTCATCTAAATGCAATTTAAGTCATTTTTAATATATTTAAAATAATTATTATATTTTTTAAGAAAAAAAATCTCAAATTAAGAATTTTTCATCGGGAAAAATAATTAAAATCTACTAAAGGAGAAATTTTTATTATTTTTAATAAACCAAACTTGAATTAAGAACTTCATGCATAATAAGAAGAGTGTTTTGTCCCGTATTTCCACACAAATTAAATCGTGATGGAATTTTTAATTGATAGCTGACGAATTTTTTTTACCTAAAATTGTTTTCCTAGTAGTGCAATTATCCTTTTTAAATTTTTATATATATGTAAGCTACCATTTTCATTGAGTTTGTTTCTATGGCCGAATTAATTATTGAAATTCAACAAACTAAGCAAATTCTTTTCCACCAAATATGATTTACTCTTTTGCTTTTATGATCATAAAGGAACAATGTTATATTAATTTAATATTCTTTAAATACTTTAAATTTAACAAAAAATATATCATATATAATATTTTTGTCCAATACATAACTTATATCTATTTATAACAAAATTAATAAATAAAATTAAAATATATTATTAATTAGACATTTAAAATTTAATTAAATAAATACTATTAAAATATTTTTATGGAAATTTTTAAGAATGGAATTAAATATAATAAAATTTATAGATATTATATTACAAAAAAATTATATTACTTATTTAAGAAATTTTATGATTTTTTAGTAATGTATCATGAATACGTATATTTTTATTATGTTATAATATTATTTATAAATTTTCAATAAATATTGTTAAAAATGTAATATATGTAATATTTATATTTAATAAAATTAAAATAAATAATATATTTTACTTCATTGATAATTATTTGTGTTAGATAAATATTTAATTAAATTCTTAAATTATATTTTTAAATATTTTAATATATGTTCAGTGTTATCTTACAAATATAATCATTAATATTAAAAATAAAATACTAGATAACTTTTTTACAAATAATGTTTTTACTCTCTTTTTTTTCGAAGTATATAGATAATTGTAAACTTAAAAAAGCCTTAAATAATAAATTTTTATTATTAATTTTATGTCACTTATAAAATATTATATATATATATATAGAAAAATCTTCTTACATTAATATAAGTTTAAAAATTTTTATTGAGTTTTTTATTTAACTTAAATCTAACCGCCAGTAGAATAATAAATTATAAAAACTTTAAATTAAGTGTAAGAATTTTAGACTTATATCAGTGTAAAAATATCCTGTCTAATGTTAGATATAGAAACAAAATTTAAAATGGAGAAAGAAATTCAAAATAAATACGAAAGGGTCAGGAATTTTCATCTCTAACATTTCATATTTTTGACAATTGTCTATATGTTATTTTGGTAGAAATTAAAATATAGCATGAGATAAGGGAAACGATTTCGTTCTAGTTTGATTTGTATTCGAACAAGAAATTAATATAGAAACTATTCCTTGTTCATTTAGTAATTCTCAATGTCTCAAATCAACTTTATTTTGATAGGTCAGATATAATATAGCACTTAGCAATGTGATAATAATTGTTGTGGGATTTTAAAATAAAAGTGAAAGTAATTTAAAAATTAATACATTTTTTTGTAATTTTAATATGCTTTTAAAATAATTTTTAATAAAAAATTTACTTATTAATTTTAAACTGGGATTTTAAATATATTAGTTAACACAATTTACTTTTATACTTAATTATGATTGGGTGCACTTACTAAATAGTGTAATTATGCCACATTAAAAATAAAAACATTTTAATATAAAAAATGTTAATAATATAGTCATCATGTTTTTCTTTTGTGATTAATCTATTTTTATAAAAATTAAAATTATTATTTTGTAAATTAATTACTTTTAAAATTTATTTTCACAACAATTTTTTTGTTAAAATATTATTTATTTTAATGTTATTTTTATAATAAATGATCATAAACTAATACAAAAAATATAAGCTATTAATCATCATCACCGTAAAATAATTATAAATTTATAATCCAAATTGTTATTATAATTTAAATAAAATCATGAGAACAAAACATTCTTAATAAGAACATAGCCGTAATATAAAATATTATTGTTTTACAATATTTTCTTTTCATTTCATTATTGTTCACGTATAAAATATTATTTTATAAAAATAAAAATTAATTCTAAAAATATTAAATATTATAAAATAATATTAATAAAGGAAAATATAGAAAAATACATGAATAATTGTATCTTATTCCATTAAAAAAAAATCTATTCAGATGAATAAGAATTTTAAAAAAAGTTAAAAACTTATGGTTATACAATATCTCAAGAATATATCTTTTATTAAAAATAAATAAGTAAAGTCTTACCAAATTAAATTAAATTTGATCGTGCATGATCGTAATGCACACACGTATGCATGGGTTACACCACTTTTCTTTAGATCTGTCTCGTTAAAATCTTGGTAAAAAGTTAGTAGGGTATTATGAACATGCTTCTTGAAAATTGTAGTTGGCAATTCTTTTGTGAACAAAATTATTATCATCACATTATTTAACTTTACAAAAATTAACATTACCTTTCTTTTGTAATTCATTAATATAAAGAGAACTTTCACAAACTATATTTAATTATAACATCTTTTATTTAACTAACTTTAATTTGAAAAATATACGATTCATTGTTCTCTTGTAAATTAATTTATTTTCTATCAATAATCTACAAGTTTCTTTAATATGCTTAATCATAATTTTAAATCAAATGCACTTATAACTTGCTTTATGACTAATATTTCTGAATGATTTAACATTTCTAAATGATTTCACGATGTAGTACTAGTTATTTACTTTATTGACTATCATGGGATAAAAGTATTCCATGTATAAAGAAATATCATGTTTATGACTCAACTTTGTGAGGATTAGAAAGGTAATTCACATAAACACATTCTACTAATTTTTCTTTTATTCTATTTAAGTAAAATTAATCCAAATAAAATGTACCACAAAGAAAGCGAGTAAATTGACATGAACATATCTCACTAGTAAGTTAGTGTAAAACTAAATTTTATAAATAAATTAACTATAAAATTACGAATATGCAAGATACATAAGTGCTTTAATAGCACTAAGATATGATACTTTAGAATCTAAAATTTCTTTACCATCTTCTCCATGATGAAAAGAATTTGTTTAAATATTAAGTGAATGAAAAATTATTTAAAAGTTTAATAAACAACATTTATCTGCATAAAATTTTGTTTTAGAAATTTTGCCTCATAAATTGACTAATATATATAAGAATTTCATTTGAAAAATGTTTGACTTGAAATCAAAGACAAATATTTGTCTTTTTGAGATTTTTCATTTGATTTTTTCTAAAGTACTCTTCAATATATGAAATCTCTTCTAAAGTCTTTATTATCTTTAAATCATTAACATAAATAATAATAATTGTAAATTCAGAATATTTCTTCCATAAATTTACGAGGATAAATTAGATTTTTTCAAATATATTTTCAAGCAAATATTTGCTTAAAAAAGTAAATCACATGCATCCCTATTACTATAATTTATATAAAATTTTTCCAACTTAACAAGGTACATTTATCGCGATTTGTAATTATATACTTCTAACATCTTAAAATTGTTCACAAACATCTATATGTATGTCAATGTCCAATAACCCATTTAAATACATGGTTACTATATTCATTATATGTATATCAAGTCATCTAAGAATTGCTAAATCAATTAAAGATCTAAATAATAGGAGAATTTGTCTCTTCATAATCTATTTTTTGCCATGAGTCATGCCTTATACTTTATGACTTCCCATGACTTTTTTATTTAATACAAAAACTCACTTTAATCAAATAGATTTCACACCTTCAAGTGTTTGTACTATTGGTCCAAATAATGTATGTTAGGATATTATTCTAACTTGTAATTTTGACCAATTAAATCATTGTCAACATTTTTTAACTATTTGAGGTTTTAGCCTGTTATCATTAATAACTTTAGAAACAATTGCATATACAAAAATATTATCAATAATGACTTCATTTCTTTCTCTTATATTTCTACATTTTAATGAGATCTCATGATATGATATTACCAAATTTTCTTTTGAGTAGCTTCATAAAAAAAATAAGAGATTGTTGATCTATGTTATTATTTACCTTTTTAAAAAGTATTCTTTTTATATCCTTTTTCATTTAAGGAATTGTGTCTTTATCACTATAGGTTTATTATGCTTCTGACGTGCTTTAAATTTATTATTTATCATATTTGCAATTTATTTTTTTGGGATAATTAATTATACAAAAATATTTACAGCTAATACATGAGAAATGCTAATAATATACCTTTTTTAACAGAGTCGTAACTATTAGCTAAAATTTATTTAAATTAATGTTTTATCTCATATTTTTATAATTTTTAATAAAAATTAAGAGTACATTAAAAAGTATATATATGTTGCTATCATTCTTTATCAATACATATGATTTAGTGACTTTTTGGTATATGTAAAAATATTTAATAATTGAGTTGTTGCATTCTACAAATCATTTATTTATTAAACTTCCAATTCATATTGATTTATGTATGTATTAAAAGTGGACAATGTTAATGTGTTTCAACTAATTTCTTATGCTTTTTGTCCTTTTGCCCTTTTTTTTAAGTAATGGAAATATTGATTCATCAAATAAAAATCATTTATAAAACTTCATTCTAAAAAGATTACATTGTAAAGGAGTCCACACAAATGTCTCTTTGTATTCTTTGTAAATAAAAAAAGTACGAGGTTCTATAAGTATTTTAGATGGAGGAGGTTTGACAAATGTCTCTTTGGATTATTTTATTAATATTTTGTGTAAAATTACCCGTTAAATCAATTTCATGCACTATTTTTTTCTTTTTGTGAAAACAGTTTATTTTAATTCTTCAATTTATCATATTATTTTCTACTTTATTATAATTTTTGTTATTTTGATATAATTTTGATTATTACAATTAGAAGAATTTATGGGTCAAGTAAATTCGACTAACCTAATTAACTTAATTTAAACAAAAATTAACGGGCAGACCAAATAATTAGGTCTTAAAAATACAAATATTGGGTTTTGCCTTTTCAATTTAAAAAACATAGCTCAATCTAATTACATATAAAAGAAATTAAAATATTTTATAAAATATGTTTTTAATATAATTTTTAATAAATAATTTATCATTTAAACATAAATCAAAATTTTGTATATAAATATTAATATATTATTTAATTTTATAAATTATAAACATATTTTTATTTTTTTTAATGTAAAACACTTGATTATATAACTCAAATCAACTTATTCATAATCAAGTTGGGTTGATTTTGATTACATATAAAAAGGTATGAAAAAATTTAATCAAGTAAAGTAATATTATTTTCTCAAATCCGACCAGATTCGTCAACATGGCTTACAATCTTATTTTACAACTATTTATACATTTTATTAATTATAAATATTTATATATTATTATTTTAAGATAAAAAATTTATTACTAAAATATTTATTTATTTTATTGATTGTGATATTTTTTAAATTATTTTTTGTATTATTTTAAATTAGTAATGATATAATACATCTTTATCATTTTATAAATTTTATTATATTTTTATATTTAAGTAATTTTATATCGTGTTTCATATTATTTTAAATTATGATTAACATTATATTATTTGAATTTTTATTTACTTCAATTTTTACGTTTGTTATTAAACTTCATTATTACTTTTAGAATATTTATTAGTATTACTATCATCAAATTTTTTAATTTAGATGCTATAATTTTCTTATTTTGGTGATATTTAGGCTTCATAATAATTTTTCATTTTTTTATTATAGTACGATAATATTATATTTAGAAAATAATAAAAATTAAAAAATATGCTATAATGTATTTATCATTATAAATTATAATAATTTAGGTAAGCAACACCAATTATATCAATATAATTCATTGAGATTGTTAACTTTTGTTGTACTTTTTGTTTGAACATTTTAATTTTTGTTTTATAAATTTTTATGATGTATATAATATTAAAATGTCATTATTTCCATCTTTTGAGAGAATACCACATTTATACTTTTACAATAGATATCTTCATACGTTTTGATATTCAGTTTTACGATTAACTTCCATCTTGGATAATATATTTGTTTTATTTTTGTGCTTTACTATTATTTGTTAAATATTAATTTTATATGCAATTTAAAAAAATTTAGTTTGGTTTGAATATTTTATTTTATTATAGTAATATTTTTACTGTTTGAAACGATTATTTAATTACTATTTCGTATTTTAATATTTTTTAATTTTATTTTTACAAAAAAAAATTAGTTGCTGTGATTTATATTTTATTATAATATTATTTTATCCTCATTTATATTTCTCATACGATTGCATTACTATTATTTTGACATATAGAATATATTATTATACTATAAATATTATTTTTAATACAGAAGTTTAAATTGACAGAAAACATAATATGTGTGGAGGTGCCAAAATTTAGGGAAAAAAAGTTAATGTGCTCAGATTTATGTCAAATAGATGGATATTGATTTTATTAGAGGGGAAACAGAAAGTATTTATAAGTCAACATGTTCTGAATTTGTATTTTGTCTTTGAACAAAATATTTTGATGAATAATGTTAAAACGATTTGGTTAAGTATTATGAATTAAGATTATTGAATTGATTATCTTATCCAAAATGTTGCTACTTTATATTGGAAGGTACAAATATAAGGACGGTGGAATGGATTAGTAGTATTAGGTGACAACAATGATGTTTGGGAGACAAGTGGTTACCCTTATGTTTATGTAAAAGGATAAAAGGGGTTGCCCGGTTTCCAACTTATGAGACCAAACGGAAAGAGATTGAACAATCATCAAATACGTGCGCCGAGTCTGTGATGGATTGACAGGTGAAATTTTGCAGCAAACAGCAGTATGCGTGATATATATGCATATCAGCGTACCAGATATAAACTATTTTTTAATTCATTTTAAATTTTCTAAGATAAAAGCATTTTATTAACAAAAATAATTCTTTTTATTTCTTATAAAAAATGAATAACTAATTCATCAAGATCATACAAAGTAACTATATATTATACATACCTGAAATAAGAAATAAACAACGAATTTTAATACATTTAAAACCGAATTTTTTATTTTTTTATATTTTAAACTATAAAAAAGAATTTTTTTTTTGCAAATAAGATCAAAAGAAATATTACATAAAATAAATATAATTTATGTCAATATAAATTAAATGGGGGGGGGTGTTCTGCCTTATATACTCATATTTAATATAATATAAACTTAGTAATTTATCTTTAATTATTTTGTATGCATACATATGTCCGAAAAATACAAATTATTATTATTATTACCACTATTTTGTGTAATTCTCCAGTCCGAGAGTTTCCATGTGTACCCTTTGTTTGCACATGGAATGCTGTGGCATGGTCTGCAATAGACGGTCCTACACAGAACCATTATTGTGAGTAACTGCTTCCATCCTACTTAGGATCCCCTCTATTACCCTATGGTCCCTTGTCCTTGAATCAGGAGTCTAGAGGGAGGACCCATGCCCTCAGTTGAAAACTGAAGCGCAAGACCACAAAATTTGAAGCGATAGTACTAAGTAGGCAACCAAAAATAAGAAAAAGTAATCTGATCGATGAGTCTACATCTAGGAAATTTTATGCATTGCAAAATCCAGAAAAAGAGTTTGTTAGTTATTGTAACTGTGCCTTCCAAATCTCTGCAAGCTGCATTAGTGCTATACTCAGAACCTGTGTGATGAAACATAAGGACAGGACAGCATTTTCTTCAACCGAATAAAGCCTTGTACAACTACAATTATTAATTTCTTTGATGCACATACAGCACTCCTGCCTACACAAAAACTTGTTACCAATTCTTTAGTGCATGTATTGTTATAGTTAGTTCTCAGTTTCCAATATTGCCTCAGCCTAGCTACTAGCATTTCCATAATCATACAACGAATAATTAATATATTAACTAATATGACACATATTAACAATACTTTCTCTCTCTCTTTTTAAATATCTTTAACTAAATTATACAAATTAATAGAGAAAACATAATAAATTCTTCTCACATAATTTTTAATAATATCTTAAGCACTGTCAAATTAATATTCCATTAATTTTCTTTTCATACAAACGAATGAAGTATAATTTTCAAGTTACAAATTTCTTACAATTGTGAAAGAGAAACTGTTTTTGTGATATAGGTCAGCGTAGTTGGGTTGTTGTGGCTAAGATGACTATATATATATATGTGTGTGTAAAATTATAACAGCGTGTCACATGATCCGGAGCTTCAAGTGGGTATATATGTAGTTAGTTTTGAGGGCGAAGAAGCAAAATTGTTGACCATGATGAAAAGCTAGTAGGTGGCACTTGGGAGCATAGCTTCATGTGTGTGTATGCATGAGGTTGTACACACACTAGTGAATGAAAGTGAGGTTTGTTGGAAACAGGTGACATAAGGGTAGCAATTAGCAAACACAAAACACTCAAGGTTCATGTGGTTGAGTCTGTTATAGTGAACACAATTTAGAAACATGCTTTTGGAATGGCCCAAGCAGAATGTGAGATGGTCGCCAGTGTCAAATAAAAAGCCAGAGGGGCATGAATAGGAAAAGAATTCAGAACAGGTGGCATGCATGGCCCACAATATTAATGGTACGGTAGATTCATAAGATTCTGTTGGGGCTGTTCCCTTGAAGTACTTGAAAATCATAGAGGCAATATCCTCTGGTGACACACCCCTTCTCCCTTCAATCCAATCCAACCCACCCCACAACAAAGAACAAGACATAATCTAATTGTATTTTCAAAAATGAAATCACACACGCATATTTATGGACAGAAAGAGCAAAAGTAGGAGCAAGAAATAAAACACCCAATATTCATTTGTTGGATATCAAGCGTGTGTTAAGTCGGTTAAGCTTGTCTGGAGGCATAAGAATAAGAAGCACAAACGGCATGTGTCCCATACCATGTGCCTTTTGAAAATTATTTCTTTCTTTTTAGTTAACAATTAATATGTGCGACTTTTGCCTGCACTACGTTTCAATTGACATGAAATCTCTATTAGATTTTCCTACATACATTTGGTGCTTGTTTCAGAAACATAGAGAATTAACTCTTATCATTGCACACATCTTAATATGCAGTTTGTGACTAAAATTAATTTAAACATATTTTCTAATTATATTTAATAATTTAAAACTATTCTATTAAAATCAATTCTACTCACTTTAAAATAAATAAGCCTTTGTACGCTCCATTCAACTTCCAAAATTTAAGCGTGAATTGGCGCTGTACCAAAAAGATAAAATTTTCGCATGCAGTTGTTCCAACTTTCTAAATTTCGTGCATCTATACTGGAGACCACAGAAAGATTATCTGCCAGTGTTTAATTTAACTTTTTTAAAGAAGTAATTACGTATTGTTTTTATAATTTTAAAAAATATCCAAACTTGCACTAAAAAATGGGATAATTTACAAACTTCCTTTCAGCAAGTTTCAACCTATCTCTCAAATAAGAACAATGAAGTAAATATTTGGAAACAAATAATTGTTGAAGAATATTGTTTTTACAAAATTTCATTAAAATAGCAACAAAAGTAAGTAATTGTTTTTTGGAAATACGCTTAAAATAAGTCCGTACATAGTTTTGTAATAGTCAAACCCGTTCAAAGGTAGTCCAAGGCTATTATCAAGTCTAGGGCATAGGTGTAGAGGTTTTGGTAGGAGCTGAAGACCCACGTCTCTTAATGCTGAAGGACGGATACCTGCAGGTGCAGGGTGTAAATGCATCTCTCCATCCCTACAAGGAAAATAAATAGCAGTGAATCTGACCAAGTCATCTTAGTTTGTACAGTAGAAATCATTTTCAACGAGTTCTGCTCTGCTGTAGACCAAATGCTTAACAATACAAGTATGCATTTAGATATAGTACTATAGATGTTTTAAGAGCTTATTTAATATGGCATTTTCAATCTAACTTCTTATAACTCCGCAACATGTTTTACTGCAAAGGAGCCACAATCTTGGAGTTGGAGAAACAAAAATCAAGTTATTTCATCAAGTCATAATGTAAAAGTTTGTTTTTAGAGTTACATAAAAATTAATTTTATTAAAGTTGGGAGAAAAATTATAGTAAAACACATCTTTTTGTGTTAAAAAGGGTGAAAATTGATTTTAAAGAAAACAAATAAAATATGCACTAACTTGTATTAATAATTTCTAATGTCATGTAGCATTGCATGCGTGCATGTTGGTGATTTTAATTCTGTATTTCATATATTACATGCAACATGCATGCCAATAGTCAATTTCAACATTGACAGCTAGAATTTGAGTTCTACAGCTCAGATCTGATTTCAGTGCATGGGTGAGAGTGAATTGATATATATTCCTTTTCTAGCTTTCATAATTATGTAAAAGGGACTGTGGAATATAACATGGTGGCCGGGTTACTGACTTCTGTGAATAACTGAATATTTATCCAAACAAAGGATGGATATAAAAGGGTTATGATGCCACATATAGGTAATAAAGATAAAGATAGGGGGTTTTAGACTGTCATAAGCCCTAACAGTCAGTAACACACACTGATTCATAAAAGAAAAAGAGAAAGGACTGAGACAGAAACCCCACAAAAGGCCCAAAGAAGGATGACCTCATCGCAAATTCAATATCTGTAAGTGTAGATTGGTCTCCCCACACTTTCCCATGATTTTCCTGATGTTAACAACTCATAACAAATGGTTGTTTTAAGAGCACAGTAAAAGGGTTTGATGCTCAATATACTTTTCATAATTTGGACTATTATCTGTCTCTCTCTGTCTCTCCCTTTGGATCTGACTGAATAGTACACTGTAACTACCAAGAGGCACAGTGATAAGATGAAACCCAAGGACTTGGTGTGTGGTTGGGATTTTGAACCATTGTATTTCTATATAGCATTTATGGGGGTTTGTAAGAACTGAGAAGTAACTGCATAGTATGACCACAGAGAGAGAAAAGCAATTTGAGAAAAAAAAGGACAGACCGTTGATTTTGAATGAGATTTTCTTTTATTGATCGCGTACAAGACACTGCTTACTTAGTTCCTAGAGGAATTCCCCGTCATTCAATTTAATGCTTCTCCTCAATTTGATTACACTTCTCTTTCATTTCATCACGTTATTATGTGTGATGTTTTTTATTTTTCTCTTTTCAAGAATATTTCGATCAAAATGAAAACATTCAGTTCCCAAAAAGTATTATTTTCTATAAACAACATTTGAACTTTGTGTATGTTTTAAAAGGATACAAATTAAATTATAACGTTAAAATAAATTTATATTTGATTAATCTATACACGCTGATAAAATCTACCACTTAAACTTATCACCCTCTAATAACATATTTGTATTTTGGTACACTAGGGGTAGTTCCCAAATTTTTTGTCATAACGTCGTAAACCAACGAATGTGATATGATGAATTTATTTATTGTTTAATAATGGAAAATTTGCATCAAGAACAAAGCGTGATTTTATAACTTTCAAAGCTGTAAAAAGTTTTATAAAAATAAAAGATATTGCTTTACACGGGTGGAGTTTCTCTCTCAATTTTCCTTTATTCTGAGACGAGAAGGAGTGATTGTACTAGTCCACGTGCGTAGACCCCTAATGTACTGTTCCACAGAAACAAAGCAGGCCCAACGGTTCAAGGTCTTTCTGCCACCGTACCACAGGAGCATGTTAATTATTATTGTAGTGCATGAAGATCTGATATTGATAAGGTTCCCTTTGAGCACCCTATGATTTTTATAGCCATTAGGGAAATGGTGCTTCAAGGGTTCTGTTTTCTCTTTTCTGTTATCTTTCTCATTCCAAACTCTCTCTTGAGTATGATAGGACCCATCAAAGCATTCTACCCTACGCAATGTAACAAAAGGCACGCTATTGAGCTTTGTTGCATTTCACAAAAAAAATTCAAGTACTTGGGAGTTTTGGTACCCAATACTGATGCACCTAAGAAAGGTTTCCTAAAAAAAGTTGTAGGAACAGAACAGAAACAACCCTTGTACGTGTGATTCCAGCTGCATCAAGCGAAACAGTTGTTGCTTCATGTTTTTCACAAACAGTTTTCAGCGTACATGATGTGACAGTTCGTTTGTTATAATTGACGAGAGGAAGCCAAATGGTGGGTTCTCCCACTTGCTAATGTTAAGTTTCATCAAATGCTTGGTTTGTAAGAACATAGATGAGGACAAGAACCATTAGCAATGTAGACCCTACTACAATGTTTCTCCATGTTCCCAGTCAAACATGGCATCATCCGTATCAATTTCCATCACGGTCTTCAGATGACACAGCTTCACGCATTCATGAAATGACTTTGCTACTCTAATGTACATTTACTATGCCACGGACTACCATGAGAAAACTTTAACTGCTATACTTCAATGTTTGTTTAAATATTGGGAGCAACGTTGCTCAATCAACTAAACTCTCCTGTGTTCCAAGTTTTATGAAAATAGACTTGGGCTATCTTTCTGGTCATATATAGATCCAACCCAACAATATAAGCGACACTGTTCTCTAGACCCCACCCATGATGATGTATTCCCGCTTCTCATTAAGCATATATGCTGTTTTTTTTTATAAAAAAAGTACATTTGCATTCTTTTCAATTTTCAATATTACAAACATAGAGAGATTAACTTACACCATCATATATTATACAATTTCTATACTATTCAATAATTTATATTAAATAATTTTATCTCAAAATTCTTGACTGTTAGATTGAATATTTTTATTATAGACCATGTTTATAAAGTTTACACACATACGAAGAAGGACCAATTTATATCTGGATGGGTAATACAAATCCTTATACAGATGAATTTTTTATTAGATAATTTTATCTTAAAAATAGCTGTTGCATTAAATATTTTTTTACTATATATATTTATTAATCTAAAATTATTGAGACCTCATTAATGTACATTAACTACAAAATATATATATATATATATATATATATATATATATATATATAAACTATTTGATTCATATCTATATGTGTATGTGTTTAATGTAATTTTCATTGATCTAACTATTGAATTATACTTATGTATTACCTTAATTGCTTATGTAAAAATTGGTGAAAGTTACAAAACCAAAAACATATAAATAAAATATTTCTTATTATTATATATTTTAAAAGTACGTGTTACATTAAATTTGATATTAAGTATTAATAATTTTAAATTAGTATAAGATTTTATAGGTATAATATATAAGAATTTTCCCTTTAGCAGTGAGTTTGCAACAAAACCATATGTATGAGAGTTTCCTTTTATTATAAGATGATCACTGTTATATATAACCTTTAGTATTTGTATCTGACATTTAAAAGAAGACAATAATAGAATATGTATATTTTCCTTTTGGGTCTACAATAGCATATGTACTTAACGTGTAGCAGGAATACAGAATGGGTTAGGTCTAAAGAGCAGTCTTATCTTTTGTTTTTTTGGGGTCCAAAGCAGTTTTGCTTATTCTATTGGGTTGGATCTATTTACGACCCATAAGACGGCCCAAGTAGTTTAACTTTCACCTAATTCTTGACCCAAAAAAAAAGTAACACAAACTAATTAGTGTTGATCATTTGACCAAAACCAAAAAGTAATTAATCTTGTTGAATTTTGAATGCAGCATTACTCAATCAATCATTTTCATCAACTATTTCTAACAAAGATGGTTCCATGAACTTTATCGTGTGCTAGCTCAAAGTTTTAAAATACAAATTGTTCGTGAAACTAACATCTCTCGGTAAGAAATTCGAAAATGGACTTGTCTATGTGACAAGCTATTAATAGTATCTTATTTTGGGGTTGCTTTTGGACTCCCATTTTCACTGATTGCATCCTTTCAGTTTTTTTTTTTTTGTTTATTTTTGTTTTTAAAAGATCATTTTGTAATTGTTATTTGTATCTTTGAAATGCACGTTCTGGTTCGTGGGAGTCTGTTACGAATTAGTTAGTAGTTACTATTTTGTAAACACTATAAAAGGATCTTTGTATCAGTTTTCAAGTTTGTTTTTTTCTCTTTAGGTACTCTTGCATTTTCTGCATATTTTGATTATCTTGATACGTAAAGTTCTCTTTTGATCATTTACTCAACAACTGGCGCCGTCCGTGAGGACAAAAGAAAGATAATCTATAATGACAACGAAGTTCAATATTAATAAGTTCATCAGAGCCAATGACTTCGGGTTGTGGAAAATCAAGATGGAGGTAATCTTGATTTAACAAGGGTGCAAGGAAGCGTTGAAGGGAGAGATGAATATTTCATCATCTTTAACGCCGATGGAGAAAAAGAGTATGATTGATAAAGCAGGAAGTGCAATCATACTGTGTCTTGGTGAAAAGATACTAAGAGAAGTCACAAAGGAGAAAACCGCTGCTGGTATGTGGGCGAAGCTAAAGTCTTTGTATATGACAAAGTCCTTGGCTCACAGACTTTGTTTAAAACAATAACTTTACTTGTTCAAGATGGTGGAATCAAGAACGATTGAAGAGCAGTTGGCAGATTTTGTCACGACCCCTTTTTTATAAGGGACCGAGAACATTGTTTCTACACCACATACTTATTTTAAAAATAGGTAAATAATAGAGAATATAAGTATAAAAATTCACTTCTCATTCAAAGTAAAAATGAAGTTCCTTACAACAAATATCCAACAGATCAACATAATATTACATTTAGTTTATAATATTCAAAATACCAAAAAAATTATAATACGTGACTCCCTCGACATGAGGTCTCATATATAAAGAAAAAGGACTCTGATGCATTATTACTCAACTCCAGCTTCTAACTTTTCTTCACTGGCCCCTCGGCTGTGAAGTAGATGCAACACTGCTACATCCGCTCACGTACCACCGTACGATCATCGCAAAGACACACGCACACAACGACATAGAAAGAAATGCAAGGGTGAGCTTACCAAACATAAAATAAAATTATATATATATCGAGCAAAATATTTCTCACAAAGAATAACCCCATGCATTTCCAGCCCATCTAATGCACAAGATGAAAACGGTTTCCAAGCGGTTTCACACCTAATTAATCCGAAGGAACCGAGCGGTCAGGAGCGACCCATTAAGATCTGGATCCAGACAAAGACAAAGACAATGACTCGGCATGAACTTACCGTTACATGTCTACCCACCTAAACATGTAACTCGGCTCTATAATGATGCAAAACATATATCTCAGCATGATGCACACCACCAAAATTATTTTAACAGCTCAACTACGGCAAGTTTATAATAGATCAGCCAAAATCTCAGCATTTTAAACTAATTACAACGATTCTGACTTAGAAAATAGCTTTTATTCAATATATCTAACAAAATCATATCAAAATATCTTGAAATAGCATATTAAACCGTTCAAAACATAGTTCATAGGTTAAAGTAAACTCCCCTTACCTCAGAAAGATGATTCACACTAGATCTACCGAATATTACTTGATTATAGCAAAATTCACCGAAGATTCAGCTTTAGAACGGAGTTTCTCCTAAGAACACCATGAATTTCTATAAGAAAGAGAAGGAGAAGAGAAATGAACGGTAAATCTAGCTTCAAACTTAAAGAAACTTACTTCCAATACTTCAGAATAGATGTAGAATCTCAGATCTGGCGAGAAATCTAAGTTTAGGAAGGTTTAGTATGAGAGAAATGGTGGTTTATGACCTTAGAACTTTTGAGAACCTTGGATAGAGGTGAAGAAATGAAAATTTCGTGTGAAGCCCCCTTTTTATAGAAAATTTTCGAAATTTACTGTTCACGCCGAAATTTACTGTTCACCGCCGGAAAACACTGTTCACCGCCTTACTGTTCATGCCAGAAAATACTGTTCAGGGCACTATTCATGCCGGAAAACACTGTACACGCACTGTACATACGCGGTTATCACTGTTCATACGCGGTTTGTACTGTACACTGTGACGTCACCGATGACGTCAGCTGTCACTGTACATACGCGGTTTGTACTGTTCATACACGGTTTGTACGCGGTTTGCACTGTTCATACGCGGTTGCACTGTTCATTGTACTGTACATACGCGGTTGCACTGTTCATACGCGGTTGCACTGTTCATTGCACTGTTCATACGGTACTGTTCATAATCCTTAAGGAATTATATTTTTTTTTTATTTTTATTTTTTTTTTATTTTTTATAATAATTTCAAACTCCATCTAAATATATTCCAATATCAAATAATCCTTTAATTAACATTGAACAAGTATAAAATATTATAGATTACTCAATAATAAATTAGAAGCCTGACAATTCTCCCCCCGAAAATAAATTTTCGTCCTCGAAAATTTCATTCCCCAAAGAAAAGATGAGGGTACAACTCTCTCATTCTTTCTTCTAACTCCCATGTGGCATCACCAGTTATTTGGTCCCAAACAACCTTTACTAACCGAATAGACTTACCTCTAAGTTTCTTAACTCTAGTTTCCTCGATACGAGCAGCTGGGACCTCCACAGACAAGTCATCTCGTAACTCCACAACATCAGGCTCAATTACATGAGACAAATCTGGAACATACTTCTTTAACTGCGACACATGGAAAACATTATGTATTCCGGACATAACCGAGGTGGTAACGCTAATTCATAGGCTACTGGTCCTCGACGATGTAATATCTGATACGGTCCTATGAACTTAGGTGTTAACTTCTTGGCTCTTAAGGCTCGCCCCACACCTGTAGTGCGTGATACTCTTAAGAATACATGATCACCAACCTCAAATTCTAGGGATCTTCTGCGTCGGTCGGCATAAGATTTACGTCGACTTTGGGTAGCTCTTAGCTTTTCTCTAATAAGTTCAACTTTCTCCTTAGTTTCTTGCAGCATTTCAGGTCCAACCATCAAATGTACTCCATCTTGGAACCAACGAGATAGGGGTTCTACACCTTCTACCATACGAGCTTCAAATGGTGCCATATCTATACTCGAATGATAGCTATTGTTATAAGTGAATTCTACCAAAGGAAGCATATCCTCCCAATTACTCCTCTGTTCTACAATGCAAGTCCGCAATAAGTCTTCTAAGGTCTGAATAGTACGCTCAGATTGACCATCTGTTTGCGGATGGTATGCGAACTCAACCTCAACCGTGTGCCCATAGATTCTTGGAAACTCGCCAAAAGCGGGAAGTGAATCGAGGATCCCTATCGAGAGATAATACTAGAAGGTACTCCATGCAACCTGACAATCTCTCTAATGTACAATTCTGCTAATTTCTCCAAGCTAAAGGTCATGTTAATTGGCAAGAAATGTGCACTCTTGGTTAGCCTATCAACTATGACCCACACTGCATCATGATTCCTAAGCTGTTCTAGGTAGATGGGACACAAAGTCCATAGTCACATGGTCCCACTTCCACTCTGGAATTTCCATCGTTTGTAACTCTCCTGGAGGACTCTGATGCTCCGCTTTTGCCTTCTGACAAGTCAAGCAGGCTTTAACAAACTCGGCTATCTCTCGCTTCATGCCCGGCCACCAAAACATCTGCTTTAAATCTTGATACATCTTGGTAACACCAGGATGAATGTTGAGACTACCCTTATGTCCTTCTTCTAGAATTGCTTTCTTTAATTCAGTATCTCTAGGGACACAAACTCGACCTTGACATCCGAGAATACCATCAACACCTTTCTTGAAACCCTTTGTCTTATCTCGTCCCTAAGAGAAATACAATCCGACATAACATTGGATCCCACAATTGTTTATCTTTAATTTCTGTAAGAAATTATTAGTCACCACAATTCGGCTACAACTAATCTTTTCGGGTGATAAGTCCACATGTATGTTCAGGTCTCGGAATTGTTCTACCAAAAGGGTTTCACGACTCTTAGGGAGAATGCTGAACCACATTCCTACTTAATGCATCGGCCACCACGTTAGCTTTTCCTGGATGGTATTGGAGCTGAAAATCATAATCCTTAAGGAATTCCACCCAACGTCTCTGCCTCATATTTAACTCTCGCTGATCAAATAAATACTTCAGACTCTTATGATCACTATATACATCGAACTGAGCTCCATAAAGATAGTGTCGCCACACCTTCAGAGCAAAGACTACAGCACATAACACAAGTTCATGAAGAGGGAAATTTCGCTAAAGAGTTCGCAATGGACGAGATGCATAAGCTACCACTCTCTTATCTTGCATCAACACACATCCCAATCACGATGAGAAGCATCACGGTACACCTCAAACGGTCGACTAGTATCAGGGAGAATCAACACCGGCGAAGAAGTTAGTCTCTGTTTTAACTCATTAAAGCTTTGCTCACATTCCTCAGTCCACACAAAGGGTTGATCACGGCGAGTTAACCGTGTTAATGGTGCAGCTATCTTCGCGAATCTCTCTATAAATCTCCGGTAGTAACCTGCTAGGCCCACAAAACTACGAATCTCTGAGGCTGTCTTCGGCTTTTCCCACTGCAACACCGCTTCAACTTTGGAAGGATCAACTGCAATTCCTTTAGCTGAAATAACATGACCAAGGAACTTCACTTCCTCTAGCCAAAACTCACACTTAGACAGTTTAGCATACAACTGTTTTTCCCTTAAAACATTAAGTACAGTTCTCAAATGCTCTTCATGTTCCTCTGACGAACTAGAATAAATTAAAATATCATCAATAAAGACTACCACAAATCGATCCAGAAAAGGTCTAAAGATCCGATTCATGTAGTCCATAAACACAGCTGGAGCATTTGTAACTCCAAAAGGCATCACTATATACTCATAATGACCATATCTAGTGCGAAAAGCAGTCTTAGGAATATCTTCATCCTTCACTCGGATCTGATGGTACCCAGACTTCAAATCAATCTTAGAGAATATCTTAGCACCTCTCAGCTGGTCCATCAAATCATCGATTCGCGGCAATGGGTACTTGTTCTTAATTGTCAACTTATTCAACTTGCGATAATCCACACATAATCTAGAACTTCCGTCTTTCTTTTTCACCAAGAGAACTGGGGCTCCCCAAGGCGATACACTTGGTCTAATCATCTGTTTACGCATTAGATCCTCGATTTGCCCTTTAAGCTCAATTAACTCTTTTGGCGCCATTCTATACGGTACTACAGACACTGGCTCAGCTCCAGGAATCAAATCTATAGCAAACTCTACCTCTCTACGTGGAGGTATTCCAGGAATATCCTCTGGAAAAATCTCAGGGAATTCTCGTACTATCGGTATTGGTGAAGGCTTTGCTCCACTTCGCATTCATAACTCCCAACAAAACAAAACAAGATACTCCCTCGCCTAAGGATGTTTCTACTTGGCGAGTAGAAATCAATTCTACACAATCTTCTTGCTCGGGAAAGATTAAACACCTCCGCCACAATCAATTAGCACACGATTGGCAGTTAGCCAATCCATACCCAGGATTACATCTAACCCTGACATCGGGATACAAATAAGATTTACTTTGTATCTTCATCCCTCAATTGCTATGGGACACCTAACACAAACCGTCGAAGTCTTAATTGAACTTAAAGTAGGTGTCGATACTACTAAGTCACATCCTAGATCGCCCACCGGTAATCCTAAATTTCTCACACAATTGTCCGCAATAAAAGAGTGTGTGGCTCCAGAATCAAATAATACAGAAAGAAAAGTACCTGCCACTACCGCTGTTCCTTGAACAAGATCTGTCGCCTGGGCTGCCTCTGACGCAGAAGTAGTGAATACACGTCCCTCCGCTCTCGATCTGGTTGTTGTTGGAGCTCTAGTTACTTTAGGCCTAATAGCGTGCAAGGCGCTAGCAGAAGACGAAACTGCCCTACTAGGCGTAGGACAGTCCCTTGCAAGGTGTCCTGGCTGCTGGCACGAGAAGCAAACTCTTACATCAGTCTGTGGGCACTGGCTCAGATAGTGTGGTCCTCCACACCTAAAACATCTGACAATCTGCGGCACTGAGACTCTAGGAGAAGAAGAAATTGCTCCCCTAGGCTGAAATGTAGAAGTAGCAGTCCCTACTGGCACCGGGGCTGATGCTGCCGATCCTCTTGACTGATATGATCGAGACCGCTGTTGGCGTAGCGACCGACTGTAGGGACCCTTCTTAGCGCCCTTACCTCCATTACCATAACTGCTAGCAGCTCTACTAGATGGAGCCTTCCCAACTCCACCAACATCTTCTGCATTAAGACTCTCTATAATGGTGGCTTGATCCACCAAGTCGACAAATTACGTGATCCCGAGTGGGATCAAAATCCTCTTTATGTCGGTTCTCACCCGTCGAAAACCTCGACATCTCCACTCCTCTGAAGTCGGATGAGAATAAAATCTGTAGAGCCGCTCAAACTGTATTGCATACTCATAGACCGATGAGTTTTCTTGCACCAAGTTTAGAAACTCTCGTTCTTTGGCAGCACGAACATGAGAAGGGAAAAACTTTCCCAGAAAACTACTTCTAAATACAGCCCAAGTAATGACTTCACCTCGGGCCTCTAGCATAGTACGAGCTCCATGCCACCACATCTCTGCATCCCCTATCAGCATATACGTAGCATATATCACCTTTCTCTCCTCGGCGCAACCCATGGTTAGGAAGATCTTCTCAATCTCCCTGATCCAGAGTTCAGCAACATCTGGTCCATCCACTCCTGTGAATTGAGGAGGATCATTCTTTCTGAACTCTGACAACCCATGGTATTTAGGAAGAGGTGCGGTGAGGCGATGGCCGCTGCTGCCTTTGGCAAGGCGGCTTGATTTGCGACTTTGCTGCTGAATCATATCTAGACTCGCCTAACGGTGGTCGCCATGGCCTCCATGGCATGAGCCATTTGGTTCACATTAGCAGGAGGAGGATTTGCAGCAGATCTTCTTGGTCTAGCCATCCTAATATATAGACTAGCTTAAATTACTAACGTTTAACATATTCAGCAATACCACCACATAGCTATATTCACAGATTCAGCTTACAGTGATATATTCATATTTAGTATATCATAAAAATTTAATCAATTTAGTACTCAGCATAACAACATATCAACATTCACATAGCATAGCAAACACACTCATTTCAGCAATCATTTACAGCTTAGCTTAACAGTCTCTTATTCACACAGTATGACTCACCTATAGCTCACCCAAGTATCATATACCAAGTTTCCTACATCAATCATGTCTGAGAATCGAGGTGATCAAGCTCGTTCCCTCACAACTTGATGAATAGAAATTATGATATATGATTCACGACTAAAACTTATATGTCTAATATGCACAACTGACGCCTAACAACCTCACCCCGTAGGTTTACCTAGACCATGCTCTGATACCACTAAAAATGTCACGACCCCTTTTTTATAAGGGACCGAGAACATTGTTTCTACACCACATACTTATTTTAAAAATAGGTAAATAATAGAGAATATAAGTATAAAAATTCACTTCTCATTCAAAGTAAAAATGAAGTTCCTTACAACAAATATCCAACAGATCAACATAATATTACATTTAGTTTATAATATTCAAAATACCAAAAAAATTATAATACGTGACTCCCTCGACATGAGGTCTCATATATAAAGAAAAAGGACTCTGATGCATTATTACTCAACTCCAGCTTCTAACTTTTCTTCACTGGCCCCTCGGCTGTGAAGTAGATGCAACACTGCTACATCCGCTCACGTACCACCGTACGATCATCGCGATACACACGCACACAACGACATAGAAAGAAATGCAAGGGTGAGCTTACCAAACATAAAATAAAATTATATATATATCGAGCAAAATATTTCTCACAAAGAATAACCCCATGCATTTCCAGCCCATCTAATGCACAGCATGAAAATGGTTTCCAACTGGTTTCACGACCTAATTAATCCGTATGGAACCGAGCTGGTCCCGGAGCGACCCATTCTAGATCTGGATCCGTGACAAAGACAAAGACAAGACTCGATGAACTTACCGTTACATGTCTACCCACCTAAACATGTAACTCGGCTCTATAATGATGCAAAACATATATCTCAGCATGATGCACACCACCAAAATTATTTTAACAGCTCAACTACGGCAAGTTTATAATAGATCAGCCAAAATCTCAGCATTTTAAACTAATTACAACGATTCTGACTTAGAAAATAGCTTTTATTCAATATATCTAACAAAATCATATCAAAATATCTTGAAATAGCATATTAAACCGTTCAAAACATAGTTCATAGGTTAAAGTAAACTCCCCTTACCTCAGAAAGATGATTCACACTAGATCTACCGAATATTACTTGATTATAGCAAAATTCACCGAAGATTCAGCTTTAGAACGGAGTTTCTCCTAAGAACACCATGAATTTCTATAAGAAAGAGAAGGAGAAGAGAAACGAACGGTAAATCTAGCTTCAAACTTAAAGAAACTTACTTCCAATACTTCAGAATAGATGTAGAATCTCGGATACGCGAGAAATCTAAGTTTAGGAAGGTTTAGTATGAGAGAAATGGTGGTTTATGGCCTTAGAACCTTTGAGAACCTTGGATAGAGGTGAAGAAATGAAAATTTCGTGTGAAGCCCCCTTTTTATAGAAAATTTTCGAAATTTACTGTTCACGCCGAAATTTACTGTTCACCGCCGGAAAACACTGTTCACCGCCTTCTTGTTCATCATGCCGGAAAATACTGTTGGGCACTATTCATGCCGGAAAACACTGTACACGCACTGTACATACGCGGTTATCACTTGTTCATACGCGGTTTGTATCAGATAATCGTGACGTCACCGATGACGTCAGCTGTCACTGTACATACGCGGTTTGTACTGTTCATACACGGTTTGTACGCGGTTTGCACTGTTCATACGCGGTTGCACTGTTCATTGTACTGTACATACGCGGTTGCACTGTTCATTGCACTGTTCATACGCGGTTGCCTTTATTCATTGCACTGTTCATAAATGCATCGTTCACTTTTTTTTTTTTTTATTTTTTATTTTTTATAATAATTTCAAACTCCATCTAAATATATTCCAATATCAAATAATCCTTTAATTAACATTGAACAAGTATAAAATATTATAGATTACTCAATAATAAATTAGAAGCCTGACAGATTTCAACAAGATCGTTGATGATCTTAAAAATATTGGTGTAAAGCTTGAAGATGAGGACAAGGTCGTTATTCTCCTCAATTCTTTACCGAAGACCTTTGAGCGCTTTAAACATACATTGCTTTATAGGAAAGATCAAGTGATTACTTTAGAGGAGGTTGTGACCTCGATTCGAACCAAAAAGTTACAGAAACTTTAAGATTTGAAGAGTGTAGAGGAGGTATCGTTTGGTCTAGCAGCAGTGGAGAATAAAGGGAAGAAAACAAAGTCTGAAGGCAAGAAGCAGATTCGATGTTATAAGTGTCAGAAGGTTGGTCATATCATAAAGCACTGTCTTGAGAAAGTTGCCAAGGAGTCTTGGGTCTAAGAAACTACAGATGTTGTAAAAGCTTCTGAGGGGTATGAATCTGTAGAGGTTCTAGTGGCTTCTTCTGATGACTCACTAAAAGGTTAGGTCATGGATTCAAGGTGTACGTATCACATGTGCCCTGTGAAAGATTATTTTGAGACCTTAGAGCTGAAGGAGTATGAGACTGTATTTCTTAGGAACAACAAAGCCTGTAAGGTTCAGGGCATTAGGGTGATCAGACTGAGGATGTTTGATAACTGAGAAATATTGTTGCAGGATGTGAGGTATATTCCAGAGCTCAAAAGGAACCTTATGTCCATTAGCATGTTTGATGTCATGGGGTATTCCACCAAGGTGGAGAGTGGAATAATGAAGGTGTCCACGAGAGCATCTATAGTTGCTAAGGGAAGAAGAAGTAATGGGTTGTACATTTTAGAGGGGTCTACTGTCATTGTATATGCATCTGTAGCACGTTAGACGATAGTAGACAAGGCTAAACTATGGCACTTGTATTTGGGTCATGTTAGCAAGAAAGGCTTGGTAGAGTTAGAGAAGCAACAACTGCTAATAGGCGATAAGTTTCAGAAGCTGGATTTCTGTGACCAGTGTGTTTTAGGTAAGTCTCATAGAGTGCAGTTTGGAACAGGCAAACACACTTCCAGCAAATCTTTTGAATATGCATATGCAGATCTGTGGGGTCTATCAAGGACTTAGACGCATGGTGGAGGGTCTTATTTTTTTAGCATTATTGATGACTTCTCAAGGAGAGTATGGACTTACATTCAGAGGAACAAGGCTCAGACGTTTCAAAAGTTCAAAGAATGGTATATTTAGACTGGTAATCACCAGGGAATCAAACTGAAGGTACTGAGAACAGACAATAGGTTGGAATTTGTTTCAGATGAGTTTAACAATTTTTGCAAGAACCAGAGAATTAAGAGGCATAAGACTGTGGCAAGGACTCCTCAACAAAATGGACTTGTTGAAAGGATGAACAAGACCATTTTGGAGAGAGTCAAATGCATGCTCTTGGGAGCAGGGATGCCTAAGACCTTCTGGGGAGAAGTTGTAAACATTGTTGTGTATTTGATTAATAGGTGTCCTACGTCTGCTCTGGGGTACAAGACACCGATGGAAGTTTGGAGTGGAAGACCAGATGACTACTCTAACCTAAGGGTATTTGGGGCTTTGTCGTATGCACATGTCAAGCGGGATAAGCTGGAGGCACGAGCTGAGAAGTGTATCTTCCTCAGATACGCTGAAGGAGTCAAGGGATATAGGCTATGGAGGTTAGAACCTAAACATTCAAAGCTTATTATCAGTAAGGATATAACATTTAATGAGACAAGAATGAGAATGCTTGGTGAAAAAACTAAAAATGAGAGGGAGAAAGCTCACATTAAGGTGGAGACATCTACAAGTAGCCCTAGAGAGGATCATCAGACTAATTCAGATGATGCATCAGCTGAAGTTGGGCAAGCAGCTTCAGACTTAAGGAGACCTGAATGTGCTGTTAGTGACTATCAGCTAGTCCGTGATAGAGAAAAGAGGGTTCCAAAACTAAATAGAAGGTTTAGACAAGCTGACTTTACTTATTGTGCTCTAAGTGTGGCTCAAGAGATAGAGGATTGAGATGAACTGAGAAACTTCAGGGAGGCGCAAGAGAGTAAAGAAAGGTAGTAATGGCAATATGCCATGGATGAAGAACATGACTCACTGAGGAAGAACAACACATGGAGACTTATAGACTTACCTAAGACTCAGAAGGTGGTCGGATGCAAGTGGGTCTTTAAGAAGAAAGACAAAATTCCTAGAGTTGAGAAAACAAGGTTTAAGGTGAGGCTTGTAGTTAAGGGTTTTACAGAAGTTGAAAGTATGGATTATAATGAGATATTTTACCGGTGGTAAAGCATTGTTCCATCAGGATTTTGATGTCAATTGTAAACTAGTTTGACTTGCACCTGGAGCAATTGAATGTCAAGACAGCCTTTCTACACAGAGATTTGGATGAAACTATCTACATGGAACAATCAAAGGGTTTTGCTGTAGATCAGAGAGTGTGTCTTCTTAAAAAATCATTGTATAGTTTGAAACAAAGTCCAAGGCAATGGTATAAGAAATTTGATGATTTTCTAATAAGGATGGAGTTCAAGAGGTGTAGTTATGATAGTTGTGTCTATATTTTATGTAAAGAGCATGACCGTCTGTACCTACTCTTGTATGTAGATGATATCCTAGTGGTTAGTCGGAACAAGCACTTGATTAACGAGCTCAAGACGAAGTTAAGTTCAGAATTTGAAATGAAAGATCTTGGGGTGGCAAGACGTATACTTGGTGTAGATATAGTAAGAGATCAGACGAAGGGTGTTATGCATTTGACTCAGTAGACCTATATGAAAAAGGTTGTGGAGAGGTTCAGGATGCACCAGTCTAAACCTGTGGGCACACCTTTGGGACACCACATGAAGCTCTTGAAGAGTCAAGCTCCTATCTCAAAAGATGAAAGGCGGAGGATGGATGTAGTTCCATATGCTAGTGGGGTTGGAAGCATCATATATGGAATAGTCTGTACAAGACCAGACTTGGCTCATGTTGTAAGTGTTATCAGTAGGTTCATGGGAAACCCAGGACAAGCACACTAGGAGACGTTGAAGTGGATGCTAAGATACCTGAGTGGAACTCTAGATTTAGGTTTGCTATTTCAAAAAATACATCAAGGTGGAGCTGTGATTGAAAGGTTCGTAGATGCAGATTATGCAGGATGTGTGGATACACGAAAATCCTTAGCAGGGTATGTGTTTACGCTATTTGGAACTGCAATAAATTGGAAGGCGAACCTTCAATCAGTGGTAGCATTGTCTATAATAGAAACCGAGTACATTGCATTGGTAGAAGGAGTGAATGAAGGACTATGATTGAAAGGAATGCTGACTGAGTTGAAAATTGAACAAGAGTGTGTTCAGATTTATTGTGATAGTTAAAGTGCTATTCACTTGGCCAATCATCAGATGTATCATCAAAGGACCAAGCATATTGATGTGAAATTTCATTTTATTAGAGAAGTGAAGATTATAAAAATTGTTTATGAAGATAATCTTGCTGATATGTTAACCAAATCCCTGCCAAGATGCAAGTTTGAAAAATTTTTAAACTTGGTAGGTTTCGTTTGAGGAGACCGTGAAGGTTTAATGATCGACATTTCAGAGTCAAGGTGGTGAATGTTATTTGTGTCTCTGAAATGCACGTTCTGGTTTGTGGGAGTCTATTATGAATTAGTTAGCAGTTACTATTTTGTAAATACTATAAAAGGACCCTTGTATTGATTTTCAAGTGTGACGTGAATAATGAGAAAAACAAGTGTTTTTTTTTTCTCTTTAGGTGCTTTTGCATTTTCTGCATACTTTGATTATCTTGATATGTAAAGTTCTCTTTTGATCATTTACCCAACAGTAATAATAAACAAATCCTTGTAAAATAATAGAACAGCTATCATCTTCTTGTTTTGAATGCACCACCTAACATAATCATGCCTCTAATTTTTATTTATTTTCCTAAAATTTTGGATATTTTTAAAATTTCAATTCCAAAATTATATGTTTTTTAAAATTTAATTTTACAACTATAAAAATTAAGTTTCAAATTAAGTTTATAGAAGCTTATAGTTACAATTCCATCCGAAATTATATTTTTAGAAACTTATAATTAAACTTTCGAAAACTTAAAGTTCCAGCTTCACTTGAATTGCTCCATTACTTTTTTTTTAAAAAAAAATATTATCTTTAATACTAATATTTTATTTAAATAATAAAAATGATATTTTTAAAAAATTAAATAAATGAGTGACACAAAAAGTAAAATAAAAAAAGGTTAAAAAGGTAATCCTTATTTATTCAATAAATGAACTTACAAATCCAATAAAACATGCCTTTTTATTAAGGCTAAAGAAAGAAGTGCAAGTAATTTTAACAATATTGACGGGACTTAGAATCTTAGTGCAAATGAATGAGTTAAAAGTTAATGATGAAGACTTCTTTTAAATGGCAATTCTTATGTAAACAAAAATTAAATTTTTTAAAGAATTTAAAATTTTAAAAAATTTAAATTAATAGACAAGAAATACACAACAATACTCTCATGAGTACAAAATATTCAGTATATTTTAATGATAGGATAGGGCTCTTGTTACTTCAAATAAAGATTTAGAAAAAATTTTGTGAAAGATATCGTTTAAGGGACTAAGTTCTTCTTAGATATATAAAAAAAAAAAAAGATCACTTTTGAAAATAGAAAACAAAGAAAATAGAACAGATGTTGGAGAACTGAGCTCCAAAAAACTTAGATTTGATTAGAATGAAAGTCAAAGTCCGGATTCAAAGAAGGCTCGAAGTTTAAAGGAGGTTTCTTTAAGGAAGGAAGATGAGAGATCACAGAGAATGTGAGAAAAAAGATTACTTGAATTGTAATACAGTTTTTAGAATGAAAATTCCTTAAATACCCATAAAAACTCACAAAATCTCGTTTGAGCAAGATCCACTCTCGCTTGGGCAAGACCTCTTTCACCTATGTGAAAACATCACACAATAATTTTTTTTTTTCCAGTTTTTCTAATATTCTCACCTGAGCGAGAATTGGTCCAGAGAGCTCCTTATTTACCCTATGCCTTCTAGCTTGGGCGAAGAGATAGTTAGAGCGATATTATCTATTCTCGCTTAGGCAAGACTCAACTCACCTGAGTAAGAATGGTTTGGAACGCCTGATTTAGAAAACTTAATATTGTGTAAACGAAACCCTTTGCAGTTACCAATATCTATCATTTTCTAATTTAAAATAAAATTCAATAAGAAATATTAACAAATAAAGTTGAAAAATAAAAGTCTGAATATCACGATTGTGAGATACTCTAAATATATATTATAAAAAAAATTAAATGGTATTGATATGGTATTAATTGATGAAAATGTATTAGTATTTTTATTAAAAATTTATTATTTTTAATAAATTCTAATTATGTTATCTTTGATATGTTGTTGTAAACTAATTAACTTCTGATTGATTTATTTTTAAATTTTTAAATTTATTAAATTTTTTTCTATAGAGTAATTACATGCATGCTTGAATAGGACGGGATATTGCTTACATGATTAAGGGTGTATTAAAGGAAGAAAAAATATACTTGTATAAAAAAATTTCAGTGTCAAAGAATAAAGATAAATTTGTTATGGTTGAAAATAATTCTTTCATATTGTAATGTAGAATATTAAATTGTAGTTTTATTATTTTATTTATAATATTTATAATACGATGATGAATAAATTTATTTTTATTATTTAATGTTCATAAGTTGAGAAGGAATAGAGTTTAGAAAATATAAATATAAAAGCAACAGAAAATAACTTAGTAATGAGTTCTTCATGTATATTTCCAATTATGAAAACGTCAAATTTACCAAAAAGAATGAAAAATTAATATGTAAATTATAAATTTATAATATATTGTTGAAATTTTATAGATCATACAATAATTTATATTTGATATTGTTCTTTAGGTTGCAATTCGAGAAAGAAGAAGCAAATAATGCTGAACAAAAAGCAACAATGAAATATTTACAAAATTGAACATTTTTTATTGCATTATTATATACATAATTTTAAAATTTTGTAGTATTTTATTTGGTGGTCAAGTGTACCTATCGAAAAGTAATATAAAGTTTTAAAATAAGATTTTAAAATTATCGTTCCATAGAGATTGTTCCTAATTACTAAGAATTTCTTTCTTTAATTGTTTGACCTTAAGAGATGCGAAATTAAAAGAATTAAGCGTTAAAACAATTATCATTGAATCTCAATACAAAAATAGATACAACACATGTTTTAGTTGAATTTATAGAAGAAGAACTTAGAACACATGAGTTTATTCATTCAATCATTTATGTTCTTTTTCTAATTAACTCTAAATCTAATTTTACTGTGATTACTAATCATTCATGCAAATACTATTAATATTATTTTCTTCTAAACAAACATTTACAAAATAGTTGGTTTAGTTTATCTAATTATTTGTCTTGTTTTATCATATAGATCCTTTAAATAATTGAGGTACAGTCACCTAACTAGAATATAATTAATTAGAGTTATTTTATGAGTGACAAATTCAAAACATGTTCAATAAGAAAACAATAAGCATCTATGAACCATTTTTATTGCATTATTATATAAATACTTTTAAAATTTTGTAGTATTTGAAAAGTAAAATGTGACCAAACATTTTCATCTTTTATAAAATAACTTTGTTATCTTTTATATATATATATATATATATATATATATATATATATATATATATATATATTATTTTATTACTATATATATTATCACCCTATTATTGACTTTGTTCTTGAGATAATATTTGTCTATATTTTATATGTGACTCATGAATTTTATATTATATCAATATGTGTATTTTTAATTGATATAAAGAATAATTTTACGTATTAAATAAAATCATTCTTATTTTTTAGTTTCTACCTAAATTTTAATGGAAAATTTATTTACTCTTTTTTTTATCTTCTTTTATCATTTTAATTTATTTTAAAATAATTTAATAAGGATTAATATATCATAATTGTGTATAACCTATTAATGTAAAAAATATTTTATTTATATTTTTATATTATAATTATAATGACAAATTTAAATTTTTAAAATAAAAAAATATTAATAATAATTTATATTTAATAATTTTGTTGCATTTTTTAGTTATAAAATATTATAATAATGATGATAAATTAAATCCTCAAATGAAAACTAATAAATTATAATAATTAAAATAAATTGAATATTATTAAATATCATAATAATGAAAATAGAATATGATTTGATATTTAAATCTTTAGACAACTATTTGATTTGCATATTTAATAATTTCATATCATAATGAATGATTAAGTACAAAAGAAGAAAATATAGAGAGTGATGAATAATATAATTTTATTGAAAACATGAACACGACTGATACAATAGAAGGGAAATATATAGCAGGGAATGCAACGGATATAACAAAATACAGATTGATAAATCCTTAAACATAGGTTTGTTTCCATATTTTGTTGAGATAAGAAAGGTTAATTTGCTGAATTAATTTGTGAAACCCACAACTCCTTTAATTCTCCAATGTCTCTCTTTCAGTTATACCATAATTAATGGAGTTCTCTTTGCAATAATTTTATGTCTCGTAATTATCATAAATGTTATCTAATGATAGCTCGATTTTATTAATTCCCTCCCTCAAACGAGTCCAAGGTTGAAGGTAGAGTTTGGTCTGGAGATGCATGAGAGTAGCCTTTGACACTGGTTTAGTGAAGAGGTCAGCAACTTGATCATTGGTAGGAATGTAGTGAGTGACAAAGAGGCAAGAGAAACTCGTTCTCGAACAAAATAATAATCCAGTTCAATGTGCTTGCTGCTAGCATGGAAAACTGGATTAGTGGTCATGTGAAGAGCACTAATAGTGTCATAATAGAGTATTGGAGGGGAGGTAAGGAAAATATGGAGGTCTTTTAGGATGAATTCCAATTATGTGAGTTCAACTGTAGTATTTGTCATGGGCCTGTATTCAGCTTCTGTGCTAGAACATGAGACTGTGTGTTATTTCTTTACACACCATGAGATGGGTTTCCTCCAAAGAATGTGTAATAACTAGTGGTAGAGCACTGAGTTGCAGGACAACCTGCCCAATCTACATCAGAAAAGGTAGAAAAGATCAAGTGTAGTATTAGAAATGAAGTGAAATCCTACATCGATGGTTCCTTTTACATATCTTAAGATATGTCAAACCATTTTTAAATGCATAATTGTAAGAGAATACATGAATTGGGACACATAGTTAACACTATATGGAAGATCAGGGCGAGTGATAGTGAGATATTGTAAGGCTCCAACAAGCCCACGGAAATTACTTGGATCATCAAGGGAGTGTCATTGGACCCAATCTTAGTTTTGGCTTCAATTGGTGTGCTCATCAGCTTAAAATCAACCATGTTAGCTCGTTCAAGAATAGTAGTAGCATAATGTGTCTAGGAGAGATGGAGGCCATAAGTTGTTGTGAAAATCTCAATTCTGAGAAAATGGTGAAGAGGTTTCAAGTCCTTCATGGAAAATTTAGAATACAAGAGTTGAATGAATTCAGAAACTAGAGAGGTAGTAGATCCTATAAGAAGTATATATTCTACATAAAGGAGTAGGACTAAGGCACCTACATTAGAATGCAAAATAAACAAAGATAGGTAAGCTAAACTACAAAAGAAACCATAATGAATAAGAAAAGAACTAAAGCAGTTAAATCAGACTAAGGAACTTGTTTTAGGCCATAAAAAGCCTTTTGGAGTTTGTAAACATAGTTGGAGAATTGAGGATCAGCCATGCCACGGGTTATTCCATGTATATGTTTTCAAAAAGTACACCATGTAGAAAGACATTTTTAATGTCAAGTTGTCGAATAGGCCATTTCTCAACAAGGACTATAATGATGATTAAGCGTATAGTGCCTGGCTTGATTAATAGAGAGAAGGTTTCAGTATAGTCCACTCCATCAACTTGGTGGTATCCTTTTGCAACAAGGCATGCTTTGAGGCGATCTAGGGACCCATCAGGTTTTAGTTTTGATTTGAAGACCCATTTAGGGCTAATAATATGCAAGTTAGGGGTGCAAGGAATGAGTTCTTAAGTTTGATTCTTATGAAAGGCTTCAAGTTCTTCGCCCATGGCAGTTTTTCATTTAGGATTAGCTAATGCTAAATGAATATTATGCAGGTTACATGGAATATCGGCACAAGGCATGGTAATCAAAGCGTACTTAGGATTAAGCTTTACAATTTCATGTTGTGAGCTCGTAACCATTGAATGTGCAGGTACATCATGTGGTAATTAAGTCGGCATAGAAGAATTAGGCTCAGTTTGTTGAGTTGATGTAGGAGTCACAAGGTCAAGCTCAGGCTCAGGCTCATGGTGTGAGGAGCGTGTAGGTTGCTCAACTTCAATTTGAGAGGACTATTTTGGTTGGTCGAGGGGTGTAGTAGGGACCAACAAGGCAAAAGAGGGCACTAAAGTTATTGGTAACAGACTTGAGCATGGTGGTGAGGTGAAAGTTGTTGCTATCAAATCTGCAAGAATTGAAATTAGTATGAGGTAGCCAAGAGTTAAATATACTAATTACATGTGGTGTAGAGGAGGAAATTGTATTATAATGATTGGTCTGATATGGAAAAAATAACTCATCAAAGACAACATGTCGTGAAATAAAAAATTTCTTACTAGAAGGATGAAAGCATTTATATCCTTTGTGTGTATCACTATATCCAACAAAGACATATAAAATAGTTTTTGGATCAAATTTATGATATCGTGTATCCCAAGTGTAAGGGAAGCATTTAGAGCTAAAGACTTATAGTGAAAAATAGTTTGAATGTGTTCCATGTAAGACAAAGTAAGGAGTTTAAAAATTAAAAGAAGAGGACAAGAGTCTATTAATAAGATGTACGACTGTAGTAAAAGCTTAGACTCATGGAAATAAGGGAGCACCACTATGAAACAACATAATCATACCTAATTTTCGTATTATTCTATGTCGTCTTTTGACTATACCTGTTTATTTTGAGGTATATGGGCATGACACTTGATGAATAGTACCTGTTAAATGAAAATGAGTTAAAACTTTGGAGTTGATGAATTCACCGCCTCCATCAGAATGAAAAACTTTGATTTCTTTGTTAAATTGCTTGTTAACATATTGCACAAAGTATAAGTAAGGATTAAAAAAATTAGATTTGTGTTGTAAAAGAATAATCCATATATACTTGGAGAAGTTATCAACTAAACATGCATAATATTTGAATTTAGAAATAGATAAAACGGGAGCAGGTCCCTATAAGTCACAATGTATTTTTTTCAAATATAACAAAGCTAGAATGCTCAGAAGAAGAAAAAGACAATTTACTAAGTTTTCCTAATTGGCAACTATCACATAGATGTTTAGACCTCAAAGTTTCAACTATATCAATTAACCTTTTATTCTTTAGTAATTACAAAGCTAAGGTTTGAGTATGTCCTAAATGTTGATGCCAAATATCTGCTGACCTAGATTTGAAGCAGTGTGAGAAGTAGAATTCAGGCATAGAAGAAAGAACATATAAGTCATCCTTACATTTCCCTGTGATTATTTTTTCCCTGTTTCTTGTTTCTTTACACAAAAATCAACATTAGAAAACTCATAATTAACAGGAAAATGTTTGGTTAGTTGGCTTACAGAGAGAAAATTTTTGTTAATTCAGGGACAAGTAAGACATTATTGAGGGGTAGTGTGATATTCTTTTGCTTAATGATGGAGTTCCCAGTGCCATGAATTGGTAAAGGAGAACCATCACCAATAAGCACAAAATTTGCACTTAAACATTGTCGAATATTACTCAACATACTACTTATACCTGTCATATGATTGGAGGCTTCCTTATCCGAGATCCATTCAGTTTCAACAATTGTGTTGTCCAAGGTGAGTGCTGCAAGTGCTTGAGGTATATCATCAGATTGAGTTGGTTTCTTGGGCACCCGCCAACATGTCTTTACTATATAGCCTGCTGTGCCACAATATTGACATTTTTCATTCCAATAAAAATCTCATTTTACAGGAGTCATATGACACTCCCCTAGTGGTGGAGGACGTCTCTCTTGGGTGGTCATGGTGTGTGGATTTTTATTTTGGCTACTTGGTTGTTGAGCTTGGAACCCTCCCCCTGTAGACGTGAAGGTTTGAGAGTTCCCACAGTTTCAAGAGAAAAATTGGCGTGATTTTTGTTGTTGCCATATAAGGCCACATGAGGAGCAAAAGAAGTTTGCTTTGAGTGATTAACTCAGAGTATGATGGCCTTGGGGGTTTTAGCATGGTTGTTGTGAAGGTTTCATATTCAGGGCCAAGGCTTGTGAGGAGATAGAATACCTTTTCTTTGTCTAGGACAGATTTCCCAATTGCAGCGCATAGACATTTGAAAATGCGAATATGTTTACTGATAGTCTGGTCCTTTTCCTTGCAGACATGCACGATTTGTTGATGAGTTATGAATTCACGTTCTTATGAACCTTCTGCATATGTATCTTTGAGTGCAGATCAAACAACATGGGAGATATCGATGCCAACAATCAGCCCAAGTGCTTCTTTAGAAAGGGTGCCAATTATCCAATCTTGAAGAAGACGGTCAAATTTTTGCCAAGTGTCAAATTCATCAATTAATTTTGAAGCAATTTGTTTTGAGTTTGTGGTGTATTAAGTAGGGGTTGGATTTTCATTTGTAAGATAGCCAAACAGGTCTTGGCTTTCTGCAAGGGCCAAGGCTTGTTCATTCCACATTAGGTAATTTGTAGGCCTTAGTTTAGAGTGATAAAATTGCTAACGTTGAGGAATAGGAAAATGATGATTGTAGGTTGTGTGGTAGTGTTCACACTAGCTCTGATACTAAGAAGAAAATATAGAGAGTGATGAATAATATAGTAAACATGAATACTACTGATACATTGGAAGTAAGAAAAATATATAGCAGGGAGTGTAGCGACTATAACAAAATACAGATTGACAAATCTCTAAACGTAGGTTTGTTTCAATATTTTATTGAGATAAGAAATGTTAATTTGCAAAATTGATTTGTTACAACCACAACTGTAATGCCTCGAATCTCGGTAATATTAATTATTGTTATTTATATAAATCTAAATGCATTTATATGTGTGTATTTTTGGATATATGTGGTGGATATGTGTATATATATGTGTATGCATGATTGGTTGGACTGAAAATGGGCTAAGTGCCTAAGTGCAGGGTGTAATTCTGGGCTGTCTTCGCTGCAGAGAGAGGATTCTCGCTATAGCGAGAGGGCCCTGGGAGGAAGGGCTGAAACTGTCACCTTCTCGCTGTAGCAAGAGACGTCTCGTTGTAGCGAGAGAGTGACAGTTTGAAGTGTATTTCTGGGTGCAGTTTCGTTGTAGCGAGAGGGTCTCGTTGTAGCGAGATTCTGCAGAAATCAGGTTCCCTCACTGCAGCGAGAATATCTTACTGTAGCGAGCGTGTCGTGACTAGAAAAGGATTTAAAGGGAATTAGGATTCGGAGAGGGTTATTTCTCCCTCTCCCTTTAAATTTCCTTCGATCCTCTCATTCCCAAACATTTTTCTACCGATTATATTGCCTCCAAAACCGTTTGGAAGCTTGATTGAAGATTAAATCCGTGTTGAGAATGCTTGGAGGCTGTAATTTGTGTAAGGAGCACGTCCGTGATCAAATCTGAGTGTGAGTCTTTAATCTGAGGTACTCTACCTATCTCAAATGTATTGTAATTCTTATGTATTTTGTTAATTAATGCAATGTGGCTGAGATAGGGAGTAGAAATTGTGTGTTTGATGGAAATTGGTGTGCAATGTGATGTGTGTTAGAATAGTTAAGCCCCATGGGGGAAATTGTGTATGATGAAATGCCAATGATTGGTGACTTAATGATATTATCAATAAATAAAGGCTTTGTGACGTATATTATGGATAAAATGTGGGCTATGTGCTGTGTAATGTGAATTGAATGTAGTTTGTGTACTGTGTGTAAGCATGAATATTGTATGTATGAATGAAATGTATGTGAATGAGGCGTGTTAACGCCGTTGTAATGTGCTATGAATGGTTCAACAATACACTGGGGGTGTGGAAGATGAGAATGGTAGAAATATCTTGGGGAAGAGGGAGTGGTGGTGACACCGACTGTGGAACAGGTGCACCATGGGCCACACTCTCTCTTCCTGACTAGACATTTGACCACTATCTTTGCTGAGCGACCCATGACTGCCCACGTGGTATCCTTTAGGCAGGGGTAACCGACGACTATTCATGGTGTAAATCTGTGATCATAGTGCCACAGTGAGTATGACTGGCGTGCATGTGCATGGGTTTATGACTTGTACTTATGGATGTGAAATGCTGTCTGTGATTGTATTTGTTTAATGTATTGGAAATGTACTGGAGGTGAGACTCTATGCTGACTATGTGTTTTTGGATAGTGTAGAGTACGCACCCTTATATTCATTTTTTAGGTAACTAAGACGATCAGCACCGGAATCAGTGAAAGGGGTGGATGGAACTGCTATAGGACTAAGATATAAATTTAAAAATAATGTATTTAAAAATGGTCTTGTAGTAGTACTTGATGAAGATTGTAACCATTTTTCTTATTTTGAAATATTTGATGATCAATGGGTTGAGAATTTTATTTGAAATGAAATTTTTATTATCCCAAAATTGTGAAATTATTATTTAATGAATATTGAAATAAGGTGTTACAACAGCTCCTTTAATTCTCCAACGTCTCTCCTTCAGTTGTGCCATAATTAATGGAGTTCTCTTTGAAATAATTTTGTGTATCATAATTATCATAAGTATTGTCTAATAATAGCTCGGTTATGTTAGTACAAAACATATAATGTTTTAACTCTAAATTGAGTTTGACTGTTATATTTAATTTCTATATATATCACTTATTTCAAAAGTTAATTACAACTTTTTACTCCTATAATCTTTTCTTCACATTCAAACATTTTTCTTTTTGTACGTTTAAAATTTTTTAAGTACTAAGTTTAAATCTTCACAACTACATAAAGACTTATAATCTAAAAAAAAATAGAAGTTACTCTTTATAATATTATAAAAATATTCTCTATATTAACATATCAGGTTTTATTTATTTATTAACATTTAATATTCTAACTATATGATTATTCAAAATTTTTAGATTAGAATAGAAGTTCTAATGCTTTTAAAATTTTTTTGAGAGCATTCAATCACAAATGAAAAAACAATGCTTCCTACTAGAAAAATTTAGTTATTTTATGGACTTATAATTAATTTCCAAGATATAAAGAAAAATACAAGTATTATATGTAAAAAAAATAAATCAATACTAATATATTTTTTTAATATAATTATTTATTATATTATATTTTTAAAATTATATAATTTTTAATTTAAAAATTTATTTAAATTCGCTACACTGATTATTGATATTTGTTTTTTTTTTTATATAGAATTAGGTAAAGTAACAAATATTAGATCATAGAGACAAACACAACATCACACATAAAATATATAAAATATATGTGAAAATAATCATTAGATCTTAAATTCATCCACATATTTGTATCAAAATAGTTAAAATATATATATTTTTTATGATGGTATAATATTTTAATGTATTTATATTGAAATTATATTTATATATTTTTTAAATAGTTATGAACTTAATAAATCATATACATTTTTTTACTTATTTTTAATTTAATCTATATATTTCTTTTCAACTAGCATTTTAAATTTTTATTAAATTTTATTTAAGTTAATATTTTTTTTTATTTTGAAATTTTTAAAAAATATTATTATAATAATAAATTATTTTATAGTTCAATTTATTTTTATTAATCTTAATTAAAATGACAAATGATTAACAAATCATATTAATTATTTTAAAAATTGAAACAAATGCTTAATAAAAATTAATAAATTTATTATTTTAATTTTATGATCCACACAACATAACTTTATTATACTTAATTAGTTATTTAATAAAATTAAATTATTTATAATGTTAATAAATAATAATTCTATTAAATTATCAAGCAATATAGAATAATTTAATATGTTTAAAAAAACTTAATTCTATATTTTTTTTATTTTTGATAATCAACAACTATGCTTATAAATTAAGAATATTGTAATATTATTTTTTATTTATAATATTTTTATATAGTAATTTTATTTATATAGAAAAATTTAATATATTTTTATTTTTAATTATTAATATATAGTTTTATATAAAATTTTAAATTTTCATATTTTTGTTAAATAAATATACTCTTTATTTTTGTTTTTAACTTATTTGTTAAATTTATTATTATTATTATTATTATTATTATTATTATTATTAGTTGGATGAGTTATTTTTCAAAAAATATTATATCTTCTTTTAATAATCATACAGTAAAAATTCTATTAATAATTTTAAATTATAATTATAATGAATGATGTATCATATAAATTTAGTTCAATAAATATATACAAATGTATAAGTAAAAAATTATAGGGTATTTTATTTAAATTTTATAACTCATATTGAAAAGTTTTTGTTATATTTAATAAATTATTGCTATAATTATTTATTTTAAAATTTTATAATAATGAATATTTTCATCAGATCATACTTTAATACAAATTTTTTTTAGATTTTAAAAATAATAAATTTTATGCTATTTAAAATTAATTTCTTAATATTATTATAAATAATTTTTTAATCTATCAAATATTATAAATTAATTTTATTAACTCTACAAAACGCTCAATTTTACAAATTTTATTTTCACATTATTGTTTCAATATGTATGATATTTAAAAAAAATAAATTTGTTTATATAATAATAAAAAATTATTTTAATTTGCAGACATTACCATATAGTTTTTTTTATGTATTTATACTGAAATATTATTATTATTATTATTATTATTATTATTATTATTATCTTATAAAATCATGAGAGTAATAAAAAAAATATTTTCTTTATTTATACTTTCCTTAATCAAGATGTTCCTTTTACTCTAGCATCTTATATTTATTTATTTTTATGTATTAATAAATAAATAAATAAAACTAAATATTAAAAATAAGTATTATATTATTATCAATTTATTATGTATCATAATTAATTAAATTAATTTATTCCTCATAATCATAAAAAAATACTTTTTAGATAGTAATTGAAATATTTGTTAACATCATCATTAATTTTTTTAATTAATTTAGAGAATTTTAGAAAAGTTTTCATGTAATAATGTTAACATTCTAGGTACGCTAATATTTATTTATTTATCTTTTAAAATATATTATAATTATTACCGTATGATATTTATTTATTATAATTTATTTTAAAATAACTAATAATATGTATCACAAAAAATTAAAAATTCACATATTTATTTATTAGTATTTTTCAAGATGCAATATATTATTACTGTTATTATTATATTGATTTATTATTTCTAGAATTTTATCTTAATTTTATTAATTCTATTATTATTAAATTGATAAACAATTATTTAAAATTATTTCATATTTTAAAATTAATTTACTTTTTTATTTCAAAATGCACTGACATATTTTTGTATGGTACGATGTAAAGTTGCAAAGTATTTTGCATTGTTCGAAAGAGCATAGCACAGGACCCAAAGTGTACGAATATGATTATGTTTGTATTGTTTTCTTTGGTAATAGTTGGTGTGACAAATGAAATGAAATCTCTAACGCTCTTCAGCACCCGATTCTCTCGCATGCTGACCGATTTTGCCGGTGACCCCAGAGTGTTTACGTAAGCTATAAGCTTTCTCTCTCTCCCTCTCTCTCTCTCTCTGAATCTGCCATTGACAACCAACCTGAATTCTACACGAACCCTTTTAGCTACATATTATACTTCATCGTTTGCGTGAGTTTCTGTTCTTCCTTGTATTTTGTTTTTTTTCTTGTTAGCTCTTTCTAAATTGTTCACGTTCTTTGTTGATAGAAGGGTAAGAATCACGCAACTGCGTGTTGTCATGGTTGACCAATTTAATTCCATTTTTTTTATTGTTATAATTTCAGTTCTTGATTGGTCTTGAGCGTGAGTGGATCATTTTAATGTATCTGCGGCGAGTGCATGTGCATGTGCTTGTTTGTCAAAGTGAATATAATTCTGCAAAATGGGATGCATTAAAATTTTTAGATACAAGCAATGCAAGCGTTCTTGTGAGACTCTATTTTGGAATGGTTTTGTAAGGGATAATTAAGGTCATTATGGTTAATAACTATATTTATATATAATGTGCAGGATGGGTAGAGTAAAGCTAAAGATAAAGAGGTTGGAGAACACCAATGGCCGCCAAGCAACATATGCGAAAAGGAAGAATGGAATTATGAAAAAAGCTACTGAGTTATCCATATTGTGCGATATAGATATTATACTTCTCATGTTCTCGCCAAATGGAAAACCTTCACTTTGCATTGGGAGGCGCAGGTAAACTACGTTTGTGATTACTTAGCCTACCATTCAATTTGTGTCGTCATAATTACATCCCTAGGTATGACTAGAGCAGGATATGGATGTTAGTTTGACTGAAAAAATAATAGTTAAGATGATTGGTTAAAACTCCCTAGAATCTGGATATCTAAAACCCATCTGCCCCTTTCCATTTTGTAGCTCTCTTGAACCGTTAGGCTGGAAAATTGGGCCCTAAGAATAGAGACATTACCTGCTTTCTAGATTCAGACCAAAAAGCAACGAAAAACAAATCTCTTTTTCTGATCAGAAAAGAAAAAGGAAGGGCCTTTTAATCCTTTTATTTAGTAATCAAGAGAGTTATTAAGATTTGACAAAAAAAAAAAGGGTTATTGAGATGAATGAGAGTTGTCTTTAAGTTTCCTATGAATTATATGATTTAGTGTGATTATGGTTTGTCCTGATAAATACAATTTATGCTAGATTTTTCAATTCATCCCAAAATATTTCAATTGTTGGGAATTTGAAAATTTGATAAGGTAGAAAATGATATGGGTTAGATAAAAATAGAATAGTATTAGAGTAGGATGCACTCTTTATTATTTTACATGTAATGCAAATTAAAATGACAAGTGTATATGTGATTTCTAACCTAGTCCGTCCTCACCTTCTTGAATAGAGTCATAGGATATATTTATTACATTGTGTTAGTTCAACAAAGGTCATAAATTGGATACGATAGAAAAGACATTTTATCATGTTCACTAAATAAATATGAAATTCTAAGCTAGAAATTGGTAAGGAAAATTTGGCAAGTACACAGGAGTTGTGTCATGCGACAAAGTGAAAGTACTAGTATATTTTCTTTTTATGAAAAGTGAACTCAACTATGGCTGCAAAATTATTAATATTTGGACTTAGTCTTGAGATGATGCATGTAGTTATTATAAAAAGCACAAATTAAAGAAAAACAAAGTATAACAATATAAAATAGTAAAATTCAAGAATCCAAAAGAATTAGAGTAGGATCCTCTAAAACCTCACTTCAAGCAATCGATTCCCCTCTCAACTCAAGTGCTAACATTCTATTAAAGATCTAATTCACTAGATTAAGCTAACTTTAATTCTTTGATAAATTGTTCCTTCCAAATTAAAAATATTGATTTCTCAAATTTTTTTAATTGAAACAGCTTCAAGATTTTATAGGATCACATAATTATTAATTCCTATATCTAAGATATTAACAACTATGTTGAATTACTCTAAGATCCAAATTGCTAGGCAATTTTTCAATTGTGAAAGGAAATCTAACATCAATTAGTGGTTAATTGATCCATAAAAGTATTAAGAATACAATAAAATATATAATTAAGAGAAAGAAAATTAAATTAAAAATAAATGTAATTTACATGAAGTTCATATTGAGATTTGTCATCCTCTAGCTTAAAGAACTAAGTACATATGATAAAAGAAAAGAAAACAAGAAGAATAAGAAGAAGAAAGAAAGAAATTCATTTAGGATTTAATGAATTTACAACTTGATTCTTCAACGCTGAAGCTCCACTAACCTTGTAGTGTGAAAACTTCGGAGAAAGAATCAAAGTTTTAAATGTCCAAATTCGTTTTTACACCATTTATAACTTCTACACACTGTGATAATGTCAATGATGTTAGTTTGAGGGTCATAATGCTTTGCAAGCCATTATTCTAACTCTCAAATGATAAAAATGTTGGCTCCGACATCAATGATAGTGAGAACATTCTTCACAGTACCTTCCTTGAAAGTTTATATGAAATTTCATGCCATGTTCCTCAATTGCTTCTTTTATTCCTGAAACCACTTTAATTACAGATAATAGATACACGTAAATCAATATGAAACGGTATTTTTCCTGAAATCCCTTTACAAGCATTCCCAGCTTACACATAATTGTGTATTTGTTTAGTCAACTTGTCATTATGTGGAGTTACATACTGATACTTGTTTGTTGAAACTTTTCCTTTTCTAATGTCCTTATTTTCGAGCAATTGTTAGAATATAATTATATATTATTTTATAAAATTACTATCGATCTAATAATTCACTCCCCTTCTTTCGTGGATGTAGTAACTTAGAGGAGGTTATTGCAAAGTTTGCTCAAGTAACTCCACAGGAAAGGGCAAAAAGGTGCAGTTAAAGTCCTTTCACACACACACAAAATGTATTTAGTCCTGGTAATACAAGAATTTAACAAAATGTTTTCCAATGAATTCCAGGAAGTTGGAGAGTCTTGAGGTATGTCTTTCCTTACCAACTCAATCTCCATAATCCATTCCAAAATATACATTGTTCTTTTTCTCCTTTTGAAAGCACTGATTGTTCAAATTACCATTATTTTTATTAATGAATTGTTTCCATCTGAAAATTTAGGCACTGAAGAAAACATTCAAGAAGTTAGATCATGATGTAAATATACAAGAATTTCTGGGTACAAGGTATGCCATGTGACTAATACAGTGATTGTTCTTCTAAGAGAATTAATAATTTATATTAGTAAAGACACTAAAGCATAATTCATTTTTTCTTTTTGTTACAGTAGTCAAACTATTGAGGTAACCACGCAACTAAATAATCTCAATTACTTTGTTCATTTATGATGGCGTTGTCATAAATCAGCAACTGACTTTGTGCAGGACTTGGGTAATCAAGCCAGGCTATTGCAGACTCAAATTTCTGAAATTAATAAGAGATTAAGGTGAATCATTTCTTCTTCAGCCTGATTATCATAAACTTTTGACTGTTCTATAGCTCCAAACTACTCTTACAAAATTTCTTTGTTGTTGGATTACGCAGTCATTGGACTGAGTTTGATAAAATAAGCAGTGTGGAACAACTGGGACAGATGGAAAATTCACTTAGGGAGTCACTTAATCAAATTCGAACTCGTAAGGTGTGCATCTTATTATCCAATACATGACCTTCTTTTCAAAGGTTTGTTTTGATTCAGTTTATCATCGTGGTTCTGAAGGTAGTTGATAATTTTCTTTAAGATTAAATATATAGGTAAATTTTTAGAGTACCATTCATGAAAATTTTTAATCACACGTATTAAATAATAAATTTATTTAATAATAAATTATTATATTTGAATAATTTGAAGAGTATTTAATTTAAAATTAAATAAATTAAAATTTAAAAATAAAATTATAATATTATATTATATATTTTTATATTTTAAATTTTATTATTAATAATATTTTATTATTAAATTAATATATTATTTATAATTCTTTTTATTTATAATAAATAGAAATTACTTAAATAAAAATTATATTTTATTTAAAACTAAAAATTTATAATAAAATAATAAAAACATTAATATACAATATATATATATATAATAGGATCATGTAACAAATAATATAATTTAAAATAAATTATATATAATAATATATTTTTCTAACTTGTCACATATCTCTTTTTTATTGGTATAAATTTTTTTGGGTACAGTGCCCATAAAATTTTTTTAAAATACCACAACATACAACTTAAATATATTTTTACTACTCACATTTTAACGAATTTTTATATTTAGTTCCTATTGCTAATTTAATTTACTAAAATGCTGTAAAATGTTAATTTTTAATTGGATCATAAGGACTAACATTAATAATTTGCTAAAATATAGAGACTAAGACCAAAAAAGTTTGTTGGAACTAAAATAAAAAATAACTAAAATGTGGGCTTAAAAACATATTTAAGCTTTTTTTATGATCCATAATTGATGAATTCTAAAAAAATTATTTGTTTTATATGGTTGCTATCTTGCCTATGTGGATTATAAATTTGCTGCAAGGATCTAATATTATAGCTAGATCATGTCAAGGGAATCAGGGAGAGCACACATTACTAATCCGTGTAGTTGTTAATGAATCATGCATAGAAGTGTTATTAATGAGTAAGAAAAAATGACCAGGCAATTAAAGTAGTAAAAGAAACTGCATAAATATATTTTTCAATTCACAACCCTCCAAAGATCATAGAACCTGATGAACATGTTATTTATTTGATCAAAGCATTGTAGAAAGCAATTCTATCCTCAACAATGCATTATTTAAAACTTTTTATTCTATTTCATGTTTAAAATTCTCCCTCATGTGGCAGGAAAATATACATAAGCAGCAACTTGTGCCATTGCAGTGCAATAACCAGGTAAAATATTTCTTAGCTGGTAACTTGTTTACTTTTGTCAAATTGATTTCTATAGAGTAGACATTAGATACCTGACTAAATATCTCTTTATATTCCAGTTTAGTGAAATGAATATTCCCTTCAGAATGAGTGCAGAGCAGCATCTACAACCTCTATCATGGATTGCTAATGGTGACAGCCAAAATATAGTTTTACCAGAGGACTCAAACTTGTTTATCCACAAGTGAGTTAATTTTCTTAAGTAAAACCATATTCAATGCTTCAATACTTAATCTTCGACAGTCTTCTGAGTTTGCTTAACCTATTCACATAGTCATTAATCATTATTGCTAGGATATAAGGTAATTATTTTATGATATCAAATTCAATGATTCAATTAGAACAAACAATGGTTTAATTAAAATGATTCTCTCTTCTGTATATGATTTTGAACAACAGACATACAGTAGGTGATGATGATAATATTTCATAGATATTAAATTGATCTTCTGAGCTAAGTGTATGTAACACCACTTATTTGCCAATTTCTCAGAGATGTGGAAGGATCTGCAAGTTCATCTTTTGGGAGTTATGCCAGTTATCTTGGCTCAAGTAGCAAAACTGAGATTTCTAACTCTGGCCAAGAAAATGGTGTCCTTAGTGACATGAGCAGTACAGCCCCTCTGAGACTACAATTGAATGGGCAGTTTCCATATCTGCCATACAATTTTAATTTACTGAATAATTTGAAGTTCCAACCAACTGCAGAGATCAGTCCACAAGAGAACCCAGTAGATTATCATGTCAATGGAAGTTTTGAAGCCCCTAGTACTGGTTTTGATTCTAATCACCATGGTTGGGCTTCCACATCAGGGCCTTGTGCTGTTACTATGTTTGATGAGCATTTGTACGCCCAGGCAAGTACCACTAAACTGCATTTTGGCCTCACATAGCTGAAACATTTATTTATTTATATAATTTTAGCGTTCTTGTTGCATGAATTCCTTGTGATAGTTTCACCTTTAGATGGCCAACTAGAAACTTTAGTAACTTTCTGAAGAGAAAAATTGTAATGCTCACCCAAAAATGCTTTTCTGTATTATATCTTTAAGCCCCCAAGCTTCATATCTTTTCAGTCTACAATTTTTCATGTGCTGTGTATATAAGAGTCACCCAAAAATTTTGAAAATGGGTGCGCCAAACTTACCATAACATATCAAGAGTTAATATTCTTGACATTTTTCACTGGTGAAAACAACCTCACATTTTTCTTTTTTGATAATTTGATTGGATAGTATTTAAAGTTTATGCTGTTTAATCCAAAGAATTTCTTAATATAGAATCTAGCAGCAGTTTTCTCCTATCTTCTGGGTCGTCTGTTAAGTCAAATTCAGATTGACCAGCTAGTCAACGCTGGTAGTTTTGACATCCAAACATAGAAGCTAAGTAATTTGCTTGGGATTGAAGAATCCTGTGTGTTCTACATGTATCATCTACGAGTGTCTCTGCTTCTTTCTTGGGGTTTTTATTTAATGCTTAATTCTTGTAACATACAACTATAAACATTTTTAGCTCACTTAAATCGGCAAATGAGTTGATGAAAAATTTCATAGATGTCATTAAAATACTTGAATTTTGCATCAAATCTGAAAAACCTGTTTGCGGTTCATGATTTTGAAATTTTAGTTTAGATAATACTTGAATTGCATAATAGATTCAGCATGTAGCTTTTATTTTTGGTTGAATCATTGCTATCTAAGGTTATCTTCTAGACCCCTTAGTTGCAGCAAACAGAATCTTTACTACTGGTCCCTCCCCCTTATGTCTTTTCATAATTGTTTGAGGTTCCTAACTCGCTACATCTGTTGTGGTTTTTTATACTAACTACTTTATTATTGAACCGTATTCATATGGAAAGATGGTGCAACTGTTTTAGATCATCTGAATAGGAAAATATGTTACTAATAAGTTCAAGCACAGATTACACTCAAACCCGTTAAGATTTAACAAAATTTCACTTAATACGCCTCCATTTTATTACCTTAAAAATAAAAACTCCCTTAATTTATGTAATAGCATAAGACTGTACCTTCTCAATTATACAAACCACCCTTGATTTCTTATGCCGTTATACAAATCACAGGAGATCGTGGTAATGTTAAAAAAACTATGGGTATCGGGTGAAATTTTGTCAAACCTAAGGGGGGTGAATGTAATTTACCTTAAGTTCAGAGGTTCTTTGTGATAAACATATTCTGAACATAAACATCATCACATGAATGATGACCCTTGTGCATTGAACAATAAAGATATTTGCAAGTTTTCGTTGGACTAAGCATGCACAAAACCAATTATTTACGACAGAAGCTTGAGGTTTTGTAATACAAGTGCATATTCTGCATGTGATATTTTACCTCCGTTGATAATATACAATGCAATTTTTTGGTTTAGACCAGTATGTACTTATCCTCCACCACCCCTAGAGTCTCATGTCTGATAACACCAACTTGGAGTTCAAACTCTACTTTTCTAATAAACTTCTATTTTCTGAGTACAGCAACCAAACTGATTCACTGTGGTTTTGGCCATCCATCAACTGAAGAGGTTGCTAGAGAACTTCAGTCACATTTGAGAAACTTGACATCCTTGGAGAATTTTACCACAGTGGAAGTGTTTTGCATGCAAATATAGAAGTATCCAGCCAATTTTTTATGTGGCCTCGATCAGCAGCTAAGCCTATCTTGATGGCATTCATTCACTGATTGAGATGAGTCAAGGTCAAGGCAGAAGAATGCTATATTAGACTTTAATAATTACCAATAATAGGTTTTGTTGGGTTGTAACCTTGTTTCTGTTTCCACCTTATCATGGGTGTGAAGGTTACTAATGCCCGAAATTTATTCTTCATACATGCTTAATAGTTGTATATAAGTTCACATACAGCAAAATAGTATGAGTCACATGATTACTTTTTTTTTTTTTGTCCAAAACACAATTCTGTATTTGTTCTTGTAAATAAGTGCTGTTCAATTTATTTACTTCTTACATAATGTCACTGGCAATGAACCTGACTTAATTTTTTCAAACCATAACCTACCAAACATCCAATTTTCTTGTGATTGTTGTGTCACACTTCTAAGAAATCAAATTGTTGGGGAGGGAAGAGTTTGAAATTTAATACAATATTTATATGGGATTTGGTTTCACTTCTTACAAGTTACAAAACCCAAATTGCATATAAGCAAGTTGATTTTTTTTTTAAGAAATAATCACTTACTTTTTAAAAGAACTTTTTCAATAACTTATAGAAATAAGTGATTATTTCTTTAAAACAAATTAAATCAAACCTAATTAAGAAACACCTAATATCAAAAAGGGGTCAAGGATCCTAATTCATAGGATTGTAAGATCCTATAAAATTATATATGCATATAAAATAATATAAATAGGAATAAAACAAAGACATTAAAGAAACTTAAACATAATCCAAACTAAATACAAAATACTTTAAAAGTTCAAACTTTAAATATCTATTTTATCACATCTAAAATATTTTAATAAAAAATGTCAAAATTAATTTCATCTTCATTTGGTCCATCATTTCCATCACCATCTAAATTTTTGATATTAGAAACATCACCAACATCTTGATTTGAACCTTGGTCTAAATCCAAATCATCATTTATATTTAGAGCTAATCCTCCTAAATGTCCTCATCCTCCAAATTGTCTTCTAGGCCCAAATCTTCATAGTTTCCCACATCATATTTTTCACTACCCGCTTGTTGTTAGATGGAATATCATTTACATTTATGTCAAGATTCTTCACTCTCCTAGCTATCCTCTTCTTAACCAATTTTGAATTTGTCATTTTGTATTTTACTTCAAACGGTTTTTTCTTTTAGTATGCACCTAAACAAATATTAATATATTAAATTATAATTTAAGATAAAAATAATAGTTGGCTAGTACATAATTTTAGAAAAATGATCTCTACTTACCATCTCAAAGGCACTATAGTTATGTTTACACTTAGAGAAACTTCATGTTAAGTTTAGTATTTGAATAACAAATCTTTGAAGCTCATAATGCTCTTCTCTATAAGACATCCACCAATGAGTTAGTAGACACATATCAATAGTAAATTGATTACTTCTAAAAGAGAATAATACTAGCAAGCATACTAATTTGTCAATTAATAGAATAAAATAAGAGTTGTTATACCCACATGGGTAATTCAAATGCCAATTATAATTAGATGTCAATTTGAACAATTGAAAAGAGAAGACATCACAAAGAATAAAGGCTAAAATGCTAAAATAATGTAAACGCAATATAAGAATTAATGGAGTTAAATGTTAGGTGATTTACTTCAACTATATATTAACTAAATGCAACATAAACATCAATATACCTTGTGCAGTTTTAATTAAGCAGAGGTAGGGTCATCACATGACTAAAGTCTTTCTCAAGATCATTTAATGTCACTCAAGCAAAGTCAAGGACCTAATCTCTTAACATACTCAAGTCTACAAGTAATTCTCAAACCCTTGAATACCACATGAATCAATACCACATTAATCATGTTTGCCTATCTCTAGGTGTCATCCAACTCATAGAATTGTATTCATAAGTATAACACTTACTCCTTTCCTCAAATTTGTAAAAACTCCTATAATCCTAAATTGGTGATTAAGCAATTTAAGATAAATAAACTAAAATGCTATGATCACTATCAAATGAGAATAAGATATAAATTTATTCATATTAACATAATATCAAACACATAGTCTCTATAAATCACCCTTAACAATGGGTTTAGTTACAAGTTATAGAAGATAGCTTACAGTAGACAAAATTAAAGGAAAAATAAGAAGTCATGAACAGAGAAACATATATAAAGAGTTGAGGAACAATCTCCACGAGAGGTCTTTCTCTCAAGTTCTTGAAGTTTTAATCTCTTTGCTCCCAATTTTTGCCCAAAAGCATAGAAAACAAAACAAAACAAAACAAAGTTCTAATTTTTTATTGTTATTTTTTTTATCTTATTTTACAAAAGCAAAAAAGAAATAATTTTGTTTTAAGACGAATGAAAGTTGGTCTTTGCAAATTTAGAAAAATATATTTGACTTCAAAAATGGTAAATTAAGCATTAAGGAGAAGAAATCAAGGAGAGGTGATAAGTCCATGTTGGGATGTTTTCATGACTTATTTTTATATGCTTGACCCTTATTTGATAAGGATTTTTTACTAATTTACTTATTATTTTTTATATTTTAGTATAAAAAGATTAGCAGTGCCATATTGATGTATTTTTGCCTCAATTGGATAAAATTTGATAGAAAGCAGAGTCACGCTTAACTAGAAGCACGACCTTGTTTCGCAATCATTATGAAAGTGCTTCTTGAGTATGCACGACCGTGTTGGAGGGCATGTATAGTCATGCTTAATTTCTGGTGTAATTAATTGATAGATTTTCAAGGGCCTGTGAAAGTGAACCTAAAATTGAATTTTGAATTTGAAATCAATTTTAGATTTTAAATTTTAAATTTGAATCTAAAATTTAATTTTGGCAACAAAAAATCATATTTTTCTCTATTGATAAGTGATGTTTTTGTTATAGATAAAACATATCTTTAGAAGGACAAATCATGATCTTTTGTGGATTCTACACTCTATATAGAGGCCTTACACACTTGAAAGACACATATTTTTCTCTCGAAAACCTTTGGACTTCGATACTTTTACCTAGGCAACTTTTAACAACTTTGGGAGTCGTTTAAGAGTGAAGATTATTGGTGAAGATTTAAGATATCTTTGTGTCATTTGAGCAAGTGATTGAGGGCACATCTTGGGAACAAGAACTCTTCTTATCTTTTTTTTTTCTTTGGATTCCTTTAGTTTGTTTTTCTATTTCGAATGGATTTAGATTTCTTTACAATTCTTTTGTTGTTTATTTCATTATAAGTAGTTAAATCCATACTTAGGGCAATGATGGATCCTTTGCACGCTATAACACCCTTAATTTTTCTTTTATTATTATTGTATTTTTTATGTGTTTTGTTAGTGCATATTGTCTAGAATTAAAAGAGTTTAAATGGTGATAGTTGTAGGAGATCTTGCTCAGGTGAGATTGAATATTATGGATCAGGTGATTCTAGAACACTCTCGCTCAAATGAAATGAATCTCGCTCATGCAAAATAAGATAAAGTTTCAATTTTTTGTTCTCTTACTCAGGCAAGATGGGCTCACTTAGGTGAGAAATCACAAGAAAAATGAGTAGCTCTATGGACTCCTTCTCCCTCAGTCAAGTATATAAAAAAAAACTTAGAAAACTATCGTCTAATATTTTCTTCCAAGCGAGATATGTCTCACCCAGACAAGATAGTACCTCGCTCAAGCGAAAGTACACGAATATGAAGAGTATTTAATAGATTTCAACCTAAAAAAAACTTGCATTACAATCCAAGAAATCTTTTATAACTTTTCTCTCTAAACTCTCTCTTCCTTTTCTCTCATAGAAAACCCTCTAAGCTCTGAACTTTTCTCAAATATGAACTCAAACATTCATTCTACTGAATCTCTAGTAAGGTTTTTTGAGCTTGACTCTTCAATCTCATCTCTATTTATCCTTTATTTTCTCTCTTCTCAAAAGGTACTCTTCTTTGTAATATGTAGTAAGACTTTGGTCTTTTGGATGCTCTCTTCCACTAACCAATACTGAAAACATGATATATTTGGTGCTCATGAGAATGTTATTGTGTGTTCCTTGTTTGTAAATATGTGTTTGAATGAAACTATTAATGATTTAGTTATCTTGATGAAATATGTTTCTTTTTTTCATGATGACTTAAATTATATGTTGTATTGAATATGTAAGATTTGGATTGAGTTCAGAGGTGTCCGACCTTCAGCATGGTTGATTGATATATGATATAAAAAGTGGACTTGAATAAAATAGAAAGAGAAAAGGATAAACAGTATGTTATCATAAAAGTGACAAATTTAAGATATGATGAGAAATGAAAAGAGAGAAATTATAAAGAGAAATGAAAAGTGATAAAGATAAGTACGAATAGTTCAGAGATACATTGGGGTGGCTGGGTTACCACACGTTGCATCCGTGTTACTGCGACTAACCAACAACTATATATACTAAGGAAGACCTTAAGAGATCCTACGGGCAGTGAATGATTAAGATAAGGGACTTAGGAATATTAAATGATAATGGAATGAAATTATAATATTAATGAGTGTTGAGTATAAATGAAATTGATGTAGAATGTAATTATCATTTATGATTGATTAATATATTGTTCATTTATGTATGCCTTAAAATTGATGATAATCATGTTTAGTAGTGAGAAAAGAGACTCATCCTTATTAAATGTTTCAGGGAACAAGGATGACGAATCCTTAAAAATAAATTAGAATATTAGACCATCTTGTAAATTGTAGATTAAACTATATATTTAATGAATATCAGTGTGTATGTTATTTTAAATTTATTGTAGATACTGATAGTGAACTGTGTAATGTGTACACTTTAGAAATGAATATAGAGTATAATGTCTCTTTTGAATACCTTGTCTACGGTATGATTCACCTTACATTCAGCCTATATATATATACGAGCAATGGTCTAAATGTCAGACGCGACAAATTACTTGTACACTTTTCTTGATCATGACCTCCTAGGGAGACCAACCTAGTTTACCTTTGAGCAAGTAATAGGCACCGAGGTCATAGCTGATAATGGAGACCTTGGAAAGGATAAGAACCTGACTCCAAAAGAATTGATTGAGATAGAGGATTCGTATAGGAATGACAACTAGGATTATCCTCAGTATTTTGGTATAGAGATAACTTCTTATTAGGACTTAAATTATTTTGCATCTTTTGTAAATTATATATATTAGTCCTAATGTATTTTAGAATTATGGGTTATAATTATCTAACTTTTGTACATCAATGAAAGTTAATATATGTAAATTTAGTTTAAGTCTTGGCGTAAATTTATTCATAAGTTGTAATGAAACACACACTCATCTTTTTATCATTTTAATACTTGTATACTTTATAAACTGAGTAACAAGGATAAAAGTTTTAAATCTTATTTATTGTGTTTTGAATATAAGTAAATTTATCTTATTTTTTTTCTCTTTTCAATATAAATTATTTTAAAAATTGTATGAATAAAATAAAGGCATTACACATGCTTTATGTAATCTTTATGTTTGATAACAATTGCAATTTTCTTTCTTTTTGTTATGAATTGACACTCTTAATATGTCATAATTGATTGTATCATAGGCAACTATACCATATGTAGTTAATAGATTTTTAAGTTAAAATAACACAAAGAATTAAGTGGGTCAAACATAGGTTTTCTCTTTTAATATTGTAAGATAATCGAGATTGAAATTAACATTAAAAGTGAACAAGAGGTGTAAAGGTGAAATCAAAAGTCCTAGGTTCATCTCGAATAGTTTTCTTGTTAGAAGTAGTGTCGTTTTCTTAATCTTTTAATTACCTTTTTACTTAATTTTTTCATATTGTCATTTTACTTTATTGCATACTATTTAAGTTCAAGCAATTAAATCATGATAATCTTGGTAATTGAAAATAATCTCCGCGAGACGATATTTTGAAAACTTGATGTGAATACTCTTTTATTACTATTTGATGAATACACTTGTCTATAAACAAGTTTTTGGCATCATTATGAGGGATTGTTTCGTAATATTAAGAAAATCAAGCATTTAATTGATTTGAACAATTTTTTTATTTTATTTCTATTTGTATTTAGTTTCTTTAATTTTTAATTCTTGTTCCATTTATTTTGTTTCTATTTAAATTTTTTTTTGCTATATGCTTACTTGTTTTAAGTCTCTTGCAAAGAAAAGAATTCAAAGAGTAAAGGATAGCAGAGAGAAGAACTATAAAAATATTACCTTACACCCATCACTGAGGGTATTGCTGAAAGTATTGTGGCCCCATTGTGGAAGTCAACAACTTCAAGTTGAAGCTGACTCTAATCAATATGGTTCAAAATTATGTTAGTATAAGTTTGAATCCTTAATGGGACTTAGGAGTGATTCAGGGAAGTTCTTTGGAAATGCCTACACCATGGTTTTTCTATTTGAAGACCGATACAACTTTTTTTACAATGGATTATTATTCTCTAATAAATTCATGGTTGGTGCAGCCAGCAGAGGATCCATCACAAGGAAAGAGTCAAATAAGACCTATGTATTAATAAATAAGATGACATCCTACAGTTTTCAATGACATACTCTCAATCATTACACGAGTAAAAAGAAGAAAATTGCTTCGAGCTATTAGGCTCAAAGCAATAATCTTTTAACAAACCAAGTCCAAGCTCTGAAAACGCAAGTGGAATCTCACATGATCACAAGAGAAATCACTAAAGCCACCTAAGACTTTTCAGTGTGATTATTGTGACTTCATAGGCCATGATGGTAGCAACTATAAGTGGTAACATATTGTACTGTGTATATAGAGGAAGATAATTTTTTGGGCAACAATTACAATTCAGGGTAGCAAAGTACTACCATTGATTCTTGGGAGAATGGCCCAGGAAGCCACTATTCAAACACCTATCACCATCCCTATATTCCTCTAATGTCAAAGCCACTAAAAAATGGATAAATAGAAAATACAATCCTTGTAGCGAGCAAAGGTAGCAACCCAAGTGATAAAAGGGTTAAATCTTAAATCGTTGAGTTAAATATAAGTTATTTTTGTGAAATAAATTTCTTTTGTACTTCCTAAATACCATTGGTCTTCAATATTTTTGTTTATTGGCCAAGGAAGTTGGTGCATATAGGCTTTAATGTGTTATAAGATACAAGCAACAAACCAGTCCAATTTTCAAGCGCCATGAACAAACAACTCACTAACTTTAAGGTTTGTATCTAAGATATGAACAAAATCAATCAAGTTAGTAATTAGGTCAAGTCAAGTCCAATCAAAATACCATATCGAAGAAGAACCAGAATTCTTGAACTTAACTCAAAATAATACAAACCTTCAAAATGTTCTTCCGAACAGTAGAGTCTTTTGGGCCTGATTTAATAATCAATAGTGGATTGTCTTCATATATATAGCCTTCATGATTTGAACCCATAATTTGGGTTTATCCTACAAAATATCCCACACCAATTTACCTATAAGAAATTTATTAAATATTCGTTTATCACGAACACCCAAGCAACCATATTTCTTAGGAGAAGTAGTTTTATCATAGCCAAGCAGAATGACCTAGTCTAAATTATTAGAAGACCAAATAAAATTTGTACTACCATATTGATAACAAGATAAACAGATTGAGGTAGCCACCAAATTTGTATAGGGTAAATAGGAATAAAATCTCCATAATCTTTTCTTTCCTGAAATTTTCTATCTCCTGCTTCCTTCTCCTTATAAAACTTTGCCTTACGAACTCTAGTTTCAAAACTTCTCAGCATCAACAAGAGAAGTTTTTTTTGCATCATCATCTTTTTCCCATACATGATACTGTTGTTTCCTTTCACATCATCTTTTATTCTGCATTCGCTACTGCTTAGGTTACTTATTAAAGGTTGTGCATATTTAATCTGCTGAGCTATGCTTACTTGCATACTTTTGTTCTTACTTATTTGGTTTCACTGGCTGTATTTTGCTGCTTTGCATATTTAGGGCACGCGATTTTCTTCTTTGATTTTTGCATGTTGAGTTGAAAAAACAATTCCTTTGTTTTGACAAATTTTGTGCGTGACCTTGTGTTTTTGTTCCCTTTTTTTCATATATTTGCATGTACTCATCCTTTATACCTTATTTTATTTCTTGTTTAATGCTCTATTTTATGTTCATATTCACTGTTCATCTTTCATGATTTCTCTGTTTGAGATGCTTATTTCCATGGTATTACTTTTATATTATTTCTCAATGTAAACTCTCCCTCTCGTCATTTTCTTGTTTTTCAAAATAGTGAATTTGATTTTTGATTTCATAACAGATGAGGAAAAAGACAATAGCTAATCACACTAAAAGGCTCAGAGTAAACCTTTTTGACTCTGAAAGTAAGGAGATGATGAGTAGAGGTCCATTATTTAGCTTTTCCATGTGCAGCATCACAATTCTAATATCAAATTGAGAAGGATTGTTGAAGACAAAGCCTTCAAGTTGAATGAAGGTGAATATGAACCAATATGCCTCATTATTTAGACTAGGAACAAGGAATTCTTCTGTGGATTGACAGGGAAAGAGCTCCAAACTTTGATTCTTGATTTTTATGCCAATGCCAAGTTTAATCTCTATGCTACCAACAATTTATCTCTTTATTATACCATGGTGCAAGGCACTAAAGTCACTTTTACTTCATGGGTCATCAACTAAGTTTTGAAGATACCTAGAACTGACACTGAACCTGAGAAGGATAGCTACACATTGTTATTGGAACAAAGTCCAGATTATAAAGCAATCACATAGTTTTGTGTAAGCCAGAGGCTAATGTCCCAATTGATCCAAATTATATACATATGTATAAACCAAAATGGATAGTTGCTACAATAATTGAAGCTTTAGCTAAAAATGTGTGTAGAAGGCCTGATAAGCCACCAGCAGCAATTGCAACAGCCACCTCATCCTTTTCTTCAAACTTGACTAGCCAATAACAATTAAACATAGTGCTCAACACCATCACCCAACCGTAAAAGACTACTTCCAGGCAAGCATATTTATTGATGAAAGGCCATGGTTTGCTTGGAAGGCAAAGTGGACAAAATTGCTCAGGACCTGAAAATGCATGACTATGATCAAAAGGGAGCATATTATAGTGAGCTGCTGTAGCTTATGATTGTTGAAACTGACCCAGCTGTTGCTAAGGAAGAAGAGACAATCGAGGATCATTGATATCATCTTTTCAGCACACTACTTCTCTGTTTTTCAGTGTTTTATTTTATATTTAATTTTAATTTTTAATGAGTTTGTGTCTGATTTCAATTTTTAATGCTTCATGTTTAAGAAAAATTTTCTTTTTGCAGGTACATAGGTATCAATGAACACTTAAGTCTATCTTTAAATAAATATTCTGCATTTCTTGAATATCTCTTTGCTGTGCTAATATTTTGCAGACCTCAACAAATTACAATTTCATGTATTGAGGGTTATCCTGGTTGAGCAGCAGGTAAATTTCACACCTTTGGTTGCTCCAATATAGGGGAGTCTTTTTCTACTTTTCACCATTCTATCCATTTTTTATGTATAAAATTCTTGTTGTTATAATTTCAATTGTCTCAGTAATTGCAACTCAATATTTTTATTGCACAACATCAATACTTTTAATAATTCATAGGTAATTTTTTTATTGAAATACTACTAACCATATATGTTTGAACTCTACAATACTTTACATTGTAAGCATTTGGACTGATTTTTCTTGTGTGTAATTCCTTGCTTTATTCATTTCAGAATTTGTCTTTGTTCTTGTCTTGTAGCTATGTTTTACTGTCATTAATATGATTAAGGTAATACTTTACATACGAATGTTTTCGTTCTTCCTCACTAATTCTTTTTTAAGGAATTTTGATAAGAAGTTAGGTTATATCCCTTCCTTCTACTTATCTTTATTTGAATAACAATTTTTTATAGTTTATGTTTCTGTAATTTGAATTTAGTTAAATATAAGTTTCATTTGTGCAGTTAATTTCAGCTTCTTCTCTTTTTTAATTTCTACAATGTTTTGCTAATTGTATTGAGATTGAGGGAAGATAAACTTAATTCTTAACCTATTAAAATGAATTGAACCTGGAGTATAACTTAGTTGCAACTCTTTTCTAATTCATTTAATCTCATACTTAACGCTTCTCTATATCCTAGTACTCAAAGTTGATAAAAAGAACTTTGCAATTGAAAAATTGTAATTACTCTTGGAAATAGATTAAATTGTTCATTACTGATTATCTAAGAATCAAAATCTTTAATGGTGTGGTCATTTTGAGTTTTAAACTTAATGTTGACCTTCTCTTGGTTACCTAAGGAATTAGAAAGCTAAAGTTGGTTTAGAATCCATAAATCAAGGAATTGATATTGGGTACTTGGAAAATCTGACCATTAGATTAGTTTGTCTTATATATATATATACTTTTTACAATGGGAAAGAAATAAAGGACTCAACCTGTTTTTACATCAAATTACAACTCAATATTTAATTTCATATCTCTTTATATTCCGCAATTTATTATTACTTACAATAAATTTTTCACACCCAGTTTTACTCTTCATGTTAATTTAATTTTTAGCATTTACTTCTTCCTTTTACTTTCTATACATTATTTAATATTCTCAACAAATTTGTTTCTCTATTTTTTTCACTCAACTAGAAACGTTCTTATAAAATTGATAATTAAATAATTAATCTCAGTGGACAATAAAATTAAATTGTAACTACAAATAATTTGGTACACTTGTCAATTTTGTTTATCATATAACAAAATTTGCACATCACTGTGATGAAATATAGAAGTCAAACCTATGTGTTTTCAGCTTTACAAAAAAGAAAACATCATCAACAAATAAAATATAAGTGATATTGGAGTCATTCATAGATAAATGAATATGTTTTCATAACCTCTCCTCCACTTTCTAATTTATCAATAAAGAAAGTTTCTCCATGCAAAAAACAAAAAGGTAAAAGAAAAAGGATCCCTTACCTTAAGACCACTCGTTGGTTGAAAGTGTTTGAGTTGAATATCATTTTATGTAGTAGATAAGAAGAAAATGCACACACACAACATGCTAGGAGACACAATGTGACTGGTATATCAAATCAACAAAGTTTGTTGGAGAAAATTCAAACCAATATTGTTAAAGACCTTCTCCAAATCAATATTTATGTCTACTATTCTTTTTTTACTTTATTTCTATGCATGTAATTCAAGATTTTCTAGACAACCAAAGCATTCTTTGTTGATTCTCTTTTATGGATGAAACTACGCTAAAATGGATACATCAAATCACCTAAGAAAGGTTTAAGATGATTAACAAGAAATTTAATGATAGTCTTATAAGTCATGTTACAAAGGCTGATAGGTCGAAAGTCACAACTTTAGAAATGAGGACAATAGAAGTATGCACCAAATTAGTGTTCCCAAAACCAATTTGAAAAACATACATTACCAAACTTAAGATATCATCCCCGACCACTCTCTAATAAGACTTATAGAAAAATAGTTGTAATTAGTTTGATTTTAAAGTCTTGTAAGTGCTCATACTAAAAATAGCACTTTGCACTTTCTCCTTGAAGATGAGTGATAAACGAAAGATTTGTCATGAATCCTCATCAAAATATAAACAAAAATTAATGTAATACTATGATGTTAACCTAGGTTGTCACCCATGAATCATCAGATAAGTAACCAAATATCAAACATGTAGTGTGCAATGTATTAAGAAAGCAAGTAAAAAGTGAAGTTTTATGATTTCAAGTTCAATCTATTTAAGCAGAAAATTAAATTGCAAAGTTTAATTAATAGAATATACTAACTCTTAATTCATTCATGTAGACTCTATCCCTATTCCTCTTAAGATTTAATATTATTTCTCTCCTCCTGGAATTAGGTTAATTTAACAAGCAAAAATCAACGTTATATTTCTATACGAATTAAGCAATTCAATGGACTCCAATATCTCATCCCAAGATTATGCAACCTTAGAAATAAATCTAGAATTAAGCAATTCAAGTTTAGAATCTCATTAAAATAAATTAGAGTTAATTAAGCAATGTTCCCCTCATTCAACCATTAATTTAATTCAAGAGATTATAGAAAGAAGAAATTCTTGAAAGAAAAGGAATTATATTAACATTCAAAAGTCAAGAAATTCAAGAATCCATATGACCTCACTAAGGATTGCAAGAAAGTTTAGCCCACCATGAGGATAGGTCTCACAAATACAAAATGAAAGTAAAAAGAAATCAATAATATCAAGATGAAAAGTTAAAGAAAAGTGAAGAAGAAATGGAATTCAAACTCTAGATTGGACCTTTAGCTGTCACCCAAAGTCGACCTAAGCTCTCTAAAAGTATCCTAAATTGGCAAAAATCTAAAAGTGTAAAAGCTCTTCAACCTTAATTTTCAAAAATCCATTTATAGTGAAGTGGTCGTCGTCCATAATAGCTACTATGAAAACGATAGAGTTACGCACAGTCTCCCAGTCCTGTCACTCTTCTCTGGAGTTATCACTATGGGATCTGAAAGTAGCTATGCGCAGGTTTGCTGCATTTTGGTCTCTCTGAAGTGTCCACTATCACTTTTGAAAGTGATCACTTTAGTCTGCCCTTTAGATCTAGCTTGTTATAGTGGTCACTTTCAACTCAAATTTTTTCAAAGGCTAAAAATCCGTGAAATAAGTCTAGAAATTCCTGCACAATTATTCAAATAATTAAAATTACAAATTATATCTATGTAAATCAATATAAATTAACCAAAAATTAAGAAAGTTATGATATTTGACAAAAATGATATTTCTATGTTATTTACACTTCCTAAGTCTACTTTTTCTATTAAGAAACACTAAAACGACAAGTAAAAATTCAATAAAATATGGATTCACCAATGAGATTTAGAAGAGTTATTTTACCTTTATCTTGAAGTTTAGGAAAGGAAGATAGTGAAAGATTAGCATGTTGACTAATAGAAGAAGCACAATAATTTTTTGTAATATTTCAAAGCTTCTAATTTGATAATGTTATCGATAGTGCTCCAAATATCCCTTGAGATATAAAGACCTATGATCTTATTATGGTTTTATCGAACTATTATTTGTGTATAAAATAAACGAGTGTTACAATCTCTAAATCAAACTTATTACTCTCAAGAAACCATGAAAGTTTCTTGAAGAAAATTCTGATATTTACTCTCCAAATAATTCAACTCTGTTATAAATTATGATACAATTCTATGCAATTGAGAAAGAATGTGATTCTTGCGGTGAAAAATATTCTCAAAAACTTTATCATTAAACTTAAATGCATCATCTTTTAAGTGCAATGCAATAAACTATCTATTAAAGAATAATTACCTTTATTCCAAGTCTTACAAACTACATAAGCAAAATTTTTATAGTAAATCAAGCTACATGAAAACGAAAAGGGTGTTAAGTGTACTTTTGAAGCTTTGGAGAAAGTCATGTGGTGGTAAGAATAAACACAATTAAGGGTCTCTATGAAAGCATTAGGGAAAGATGTCTGCACTTAACATTTGTCAATGTTCAATCTAATCTTTTAGAGATTTATGAAATTTATTAACCTTTCCACACCATGTAAAATATGTTCCTTAAAATCTTATGCCTAGAAGGCACGAGCTAAAGAGAACTTCAATGGAAAAGATTATGTCACTATAATCACCAATCAAAAGTCAAAGTGCTTTAATGGAGCCTCAAATCGAAGAGAGATGAGTCAATAATTGATCTATATCATAAGGGATAAGGTTGACATGAATTGCACTCAGGAACCAAGTTGTCTTGCTGCTACCTAGCTTAATGGTAACGACCTGATTCGTAAGATCAACCACAACAATGTTATGATTAAAAGTTATCTCCTTCAACACCTATATTCTACCTGCATGATCATGGGCCTTTGAAATACTTATTGGTTCATAACCAATTTGTTGTCACCTTTTACACATTCTTTGGAAAAAGCAGTGAGTTTCAACAAAAATACAAAAAAAAAAAAAAAGATGATGTCTGTGACCCAACTCCTTTGTATAGTTCCTTCCAACATGACTCTTTATATCATTAATGTTTCATGCCAACGAAAGAGGAAGGGTACAAGTTACACATAAACCATAGCATTAGCGTTCAAGTATTTCATTTTAAGATTATCTATCTTTAGCATATCTGTAACGCCCCAAATTTTGGTAATATTAATTATTGTTATTTATATAAATTTAAATGCATATATATGTGTATTTTTGGATATATGTTGTGGATATGTGTATATATATATATATATGTGTGTGTGTATGCATGATTGGTTGGGCTAAAAATGGGCTAAGTGCCTAAGTGCAGGGTGTAATTCTGGGCTGTCTCACTGCAGCGAGAGGGTATTGGAAGGAAGGGTTGAAACTGTCACCTTCTTGCTGTAGCGAGAGATGTCTAGTTGTAGCGAGAGAGTGACAGTTTGGGGTACATTTCTAAGTGCAGTCTTGCTGTAATGAAAGGGTCTCGCTGTAGCGAGATTCTGCAGAAACCAGGGTGCAGTTTTGTCTGATATTTTTGTTGCAGCGTGAGGGCGTGTCGCTGCAGTAAAAAGTGTCGCGACCAGAAAAAGATTTAAAGGGGATTAAGGTTCGAGGAGGGTTATTTCTCCCTCTCCCTTTGAATTCCCTTCGATCCTCTCATTCTCAAACCTTTTTCTACCGATTATATTGCCTCCAAAGCCGTTCGGAAGCTTGATTGAAGGTTAAATTCGTGTGAAAAATGCTTGGAGATGAATTTTAATGATTAGGGTTTCCATTTTTCAACCTCATTCTCTGTTTTTGTGGTTTCCTTGGATTCTCATAAAATTCTTCCATGTATTTAAGCCGCAATCGTTGTAGGAAGCACTTCTGTGGTCAAATCCGAGTGTGAGTCTTTAATCTCAGGTAAAGGGGGACTCTACCTATCTCAAACGTGTTGTAATTCTTGTGTGTTTTGTTAATTAATGCAATGTGGTTGAGATAGGAAGTAGAAATCATGTGTTTGATGGAAATTGGTGCAATGTCATGTGTGCTAGAATAGTTAGGCCCTGTGGAGGAAATTGTGTATGAAGGAGAATGCCAATGATTGGTGACTTAATGATATTATGAATGAATGAAGGTTGTGCCGTATATTGTGAATAAAATGTGAGCTATGTGTTGTGTAATGTGAATTGAATGTAGGTTGTGTGCCGTGTGTAAGCATAAATATTGCGTGTGTGAATGAAATGTATGTGAATGAGGCGTGTTAGCGCTGTTGTAATGTATTGTGAATGGTTCAGCGATATACTAGGGGTGTGGAAGATGAGGACGGTAGAAATACCTTGGACAAGAGGGAGTGGTGGTGACACCGACTGTGGAACGGGTGCACCACGGGCCACACATTCTCTTCCTGACTAGACCTTTGACCATTATCTTTGTTGAGCGACCCGTGACTGCCCACGTGGTATCCGTGAGGCGGGAGTAACCGGAGACCATTCATGGTGTAAATTTGTGATTACAGTGCCACAGTGAGTGTGGCTGGCGTGCATGTGTATGGGTTTATGACTTGTACTTATGGATGTGAAATGCTGCCTGTGATTGTATTTGTTTAATATATTGGAAATGTGCTGGAGGTGAAACTCTGTGTTGACTGTGTGTTTTTTGAATAGTATAGAGTACTCACCCTTACATTCATTTTTTAGGTAACCAAGACGATCAGCACCGGACTCAGTGAAAGGGGGTGGATGGAACTGCTATAGGACTAGGATATAAATTTGAAAATAATGTATTTAAAAAGGGTCTTGTAGTAGTATTTGATGAAGATTATAACCCCTTTTTCTTATTTTAAAATATTTTATGAAACCATAGGTTGAGAACTTTATTTGAAATGAAACTTTTATTATCTCAAAATTGTGAAATTATTATGTAATGAATATTGAAAATAAGGTGTTACAATACCTCTTGAGGAGGTTTCACTACTTGTTTCTTACACAAAAACATATTTATTCCCTATAACATGCATTAAGGAATGTGTTGTTTTTACCTATTCAAAAAATTCTTAACATAAAACATTGAAAGTTCCTTCATTAAACCTTTATGCTTTTGTTGGAAAGTCATTGCATGCAAGTAAGTGGATGGTTTAGAGTTTTGAATAATTGAATTTTCAGGTTTCTAAAATATGGTGATATCAATACGATGATGTTTTTTCTTTGAATTGACCTTCACTCATTTAGAGTGCTCTTTGAACACATTATTTGTTATGACAACTTTCATAATATTTTCTTTTAGAACATGTAAACATTATATTTGCAAGTCATTCTTGATTTTCAATTTTGTCTTTATTTTTTGGCACATTCTTTTTACTTGTCCTCCTATTTGGTGCAATCAATCAAGTTTCATGTGCAAGCCCCAATTCTTAAGAAATTATCAATTTTTGTTCTTGTGATTAACATTTACTGAATCATGATTAATAATTTTTGCATCATAATTCTCACAACCCTAAATGACATTAGGGTTAACTGTTTCATTTTCTTCTATAAGTGAAGTAATCTTAGTTGAATAAAAGTAGAGAATAGTGTCCGTAACAACTGCAACTGAAACAAATAATATGCACACTTTCAATCATACTCAACATTATACAAATAGTTATGCAACTAACGTTGTAAACAACAAAAAGATTGAAATCAATTTTAATATAAGCACGAGCAATTTTTTTCTCCACATTCATGGTTCTAGTATCAACTTTAACAAGAATACTTATAACCAAAGGCATAAGGAGTAAAATATTTTCATCGTAATAAACAAAATTTGAGCCCCAAAATTTAATACCAATGAGCATTTTTTTTTTACTTTTACTTCTGCAATAATAAAACTCTAGCTCCATTTAGCAACCACCAAATAATATTCAAAGTCTAGCAAATGTTCGTCATTGATAACCTTTGTACGTATAATCTTATTTCTAATCAAATTTTACTTTATAGAATCACATTATTAATACCTATTATCGATATCCATGATATTGAAACTTCACAATAATTTTCATGTTTACTTCAATTTCTACATCATATGCGTGTAGCACACGTTTTACAAAAGTTTGATAACAGTGACACAATAGTCACTGACAGAAAGGCTAACACATTTTGAAAATATGTGTTAGCTATAAACCCTAAACATCAATGAGCTTATGCCTCAAAGGACATATCTCCTCAAACATAGTGACTCATTTAAAAGTTACTTTAATTGAGCAGAAAAAAACAAACTTCATGATAACCTTAATGGCATCTCTAACAATGGCTAACGTATTTTGAATACACCCTTACGCATTTCATTTAAATTTAAAAAAAAATAAATTCATAAGGCAAAGACTTTGGCTATTTTAATAAATATATTAAAAATATCTTGAAGAGAATGTATTAACTATGTAAACTACATCCATTATATCTTGTAACTATCGCTCTCAAATCAGTAAAGACTAACAGCCTCAGTTTATTTTTCCTTTTCATTTTAACCAATATATATATATATATATATATATATATATATATATTAAATTATTGTTTACCATGACTTTGGCCTCGTATGGAATAAGATTTAAGGGGGGCAGTGTTTAGGAAACACAAACATTATGATTTTCGGTAGGGTGTGGTTATTACTAAATAATACTTAGAACTGAGAAATGAATCGGACGTTGAAAAGACACAAAAAAATGGATGAATTACTTAAATTCTTAATTAAAATTTATATTGTAAAAAATTACAACAAAAAAAAATATTCTGGAGGTGCTACTAACTCGTGCCAATGTTCCAAAATGTGACCCCAAAATGTTTTTCAGCATTTAGGTGTGGCCAAAATTTTAATTTAAGCACAAGAGGCAAGATCATTCTCCTTCCCAACCATCTTGCAGAGTTTTGATTAGCTTCTCTTTAACGCCGAAACAAAGCAATACTATTTCTTTTTCATTTTCTCCATACAAAAAAGATGGGGTATAAAAAAAATAAATGAAACTTAAGGCAATAAGAAATGAAACAAGTAGTAGTACCAGGAAATACTGCAACATACGAATATACACTTTCAGTCTCCATTACAACCGAAAACATACACAGCCAAAGCTGATTACAAACTATTAAAAAGCAAACATTGCTCATGACACTCACAACAAGATGAAAAAAAGACACATTCCGAATACTAATTGGCGGGTGGTGACAAAGTCCACCTCTTCCAACTTAGTACTTTACCCACAAAAATATAGAAAGTCCACCTCTGCTAGCTTGTATTTAGCTGCAGAAGGTTCAAAAAGAAACTACTGAAGACTGAAAGAAAAACACCCCAATGATCCAAGAGGGTCCTAAAAAAATTTAGGTCCCACTTGTAGACACAATAAAATTAAAAGGAAGGGCCATTTTAAAACATGCCCTTCTTCGCCTGGTCTCTAAAATCCCAGAAACTGACCCTCTAACTAGTAGCATACTATCTAATAACCTAGTATACTAATGAGCCATACTAAAACATAAACATACTATATTTGTATAGTATTTGTATACGTTAGACTTGAACTTGGAGCAGATCTAGCGGAATTGAGCACCGGTGTAGGTTTGACCAAAGGACCAGCCAGCTGGAGCAACATTGTAGGACACCACACTACGGCCATCACTGGTGGTAACCTTAAAAGACAAGCTTTGACCATTGAGATAGTTGTTGCTTTGCCAGTTCTGACCCCAGTTCCTTGACATTGGCATCCAACCAGTTCTTGACCCTTTGACGGCCACACCATGTACATCCCCAGCACCACCTACGTTTGTTATTAGGACTAAGTTGAAGTAGGAATGTCCATTGATGGTGAATCTTATGCCTCCCCTTCTCCTGCAGGGAATCCTGCACAAACCCAACAAAAAAAATTAGCCTAAAGCTTAGTTGTTAGCAAAACTACACATCAAATATGTTGGAAGATAATGTGCATTCTTTGCTTACTTTTCTAAGAGATGTACTGATAAAAAAAATTTATTTTTTTTCTAAAACAAGTTAATCTAAACATGTAATCATTTTGAAAAAAATCTAGTCAACAACTCCTCCAAGTACAAATGTTGCAAGTTCAAAGCAAAATTTAGCGATATACCTTCTATAAGACACAGGAACAATTCCCGCTCTGTATTGGGCAATGCGTAGGAAGACAGGTTGAGCGAGATCAAAATGTTGAAGAGGAGGGTTACACCAGCCTCCTGCATTGTTGGGTAAGGCATTGTTTGGAGGGCAGAAGTTGGTGGCAGTGACCACAATGGAGCCAGGCAAGCACCACTTGTGGTCATTGGCACACCTAATCTCATAGCAAGAGCCACAGCTCAACCCATTATTGAACAAAGCTGTGCTCAAAGCAGCAGTATTTGTTCCATACCCTTGGCTATAGAGATTCCCATAGCCACAAGCCCCACCTGCACAAACCCCATAAGGAGCAAATCAAAGGGTTACTCTAAGATGCTTCAAGGTCAAAATTTTACAGGGAAAAAAATGAAATAAACGGTTAAAAAAATAATTCTTTAAACTGCAGCATAGCTCATACCCATTGTCCCCGATGCATCACTCCCCCCATAGAAGGTAGCATGTGCATTAGTCCACCCTCCACCATAGGCATAAGTAGAGGGGAACATTGTGAGAATACCCATTAAGAGCAACCCAATAAGAGCCATTCTCCTGCACCTACATACAAAACAAAACCATTAGACATTTCCTTCCAAGACTCATTCACTTCTTCAGCATTCGAAGGGTGAAAATAGAGCAAAGCAGAAAAGGGAATTACTTTGATATGAGGCGGGGAGCCAAAGGAAGGGACTAGGAAAGCAGTGTGAAGCACAAGAGTGAAGAGTATGGGAGGGAGTGCCACCTAATTTATAGACCTTGAGGGGTTAGGGGAAAATAGAATAAGGCCACAGTCATAACTTCAACTAACTCTTTTTTGAACAGTTTGGACCCAAAAAAACCGCTAAGGGTATAAGTGGGTTACTAAATTAAATGCTTTAAAAACAGTGCAAGTTGGCAAGAGGTCCACTTTTGAAGCTGCAAGGCTGTTTTGTGGCTGAAAAACCGTGTGGTTCAGTTTAGGAGCGGGAAAATCTCCAAAATCCATGTGGGCCATAGCGGTTTCGGCTATGATGGTTAGCAACCTTCCATGGACACATGCAATGCGAGCTTTAGCATCAACCATTTGCCTCAGACACACTTTTGCTTTTCAAGTTAACTTCTCGTTGCTCCAAATTTCCTATGATTTTCTTCTTTGCTTTCTTTCAAAATAATAATAGTTATTTTATGGGTTTAAACTGGTTATTATTTCATAAATTAAACAATAATAATTAATGTTTTATCTTTTCTGATATTTTTATTAAATAAAATAAGAAAATAACATAACTTTAAAATAAACATTTTTTAATAATAAAATAACAAGGGGAGTAGTATTATTATTTCTTTCCCGTTCAACAATGTCTCCTTCACTATTTTTGCTTTTCTGATTCTCTCTCTCTAACTTTTTAGAACAGACAGCGGCAGAAGCACAATTCGGACCGCAAGTGAAATGGTCGGAACTCAGAAGGTTGGTAAAGTTATGAACGAATTTTTTTGTTTTAATTTTCCCCAAGTCAATAACTTTTCAATTTTTTTTCTTTTTGTTGATAAAATTAGTTTAATTTTTGTTTGTTTTTATAAAATTTGGGTACATAAAACAATCTTAAAATTTCGTTTTTGAGTACCTTTTATATACAGTATACAGCATATATATATATATATAGTATATTGTTAAGTAGTTACGATAAGATTTGAATTTTTTAAATTTCGAATAATAAATACATACACTTTTTCTAAAATTTATTTTGCAAAATGATAATAAAATATTAAAAAACAGTAAAGCTATTAAATGTGTTATAACAGCAGAAGCGAATATTGTAAAATTAATAGCACCAACCAATTTTAACCATACACAATAAATATCATAGGTTAGCGGGTAATAAACAATACGGCCCCTGTTAGAGGCTCGGGCAGTGTCCTCTAGCTATGTTGATGGAGGGTCACTATGATCTGAACATGTCTTGTTACTGTTACGACTCTTATACCAAAAGTACTTGTTCTACATCACTGCAGAGAAATTAATGCAAGGAAGGCTACACCACAAAGCACGTGGTTTATGACATTTTGAGTCAGTCGGAGAAAACTCCCTTGGTTGAAATTTCTTGCCACTTTTTTTGCTAATCAATATTCGTTCATTAACATCTAATTCTATGCATTTATGAAATCCCCCAACTGTGTCCATATTGGTGTATGTTTTTCTGTCTTGCTTTGGCCAGCTGGATTTTGAATATCTGAGAAGCAAATCCTGAATCTTCGTTGATAAGATCTGCATGGAAAACGATAAGACCGTGATTCTCGGCATTTAATCATTATTATTACAACTAAAGATTTGTTGCATGTCCAACACTCACTACTCTGTCCTAGTAGTATTTTAAATAACAACAATAATACATAAAAATACTTAGTCTATTCGTTAAAGAATAAAAATAAAAAATTGCTATAATAATATAATGCATATATTCTTTTTTATAATTTTTAATGCAGTTTAATATTATTTTTTATTTTTTAATTAGTATTTTGAATGCATTGATTAGTAGAATTTATAATGTTAAGATATAAATATGTTTTTATTTTTATTTAAAATTTAATTTAAATATATTAACAATGTAAAAAATATATACTATCATCATTATCATATTAGCAAAAACTATTTATTTTTATAATAATTAATATGAAAATCATATTTGTAGTGTATTCTAATTTATTCATAGTATAAAATTATTTACATTGACAATGTACGAGTATTTATTTTAGTTTTTAAATTCTTTTCTTATGATTTTGCTCTTCATATATGTATAATTTAGGTATTTTGATCTCTTTCACTAACATAGTCACATATATAATCAACACAATAATCTTTTTAATTAGTCAGGTTATCATTTATTAAAATTTATTAAAAAAATCATATTCTAAATAAAATAAAGACTACAATCATAAAAAAAATTAAAAACTCAAATAGTTAAAAATCAAAATATATTTAAACATGATGATGATTATTGCAAAAAAAGAATACTTTTTAAAATAATAGAAGTATAAAAATATATATTAATAAACCTAGTTATCATTGTATTGTATGTTATGGGGAAATTGTTACTTATCCCGTACATTTATTTCTCTAACAACTTGTAATTATAAATTTTGTTACTCTTCTCACTAAAAGAAAATTTTTATAAAGTTAGCATTTTAAATTAAAATAAATTACAATTTTATTTATTGTTACATCATAGTATAAAATTAATTGTTAAATCTTACTCTACTCGACAATTTTAAATCAAAATAAATTACAAATAATGGACATTAATAATGAATATTTAATTATATTAAATTGAGGAAATAATTAATTATTAAAATCAAAAGACATTATCTTTATTAATATAATGTATCAAAATTTTAAATTAAAATTGATTAAGATTATAATAATCTTGTATTTTAATTTATTTAAAATATAAAATTATCTTTAATTTGATATAATGTATCGATATTTAAATTTTAAATAATAGTAAAGATAAAAGTGAGAAAGAATATTTGAAAGAGATTAAAACAAACTTATGAATAGGTGTTCATATTCTCGTTAAAGAAGATTAATTTATAAAATAAGATTTTTAATTTTCTTAGTTTTTTTATAGGTAAAATATATATTATTTAAGAGAGTTTAAGAAAAATTCAAAACTCATATATACTGAGACAAAAAACTTAATAATTCATAAAAAAACAAAAAACAAAAACATAATTATACAAAGTTAAAATGGATACAATTTTGTGGGTTCAAATACCAATCAGCTAACAAAATAGCTTCTCCCTTACTAACAAGTAATAGTTATTTTCAGGACCTTAAAATAATTGAATTTAGAACTTCCCTCTCATCCAAAACGCCATTGGAAAATACAATTTTATTTCTATGTAACCACAAAAATCACACTATAATCACCCAAACAATTAATAAACACATCACTTATCTTTTATTATAACTAACATCAACCCAAGAAAGTAAGCGAGTCGATAAATCTAAAGCAAAGTAAGTAAGAATCCAAGTCAAAACGCAGTAAAGTACCAGATTTAAGATGAAACTGAGCATGGTAAGAACAAATGAGTTGGAAGTTCCTCCCAACTATGATAGAAGCAACAAGTTATTTCATTAATTAGAACACCACGATCAATCAATAAATCTTTATAAGGAAGTGTATTTAACAATTGCTAAATAAATATCAAACACTTAAGAGGGACCTTTCCTTTCTATAGCCTTTGCAAGGCGCTCTCTGTATACTGATCTATACTATTAGAACCACTAAAAAGTTTAAATAGTCATGAATACGTAAATTGCACTAAATAACAACATAAAAAATCTGTCCTCCATACCCATTTATTTTCTTATAGTACCTTAATAGAAACTTCATCCACAAATTCTAACAAAAGATTAAAGCTTAAGATTCCATGTTAAAAGAGTCATCTTCATAGAATCATTGCACTAATATGCCTACAAAATAATGAAGCTAACTTAGGCCTTTCAAGGAAAATTTTATGATTGTTTGAGGTTAAAGATAAACAAAGTTAGAGTAACATATAATAATAAAATGTCTTTCACATACATAAGATGTAGCGAGATACTACGTTTGTATTTGTAATACTAAAACCAGGTTTTGATACCACTACTAACATCATAGGAAATTATAAGATTATATTGTGAATGTACCAAAATTAAAGTTTAATCTTAGAATATGAATTTTAGTTTGAAATCCAATTTAACTAGAACTCGATCCCAATGATTGTATGACTTCTTATAAAACTAGATCTACCAATCTAGCAAATTTAGTTTAAGTCATATTAAGAATGAACCATATAAATCTCTCATACCTTAATAGGATTTTTGTTATTGCCTTAACAACCAAGTTAGAAAACACTGCAATGCCACTATATGGAGATCTTGGTCTTCAAGTAGGAACATATAAGAGGAATGATATGAGAAAAAATCGTAATCTTCCTGCAAGCCGCTGCAAGAAAAAGAGAATTTTATTTGTAAAATTATGATATAAATAATTTGATTGTGTAATCAATTTATTGGTGATAATTTGTAACCTTGACTATAGTGATCATAATTCTTAGTATAATCTAGTTCTAGATAAAGATTATTATAATATTAAAATTTTGAAAATTTAAATTTATAATACATTTTTAATAATTTAATTTTAGTTTCAATTGTTTGTAGGTTTTAATTTTTATATTAAATATTAAAATCAAGCTACAAACTAGATATGCTTATCATTATTTATGTGTTACAACTTTGGTGCATGTAAATGACATCCTACATAATGCTCAAGCATGATATTACTATTAAGATGGCTTGAAGGATTAGGTTTTATAAGCGATTACAAGACATGTTTTATGATGTCTGATAAAGACCTATAAATAGCTCATAAGTCATGACTAAATGATGTCACTCTCAATGAGTAGATAATATTAGGCCAATGACTTGACGTTTAACAATAGGTCAAATAAAGGGAAAGATAAATCAGACCTCATAAAAAGGTAAGTTGCTACACACTTATAGGTCAAGCATCACGAGGGAATTCAAAAGTATTTGATAAATATTTAACCTTTTTACATTTAGTATATTATTAAATGTTTATTTACTACATTTTAATTATGGCAAATATTACAATTTTTATGACTGTATTATACACACATGTGCAAGTAAGGTAGTTAAATTGCCCTTTGACCAGAGGAGAGTTATTTAAGGATACTCACACTCGAAAGGGTGAGCTACGAGGGGAGTTTGAAGAGGTCTAGGTAGATCTTTGCTCCGATACCTATGTAAGTTTAAATTGAAACATCTTTTACTTAAATTTTATTACTATTTTTTATTGATATTATAATTATGCTTTTACTTAAAATGTATTTAATCTTTTTTCCTTTGTAGTGCTAAGTATATAGAGGTTTAAGAGCAGACACATACTTAACACTAACCTAAATAACTAAAATTAGGTCTAATGGTAATGTCCCTCCTCCTCCAAATAAGGATGAGTTTGGACTTAGGTGATTGACAACCCTTACAAGAGTCACATTTATAGAATGAAGTACTACTTGGATAGTAGATTCTCATACTCAATCACTAGATATATTATTGGGAATGATGTCTTGAGGAGCATATGCAGTAAGAAAAAAAAATTTAGAAGAATATAGAAGTATATCATTGTTGATATAATAACCTTCTTCATGGATATGTAGGCTTGAGGATCAACGTATCAAAAAGTCCTCAAAGATACCTCTTCAACTCATTTTTGAGTGTCAACTTCCATCAAATAGTACTGATGACTTTGATAATCAACTATGACTTCTTTATATCTTTTTACTAATTTTTAGTTCTTAATTTGCACTGTAATAGTTTGACATTTATCATACTATTTATATATTTAATTATAATACTTAGTTATTTACATCAATTTTTTTATTTTATATGAGGTGATTAATATTATGTTAATTAATAAATAAATTATTATATAAATAAGCTATATGATAGGTTATAACATTAGATTTTCATGGTTTAGATAAGATATTTTATAACATTACGAAATAATGTACTTGTTAGTAAAAATTATAATTAATTTATTTATTTTTTAATATTTGTTGTTAAATTTATATTAACTCATCAAAATTATTATTTATCAAACAACTTTGGTAACATTTTTAATTTAATTGTACTGACTGATATTTATTTTTATCATAGATATAGAAAAGAAAAAGAAAAAACCATCAATAATGTTGCGAATATTTTGCGATTTTCTTGTAGTGTCTATGTATGTGATGTTCCAAAAGCAAACATATCATATAATCCTTATAAGCATGTTCTCTTGTCAGTGAAGATATAATCCATGAAAGTAAATTTGATCCTATAACTCCTATTCATGATATTCAAAAATAAATATTCAAAATTAACCTTCTGCAAATTAATTATAATCACGTTGGATTGGATGCATTGATGGGTGGAGTAGAACCATTAGAAGTTTCCATCTTACGGAGATTTTGTGGCTCTGATACCTGATAAAAAGAAAAAAACTAATATAATCAAATCACGATGGTAATATATTGAGGCGTATGAGCAGGAGGAAAAAGAAAAAAGAAACGAGTACAAGGTCTTATTTATTAGTTTTTGTTATATATCATAATTATTTTCTCATTTAATTATTGTTTTCTTATATGTTTGAAACTTTTAAAAGGTAACTATAAAATATAAAATAAATTTTTAAAACTCAATTTTAAAAATAAAGCAATATGTAGATTAAATTAATAAAAATTAAAAAAATTATAATTTTTTAAAATTAAAAAATATCATATGGCATTTTAAATTGAAAAAAACTTTAATATTATATATGGATAACATTAACATATGGCACAAGGGAGAGTATTTTATTTAGGAGGGAATTGGCAGGTCAAATTAGGCTTGCGGCATTACATCTTAGGTTGCTCTTTCTTAACATAAAAGTTATTAAATTGCTCTGCGGCAATACAATAAACTAGTTTGGCATTTCAAAATCACATAACTTTTGAAAGAAAAAAACACTAAAATTAAGAATTGTTAAATAGAGCAACATATCTCACTAAGCTTGTGAGATCTGACCAAAAAAGAAGAAAAAGAAGAAAGCATGGCTATCTCTTGGTAACACATCGATAAATAGAGTGAATTAATATTCAATCAACCCTAATTAATATATCTCAATCGCCCATTATTGACATCAATAACTAGCAAAGAAGCAGGTACAAAAATCCTAAACAACATATGAGATCACAAAAGCTGATCAAACCAGAATAAAGAAAACACAACAGGAATTATTCACCAAGTGGTATTAACTTGTACTACTCAAATGATTATTTTATGCTCGGCCATGCATGGTCACTACTTGCTAATTGGGTATTTTGTTCAGCATATATTGTAAAAAAAATTATAATAAAATATTTCTGTATTTATCTAAATAAACAAATATTTTTTAATTTTTATCACAAAAAAATATATTATTTTATTTTTTCAATTTCATCTCCCTTAAAAATATAAATAAAAGTATGGCATGAATAGAGGTGGACGTATGAACGAGGATGGCTAATTATAGGGAAAAAAAAGAGTGTGAGACAGAAATTCAAAGGCATGCCAATATTTTAGCAGTAAACTACTTACGACACATGTGTAGTGGTTGTTCCAATACTTACGCGAATCAAGGTATTTGCCATGTGTCAGTTGAAAGCGACAGGTGAATCATTTAACGGTGTAAGGTAACATGTGCATGTGCAGCTGGTTTGGCCTTTTCTTCGCCAAAGTTGCATTCTAATATGATTTTGTTTTTGAAATTTTCTTGTGGGTCAGATTCTATCCTACCTAGCAGAGGAAATATACTCAACAAACAGATCAGAGAATTGAAAAACCAAATCAGATATGCTGTCCGATTAAAGCGAAATTGCAGAGACTTGTCATATCTCTGTCATGGGTAATTTTCTTTCCTTCATTCCCTGTGGTTGAGCTTTTCCACAAATTTCCCAAAAACATTTCAAACAAAATCTTTTGCTCTTTTTAGTTGATAACTCTAAAATTTTCAAGGAAAAATATATATCTTTTAACCTTATAATTTTAGATTTTTTTTTATATATGATTTTTATAAATTATAAATAGGTTTATTATACTTGTTTAAGATTTGTTTGGTATACAATGTCATTTGAGTTACACATAATAATCCAATAGAGAGCATATTATATATTTAAATAATAATAATAATGTTTAAAAATGTGTATATTAATTAGAGTAAATTATATTATTCTTTTTTGAGAAATATTTTAATTATACATTTTTGTTCTCTTATTTTTTAAGTATATTTTTCTCTCTTAATATAATAATGTATTATATTTGAGTCTATTTTAATATAAATGAGCAGTTAAATGATTTTTTGTACAATGATTTTCAATACAATTAATATTTAATTTTCAACAATTTTTTATCAAGTCTATGATTAAAAACTTATTAAGAATTGAAGTCAATAATAATTTTTTTAATTTATTTAATTGTCAAAATACTAAAAAAAAAAACATGACATTCACAATATTTAGTTATGATTGAGAGAAAAGAAGATTAAAGTATTGCAAGAAAAGAAAATGTATGCACCTTGCTGAGTTATTGAAGAATTTGTCTATTGACAAAACATTATGATGTAATTCTTAGCAATATAACAGTAACGGGTACAAATGGTGCAAAATACCTCTCAGAATATTAATAAAACTAGAAATAGTAATAGAAAGTATATTATTGGTAACAAAAATAGAAGGGAAAGAAAGGGTAATCCAAGCTCATGGCATGAGATTGACCATGTACAGAGAAGTAAAGAGACAGAGGAGAATATTCAAGAAAAATATTTCACACAACTTTTATTTTCTGTCATCATTATATATTCTTATTTTTCCTCTACATTGGCATGTACTATCCACATTTTGTGCTTTTCACGAGTGTTGCACCATAGCTTGCCAAATTCAGTTACCACATCAATAAGATCGTGTGCCACGTGTCCTTTCTCTATATCATATTTTTTATGTGCTCCCTAATCCCGTATCAATGCCCTGCCATTAGAACTGACCTTGTCCCCAAGGTCAAAAGATTGAAAATGTTGCTGCATAAAGGAAATTGATTCCCAAGTGCTATCAGTACTAGGTAAATGAGCCCACTGAATAAGAACTTGATCAATCCATCAGCCCTGTTGCAAAATTTTCCTCGAGTCTAAAATCCGCAAGGGACTTGGTGGGAATCTTCAGCAACTGTGTCTAAAGGAAGAGGAAAATATTGCTGAGAGGAACTACCCACACATTTCTTAAGTAAAGAAACGTGAAAAACAGAATGAATACAAGCAGTAGGTGGTAGCAGTAACCAATAAGCTACTAGCCCAACACGTTCAATCACTGGAAATGGACCAAAATAACGGAGACCCAATTTATGATGGTTGTGGAAACGCAAAGTGGATTGTCTATATGGCTGCAACTTGACAAAAACCATATCCCCCATTTGAAATTCCATATCCACCCGTTTATGATTAGCTAGCTGTTTCATGCGGTTTTGGGCCCTAGCAAGATTGAGTTTAAGGGTGGCTAATACATCATCACGTTGTGCCAATAGCTGAGCAACCTCAATAAGGAAATTCTCAGAGGGACCTCGAATTAAGCTAGGAGGAGGGCACCCATACACCACCTGATATGGGGTCATACTAGCAGCCATTTGATATGCCAAATTATACCACAATTCTTCCCATAGAAGTAACTAAAACCAATTTATAGGATGATTATAAACGAAACAGCGGAGGTACATCTCAATACAGTCATTGAGAACTTTCGTTTGGTCATCGGTTTAAGGGTGATAGGTGGTCCTCATGACCAAGATAGTGCCTTGAGATTTAAACAAATGCTGCAAAAAATGACTAGTAAAATTCTTGTCTCAATTAGAAACAATTGACTTAGGCATTCCATGAAGCTTCACTACATGTTGAATAAATTGGTCTACCACAACAACACTAGTAAAGGCAGTTTTGAGAGGAATCAAATGGGCATATCTAATCAATAACAACCATAATGATCGTATACCTATGGACCGGAGGAAGAGCAGTTATAAAATCCATGACGATATCCTCCCAAATGGGTAACAGAGTGAGTAATCCTGAAGGCAAGGATTGAGAGGTTTTAGCTTGCTGACAAATTTGACAGCGCTGAACATATTCCTTAACCTGCTGCTTAAGACCATGCCAAAAGAACTGAGACAGTAATCGTTTATAGGTCCGTAAACCCAACATGTCCCTCAATCAGAGTGTCATGAAACTCCTTCACCAATTGCAAAGTTAGCAGAGAATTAGATGGAATAACGAGGCGATCATTCCTACACAACAAACCATCATGAACATGAAAATAAGGTAGAGGACTGTCCTTGTCACAGGCTGCCAAGATGATGTTGTACTCAGGGTCAGCGTATAATTCTTTTTGAAGTGCAGGGAGAAAATCACAAGTAACTGTAGATAGAGCTAAACAACTCACTCGCGATAATGCATCAGCACCTGTGTTTTGGCTGCTCGGTTTGTATTCGATCACAAAGTCATATCCCATCAATTTATGCATCCATTCCTGCTGCTCTGGTGGCTGCAGAACCTGATCCACTAATGGTCGTAGACTTTTATGGTCAATATGAATAATAAAATAATGTCCTAACAAGTAATGATGGAATTTAATGACCGCCTCAGTCAATGCATACATCTTGCGCACATAAGCAAATTTAGCTTGTAATCGAGGAGATAATTTCTTTGAAAAGAATGCAATAGGATGACCTCGTTGGCTTAGTATAACACCCACTCCAACACCAGATGCATCAATTTCCAATTCAAAAGGCATAGTAAGCTAAAACAAGTGCTTGTGTAATTGCTTTTTTGAGCTTTTCAAAAGCTAGTTGAGTGGATGATATGACACATCTATAATAACATACAGGTCAACATAAAAATATATGTATGATGAGTGAATTATGGTATGTGCTTTAATTGATGATTGTATATATTTGGATGTGATGAATGTAAATATGGATTGTACCTGGTTAATAATGAATTAGAATAGTATATTAGATTATAACTCTAATTACTGATAATTAATTTATATTAAAAGAAACTTAGTGGAGCGGAGAAGTACTCACTCTTACTAATTATTTTTAGGTAATGAAAGAAAAGAAATGGAGATATAATCAGGTAATGAAAGAGAAGAAATGGAGATGGTTAATCCATTCTAAGGTCATATTCGTCAAAGATTTGTGAAAAAAGAGCTGTTCAAATATAATAAAAATTTAATGTAGTAAATATATAAGTCTTTGATGTATTTTCATTTACTTTCATAGTAAAACTTCTTATTGAGATATTTTGTATATTGGTCAAGAAATATAAATTTGTATTCTCATATTGTATCATTTCTTTAAAATATACAAATTTTACCAATTTTTCTAATCATGTTTTAATAATATAATTTATAAATGCAAATTATTTATATATAAAGGAAGGTTATTACAACAACTCGCTCCAAATGACGAGAAATTGCGTCCATCGATTGAGTAAGAATATCCATAGACGACTCCAAATGATCCATACGGTTGGGATCATTTGATTTCGTGAAAGCGTCAAGTTGCTGCTCTGATTGAGAAATGCAATCAGAGCCTTGAGTAGCCTGCAACACCATAGTTTCTTGAAGTTTGCAAATATCTGCTGCCAGCTCTTTCAAACGGATATTTTCAACCATGGAAGGACAACGAAAGCACCAATTGATGTAATTCTTAGCAATATAACAGTAATGGACACAAATGATGCAAAATACCTCTCAGAATATTAATAAAACCAGAAATAGTAACAGAAAGTATACTATTGGTAACAGAAATAGAAGGGAAAGAAAGGATGATCCAAGCTCATGGCATGAGATTGACCACATACAGAGAAGGAAAGAGACAGAGGAGAATATTCAGGAAAAATATTTCACACAACTTTTATTTTCTATCATCATTATGTATTCTCATTTTTCTCTGCATTGGTTTATACTTTCCACGTTTTGTGCTTTTCACGAGTGTTGCGCCTTAGCTTGACAAATTCGGTTACCGCATCAATAGAATTGTGTGCCACGTGTCTCTTCTCCTTATCATATTTTGATGTGCTCCCTAATCCCGTATCACATTACTTCACTTTAGTAGCAAATAGTGCACCTTATCAAGAATAAAAATTTAACATGTACAAAGGAAGCATTGCAAAAAAAGATGACGCACCTTAATGAATTTTTGAAAAACTTTGCATGCAGACAAGAAAATTTTGTATGCTTTAGTCACAAACATGTTAACAACTTTTGAAAAATTACATGCTCGAAAGATTTCCTATCAAAAGATAGCAAAACCAACTAATAGCTAATAAAAAGGAGAGTCGATTGATAGACGGTTTTTTTTTTTTTTTACCTATGATTATCTATTAGCAGAATTGTACCTTTTTCTCTGTTGAGACTAATCAACAACTTGGAAGTAGTAGTAATGCTAGAACTGTGAATTGAATAATCAATTGTGTTCAAGGAATAACATGAATCCTAGCAGATTAGTCTATTGTGTTCAAGTATACGATGTTTTTTCATAGTATAAACATTTTCCTTCTCTTTTTCACCACACCCAGCCAATCTGAGTTTGATTTTAATAATATTTATTATCCATAGGCCATTCCTTAGAAGAAGCTGTAAAGTTTAATATGGATTATGAAATTGATAAATTAATGCTCTGCATTCTTCTAACTTTTTAATAAAAAATTAGTGTTAAAAAAGTATAATGTTTCTTTTTTCTTTGGTAATAATGAAAAGCTTATTCTTTATTCTTTAATCTTATTCCTTGATCAAACTATCAATATATTCTATACATAATAAATATTTTGTATTAATATTGAGTTTTAGTTTCTTCTTTATTTTTATCAATTAATGGTTCTTCCTTGATCAAACTACCAATATATTCTATAGATAATAAATATTTTGTATTAATATTTAGTTTTAGTTCCTTATTTATTTTGACTATGTTTTCATCTAATTTTATTATGAAAAATGCTACCTTAAGGTCAAAGATAAGTAATTAATAATAGTAAAAATTTATTAAAATAATATTATTATAAAGCATAATTTTAATATAATAAATATATAACAATTTTTTAATTTTTTATTTATAAATACTTAAACTTGACTCTAAAAACTAAGGTTAACAAAACTTATTAAAATTAAACATATTTTTTCGTATAATAAAATGTCATTTCACAAAGTAAAATAATAAAATATATTTAAAATAAATATTATAAAATAAATTAAAGCTTTATAATAACATTTCTAAATAAAATGAGTAAATCAAGGAGTTCTAACTCGTAAATCTTCTTGTTTAATATTAATGTAATATTTTTAAATTTATAATAAAATTAACCACCAAATAACTCATCTTGTACCTAACATGTTAATGATTTTTATTTTGCTAATATTTTTAATTTTTTTAAATAGATAATTATAAAGTTGATGATTAATATAATTTTAATTTTTTTAAATGTGAATAATTAGAATAACTAAAAAGTTATAGATTAACAATTTTCAAAAATCAAAGAGTCAAATGAGTTGTAAATTATTCAGTTAATTAATTATACAATTTTTTTAAGTTATAAGAAATCTAGTCACCATGATAGTATCTCTATTTTTATTTATATGTTTAGAAAAAAAAATATTTTTATTTATCTGTCTGATTAAAAATTTAAGATAATAGTAAATTTTATTCTTCTACTAGTATACTCCTTGAGGAGTCCAAGAGTAAAAAAATTATTCATTAATAAATGGTAAATTAAGTAAGTTTAATAATTAATTCAACAAAATGATTAGATTATTTTGTATGTATATACATTTTCCTCTCTAAACAAGTAAATAAAAACCAAGGTAATATAATTTAATTGTGGAAATGCATGTTTAGAAAAATTTATTTTTTTAATAACTATTCTAAAAACAGTTTTTTAATGTGTATTTAAGAGTACATATAAAAAATTATTAAAATTTATACTCCAATTTTTTTTTTTTTTAACTTTCATACTTTAACCATTTTGTTTTGTTCTCTTTTTATAACTTCTGTTTGTAACTTACTTGAACATCTTTTGGTAAAAAGTAAAAAATAAATAAATTTAAAATTAGATAATTTTTTTATACAAATTAGAATATTAATTAATTTTTTAAACTATGTAAAATAATCTAAAGTAATAGATAAAAGAAACTAAAGAAGTATTTAATATAATGTAAAATACATTTATACTGTATAATTTTTTGTAGAGTATTTAATAATAAATGATATTGTTTTGTATGTTAAGAATATGTAATAAAAATATAATAAATAGTTAACTTTTAATGCAAATATAATATAAAATATTTTAAATTTTATAATATTATGTGATTTTTAATAAAAATTATTATAAACATAATTTTTTACATATTTTTTAAATACATCTGAAAAAAGTTTGAAAAAGAAAAGGACATTATGAAAGGAAAGAGAGTTCATTAAAAATTAAAAGAAAATCACTTAAAAAAATTGTCATTGACTAAGAAAAAATAGTCAAGTATTAAAATAAATTTTATTGATATATTTTTTATAATAAAATATAATTTCTCAATACAAACTTTAAATGTGTATATTAACAGATATTGTATATTTTAATATTTAATAATTTAATGCTATATAATAATATTTTTATTAGTAAAATTATTAATTGATATGATATATTAATTATTAATATATACTTTTAATATCTATATTAATAATTTAATTTTTATTAGATAAAGACTATTAACTCACTGAAAAGAATAAAAATTATATTATAAAGAATATTTTATTACTCAAAATATATTTTCAGCTTTTTTTATAAAGACTAAAATGAAGTATTTGTTTATTATAAGAAAAATAAAATAAATTTGAGATGCATTAGTTATTATTTTTTATATTTTTATTATTAAATTTATGTTTATCAAATAATAACCATACCAACTATACTATTTAATAATATAAATATTTTTAAAATAATTTATATTTATACAAAATATAACTAATTTAATTATGCTTCGAAAAGGAGCAGAGTAATGTTTTTTTAGTGAACGATGATATTAAGTTGACGAGTGAGGTTAACAAGAAAATATAAACGGTCATAACTTCCCTCGTCTTCGACAGTTTAACCTTACCAAATTTTGGGAAATAGAAGAAATCTGAACCGTCGATTTTTATTATGTCTGACATAAATGCTGAGATTTTGACCATGCTTTTCCGCCTTTTGATGCTACTTTTTCACTTTGACCGAGGAAGGATATTCATATCATAATTACTATTTGTTGTCCTCATTTGTTCTGCATTTGCATTTGCATTTGCATTGATTTCGAATTTCGATGCTCTTTCCCTTCCCTCCTCTCCCGCCCACAATCACATTCCACTTTTTGACTACTTCAATTCTTTGCCCCTAAATTTCAAGGAACCCATGTGGGGCTTCAGTTCGGTTTCAAATAATTGTTAAATGCTTGGGACTTTGTTCAATTCAAAATTTATAAAATCTTCATAAAATTTTATATAATTTGTTAATACCTCCTTAAGAGTCATGAATAAAAGTTTAAATATATTTTTATTTTATTATTTATAGAAAATTAAATTTATTTATTCATATAAAATTTTTATGATAATATTAATTACTATTATTATTAGTATTTTCTTTTATCCGTGTAGAAATTTACCCTAGTTGAGTAATTTAAAAGTTAAAAAATCTCATTAATAAAATTTTAAAACTTATGAAATATTACACATGCAAAAATTTATATATAATATGTTTTTATTATAAATTATAAAAATTCAATTCATTCACATTGATAAATATTATAATTTGTATAACAAGTTATTATTTATTATGTACATCTTTCAGTTTTATTTTTAGAAATAATTATCACTCTTTTTTATTTAAAATATAAAAATTATTTTTCATATATTAATTATTAAATTTTTATATTCTTATTTTATATGATACTTATATTAATAAGATACTTATTTATTATTCATATAAGTAAATAGATACATCATACATTTATTTCTACTTTAATTATTTGTTTTTATATATTTTTAGAATGCATTATAAACTCATGATATATAACTATTTTTTACTAATGCTAAGAAATTAATAATTTATTTTTATAAATAATAATATAATATTGTACATATTAAAAGAATCTAAGATAAATGATGAAATTTATCAATTACTTTTTTTCTTTAAATATCCTTTCAATCAAATCACACAAATTAAGAGAAAGCCATTTTTTTTATGCAGAGGAAGAAAAAATACCATGGATAAGCTTATTTCATCGTAGAAGAGAAGAACCCATACAAACCAAACCTTAATTGGATTTCTTGAGAACGAGGATAGTCTCCAAAGTAGCAGAAAATGTCTTTCATTACTTGCTTGCTCACAGTCACAGAGACTATTTTCATTCTCTCTCTTTGATAAAGGGCATATTTTCATTCTCGTGAGTACTTAACGTATTATTTCCTAAACAAAATAATTATAATATTTTAAATTTACTATTAGAAAGTGTTTACTGAGAATTTTTTTAAAATTTTTTCAAAAAAATTACATAAAAAATAGTAAATTTATATGTTTCACATGGGTATTCTGAAAATGATTTCTAAGAAACTAACATTTTTAAGAATATTTTTTAATTAAATCTTCTAAAGAAATATTTTCGTTTATGTGGAAAGAGTTAAATTTTAAAATTTACATGAAAAAAGAATATTTTTATAATATAAAAATATATTTATATCGCTCGATACTTTCCGATCTAATCTTAATTTATGTTATATATATATATATAATAGGCATGGAAAAAATCTCTAATTTTATGGAGGTTTTTAAAGTTTAGTCCATCTTCTTTTTTAAAAGTGTAAATTTTATTCAAAGTTATTAAATGGCATTTTTAAAATTTATAAAATTTTAAATAAATTTAGAAAGAAAATTGGTTTCATCCTAGATCGTAAAAAGAATCAAATGAGTTTACATAAGTAAAAATATTAAAGATAATGGTGTGAGTTAAAGAGCCCTATAAAAGATAAATAATTCATTTTCTAGGTAGAAAGTTTCTTCTTGTTCTTAGGAATTCAATCACTAGAATTAACCTCATCCCTAATATAATAAGCTATTCTTTCAATATATAAAACAAAAATATAAAGGGAGAATGAGTTTCCACCTAATGACAAACAATGTTGACAAAATTAGATTTTTAGTATATTATTAGTATAACAAATTTTACATTATTAATTAATTAAAAATTATTATGAATATGACTCTTAAAGTAATTATAATAAAAACAATGATGGTCAATAATGTAACATTTCATGATCGAATGAAAATGTAATTTTTTTTTACAAAATTAATGTATTTTTTTAATTCTTAAAGTAATATAAAAATAAAAAGTTTAGACTTGTAACTTATAATTAATTAGTAAATAAGTATATGTTAAATGTAAACTTTTTTTTTTAAAAAAAAATTATTGATAGCTCATCGCAGCCCACATTTTCTTGGCTCAAAATAGGGTAAGTTAGAGGGATTGGAAATCTTAGCTTAACTTATTAGTTTTGCCTAGTTAAAAAAGTTTGTCCATTACCTACCTTAAATATAATTCTCTTACTCATTTTATTTATAACTCTTACATTTTGCTTTTATAGTTGTGTAAGCATATGATATAAACACAAACACACAAGGGTTGAATTATACCTTCAAACTTTTTAACATAAAATAAAACCTTTTTATAAAACATGTAGTGCAAATTGTCAAAATAAGAAAAAAACTTTAGGATAATTGTTTAAACTATTAACAACTCTTTTGAATAATGAAAAATTGCATTTAAGTATAAACTTTTGAATGATTTTTCAAAAAAAATCCCTGTCAATATAAAAATAATAAAGAAAAGAAGAATATAATATATAAAATTTATTTTTAGTTATTTTCAATCATTGAGAGCAATACTCAATTTTTATCACATAAAACATAATTATTTATTTACTATAGTATCAAATTACAATCTTATAAGATAAAATAATAAATATTATTTACACAAATTTTTGTAGACTTTATTAATCTAAGCATAATTTTCTTTGTCAAGATATCAACAATAAAAGTTAATGATAGGCAATGAATGTTTATCAAATTTGAACAAAGTCTTTTATTACTAACTATAAACATTAAATGAAGAAATAAAGTTTGAGCATAATAATATCTTTGTCTTCTTTAATGTGCTAGCTCCTTGTAATGACTTTGAGAAAGAAGAATATTATAAAAAGATATTGAGTTAGATAAACATTGTGTGTCATCTAAAGTATAGGATCATTACTCAATTTGTTACTAATAGGTGATGTCTAAATCTAATTGACATGTCTAATTTTTAGAAGATCTTTATACTTTATTTGTTAATATGTTTCTCTTACAAGTATAATGTTTTTAAATAAAAAATGATTTTTGTCCTTTGTTTGTTTCACTCAAAAATAAGTTTTTGTTTTTCAATTTAAACAAAATTAACTCAGTAAGTATGTTTATCGTTTTAGAATATTAATTCCTTCTTTTTAGAAGGCCACTCATATACTCATTATAAATATTTAAAATAATGCTTAAGCGTTTCCAACACAAAGTTTATATTCATTTATCTCTCCCTTAAGATTGTCTACATTAACTTTATATATTTTTGGGATATAATTTAAGATTGTCTGAATATATGCTTGTTAAGAGGTTGTTTAGTTTTATCTCCATTGTAAAGTTATGTCATTATTAAATTTGTTGAAAACTATTGAACTTTAGACATTGAGTTCCAGTATATCTTAAACTTAAGTGAAATGCATGCATAACCATGTTTAATTAGTTAGAATGGAGTAGTATGTTAATTCGTGGAAAAAATAAGATAAAGTCTACTTTTTTAAAAAAAATTGATTTGGATGAATGTTACTTAGAATACGTTTGATTTTATTTTTAAAAAGATTTTTCTTTTTTTAAAATAAGAAATAAGTATTTAGGCTAAATTACTATATTAATTTTTTACTATTGATTTTATTTTAGTTTGGCTCTCTAATTTTTTTTATTTCAATTCTTTAACTTACAAAAGTTTTTTAAATAAGTACTGTTTGATAAAAAAAATTATATCTATTAAACTAATATTATTTATCTTCTTTTTCCTTATAAACTTTAGAAAAAAGTATTATATTTTAACAATTTTTTAGTTATCTCTTTTTCTTCATATTTATTTTCTTCTTTTCTTTCCCTTCTTACCTTTCATTCACATTTTTGACCAGTTTTTTTCCTCTTCATACTTTGACAAAAAAAAAATAAATTAAATTTATCATTTTCTTTACATTTTTCTTCTTATTTTTTTTCTTTTTTTTTCTTCTTTTGACAAAAATATAATAAAATTCTTTAATTCAAAAGCTTAATTCCCTTTAGATCTCTCACTAATAAATGTTTATGTTTTTTAAGGATAACTCACTATCCTTTCCAAGTTCTAGTGCTCGAATAATGACAATAATTTTATTTTATTATATTTAACTATTTATCACACATCTTAAATAAATAATTGCTTATATGAAAAGTATAACCTTTTTCCTCTCTTTTTACACACACAACTTTGCAATAAAAAATTTATTAACTAAAATTGTCTTTTTTATCAAAAAGAAAAGAAGAAATTTTTTGTTGAAGTTCAAATGTGAATAAAAGGAGAAAAAAATAGAAAAAAAAGGAAAGAAAATGACAGAATTTTTTTTGGAATTGAAAGGGAGAGAATAGACTGTGGAGGGGTGAATAAAAAATAAAAAAAGAATAAAATGAGAAAAAAACAATAAAAAAATTCTTCAAAACATCTTATATTTTCACAAAAGTGTTTATAAGGAGAAAGACATTGAATAATAATTTTTTAAAGGAATTAACATTTTTTTACAAAAGTGAAGTAAACTTTTAGAAAAATTCTTATAAAAGAAAAAATTATAATAAAAAATAAATAAAACTTCTTTCATAAGTTAAAAATAATTTATTTTTTTAAATTTTAGAAAAAATAAATAAAAAAACTTCTCAAAACATTTTTAAAAAATAAATAAATAAAGAAGCATAAATTATTTTAAATTTATGTAAAAAAATTTATTAATTTTTGTTGTTGATTTTTTCTTGACTTTTCTAAAATTTTACCCATAACCTTGTTTAAAATACTTTTGTAAGTTAAGGAAAAAAAAAAGGTTAAAGAACTAAATCAAAACAAAATAAAAAATTAATACATCAAATATGTTTTTCAACAAACTAAATTATATTTATATTAAATTTATATCATGATATTTTAAAATTATATATTTATTTGTCTATATTAAAAGTTCAAAGCTCATTGCCATATATATATATATATATATATATATATATATATATATATATAAGTGTAAGCCCAATGGTCCATTCAAAGTAAGTTTACGTACATATTTAAATGACTTTAGTACAAAATAAACTTTTAAATAAGCATTTAAATCATATCATCTTTTACATGTGAATCAAACAAACTCTTAAAAATAGATTATATCAAATAAATTAATTAGATATAAATTTTAAAATAAAAAAAAATATGTCAAGCATTATGCATTATAATACAAAAATATTAGAGAACGGTTATATATTATTTTGAAGAGTAGTTCATATTTCTCTAACAAGTATTTAAAATGAATACATTGCTCTTCAAGTGTCACTTAAAAAATGATTTTTATAATCACTATATAAAGTATGAAAGATGAATTTGAAATTTAAAATTTTTTTTATAAGTTGTTTATTATAAACTAAAATTAATTTATTTCTATATTTAATCTCAAGTTTTTATGTTTAAAATTCAAAATTTTTTTATTTGTGAGTTTTTTTAATCATAAAATAAAACTAATTCTTTATCTTATTGAAACTCTACGTTATATGTTGTGTTTACCAAATAATTCATATCTAAATGAATTTAAGTTATATGTTGTGTTTATCAAATAATTTATATCTAAATGAATGAGAAACTAATAAATAAAAAAAAGATCAAGATAACAAGAAGTTTTAATATTAATAGAGAGAAAAAAAGAAAAAGCAAAAATGTAGAGAAAAGTGTGAGAAAAATATTTTCAATTGTAAGAGAGACTAACTTTGTTAGCATAGAAAAGATAAAGAAGTGAAGAAAAAAAGATTAATTACATTATTGATTTAAGTGACATTATGTCCTTCTATGTATTTATAAGTTAGAAATTATTAATTTTTTTTAAATTTTAAATTATGAGAGTAATTAATATATAACTAATCTTTAAAAGTGACTTTAAAAAGCGAATATATTATTTTGGTCAGCCAATTATCACTTCAAAAGATATAAAATGATGTAGTGATAAAAATCTACCCCAATTTAACCCATTTCTATCTTTAATTGTTTTCACTATATTATTCCATCTACTTTAAATTAATAATAAAACCACGTTAACACGAATAATATGCAAATATTCATATCCCAGTGTGATTTCTAGCTCATAATTTGCTGTGTGTAACTCTAGTTGAAAGTTACTTGAACAATGATACCACCTCATTAGCAAAAAGCAACTTAGGCAAGAGTAATAAAGTTACAAACACATTATGGTTGCATATAGTTTTCACTGTTTTATTACAAATTCATAATATATATTTGTTATTCTTATATTCTGATTTCGCTATTTACCCATTACAAGTAAAATGTAAATCTCCATACTACATATTTTTATAATATTTTAAAAATTATAAAAGTATTTTACTTTTATTTTGATACTTTTATTTCTCAAATCAAATTAAATAAAAAATCCTTCCTTTTCCTCCCCTTATTTATGCTAAATGTACCTCCATTTTTTTCACTCTACACAAAATACAGCGCTAATAATCTATAATCCTAAGATATTAGTCACGTGGAGTAAAATAGGGTCTCTCGTATTAGTCATAAGTTTGAACCCTTATTTATCTTTTTTGAGGCAATATATAATAAGTCTTTTTTAAAAACTCTTTGAACTTACAGAGTTTTCTTCTAATCTTTGGAACGAGTTTTTCTCTTAAATTTGTGTTGAAAAAAAAGAAGAACGCTAGTGTTGTGCATGAAAGCGTTTTCTCAACCACTTGACCGAAGAATTAAAGATAGGAAAAGAAAAACTAAGATAACATTTTTTTATAGGATTGAAGTTTACTATTGGAGCTATATAGGTGCGTTGTCTCAACATAATTGTAACATCTAGAGATAGAAGAGACAATTTAACATGAATGGGTCACAACTCACAACCCCATGTGGGATGTTGCTAAAAGTGATAATCGCACAATCATGTCTTGTGATGACTTCAGAACACTGAAAGGACCAAAAGCCTTCCCCCCAATTTGATTTCCTCAAAATAGACCTTATGCTATTAGGAATTCAAATTAAAGAATAACCACCGTGGAACATCCCTTTGAGTGGGACTCCAGCGAGATTTCAGTTTCACACACAGGGACAAAGTCTAGGGACAATACTTTTTTCATGAAAGAAAAGTTTTACCCTCCACGCAATTCACAAAAAGACATTAGCATGCAAAGCCAAAACACACTTGCAACATTTTAAACCTTAACCTCTCAGTGCGCATGAACAAGAAACAGTACCAAACACCATCACAAGGTTGTACTAAATTACCTTTATGTTTCCTACATTCTGGGAGAACATTTACCACTCTCTCTTACAGCAAGTGAAATAGAGTAAAATATGAGGTGAATGGGCATGGTCAAAAGAGAGTTGCTTGGAAAAGAAGGATTTGCTCGGAAAAGGAACGGAAGCTGTATCTTTGGCATAGATTCTCTGTCCTTAACTGCCTTTCCACTTAGCTAACCTAACCAATTACTTCTCCTTACCTAACCAATTGTATTTCCTAATGCTTTTTCTATCACTATGCTTTGCTAATGCCAACTACTTTGCTGGATTCGGTGGGAAAACTCTGATTTTATCATAATTTCATAGAGGCCATAAATGTGCCCTTAATTCTGCAATTGATAAAATTGCATCGGACAAAATAAATTATAAAAGTTTAAATATATTTTTATCTCTTAACATATATTTCAAGGCCATAATCTTTACATTTTCAAAAAATTATTAGTTTTGGTCCTGCTTATTGATATGGCTTTAACAAAAAATGACACAACATAAAATTAAAATGTGATAAAATTACTCACATTATTATTTAACAGTGAGTAAAAACCAAAACTAATAATTTTGAAAATATAAGAACTAAACTAGTAAAATCAATTAATATATTTTTAGGGAACAAAAATTTATTTAACCCCTTTTAAAATACTTAAAAATATTTTACAAAATTTATCAAGAATAATATATTAATGTTTTTAAAATACTTGTTAAAAAAATGAGTGCTAAAATTGTATTAAGCTAAATCATGTGAATTAAGAAATTTTATTAAAAAATTTAATCTATTGATTTTTGAAAAATTAACTGCAACATTTCACTTTTACCTTGAATTAAAGTTAAACTCTATTATTTTATTAATTGTTAAGAAGTTAGAAATGTTGAGTAAAGAAGATCAAATATGTAAAAAGAATAAAAAAGACTCCTAAAATTTTGCATATAATCTTCTTTTAAGGACCAATAAAAGTCTTAAAAAGTTCTTATAAAAATGCCCGAACAGAGTAAATAACAATTATATCTTTTGAATATAAAAATTTCTAATGTATTCATAATCTAATATTTATTCATTACTATTTGAACTAATACTTTTCGAAAAGTTGTGAACAAAATCCTCTATATTGTTCATGAACTTGAGTTGTTATTATGTTTCCCGACTTATACATAGTTATTATTATGTTTCCCAACTCATATATGGTGTGTTATGTCGAAAACTTTAGGTTTGGTGGGTAGTGTGGAAAATAATCGCAGAGCATTAATATACTGAGTTCCATGCAGGGACGAGATGGGTGTTGAAATCTGATGGGCATGGCCCAAATATGATTCTTTTATGATGCTGCTGATTTCATGATCTGATATAAATAAAGCTCATTTATTCAACAAGGAAGGAGTAAAGAATAAAGTGAGGTCGGGCACTGGAATTAATTATTGTTCGCCCATAACTATGATTATATTCCTATGATTATTTATACACTTAGAAGATTTCGAAGAACATAAAAGTAATCAAGAAGCCATGTTGCCGACACTTCTCTAGTGGTAAAATGCATCTCTCGATCCCTTTAGTTTCCTTTACTCATGGATCTTTCCAATTTCAAATCCAAAAATATGATGCTGTAAAATCACGCAAATTTAGCATTGGATCTTGCTTTTAACCAAAATTATGGGATCAACCAAAATGGCTTACAAATCTCACTTACTCCATCTAACACACGTGTTTTGAATAATTTATTTGTAATGCGTAAAACCACCACTTATTCCTTCCAATATGAATAATTTCTTTTTAACTACATTTTCTTTTTTTCTTTTTAGTTTTTAAAAATTTAGATTTTAGTAACATTTTAGAATTTTTTGGGAACTTGAGCAAAATTCAAGAGTGACTATTAGAAAATACTTATTAGCCGCCACCGAATTTAGTCAAAAGAATAGTAGCTATTTTGCAATTGAATTAACGATCAATAATTTTAATAATAATTAAAAATAAAAAGTAAAATTTAGCCACTAAATTAGTTACTAAATAATTTAGTTATAAAATTTTAAAATAAAGTTGATACATAATTTAGTTGCAAAAATATGACATGATGATTTAGGCACTAAATTAGTCATAAAAAAATTTGGTCATAAATAACCTTAATGTTTATCTTACTTCCTTTTAAATAAATATAATGTTTTACCTAATTTTTATCTCTCTTTGTATTGCACTGACAACACTGACTCACGACTAAATCTTTACGCATGCTCACGTAATCACGAGTTACAATGATTACCTTTTTATTTCCACTCACTTAGTGCTCACCTTAATATTTATGTTCTTCATCACCTTTAAAAAGTCTTTCCTTTCTTAATTCATTACATATTACTTAAATTTATAGTTAAGGTTATAGTGAATCTTTTGCGATGCTATCTTTATGTTTAATGATAATTATGATTTTTTTTTAGATTGATTTTGCTATAATGTGTTTATATTTATATGTTTGACAGAGATCACTCTTAACATATCATAATGAATTACATTGTAGACAACCATATCATATGTAGTTAATGAAAGTAGAAAATACAACGAGACAAAAAATTAAGTGAATCAAACTTAGTTTTTCTCTTTCAATCTGTTAAATTAACAAACTTATAAGCTCTTTATGCTTTTTTTCTCTTTTTGCCTTACATAACCATTGGAGGTAATAAATTAGGAGGAAAAAAAATGTTAATATTGCATTACAGTTAAACTAAAAGTAAACATAAAGAAGTGTAAAAGTGAAATAAAAAACTTTAAATTTATCTTGAATAGTTTCGTGTTAATATTGCACTATCTTTTTTTCTTTTTTTTTCATTTAGTTACTCTTCTTAATTTAAGTCTTTTATAAATTTCTTTTACGCATTGTTTTAAGTTTAAACAATTAAATCACAATAATTTTGAGAACTTAACCTCTTTATTACTTTTTCAAAAAAGTTTACGAGACCAAAGTTGGTCACAAAATCACAGTATTCTAGTTATGAGTAAGGAAGATTGAGTGAACTACAAGGTTAAGTAACCTACTTGTCTAAATGCTTTAAGTAATTTTAAAGTAAGACTCTTTCATTTATATAGCTTTTTAATTTACTGCAAAGTCATTAAAGTGAGACTTAATACCTTAACAGCATGTTAAAAAAATTAAACAAAAATAAATAAATAAATGTGTATTTGATAAATATATATATATATATATATAATAGTATCTATTATGAAGATTTAACTTATACTTCTTTTAACTCTAGAGTTGTTAAATCCCTATTATAATAATAGTTATATGTTACATGATATTATGAAAACATATATATTCAATTGATTTGGGGCAAATTGAAGAAAAACTACCAAGAGAGATGTCATTGAGATAAGAGAGCAAAGATTAATGCCACATTAAATTATATGTTTTGAAAACTTAGTGATAATTCAAAAACTCATTAATTTTTAAGTTTGTAACAAGTTATAACAAAAAGACAATATGCAATTGATTATGAAAGTACAAAATACATAACTTTTTAATACAAAATAAAAGATACAAATATTCATAGAAAATCTACAACAAACCTTTCCTAGCATACATCTAATGGTCATATTAAATGAAATAAAATATTTCTTTCATATAAAAGAATAAAAATAATTTGAAGAGCATAAAGCTATGATCAAACTTGTTAAAGCCCAAAAAACTTGCTAAGCGCACACTAGTGAACTCTTTATTATACATACCATTCTAGGTCAACATAATTAAGTTTATTAGGATAACATATTATTTATTTTTTCTTTGAATATTTATACAAACCTAAGCATCTAAAGTCTAGAAAAGTCATTGTATAAGGTAAAGATAAGCCAAATTATGTAGTGAGGACATTGTACGCAGTCTGATCCTAGTTTTAATATTAACTATTAGCAGCAGATCATTACCAACCTTAATACAGATTAGCAACAAAGGACACACATATTGATATTATGTAATCTGAATTATAGAGGACTAATGCAAAACTATAGAAGACTGAGGACATTCTTCAACAAGTTGTCAAACACTTGAAAATTTCAACTAGTACACAAGTAGATAATTCTCGTATTAGTGGTAGTGATGCTCGTTTTCCTCATGATAACATTGATCCACTTTCATGATTTAGACTTTTTTTTTAATTGTTATGTCAATGATTTTTCCCTTCTTTTTTTTTCTTTTATATTCTTGTCATGGAGTTAAATACCTATTATTATGGATTCTATAATTATTTTACTTTTTTAATTATATTTTTTCATCATGTTTGTAGTTTTGGAATATTAGCATGTTTGGTTAAATAACATGTTTTATATAAGCATGTTTTGTTAAACTACCACGTCTTGTTGAAAAAAATTAAATTTTTAAAAACTATTAATCATAATTAGCCACCAAATTTAGCTACCAAATGTGACACTTATATAAGTTATTAGCAACCAAATTTGCTACTAGATATTTATTGCAGTTTAGCCATCACAAATTGTAACCAAATAAGGTAGTTACAAATCTACAATTGAATTAACAACCAAAATCATGATAGCATAATAAAGTTAAAATAACCATTGAAAAAGTTTTAGCAATAGCCACTAAAAGTAATGGTTGCATGTAGCCACCGATATAGGAACCAAATAGATGGTGGCTAATTAGCAACCAATTTTGTAATTGAATTTTGGTGGCTATTTTGGCAAATTCTAACTTTCTACGCTAAATTTTGCAAACAAAAAAAAATTATGACCAAAATTTTTCAGTTGTTAAATTCAAATTTTGATGACAAAACACACTTTCAGTCACTAAAACTATTTGTTACTAAGATTTGAGCCACTGACTCTGTTCAGTGGCTAAAATATTTGCAACCAAATTTCTAGTTTTAGCTATCAATTTTGTTCAGTCGCTAAATACATTTTTCTTACTGTGTTAAAGATGTTTAACTTAATGACATTAAAAAAATTGACTATTGTGTGGAGAGTTTATTCATGAAACATGACCGTGTGGTATCTTCGTCAAATTCACCCTGTATAGTTGAATTTACATGTGGCTAAGGATTTTATGTAATTTCTTTTATTGTAGATTTTTTGCAACAATCAAATAAATTTTATATCCTCTTAATAAGTTTTTATTAACGTGTTTTTAATGAAATTAATAATAACAAAAAATTCAATTTTAATGAAAAAATAGAAAAGAAGAAGAAGAATTGTAAAAAAATACCAAAGAACAAATAAGAAGTTGTAAGAAACAATTGCAATAAAATAAATTTCAATAAAAAGAAAGTAAAGGTTCAATTTGGAACAAAAATACATATTGATCTCTTTTCGCAATGCCTAACTTCTGCATAGAACGTTTGACAATTTTCAAGATACAAAGTGTAAGTGTCTATTAAATTGTTTTCTATCTTATTATCTAAAAACATATTTATAGAAAAACACCAAAGTAATCCGACAAGAATACGTGCAATTGCTTCTTTATGTAATTTTTCCATGTCTCAATTTATAACTCCTAATAACTTCTTTTAATACGTTGAACTTAGTTAACATTTTCACACCAAGAACAAATTCTTTATCATCTTTGAAACCTTTGAATTTAGATACTCCATATTCAAATAGCTTGAACTATTCTCTTGAGGAAAAATTCTTCAACCTATTCTTGACAACAATTGTTAATGATAGTAATGTATTTTGAAGATATCTCAAAAAACCTCTTCAACAAACTTGATAATCCATTTCAATATCCTGCAACTTTCAACTTGCAATAACTATTCATGTGAATTAAAATTTTTTTGTCAAAATGTCACATTTTTTTTACTAAAAAATTAATATTTCCTTGATCATACCTTGTAAAAAAACTTGTGGAAATATTACTTTTTTTATTAAAATTTTATTGTGGCCATCTTATGCAAATTTTTATCAAAATATCTACTTCAACTAAAAATTAAGGCCACGAACTTCATTGGCTTAATATAAATTTTTTTAAAAAAGAAATAGTAAACTTCCTTCTAGATTATCTTTAAAAAAAAAAAAGTCCAAATGAATCTTAAACTAAGGTAAAAATCTATTTGGAGTCACTTTATCTTATTTTCTTTTCTTTCACTCTATTTTTGAACAAAAATAAAACTTTCATCTTTGAAATTTCTTTTATTTTTTTTAAATAATAACACAGTGTTCTATTTTTATTTTTCCTATTTGATTAAATCTGAATCCATTTTGAGTCGCGCAGCTAGATGTAGTGAATAAATCTTTTCTTAGAGATTTTTTTTATACACAAAGACTTAAACTTAAGAGCTTATTTAAATGATACTAAATTGTTTATCATTCAAATCAACCTTCATCAGTACACAGTGTTTATTTTAGGGTTTTATCTTGAGTTCTATAATATAAAATTACATATACACTTATATATGAATTTACCAATATCTAACCACACCATTTGGTTTAATACTGATATTAGCTATCCAACCGTTCGCGGGACAGGAATGATGAATATTAAGAAGTTTCCCAAATCCCGTGTACCATAATTAGCCGATAATTCTTTTATTGCTTCTAAGCCAAAAAAACATTTTGATATTTTTTATATGAAACCTTTGATTATTCTTAATAGTACTGATTATCGGTCACATACGTGCCCCTCAGTTTAACAAATAATAATTGTGCCAAGTAAAGCGAAAGCTACCTACCTTTAATCACTATGTTGAATAATATCTTGTTTCCTGCGGCTTGAAAATAAATTATGCGCTTTTGAATAAAATAATTCTTTGTTGGAGCTTCGTTCAATTAACATTAAAAGCTTATTATTTACTAATAATTTAATATTAAATTAATGTAATTTTTTATAAAATTAAATTATTATATATACCATTAATATAATATATTATACAAACAATTTGTTTTTTTTGTTAAACATTGACTAGATTCATATAAACTATTTTCATAGTTGAGAATTTCTATTTGTTAATAAATGATATATATATATATATATATTAATTCTTTAAATATAGTTTTATTTTATGAGTCTTGTATAGTACCAGTTAAAAAAAATTAAAAATAATACAATTTTATTAGAAATAACGTGAAGATGTATTAGAAATTATGAGGATGAGTATATTGTTATATTTTTAATTAAAAATTACTTTTAATTCTTTAACTAGAATTTCTTAAAGTATTAATTATTTGTTTTATTTTGATTTTAAATGATCTTAGTAAATTCTAAATTTTTTAAAAATGGTTCATGTCACTTCAAAACTCTAATGGAGCAATTTTCATGTATTGCTAAAAATAATTTCTCCCACTTTCTGCATAATTTCACATCATTTTTATGAGCAAACTTTTGTTTAAAATAAAGTAAAATTAAATGTTACTCCATCATGATCCTTATCTACGTCACCATCAAATTTAGATAAAAATACTCTTGCATATGCATGTATAAACTAAATTTATTATAATAAATTTCGACAATTTTACATCATATTCAGGATATGGTTACAACATGTGCTATTTAGGCCTTATAAAAGTGCTAATGGATGTCCTTCAATTCATCTCACGTAAAGGCAACCTTTGGGTCTTCTCTATAATAGAAAATCCTCGAAAATTTTTCCACTATCGCTTTCCGACTTTTACTATTTTGTCTGAATTCCATTAAGGTTTGCACAATTTTGTAGGTGGGTGAAGTTGAATCCTATGTTCTGTTTGTACATGTATTCCAAAGCTTTTCTAGATATCAATGGAACTTTTAATACCATCTGTAAATTAGCGAGCAAATTACCACTTTGAATTATTCGAATATTTAAAATACCATTTTGAACGGTAATAGAGGAGTTGAATAGGTAGAAAGGCAAGGTCATCTACGTTGTTGTTTTATACCTTTGCTACTCAAAAGCACAGTAAGAAATGTGGTATATAATATTACATTATCTGAAAGGTCAAATGAGATTACGTACGTATAATTAATTATCTTCTCTTAATAGCCTCCTCAGCTAAGCAGCTTCAAGTGTTTGTTACGTATATAATTAATTTCCCATCTCTTGTATTTATTTAAAAGTTGAGACGTGATAATATTTCAGTAGATCAATCAACAAAAGAGATTAAAAATAAAATTTTATAAAAATATAAAGATTAAAACTAAAAAATGTTTGTTCGAAGAAAATAAAATAAAAATTTACCAAAATGTAAATATTAAATATATATTTAAATCAAAGATAATCTTAGTCAAAATGGCAAATTGCTGCTTAACCTTTACACGTGGAATCATACGTCAACATGAGCACGTGCCCACGATATTCAAAAGATTGAGAATGAATGAGGTATGCTAAAATTGAGATTGAAAATTCAACACCCTTTTCCATTGTTATCGGGATACAACTTTGAACCATAGCAGGATCAAGTCACCAACACAACAATAACAATCACACTATCAATAAATAATAAAAGGGACCGAGAGATGAGAAACTACATGAAAATATGGAAATCAAGCACTAGTAAAGTAGAACCCCACATCCCTTGACAACTTGATGAAACCCTTATGTTTTGAAGTCTAAACTTTTGAGGCATCTCAGGCACTAACAAGAAAGTTGCAGTGCTTGCTAGAGAAATAATTTATATACGTTTAAATGCTTATGAATCTACATTTACTTCAACGCTATAAACTGTAACTTTATCAACATTGGGATATTATTTAACATGTTTTCAAACACATTTTATAATTGTCTTAGAACAACAAATACCACATGTAAGCACAAACATGTTTAAGCCAAAGTTGATTTTGATATAGACATCAAGGAAAACTACGTACCACCCTCGGAATCACATGTATACACATGCCCTTCATTAAATATAATCATAGTGCAAGTGACTTTTTTCAGTTTTTGTTGTATGAAAGCATGGATTTTATATGCAACTATTATTGGAATTAGCAAGTCACCCACATTAACAAACACCATTGCAGGCAAGAAGCTGATGATCTGGATTCTTTTATTCACCACGTTTATAACCAGATTGAAGTTATATAGATAATAATAGGGCTGCAGGAAGGAGGATTGTCTGTGTCTCAATATTTTCATCTGTTGGGTAGTTGAGGCAAATTGAAGGAAAATGACAGTGACTAGAACATGGCTAGTGGTTCACAACTATTAATAGCAATGTGCGGTCATGAACGGAAGTAGCTAAAAACGCTAGGCAATTCAAGGGTTCCTTCTTGTGCATCAAGTTTGTGTACACAATGTGCAAATGTCGTAGCAATTTGAGCAGAGCACGTGGAAAGGCTAGAAGAATGGTCCATTGTAGTTGGCATTGAAAATTGAACGCTTTATCACTCATAAAATAAAATTAATGGTATGAGAAATTAGGCTACGGGGTCCTATCGAAGTTGTGGTGCTGAATGCCTTCATACGACACATCACACAAATGGATCCTACTACAAAAAACTGATATAGAAAACACGTTTTGTGTTTTTCTTTTCCAATTTGGGTTTCTCTTTTTATTTGGGAGTTAGAATTGACAAAACCTTACAATATACAACTGAGGCCCCCCACGTTCAATGGGGCTAAGCTCGTTCCTTTGCGGAGATATATGCACCACATTGGACTTCTGATAAGGCACTTATGGATGAGTTAATTCCAATCATGAACTTCTTATTTTTCTGTGGCTCAGTCCAGTTTTAACATAAAAATTGAAATAACGAGCTCAAGTATTTCACTCTTTCAAATTTTTACTTTACCTAAAGAAATTATCTTAGTTTTTCCAGAAATTTAAGGAAATAATAAATATAACTCAAATCTAAGTTCTATATCCAAACCGACCTAACTGAGATAAGCTAGGCATTATTTTATCTGTTTCATATACTAGCTCCTACCTTGACCAAAGGTGTAGTAAAAAACTACCAAGCAACGTCAACTATTTCTAGTAGTTTCTATAGCAAGCAAAAGCTTGAGATGTATTAAAATATAACAACAACAATAATAATAATAATGCTTAAAATATTTAATAATAACTTCAACACAAAATTTATTTTGTATCATTTTAAAATTTTCTGTTATTTTAACTCCTATTCCATAGTGATTCAGGTTCTTTCTTTTTACCAAAAAGAAATCAACATAAAGAACACAAGTCTCTTTTCAACTAGATTTAAGGACCCCAGATTGAGAACCCAAACCTGATGAGCCATAACAGTGCCAACTCTATATACCCCTATCCTGAAAACCAGGTCCACCATTTTGATGGACCTCTTCCATTATATACTAACCAACGAAAAGTTAATATGATTTAAATTTATTTTTTCATTAATACAAGATTTTTAATATTGGCTTACAAACAATATATCTTTTTTAAAAAATCAATGTTAATTAATATCCCATCATTTTGTTAAGAGCATAAGAATGAGAAATTTTATCAAAAAAGAAAATATTTAATATGTCCTAAATACAAATAATTTTAACACGTTTCTAAAAATAATTGTAAGCATTTAGGAAAATGCATTTAATGTTTCTAAATTAGTGCCTCGTTAATGAGAATCCCTCGTAAAAACATGTTATTGCATTGTGATAAAAAGATATAAAAAATAGTTAAGTGGCATAATAAATAAAATGATTTAATAAAATAAACATTAAATGTGTACGGAGGAAATAATTGAAATATTTTTTTCAAACTCGGAAACTATATTGTATTGTCCTTTGGTAAGTATTACTCAGGGTTGATAATGGGCCCCACTTAATTTGAAATAAAGGGTTGATATACAAATACAAGTAGGGACTTATCCACGAATCTACGCTATAGGCATGTGGGTGACTCCTACAAAAAAGTACGAGCACGCATAACACCTCTGTTTCTTTAAAAACAAAATCGTTTATTGACCAAAACAAAAAATCGTTAGCACGCACATATCTCAATGCATGAACTATATCATTTTTAAACGTTAAGGTTTCAGTACATATGCCTCAAGCTCTCAATAACAAAATGGATATCTTTATCACCAAAAGTCAACGTCAAAATCAAGAGTCCAAGATTTTCAATACCGAACAAAAATTGAAGGTAAGAATTTATAGAGTAAAGAATAAGAGAAGGAAAAAAAAAGAAGGAAAGTTAATAAAAAAAATTTTAAATTAGAGAAACACAACAATGAGTTTAAGAGAATTTTGTAAAGTTTATAAATTCTCTCTCTCATCTAAACAGTTTTAGATAGGTATAATTATTATATAAGTCTTCTCTTTCACTTCCGTTCCCAAAATTAACTCAGAAAATATCAAACAAAATACTCGAGGGATAAAAAAGCTTATCCATTCATTATACAGCCACCAATAAATGTTGCTAACCTCTCACCCTTCATATAGTACACAAGGATTACTTGAATAAGAGCAACATAAGTATGCTGCTTATTTCCCTCTTTTAGTGGCCTACTTTTATACAAGAAACGTTGCTTCATATGATCGGTGTCATAAAGTTGATTCTCTCTATTGCCATGTCATCACAGTTTATTATCAACCATCGATAAAGTTTTAACCATAAACAGTGAACCAGAAGATTCAATTCCAATCATGACTTTCAAATTTCAATAGAAGTACAATATGTCAATCTATACAACAGCTGATTAAGAACCCCTACAATAAAATTTCACTCGAATCTTCTGAACTTCAAGGAAAAATGGATATCATTTAAATTACAACTTTCCATCCACGTTTACAGGTCTAGATCTTCCCATAACCTCTTCAAACTTGGGCCTGGAGGTACCTTAGAGCAACCAACTGCTTCCTGTTCAGCTGAGCTTCCACCAAACAGCTGTAAGGAAAATGGTCCACTTTTCCTTACCTTACAATGACTTTCCTTACTTAAATTACCCTTCAAAGAAAGATTCTTTCTACTTCGATTCCGATTGGGCAAGAACATAGCATTGCATGGTGGTGCATGCAAAGCCCCTACAACACAACCACCCGCCTGCGCAGAGGCCCAAGATCTAGAGCGTCCATCTCCATCCTCACAAAATGGTCCAAGCCTTGGAAAATCATTTCTCAGTCTTGAAAGATCTTGTTGATCAAAGGAATTTCCCCCCTCCAATCTTATACAGAGAGGGCAAGGAGGATAATTTTTATGTGTCTTTGGAGTTGCCCGCTCCAAACACTCAGCATGAAAAGTGTGACAACAGGGAAGAACCCCAGTTGTAGGCATGTCTCTACTTCTCACAATTCGACGGGAACTCCAAGGTGATCTATGGGATAAAAATCTTTCACACAAACTGCACCTAGGTCCATCTGAAGGAATACGTGGGCAACCAGAAGTTTCAGATTCAAATAACTCACAAACATCTGCAGAATCCAGACTACTGCTAGCACTACTCCAATGCTGGGCATCTCTGAGAGGATTGGAAGCATCAAACTCTGAGAAACCTGCATCGGCAGGTTCAAAGGCTACCATATTAGTTGTAAGGTTTGGAAATGACAAAGGAAGAACATGTTTGGTGATGAAAGAACAGTGCTTAGAGAAATTCTTTCGTGAGGATAAATTTGATTTTGTAGCAGATTCAGACTCACTGCTATCTGACTGGGATGATGCAGAGTCTCCACTATCCAGATTTTCAGAAGTAACCTGCACACATCTCGACTTATTAACCTATTTCAAGACAGACACAAATCAACTGCAATGCAAACACTTTTTTTAATAATTGAAATCCTTAATTAAAACTATTACCTCCTTGTTTGGTGTAAAGAATATCTGGCTCAAAGAAGGATCTATTATTGAGTACAAATAAGAAGGAAGAAATTCAGTTAATCAAATGCAAAAAACATTAAAAAGTTTAGCTAATGCATGATAAAACTGCAGCTTCATTTACTTGGCCAATCCATTTTACGAACCATTACTAGTTTGGACCAATAAACAGGCGTGACATTTTGAGAAGAAGTCACCAAACTCATATACCATACACAGGGAAAGGAATGTCTTCAATTGTTTAATGAATCTCAACTGAAAAAAAAAATGTTCGGGCATTTGAAGGCAGAACTGGATATATTGTGACTCAATTCTGTAATATTCCAGATTTCTCTATGTATGGGCTTAATCTTTTTGCAGTGTTATCAAATAACTGTTATATCGCAGCCAAATTGGTGGTGGTTTTCATGCTTAGGCATGGAGTTTTATGGTGTTTTCTGGTGGCGGCACCATGGTGGCCATTACGCACATGGCTGTAACAGTGGTCATGGCAGTTTTTGCAGAAAAAATGGGTTAAGCAGTGGACTTGACCCGGTCCAAAGAAAGGACCCATGAGCCTAACCCTAAAAATAACCATTGTCTCTCTTCTGTCTCATTTCTCTCTTCTTCAATTTGTGTTCTTGATTTGTGATTCACCTTCTATCTTCTACTCTTTGTTCTTGTTGGAGTTTTGAGTTTTCTTTAACCCCTGTTTTTCTAGTGATTGTTGCTGCTGCAACTCTTATGACAACTGCTCCACTTCAACCCCTGTTTTTCTGGCGACTGCTCCTCCATTTTCTATGGTAGCCTTTTTTTTTGTTTTTCCCTCTCCCTCTTTCAATTTTTCCTTATTTGCCTCGTTTAAGTTTTTCCCTCTCCCTCGTCCTATTTTTCCTCAAATAATTTCTCTCTTTATTTAAGTTTTCTTAACATGGCTCAACAAGAGTCTTCATCAAATTTTTCAAGAACTTCTAATCGTTCTAACCCAGATGGACATGCTCCGTTGAAAAGAAGGAGATACAAATAATATTGAATGCAATTTTTGTAGAAAAATCATGAGTGCTAGAATCATTAGAGTGAAACGACATTTGATTGGAAAAAAGGGTAATGTGAAAGGTTGCCCTAAGTGTCTAAAAGAAGTTAAAAAAGAGTTTGATGCATATGAAAAGGATAGAAAGAGTCAAGACAACTTTAAGATGCCAAATGTGAGGAGCTTTAAAAATATAAGCTATGATGAAAGTGAGGATGAGGAGAATAGCCAAACACATAGTAGTGCTATGGGGAATAAAAAAGGGTCAATGAACTTGTTTTGTAGGAAACCAAAAAGTGTCATTGAGAAAAAAAAGAAGCTAAAATTGAGACAAACAAATATAAGAGAAGTATATGACAAGGAAGCGGGTCCATCAATATATAGCTCAATTTTGGTATCAAGTTAGCCTTTCCTTTAACTTTGTTAAAATGAAGAGCTTTCAATAAATGCTTACAACTGTTTGTGCCTTTGGTCCAAATTTGTCAGCTTCGAGTTATCATGATATTAGAGTTCCACTTCTTAAAATAGAATATATCAACTCTCTTATGAAAGATTATAAGGTGCAATGGAGCAAATATGGTTGTTCCACCATGTCAGATGCATGGACCGATTGAAAGCAAAGATGTTTGATTAATTTCTTGATCAAATCTCCTGTTGGGACTATGTTTGTGAGGTCCATTAATGGATCTAATTTTGTCGAGACAGACAAAAAACTATTTGAGATGCTTGATGCTCTTGTGAAAGAAATTAAAGAGGATAAAGTTGTATAAGTTGTAACGGATAATGGAAGCAATTATGTCTTGGTAAGATGTTAGAAGAAAAAAGAACACATCTTTATAACTCCTTGTGCAGCTCATTCCATAAACTTATATTTGAAGATATTGAAAACTTTCCTTAATAAAAAAGACAATTCAAAGGAGAATATTTGTGGTTGACTTTATCTACAGTCATTATATTACCTTGAGTTTGTTGAAAAATTTTACAAATAAGAGAATTTGTGAGACACATGACTACTAGATTTGAAACTTCCTTTCTATCATTAGAAAGACTTCATCAAGAAAAAGCAAATCTTAGAAAAATATTTACTTTTGAAGAGTGGTGCAAAATCAAGCTATCAAAGGAACTTGAAGGAAAGCAAGCAACAAAAGTTATATTAAATCCTATATTTTGGAATAATGTGATTGACACTTTAAAAATCATAGCTCCTCTTATACGGGCGATATATTTAGTTGATGGTGAAAGGTTAGTCATGAGATATATTTATGAAGGAATGGAGAAAGTTAAAGAAACTATTATAAAGTCATTCAAAAATAATGAAATCAAATATAAAGATGCGTTTGTAGTAATTGATCAACTTCATTGTCTATTGCATGCAACTGGTCACATTTTAAACCCAGAATTCTTTCATGACAACTCTCAAATAGAATTTGATTTAGAGGTTTTAGATGGGTTGTATGATTGTATCAAGAGGTTGGTACAAATTAAGATATGCAACAAAGTATACTACTTGACCTACCAATTTATACGATTGGTGGTGGTCTCTGTGTCCTACTTTACAAAAAAGCAAAGAAAAGCATTGCTCCTAGTAATTAATAAAAAACATCAACTTTTTAATTTCAAGTTAATTTATAATTAAGACCTTTAATTTTATAATTTATCTTTGATTGTATAGAATGTATGGACATTCAGTTCCACATTTCCAACAACTAGCTATTACAATTTTGAGCTTAATATGTAGCATATCTGGATGTGAATGCAACTAGAGTATTTTTAAATAAGTAATTTCTTATCTCTCAAACTTAATACTTTCTTCTAGAAATTAGAAAGAAACTAATCAATACTTTTTTAATTACACTTACGTTGCAAATTCATTTAAAAAAGAGGAATAGATTGGATCACCAAAAATTTCATGACTTGATTTATGAAAATATAACCAACTCAAAGAACGTTACAATCTTAAATATGTAATTGATCCAATTACACTCAACGACATTGATAAGTGTAATGAGTGGTTGGTTGAAAAAATGAATGATGACACTCTTGATGAGGATGCTAGAAATAACTTAGTTTTTTATGATGATAACACTTGAAATTGGGCAACTGTTCATGAAGTTTCTAGAATTGGAGGGTCTAAAACATATACCAAACGTTATTCTAAGAAAAAACAAATCCATCAAGTAGTATTACTATTAAAACTTCAAAAGTTTCAAAGATCAAGGCATGTTCAACAACAAAAGGAGAAGAGAAAATGATGATTGAAGATGATGATGAAGAATTAGAAAATGAAGACATGTCAGAAAATACTAAAGATGAATTGAAAATTAATTTTCAAGAATCTGAGAGAGAAGGGAAAGGATATGCCTTGGTGGGTGAGAAAGATGACAATGTTGGAGTTGAAGAAGAGGATTAGATTAACAATTTTTATGTTAATTTTGTTAACTTTACATTTGATGACTATTTATTTTGAATTGAATTGGGGGTTATGTTACTTATGTTTTAAGTTAATTCTTTTCTATCATTTCTTATGACCTATAATATTTTTTAAATATTTTATTATATCTACCATAATCCGCTATGGTAGCGGCCATAATTTTTGGCATTTTTTTGAGTTTTTGCCATGACCCACCATATGCCATTGATAACCTTGTCTTTTTGGCACCCAATAGAAAACTATTAACAGAGAGATGAGTTTAGCTCTCTACCAGTTCAAAGAATGCCCTATAACTTGCAAAGTGACTTTTCTTTTGTTGTTTTTACTTTTCACCTTAGCATCATAAGCATAATTATAGCAACAATGTTTTAATCATATCCAACAAGAGGGCTGAGAGCTTATTTTACATTAATAATTTCTTCTTCCAAAGGGACAAAATTAGAAGCACCTCAAGTATTGAAAAGGTAAGATATTCTACAAAATATTAAGGTATCTTATTAGGTATCTATCACTCATACTGCAAAGGGATATAATGAACAATGCTTCTCATGAGTAGCCAGAATAAGGTCACATCACATGCAAACATGCATTCTACTTGACAATGAATTCACCAAAGTCACCCTAAACACATAATGCTATGAATACGTGGCTACTGATTCATTTCCATGATAGTACTGACAACATTTTGTATGTCTTATATGATTAGTATTTAGCACAGCATGACTTAAAAAGGTACATTTGTTGAAAATATTTACAAAAAGGAAATACAAATAAACTAAGGTTAGAAGGAGTTTTTTGTTGAAATTCTGGAATTGTTGAAATTCTGGAAAATGAATTCCGTGATTTCTATACAAGGTCATTCTTTAACTAGAAGTTTCAAGCAGACTTTATTTTTCTGTCAAGTCATATTTTCTGCACAGGATTAGTTAACTATGCTGTTGGCATCAGATATAAATAAATTTTCTGCACCTTGTATGCAAACCATAATTAATGCTTATGTTGCTAGACTGGAATATTGATTTAATTTTCAGACATATACATATGACAACAACAAATAAGCATGGCATGGGCTATATGATCAAGTTTTTAAGTGACCTCTTTTAGCTTCCAAAGCATCTATGACAGTTTTTGCTTATCTCTATCCAACATATCTCACTTGACTTTAGAAAGAAAGTCTTCACTACATTTGGTTGCTTATTTTGGTCTATGGTAACATCGATGCAGAGATTCAAAGTCATATGACTCATATCTAGTTCCTGATGTCCCTTATTTTTATTTTGGATTACTAAAGCATGCAAACACAAGTTTGACAGTTTTGCCAAGTAAAGGAACCCAAAAATATTTTTTCTTTTTTGTAATCGCCCTCCCCCTTTCTACTGTTTCCTTTAGGTAAAACTCTTGAAATACTTTACGTTCCATGTCATTTTGATTGTCATCAACAGCTCCAAAGTATAATTGGGCATTTTACTTTTCATCAACTGGACGGATCTGGTTTTTTATCTTAACAGTGGAAGCATGTTTAATATTCAAACTGAATTATTTTTGTTCCACCAGAATCCAACATGCTGTAGCTCAAGTCCTTTGCAACCTACAATTTGGCAATATAAAATCTAAATTATATGTCCAGAATCTATTACTCAAGTCCACTTCTATTTTCCCTTCTTTTCAGAGAAATTTACCACTTCTCTGCATCTGAATGCAGATGACTGTTTAACATGACTAATGATTCAGTTTCAGATGATGAAAAACCAATCTCATCACTCAAATGTTATTGACCGAAGAGCTGAGCATCCAAAACATAAGTAGAAACAACTAAAGGCATCAACCTCAATAATGAATAATTTGGAAGTCCATTTTTTCTATATAATAAAACAAGAAGTAAACAAAACACTAAAATATTTTGAAGTATGTATACAGATGCATAATGTAAAGGATAAAACAACTAATTAAATTATCCTAATAATGAGAAAATTAGACGACACACACAACACAATAATTTAGACATTCAAGATTACCTTTCCTAGTTGCAGTTTCATAATCAGGAATACTTATTTCCTGTATTGCTGGAGGCATCCACTGAGGACTCTTAGAGTCAGATGAATTACTGAGGAAGATCCCAGGACCATCTGAAGCAGAATAAGGCAGATTATAGAGGTAATTGCCACTGACCAAACCCCTACTGTCTTTAACATCTGATGGGGTAGAAGATTCATAGAGTTGAATACCATCTTGCAAACTGTATGGATGCCCTTCAGACTGAAATTGGAAATCCCATCTTGATGGAAGAGGTGAAAAGCTTGTATTACTTTGCCAGTAGGGTTCATCAAGACCCATGGACCACTCCCTATTGGCTGCATTTGATCCATGTGGCCTTGAAGCCACACAACAAAGCGACCCCGTTTTAGCCTCTCTTTTTTTTTCCAGATTATCACACTAAACCCAACTCTGAATGCTCTCAGCCTATCCTTGGTTAGATGTCAAGTTGGTAATAACAAGGTGAAGGATGAAGAATTACAAAAATGTAGAAATTTGTCATGGCACAAGCCATCTATTTTCATCACATAATTAACAGACTTCACCTTCAAACCATGTCTCATCAGGAGTTAAAATCCACTTGAAACACAAAAGCACGATAATGAAAATCCTACAATGAAAGGGAGGAACAAATGACACTCAACCTCAAAAAATAAGATAGAGAACAGAACTACTCCAGAAACATAGAAAAGAAAATTAAAATCTATTTCTTGTAGTCACCTTAAGCCATAATGAAAAACGTAGTTAACAAATGCAATTAAAAATTCCACTAAGTCGAGAACCACAAATGCCTGCCATATAATGAGTCCAGTGCATAGGACTAATATGACCAACATTTTGTCTTCAAGGTTCACTGCACCACTAGAGGCACTAATGAGGAGTGTTGATTTTATGGCTTTTAGCCATGAGTGAAATCATAGAGGAAGACCAAAAAGAATCTTGAAGGAAATTATCAAAAGGGAACTCATGATTACTAAAATCTCTGATAATTTAGTTTGTAATTGAGTCCAGTGGCGTCATATAGTCCAAAATGCTTTATGGTTGTAATTGTAAGAACCATTGAAGGATTTTCAAATTATGAGAGACTCGTGTCCCATTGCTAAATTTATCCATGATAACTTTGGGTTTCCAATCAAAATAAAACAAAATTATGTGACATTCAAATGGCAGAAACATCCCTATTAATTGATATCCAAAAAATTGCAAAGTAAATAAACATGACCTCAGAAGCTAACATCAAAATCAGTAGTAGCAGATTACAAGAAATTGCATAATAGAAGTGTTCAATTACGAGGCCATTGTAACAGCAGTTCATACTTCATCTTACAACCACAAGATCACATTTTAATAGTGTAAAGCAACTAAGTTGTTTCCAAAATAACACATAAACACCAATAACACAGCATAAGAAAAAATAAAATAAAATGTGTATCGGAAGCATGAATGGAACATATAAGCTTGATCGTTCATTATTGGAGTGGGAATGATGCGACAAATGAATAAGGGCAACGAAACGACGTAGCTTAAGTGTTATGCAATCTAATCGTGGTACCTTGTCGCAAGATACGGTCGACATCTTGGGATTGGGCGAGTCACGGAAGTGAAACCATGGAGGAATTGCGACCCTCCGTTGGTGAGAAAGGGCAGTGTACCCTAACACTCGCACTTTATCTCCGCTACTTCAACTTTCTTTTCCTGCCATAAGCCATCCTTTCAACTTTATTTAAATTTTTAATCATTTTAAATTACAATAATGTAAGTATGATATTTGAATACTTTACATAATTTTTAAAATTAAGGTTATTAATCAATATTTTTAGAGTTCTAATTAAGAAACTAACAAATAAAAATATTAAAAATTATGCTGAAAATATATTAAAATTACAATAAATATGTATTAATGCATTTTTAATAAAAATTATTCATTAATCGATACTCCTAAGACAATGGTTAGCAATTTTATAATATTTATTAAAAAATTAAGTACGAGTGTTTATAAGTTCCAATCTAATTTAAGTTAAAAAAATATTAAAAAAATTGAACTACCTTAAAATTTAAAAGTTCAAAAATAAAATAATTCTTAGATTGGATTGGATTTTAAATTTTTAAAAAAATACAATTTTAAAAACGAATTCCTTACCTAGTATATATTAAAAAGCAAATCTTATTTGCTCACAATAAAAGTGATATTGGTAAAATTCATAACAGAGGCAAAATTGTCTCTAGTGTCGCAATACACCATTTTATCCTTTGGATAAAAAATTATAGTTACACTCTTTTATTCAATATAAAAAGTGTATATAATATGTATATTTAAACAAAATTTTACAATTTACGGCTTAGACCTCTTTTCCAATTTGAAGAAGTAGTATTAGGTTAGTAATTTTGTTTTAAAATTCTTTAGTAATAATTTAATTAGTTTAGTTGTTATTAAATTTATTATGTTATTTTAGTAATTTATTTTTTTCACTAAAAAATAATATTGGTTGTAATTTTAATTTAAATTATTTAAAAATTGTATACTATATAAATAATTTATTTTAATTATAATTTACTAAAAATAATTGAAGCAATTTAAGCTTTGAAAATATTTTTAATTTAGATTTTTAGTATTTATTTAATTTATTGTTAATATTATTTATTAATTATTTTGTTGAATATAGTTATATATTTCATATTTGAATTTTAAAATAATAATTAAAATAACTACTAATGCTTCCAATTTAATAATTTAAATTGTATTTATTATATTTTAGGTGTGGAATAAATTTGATATGAAATAAAATTAATTTAGTTAGTTTTTTAACATTGAAAAGGTAAAGTCCCTTTTGTGGTAAAAAGAAAAAGTTAAAATAAAAATAAATAAAAGAAAAGATGAATTGTTTTTCATTGAAATTTGTAATTAGTGTGAATAGAATAAGGTAAAGAATAGCCCATAATTTTAGGAGCAACACAAGTTGAAGTTCTAACTATAAATACATACACATTTTTTCGTTACATATTATCTCATTTTTTTAGTGTTATTTTTATAGAAAATTTAAAGAGAAAAAAAGTAAAGCTTTTTCCTGTAAGATTTTATTAGTTTTGTTTTCTTTTATTATTAAAAGATAGTGTTATTATTTTCTCTTGTAATTAAAGATAAGTTGTATTATTCTTCCATGTAATAAAAAGGTTTCAGTTCTAATATTTTTTAACTCTATTTTAGTTGTAAATATTCACTTTATATATATATATATATATATATATATATATATATATATTACTTAATAGTGGTATTAGCGTTGAAGGTTATTGGCTCATGCTGCAGATATTATTTATCATTATGCACATTGATCTAGTTAAAAAATAGCAACAAAATTTGATATTAAGAAATTAAATAAGAATAATTTCTCATTATAAAAATTGAAGATAAAATCAAATTTTCATGTTGCAGATATTATTTATCACTGTGCACATTGATCTAGTTAAAAAAAATAGCAACAAAATTTGAGATTGAAAACTTAAATAAGAATATTTTCTCATTATGAAAATTGAAGATAAAAGCAATTTTGAAGGTGGGTAATTGCTTAGTAGTAATTGAATGACACACAAATATAACAAATGATAATTAGAAAGAGATCAATAATAATGCTATTGCAAATTTGCATTTGGCAATGATTGATTCTATCTTATCAAGTATTGCGGAGAAGAAAAGTGCAAATAAAATTTGTGATGCTCTCATTAAATTGTACGAGGTCAAGTCTCTTTACAATAGAATTTTGTTAAAGAGGAGATTTTATACTCTTCAGATAAGTGAAACGTTATATGTAACTAATCACATCAATAATCTAAATATGCTATTTTCTCGATCCATGACATCGAATTTCAAAATAGTAAACAATGAGCGTGTAAAGCTTCTCTTTCAAAGTCTACCAGTTTCAAACGATCAAGTCATTAACAATATTATAGATAATAATATCATTAACTCTTTATCCTTTTTTGATGTAGCCAGTGCAATTATTGAAAAATCTAGACACAACAATAAAGAGGATAGAGCAAAAAGTTCAAAACGAGCAAAAGCTTTAGCAGTAACGAGAGGAAAATCAATGGATCGTGACCTTAGTGGGAGTCAAAATAATGGTAGATCAAAATTTGAAAGATGAAAGAATGTCAAGTTTTACCATTGTAGTATCAAAGGGCACTTGAAGAAAGATTATTGGTATAATAAGAAAGACATAGAAAGGAGCTGTGAAACAACTAATTCTCAAGGGTGTGTTATGAGTACCTCTAGTAATGGAGAAATTCTATATAGCAAAACAATAGTTCTAAAGGTAGAAAATAGCTCATTGATGTATAGATAATGGATTTAGGGAAAAAACTTGTCATGTTCTTATAGTCCTATTTAGCAAGTGTATTAGGTAGTTGTATCAAGTAATAAAATTTAAAATTTTAAGTTTTAAGTATTATTCACAAGGATTGATTCATTCAATTACCAATTTATAGATCAAAAACTATTTGAGCTAATTAAAATTTGAGATGTTTTGAACATTTGAGAACCAAATCATAAATGTGCAAAAAAAATTCAAAAGGTAACAACATAACAGAGTGAAGAATGAGATGATTAATCAAATGAAGTTAGGGTTGATTTCACCAATTTGCTTATTACAAAACTGAATGTGATCTTAATTTTAAATTCCTTAATTGTTTGATGATCAATTTTATTAGGTTAATCAAAGTTTAATTCCTTGACTCAATAATCCTAATATTTAATTAACTATCCTAATTCCTTAAGTGTAAATCAATCAAACATTGCATTAGGTGTAATGCCCCAAATTTTGTAATATTGTTATATAAGCATGTCGGCTGCTATTTAAATGTATATTTGATAAGTATGATGATATGAACATATGTGTGTGTGTGTGATGACATAAATATGTGTGAAATACGTGTAGATGAATATATATATATATATATATGTGTGTGTGTGTGTGTGTATAATTGTAGCTGTTGGTGGTGTATTGAGATATTAGATGTATTTGGATTGATTGAAAAGGCTAAGTGTGTGCTGCAAAGGCATTCTTGATGTAGCGAAAAGGTCTTAGGAGGAGGAGATGATTCTGTTGCGTTCTTGCTATAGCGAGAAGGCAATAGAGATGGGTGCATTTTTGGGTTGCAGTCTCGCTGTAGTGAGATTCTACAGAAACTAAAATACAGTTTCCTCTTATATTTTTGCTGTAGCGAGAAGGAGTGTCGTTACAGCGAGAGGGAGTGTCGCTACAGCGAGAGATGTCTTACTATAGCGAGAGCTAATATTTGAGGGGTTTAGGATTTGAGAAATTTATTTTCCATTCTTCTCTTTGAAATTCCTTTGATTCTCTCAACTCAAAACCTTATTTCACCAATTAAATTGTCTCCAAAGCCATTTTGGAGCTAGGTTGAAGATTGAAATCGTGTTTGGAACGCTTGGAGGTGAGTTTCATGGGTTAGAGTTTGGATTTTCCTCTCTCTTCCTTACTTTCTCAGTTTCTCATGAAAATTTTTTATGTGTTTAGGACGAAATCTGTGTGGAGAGTATTTTCATTGTTGATTTTGTGTTGGATCTTCATTCCTAGGTAAGAGAGGACTCTGCCCTATCTCATTGTCCTTGAAAATTGTTTATTTGGATATATATTATAATGTGGTTAGAATGAAATGTAGGAATAAGTGTATTTTGATGAGAATGTTTGGTTGTGATTGAATCTTGATGGAAATGTGGTGTGTAATATAATATGATTGCTATTTGAGAAAGGTATATGATGGATAATGAATGCTGTGTGTGATGAAATGATGTTGAAAATTCTGTGTTTGAGTATAATGTGGTTGACATGTGTAAACATGCTATTTATTGATGACGAATGATATGAAATGGTTGAAAGTGGAAAAACAACATGTTGATTACGATTATGATTGTGTTTGGAAATGTTGAAAAATTATGAATGGTTCAGCGATACACTAGGGGTGTGAAAGATGAGGGCGATAGAAATACTTTGGAGAAGAGAGGGTGATGATGACAACAACAGTGAGCATGGGTGTACTACAGGCCACACACTATTCTCCTAACTTAGCCTTTGACTAACACCTTTGCTTGGGGGATCAATACTGCACACGTTGTATCCGTAGAGCAGGAGCTATCTGACGACCATCCATAGTGTGAAACTGAATAAGTCCTTGAGATTGATTAAGGGCATCAGAAATCTGTGATTATAGTGTCACAATGAGAGTAACTACGTGCAGTAAGTGCACATGTGTGTAGATTGTTTGATGGTGTAGTGAGCGTACCTATTTGTGAATTGAAATAATATGTTGAAAAGTATTAGTTATGTTCATAGGATGCTTGATTAGAATTATGTTAGTAAATATATAAAATGTGCAAGGTGAGTCTCTGTACTTGTGTGTGGTAGTGTTAGGTGACCAACACGATCAGCATCGAGCTTAGTGAAAGGATGAATGATATTGCTATAGGGCTTAGAATATTTATTTTTGGAACTGAAATGTATTAATAAAGTTCTGTAACAATTACTTGATTCAAATTGTAATCCATCCTTATTTTAAAAGACTTTATTGAAACTATGTGTTGGAAACTAATTAAATGAAAATTTTTATCATTCTCATTATTACGAAATTTATTTATTTTAAAAATTAAATTCAAGGTGTTACATTAGGTATTAGAAATTAAGATATCAGAAGATCATAAATGCTTATTCCTAGGATATCAATAACCTTGACATTCAATTCAGATCTAAAAAATTATCTTAACTTCCATTGATAAAAACTTTCTAAGTTCAATTCAATTGAATGGTTAATCTAAGAATTGCATTAAGAAAAAAATTAAATGTTCAATACAATCAAGATCTTAAAATTTAAATCTACAATCAATTTACAATGTCTAAATTGGATCCATCAATCCCTAACCAAAGTAAATTAAAACATGATTATAAAAGAAAGAGAGAAAGAAAGAGTAAAAGAGAAGGTATAGAAAATCTCCATGAATCCAAGTCCAAAGCCTGATTTCTCTAGATTTAAGCTTTGAAATTTAATCTCAATCATCTCTCGAACTCTCTAAGAGTGTGGAAAAGAAAAAAAAAGAGAAAAGATAAAAAAAAAATTCTAAGTTTTTAGTTATTTATAACTTTTTTGCTCTTCTGGCATAACTACTTTTTACTCCAAAAGTAGCTACGCGCAGCAGAATTCTTCATTTAAGCTTGCGCATAACCACTTTTTACCCAAAAAGTGTTTTAAAAACAGGGTCTTCTGCATAATACAGCTTCTGGAGTAACTACTTTTAGCAACAAAAAAAAAGTAGTTACGCATAACTTCACGACTTTTGAAGTGACAACATTTAGTATAAAAAGTGTCTACGCGCAACATGACTCATCAACTAAGCCTTTTGTAGTGGCTACTTTTCATTCTAATAGTGGTCACGTGTAGTACCAACCTTCCTCTAAGCTTCTGTAGTAGCTACTTTTGGTCACAAAAGTGTCTACGCATAAAGAGATTCCCTTTCCAAGCCTCTAAAGTGACTTTTTTTGACATTAAAAGTGCTTATGTTCAACATATTTCATTCCTTATGTCTCTGAAATGCTTACATTTTGTACAGAAAGTAACTACACCCATTCCTTAATTATTTTTTAGACTCTTGAAGTGCTCATTTTTTGTACTAAAAGTGATTACACTATAACTATTTAACCTCTTAAAGCTTCTAATTCTTGTGTTTTCCTTGAAATCTCTTGCAAAACTAATTCAATCAACAACATTTACATACAAATTTTATTCAATCCAAACAAATTGAGTTACTAAACTAAAATTTAAATTACTTGAACAATTATATATTTTTGTGAGATTTTTAATCTTTTAAATTATACTTTCTTGTTAAAAAAATCCTAAAAACCTGACTAAAATCTAATCAAAATCTGAATTTATTAGACAATATGGCATATGACTCCTCACAAGATTAATTTTGCACCTACAAGCCTAGTTTAAAAGGATTTATGTTCATAGAAAATGAATCATGCCTTTGCTTAAAAAATTATTATTATTTTAAAAAATTAATATTAAAACCAATAAAATAATAACAATACAGTAAATACTTAGCAAGATAAAGTCAACTACTAAAAATAAGCGTCAATACACTAAAAACATTGTCTATTAATTGAGTTTGCTGTAAACAAAATAAATTCGTGAACGTCATTTATATATAATTTTGTGGCAAATAAAAAAACTAATAATACATATAATTATCTAATAAACAAAAGAGAAAAAAATTATTATATAACAAGAGGGACTTAAAGTCTTGTTGTTGCAGTGAACGTGCCTAGTTTTGTTTAGACAAGAGGCAAGACTAGTCCCATCCATTACTAAAGTACTTACAATTAGTGAAAATATTTTTTTAAAATCAAAATCTCGTCGCCAAAAGAGGTAATATATATTGTCAAAGTAGCAAAAATTATCTCAGATAAATAATTTCATTTCAAATTATTTTAGTAAACACCTTTTAAATTTTTTTATTTTTTCAAAAAGCCAAAAATGTAAGGGACGTTACTTGGGGCCAAATATTCTTGTATTTCTTTGAAGGCCATTTATACCGTGGCAAAGTGGGATGTAAACACAGTGAACGTACAACACCAAGTTGCCTACTTCATCAAACACTACCAGCAGAACCAGTGCTGCCCTCGGTCACTTTAATTCATATAGCGTGTATATTATCTTATGGTTTAATGTTCCATTTTTTTAATCAAATGCCGACGTTGAAATGTGATATCATGTAATTGTCCTCTACTACACAAAACCTTCTAGTCCAGGGTTTTCTAGATGCTACCCAATGATATTAAAAACAATAAATCGTATACCCAAACCACTAAGTATAATTTGCAAATCACATCACTACATTGTGTCACAGCATCTCCTTTTTTCATAACCGAGTGCTACTTTACTGTGTAAGATTCCCTAGCATTCAATGCATATTTAGGAAACGCAAAGGATGGAAATATATCATCCTAAGTTCATAATGGACATAAAAAAATTTAATTTGTTCCATCAAAATTCCACATATTTCTTTGTTATTCATGGAAAATTTTCATTGGTACACTCAAATAAATAATACTAAAAACCTCAAGTAATATTGCATGTGTTTTTCATTCTCCCTCGGCATGTGACACTAATTAAACATTTTAGAGAATTGTTTAGTCAAACTATGATTCTATAATTTACTAGAGGTGGAAGAAACGTCATGCTTTGTTTATACAATGCAAGTAATAAGTAAAGGAATTATTGAAGATAAAAGATTAAGACCAAGCATAACCTTCACAGAGTAGCATGTCTCATGCTTAGGTCAAGCCACTTAATCTTGGCAAACCTAATCCACTAAAATTGTATCCCTCTTGGATATATTTAATGTAAAATCAGGGTTCTATTTTACTGATTCAAGTATATAAATAACTATCATTTGTGATACTTGTTAACCCACAAGAGAAGAAAATCCATTTGTAATAAAAATGAAGGCCAGTACAATTGAGGGTGGAGAAATTTCAAAAAGACTAGCCCCAAGAAAAAGGTTGAAGAGAGGACTCTCAATAGTGGACTTCATTTTGAGAATTGTTGCAGCTATTTGCACACTGGGAAGTGCACTGGGTATGGGAACAACAAAGGAAACACTTCCATTTGCCACACGGTTTGTAAAATTCAGAGCTGTTTTTGATGACCTTCCTACATTTGTGTAAGTGGCCATTGTTTGAGAGAGTTATTGTATATATGCCTTAAAATAATAATTTTTAACTATGGCATAGTTTGTACAAAAGAAAATTTGAAATATTTAATTCCAGGTTTTTTGTGACCTCCAATTCTATTGTTTGTGGCTACCTACTTCTTTCACTTGCCCTGTCATTCTTCCATATAGTAAGGATTAATGCAGTAAGAAGCAGGGTTCTCCAGGTCTTTCTTGATACGGTAAACACAGTGTTTCTTTTTCTAATTTTCATGCTATTGAATGTCATTCCAAATTTAGCCACCAGTTTGGCCACAGGGGAAAGGTTTATTGAACATTTTAACTTCCAATTTTTCATAATAAATTAAGGATGTATTTGAATACACAATTTTGTTAAACATTTATTCATAAACTCTTATTATATTAGGATTTATAGCATATAAAATCATTAAATTAAGTTAAAAAGAATTTATTTTAATAAACTATATACCAAAAAGTTTATTTGAACAAGCAAGAAAATTTTTACAAATGGCATAAACTTTTTCATAAGCCAAAAGATCTTCCAAACATTCTCTAATTCTTTGAAGCTACTGTGTTACTATTAAATTGGGCTAAGAGCTAGTTCTGAGAGGGGGAATGGAAGAAAATTGCCTACAAAAATTGGGCTTCGGTAACATTGTACACCTTCTTATCTTGTTAGATGTTACTGCCAAATGTTTCTAATGAAGGTTGTGTTGAACTTGTGAAGATTATGTTTGGTCTTCTCACAACTGGGGCCTCATCAGCTGCAGCCATCGTTTATGTAGCACACTATGGCAACCCAAATGCCAATTGGTTTCCTTTCTGCCGACAGTACAACAACTTCTGTGAACGCATTTCTGGTTCACTCATTGGTTCTTTCATTGCAGCAGTTCTGTTCATCATCCTCATTCTTATGTCAGCAGTATCAATAAGCAAGCGTTGATATGGTACATGATATTATATATCCATGTACACATTGTTCACTTGAATTTGGTTTTGGTATAAAAAATTAATGGGCATGGAAAGTGGTGTGCATAACCCTGAATTTGATTGTGTTTGTCCGTGGCTTTCCCCGGCTGCAATAATTTCTTACAATAATTAAAAGCTTTCGATGACAAATGTTCTGTACTCAGCTTTTTGTTGTTCTTCATTCATTGTTCACATTCAAGGTTCATCACTTATGACCTTGCTGAAGATGTCAAGGAAATAATATTTGCATTTCATTTACTTCAAGTGAAATGCTGCTCTTGGTTGCTGTGTAGTTAGTAGCCACAAGGGTCGCATATCAGATTCTCACTCGTGAATAAAACTGATTAATTACACCATTCCATGTTACTAATAGTAACAAAACAGAAAGAGACTAAACAAATGGTCATCATAGCATTAAAACGTCACAAAATCCAAATTTTCAATGAGACAAATGTTAGCCCACTTGGTAAGAAATTCAAAGGAAAATTTTTTGTTAAAAAATATGAAAAATGTTAACTTCAACCTCTGACTTTAATAAAAAAAATATATATTATTAATGCACTTCCTTCTGTGATTTTCAATGCATTTCAACATAATAAAAATTGTGTATTTTAAATTTCTTAATCAATATCCTAAATACACACCGATTTACAAGAATCTTTAATTAATTAAGATGCTAAAAAGAATTATCCTATCCTTTTACGCATTCTTAATCCGGTGCTTATAAGCCAAATGATTAGACCACTTCAACCAAACTCTAGTCAAGATTAAATAAATTGAGATGCAAGGAAATATTGAAGCTTAAAAAGTGAGCTACGTGAGAATTATAAGTAAACCATTTGCTTTGACATTATTCCAACATAATAATATAAAAATACGAACTTTACTAAAAGTGAGTTCAGTTGAATACTAGTAATATATATTTTTTTTTTGTGATTGATCAAATTTTAGAAAAGTAAAGTAGTTATCTTATAAATTAATCATTTTTTAAAATTATGTTAACTTTTTTAAAAATTTAATTATATAAAATATTTTAAAATTTATAATTAATAGTATTACCAATATTATATTTCTTACATAAAATCACATCTTTAATATTTTTATTAAAAGATAATTTTTTCAATCAAACTGTTGATTCTCGTAATATTATTACAAAAATATGTATATAAAAATATACATAATTTATATATTTATAGATACTATTCTATTTATTTATATTTTAAATAATATATTATTCATTAAAATATAGTAAGATGATAGAGTTTCACTTAGCCTTTAAAATATGTGAAATTTTGTAGAGTTAAACTATTTTATAAGAACTTTCAATTAAACAATTATAAAAAAATGTAATTTTGATAAAATTTATTAAAGATATATTTTAATAAATTCAACACTTAACATATATTTATGTATTTTGTGAGACGTGTCATCACTTCATAAAGAGTTTATTCAGTAAATTTCATTATTTTATATATGAAAAGAATAACTATTATTTTCTTAAGATCTTTCGTATTTTAACATTTAAAACCACATAATAGATTGTTTAAAGGGAGGGCAGTTAATTTTATTTTTCAAGAAACCATTCATATTTCACAATATTAAATAATTAACACTCTTTCATGTTATTTATTTAATTATTCTTTTTTTCTTGCTAAGGTGCTTCTAAAATTAAGAAAGTATTGTATATTCTTTCTAAATAAGGAATGCAATTTTTTTAATATCTTAAAAATTAAAAAATATTTATATATTTTAAATAAATCAATAATCTCATTTTGTAAGAGAACATAAAATACTAATTTTAAAGAATACTGTAAAATTTATTTATTTTTATTAAATTTTACGTTTGCATACAAAAATGCATCTACATTGTTTCTATCCGTACCATTTGATTACCACAATTCTAATAAGAGGAAAAGTTAATGATAGAATCTTCTAATAGAATGTCAAGTTTCATCTCATATTTTGAAACTGCTTATTTCCTTTTTTTATTTTATTTATAAATTTGTTTTGAAAAATTTACTTTTTTTATCTCTTAATTTTAGGGTAAAATTTGCTTTCATCCTCTAATTTTTTTTATTCATTTTAGTCCTTTAACTTTTAAAAAATTTCAAACAGATCTGTTTACATTAAAGATCCTAACTCCATTAGAAAGTTTTATCATTTTGTGTCACGTGTATTATGTGTTATTGTTTATCATCTTTTATCTCATATCTCAAATCTGGTTTTCGGCAGCTTTTCTCCTTCCTTATCCATTTCATCTTCATCTTTTTATACTCAAATCTCTATCTTCTTGCTACTAACACCAAGTACGCACCTCCAAATCTCAAACTATAAATAACCTAACTTTCTAAATACTCAATTTTCATCTCTAGCAATCTATATTTATTTTCAGATTATGTTTTAAGCTTCCAGAACATAGTATTCTTGTTCATGAAGGCTTGAGAGGTCAGGGTAGTATGAAAAATTAATAAAATAAAAACATGTGTTCAGATTTATCATAGATGAAAAATATGTATTTAAAAAGTTAGGTTATTTATGATTTAAGATTTAGAGTGGGTGCTTGGTGTTAGTGATAAGAAGATGAAAATTGGAGTATAAGATAAAGATGAAAGAGAAAAGGAAGAAGAAAAGTTGCCAGAAACCAGATCAAAAATTTGAAGAAGAAGACAATAAATAGTAACACACAATACACGTGGCATAAAATGATAAAACTTTCTAACGAAATTAGTGTTTTTAACAGAAAAGACCTGTTTAAAACTTTTATAAAAGTTAGATGACTAAATTGAACAAAATAAATAAATAAATTAGAGGACAAAAGTAAATTTTACCCTGAAGTTAAAAGACGGAAAAAGTAATATTAATTTTTTTTCTCATGTTTATATTTAGTATATATATTTTTACTCCACTTTAAATATAATACATTTATAAGATTTGGTGTTTTTAATGAATATGACAAAGTAACATTATTTATACTTATACCATTTTTTTTATTTTAGATTGATGTTATTTTATTATATATGATTATTGACATTTATATATAATAATGTACATGATGTTACTAAAATTGATCATTGAATTATATTAAAAGTTGGTGTGTATAATCATAATAATTTATAGAAACTAAGGGATCTAATTAATAATGTTATATTCTTAAAGACACCACGAATTGGTAAATTATTTAGCAAATGGTTAGAAGAATCTTCAAAAATACTATTATTTAAATTATCTTTATTAATATGTATTTAAATATACAAATGATTTTAATTTTCATGTTACTATATTTAATTATTATTGTAAGTAAATTTTTAATTACTATTAGTGATCTAATAGTAAATTTTCATGTTATGTTACCATGTTTTTTCAGTATGCAAATATCAATACATTTAAGGGTTATGCAACTTTCTATTTCTAAATTCATTAAGTTTTTGTTAAATTTTCTATTTTGATTATTTATCATATCTAAATAAATTGGGATTACATAAATGTGAAAGGAGCTACTAAGTTTTTTGTTTTTTGTTTTTTTCAAATTTCTAAAATCAACACATTTGAAAGCAAGGTGCATTATGTTAATAATATATTTTTTCCTTTTTTTATAAATAGAGTTGAATATAAATAGTTCTTATAGAATAAATAACAACATATTCTAACTTTTCATTTTCAGCCTTACCAAAGTTGATTGAACAACTTAAAGTTTTCAAAGTTTTGATTTTTTTTTTTTTAAATTTGAATATACCATAGTTTGTTCATGCATGATATTTGAAGAGTCTTTTTATGTTGTATTAGCTACCATCAAAACGTGACATGAGGATTTAATTGGTTGTATACTACTTACAAATGTAACAAAGTAGCTCATCTAGATTCTAGAATGTACTTCTAAAGAGTTGCAATCACCATGTGATATTTGCTGGTTATTACTATGACGATGTTATTATTATTATTATTATTATTATTATTATTATTATTATTATTATTATTATTATTATTATTTATTATTGTTATTATTATTATTATTATTACTATTATTATTATTACTATTACTATTATTATTATTATTACTATTATTATTATTATTATTTTCTTTTAATTTTTTACCCATATGTAAATTGGAGTTACTATTTTTTTTAGTTCATATAATAAATTAGTTTGGAGTGAAAGTATTTAATGATACTAACTTTAACAACTTTTGTTATATTTGATTAATAAGTTTCTTTGTTATTAAAGGTCATGTACGACAATGATTGATACTCTCAAAAAGGTTTTACTTATCATAGAACTTAATTATTTGCATGTTTTTTAATATTTTGATTATTTTTTTAACAACCAAAATTTAACTGAATCGCTAATTATCTAGAATTGCTAAAGATATACCAAATTTGATTGAAAATGATAGTCGCTAATTAGCAACTGATTTCGAATATTTATATTTGTGACTAAATATTTAGTTTCTATTTTTTTTGTCATACATATATTTTTGCAACTAATTACTTTTTCGTTTGCTAAAGTCAATTGCGACCAATAAATTAGTCACTGTTACTATTCAGTTGCTAATCAATTTTGCACCTAAAATTTCAATTTTAATGACCGATTTTATTGATTGTTAAAACACTATTTTTTAATTGTGTTATAAATGTTTAAATTATATAAATATAAAATTTAATATACATAATTATTAAGATAATAATATAAAATTTTACAATTGAACTCACATTTTATAAAAAAAAATACTAAGTGATGTAAATTAGGGATGTCTAAGTTAGCTAGTATGCCATAAAATTGGCTAACTTACCTCGCCTGTTTTTGAAAATGAGATAAATTTTATAACCTTTTACTTTTAAGGGTGGGATGGTAGGCTAAGAAGTTGCTTGCCAAAGATAAAAAAAAAATAAATTAAAAAGAGTTGATAGGCTAACAGGTTAATGAACTAGCTTGTCTAAAACTAGTATAAAAATAGAAAAAATTACAAAAATTAATAAAAAAAAGTTGACAGGCCAACAGGTTAATGAACTAGCTTGTCTAAAATTAGTATAAAAATATAAAAGCAAATTAAGAAATAAATAAAGGGTTGGAATTTATTTTAGTTTACATGAAAGGGTGAATAAAAAAAATCCATGAAGTGAATGAATGTTTAGCAACCAGTTTGTTATATTAAATATTAATTATGGGAAATGAGATTGTTAGGAGTCAATCGCTGTTTTAGGCTCTTCAGAATTTATTAGTTTAAGAGATGCTTAATCTGATCTACTTCGTGTTCTAATCCTACACCAAGAATGCTAGGATTTAACCAAGTTACATTATAACACATTAATGTGAAATATGACCCATTCAAGTGATTTTATATAAAAATCTACTTATCGACATTGACTTTCAATTTCCTGACTATGCAAATACGAGAGGATAACTACTTATTTAAGAGTCTGATACGTATCATTCTCAGCCCCCTTGATATTAATATTTGACAAATTGTAATTAGTATTATAAAGATTTAAAGAATACAAATTTAAAAAAATTTTACATCAAAATATTATTACAAAGTGTTAAATACGCTGTTATCAATTTTTTAAATAATTTTTCATTTATTATTTTTAAATGAATATCCTAAATTATTGATCAACAAGTTCTTTTAATATTAATATAAGCGAAAGCATAAGTCAATCTTATAGACGCATTTTGTTCCTTTCTACGCGGTTCAATGACCGTTTGTTTCCGTCATCTTTTGGATAAGACAATGTACAAACAAAGAATCATGTTAACTATGACACCCTGTTTGGCTTCAATTATTGACATCTATAAACTTAAATAATTAAATATAATTAAAATATGTATTTACTAAACTATATGTTTTATATTTAAAAGAATACGAGAATTCATTTTTTAATTGAAAAACAAACTAGTCCTATATCTGTTGGTCAAGATAAATTATCAGTAATATGTACAAAAACTGGGTGACCAAATCTAGCTTCAAATGCTTCCAAAGCATGATCTCATCACCTGTTTGAACCGTATCGAAATAAGGAAGGTAATTCCAGATGTGTGAACTTCAATTTAGAAGCATTAAACATTGAAATTCCGTTTGTGAATATAACAGATATTTGACATATTTCCACAAAGAATCTTCAGGATTGTTTTATGAACACGCTTGCCATCATTATGTCTACACAATCCTAAATGTTTCTCCTATTGGTCGTATCCTAGCAGATCATACACTTGCTTCACAAATATGGGCTGGTCCACGGTGTGCTACTCTGTTTCACTTGGAACTTCCCTGAATCTGCTAAGTGATGGTTGGTCATTTCAACCTGTTGAGATTTTACAAAAGGGTCTATTCCTATATGGCTAGTGTTAATTTGGAAATCAAAGGCTGAGCAATAGGAGCCATCAGATAAAATTGGACACAAGTAATTCATATCCAGAAGATAGGTAAGGGAACTAGTCCTAGGAAGGTTCATAATTTTCTGTTCATCATCATTATTTGCTGCTGTAAGATTACTAATTTGGACACTTGAATATTCCTCTCTTTGCACCAATGCTTTTCCCATGTGCTTCTTCTTATAGATCCTGCACAAGACCCAGTCATCTAGCTGATGACACATCCAAGAACAAGGGAAATGTCAATTGTAAAGCAACATTGAATAGCAAACTAAAATGTTAAAATTCAGAAAGTAACAATGAGGTCAAGGACCAAGGCCTTACTCTCATGGACCCAATTTTCCTGCTAGCTTGTTTTATTGATTCATCTAGTCTATACTCGTGCATAATCCAATCAGTCTTGACACCCTTTGGTGGCCTACCCTTGTAAAACACCAAAGACTTCTTCACCCCAACATGCTTAGATCCCCTATAGATTGCCTTGTCTCTGCCAGTGGCCTTCCAATACCCAGACACTGTTGCTCGGTTAGGCCTCACTCCATTTGGGTACTTCCTGTCTCTTGGGCTAAAGAAATACCATTCATTTTCTCCAAACTCGCTTTTATCTGCATTCCATGGTAAGTTGATAACCAATGTGTAAGAGATTTAATATAAAACCATTCATGTGTCTTCATTCAACACTTTCAGAATTTTCAGTTATTGGTTCTAACATGGTTTAATCCTTGCCGACTTTATTCTTCTAATAAAATGTTGAATTTTAGCATGCGGTAGGCTTTTGCATTATTCATGTTTCAATTCCAAAGGGCTATTGCATGAGGGAATACAGTAGAGATGTAATATAAATTGGGATTGTTGGTCAATGATACAGTGAAGTATGCACATAGATATCATGAAGTTACGCATAATAACAAAGCTTTGGCAAATGATGTTACTATATAACATATACCTGGCAATTCCCATGGATCAAACTTGTAGATATCCACTTCTGGGATGATAGATGCAGGGCAAGGCTTTGATGTGGCTTGGTTACAAAGGTAATAAACTATTAGTTCTTCATCGGTTGGGTGAAACCTAAAGCCTGGTGGGAGTTCAGAGCTTGTGGTGCCCTCCATTGAATAAAAAATATCACTTTGGTTTGGGACAAGAGAAGGAGAAGGAAATGAAGAAACTTGGGGAGTCTTCCAGAGAAACCAAGGTGTTTGAAATGTTTGCAATGATAATGGTGCTCCTTATATCTTAGAGATGCATGGCTTTGATTGGATGATAGGATAATTTTTCCTATTCCTAGTACATGCGTCACCTGGCATGCATGATCCAATTGTGGGTCAGAACTATTTCACATGTATATCTGTTACTGACTTTTGTCCATGGTTCTTTGAACCAAAACACTTGGACGTCTATATCTATATGGGGTTGCATTAAATTCTAAATAGAAATATTATTGGCATATTGAAGGGTATATATTTCCACATAATTGTATAGTCAGCAGCCAAATTCTGGATTATTAGATCCTCTGAATTGTTAATTAGAATGTTTTCACCAAACTAATACATCACTCATTGGTGGTCCATGCAATAATCTTTAAACAAGAAAAGAGTGCAAAAGTGGTTCTTTTAGCCCCCTTTTTTTTATGGAAGCATGTGATTATTTGAAGTGATCTATTTATTTCGAGAATTGTCTGTTGGCATCCGAATTTGTTGTGGTTTATGAGATTTGAAGTGAAAATTGTTACTAAAAGTTTTATTCATCTAATTACCCCTGGCCCCACATCTTGAATACTGCTTGATAAGTATAATATAATATAGGCTTTGTACATCTGCAGTGATAGATGTGTTCAGCAATGACGCAACTCCTTGATCCATTGCAAAAATATGATTGAGGATTTGCATGTTTAAAGTACGAGGGAAGAAGTTTATATTAATAAAATTAAAAATTGAATAATTTATAAGTAATAAGAATCTATGATCTAATAACTTTCAATTTTTAGATTAAATATGGTATTTAAGTTTGTTTCTATAATTCTTTTATAGTTTGTTAATAAATGTTTCTTCTATATTTTAAGTTTCCTCACATGACCACCATGGAACAAAAGATATAAAATAATTTTGATCATTCAAATGATCCTACACAAGTTGACACTGACAGCGGAAAAATAGGAGGGTGAAGCTTTATGAAAGCATTAAGCACACCATGAAAAGGAATTGCGAACCTTCTTAGATGCAACTGCTGTATTTTTTTCCCAAATGTGATTTTATGACGTGATTTTGCAGAGCCAAACAAAGCAACAGATTGCACTTTAAGGAAGAAAAAAAAGGAGAGAAATTATGTATGCAAAAAAAGAAGAAAAAATAGAACTCAAAGTAGGCACAAAAAAAATTGGGGGATGTTATTAAAGTCGTAAAATCTCATCTTATTTATGTTCATTGGTTTAAATTTTCACTTGCTTTAAAGTTTTAGGCATTTATGAATCCCTATTCATAAATAGGTTTGTTTCACAAAATTGAGCTTAATCTGTAATTTGTTATATTGATTTGGTAAAAAATTTTACTTGTCTTGACTTGCAACCATAAACGTCTAATCGGAAACATGGAAGGCTACAAATATCTTAAGAAATAGATAGGAAGTTGAGGCAACCCTGTTATGAATAAATAGGATATAAGATTAAAAAAATATATTATTATTATTGAATAAACTTCGATTCAATTATTAATTGAGTGACCAATCCAAAATATTAGAAAGAATGATGTGACATGTGATGGGATTATTGACTAGTTCAACACTTTGTGATATTGAATTCATGATTTATATAATTAGAGAAGGATCAATCAGGAAAAGATAGCTATGAGCAGCCACACTTATGAGTGACGTGTGTCCTTTCTAAAAGGGGTGAGCTTATGGCCTATGACTTTGGACCAAGGATAAGCACTACATTATCCAATATAAAATGACAATAATAAAATAACATCAAAACGTTATGCTTTGTGGCTTCTAACTCCACAAGCAATTGGAGTCAGCATCCACTTTTCATAAAATATTCCTCTTCCCTTCCTTTATTCAAATTTTAATTTTCTTCGATATTATTTTTTAATTTAAGTATAACATTTATATATTTACTTTTAATTTTATTTTATTTTGAGTAATTTGCAACCAGAGAAAATGAATGGAACCATAATTTTTTATTTTACCCATAATTTATTTTCTGATACAGTGACGTGTTGCGACTTTCATGCTCGGTGCTTTCCACCTTTTGAGACTGATTCACGTGATACATATCAAGTTAAAAAATATATTTTTAAAAAATAAAATTTAGACAATTTATATGTTGGGATAGTTTAAATTTACAAGATGAAAATGTAATTTTTTTTATGTTTAACTTTTGAAATTTAAAAAAATAAAAAATACAAGTTTTGTTAGACTTTTTTGTTCGCATAGGATTAATGGAGAAACAAATTTTCCTTCTGAAGTTGTTTGGTAAGAAATGCATTGTCTGAGATGATTTATGAGTGTTGTAAGAAATGATGACGACACATTGGTAAGTATCGTCAATGAAAATGTCGATACTAATTGAAAATTATGCTACATGACATAGGTGTCGGCTGGTAGTGGTCCGACACATATATGTCAGTTATGTTTTTGACGACACTCATGTGTCGGCTGAAAGAATGTCGATACTCACTCTGTATCGGTTGGTTTGACACCAACACATATCTCGTTCACTCTTTCACCCAGTAGACAAAACAAAAGACATGCTTTTATCCAAAAGTCTTTATCTAATTAAGATGTATATATATAGCAAGACGAATATGTATCGGTTGCAAATATTTGAAGCAAGGTCTAGTAGAAGAAATTCCATGTTAGAATGTTATTAATTTATTATTTTAAATTTTTAAATTGCAAATAAGTTTGAATTAATAATTTTAATATTATTATAAATAGATAAAATTAAAAATATTTGTGGGAATTAATTAAATTATTTAATGTTAATATAATATTTTTAAAAATATAAATGTAAATTTTTTTATTTTAATTTTTTTTGTAATATTTTTTATTACTATTTGTTTAGTAAATTTTTGTAATAATTTTGGCTGTATTTTTAATTTGATACACATGTTATTTTATACTAGAATGGAAGAGTGTATGAAAGAAATGAGGGTATCATATTTGAAGGGAATAAGAAAATGATTAAAATAGAACGTGGAATTACTTATGAGATGTTGAAAAAAAAATACATACAAAATTGAGATTGTGCAATAGTAATGTAATTTCTAGACTGATTTCACGAATTTTAATTGATTCAAAGAGTGGAAACTACACAATTTTAGATGTATGTAATGATGAAGACATTAACTATATGATAAGTGCTTGTCAAGAACGACATCAAAGAAATATAGTTAAGTTATACGTGAATATTGCGGTTGGTGAAACTTCTCATGTAGGTGAAACTTTGTTACGTTTAAATTTATCACTCCCAGCTATTAATGTTAGTGACAATGAAGAAGAGTATGCAATTGGAAGAGGTAATGTTTATTTATTTAAATTATATGATGTTTAAAATTTTATAATTTGTTAATAAATATTTGCTGCTGCATCTACAGATGAAGAAAATGAATACGATGATGACTATGAAGATGAAGGAGAAATTCCTTTAGATAGTTCTTCTGATACTGATTTGGAAGATGGCTTCAATTCAATGATGAATATTTCAAACACTGGAAGAAATAACGATATGCAAGAACAATCTACAAGTATAATTTTATATAATACAATAATTATATAATATTTGTAACTAACATTAGTTGAGTTTAATACAGATTCTATAATATCTTTTTGGAATATAAGTTCACACTACACTGCTATTAATTGGGATTATCCTGATCAAGAATTGGATTTTTCTGAGTTACATTCGTCACAATCATGGGTACAAGGAGATGCATTATATGTTGGACAACTATTTGACTCTAAAGAGGAGGTAAAAATGGCGATAAAACATTATGCAATTAAGAAACATCAAACATTTTGTGGTTGAGTCAAAAGCATCAACTCATTTTGTCAAGTATGTGAATCATAATTTCGGATGTCCTTTGAAAGTAAGAGCATTGCTACCCAAAAATTTAAATAAGTGAAAAATTACTAGATAGGGTGATATGCATACCTGCATAAATACTATGATTTCTCAAGATCACAAAAAGTTAGATCAAATTTTATTTGTTCATGCATTATTGGTACGTGAAACTCAATTGAGATTATATTTATTTGTCTATTTAAAATGATTTTGATATGATCATTAGTTGAGACGTATTGTTTAATGTTATTGACAGGTATGATCAAAGAAGAACCTTCTGTTCTCGTTTCATCAATCCAAGAGATAATAAGCGGCCAATTTAGATATTCAGTTTCATACAAAAAATCATGGAAAGCAAAGCAAAAAGCAATTGTGACAATATTTGGTGATTGGGATGAATCTTATACAACATTACCAAGATGGTTAGAATACATGCAATTACATGCTCGAGGGTCAGTTTACAAAATTGAGACCAATGATTATGTGAGAGGTAATGTAATGGATAATAGATTCAGAGTCTTTCATCGATTATTTTGGTCGATTAGGCAATGTCGTGAAGCCTTCAAGTTTTACAAGCCTATAATACAGGTAGACGATACCTTTTTGTACGGTAAGTATAAGCAAACATTGCTAATTGTTACAACTCAAGATGGCAATAACAGTGTGCTTCCTATAGCATTTGCTATTGTTGAAGGAGAAACATTATCAACATAGGAATGGTTCTTAACCATGATCCATCTAAATGTTACTGATAAAATTGGAATTTGTTTGATATCTGATCGCCATCAAAGTATTAAAGGTGTTGTGTCTAACCCACACCTTGGGTGGCAACCTCCTAATGCTTACCATGTTTATTGCATTCGTCACATTGCAAGCAATTTCAATAGAAGATTCAAAAATTCTGCAATGAAGAGTATGCTTATGAAATTAGGTAACTATTTTATAACTATTAAATGTTACATTATCTATGAATATATTTTTTTCACTATTAACCGTATAACTTATTTAAATGTAGCATATACACCTTGCAAGCAAAAATTTGAAGCTGGTCTTAATACATTTCGTTCGCATTCTGAGGAAGTTCAAACATGGATTGACAACATATCAAAGGAGAAGTGGAGTTTGGTTTATGATCATGAAGAGCGGTGTTAAGGTCACATGATGACTAATTTGTCAGAGTCAATGAATAAAGTATTAAAAGGGGCAAGAAATCTCCCAATTACTGCCCTTGTCAAAGCAACCTATAGTAGATTGGTCGAATATTTTGTGAAGCGGCGTGAAAGTGCAATCAATGACATGAACATTGGTAAAAGGTATTGTCGTAAATTAATTGAAGCTATGGAAAAAAAATCAAGAAGAAGCATCTTCACATCATGTTCGTCATTACGACGTACAAAGTCCAAGGTTCGAGGTTGAAGAGGCTTTTAATCTAATGACATAAAGAGGGGTCATAAGTGGAGTGTGATATTATCTACACATGAATGTGAATGTGGCAAATTTCAGGCATACCAATACCCATGTTCACATGTCATAGCGGTTTGTGTTACTGTAACTATAGACTTTTGGCAGTATGTTAATCCTGTATATACTTTGCAGTATGTTGTAAACGCATACTCATCTTAGTGGTGGCCACTTGGAAATGAGGCAAACATTTTACAAAATGATGAGTGGAAGTTGTTGCCAGATCAAGATAGAGCACGAGGTAAAGGAAGACCAAAAGCATCTAGAATTAGAAATGAAATAGATTGGGTTGAGTCACAACCGCGACAATGATGCATGTTATGTCGACAACTAGGTCATAATCAACGTCATTGTCCTCAACAAAGTAATGTTGTGAATCATCAAGAGTAGGATTTTATGATTGTAAATAGTATTTGGCAGATTTTATTAATCGAAGTTGTCTTATTAATGAAAGTTGTCTTATTAATTTATGTTGTCTTTCAAAATGTATGTTGTCTTATTAAGGTAGCTTGATATGGATTGTGCCAAATTATAAATAAGTCGTGCATATAAATCAAATAAACCATTCACTAACATCGTATAAAGTTTTAAAATACAGTATGATAACAACTTCTCAATCAGAATCCAAGGACTGCTCGTGAGTTCCCTCCTCATGAGGTTTGAGAATGCACTGTTGACGATTATCTCGAGCTCCACAGTGAGGGTTACGTCTCACATCACCTCCTGCTGCATCTGAGCTGCAATGAATTCATCATTAAGATCAATTCCACGCTCATGCTCAGGTAGTAATGATGTAGGCTGCTCAATAAATCCAGTTTGATGAGTGCCTTCACCGAGTGCATTCGATGTGAAAAACATCGGCTCATATGGAGGAGGTGTCATGAAAAGGGTAGCGTCAGGAACATAAAATTCACTGGTGAAAAATGAAGATGTAGGAGGGACGTTTGTTTGCTGTGATGAGTGAACATAAGATGACTGTGTCCCTTGTGATTGCTGAAATGGAAAAGGTGGAGGGACATAATACAAACCATCTCCTCGTTCGGGCAAAAAGGGCAACGTAAAATCTGTGGCCTGCAGTTTTAAACACATAACAATATTCAATGTAACATAAAATATTATAATTTAGGTATAATGAAGCATAAGGTCATAATACCTGAACAGACGTTCGGCAACGTTGCAAACCTTTGCCTTCCCGACGTTGTTCACCAATACCAATGTCAATCTGAGGCTCATCTGGATTTCCACTCTGGATTGGAGGATCACATGAGGAAGAAGGCTCTAAGATGCGTTTCTTGCTCATTTTGCAAAGTTAACATTGTCTCACATAACTCCTTCATCTCCTCAAATAAAAATGTGTCCCTACCATCACTACACAAGTAATACGTCCTCTCATGAGCATCTCCCTGCATAACCATTACTCATTTATTAGATTCTATTCAAACAAAATAGTTTAATAGAATAGAATAATACGTATAAGTAATGCAAACACTGCAGCATCTCTGCTCATCCACCGTCTGGTATGAGTATGGTACCATCGCATGTATTCAGAGTTCAAAATCAGTAGACTAATATGTGGTTCATTACTCACTACCCAATCTAGTCTCCTGTCCTAATGCTGTGGTACGCCCCTAAACTTTGAATCCCAATTGTCACTAGTCTTCCCTCTAAGAGTAATGTCATGTGCCTGGTCTAACTGATAAAGAGCATGAGAAATATGTTGCACCATCCCAAATTGACGCATGACACGATCGGGCTGGTGCCATTCACATATTTGGAAACAAATAAGCGGCACAATTGCTCTCCAAATATGCATGCCCTCAGTGCATATGGCAGGCAAAGTATGCATCAAATCTATACTACATGGCTGCCACACAAAGTGCAAGTCAAAAAAATATTAATGTCATTTTTCATAAATATAAATTGATGATAACATATATCATTAATAAATAATAAAATACCTCATTACGCTTCAAATGATCAAATTTGAATCTAAAGTATGCTAGATCCTTTCTCCCCTTCCTAAAATTTTGAAATCCTAACCACCTATAAAAACATAAAGTTCAGTATCACTGTTTAACATAAAATACTGTTGTGTAAATATTGAATGAAAAAATTAAGGTTATAGGCATACCGTGCACCATAAGGTAGATCATTCTGTTGGGGGATCACTCGAAGATAGAAATGGGAACTTATCCCACGCCCACAACATCACAAGTGGAGTCAATCCTCTAATACCAGACTAATCAATATTCGTGGACATGCATAACTCTCTATATAGGAATGCTAATGCTGCACTGCCCCAACTATATTGCCTAATTATCTCCAAATCCTCAAGTAAGGGAAGGTACCTAACTGGGACCCTACTACTAAAATGATCAGCTAAGTTAAATCCACCAATAAGTATCAAAATATAAGCTCTAGCAAAGCGGGTTAGCTGAATGAGATTTTGATTGTGCAACCCAACATGGGAAAAATGCTCATCCAACCAAGTAAGTTTCAAGCTACTCCCATTAAATGCAGAACTAGGTGGTCTAATTTCCAATAAATCTTCAACGATTTGTGTCCTGTCACGTCCTGTAGGAGCGATAACTAGTCTTCCATCAATACGAAGACTCATCTGAATAGCAATATCTTGAAGAGTAATAGTACACTCTCTAAGAGGCATGTGAAAAGTATGAGTCTCTGGCCTCCAGAATACTAGCCAACTGTGCTACTCCAGCAAATCCTACTACTGTCAAATGAGGAATAATCTCTACTAGCACTCACTCCATGCCAGCATGTATGAAATGACCTCTTCTCACTCTCAATATTGGGTGTTCACAACCATCCCAAATATGCTCTGAAACGTGAATAGACTGATATCGCAGTAATGAACCATCCTCGGGGCTGGGATTTAACAACCTATTACGAGACGAAGATGATGTCATCTGAAATCTATATAAACAAGTAAACTATAAACTTTAAATCTACAATATAAGTAACAAAATTTAATAAAAACAATTTTATTTTATTATTAAACAATTTGTACCTTAAAATATACTCTATCAAACTAAATTTATCTACAATTAGTACATTTACAGCATATGTTCCAATAATAACTTACAACAAAATTTATATTTTCAAAATATCATTATAAAAAATTTAACATATAAATTCTTACTAATGTATTTAAATCTTTTTTCACTTGAATAAAATTACAAATTTATTATTATTCATTAAAATCATATAAATAACTACAAATTTTTTAAAATATTCAAATGTCTAAATTAATAAACCTATAAATTCTTAATAATGTATTTAAATCTTTTTTCACTTGAATAAAATTACAAATTTATTATTATTCATTAAAATCATATAAATAACTACAATTTTTTTAAAATATTCAAATGTCTAAATTAATAAACCTATAAATTCTTACTATTGTATTTAAATCTTTTTTCACTTGAATAAAATTACATATTTATTATTATTTATTAAAATCATATAAATAACTACAAACTTTTTAAAATATTCAAATGTTTAAATTAATAATTAATTTAATATTTTTATTTTCAGTCATTTATATTTTAAAATAACATTTTCAATAAAATGTTAATTAAAATTTTATATATTCATCTTTTTTCACTTAATTCCTTATTCTTTTACTCTAAATTTTTTTACAAATTAAACTAATTTATAATTAAGTGATGAATAACTATATCTTTATCTTTCATAATTTTAAATTATTTACTATTTCTTAATTATGTGACATAATATTTGTTGAAATATTATTACAAATTTAACAACTGCAGATTTTTAATAATATAAATTTATTAATTATACTATATTTCATTCTTGTTCTTTCAATTTTATTTTGTTATAATTATTTTTACATTTTATTAACCTTATAATAATAATCACACATAATTCTTCCTCATATATTTATCTAATTTAATTCTTTTATATTTTTCAATTAATTTATATTTATATATTTTTTTAATTTTATTATTTTGTTATTTTAACATAATAATATTTGTATAACAATAGTAATATCATCATTATTTTTATTTTTAAATACAGTTTTTTTACATAAATAACAATAAAATTATATATTTTAATTTAAATATTTTCCTATTTTTCTATTTTTATATTTTTCTATTTACCTATTTATCTATTTTTGAATTTTTGAATTTTTTTTATTTTTATATTTTTCTATTTTCCTATTTATCTATTTTCGTATTTTCTTTTTTTTCTGTTTTCCTATTTTTTACATACGTAAAATTAGTATATAAATTTTTGCTAACCTTTGAGTTGAGAATCTGGACCACCCTGGATCACACTGGACCACACCCAAAGTCCCTTTTGCAAGTTGCAATCTTCCTAAAATGGGAACAAAAAACGTATGCAACAAATTATATTTTCTTCAAAAAAATATTCATATATCTATCTAATATACAAAACAATCTTTTATTCTTACCTTTCAAAGTTTTAAAAATGCCAAAACCGTTCCCCTCTTCCTTTGCGTTTTCGTTTTGCCAAAATTTTTAAAATTTTATAGTTGCAAAATGAAGAAGATGAACAACATAGTAGAAGTGCGAGAGATGGAGGGGCGAACAACGTTACTCCTGCAAGATTGCTACGTGGACCAATGGGCGTGTTTCGGTCCTGAACATGCCGACACTAGTGTCGTCAAACACAATTCCAACACTAAAGTCGGATCTGAGCCATCCGACACACTGGAAAACTTCCACATGTCTAGTTCGCAGCCGTAGATCAGTGTTATAAAAATTTGTGCATTAAAATTTTTTAAAGTGTTAGTTTTAAGTTTGATGACACTATTAATTTTAAAAAAATAATTCATGTGTCGGCCATGTATCTTCCGACACTACTTCCACCTGTCATTCCCCACCCTAGACACAGAATTTGTTATGAAAGAGCCCCATATGGAGAATTTGTTTCTCTATTAACCCTATACAGGCAAAAAACCTGTTTCGTTACTTAAATTTGTAAAATTTAAATATAAAAATTATAAAATTTAACTTTTGTTATTTGGAGCAATGAAACTTTTTTTCTTTGATGCATCGTGACATTGACTTGTAAAATTGGTTTGTGTTTATAGTTGCTAAAATATTTTTTATTTTTATTTTTATGGTTTATTACTTAAACAAACAGACTTTGAAACATGTTATCATGGTATATTTTCATAGATCTGGATCCTCTGCAGTATTGGCAGGAATTGTAGAGCGCAGTGCATTTTTGCTTAAGCGAAACAAAATTCGCTTAAGCGAATTTAACAAAAAGTGAGTTTGTCTTAAGCTAAAAAAATTTGTTTAAGCGAATTTAGTAAAAAGTAAATTTTTACTTATGACAAAAAATTTGGTTAAGCTAAAATTGTGAAAATTTTCAAAACTTTATCTTCTTCCTCTCTAAACTGCAAAAAATTCAAGAAACTTTTGTTTCTCAATCATGTGGTCACACTTTACGATTATACAACAAAAACTTAAGTGTTTCAAAATATGTAATATTACAACTATTTCTCAACCAATTTCTCAAATTTATCATTCTTATAATCTTTATCATCATTCTCAATAATTTAACTTGATTATAAATAGTTCTACCTCGCTAATGTTTAACACATGTAGCACAATAGATAATATATTTAAAAACATTTATGTTAGATCATATGGTCACACTTTATGATCATAATACAAAAACTTAAGTATTTTAAAACATGTAATAATGCAACTATTTTTCAACCAATTTCTAAAAGTTGTCATTCCTGTAATTCTTATTACCATTCTCCATAATTTAACTTGATTTTAAATGGTTATATCTCACTAATGTTTAGCACAAGTAGCATACTAGGCAATACATTTAGAATATTTGGTAGGATAAAATATGTAAGAATATTTGGTAATTAGGTAGTCATTGGTGAAAAACAAATGTTTCTCAAATTTTTTGCAGTTTAGAGAGGAAGAAGATAAAGTTTTAAAATTTTTCACAATTTTAGCTTAAGTGAATTTGTTGGCTTAAGCGAAAATCTACTTTTTTACTAAATTCGCTTAAGCAAACTTTTTTTGCTTAAGACAAACTCATTTTTTGTTAAATTCGCTTAAGCGAAAATACACTACGCCCTGCAGTTCCCGTCAATACTGCAGAAGATCCGGATTCTATTTTGAATATTTAGTGAGATAAAATATGTAAGAGTTTTTGGTAACTAGGTAGTCATTGGTAAGAAATAAAAATTTCTCGAATTTTTTGCAGTTTAAAGAGGAAGAAAATAAAATTTTAAAAATTTTGCACAATTTTGGCTTAAGCGAATTTTTTGGCTTAAACAAAAATTCACTTTTTGACTAAATTCGCTTAAACGAATTTTTTTTGCTTAAGCCAAACTTATTTTTTGTTAAATTTACTTAAGTGAATTTTGTTTTACTTAAACAAAAACGCATTGCACTCTGTAGTTCTTGCCGATACCGCAGAGAAATCCAAATCCAGACGTTCAATGTTATCTCCTCTTTGTACATGTCAAACCTGAGGTGAAAACAAAAATCACTTTACCATAATTTTTTTTTTCAAATATGCATTTTTTTTAATTATTGATACTTAAGTGTTAATTACGTAGCCCTTAAATAAATTTTATTTATTGTTAATATTGTTAGCAATATAAAAATAATAATTATTAACATATCCATTTATAATTATTGAAATACTTGATAGTTACTTATTATTATTATTATTATTGTATTAAAAAAATAAAGTTTTGTAAATACATTATTTAAATAATTGATAAATTTATTTATGTGTCATCATTACACAAGTTTTGCAAGTTAATATAATGTTTCACTACTCCAAAAATTGAAACTTAAATTTTATAATTTTTTATTTAAAATTTGCAAGTTTGAATAACAAAAATTATTTTTTTATTTTTTTTACTAGTTAAAAATAAGAAACCAGTTTCTCATTTCAATCCACAAATTTAAACTACTCTAAACTTATAAATTATCTATAATCTTTTAGTAATTTATTTTTATATTTATATTTAACAGGTTAATTGGTCAAAATTTAGATATCATATAACGGAATAGGTAAATAGTGTTAAAATACTTATTCGCATAGGCTGAATTCTTATTTTTAAATTTAAATAATTTTTAATTATTTTAATATCACTAAAAATTCCACAAAATGATTTATGTAGTATTATATTATAATATTATAAATTATAATAATAAAATTAATAAAATAATAGTAACAAGATACTATAATAATAAATAAAATTATAACACATTAAAATAATATTATAAAATTAATAATTTATAAAAAAATATTGTTAATAAAATTGTAATAGTACTAAATAAAATACAGTGATATTATTAAATTTAAAAGTAAAACAAGAAAATTTATGAATTATTAATACAATTTAAATAATATTGTTTTGTAAAATTTTTAAAAAAGAAATATTTATTGTTACTAAAATCATAATTTTTTTTAATAATACAATGAAAAAATAGGTATTTTTGATATAGCATAATAACAGATATTAACATTAATAATAATATAAATATATTATTATTATTATTAAGATATATATTTAAAATATTAAAATTTTATTATTGCATTTTTATGATTTTCAATTTCTTTCTCATATTACAATAGTTAAGTATTACTTAATTTGTCATTATTTATTATTTTTATAAAATGTATTTATTTTTATTTTATCTTTGAATATTATTATTTTAAATTTTATAAAAATTAAAATTTAATGTTTTATAATTATTCATAATTTTAAAATCATTTAAGAATAATTAAAATAAATTAGCGTAAAGAATAAATTCTCTTGACATATTATAAAAAATAACTATAATAAATATTTTTGTGAAATAAATATAAACTTGTAATAATTATTATCACTTACATAAAATAATGATGGATTATTTTAACAAAATTATAAACATAATAATTATTTTATATCTTATCTAATATTTTATACTTTTTGATAAAATATTTTATATCTATTATTAATTTATTATAAAGTTAATATCTAACATTGAAATTTTTATTTTTGATATGTAGAAGGTATGCATATTTAATTATGTAGGGACTGAAGTAATTTTAATTATGTTAGAGATTAAAATAAAATATTGATGTTAGTTAAATAGAGTAAAATGAGGTTAATAGGACTAAAATAAAATGTTAGTTAAAACTAAAGCAAAAAGATATTACAAAATTAAGAAAGAAAGTGACTATTTACTCTAAATCTAAGATTATAGAAGAGGTTGTATTCGGTATTGCATAACCCCATATGCTGCTGTTCTTTTCTCTGCATTTCATTGTGCGGGTGCTGTTTCACTTGATGCAGATGCCTATTCATCAATTTCATAGAATCATAGCCATGCTTTCGCTGCTACTGTAAGGTCCCATATTTTGTATATCGCTCAATGGTCTTAACTTCTTTGGATAATGGTTGCGATATATGCACACAAGTTATTATTTTAAGCTTCGCTTATTATACACACACACAAGCGTTGTGTAATAACAGAATATGCAATACTATAAAATTTTAAACAGATTGAATTTGGATCATTGGCATCAAGCATAACATAAGAAGAATTTGCATAGAAGAAGCAATATGCAAATTTTTAACAAGGATGTATTTATTCTTTCAATAAAATAATATTCATAGCGTTGGTCGTGGCCATGACAACTTAAGTTGAACGTGGCTGTTTACAGTAGCAGTGGTAAGTAAAGAAAACATCAAACTTAGGGAGAGAGAGAAAAATGTAGAAAGATATATATATCTATAACAAAGCTGATAATGAATTTACGCATTCAATCACTAACGCATAGCTCAAGAAGTGTTTTCATTGCTTGCTTTTTCACTACCTTCCCAAACACCTCTCTTCCCAACTTGAAGATTTTTTCCATCTCCACATGGCCACCACTATTTTTCTTCAACTCCTCCATCAGCAACTTAAGTAACCTGTGGTCACCACCCACAACATCTGAGATGCTATCAACCACAGCATCCAGTGTAGGAATCCTCCTTCCCCACCTCTTCATAGCCCTCTCAGACCCATAAGCCTCTGAATATGCACTCCAAAATGATGCCCTCAAATAGGCTTTCTCTTTGCCCCTCACTTTCCACCTCTTCATTTGTTCTTCTAACTTAAATACCACACCCCCCACATCCATCCCTCTTTCAAGACCAATCTCAATCTCTTTTATCTCTTGTTTGGAGAACACTTCCCCCTCAAACTTGCATCTCTTGCACTTACAATGAATCCCCCAATTCACTGACATATCCTTTCTCTTGCTCAATGGAGACAAAGGATCAAGGTAAGCAAAAGTTACCTCTTCACCAGCCTTCAAATCTTTAGAAGCATGAACTATCAAGTAGTCCCCAACATGCAATCTTCTTGTATTGGGACAACACGAGTGGTTTATAAACGAAGGGAGCAGCCACAACCCAACACCATAACAATCGTTGTTCTTCCTCAACACATTGGCTGAAACAGCATCCTCAGTGAGAGAATTGACATCCAAAATAGCAAGTAACTTAACCATATCAACCTCCTCAGAAGACTTCACACTCTCCAAACTCTCAGGCCTAAAGAGATCCACATTAGGCACCTCAAGTTCATCCTCATTTTCCTCCCCACTTGACAACAAACCAATCAAACCCCTTGTTTGGTGACATTTTCCAACAAAGTCAGAAACTTTATCAATGAAATTCTTCCACATAGCTAACTGTGCCTCCTCACTCAGATCTTTCCCTCCCAATATACTCCTCTCCATTGCTATTGCCTTGGTGACCAGGATCAAAGACCCTGCATCAATGTTCCTAGTTGCAAACAATCCACGACCACTGATCTCAGATTTCTTGATCTGCACTGCACCAATGAACTCAGCAAGTTCTGGAATCTTGCCACGAAACCCATTTGCAACCCAATCTGAGAGGTCCAAAGACCCAGTCCTTGATAAAAATTCCAACTTTTTGCATTTCTCCAAATACCCACTTAGGCATTCAGAGTTCCCACCAAGTTGAGGGTCAAGCATAGCGGTTCTGAAGCATTCCATGGCCATGGAGTACTTGTTGAGGCAAAGCAAGATCTTCCCTTTGCACAAAAGGGTCTTGGAGTGAGTTGGGTCCAGTTCCAAAGCATGATCACAATCTTGCAAAGCACAGTGAAAGTCCTTCAACTTGGACCTTGCTTCAGCACGGTTGCATAGAGCTATGCGGAGGGATTTTCGAAGCTTTTGGAGGTGAGAGGGTTTTTGGGTGCAGACGGTGATGAAGTGGGAATAGGCATCGATCGAGTCCTTCCATTCTTCTCTGATGAAAAGCTCTGTGGCTTTGGATCTGAGAAATTGCAAGTGCTCTTCATCTTCTGCCATTTCTAAACGTGGCTTTTCTATTCTGTGTCTAGCTAGCCACTCTTTTCACTCTCTTTTCAACTCGGAGCTTCGAATTTCAAATTTCTTCCTCTGTAACGGTCACATTTATTAAATTATGTAACTTTTCTCTATTTTGCCTCCTTCAGAATTTGAGAAAGGCAATGACTAATAAATGGGCTATTAATTTCATTTATTATTTTTTTTTCAATCAACCTTGCACGATATTTTTTGAGCCTAAATATATTTTATTCCAAAATATACAAATTTTAATTTTTATAAATTTTTTTATCTATATTTTCATAAATTGTTTGTTTAGATTTTTTTTTTCAACGATGCTATCTCATAAAAAAATAATAACACAAAAATTAGTACATGCTAACGTTCAGATCATCATTTAACTCAGACCAGGGAGAAAAATTAATAATTTTTAAAATATAAAAATTAAGAATTAAAATAAAAATTTATTATTTTTTGAGATAAAATATCCACTTTTACTTAACTTTTTAATTCAATATTAATTTAAATTTAAATATTTTATAATTTATATTTCAATTTTATTTAATAAAAATATTTATTATTAATAATCTTAATATTTAAATCTTTAAAACTTAGAATCCAATTAAATCTAAATATAAAATCATATAGTATTTTTAAATTATTTATTAAAACTTTAATTTAATAATACTAATGTACAAAAGAAAGTACTAGTCGTTGTATAAATGACCGAATTGAATAATGACACAAATGATAATCTCATTCTTTATTTTTCTAGCAACTAAATAATAATTTGTCACTTTATTCGTTACTATAAACTTTAAGACATCAATTTCTTTAAATTCATTACTATCCCTTAATATTTTAGTAATTAAAATAAGAAAAAAATTGATGAGAATATAAAATTTTGAATGAAAAATAGTCATAATAGTTTTAATTGATATATATATATATATAGTGCTTTATTTTAGGATAAGAAAAGTCATTGGGCTTAAAGAAACAAAATAAAAATTAAACAATTCTATTTATTGTATAAATGAATAATGATATAAATAGTAATCTCATTCTTTGGTTTTTTTTTCAACTGAACAACAACTTTTTAATATTGTTAAAATAGTATATTTTATTTTATTTTTCATTATAAAAATTAAGACATTAATTTCTTTAAATTCATCATTATCCCTTAATATTGTGTTAGTTAAAACAAGAAAAATATTAATCTGAGTATGAATTTTTGAATATTTAAATAAAAATAGTTATACTATTACATTTTATATTGTTTGATAAAATTTTCAATTCGTATAACATAATTTTAAATAACATGTATTTATATTTCCTAAACTAAAATTTCAAGGGAAAAAATGGTATCTTATTTTATGACAAAATATTGTTGAACTTAAAGAAACAAATGAAGACTTGAAATTGCGATCTATCATATGCAAGATCTAGATTAATCTCTTAAAATTGAATGTAATATATTTTGAAAATAAAGAATTTTTTTTTTTGTTATGAATGTTATATTTCGATTAAAAGTCAACACAAAGTTTTCATAAAATTAAAGTGAAGCAAAATCGCCATTACTTTGTGAAAATATCAAACAAATAAAATTTATATGTAAACAGGACACTATAGAACCAAACAGATAGGTTTTCCGATAAAGCTTAGTAAAAATGTGACACGAGTATAAAATATCTGTGTGTGTCATCTGAAGATTGGAACAAGTAGAAGCATATATTGGAGCATGTTATTAGTGTATCTCACATAAAAGACATAAATATAGTTAAAATGTTGGCAGAAAAGGAAAGTGTGGTAGCTACAATACAATTGGAGGGTGAGACTAAATCCCCTGCTGGCTGCACCACAGTTATCCTTTTTATCGATTGGATAATTATGTGTAGTTTTATCCTTTTCGCAAAGAATACTACATGGATGAAGTATCAAAAGATGGAGTGTCGATAAAAAATAATTTTTTAATTAAAAATATCGTCAAACCTCTTATTAACACCAGCCAAAGAAAAACACGTCATGCTATTAATAGAAAGATTTTTAAAAAATTAATTTACAACTTTAGTGTCAGCCCTAGTTGGACTGATATGGATGTCATTGGTCTACGTGACATACTTTATGAAAAATTTCTTACCTTCCCCCTCTCTCTCCTACTTTTTTTCTGCTTCATCTTCTTCGATAAAAAAAACAATAAAAGATGGCAAAAAAAAAAAGACACATAACAGTAGAAGAAGATATCATTTTACAGGATTTTACAATTTTAAAAATTTGTAAAGTAAGAAGTTATTTTATTTTATATTAGATATAAATATTAATATATTTATAGAAAAATAATGCTCGTTTTTTCTTGTTACAAGAAAATTTTCTTATGAGAACCATTAACTTTGAGTAAGAGTGAGGAGGTTATTTGATCCAGCATTTGAATACCAAATGTTAGTAAAAATTTAAATTATATTTTATTTTTTTGTAATTTTTTGCATGTGAAAAATAGGAAAATAAGAAAATAGGAAAATAGAAAAATAAGAAAATATAAATATAAAAAATAAAGATATTAAAAAATAGGATAATAGCAAAATAAAAAATTAAAATTTATAATATATTAGTTTTTTGTGTGTAGAAAACTGCATTTAAAAATAAAAATAATTTTGATATTATTTAGTTATATCAATATTATTATGTTAAAATAACTAAAGTTTAAACATATATAAATATAAATTAAATGAGAAATATAAAATAATTAAATTAGATAAATATATCAATTAGAATTAGATGTAATTATTAGTAGGTTACTAAAATAAATAAATAATTATAACAAAATAAAATTTAAATAATAAAAAAATGTTAATTAATAATTTTATATTATTAAAAAACTACAGTTGTTAAATTTGTAAAAATAATTTTAAAAAATATTTTGTCACATAATTAAGAAATAGTAAATAATTTAAAATTCTGACAGATAAAAATATAGTTACTGATCACTTAATTATGAGTTGGATTGTTTTTAAAAAAAATTAGAGTAAAAGAATAAGGAATTAAGTGAAAAAAACATAAATCTATTAAATTTTGTTTTAAATAACATTAAAAATGTTAATTTAAAATATAAAATACTGAAAATTGAATAAATTAGATTATTAGTAATTTAGAAATTTGAATCTTTTAAAAAGTTTGTAGTTATTTATATGATTTAGATTAATAATAATAAATTTATGTGTTAAAACTATTAATTTAAGTGTAAAAAAAAAAGCAATTGTTGATTATATTAGTAAAAATTTAGATAAATAAATTTTCTATAATGATATTTGTAATATATAATTTTTTGTGTAAGCTATTATTGAAATATAAGCTGTAGATTTATTAATTCAAGATAAATTTAGTAAAAGAATTATTTTTGTTAATACAATAATTGATAGAGTCTATTTAAGGTAGAAATTGTTTAATAATAAAATAAAATTATTTTTGTTAAATTTTGTTGCTTATATTAAAAATATAAAGTTTATAGTTTACTTGTTTAAATAGATTTTAGATGGTATCATCTTCGTCTCGTAGTAGAGTGTTAAATTCCAGTCTTGAGGATTATTCATTATTACACTATCAGTCTATTCATACCTAATTTTGAGAGTGAGGAGAGGTCATTTCATACCTGCTAGCATAGAGGGAGCGCCAGTAGAGATTATTCCTCATTTGACACTAACAGGATTTATCAAAGTAGCACAATTGATTAGTATTCTTATTGACCGCCAATTGATTACAATTTTGATAGAAAGATGGAGGCCGGAGACCCATACATTTTACATACTTCCTGAAGAGTGTACTATTGCTCTTGAAGACATTGTTAGGGTCTTTGTATTGATAGAAGGCCAGTTACTGCCCCTACAGGAGGTGATAGGGCACTGATCGTTGAGGATTTGTTAGGAATTAGATCACCTAGTTTCGCATTTATAGGAAGCAGCTTGAAACTTACTTGGTTGAATGGACATTTTTCCCATGTTTGCTTGCATAACCAAAATGCCCTTCAACTAACTTGGTTTTGCTATAACTTATATTTTGAGACTGATAGGTGCATTTATGTTAGCTTATCATTCTAGTAGTAGGGTCCCCATGTAGTACCTTCCATTACTTGAAGATTTAGAGATCAATGCGCAATACAGTTGGGGAGCTGCAACGTTAGGATTCCTATACCGAGAGTTATGAATGTACACAAATATTGATAAGTCTGGTATTGGAGGATTGACTCAACTAGTGATGATGTGGGCGTGGGATAGGTTTCTATTTCTAGCTCCGGATAGTCCCACTACACACGGAATGATCTTCCTTATGGTTTACGGTATGCCTACAATGTTTATTTTTTTGTTAAATATTTACACAAAAGTATTTTGTTACAAGTATTCCTATTGATATTTATGTTTATATAGGTGGTTAGGTTTTCAAAATTATAGGAAGGGGAGAAAGGATCTTGCATACTTTATATTCAAATTTAATAATTTAAAATGTGATGAGATATTTTGTTAATTGTTAATGATCTATGTTATCATCAATGAATATTTATGAATAACTAAATTAATTGTTTTTTGACTTGCAAATTGTGTAGTAACCATATAGTATGAATTTAATGCATACTTTGCCTGTCATATGCACTGAGGGAATGCATATTTAGAGAGCAATTATGTGCCTTATGTGTTTTCATATATGTGAATGGCACCAATCCAACCGTGTCATGCGTCAATTTGGGATGGTACAACATATTCCTCATACTCCTTATCAGCCAAACTAGCTACATGACATTACTCTTAAAGGGAAGATCGATGACAATTAAGAGTCCAAGTTCAAGAGCATACTAGAGTATTGGGACAAGAAGTTAGATTGGATAGTGAGTAATGAACTGCAGATTGGTCTATTGAATTCGAACACTAAATACATGCAGTGATACATTACTCATACCAAATGGTAGATGAGCAGGAATACTGCAGTGTTTGCATTACTTGTAAGTATTATTCTTTTATTTTACATTATTTACTTTGTTTAATATATTATAATATGATATGTAACGGTAATGCAAGGAGATACTCATGAGAGAGCATATTACTTATGTAGTGATGGTAGGGACACATTTTCATTTGAGGAGATGAAGGAGTTGTGTGAGACGATGTTATCCTTGCAAAATTAGCAGGAACACATCTTAGAGCCTTCATCTTCATGTGACCCTTCTATCCAGAGTGAAAATCTAGATGAGCCTCAGATTGACATTGGTATGGGTGCACAACGTCGGTAAGGCAGAGGTTTGCAACATCAACGAACGTCAGTTCATGTTTTGGGCTGTTATGCTTTATTAAGGAATTATAAATAAATTATTTTTTTAATTAATTGAATATTGTTCAGTTTTTAAAAGTGCAGGCCACATATTTTACCTTATCCCTTTTGCTCGAACAAGGAGATGGTGTTTATTACGTCTCTCCACTTTTTCCATTTCACCCTCACAAGGGACCAATCATCTTATGTTCACTCATCGCAGCACACAAATGTCCCTCTTGCATCTCCATTTTCTACCGGTGAATATTATATTCCTAATGCTACCATTTTCATGACACCTTCTCCATATGAGTCGATGTTCTTCACATCGAATGAACCCAGTGTAGGCACTCATCAAAGTGGACATGGTGGGCAAACAACATCATTGCTACCTAGGGAGAAACATGGAATTGATCTTAATGCTGAATTCATTGGAGCCTTAGATGCAATAAGACCTGATGACATAATCCTCACTGTGGAGCTCGAGATCGTTGTCAACAATGCATTCTCACACCTCATGAGGAGGGAACTCATGAGAAGTCCTTGCATTCTGATTAATAATATGTTATCATATTGTATTAGAAAACATCGTCATTTTAACTACTTCAGTGATTAGTTTTTTTGGTTGGTTGTTATAATTTTAGACGATATTAGTGAATGGTTTATTTGGTTTACATGCATAAATGATTTATATTTTTACACATTCCTCACATTGTTCAAAACTTAAATAAGTGACAACATCAATGTAAACTAATAAGACAAGTACATTTAATTAATCTAGCATATGTTTACAATGATAAATGAAACATAAAGACTGCCTACCAAACGGTGACCATATTACTCGTCAGTATTATTAGCATTACTTTGTTGAGGACAATGATGTTGATTGTGACTTGGTTGTCGACATAACCTACATTGTTGTCGCAGTTGTAACTCAACCCAATCCAATCCATTTCACTTCTAATTCTAGAAGCCTTTGGTCGTCCTTTACCACTTCATCTTCATAGTCATCATCGTAGTCATTTCCTTTATATGTAAATACAGCAACACATTTTTATTAATAAATTAGTAAATTTTAAATATTATATTATTTAAATAAATATTATACATTACTTCTTCCAGTTGCATACTCTTCTTCATTGTCACTAATATTAACAGTTAGGAGTGATAAATTTAAACCTAACTTTTGTGCAACAATATGAGAAGTTTCACTAACCACAATATCCACAGACTTTCCCTTAGAGTTTGCTTTACAGAGTCGGCATTTATTCACCAATGTCGGAAGGTCCATCAATTGGAATACATTCACCACATTACGGATGTCAGCTCTTAGCCAATTTTCAAATTCGCTTTAATCCACAATGGCCTGTTTGCCAGTATTTTGCTTAAAAGTTCATCGATACGGTCTTCTGAAGTGATTGTAATCATGATATGTGAACAGGCGGGTCACAGCTGCTGGTGTTCTAACTGTGTCATTATAAAGGTACATACAAAGAGTATGATAAATTTTATTATTTGGATGGAAATCAAAAGGTACACTATAAGATAGTTCTATTTCTAGCATAATAATGTTACGAGGTACATTATCAACATGTAAAGTCAACTTAAAATAACAAAATCTATAGTACTCATTAAATATATAATTTAACCTATATTGTACAAAATCTATTTATAAATCTAATACTCTCTCTAGGTGCTATCATCTTGGTCACCTAAAAGGTTTATGTAAGGATGAGTTTCTATTCTCATTACTAAACATACATTCACAGTCATGTCAACAATACAAACAAAATATAATACAACAAACTATCATACCATAAGATCACATGCAAATAAAAGTAACACTCATTAATTATTCAACTTATTACATTTATTCTCAATTAACATTTGGAGTTCTCACTTTACACTTTCACAGCCCTTAGGATCCCTTGAGGTCTTCCTTAGCATAGATAGTTGTTGGATAGCCGCAGTTACACGGATACAATGTATGTCGACCTGACCCTTTTTAGCAAAAACATGGTCAAGATTTTAAGTCGAGAAACAAGTGTGAGGCTTGCGGTGTTCTTGCTCTCATTTGTTATGCACAATTCAAGAAAAGCATCTACTACTATTATTTTCTCAAGATTTCTCAATTGTCTCCACTTCTACACTTCCAGTATACCTCTGAACTATCCATACATGTCCTTATCATATTCCTTTCTCATTTCATTTTACTTTTTATATTTTTTTATCTCATCTTTATATTTCTCATTATAGATTTACTCTACTCATAAGTCATTATGCTCCAAACTCATCATCTTTCTACTAACATATTATTCATCCTTTCATCTCTCTATTTTATTCAATTTCATTACTACGTTATATATTAATCATTCATTGCCGAGGGTTGGTCACTTTCAGACTCGGTCCATAACATAGATGCATATACATTCAAAAGAAGGGTCATACACATTATTCAACATCACGGAACATCCTTTAAACATAACAAGAACATGTTCTCATCTAACATATACTCAAAATCATGCATTTTCATGAACACAAGCATACTACTTTCTTAGTAATAAGATAGAACTCTCCTTACCTTGAAATAAGAGTTTAGTAAAGGATTTTTGATAGATTTTGCTCAAAAGGTTAGGTTTTTCTTAAATATCATAAGAGATCCCATTTAGAGGAGGAAAAACAAGAAAATAACTAAAAGAATGGATGATCAAGCTCCAAGTACTTACCAAGTAGCAAAGAGAGTGAACTTCCAAGCTTAGATTGAAGAAAGATTGGAGTTTTTCAAGAATTTTCTGAGAAATTGAGGAGAGAAGTTAGAGAGAATGGAGAGAGTTGTAACTTGGATTATAATTCAAGTTTCTTAACTTAGAAGCCCTTAAATGCCCCTCAACTCACAACATTCTCACTATAGCAAGAGCATTCTCGCTACAGTGAGAAAGCGTCAGAGAGCCTAATTTTGGATGCTCATTTATCGCTACAGCAAAAAATTTTGTAACTTATAATCCTAAAACTCTCATAATTTCAAACATAATGCATTAATAATTCACATAAAATATAAAATTAATAAATAACAAAAATATGGTGTTACAACTTATATATTGTAAGTATCAAATTTCAACCTATCAACACACAGGTGTCACATAAAATCCAACCAACACATAAGTGTCAGATTATTGTAAGTTGACACATTTACTACGTGGCAAAAATTTGAATCATTGTCAATAATTTTTTTGTCAACACCTTTTTTTTATATGAAATTAATTTGGTGTCATTATATCATAAGCTGACACTATGCATTGTGTTGGCTAGATATTTTACAACACTTTTTTATTTCACTCTTGATACAACATTTGTTTCACATTCACCTTATTTAGAGAAATTGTTTTTCCATTCACCGCATGTAGACAAAAAAAAAATCTCATAAAACTTTATATAAATCACATTCACCAAATTATTTTTTTCATAACAAACTCAATTAATTGAAAGTGTTCTCAATGAATAGTTATATTCAAATTAGTAACATTTTTATTAGTTTACTTTATTTTGATAAATATTTATTCTTTTATTATTAATTATTCAGTTATATTTTATTGATATATTTAACTATTGTTATCAATTACAAAATTGCTATTATTTGTAATTTTAATATATTGGCCTATACTTAATTAATAATTATTTGTATTTTGTATTAATGAACATATTAAAGGTGTTAATTTAAAGTTTTTGATAATAATTATAGTTTAAAATTAAATAAATTATATATAATAAATATAGAGTATTGCTGAATATATATATATGATAAGGTATTATTTTAATTTATTTTTAAAAAAATGTAGAAAGTGAAATTTGACATTATATATTAAAATGGTAAAATTTATGAAAAGCATGAGGTGATTTTTGAAAGGAACAAAAGTAATTATTCAAATAAAATAGTAAGATAAATTTGAAGTTATTAAAAAGAATGATTTATATAAAACTTAAACCGTCGAATAATTATATTATTTATTTTGGTAGATTTTAGTGGTTGAAAATACTAATTGTATGAAAAGTGTGTATTAAATGTCTATTTTAATACTAAGATTAATAGGAGTCTAAATCACGACAACCATAAAATATGCATTATAAGTTGGGTTATTATTTAATTTTAAAAAGGATGCTCAAATAACTAGTAAACATTTATTACTGAAATTGTGGTTATTACATACAGATTTTTCATGCAGAATTTTTTTCTAAGAAATTTCTACAATTTTTCATGTAAATTTAAAGAAATTTTGATTGTTTTCTGCGTAAAAAATTCTTATAGAAATTTGCAGCAATTTACTAAGTTTCCTACAAAATTCAAACTCATTTGCAATATCAATTGAACTCTTAAATGAATAATTTAAGCAAGCAATCTTGTTAACATTGGGTTACAAGTTAACAACAAATAAAATCATAAAATATCTAATTGATCAACGTGATAAAAGTATTGATCGACAAATATCACCTTGTATTAAGAATGTAAGAGATTCATCTCTAATTTTATTTGGTAATGGTTGAGTAATTAACTTTCTTTAGGAACAAGCAGCATATAAGAAATTATTAGATTGAAGAATATGTTAGTTTTTCCAATCAATTAGCTTAAGAATATGCTCTCACAAACTTGGTAAGCCGAAAGGGGTTATGCATCATTTTTAAAACCAAAAATCAAATTAACCATAAACAACATGAAAATCAAGTCATATGAAATTAGGTAATATTGATAATTAAACAAATAATATAAAAAAATCAATTATCTCATTGTGTTTAAGACGATCAAATTTGTATTTATAGCATTAGAGATCTTTCTTTTCCTTCTTATAACCTTGTGCCTAACTAAATACAAATAAAAAATAAAACATCACAACATAAAATAATTCTCACTTATTTATGAAAATTATATTTAAATAGCAATTATGTAACATAAATTATTTTATGATCATGCATTAGAAGGAAGATAATGTCGTGTAGATAGGAGATTCATAGGAGCAATAAATGAGTACCTATTTAAGTCCACATAACAATCATCAAAGTGAGACTTTCAATGACAACTTGATCTATGTCCTATCATCCTATACAATTTTTGATATAAAAACTCTAAAGTTGTTGATCCTTAACTTTACTCAGTTATGACACTAAATCCTCCAATAAAAATAAGTGTCTGGTAAATATACTACTACCAAAGTGATCACCAACATAAATCCTCAAATCAACCTAAAAATATGCTCTCACAAATTTAGTAAGCTAAAAGAAGTTATGCATCACAATATGTGTTAAGTGTTGGTCTAACCAACTCAACTTCAAACTACTTTAAAGCAAGTTCAAAGACAATAAAAATGAGTATTGATTATTCTATAGAGACTATTCCATCAAGTATTACATCTATTAAATATATTATTATTAAGACAAATCAATAAGTTCATTAATATTTTAAATTATACTAAAAAATAGAACCATTAATTATAAATGAGCCTTAGAAGTTTGATTTCACTCATTAGCTTCTTAATCTTATTTTATTTTATCTTTTTATGAATTAATCTTTATTAGATGACTAATCACATATTTCAATTCTACTATTATTTAATGATTATACAAAACTATTGATAATGAGAAAATGATGAAAAATTGATAAGTTTATTAACTAGATAATGTTACAATCACTTCTATCTAATTAACTAAATATTATTAAGGCTAATCAATTTTTAATAATAAAATAAGAGCAATAAAACAAATACCACATATACAAAAATATTTACATTTTAAGAAAAATAGTTAAAAATCAATTCTGATTATAAGATCCATTATAACCTATTTAGTTATTCATATGAATAAAAACATAAAACTAAATTAATCTCAAAAAAATTTCATAATCCTATCTAGAGAAAAATAGAAAGCAAAATCATACATCAAGATGCTTTTACATTACGGAGTTAGAGATTTTGTATAAGATAGTCCGAAAGTTCCAATCCTTCTACAATAAGAAAGATAAGACAAATAACAATTTGATAAGAAGTATATTAAAAAAATAGGATGAGTGTGTGTTCGATAAATGATCAGAACATTATAAAATATTGATACGAGAATAGTAAGATATCAATAAAAAAAATTAATTTCAATTTAAAAATTAAAATTAAGCATGATTGTGCAAGTTTTAAAATCCATTAAAAAAATGGCTCAAACTTAAATGTTTTAATGTAAAAAGCAGAATTTACTCTCTCCTTTTTCTACAATAAAATAAAAAAATATGGTAGAATATAAATCAATTAATAAAGCTAAATAATTAATAATACACATAAAATTCTATACATAAATTGATAAAATAACAATTTATCACTACTCTTTAAATATGTCTCAGGAGGAAGGATGATACTAAAATCATCTTCCAGAGTCTGCACCCAATCACCTTTTATAGCTGTAAGTAATTATTAGCCTTCTATTAATGTATAAACAAATCTAAATATAACAAGTTAAAAACAAAAATGTATTATATAACAAATTTTAAAATAATTTACTTAAAATTTAAATTTAGAATATGCCTAACATGGTGACACATAGCAGCTCTCCTACCTTAGTTTATGATATTTAAATTTTAAATTTTAAATTTAATTATTTTAGTGCAAAGTGTGTATTACATCTATAATGTTTAAAATTATGTAAGTATTACCCTAGCATGAAAAATACTGGCTAAAGTAGAAAAAACTATCCAAAACATATAAATAATTTTATTTTAATATTATTTTAGTAAATAATTTTTTTAGTCGAAACTCTATCTAATTTTATGATAGTTGTCCATATATACTTTACACTAATCAATAGCTAAAACAAAACAATACAGTGGAACAATCCTTAAAAAAAAGTAAAAAAGTAGAGGACATTAGCTTTAACTATTTCAAATCTGTAACCCATATGATGTTTGGAAAGTAAGCTAAACCAGACTAAAAGCTTAGTAGTTGTTTGAGTGACTTCGCATAAAAGAAATTCAACAATCCACGTAAATCATTTTAAATATTTAAATCGATTTTAAAAAATAAAAAATAAATAAACTACTAACTAAATAAACTATCACCAGTTTTTTTAATATTTAATAAAAGATTAAAATGAAAAATTAGCTACTATTGAAATATATGTATTGATTTGAAACTCAATTCATACTATAAAAAATTAAAATTATGTCCCTTAAAATATTAAAACAAAAGTAAAAATAAAAAAATCTAATATAAACAACAAAAGATTAGTTTAAATTTATTTAATTTTAGCTTTATTCTTAATTGAGTTAGAATGTATTTACTAAAACTAAAATTTATACGCTTACACATTTGAATAACTTTTAATTAATTTAATAGTTGAATCATCTTATATTATGTTCATAATTATATATATATATATATATATATATATATATATATATATATATATCAAATTTTATATAAATTAGATATAATTTGATATTTATTTATATTTAAAAAATAATTTTCATTAAATAAAGTAAATCTATTAATTTTATTTTTTTTATAAAATTTTATAAAAAGAATTTTAACAGTTAAATTGATTAATTTTATATTTTATAAAAAATTATTAAATGATGTAAATATCTAAATTTAACACCAATGTTAATGAATTTAAACTACATATTTTATAAAAAATTATTAAATGATGTAAATATCTAAATAGCCGGTGGCTTTGCAGGTGGAGGCGCCACCAACTCGGCTAGAAGACGACACCTAAGAAATGTGAGATCAGTAAATCACATCTCTTTAGGTAGTCGAGTCCGCATCCCCCAATCACATTTACAGACCAGGATTTTCAAGGAGTAGATCCCGTACAAGATGATCCTATGGTCATAAGTGTAGATATTAATAATTGTACAGTCAAGAAAACATTGATAGACCAAGGTAGTTCTGCCGACATTTTGTATTGGAAAACTTTCCAACAAATGGGCATACCAGAGGAGGAACTTAGAGAATACCATGAACCTCTGGTCGGGTTTGCAGGGGAGAGAGTCGAAACACGAGGATGCATTGACTTATATACTTTGTTCGGGTCTGAACGAGAAGGGAAATGCATCAAAATAACTTACCTGGTGGTGGAAGCCAACACTTCCTACAACATACTCCTCGGACGCCCTTCTCTCAACAAATTAAAGGCTATAGTTTCAACTCCACATTTGGCTATGAAGTTTCCATCAGACCAAGGACGGATTGTAATTATTCATGTTGATCAAAAAACCGCCCGAGAATGTTACTTTGCAAGTCTTCAGATCAGACCGACACCTCGGGGGGATGTGAATATAGTATCCCCTGAACTCAACAATGATATGAAAGATATAGAGCTTGATCCTATGATCGATGAAGGCCCCCGAGTAGAACTGAATGAAGAAAAGAAATCAATACAGCTAGGCGTCCTTCAAGGACAGAACACATACCTCGGCATCGGTTTAACTGATCCAGAACAAGATATCATTCAAGAATTTTGTGGAAAAATAAAGAACTCTTTGCATGGACCGCTGCCGACATGCCTGGCATCAATCCAAGTTTTATGTGCCATCACCTATCTGTATACAAAAATTCTCGGCCGATAGCACAAAAGAAGAGAAAATTCGGAGGAGAAAGAGCCAAGGCAATTAAAGAGGAGACCGACAAATTATTGCAGGCAAATTTTATCCGAGAAGTGACGTACTCTACCTGGCTAGCGAATGTAGTCATGGTAAAGAAAGCAAATGGAAAATGGCGGATGTGCACAGACTTCACGGATTTAAATAAAGCTTGCCCAAAAGATGTCTATCATTTACCAAACATTGACAAATTGGTTGATGGAGCAGCAGGAAATAAATTCTTGAGCTTTCTGGACGCGTACTCCGGCTATAATCAAATTCGGATGTATCGGCCAGATGAAGAAAAAACAGCCTTCATTACGGAATCAGCAAATTACTGCTATAAGGTGATGCCGTTCGGTTTGAAAAACGCTGGAGCTACATATCAACGCTTAATGGATAAAATCTTCAGTAAACAGATTGGCAGATGTATGGAAGTTTATGTTGATGACATGGTGATAAAATCCGCCACCATACAAGAACACCAAGCACACCTTGCCGAGGTATTTGCCGAAGCGCGCAGGTATAACCTCAGGTTTAACCCAGAAAAATGTGTTTTCGGTGTTTCAGGGGGAAAGTTCCTTGGCTTTATGTTATCAGAAAGAGGAATCCAGGCCAATCCGGACAAGTGTCAGGCCGTAATAAGTATGAAAAGCCCGAGCTCCACCAAAGAAGTCCAAAGATTAGTAGGACGAATGGCAGCCCTATCTCGGTTTCTACCTAAATTAGCCGAAATAGCTCGTCCATTCACTACATTACTGAAAAGGGCACAGAAATTCCAATGGACCGACGAATGCGAGAAGGCTTTCCAACATTTCAAGTCCATACTAGCAACACCGCCAATCCTATCTAAACCAATTAGTCAAGAAGATATCATTGTTTATCTTGCAGTATCACCAATGGCCATCAGCTCGGTATTAATGCAAGAAACTCCTGACCCCATCCTCCTATATTTTACCAGTCGTACACTACTCGGTGCAGAGACCAGGTATCAAATAATTGAGAAGGCAGTCTTGGCCTTGGTACATACAGCTCGGCGTCTTCGACATTACTTTCAAGGATACCGAATTGTCGTCAGAACCGATTGCCCAATCGGTAAAATCTTTGAGAAAACTTGGTGGCAGGAAGAATGATGGCATGGGCGGTTGAATTATCCCAATTTGACATACGTTTTGAAGCAAGGGGTGCTATCAAAAATTAAAATTTGGTCGAATTCATTAATGAGCTACATCCGGACCAAAAGACGTGTACTGATCAATGGACTTTATACGTAGATGGATCATCAAACCAACATGGAAGTGGAGCCGGAAACATCCTAAAAGGACCAAATGGGGTCACCTTGAAACAATCGCTACATTTCGGCTTCAAGACCTCCAACAATCAAGCTGAATACGAAGCACTGCTGGCCGGACTTCGTTTGGCTCAAGAAATAGGGATTAAGAGAATAACCTGCCTCAGTGACTCTCAGGTGATAACTTTCCAAATTTCAGGGAATTATCAAATCAAGGATAATACACTGCTATGTTACTTCCAGGAATACCAGAAATTGCGCGTAACTTTCGATGAAATAGCAGTCCAGCACACACCGAGATCCTCTAATGAAGAGGCTGATCGACTAGCTAAGCTAGCAAGCACTCGTCGGCCTGGACAACTTCAGAGTATCATCCAGTAGGAAATAGCTGAGCCAAGTATATTGAAGAAAGAATGTTTTTTCATAGACAATCCGGCCGATTGGAGAAAAGATATTATCCAATATCTCAGCACTAATGAGCTTCCTACAGACCCGGATAAGGCAAAAAAGATAAGAGCTCAATCTGCAAAGTACACCATGATCGGCCAAGAGCTATATAAAAGGGGAATCTCCACCCCTTTACTCAAATGTCTCGGCAAGGATCAGGCCGAATATGTATTAAAAGAAATACATGAAGGAATATGTAGTACACATTCCGGCGGACGAACAACAGCTCTGAAGATTATTAGGGCCGGATATTATTGGCCGACACTCCTCCAAGATGCAGATCAATTTGTGAAGAAATGCATACCACGCCAACAACATGGTCCCCGATTCATCAACCAGTGAAAACCTCCATTCGGTTGTCACACCTTGGCCCTTTGCCATTTGGGGGATGGATCTGCTCGGACCCTTCCCCATAGCAAAGGGGCAATGTAAGTTCTTAATCGTTGCCATTGATTACTTCACTAAATGGATCGAAGCCGAGCCCCTTGCAACTATAACGGCCAATAATGTTCGAAGTTCACATGGAAAAATATCATCACCCGTTTCGGCATCCCCCATGCCATAGTCACCGATAACGGCCTCCAATTTACGGATCGACGCTTTAACGAGTTCCTAGAAGGGTTACATATCAAGCATCGACTAGCGTCAGTCGAACATCCCCAAGCTAACGGCCAAGCCGAAGCCGCTAACAAGGTTATTCTCAGGGAACTAAGACGACGTCTAGGCTCAGCAAAAGGTGAATGGGCCGAAAAGCTCCCTGAGATCCTTTGGGGATATCGGTGTACCCCTCAATCCTCAACTAAGGAAACACCATTTCGGCTAACATACGGTGCCGAGGCCATGGTACCTGTCGAAATCGGCGAGCTATCCCTTAGAAGGCAGCAATTTAATGAAGAAAACAATTCGGAAGCTTTGACAATCAGCCTTGATACCATCGAAGAAATCCGGGAACATGCAGCCATAATGAACGAAGCAAGCAGACGAATAATGACAAAGAAATTTAACTCGGGCATTCGGCCTAGGCATTTCATTCAAGGCGACCTCATTTGGCGAGCAACTGGAGAAGCCAGACGAGATAAGAGACATGGTAAATTCTCGACCAACTGGGACGGACCCTTCAGAATAAGGGAAAACTTGAAAAATGGATCATACCGCTTGGAAACATTGGAAGGAGATCCAATTCCGAGAACATGGAACATTTCTCATCTCAAACGTTACTACAGTTGATTGTATGAATGTAAATGTAAATTCAAGTGCACTCTTTTCCTCACTTGGGTTTTCTCCCCTTATAAAAACGTGAAAAGGGGTTTTCCCAAGAAGGTTTTTAATGAGGCTACTTTAATGAAATTCGTCTGTTCAAGGCAACTATTTATTCGGTCTGTTAAATTTATTCCCTCCCGAGTTACATCTCGATCAAGGTTGAAATCAATTTATCCAAACTATTCCCTCCCGAGTTACATCTCGGTTAAGGACGAATCATTAATATTATTAAAACTATTCCCTCCCGAGTCACATCTCGGCCAAGGTTGAATTCAATTTATTTAAGCGATTCCCTCCTGAGTTGCATATCGGCCAAAGTTGAATTTAATTTATCCAAGTTATTCCCTCCCGAGTCACATCTCGGCTAAGGTTGAAATTAATTTATCCAAGATTATTCCCTCCCGAGTTACATCTCGGTTAAGGACGAATCATTAATATTATTAAGGCAATTCCCTCCCGAGTCACATCTCGGCCAAGGTTGAATTCAATTTATTTAAGCGATTCCCTCCCGAGTTGCATCTCGGCCAAGGTTGAATTTAATTTATCCAAGTTATTCCCTCCCGAGTCACATCTCGGCCAAGGTTGAAATTAATTTATCCAAGATTATTCCCTCCCGAGTCACATCTCAGCCAAGGTTGAAATTAATTTATCCAAGATTATTCCCTCCCGAGTTACATCTCGGTTAAGGACGAATCATTAATATTATTAAGGCAATTCCCTCCTGAGTCACATCTCGGCCAAGGTTGAATTCAATTTATTTAAGCGATTCCCTCCCGAGTTGCATCTCGGCCAAGGTTGAATTTAATTTATCCAAGTTATTCCCTCCCGAGTCACATCTCGGCCAAGGTTGAAATTAATTTATCCAAGATTATTCCCTCCCGAGTCACATCTCGGCCAAGGTTGAATTCAATTTATTTAAGCGATTCCCTCCCGAGTCACATCTCGGCCAAGGTTGAATGTAATTTATCCAAGTTATTTAAGTTTATCTCACTATTCGGTTAATCACTTCAAATCTCATTACCTTTTCAGTCAGTCTATAAGGTATTTCGATCGACTACAGAAAATTAAAAGTCAAACACAGAGTTCCCATGAATATTCCATCATTTATTGATATTTAAAAATACAACAAAAGAAAAGCAAAATACATTATATTAATCAACAATATTAAGGGACTCTCCGAGGGCGTCGGCGGGAGGAGAAGTTTCAGGAGCACCAGTGTCCTCGGCTTCACCCGATTCCACTTGGCGAGGAGCGAGGAGATCCGGCTCAAGGTCGTCGCCTACCTCATCATAGCGAAGGAATTTTCTTGGAAAAAAATCCCTCGCTGTATCAAACTGAAAACCAGAGGGAATTTCCCCGAACTGTCTAGCCTGCCGAACAGTATGGTAGAAACCTGCTTCATGCTCAGCATAAATCAGTTCGTTACTTTTGACTTCCAAGGCCTTCATTTCGGCCTCACACCGCTCCTTAGTCCGCCTCTCCCGCGCCAAGGCATCAGCTAACTCCAGACCTTTAGCCTTCCTGTCGGCCTCAGCAGTTTTCAGCTTTTTCTCCATATCCTCAACACGTGTATCTCGGATACGAAGATGTTCTTTAAGCTGACCCACTTCGGTTTCCAGTGCTTTGTTGGTCTCGGAGAGATTCAGCTGTACCTCTTGGCTCTTAGCCAATTCTTCTTTAACCTTCTCAAGCTCAAGCATAGGCTCAAGCGCCAAAGATCGAGCCATGATCCCGGCTCGGGAGAAGAACTCGCAGAACCAATCCCACCTCGCCCCCTTATCTTGTTCATTTACTATCTTCTTCCCTGATTCTGAAAGAAGACGAGGTGGGAGTAGGCGAGAAGGATTCACTCCTTCGGCGAAGAACTTCTCGGACATAACCTCAGGAGGAATCGTTACCCCCGAGAAGTCTCTCCCGGTCCGGCAGCAGGTTGGGCACGTGCCTGCTTCTTCTTTGGCCTCGATTCAGCTTCCTTTGCCTTGCCCTTGCTTTTTCTTTTTCGAAGGTCCCCTTCAGCTTGACTGTGATCTCGGGGAGGAGATTGAGCAGTGGCCCTCTCGGCCAAGCGATCCACTTCAGGATGACGGTGTTGATCAATCGTCATCCCCTCCGGCATTCTTTGCTTCAAAGCTTGACGGTATCCCATTCCGGAGCCGAGATGTGCCATTAGAGCTGCATCAAAAAAGAAAAGTTAAATCAATTCAAGACATCTTAGAAAAATATACTTAGGAAAATTACCTACCATTCAAGTCCATCCGAGGATTTGGGGACTTGAGCAGCAAAATCAGTCCTCGGGCAGGAATTTCCCGAGGAAGGGTCTTAATATATTGAAGAGCTGACAGCTCCTCGGCTGTCAGCATATCCTCGGACACCACGTCATATCGGCGAGGTACCCGAGTCCAGTGAAAAGGGAACAAAGGAGTCCCTTCTCGGTCGTAAAAATAATTTTTCCCCCCCTCAGGATGAATAAAGACCTTAAAAAACTCGGTCTTAAAACCTTTGAAGGAGGAAGTATAGGGTTTGAAAATAGGAAAATCGGGCTGGCGGAACAAGGAAATCCACCGAGCTTTATCCGAAGGACGTGTACTAAAAAAATGAAGAAAAAGGTTTGTGGTCGGCTCTATATAATGGAATTTACAAAGGATCCTAAAGGCTTGCATTGCTGCCCACCCATTCGGATGAAGTTGAGTAGGGGCTACGTTTAAAACACGTAAAACCCCCATTTGGAAGTCATCTAAAGGAAAAACTACTCCTAATTCTTTGAAAATGCAATCATAAACGTAAAATCCCCTTTCCAAGCCGAACTCGGCGCCTAGGCATACTAGGTCAGGATTCGGCATTCCATCCCCTCGGCAGCATTCGACTTCCATGGGATAAGGATCCTCGTTTTCAAATAAGCAAATCCTATTCAGCCTTAAGAACCGCTTCAGGTCGCCGTTCCGCTGGTAATTAGAAAAGTATGATACCACCTCCCCGTCCACCCATTCATATCCAGGAATTGTACATGGTGGACACTTCGGCCTCTCCCTAATTGGACTGACAATGGGTACCATCCCTTCGGCAGAGGCAAAGGATTCGGCAGGTTCATTAGATTCACCTACAGCCCTAATGGGCTCCTCGGCCTCGTCCACTACGATTCTAACAGACTCAGCCCTATCCCGGTTATCGGCCCTATCTGACAGTGAATCTTCCCATTCTATTGAATTCACCATCTCGGCTAAAAAGAATTATACCTTGAGAAAAGTTTACTTTGAGAAGAAGAGCTCAGTTTTAAAGACAGCTTGGCGCACAAGAAAATTATAACACTTCGGTACAGAGCAAAAGGTAGAAGCAAGCAGGGACCACATTCCCCTTTTATAGAGCAAAAGGTTTCGGGTAAATGAAGAGTCGCGCCCAACTTCAGCCGTTAAGATCATCAATAGATCAACGGTTATCAAAAGAGTAACTTGTCAGATCTTGGTGAACAGTAAATGCAAAACCCTAAAAGCATCCCCAACTTCCCGCCAAAATCATCTTTCCCGCTCATTGCACCGAGACCGAGATCTGGATAATAAGCCTCTTCAAAATTTCTACAATTTTTGAGGCTTCGAGGGCTAGTGTACCTATTAGGGTACCCGGTACCGAGTACCTCTTAGGTATTCGATGCGGGTACTACAAACCGGATATTCCTTAAGGTTCTCAGGTCTCGGTACCGAATAGTCACCATTTACCACGTGCATTAAATAATTAATATACACTAATCTGAAGTAATAACGAGGATTATACTTAATCAAGAGGATAATCAATAAGGCCTAAGTTATCCAGGCCCATCAGCCCAAAACAGTGGCTATAAAAAGGGAAGTAAACAGTACATTATTCATTCTGATGTCATTCTTACTAAATATAGTAATCTCGCTTACGTAATACCGAACACTTACTTTACCATCGGAGTGCCTTTGCAGGTACCCTCCTCACCTTTGATTGATCACACCTCGGACAGACCGAACACTTCCAAGACGAAAGACCGAAGACTGCTTTTACACCGTAATCCGGAGTCCGAAGACTAAGGAGTGTTCTCATACCAGGAACAGTTAATAATTCCATAAATTAATTTTTAAAAGTGTCAAAATTTAATTTCGAAATTAATTTCTAAAAGTATAGAATTTTGATTTTGAAAACTTATTTTTAAAAATGGTTAATAATATTGAAAATTAATTTTAATTCCAAAAGCCTATAGTTATGTTTCCGGAATTATAATTAACAAAGTGGCGGAACTTTAACTCCGGAGAAATTAAATTCTTGAAGACTTAAAATTTGTGAATAATTTATTGCAGATGGCTCAAAGCACAAGTTTTGATTTGTGTATTTCAGTGCTGCTGCTACCGTTGGATTATTGTGAGCTATTGGGCCACTCTTTCACCAACCCAGCCCACGTCTTTTACCACATGGGTCAAATTTTCTCTAAACTGTATCAAATCAAATAAAGTCTATGATTTAGTTTACATCAATTAAAAAACATTTAAATTAATTCTAAAATAAACTTATGATTTGGTTTGATTAGTTTCAAAATAATTCTAAAGAGTGCTTGTTTTCCTTTTTAAAAATAATTTTCTGTTTTAGAAAACTGTTTCTAAAACACTAATTAAATATACCCTTAATTTCCTGCCGTTAAAACGTGATTGGTTATTTTGATTTTTGTCTTATTTTTTAAGAGATAAAATTTTAATTATTTTGGTTAAAAATAAGAAAAATTTAAATGATTAAAATACAAAATTGAATCTTAAATTATATATAATTTTTTAGTTAAAGATGTCAAAAACTCTATTGTGCCTAACCCTATTCCTAGTCTATGAGTTAGGACAAAAAAGTCCAATAAATATAAAATTTTGTTGGCTAAAAAATCTAGAGGTCTAGGATTAAAAGTTTAGACAAAAAACAATTACTAATGTATATTTCAACCACTTATACAACAAAAAATTATCTAATTTATAAAAATTTATATGTCACTCTAGATACCAACAATGTATTCTTTAGATCAAATAAAATTAAGATTAAATTAAAATTTTAAAAAATTATTATCATAATTTATTCATATATAATCGATACAAGTTTTATTGTAATAATAAAAAAGTAATAATTACGATAATTAAACTAATTAATTTTATAAGATGTTTTTTTGCAAGTTTTTCTTTATTTCTGTCTGTTATTATTCTTACTTATTACTTTTTGATATAAAAAATTATTTTATGCCATTTTATACCAATATCTGTATCTTAATAAAATAATTATTTTGTTATTAATTACTATAATTAAATAAATTAATTTTATTAAATTATTTATATTAAAAATACTAAAGTTATTCATAGTTAGAAAGTAAAATTTATTCTTGAAATAATATTAAATTTATTATAATGATTAATTGGTAAGATTTATTTTTAATAATAAATAAATATATTAGTAAAAAATAATTTATTTTTATATTTTAAAGAAATAAATACTTTGAAAAATATATAAAATATTTAAATAATATATAATATGAAATAAAATAAGTATACTTATGATAACCATTTTTAAAAAAATTTAGGTATAAATGTATAACAAATCTAATTTTTTAATCATTTAAATTTAATATTATTTTTAATTTTATCATTAAATTATAATATTTTAAGCTTTAATTAAATTAGTTACCATGAATAATATTTATTACATTTTATCTAAAGTAATACAATGAATGATAAGGAAACGTGTGAGAAAAAATAACTTAATAACGATAACACGTATTCTATAGTGTTTGAAAATTTTTATCATGTAAATATATATGTAAATTTATAAGTAAACACTTTATAAAAATATTTTTTATTCGTTTAAAGTTTACATTATAATTTATATATTTTATGGTAATTTTTAAAAATAATTAATAAGAAAACTAATAAAAATAAAATAAATATGTTTTAGAAAAAAATAATTTTATGCACGTCTATTTTTAATACGTTAAAATTTTAATAATTATATTCAATCATTCAATTATTGACATTAAAATAAATTTATACGTAGCTTTCATTAGGTTGTAAAATTTTTATCATCACTAACTATTAAGATTTTCATTTTTAAATATTTAAAATAATATTTTCTTAAAAATTAGTTTTATATGTTTAAAATTAATATGATGTTAATGGTTTTATTAATTAATAATATATTATTAATGTATTTGATTTATTTTTATTTTATTTTTTTGTAATGATGGTATTGACGAATAATGAAAGAAGAAGAAGAAGAACAAATGCACATAAGTAACAAATGCAAATTTAAATAGAGATTGATGTTTAATTAATATTTTAGAAGGGTATATTTCAAGTATGATTTTGGAGTATTTTTAAGGTGTAAATTTAAATAGAGATTAATGTTTAATTAATATTTTAGAAGGGTATATTTTAAAGTATCTTTAAGGTTAAGGCTAATCCATGAGTATTTCCACCCTAATCTACATATTTTGGATTAATAAATTTAAGGCCTAATTAATTTTTTTTAATTAGTATAGGCGTATGATAACCCTTAGCTACAACCTTATTTGAAAGTTCTGCTTTTAGAGACTAATATTTTATTTAATAAAATACCTATTAAATAAAAGTTAGGATATGTTAATACCAGGTATTTAAACTTGACCAATTACATTCTTTAATAACTTTTTATATTGTCGATTTTAAGATTTTTATAAAATAGATGTTTTTATAAAATAAAATGAATAGATACTTCAATGCATTACTTTATTTTTATGTATATTATATCTTTAAAGTAAATATCAAATTTATAGATAACATACTTATAAATATCTAAATTATATGAAGTTTGATATTCACATAAAAAAATATATAAAATAGTCCATAATTGAATTCATTAAATTTGTATTCTACATGAAAAATATTAAAAAGGATTTAAGATCACTTATTTTTATTATCTCTTGTTTTTGTTTGTGCCATATTCAACTCTAGGAATGACAACATGACATGTGTGTCGAAGGTGTGCTGGGCTATCCTTGTTCCTGTATACCATGCTAATGATGGAGCAAGTTCACTGTCCAAAATAGGAGAGAAGGGAATAAACATTTTAAACTCAACGGGTCCATCCTTATTAGGGTTTGGAAAATTCATGGGTAACTCACCGTATCATTTTTTAAAAATTATTCACTTATATATTTTAAAATAAATTATATATTCGTTCAAAATATATTAAAAAATTAATTTGTATGAAGAAATACTGGCTTCTAGGATTCCATAAGTGTGCAGCTATGAAGAAATACAAGGTAAGCGATTTCTAAATCTAAATCGACTAAAATAATATATTATGTTTCTTATAGATCATATTCGGCATAGCATATGTTGTTAGTAAAATGGAGACATTTTACATATATCTATGGCGATTGAAAGAGCCAGGTGACATCCGATGATGCTGTGTGATGCAGTGCTTTTAGTGTCAGAGGTTGGGTTTTGATGGAGGTGACACGTATGGTAGGGGCACAATGCTATTCAAATAGTGTCTAAGGTTGGCCTTGAGAATGGTGCAATGGAAGCTTTGCGCACCTTTGCAAGCTGCCAACACCATCTACCATTGTTGACGAAAAATCATGGAATCGATTGCTAATGGTTAACAATTCCATTGAATAAGACAATAAAATAAAATAAAATAGAACAATCAAATACAAACACTAAGAAAATATGATATTACGAATTTTCATGCAATTTTGGCCAGCTCCTGTTAATTATTATTTAACTTGCACTTAATTCGTTTTCCATAGCCATAACGTTTTCCCAAATGGATTAATTAATAATAACAAAAATTATTCTATAAATTCAAATACATTTCATTAAATTATCAATTTATTAAATTCACAAGTGTTTCAACAAAACATAAACAGTACAATATATGAATCTAATAACTAGTATTATTTTGAATCAATAGTCACAATACAGAGTTATATCTTAATTTTTTATTGTAATGAAGTCCAATGCCAAGGACAGAAATTATTACGTATGACTTTCAAAAATAAAATAATGTATTATTTAAATAAAAGAAGGATATACTTTTTATTTTTATTTTTATCAAAGAAACATATTGTTCATTGTTTGACAAAGAATATAGATATAGATCCATACTGTTTGTGGAATGTGAAGACAAAATTATTATGAATTCCTACACTGCAAATACTGTCTTTATTTGCTCACTCTAAGGATCTATGGCCCAATTTGTAGAATTCCCATCTTTTTAATGTTTAATATCTATCAGTATTAACCTTTGGCCAAGAGAAAGTCCTAAGCTGAGGGAGCATACTAAGATATATAACTACTCTAAAGTCTAAAGACATAAAAGATGTGATAGCAAAAATATTTCCTCTAGCAACAAATGGTATATGTCAATTTTGATTTTTACTTTTGGTTTTAGTATAAATTCTGTAGTAAATAAAAGAGCTTATTATAACTCAAATTGAACTCATAAATGTTAAGTTAAAGTCAGCTATTCACCATCGACGATGCTCCACCTCGTCCATGGAGTTGATAGACAAAGGAGATGGGTTCAAAGAGCAGCGCTAAACAAAATGTAAAGGCAAAAAAGTTATGACTAGAGGCAGAACAAATTATTGCATAAAAAAAATCAAATTACAATTATTATTAGATCAATTACAATTTATTATAATACTCACAAGTTCTGTATTTTACAGGTCTTTTTAAAATTAAATATTTTTAAATCAGATGAAATGATAAATATTGGACATACAAAATATTTCTTACATACGTAACTTTCAAGAATTTTTGAACTATAATTTATTTATGATAAATACATTTCATTTGAGAAAAACTTAAAAAAAACTCACTAAAAATTAATATTTACAACTTATAAGAGTTATTGAATAATTATTTGTTAGATTGAACCCTGTAGACATGGGCTCATAGATTTGAAAATTGAATATTCTCACAAATAAAAAATAAAAAAATAGTTCTAAAATTAAGAACCAATCTTTTCAACATTTACAAAATATTTTATTCTTCAATTAATAAGCATTTTTTATCCAATTTTTTATTTTATTTATTTTTTAAAAAATATATCTCTAACTCATTCCATTTTAATTTAGTAAAATGATGATTATTATAATAAAAGTAATAATTTTTTTTAAAATTTTAAAAAATCATATAATATAACTTTTTGTTCAAAATATTTATTTTAATTCAATAATATCAGTATAGTGCACAAGAAATTTTTTAAAAATCAATATTTTTTAATTCAATATTTTTAAATATCTAACTCATTCCAATTTAATATAATTATATGATTTTTAATTCAATATTTATTTAAATGTAATTTATTTGAAAAATTATATTTATTTGTAGTAAAAAAATTAAAATAAAGCACTCGTATATTGTATATACTCTAATTAGCTCAGTAGATAATTGCTAAATTGAAATCGGTGTAAAGTAGACTTTTATAAAAGCATTCACATTATTTATTTACTAAGCATTCACATTATTCAGTCGCCTGAATTTTTCCTGACCAAATTTATTCGGTTGCTAGTGAACTTAATTTTTCTTTGTTTTATCTTTCAAATTTTTTAAATCTAAAATAACTTGTTAAATTCTCAGACTTGATTTGAAGCCCGGCCCAAGAGTGATATTAACATAATAGTTTAACAAGTAATATTAACAAGTAATTAATTGTGATAATTCAAACAAACTCAGCCCACGTTGACCCAAATGAAAAACCCACACACATCAAGAGCAAAATCGTGGGTTCCAATTCAGAACAAAATTATATGTTTAAAATTTATTTAAAGTTAAAGATATTTGTGATATAATATAGATAAAACTTGCTTGTTCTTATTAATTATATTCCTTTCCTTATTTTAAAATTTTTTTAGTTGATACATACCACGAAAGGAAGCTTTGGTAGGTAGTATATTCCATACCCAACAGCAGAAAGAGTAGTAAATGAAGATGGGAAGAAAATAAAGGTGATTGAAAAGGGTTTGCAGGGTCACAGCCCCACAATATTGAATGCTTGAGGTTTGAGAATTGAGAAGCTAGGTTACTATTACTGCAGAAGCTGCAGTACAGCGATACAAGAAGAACCTTTGCTATACATGTGTTTGTTTTGATTAATCAAAGCGTATATCTGCCTGTACTATATGCTTAATTTTATAGCGACCAACGAACCTTGAAGAATTAAGATGCATGCAGCTAGACAAATATATAATATGCCTCTACCAGATTAAAATATTTCTTATGACCTAAGTTCAAATTTAATTAATGTCCACGCCATTTGTTATGATAAATAAATGTTGTTTGTTTTAGATAAATTAATATCCACCTCATCTGATATGATAAATAAATAAAATAGTTTTAGATATTGTTTTGATCATGTTTCGCTCAATTCTGCAGTATCTTTGGACTCACTACTTTCAAGATGTTGTCTTCTTTAGTACTTGTGAGCCTCTTATAATTTTGTTCTTATTAAAAGCAATCTCTTATCTGACGTGGAATTTTGAGAGATAAAACCTGAACCCCAGTCGAGGCTAAGGGATACGAGAGTCTTGCAACCTCACGTGTGGTCTGGACTCTGCTTCTAGCGTTGATGTTCCATCCAAGTTTCACTCAAGTTCGTAGCATTACTCAATTTGCTGCATTCGCGGTTTTGTCTGCTTTTGCCCCCTTCAGCTAGCTTAATGGTTTTGTCCACTTCACTGCATTCCCTATGTATTGTATCTTTTGATAAAGAAAAAGAAGGAAGCACATCACAAATTCAGTTGTCTTAAAATTTATTAAAATGATATAAAAAATCACAAACTCTATGAAAGTTACTTTTCGTTTCTAGCTAATTTATCGGATGCATGTTTTCTTGTTCACTACGTTGAAATAGTTCAAATGTAAATGCTTGTACAATCAACTGCAAAGAACTTTATCATATCAGTAGGTTTTACTGATTATTTCATATACTTTATTGTTAATTATAATACACATACACACCTCCGAAAAATTCTTCATACTGGAAAAAACCCGAAAACAATAAAATTAAAATAAGAATATTAAATTATCCAAGAAAATTATTTAACAAGATGAAAGTTACCATGTAAAAAATTTACCCTGATAAAAACTTCTTCGGGTAATTAAAGATCATCGTGGAAACAGGTTCTGTGACCCTTCTAACCACTATTTTGCTCTTATTAAAGAGACTAAGATGCTCTTCTTCTCAGACTGTGTTACAGTCTGCCACACTTCCCGAAACTAATGCAGGTGCAGGTTATCTAACCAACTTGGGGTATCATCAGCGTCTAATTTCGAACTATCGTTTTTTATTTTTTGAAATATCAAACATAACTCAGCTATATAAATGATAGTTAGAATAAATGTAAATTTATAAATATTTAAATATTTTATTAATTGCAAATTCAAACATGCACTTAAATTATACATGTTTGTATGCATAGTTCAACATTATCTATCGAAAACAAAAATAAATTATTTAGACATTCAATTTGCGGTTTGGGACTCTTCATATATAGACGTTGTGTAGCTCTTCCAATTTTCTTACAATGTGAAGTAAATTTCACCTCATTTGTCAGAAATTTTAGTTTATGCTAAATCATGCAATAAATTCTCAATGACCTAAACAAACACAAATTTATAAAATATCATCCATTCGATGCGGTTAAGCCTAATAAATCCTTATGCATGGGAGCAATTATAGACAGTTTCATAATCACTCGGTTAGTTCTCACTCCAAAATCCACATGTTGAATGCTAGGCAACCGGAAGTTTTATACTCAAATTCAGACACTTTGGTACAAATTGTAAATACAATATTCGTGTATCTTTTCTACAAGCTTTGCACATGAGCAAAATAAAATAAAATAAAATGAAGTTTAGGAGACATGAATTCAAATGGGGTAATAACCAAGTCAAAAGAGAAGAATGGTGCAGAGTTGCTGAGGCTCCTAGAGGGAAAAAAATTCCTCCTCTACAGTGCAGGATTAGGAAATAGCTATAGGGGCTTTTGGCCATTTGGGGGGGTATGAGATATTTCTGTTTAAATTGAGTTGGTACACTAGAAATACTGAGAATCTGGCTCCTGTTTCCAAGTCTTGAATGCTCCTTGTCTCTTCCTGCATCTGCTATTACACTCAGAAGCATGCCCCCCACAGATTCAATAGAAGGTCTGCTGGTCGTACTTGTGTCCAGAAAGGAGCAGGGTCACAGTCACATAGCAGATGAATAATGATGCTAAACAAATCCTAAAACAGAAGCAATGAGCCCTGGAGGTGGTACCTTGCCCTTATTACTTACCAATGTTTCCCTGTGTCCAAAATTTATTCACAATATGGATATTTTAAAATATACTTGGTAAAATCGGGTTAGTTGATTGTTAAAATTTAGGGTTCAAAACTTTAAAATTTAGATGTACAATAATTTTGAACTTTTTCAATCCGATTTAATTTGAGTTTTTTTTTCTTTTATCGAGTTTGAATTAATTTAATGCATTTAAGTATAATATGTGACTACGGATCATAGTGACCGAATTCTTTCACTGAAATACAAATTAAGCAGACTCAATGAATTAAATGGTAGTCCATTTTAATACTTCTACTCTAAAATTAACGATGAATTTGTGTCATATTTGAATAGGATATTTAAGAAATAAAATTGATATCATGTCTGAATTGTATTCAACAACCTTACCTGTGTGAGACGACTAATTTGTAAATTTAGTACTCATATTTAGAAACCGAGTAGAAATCATTATAATATTATGTTGCATTTGAATTAGTATTTAGATATACACAATAACACCATTACTGCTAGAAACCTGGGTATGGGTATGTTTAAAAATAGGGGAGGAATAACTAAATTGACAAAATATTAGAGAGAATCATCACTGAAAATTTTCCTTGGAAAAAAACATATTATTCCGTTCCAATTGTACACATTGGAAAGCACAGCTATGATATATACAAAACGGATACAGGAACATTGTACAGTTTAAAAGTTATAGGACACGACGAGGTTATAATACAACGCATAAAACGAATATAAAACTAACATATAACACTAATTTGATGATATTCAAAGCGATAATTGATATTTTAAAAATAAATACAAATTACTTTAAATAAAATTAAATACTACAATTTACATAATTACTTTGATATTTCCATCTATATTAGCATGAATGTTTTAAAAGATAAAATAAAAAGAAAAGTATAAGTATACAAACTAGTAGTATTTCTACATAACATTTGCCATAAATTCATTTTCAATGTGAATGTACAACAGTATACGATTACCGTTTTGAAGTTTTTACTCTTCCTTATACGCATTAAACAACTTGAACTGATCTGCGCGTGATAAGTGTTGTAGACAACATATTCATTTATTCATAATTAACCTGTACTTTGTCAGTTTCAAAAGTGGCCTACCACTGTTGAAGATAAATGTCATGTAACTATTCAAGTTAATTTTTTTTAATTGGTTATAACTTACATTTAGTGCAGTTTAAATTTATTATAAACTAGTTCTTGTATATTTTAAAATTTATTTTAGTTTTCAAAAATAAATTATATATTTATTTTTGTACATATACACCCAATCACTGCCCTAAATCTGTTAATCAAAAAGAAAATTGAAAGGAAAAAAAGTTAGATTAAAAACACATTAAGATCTTAAAATTAATTTTATCTCTCACATATACTCTTCAGAACTCCACGTGTGGACTGATAACTGCTACTCGTGTCTTGAAATTGATCATATGGATTGTGAAGTTTTTTTTTCTAATTAAAAAAACATGAAATAAATTATAGTAAGTTCTGCAGCTTCGAAGCTCTCGATTTATGTATATGGTGTTCTAGGTCCAACAAAAGAAATTTTCGAAACTGGTGAGAATCATTATATGGCTAACGGATTTCAGAAGAAGAGGGTAACGTGTCTATTGGTGGTGGCAGCTTCATGGGTGTTCATCCTTGAGGCTCTATATATATCGTACACTGATCTCTGTGGTAATTGAGAAGAAAGTGAATGCAATGAAGTTCAGTCGTAACTTTGTGTAGAAACAGTAAAACAAACGAAATGCAGCAACTGTACGTTGTGTTATCAGTAACCAATTGATTACTCCTAGCAATATTGTATGTGTTTTCATTTTAACACCCTTTTTATCATATCGTCTATTGTATATCTCTCTCCGCTCATTCCAATTCCATCAATGCATGTCAAGCAAACATTGTTGCTACTGTACATTGATATTAAGAAGAATCGCAGCTTTGTCAACGACGTCTCCATCGTTATCCTGAAAAACATTTATGCTCACTTTGATATATAATCTCTGACTATGTATATCGCATTACCTTTTCTTACTTTTTTTTCTTATATATATGGAAGAAAAAACTTTAAAAATACATTCTTTTATTTTATTTGTTGATTTAATGTTTTATAGAAAAATGTGAAAAGTAATTTGAGACAAATGTTTTTCTATGTGTTGCATTCTTTTCAATATTGTTATTTTCTGTAGAAACAATTGTTTTATAAGAAAAGAAATTCATTAAAAGAATATAAGAGGTAGTCTAACCAATATATAATTAATGGACAAATAAACTAACAAAGCTATTTCATATGTTACAATGAAAAGGAACACCAATCTGAAAAAAAAAATGATTTCCTCCACTAACTCAAAACCCAAACATGATCAACACCTCACCTCAACGAGATCCAATATATGAGTCATATCAAAATAATCATACCCAAATGTAATGTCAATGCTCATCGCTGAAATGGCCACCCGAACTTATTTTCGTTTCTTTCCTCTCACCAAGCCTCTATAATAACAGTAATAATAAAAGAATGCGACTTTTGTCTACCGAAACACACCAAGACTTGAAATGATATTATAAAAATGAAAAAGATAAATGAACAGAGGATTTATTTATCTTTTATCATGAGAAGTTAGCAAATTTCTCCATACAGTTCTTATGCAAAAATACGTCTCTTCCATAGATAACCCTGATTGTTGTCTACCAAAGCTTCCAAATTTGCAACAACATCATTGTTTTCTTTTTTGAAATATTATAGTAAATCAATACATTGTTAAAGGGACAAGTAGTTAAGTAACATCATAACGTGTATGAGACTAAATACAAGTATCCTTTTGGAAGGAGCTTTGGATATGTAGGAAATGAAATCTTAGAAACAAGATTTGAGAAACTGTATAATACATTTGAAAATAAAAGAGTGTAGCCAAAGCAGGAAGGTGGAAAACGATACTTAGAGGTGGAACCTACTTAGGCTTAGGGACTTATTTCAATGAAAACATCTTTAGTGGAGGGATTTCTAACACTAACCCTATTAATCATTATCGAGACACTTTTAATATTTTTTTAAGAGTAGGACTATAAATAACGTAATCATTTCAGACTTTTCAATAATTTTTTAGATTTAAAGATATTTTTACTGTTTGCATTTTATTAATTTTTTTAGTTTAGTTCTTATATTTTAATAAATTGTTATTTTTGCTAACGTAATTTAGCTAAATTCTGACGTTTAACAATGTTTTTAATAAATCAACAATAAAATTAAAATTAAAAATTCATAAAATTAAAATGACCAAAACAAAAAAAAAAATCATTTGAAGGAAATAAAACTAAATTTATTAAAATGTGATAATTAAAAATATATTTAAATTCTTTTATATAACATGTTAAATTTTAGCCAACCATTAATTGTTAATTGTTATTATTTTAAAAATTATTCAGTAGTCTAAGGTACCGCATGTCTATCCTTGACTAATCATCTTGTGAAACAAACTTTTAATATTTTATTAATTAAAAAAATATAATTACATGTTACATTATAATTAATCCAAAATGATAGACATATAATGATTGTTTATCAAGTGATAAAATGTGTCAGAAATAGTTCTATAAGTCATGTAGTGTAGCTACACGAAAAATAGAACGGCATCCACAAAGAAAATTGATTCTGTGTCGGAATTAGAATGTAACAATAATGATAGCACTTAAATGTTTGTAAAACGACAGGATTCTGAAATAGTACCTGTTAAACCAATTCATCCATTCTATAACGACAATCATGCGTTGGTGCCCACATCGATTCTCGGATAAGGATAAAATAAAAAGTAATTCCTGTGTTTCTACATATATATATATAAAAAAAAATCGTGATACGTAAAAAGTTAAATTATAAATTTAGTATTTAATGTGTAGTACGTTTTTTTTTATTTACTCTTTATATAAAAATATTACAACTATAAAGTTGTAAATAAAATATAATTTGTTTTATAATCTAATGTTCTTTATGGGGTATATTTATTTTTTATTAATAAAAAATTATTTTATCATATAGAATTTCGTTATTTTAAAATTGAGTTTAAACCTATAAAAGAATATATATATATATATATATATATATATATATAATAAAAGAGCTCATATAGTATATAAAATAATAAAAGTATAATAAATATATGTCCTTTCACTTTAGTTCTTTGAATTTAGTTCTAAGAGTGGAATTAACATTTTTATTTTTTTTATCATATTTTCAAATTAATGAATAAAATATTATTAATATATTTTTATATTTTTTATTATACAATAATTATTGTAAAATATATAAAAAAATTGTAAAAAAGAAAAGACTTAATAACTTTAGAATATAAAAACATATTATATATTAGTTTGCTTAAATATATAAGTTTTATTATATTTAATTGTATAAATTTAGTCATAAGGACTAAAATTATTTTATATTTTTACTTTTTACAAATATAAGTTAGTAATCTTTTAAAACTTTGTGAATTTTTTATTTGATATTTATTTATTTCAAATATTTATTTTTAAATTTTTAATTAAAATAAACATTTCATTTTATAGTTAATATTTATTTATAAATTAATTTCTATGATTAAAATTTATATTTACTATTAAAAAGTCTGTATATACAGATAGATTTACAAAAAGATTTTTAAACCATTACAGACGATTTTTAAAATTACAGACAGATTTAGAGACGGACATAAACCGTCTGTGATATCGTCGTCGGTAAGGAATTACAGACAGATTTTTTCGTCTGTAATATATTTTACTATTATTAGTATTTTTTGTTTATATAGATAGTTATTTCTGACTATTTCTGATTATCACAATTTATAAACATAATAACAACTATAAATTGGGCATCTAAACATTTAAAAATGATTTATAAAATTTAAAATTTAAATGTTATTACAAAGGAAGACAAAAGTATCCAAATAAATACATTTAAAAATAAAATATAAGTCTTCATCATGAATAATCTGTATGATCATCATCAGAAGGAGCATCACCATCAGTAGACGAGAAGTCAAAGGATGAATGATGCATGGAGGTGAAAACTGGTGGTGGTAGAGCTGGTGGAGGAGGAGGAAGATATGTGGGGCTGCCTGCTCTCATGAGTTCAAAATAAGCATGTATCTACTGCATCTGCATATGTTGTTGCTTCATCTGCTGCTGGATCTCCCTTTGCATTCTCGAGACCACCTTCTTCTCTATCTTCTTCTCTATTTTCTTTGCCTACTTCTTCTTCCATACACTTTCCTTGTTCTTCCACATCTCTTCATTCTGCTTCTGGAGTTCTTCATTGAGGGCATGGACTTGAGTGCGAACCATATCCTCAACTTCCTCAGGTGCAAGAGAAGGGACATCTCCAGTGACAGATGCAAGGGACATGGAGTCTGCAAAGTGACCCCCATGCTATAAATGCGACTTTTATAAAGGTCACCCACTGTTTGTGACCACATAGCATCCTCATCTACTAACTCTGGATCATGAGAAGATGTCTCCTCAAGCCTTTGAACATAATCATCCTACAGTTCAATTTAGATAATTAGATATTAGTTTGGAGAACTATTTAATAAATCACTAATAATAACATATAGTATCAATATATTAATGACTTACATATGTGGCCTGAGATTGTGTATCAACCCACAGGTTTTTGTCCTGCCTGTGTGTGTGTGTCTCCTTAAACAACTCTCCAGTCATAGGTGGCCTCTTTAACGACTTTTCCTGCAATTCAAAATAAATCACAATCTCAAATATGAAATTATAGATAGAGTAAACTGAATTTTAAAATCACATACCAAGTTCACCTTAGTACCAGTCAAAGTCGTAGACCCACCAGTATGCAGTGACCCCCTTATTAGATGCCCTGTTTGTCTTATTCTTTACGGAGAAATTTTTGAACTCATCCGTACCCCAATAATACTGCAAGGCATAAAGAAAGTTAGGTGTTATCTAATTAGCAGTAGAAGGGTCCTGACGAGCCTCAGTATACATCTGTCTTAGTCGTTTTGCAGTGCGACTCTTCTAGGCCTTGAAAATCATCTTTTCGTCCTCGGAGGGTCCTCATTCTCAACAGTTGCTTTCCTAAATTTGTAGGCTTGACGCCTATAAGGATGTTCCATATCTAAAAATCTCCTATGGCAATCAAACCATGAATTTTTTCTCCATGTTTTAAAGTAAATGCCTTTGTATCCTCCATACAAATTGGGCATGCCAACTTTTCTTGACTCATCCAGCCAGACAACATTCCATAAGCAAGAAAATCATTTATCGTCCACATTAGTGCTGCCTTCATGATAAAATTTTGCTTCCTTGATAGGTCATAAGTTACTACACTCTCACACCATAATTCTTTCAACTCATCAATCAAAGGTTGAAGGTATACATCAATTTTAGCCTTTGGATTTTCTGGACCAGGAATTATACAAGTCAAGAATAAATATAGATTTTTCATGCTCATTTCAAGAGGAAGATTAAAAGGTGTAACCACAATAGGTCAACAAGAATATGGTTTATTAAATTGATTGTTTGGAGCAAACCCATCAGCACATAACCCTAACCTTACATTTCTAGGATTGAATGCAAACTTAGAATACACTTGATCAAAATGTTGCCAAGCCTCACCATGAGATGGATGAGTCATTATCCCATCACTCCTTTTATTTTTAGCATGTCACGTCATGAACTCATAGACGCATACAACCTTTTTAGCCTATAAATCAAAGGCAAATAATGCATTCTAGTTTGCAGTACATCTTTATGTTTACCATTTTTACCACCTCTTCTTGATTTAAACCTAGGCTCTTCACAGAATTTGCAATTGGTCAAAACAGCATCATCTTTGTAATACAGCATGCAGCCTTTCAAACAATAATCAATTTTGACTTCTTTTAATCCAAGTTTAGAAACTAATTTTTTTGCTTGGTAAAAGTCCTTTGGGATGGAGTCAGGTTAGGGACTAAACTCACTAATTAATGAAACTCATTGATCAAATGAACTCTGACTTTGATTGTCTTCTGACTTTATGCTTAACATTCTTACTGCTAAAGATAACTCTGAATGCATATACCCATCCCATAAAGGCTTGTTTGCTGCTTCTAAAACATTATAAAACTTTGCAGCCTCTTCATTAGGTTCTTGTTCAGCTTCAAAATCACAAAAAATTTCAAATTAAGGACCAACAGCATCATAAACCATTTCTTGATAACAACTATTGCTTTCTTCACAACTTACATTACCTACATCCTCACCTGATTGCAATATATTTGAATTACCTACTTGATTTTCTAAATTAACTACTTCTCCATGCTCAGTCCATATCCAATAATCATGTTTAAATCCAAACTTATATAAATCATATATAATTGAATCAATATCCAAAAACTTTCTACACTTGCACTTAGAACATGGACATCTAACTTTTTGGTTAGTGATGAATTGCTGCGAATTACAACAGACATGTATGAATTCCTTTACACTCTTAAAGAATTCAGATTTTATCCCCCCGACTTAGGTGCAACCTATCATACATCCACTGATATCTTCCTCAAGAACTATATAAACCTAATACAAATATACAATATGGTATCAACCTTCTATTATACATTACACAATTTTTTAATATAAATTTTGGCAGAATTTCTCCTAATACATGTCAATTTCCTTACATTTGTTTACCACTTTTTTACAAAAATCAAAATTTCACCACACATAACTAATATATTATATAACAATATATTAATCGATACATCAAACACAAACACAACACAATCCTAAACCGTTCTAGAGTACATCCCCTTGTAACTCTATAACATGCATATTCTACAAACTCCACAAAAACAAACAATCTCACAGCACACAATAATCAGGTTCGGGGAAGGACCTATACGCCTTTCCCCCAAGTCATACAATCTCCAATCCTACAACTCTATCTTAGAAATTTTAAATCTTTAAAAAACATAAAAAAAATTAAAAAATTGAACTGATTAAAAGTTAGAGTATCGTACCAGGAATACAATGATGTAAAAAATCTTTCAAATGGATGCTCCAATCACTCGCAAAAGGCCAAAACATTAAGCTCCTAGAGAGAGTGAGAGAGAGAGGGATGAGAGAGAGAGAGTTATGAAAAAATGAAGAAGGGAAAGGGGGAGGTGGCATTTTATGGATTTCTGTCATTACAGACGGGAAAATCCATCAGTAAAGGGTTTAATGAAACGGTGCGTTTCAAGTTGCAAATTACAGATGAATGTTTTCGTCTGTAAATTTGTCAAGTCCATTTACAGATGAAAAAATCCGTCTTTCGTCTGTAATTTGCCACCTGAAAGGTCAGTTAAAAACGACCATATTTACAGACGGATAAATCCGTTTGTAACTCCCGCTATAAAATTTCCTCCTATATTCAAATTAGAGACAGAAAAATCCTTCTGTAATTCCTGTCTATACGATTTCACGCCAAATAGCGGGTAAACTATAAACAAATTTTACAAATGGATCAAAATACGTCTGTATTACAAACAGAATTTTCAGAAAATAAAAAAATAATCTACAAATCCGTCTGTAATTCTGTCTGTAATACAGACAGATTTTGATCCGTAAAATCTGTCTGTATATACCGCTTTTCTAGTAGTGATTTTAATCTTTATATAAATATTTTTTTATATTTTAGTTGCTTATATCTTATGTTATTAACAAAAATTAAAATAAAATAGACTAATATAAGAACTTTTATTCATATAAGACTAAATTGAAAGTTATTTTTATGTAGAGACTAAATTATATATATATATATATATATATATATTAAGTAAAGACACTAAATATTTTATTTAACTTATATAAAAATTTAAAAAAATATTTAATTATTTTATTTTTATTAAAATATTAGAATTTTTTTCTATACTTACTTTAAAATTTGTTTATTTAATAAATAAATAATAAACTATTAGCAAAATTACGTTAAAATTATAAAATAACTATCATTCATAAAAAATAAAATTAATTAAAAACCATATTTCAAATACAAATAAAATACTCAAATCAACTGGTCTATTATTGTGACACGTGGAAATTTAATAGAAAGATTATATTGGTTTTATGTGTAATTTAAAAGCCAAGAAGAGTTTCTAAATAGATATTGATAATAACACAAAAACGAGTAATGATACTTAGGATACTTTTTCTTTTCTTTTCACGCCTTTACTATATATATATCCTTTAGAATAATAAAAAAGACTTTAAATATGTATTTGAAATTAAATTTTCATATTTTTAAAAATTAATTTCTAATAATAATAATTTTTTAAAATAAATTTTAAAAAATTAAAATTTTGCACTTTTAAAAATAAATTTTAGAATTAAAATTTTATGCTGTCAAAATTAATTTTTAAATTTTTTTTAAAAATAATAAATATAAGACCTATGATATTTCACTTTCATTAATTATGCGCAACTGATGACAAGTATTTATCATTTTACATTTTATCTAGTTTTTCAAAAATTAATTATTTTTAATATATCTCTTTAACTATCTATATATATTTCTATTACCTTTCATGATAGTAAATTTTTTATTTTTTTATTTTTTATTATAATATAAATTCATATTTTTATCATAAAATTATAAAATATGTCAAAATCAATCTTATAGAGAGTTTTGTAACCTGATCTTTTGTAATTGTTTAGTAGAGTAGATAATAGAGGTTCTCTACAAAAATTTACGGGTGTGAAAAGTTATGAATTTTTTTTTCTTTGGATATGTTTGTATATCAAAATCAAAACTTAGAAATAAAGATTGTCATTTGACAAAAATATATTTTGAAATAATATTTTTAATATTTTTTCATAAAATTTATGGAACAACTTTATAATCTATTCCAATAGTAAATTTTTTGTAAAATAAATTATCTTGAAACTTGTATATACATAAAATGATAAAATCTCTTTTTTTACTGTGAAATATTTTTGTTGCATAAGATTTTATATATCTAAATAGTATATGACCACCTATTATTCTTTTGAAGTTGAAAGTAAACCTATTCAAGAACATATCCATATCCTATTTCTTGAAGTATAAGCGTTATTTTCTACAACTAAAGATGCATCATGGTTTAGGATTCATAAATAAAGGATTATTTATAGTATAGTAGTGACTCTTCTAATAATTTCACTCATTTTTTTCATTCTATGATGGTGGATTTTTTCTAAGCCTAGTTTAAAAGAGCATATATCATCCTCATATTTAGAAGAAAGTCTACTATATAATTGAGACATTCTCATAATTTTTGTAATTGTTTTTTCCATTTTATTTAAAAATTTATCTACAAATTCTAAAGATTTTCTTATTAGTATAAATGTTTCTTAATAAATATCATAGTCAATAAATTTAGTTTTTAAACAATATTATATAAACTTTTTAGTTTTGCTCGATGCAAAAAAAAATGTGTTTTCATATAAATTTCAAATCTATGAGATATAATTAACCTTAATTTAAAAAATTTAGTACTTAAATATAAAAGTTCCATTCATGGTTTATTATAAAGTTTAATTTCTCAATGTGCAAACATTTTTCTAGCTTAAAGTTTAGGTATCAGTAAAATTCCATGTAAGACTTGTATGCGCATATTATTAAATATTTACCTATGTATTTTGAAATTAATATGAAGTAAACTAAAATGTTATACTAAGTATCCTTGATATAGAAATAAAGAAGATCGAATACAAAATATCTGAAAAATGTTCTAACATGTAAAATGTGGTTGGAAGGAGAAAGCGTGGAAAACAAAGGAGTTTGTTTGTTGTATCCCTTAATTAAGTGGTGTATGCAGGACAATAAAATTTATATCTACTTTGTTAATGTGTGTATCTGCTGTAACTAAATACGAGTAAAGCACATTAATGGTACATATAATTGCTTAACTGTATTAGCTCAATACACTCGTAACAGAATTAACACAATATATCGTGACCCACGTGATTGCCTTCGGTGATATATATGATCGTTGGGGTGTTAGTAGTTCTGCAACACGTTTTGGTGCCTACAATGTATTTATTAATCGTTACTAACTAGTATCTGTTATCTATATTAATTTCTGACAACTGAACCAATTTATGGCAACTCATTACTTATCTGTTATATATATTTATATATTTCAATTTTTATTGTTGATTGATTTCTTATAATTTAAATACATTAATTAAAGTTATTTTATAGACAATATATTAAATATTAGGTGTAATTAGATGTAATGCCTTAAAGGATATTTATAAATAACTAGCAAGATAATATGTGTGCGATTGAAGGATATGGTTTAAAAATATTAAAATTAATAAGCATTTTTTATTAAAAATGAAAAATAAATATTTTAATGATTTTATTTTTTTACCAAATTATTTTATTTATAACTTAAAATTGCTTTGTGTTAATATTTTTATTTAAAACAAATTAAAAAAATAATTAAAGGAATACAATATTCATGTATGAGCCAAAATAATGCATATGGTAATTAAATTATCATTTTCAATATTTAAATATTGATAAAAATAGTTGATTATACGGGTGTGTAGAAGCTTACGGAAAAATCTATAGAAATCATAACATTTAGAATGAAACAGTGGTAGAAATATAAAATTATAATTTTTTTTTTTTATCAAAGGGGCAGTAAAATTTCCATATTAATATAACTGTGTTCATTGATATTCAAAATCTTACTATAAACAATTCTTACTAGTTGATTTACATTCTTGATAATATTAAAATTCATCTATTTGACTAAATAATAATATTATTATACGTAAAATTTATGTAGTACATGAAATACATATTTATTTTATAATTTAAATGTTAATATATATGAACTTAAATTAATTATTAAAGTTTAATGTTAGAAAAGAAAAGAATGCACGTTGAATTTGATTTTAAAAAACTTTTGTAAATTAGTTATTAAAAACAATCTTTATTTAGAAATAATAAGTAAATTTTGTATTGGACAAAATATTTTGTTCACAAGAACATTTCTTATATTGATATTATTTTATATATAAAAAATTTCTTATAAATACATGCATTCATCTGTCGTAATGAGTACTTGTATTATGTTTTATAATATATTTTTTATAAATTCGAAAATGGATATTTAAGGCGATTCCATAATCGGTAAGATGGATTATAAATTTCACAACTTTGTTAATTTTTTAAAACTGAAAATGAAATATATATTGATCAGTAGGGTCAGCTGAACTTATATCTACAAGACTAAATTTAAATTTTAGATGAAGCAATGTTCAACTAATTAAAATTTCAAATTTATTTGAAGTATAATTTTAAAATTTTTAATTTTAAGATGTGTAATTATGTATTGAATTATTGAAATTAGCTTTATTATATATTTTTAATTAATAATAAACTCAACTTCTTTAATTTTTATTAATGTATTATTAATATAATATTTTATTCATTTAAATTTTAATATAGGACTTATAACGTTTCTATATTTTAAGAGTTGATATTTACAAGGGCTTAACTCTATTAATACTAACTTAATGGTAATCTTTTTTTAACAGTTTTACTTACCCATCGTTATTTAATGTGTTGCACTTAATTCAATTTATAAGTCTGCAGCCGCAAAAAGAAAGTGGATCAACGTGCATAAATTGATATTGCCGAAGCACTTTATCTCAAGTGGACTTCATAACTAGCTGCAGTCTGCTGAGTGCTGACCTTAGTATAGAAACATTTATAATATTTTATAAATAAAATTAAAAAAAAATTGTAAACTTTTCATGTGACTCTATTAAGATAGAAGAGGCACTTCCTCGTTTGGTGAGAGAAGTCTTATATAAAACTGAACTACTGTATCAAATTATTTATTTGACTCGATATAAAAGTTATAAGAATATGTTTTCATAAAACATTGCACGAAACTTGTTGGCATTATATTGAGTAGCAATGTGTAGAATTGGCAAATCAACGAAGTCAGATTATGCATGGTGTGGAGAATTGTCATATTTGAGCAAATTTGGGTAGATTCGATGAAGGCTGAGAAAGATTTCAAATTTGAAAACTATAGAATCTAATAAGAAAAATATTGAGTTCACAGGGGAAAGGAATCTTTGAAGGACTGACCGGCAGTGTACGTAACAATCATTATTATACTACGTATAAAGCAAATAAAATACGCGCATGGATTGCAACATGCCTACGCCTAACCACGTTAATCAAATCAATAAAGAAAAGCTAAGTAGTTATTATTATTATTATTATACAGTGCTCAGATTATACTCGTATAAGTTACACCATTGTAAGTTATACTAACTTAACACTATTTAATAACTAATTATAAAATATTGTTAAATTAAAATTTTCAAAAAAAATTAAATATACAAAATTTTAGATAAATCTAAAATTATTTGATACTTTAGTTGTATATATTAAAATTAACTTAATATATATTATTAAACCAATGTATTCATGACTAATATTTTTAAATTACATTACATAGCAGATATGTAATTTTATTTTGTAGAAGAGGCTTATTTTTAAAATGTACGTAAAAATGATGATGTTGGTTCTTCTAATAATCACATTTAACTCATTTTTATGATTTAATACATTTTTTCACTTATTATATGAATTATTCCTGTACTTATTTTTTTATACTTTTTTTATTTAATACATGGAGTTAAATACATATTGTTATTAACTGAGTAATAATTTTATTTTTTTTAATGTATTTATGATATATTTTTTGGGTAATTTTAGAGTACTATTTTAAGATTATCAGCAGATTTTGTTAAATAAAAATGCACAAAAATAATAAAAATTTAAAAATTATTTATCTATATTATCATCAAATTCAAGGACTCAATTTGAAACAAATAATTTAACATAATTAATAAACAAAATAGTCACCACTTGAGAAAATAAATTAGTAACCAAATTTACTGTGATTATTGCAGTTTAGCGATCGAATTAACCACCAACCTTTTATATACAGTTTAGCAATAACTTTAGTCGCAGTTTTTTTATTGGCAAAGCTGTTTTTATACTAAAATCTGTGAACGAGAAAATACTTTGTCACTGTAATTTTTTCTGACTAATTTTAAAATTTAACTATCGATTAAAGTTTCAGTCCCTTAAATGACGTGGAACTAGCAGCATAGCTATCTCTTCACGTTGTTTCCTGGGGATGAATGTGGTCCCTTTCATAGTTTTTAAACAGGAGCAATGGTACATGTACATAAGCTTGTAAAGAATAAACGGTTTAATGAAAGTATGTTTTAGAGATTTTATTTAATCATGATAGTGTTAGTAAGTACTGTAACTTTTTTCCTTCGTAAACGTATCTGTTGTCAATATGAAGTCAGGACCCATATTTCTTACTCAATATGAATTCCTTTAGGCGAGTTGTCAGTAAGTCTTTAAGTCGATATAAATTATTGTATATATCAATTTGTTTAATTTTTATATCCATGAATTATTCACTCACTGAAAATATTATTTTTTTCTTTTCAATTATACAGTTTTATTTTTTAAAAAGAAATTAAAAAATAGTATAAAACGGGATAAGGCCATGTTTTCAACACAACAATTAAAAAATATTACAAAAAATGTTTAGCATGGGAGACAAACTCGTAAAAACAAGAATCAGGCTATTGAGGAAACATACAAAAATTGCATCCATAAAAAATAATATAAAAATAAAGCATACGAGACAACAACTTAGTGTTATTTGATACACTATTAATTGTCCGAGCCTTCTGCGATGCTACGTTGCATTCACTCGTGCATTAATCTTAAGAACCGTAAATTTGAAGAAGAAAATAAATTTGGTGACACGATGGTAAATATGAGGTTGGAATCCCATATCTTTCTTACAGTGAGAATTTATTTCTACAATAATGATTTTGTATTATTGTGTTTCAGAGCTAGCTAATTATAATAAATAGCTGTAGTATAGTAGATAATAAATATTACAAAACTAAGGTGATATCATGATTTAATTAGAAAATAGTAACATTTACTTTGAGTACAATATTCTTTTTTTTCTTTTTTTATTGCATTTATCCGATTATAATCCTCAAATATGGATATTATTTAGATTAGATAAACTGTTATTTAGTACAACTTTACATTTGCCCAACTTACGTAATTATATTCAAATGGAAGCGTATAAGCTCGCTCTACTCTATTTCATTTTCTTGAATACCTCAAATTTTAATAAAGCAAGAGCTAAAGATAAAAAAAATAGACCTTGATAAAATAGGCAAGCTGGAGATGAGTCTAATTGGTAAAAGTATTTTAGATAAATAAATTATTTAAATCTAAGCACAAATTGTCTTAATTATTTTTTATAAAAAATAAAAAATTAACTTGTTAAGATCAATAAAAATAGTTATCTACCATAAATTTATATTATATTTAAAAAAATTTATAAAATTAAATTATCAAATTGGTTACTTATATATTAAATAATAAAAGTTTCATAAAATTTCCATTTATATATAATATTAATTTCCATTTATATATAATATTGATAACTACTTCATTAGCATAAATTTCACAATAACTAGTTGTCTAAAAAATTACATATCTTTTGCCTTGGTGCTTCATGTCAATCTTGCAAGAAAAGCTATGTCAGTGACAAGCGCATCGCTATATCTCATGTAGAGAAGTTACATTCATGGGGTTTACCAAACGGTAGTAAATGAAGGGAAAAAGAAAATGTGAAAATATTGTGAGAGTACAAAGGTTGAACCCCACCAAATTAAATTCAACGTCTAATATATATGTTCTGCGCAAAATTCTGCAGTGCAAGCCAGCGACAGGTCTTGATTAGTGATACAAATTCTTTTGCACAGTTATAGTCCATATTGGTGAATGCTATTATTATTATTATTATTATTATTATTATTATTATTATTATTATTATTATTATTATATTCAACTGTACTTAATTCTTGTTATTCATCGTTTTCTTTTATCTGAATGCATGATATATTCAAAATATTACTAAATTCTTATGGTTTGATTGCATATCTGTTATATAAAATTTAATATGATCATCGTTATAATAATATAACATAAATTAATTATTATTTTTCTAAGAATAATAAATTATTAAAAATATTATTTTGTTAAATTTAATACTTTAATATTATTTGGATGAACCTTTTTGTTAGCATAGACACATTTTAAATTTACATAATCACAATATATGTTATACTACAAAATAATTTTATTAGTATGAAATATTAATATATATTATCAATACATTAATGTTAAAATATTGTTTTATTAATTAGTATATATCTTAAAAGTCTTTATTAATAATTTAAATTTTCTTAAATAAAAATTATATTAACTAAACTTATTTTAATATTCATTTTTATTTGTTAATAAATGAAATTTTTTATTCTGATAAATAATATATTAACTTTATTTTAATATTTAAATTGAACATTTTATTAATATAGTAAAATTACAGCATATTATATAATTTATATAAAAGTTAAATAGTACTTGGACAATTTACTAAACTTGACTAATATGTTTTTTAAAATATAAATAATTTTTATTATTAAATTATATATTTAGAAATATCTTATTTATTTAAAATTTAATATACATAACCATTAAAAAAACATTACGTAATCTTATTATTATTTTAATAACATTTAATATTTATAAAATTAATATATTATTTTTAAAAATTGCTTATTATGCACGCATGTATAAGATATAATGCTCTTAATATTATCATGAATATTGTGTGTAATTTAAATAACTATGAGTATGTAATTTAATAATAGTAATTTACTTATAATTTAAAAATAAATATTTCTTCAAAATATATAAATTATCTAAAATGATAAACATTTGACCTATTTTATTGATACTTAAAAATCAGTGGTTATATTTATGAAATTGACTTATGATAAAATAAAATTATTAAAGGTGTTATTTTTTTTTTTTTTTGCTATTAAACAGAGTTTAAAAATCCAAAACAAACAATAACTTAAGAGAGCAGCCTTGGCTGCAACACTTCAAAAGAGTCAAGATGTAAAAAGGGCTCTAAATGCTTACGAGCCTAATCAAAATAGAATAATCCAACCTAATCTCAGAACCACTCTTAAGCAAGCTAATCAGTACATTAGTTTGCTTCTCTCAAGACATGCTGGACTCTAACAAACTTAATCTCACTAATCAAAATCCTTATTTTACTAAGAATAGAGAAATAAGGATATCTACAATCTTGAATATTTAAAATTAGAGAGATAGCTTCTTTAGAGTCACATTCAATCCATATAAGATGGATATTTTTGGATATTACAAGTTGAAGACCCCAAAAAATACTCCAAAATTTAGCCAAAATAGGAGTACAAGAATCCAAAAACTTGTAAAATTCAGTTATAAATCTGCCTTTATCATTATGAATTAGACCACTACAGTTAGCTAACCCCATTGATTGAGAAGTAGCACCATCTACATTAAGCTTGAGCTGCTCATTAGGAGGAGGCTGCCACTTAATAAGACTATATCTACTCCAAATGCTAGAATTTTTTCTCTAATTATCCCTATCATAGGAAAGGAAATAATCAAAATCAAGCAAAATTTTATGGAAAGAGCTGCATCAGACATAGGGTTGTTTTGAAAAAGAACACAATTTCTATTATTCCACAAGTTTCAAACAATAATACCAAAAAATTTATTCCAAACAGTGTACAAAGGAAAGTTCAATTTAGACAAATTATAAGTCAGCCAGTTAGAAAGGCCAAGACTAAAAAAAAGGGACCAATTATCAGTGGGAAGGATTTGCCTGACATCTGAAACAAATAGAGGAATCAGTTATATTACGATTAGGTCTTTCAACATTAGTTAACAGCCTGTCATGAGCAATTTTCCATAAAAAAAAAATGAAAATCCTAAGAGGGCCCTCCCAATCCCAAACCAGTTTAAATAAATTAGAATTTTCAGAACAGGCAGACTTAGCACTGGAGATTAAATTATAAGCAAATTTTATAGAAAAATGTCCATCATTAGAAAGCTTCCAAAACATCTTGTCCTGACCACTAGAAATAACAAGCAGAGTGATCTTAGCTATCAACTCACAAAACTAAACAGGGAGGAAATTCCTAATTTTTGACTAATCTCATTCCTTCTGAACAGCAAAAAAGGCAACTGGATCATTTAATTCATTATCAGGAATGTCTTTAATAGCATAACTTAATAGATTCTGATTAGGCAGAATCTAATTATCCTTCCAAAACCTGATAGATAAACCATCACCTAAAATCCAATATATCCCATTATAAAAATAGTCTCAGACTGACACCATGCTCTTCCACAGAGGGGAGGATTTTTGATTAATACATAAGGAATGATCTTTTCCAAGAGAGAATTTATACTTATTACTAAGGACTCTAGCCCATAACTCACTAGGAGTATTAATAAACCTCCAACAAAGTTTCATAATAAAGACCAGATTCACAAGGTTAATATTTCTAAAACCTAAACCTCTTTCATTTTTGGGCTTACAAATAGTCTCTCAATTAATCAAATGACATTTTTTTACTATTAAGAGACCCCCAAATAAACTTTTTACAGATAATATTAATTTTACAAATAAATTTTGGAATAATCATGGATTGCATGAAATAATTAGGAATGTTCATTATGCAAGATTGAGCCAATGTCACTCTGTCAACAAAGGAGAGAGACTTTGTTTTCCAACTTGAGAGTTTCTTCCTGATTTTGTTAATAAGAAAAGCAAACTAATGTTTAGAGGGGTTGAGATGACTAATGGGAATACGTAGATATTTACCAAAATGAATGGACTTTCTGAAATCTAAAGACTAATATCCTAAATTAAAGGAGAAGGACAATTTTTTGAAAAATAAATAGAAGACTTATCTTTATTAATAGACAAACTAGAGGCTGCACAAAATAAATTTAACACAGAATTGATAATCTCAGCATGATGATTATCATTTTTAGCAACTAAAATGATATCATTAGCAAAAAAAAGATGAGATATTTTAGGGCCAGCAGAACTGAAAGAAAAAAGAGTCAAGACACAATCATTCACCATATCCTGAATTAAATGAGCAAGTTTCTCAATACACATCACAAAGATATAAGGAGAAATAGGATCGTCCTGCCTAATTCCCTTACTAGGCTTAAAATTAGAAGTTCTGTCATTATTCCAATTAATAGACATGGAAGAAGTGGAAATACACTTGTTAAAAAGATATGAAGTCTTATTATTAAAACCAATTTCTTGAAGAATATCAGCAATGAAACTCCATTTAATTTTATCATAGGCCTTTTCAAGGTCAATCTTAATAATCATGAACTCATTCCTATTTTTCATTTTTTCAAAAGAGTGGACAAGTTCCTGCAAAATTAGGGTATTGTCAAAATCCTGAGATTGAATCAAGTTTGGCAAACGTAGGTCTTCTTGCATGAGTTCCTCTTGCTCCTCAAAGACTGCTTCAAACCCCATCTTAGCCTTTTTTGTACTTTGATCTATCAGTCTAACTCTTCTTTAGACCATTTTTCTGCTTCATGACGTTCCATCCCTTCTCGCTCCTCTTGGCCAGAGATATAAACTTAGAACCTTCCGCTTACTATCCTCTGTCTCGCACTTCGTCCCTCGGTAGGTCACAAGGACGCAGACTGGCTAGGGCGAGAAATTAACAAATTTATTAAAGGTATCATTTAATTTGATCTTGATCACATAACATCATTATGTATATGAAATTTTTAGACAACTTAAACACACCCACATATATGAGATTCTTCTTCCAAGATATGTTACATACACACACATGTTAAAATTCTTTATAAAGATTTAATTTCATAATGTCAACCATTAAATTAAAAATTCTTCTTAAATATCGGAAGTTCACAAAAAGTTATACAAATAAAAAATTAATTAACGTATCATTGAGCAGCTTTTTTTTAACATATATACATTTTTAAAGTATAAGTAAATATTGATTATATAAATTACTTATTTACAAACTTATAATTTATTTAAAACTCATGTATAATAAACATAAACATATATTAAAATTATTTGATCAATTGATCAACTTTATTTTGTTTTACCATATACCTTTTATAATATAAGCAAACGTCGATGATAAGATTACATACTTATAAAATGAAGTAAATAACCAATGTTTAACCGTGGAGTATGGGAATCCACTTTAATATATATGGCAAATATCAAGCTACTGTAAAGTAAATTTGACAAGAGTTGCTCTACTCAATAACTCTTTATATACTTTAAATTAATTTCATTAATGTAACCATTTAATACAACCACTCTTAGTTTATACACTAACAAAAAGAATATATCTAAGAACTTCTTATTACAAATAAATTTTATCAATTAATCATTAATTATATATATACATATACATATGTATGTGCGTAGACACATATAATTTTAAAAAAGATACACACAATATATATATATATATAATATAATGACTTCAATAATTATGATTATGTTTTATAAATAAAATAAATGTAAATTTTATAAAATTAAATTTAATTATAATAAATTATTGTTACAATTGTCAGCTTTTTATATCAACACAATTTAAATAATTTTAATTATTTATTTTTTCAGTTATTTTTCTTACATTCATTCTCGATCTTCGCTTTATATCTTTTTTCTTTCTTTCTTTTTATCTATCATTTTACACCTCATTTTAGGAGTGTAAACATATCATTTTCATTTTCTGTCATTTGAATTATTTTATGTATTACGGTCAGCCAGGGGGTTGTCTCATTTTCAGCAATGCATTAATTCACACAGAGAATCTTTAATCTGTAACGGTTACAGCTTATAGCATTAGGAATACTAATTACTAAAAATCATACTACAGTTACTATTTTTTGTGAATGTTTAGTCCATGCACGTATAACCTGCTTTTGATCGAATTAAAAAAGGCAACTTAATCAAAGTACACGCATACATACGGGAACATGTCAAATAAAAATGTTTTTTATGAGATAATACATCCTAACGATTGAATTTAAATATAAATAGTAAAATTAAAATAATTAATTATAAAAAAAAGTTTCATAATTTCCTTAAATAATTACATAACTTTAAAAATATTTTAATCTTAACTATTCATATATAATTATATATTTTTAACATCAAATTTATCATTTTTGTATAAAAATGGTTTTCTCGCAAAAACATTCCTAATATACATATTATCCCTTCACTGTATTAATATATAAACCACATCACTATCCATAATTTAAATATCTATTACATAAGTATAAAATTCAGTTTAAAACTGATAATAGCTACTGTATATCATTCCTATAAACATTTACATTGATATATAATCCGGATATTCTATTGTTACACCTTAATTAGTAGGTGTTTAAAATATTTAGGATTTACATAAAACAATATATATTTTATAGGAATATTAAAATAAAGTTAAAGGAATATTAAATTATAATTTTTTCAGTAATAGTTTGTTTATTTTCTTAACTTTATATTGGTGCATTAAAACGGATTACAATTCTTTATATAAATTTATTGATAAAAATCGCATTAAATAACATTTTTTTCATGAAAATCAACACAATTTCGACAAGATCTCTAAATACGAAGGTGAGAGTGTCGTTTATGATAGTTCGAGAAGAACTTACTGTTCCTTCTTTAACGAATAAGTTGGAATGATGATTGTCGTCCTGTAATAATAATAATAATAATAATAATAATAATAATAATAATAATAATAATAATAATAATAATAATAATAATAATAATTTGTCATCGATCAATTTGTAGGAACCAATATAATTTCATTTAGTGTAAAAACTAAAAAAAGTAATTAATGTATAAATGAAAATTCCTTTTATCACATTGTAATGTGTGCTTCATTTTCCTCTCGTAACTACACACTGTTTCTTTTTTTTTTTTGTTATATAAATATTTTTTTTTTCAAATTCCTCTGAACTATATTAATTTTAAAAGAATGTCTGGCTCACCATGTCAATATACTATATAATTATGGCCACAAGATATATACGTTATGTCGGTAAATTTGTTAATGCGTAAAAACTAATGGTAAAGGATCCACCATCTTATAATTTAGAAAAAGAACTATAACAAAATAAAAATGAAATATAATTATTGTAGAAAAAAAAAACCAAAGTAAAGTGATTTTTTTTTCCTGAAAAATAAATGGGAAACATAAATTAGGCCTCGTTACATGACTACGCCGTTCCCACGCAGGTGCGCAAAATTAAGATACGGAACCTCACTCACAAATATACGTACGAACATCATAACTACTTGTTCAGTAGTATGTAATGCATATCCTCTATATATAACATTGCTTTCCCACCGTTCTCCTTGAACTTGCTTAGTTTGTTCTTTGACGTGTTCTCTGCAGTACCAAACCTCCCAAAACCCCTAACTTCAACGTTCCATTGATTGGTCTCAGAGGCTGAAAAACATGGGTAGGTCACCGTGCTGTGAAAAGGTGGGGCTGAAGAAAGGGCCATGGACTCCTGAGGAAGATCAAAAGCTCATGGCTTACATTGAAGAGTTTGGCCATGGAAGCTGGCGTGCATTGCCAGCCAAAGCTGGTAATAACACAATAGGGTTATTTTTTGCTTTGTATCTATTTATATATTTAGTATATGTTTGCTTCAGTTTATAATATAAGAAGACTAAGGTTGTACATCATCTTCTTGGTTCATAATATTTAGGCCTTCAAAGATGTGGGAAAAGCTGCAGACTAAGGTGGACTAACTACCTCCGACCTGACATAAAAAGAGGAAAGTTCAGCTTGCAGGAAGAGCAAACAATCATTCAACTTCACGCCCTTCTTGGAAACAGGTCAGCAAATAAGTAATAGAAAGCAGGATCACAGTAATGAAGTGCCACATAAAGCAAAAATAGCAAATGCCCTCGCTATATCTACATGATTAAATGCCCAAGCAATGAAAGTTAACTTATGATAACTTTAGTATGCTCTTCTTTTTAGCTATTCAAGTTTCCCACCTAGAAAAGTGATACAACAACATGCCATTTGTAAAACACAAAGACATCAATAGTATATTAGCTTTTTAGAAGATATTACCAGTAGTTCATGATCTTTGTTTTAACTAATTCTTTTTTAGATGATTAAATTTAAAATATAAGTTATCATTTAAAAAATGTTTATTGAATAAGAATTTAGTTAAGTGGTGTATCTAAACACATGATGTACTTGTTTGGCTTTACATGTCCATTGTTAATTCCTGTTGTTTAACATATTGAACGTAGATGGTCAGCAATAGCGGCTCAACTTCCCAAGAGAACCGACAACGAGATAAAGAACTATTGGAACACACACCTGAAGAAGAGGCTAACAAGAATGGGGATAGACCCTACAACCCACAAGCCTAAAACCGATGCTCTCGGTGGTTCGGGTAGTTGCCAGTCCAAGGACGTAGCCAACCTGAGCCACATGGCTCAGTGGGAGAGTGCTCGGCTCGAAGCCGAAGCAAGATTGGTGAGAGAATCAAAGTTGCAAGTCCAGAACAACCTCGGATCCTGCTCCTCCCCACAACCCGCGAGACTCGTCCTCAACAAAATCACAACGCAACAACCATCACTACCACCTTGCCTTGACGTGCTCAAAGCGTGGCAAAGCTCCTGGTCGAAGCCACAACCAACAACAACAGGAACAAAAGACAACAACAAAATAATGCATAGCATGTATGCCATGATGCTATCCACTGATGACACCCTCGAGTCTCCCACGTCCACGCTGAACTTCCCAGGAACAGTGCTTCCTGTCCCCACCAACAACGTTGGAGTAATATTCAATGAAAACAATAACTTACTCCCTCTCACCACGACTACAAACGCCACACCAAACCCGTGTGAGGGTGGGTTCATGAAAGGGATTAGTGATCATAACACAATGTTACACTTGCAAGACGATGATATCATGGCGGCTGTGGAAGCATTTAGATCATCAAACACAACAAGGTACAAAAACAACAGCAACAACAATAATGTTGCTCCAGCACTCTCGTCCAATGTCGTCCTCGAAGGACTCAACAATGATGATGCGTTGGTTTATGATTCCAACGATAACTTAGCCTCGCAAGAGGAAAACTTGGCAATCATTAACGGGGATGGAAGCATCTGCAACGTGAGCCTCGAAGAGAATAATAAGCATTACTGGAATAACATACTTAATTTGGTGAATGACTCGCTGCAGTCTGATTCGTCTGTCTTCTGATATACGGTGTCGTATGGTGGAGCTAGCTAGTTAGAGTAGCTGTTAGCTGTAGGACTTTAGACTAAATTATAACATAATAATAATAATGCCATCAACGTCTCACAAAATAATGTAACCGATCCACATGATCCTTGTCCAAAATTGGATGTTAGGTGTTAGCCGTTGAGTCTGTAAAATTACGTACAACCCCTCCAAATATTAAGTATTAGCATTATTCTAGCTAGGGTCGATTTGAATTCGCCCATTTTCTTGGACCGTCAATTTCGGAAGAGAGAATTAATTTAGTTTTTTTTATATCAATTTAATTATTTTCTGTGTTCTCATTTTCATGGCAATCATTATGATCTTCATTTACACTATATACACACACACACACACTGAATTTGGCGGTACGTAGCTAGGTGAAATAATATATGGAACTTATGAAGTTTGGTAGAATCTTTTAGTGACCTGCGTATTGCTCTGATATTATCAGAATGTACGAGCCTGTTCATTTAAGAACTTGAATAGTTGAATTAATGATGTGAGCTGGCGAAGAAAGATTCTTGTTTCCTCTGAATAGTACATATATAGTTATCTAAACACAGGGAAGAAAAGCTATTGGCTTATCAATGTCCCCAATTGAGTTAGAACCGGTCCCTACCAATCTCCTAGCTGCTTGTGAAATTTGGATTTTTACTCTACCCAAAAACTTCATACATGCTATTTTATACCGTATTCATTTTTAAATGTTTAAATCATATAATTTTAAAACATACCCGCTGCTTTCCATCCTAATGGATAAAATTATAAATAATAATCAGTAAGATACTACCGATTTTAATATTTGCGTTTCAGAAAAATATTTGTACTCTACATATACCTGTATATACATACTTACACTTATTACTTGTGTTTATTTTGAAAATATATATTTATAAAATAATATATTTATATAATTTTATATAAATAATATAATAATACAAACAGTTAAGATAAATACTTAAATATTTATATCTACACTCATTCCTATTAAAATTTATAAATATTTTTTATGTACATACTCGTTGTTAGTATCTACTTTATTAATTGTTATCTCTAAACTGAATTACTACTTGAAAATGATGATAAGCTCACATATATTATTTTATATTTTTGTAATTTATATTATTTAAATTATAAGTTAATTCACTTTTATTTTTTATAGGCGTACACTCTTTGATGCTACCTTTAATTAATATCCATGTAAATAGAGACAAATATCCATCTATGTATATATATATATATATATATATATAAAAGCATCCCGTGCATTGCTTTAATGAGTTGAGTACGTGTGTTGGACCAATATAAAAATGTAGCTAATGACGTCATGATTCCTGATTTCATCAAGGGGATTGAATTTGGGTTTGGAATAGCCGGTACATATTTGGCCATTCGATAGCCGGCCCATTACATAATAAGTACACAGTACAAACTAGAAAATTAATGTTGACCAAGAATAACTAGCAAATTAATGTTCTGGACCAAAAACAAATAAAATACTAATAAATTTATGACCATTCACGTTTTGCATCTGCAGGTTATTAAACCAAAATTAGTTTTCTGGTTCACATTATTCATTTATTTATTTTGATTTTAACATATTAATTTAAATTATTTATTATTTAAAAAATAAATTTAATAATTGATTTGACATTTTTTCATATTTATAGACTCTGAAATCAACTAGATAAAATCAACTCATACATTTTATTTTGTTACACGACCTAGTTGATCGAGTTCGACCCTTTTTAATATCATTAATCTCTCACATGTCCTGCACTTGTAACTCTTGATGTTAACATCATAAATAATGTTTGGTGTGTATTAATGTGGGATATAAACGATTGAGGTACCATATTTAAGATATAGAAGCGCAAAACAAAAGGTAGGAGCAGATCCAACAGTACTAACCAAATCGTATAAATTACAAGATTTATAGGTATATGTAATTGAGATTGCAAGTAACGTGAAAGATACAAATAACATAATTGAAGAAAAATGGCTTTAAAAATAGATAAACGTTGCAATGTAGAGCTGCTCCGAATCTCTGGACTAGATTGTTCTGACAACGCAACAGGGACAAACTCGTCCAACCGGGCCCACCTGGTTTTTTATTACAAAAAAGGTGAAGTGGGTCCAAACCTACACGAAACTAGTTTTGTGTTTTCATCCCCAACCAAAGTGGATCACACTGCCTGAATAATTATAGAAATTTATACTTTTTCCTTTTATGAGGTTTCAGTGAATAATGGGATCCTATTGTGAAAGAAGATGGTCAAGTTAGACCCACAACACTCAAAAAGGTTGGGCAAGTTACGGTGTCTATAATGTCATGTCTGTTTCAGATTTGCTTCGTGTTACGTGTAAACATATACACGGGGAAGAATGTGTTCCCTTCACTATTCACGTCTCTTCTCTTATTTTATTTTTCTCTATTGAAAAATAAATTATACAAATTTATTCTATAAATATAATTTTCCAGATTTTTTAGCCTCGTTGCTCATAATTTTTCTAGTTTTCAAATCTAGATAATATATTTAATTCAATAATATAAAATGGAATCCATAAAATGAGATAATAATAATTGTAGTAATGATAATATTTAAGATATAAAACGGGCTTTCTTTTTGTCCATGAGCTGTTGGGCCTACAATTGATAATTTGGGAAATGGGCTAGAAATAAGGCCGATAAGTGCCTTGTTTTTTCGCTTCCCTTGGTTGGACCTTCTCTTTTAGGGCATTATAACTTTGCTTCTTTTGACAAAGAAAAAATAAAGGAAAACACTTTGCTTCATATTTCCGTGGACCAAAAGGAGATACAAAATAAAACTTGATAGAACAAGAGAGAGAATGAGCGATAGAGTAAAAGCTAATATCCAATAAGGTGTTAAGGACAAGACTCCCGGAATATTAACTTCTTTTCACGACAAACATTTTTTTTAAATTAAAAAAAATTAATAATGACACTTTTTAAAAAATAATAGTTGTTATTACTTTTAATTTGTTAAAAATTATAAAAATATGAATAAAAATAATTAAATCAAGAGTAGAACTCATATAATGTTTTAGATTTATAATAAATTTTAACAACCAAAAAGTGTATTTAAAAGAATACATTAAAGAAGATTGTATTCCAAAATCCATATAAAATTGCTTTGATTGATGTTCATAACAAAATTAGCAAAACATATAAACCTAGGACAATGCTACGGTACATGCACAATCGGTTGAAGCAAAAAATAAAAAACAAAAAGCAAAGTCATTTTACGGTTCAAAATAAATTTTAGGTGAGCATAGAACACTGAAAAAAAAGGTAAGCACAAACCTAACACTTTAATTTAGACACAATCAATTAAAACATTATTTACGTGTTTTTTAATAAAAAAAAAACTACATGAAAATAATAAGAGGAGCATATGGTTGGAAAGTGTTGACAGCTCTACATATTATGAATTAAGAGAGTTCTTGCATATATCTGGATTTGTCTTGCAAAATTTGAAAATTCCTTCTGCAAAGTGGAAATGTGGTAAATCTCCCCCCAAAGAAGAACAAGTATAACTTGATATAAACAAAACAAATGAAGAAATACAAATTGAGTGATTCTAAAAATCTCTCCTAATTACTAAATAAAGAAAATATTAAATATATTATATAATTTGAAGATAATAAATGCATTAATTTTTGGAGCAACATAAATTAGTTCTACTCACTCTTAAGCTTCACATAACACAATAAATCTTTCTCCACCTTTGATACCATGTACAATTTTAAATAGAGATGTCATCAATGTTTATTATATTGGTTTAGAATACTACAGGGCTCAAAGAGTTCAACGTTTCCCAATAAGTTACCAAAAGAGCATCCCCCAAATAGAAGACGTGGGAATCTGATTCAATCTTATAATAGCTCATGAAAGGAAATACGTTGATGATGTAAATAGTAGCATACATACATTTGTCTTAGAATAGGACTTTAGATTGTAAAAGAACAACTCTTGTTACATTTAGCAAATGCAAGTATTTGTACTTCACTCTACATGAACAGGAAAATTGAATTTCAACTCATTTTTTGCTAAAGAAATTTAAGCAGGCTAAATTATTTAACTGTTAATTTTTATTTTCTTCGTGTCACTACCAAATTGATTCCTGATATAAGCAAGGAAATTTTGAACCAAATAAAAATATTCAATTTTTAAAAAAAGTATAAATAATAAAATAATCAGCATTACTAACTATAGTTAGGAAATAATGCTTACCATCTGCGGTTGGTTTAGGATATAGACACCAAAAAATATATTGTATAAGATTAAAAGTATCTTGTGCACAATTGTTAATTGAAATGAAAGGATTAATATGAATCTTTGATGGTGGAAAAATATCATAATTATGGGACTGAAATTAAAAGATAAGTTTTTAGAATTTTACTACTTTGTACTTTCAAAATTTAATCAAATAAGTGTCCTAATCTAGTGTGTAAAGTGGTGAAGTTAGGTATATGCAAAACATTATAAATTAGTGAGGTTTGAGTTTAGAGTCATAATTATAAATTTGTGTATAATTAATTTAGTAAAATAATAAATTTATGTTAGAGAAAATATGATATGAGATGTGAACTTGCATCAATTATGCATTTATATGGATTTGTTTTGCGAAAAAAGAGATAGTGTAGAAAGAAGGAGTTCGAAAAGTCTTTTATAGTTGATACTTAATGTTTGAATATGACATTATAATAAAACTAAATTTATGAATACTTAACAATAATAATTTTTATCATAGTTATACAGACGCTTATCAAATCATTTTCAGTTCCACATCATTTCAATGCAAACCTCCAAAAAGCATAAAATAATTAGCTTATGTACTCATTTTCTTCCTAGGTGATATTTAAAACTAGTACTTATTTTGTCTAAACTACAAATATTTGCTTAATTAAAAATAGGCATACATTACTTAAACTAATTACTAAGACTTATTTAATAAGTTCTTATTGTATAAAGACTTATGATATAAATTTGATTATAAAATTTATTTTAATAAAATAAAAAATAAAGAATTTATTTTATTTTATTTAGTCATGTGTAATTTAGACTTTAACTTTTAAAAATGTGCAAATTGTATAAAAATTTATGATATAAATTTGATCATAAAATTTATTTTAATAAAATAAAAAATAAAGGAAAAAGTTCATTTTACTCTCATACTTTAATTTTTGAAAGTATACAAAGAAATCAACTAATTATTCAGACATAATTTCTTTACTTTTTGACTAAAAATATTTCAAAAAATGTCTGTCATCGTTGAAAGAATGGAGATTAAAAGTATAATTGATTTACTTTCTAAAAACTATTTTTATCAAGTAAATTAAACATGTTCTAAGAATTTAGAGATATTTTGGTTTAAAAAATGGATAAATTAAACGTTTGAGTAATGAAAGTGTTTCCTAACCCTTATGCACTCTCAATTGTATAAGATTTCGTTGCACACTTTCAAAAATTAATATTTAAATTACACTTAGTCAAAGATATAGAGAGGTCAAATAGATTTTTTCTAAAATTTAATTTTGATAATTTATTTTAATATAATTTTAAAATAAACTAATTTTTTTAATAATAATCATAAATTATTTTTTATAAACTCTTTTAAGCGTAAGATATAACACAAAACAATGGAGATTAATTCTTTCAAATTATCGAAACGTGATTTAGTTTTTAACAAACATTTTCACGGTAAAGACTTATGATATATAAGACTTATTTAATAAGTTTTTATTGTATAAAGACTTATGATATAAATTTGATCACAAAATTTTAATAAAATAAAAAATAAAAGAAAAAGTTTATTTTACTTCCTTTAGTCACGTGTAATTTACACTTTAACTTTTGAAAGTGTACGGATTATATAAAATTTTATGATATATATTTGATTTTAAAATTTATTCTAATAAAATAAAAAAAAATAAAATTTATTTTACTCGCGGACTTTAATTTTTAAAAATGTGCGAAGAAGTCATCTATTAAAAAAATATTTGTCACTATAAAGAGAATGAAGATTAAGAATTTGGAAATATTTTAGTCTAAAAAATAGATAAATTAAACGTAATGAAAGTGTTTTCTTACATACTTTTCATTGTATAAGCATTTTGTTGCACACTTTTAAAAATCAGATCTAAATTACAAATAACTAAAGATATAGAAAGGTCAAATAGATTATTTTTTTAAATTTTATTTTGATAATTTATTTTAAGGTAGTTTTAAAAATAATTTTATAATAATCATAAATTATTTTTTATAAACTCTTTTAAACATAAGATATAACACGAAACAATGAAGATTAATTCTTTCAAATTATTGAAACATGACTTAGTTCTTAACAAACATTTTCATGGTAAATAATTGAACTTTTATTAATTTGATATAATTATCTGAAATGAATGTGAGAAGAAGAATAGTAACATAATATTTTATCAAGATTTTTTAATGATTTGTAAATGACAATACATAAATTTTTTTTATTATAAATTTTTTATATGTAATTAATTACGTAGAAAAGCTTAATAGATGGTGAAAAATAATTTTCTCTTCTATTTTGTAATATTATTTTACTATTGTAATAATATACAGTTATTGTAAATGCACTTTCAAATCTTTTTAGTAATTTTATAAATTAAAATAATATTTTTATTTTAACAACATTATTATATTTTTACAAACTTAAAAATATAAAATTTTGAACAATTTTGATTTTATATAAATAGTCAAATTATATAAACTTACAATTTACTTTTTATTTTATTATATTTTTATAAACTATTTATTATAATATTTTTAAAAATAATAGTTCTATTTATAATATTTTTAGATGCGTCACCAATTTAATTATATAATGTTTTTAAAAATAAATTCTATTTAAAAATAATAAACTTTAATAGAGGCGAAATTTCATGAAGATGATATGTACTACACGCAAAAAGTTTTACATGTAAGAGTGAAAAAATTAATATTTTAAAAAAATTTAAATTTATGTGTTAATACATGGGGAATTTCATTAAAGTTAGTGGTGAAACTAATTATGTAACATATTACTATATATTAAATAATTTTCTCTTATTAATATATAAAATTTTGAATAAATTTTAATAGAAATTGTAAAAAATTTGGATAATTTTGAAAAGTTAGAGAGATGTATAAATATTAGTAAGGGTGAATATCAACTGTCTTACTAATTTTCATTTAATTAAACAACTGAAATAATATAAAAATTATTATCTCATATAACATGCATTAATATGGAAATGATTTATAAAATAATTCTAATTAAATAGAGAGCATTCACACACATCATTTATCATTTAATCAAATACAATCTATTTATCCTTTATTCATCATAATCAGTTTCTCACTTAATCAACACAATCATTCAATATCTAAGTTCATGTCACTCTGCTCATTTCAATTTTGAATTATTCACTAAATAAGAGTACTCTAGATACTCACGGGCTCCTAAATTACTGCTAACATACTTTTTCTAGTTATGATGAACTTACGCCAACATGGATAGTTGCTTTCAGCCACCACACACAGATACAACGTGTACTCTATTAAGCATTTATAGCAAATGTATATTCAGGAGATTAGTAAAGAAATGAACATGAAACCTATAAATGCATTCTACTATTAATTGTATACACATCAATGAACAACATTTACCACCTTTATTTTCCTTAGACTTCCACCATCAACTCCAAATCCTATACTTACAGTGTATCTCTAACTTATCCATACGAAAACTCAACAATTAATAACAATTGATATTATCCTAATGTCTGTGTTATAATCACACTAATCAATGTCATAACATGTGTATTGTAATCGCACTCGTCGATGTATTATAGCTCATATATTATAACACATTAATCAATGTATTTATAACACATGTATTGGCCATTATTTTACCTTTCTCACATTTTCCTCAACATTTCTCAATCCAGCATACAGTTATAAAACACGAAACATATTAACACAACCCAATACAATGCATTAAAGGTTGGACATTTCCAAACTCAAGCCAGTCGCGTAGTTCATAAATATTTTGTCGAAGATCACACTCTCTCAATCTCAATAAAAAATTTATCTAGAGGTTTAATCTTTTTCCTAACACACTTAATATTTTCAATAATACTGCACACCTTGAAATTGTCCATATATATTAATCACTAGCAAAGTTGTAAAACTTCTTAAAAATTAGTTTTCTTCATAATTCTTACTATGAAACTTTACTTAAATAGTAATAAAAATACATGTAGGTTTTACATATCTATAACTTCATTTTTACACTGTAAACTTTAAGAAATCATTACAAATCCACCATCCTAAACAAGAGAATTTGAATTTCTAAGGCAAAAACATGTAAGTGGGAGTTAGGGTTTCAGATCAACTCTCCTTACCCGGAACTCTAGAGAGAAACTCCACATTTTGACCGGAGATACTACCTTAGACTAGAGTTCTTCCTAACATTATAGAGTAGACTACTATTATGAAAGAGAGAATAAAGAAATAGGAATGAGATTCAAGAGTTAAGCTCTGAAAACTTTCTTACATTTGAGTAGAATAAACTTTCAAGTTTTAATCTAAGGGAGATTTAAGATTAGGGAGACTTTTTCTAAGAAAGAAAAGGGAGAGAATAGAGAGGACAAGGTGTTGTGGTTCTAAATGAAAGTTTCTTTGATAGAAGTTCCTTAATTACTCCTCAAACTCCTAACTTTTTTGCTATATCGAGGGCTTTAAAGAGCCTGATTCTAATTGATCTCTCCTGCTATAATGAGATATCTTACAGTTTACATCAATTAAACCCTTCTAATTTCAAACAATATTCATAAACAACTAACATAAATTGTTATAATAATAAATAACAAAATAAAGATGTTATAAATTACATGTAGACACATAGCACTTCATAACAATTTCATCTATTCCCACTGGCGTTCTTCTTTGGTCATTCTTTTTTTGTTCCTTCTCCATTTCTTCCTTCCTCGTAACATTTTTCTTGTCCTTCATTTCATTCTTCCTCGTCTTCAGCTAATTTAACTCACCTTATTTACATATTTGAATGTTAATTAATATCTAATATGAGGTATTATCACTTTTTGTGTATTACTACTTTATATTATATGATATTAACTTATTTAAAATATTTTTTAAGTTATATATAGCTCTCAATTTATGGTGCATCTTATTCTTGATTGTCATAAAAAACTATTAATAAAACTTTAATTTTCTTTAATAAGTAATTTTTATGTAGTTTATGATATATTATTTGTTTTTAGATATACAAAATTATAAAATAAATATATTATTTTAATAAGTAGTTAAAAATTATTTAAAAAATTTAAAATCTTAAAGATTATAATAAGCAATAGTATAGCTATGATTATAATAATAAAAAAATTATTTAATTATTTTTAGTTTATTTTTATTTCAAAATTAGTCATCTGTTAAACAATAACTAGTTATTAAATTAAAGATTAGTATTTTATTTTAAAAATTTAGAAGTTAAAAGGATTATAATATATATTAAGTATATTTGTTGCTTATTAATTTATTTGTATTTAGAAACTAATAATTTCTTTAAAATTAATTTGTATAATATTTTTAATTTAAAAAATAATAGTTAAACAAAGAAAATTATAAGTTATAGGAATTATATAATTTGTTTTAGCATAGCTATTATTATTATTATTATTATTATTATTATTATTATTATTATTAAAATTATTGAAAGTTTTAAATGAAGTATATAAATTTTTTACGTAATTATCATTAGTTTATTAATTTATTTTTATTTAGAAAATTATTATTTGTATTAGTATAGTTATAATAATAATGATGATAATAATAATAATAATAATAATTTATTATTATTATTATTATAACATAAATTATTATCAAGTTGAACTAATTGTTTTCATTTGTTACTTAATTAGTAGTTATTATCTTACTTTTCATTTAAAATTAGTAATTTCTTAAGTGTTTAATATTTTTTAAATTAAAGATTAAGAGTTTAATTTAAAAAATTATAAGTTATTAGGATTATATAATTTGTATTACTATAGTTATTATTATAAAAATTATTTAAAGCTTTAAATTAAGTATAGAAAATTCTTTCTTAATTATCATTAGTTTGTTTTGATTTAGAAAACAATACAATGCAACGATTATAATTTCTATTAGTATATTTATTATTATTATTATTATTATTATTATTATTATTATTATAGAAATTATAATTATTATTATGTCAGAAATAAATTTTGAGTGCTAACTTAGACAGTAATTAGTAAAAATCGTTTTGTAATAACATATTTAGAGAGCATTTAGCATTGAACCGCTCTCGGATCTATATTTCTAAATTGGCTTTCGAAAATTACTCTTAGAGAGTGGTTAACAAAGAGCTGCTCTCCAAGTTTATAAGTGAAATAAGCTCAATTCATGAATTTCTTTGTCTTGCTAACAAGGTTGGTCTCTTTTAACTCTGTATCTTTTTTTCGTCTTTTCTGTGTTAACAAAGTTGGTGTCTTTGGTCTCTTTCACGCTTGTAGGTTCTCTTCGTCTTCTTTGCTCTCTTTATCTTCTTTGCACTAACAAATTGGTATTTTTATATATCTATAGGTACCGTTTTCATAGTTCTCTCTATTCTTTCTTTTTCTCTTTATTAATGGTGAATCATCTATTTTCTCTTTCTTCCTTTTTATCTCTATTAACGATGAATTATCTTACTAATTTGTTCTCTTTTTCTCTACTTACCTGTGTTTGGTTTATGCAGATGTGAACTATTCGTTTAAACACAACATATAAACTCAAGATTCAATTTTTATTTGTGATAAAAATGAAAAAATTTTAAATATCAGACCTATAAATTAAAATTTAAACGTAACAATATATTAATTTTAGTTTGCAATAGAAAAATCACAAAGAAATAAATTTCAGATTTATGATTTACACTTATACTTTAGAGAATAGTTCCATGCAGAACTGCTCTCTGATCTTACACTCATACTTTGGAAAGCGGTTTCATGTGAAACCGCTCTCCAATCTTAACATTTGAGAGCAGTTGTTTAATCACTTTCTTAAAGGCAACACACATTGGATACCACAAGTTTTAAAGCAGTTCTAAATGCTCTTTAATTTAAAACGGAACCACTCTTACATCTTTTTTCTGACGTAGCGTATCTTTAAATTAAGTATATAAATGATTATTTGTAAGTTTATCATCACTTTCATAAATTGAGTTAGTTTATTATGAATGTTGCATTTTGATTCTGATGACATCATCTTTGAGATAGAGTAGGATCATAAATCTTAGTTGTAATTTTAAAGTATTCATGTTTCAAAACACTTATGTGATAGTTGTGATTACCGACGTTAAAAGGTAGAAAGATCCAAGCTTATTCCTGCTAGTTTTGAATGTGTTTCAAACAAACTCTTTCCCGTTTAGAGGTTGTTAGTTTAGCTGTAGTTGTGTAACTTTGTCATATTCTAGTTGATCTTCTATTGGTCACTATATTAGTGAAAACATGGAGGCCAATAACTCAAACTGTCCATCTACTCCTTAGAGGGTGTACCATTACACTTCAAGACAATATCATTTTGTATGGTCTACAAGTTGATGACAGACCCATTAGATGATGAAGGATAACCTTGGTATTAGACCTCCTCCTAATGTTTTTGTACAAAGTGGCCTGAAGATAAGTTAGTTGAACTAACAATTTACTGACATGGTGATGTGGGATCAAAGTTCCCTCCAAATCACAAAGTTTGTTAGAGTGTATATGTTGCTATTGATTAGGGGTTATATGAGGCATGACTATTCTACTAGTAAGGTTTCAGTTAGGTATTTGCCTCTACTCAATGATTATCAAGTGACTAATCAATATAGTTGGTGGTATGCAATTTTGAGATTTTTGTACCAAAAGTTGTACATGACCACCAATAAAGATCATGTTTTGTAGGAGGCATGCTTACATTGATCATCATGTGGGGATGGGAGAAGTTCTTATTCTCAGTGCCCATAACTCCCCTACACTCATAACAACATCTTCTATATAGTACAAAATAACCATCATTATTTTGTTTCATTCAATTTAATGCAGTTATTATGAATATAATTTCATTTAATCAATATATTCAAACAACTTTTGGTAGTGGTTATAAGCATTGGAGTGAAGAAGGAAAAGAAGAATTTTCACTATTGTAGATATAAATTTGATTATCTTAGACATGACAAAATATTAAATTTTATTTTATTATACTTATAAATATCACCAAATTATTTAATTATTTTCTATTGATTTGTTTGATAATTTTGATATTGCATATTGTATAGCAACCATATAGTATCAATGTAATGAATAGGTTGCCCACCATTTGCACTCAGAGTATGGATACATGTTGGGCGATTGTGTCACTTATATCTTTCTATATTGTGAGTGGCACTAACTTGACCAAGTCATGTATTAGTTTGGTATAGTACAACATATACCTTACCCTTCATGTCAACTTGACCTTACTCTTCAAGGGAAGACTAGAGTTAATTGGTTAACAAAGTTCAGAGATGCATTGAACATCAAGGAGTAGAAAAGATATTGAGTGATAAGTAATGATCCGCAATATGGTTTGCTTTCATCAAATTCAAATTATATGTCTGTATGTTACTCATACTCAACACTAGATGCATAGGAATTTAGTTGTTGGAGTGTTACTAGTAAATGTCTAATAGTAGTCTACTATGTATTACTATTGTTATTATTTAATTAATATTGTAGGGTGATGTACTTGAGGGCACATTTCCTGAGCACAAATGGAAGGATGCATTTACCTTTGATTATTTGAGAGACATGTGCGAGATCATGTTATAACTAAAGAATAAGTAAGACTGTACTATAAAACATGCCTCATCATTTGACCCTGTAGTGTAAAGTGCAGAGATTTGTGATCCAAATGTTCAGATTCCTCAACTAAGGCAATAATGGCAAGGCTGGATTGGCTAAATGGTATCTTTTATGTATCATTACAATTCTTTTTCCATCCTTCACAATTAAGACCACCTATTAGATTTATTCCATTATATAATTTATATGTTTGATTTCATTATTGTGAAATTACTTTTCCTATAGACCTTAAATTTCATGGTTCTCATAAAACATACAAGTTCTCCTACAATCAAAGGTTTAAATAGCACTAATTTGAATATATTATTATTTGATAAGATCTCCCTTGTATGTTCTTGAGTTCTTAGTATTTTTTTCAACTCTTCCTTCCTCTTTTAGCTTCCTTTTGATGGTTAAGAGAAAGTGCTCATTTCTGATTATCGTAAAATTCAGAAAAAGAAAGAAAGATTGTAACTCCTATTTTGGTAACTGCTCTTTTATATATATGAAAGGAGAGAAGAATATTTCTTTATAATTGTATTTACAATTATACCCCTAATAAATTTTAATTTTATCTTTAACAACTATCATGTTTAATCTTTAATTAGAGTTATGCTATAAGTTATATAGATCACTATATAGATTATTAAAATAATCAAACATCATCTACCTATTTTTACTCAGAGTACTTGATCATAACTTTCAGCGTTCTCCATATAATTCATCATACATAGATTCTATATGTCAAACATTGATCTTAATGCCCAATTTGGTATTGTTGAAGATGTTTCAGGTCAAGATGTGTGACATAACCCATATCATGGTGTTAGAAATTGACCTAGGTAGTGCATCCTCATGCAACATGACAAGTAACATTAGCTAAATTTGAATTGATTAATGTATTATTTTTTTTTTTTTTGCTTATTTTCTTTGTAAAGTCTTTGATTATTTTACGAATAATTTACATGTATATTAAGTAATAGTCCATCTTCACTCATAGCACCTTTAAGGTTTATGAATAATGTTATATTATACAATAAACTTAAAAATAATATATATGTAACATGAAGTTTTATACAAACACTAATGACTAATAATACATTAATCATTTTGATTTTGTAAGTCCATTGATGTTAGTTATAACTAATTTTTTTTACAAATTCTACACCTTTATTGAGGTTTTGACTTAACCTAATCCATTTCATTTTTTATATGTATAAACCTTGGTTGACCCTTACCTCTTGCTCTTTCATCATCAGGTAGAAACTTCCTTTTTTTGTAAGAATGTTACTTTTATTTTTTAGGGGTGACCACTGTGACAATATGCATTAACAAGTTATTGTATTGAATAAATATGATCAACATATTGTCAAAAATCAACTCATAACAACATAAGTAACTATCACATGTAAGCATAGAAATCAATATATCTAAAACCTTCCACATTCACAAAATCGTGTTGAAAGTATGACAAATCATTTGTGACCATCCCTTTGTGTGACTGGATTAAATGTCTTATCAACCTCAAATCTTGTTATTTGCACGTCATATGAAATAACTTGATGTGGTGAAATTTTCTATTATTTTTTTTTCTTTTTATACAATTAATTTTTTATAAAACCTATGCTCATTGTTAAGGTAAGTGATGATTTTTTCTCTATGTTGCACAAAGTATTGAACCATACATCCATATGTGCATTTTACAAGGGTAGTAATAAGGTTATTGACCTTTGAAAGATTAATGGTCATGTGCCTATAACAACACTCTTGTTTGTTATAAGTCAAAGCTCATTTCTCGTTTGATATGCTACCAATCGAGCTTTGTATTTCTAGAGCTTTGTTACAAATATCTTTTCATTTTATCTTCAAAGATTAGCTTGCATGATGTATACCCTACAATTATAATAAAACAATATTAACAATTATAAAAAAATTCAACAATATACTTTACATATAATCATAAAAAATATACTTATTCTTATTAGATATTTCTTCAAAAATGTAATTTTAAATCAGTGATTGAAATTATTTGCAATATGACAAATGCAATAAATATGATAAGCATTTGAAGGTTGCCATCTAATGTGTACATTCAAAACAACACCTTTTATACTTTAATGGTAATCAAATATCAAACCAAGTTTTGTTTTTATAGTTACGTGCAAACAAACCATAATCAACAATCATTCCTATGTCGCTAGAGTTTCTCCTTTAATAATGATAAATGTTGTTAGCTAAGGACATAATTATTTTCATCTTGTATTGTAGGAATAAGTACTATGTGACAATACTTACCAAATAAAAATGTTTCATCTACTTATATTATGGGTTTGCAAAGTTGAAAGCTTCACAACATTGTCTAAATAATCAAAACAATCATTGAAAAGTTCTAAATTTGTTATTCACTTGATGACTAATGACATAATCATTAGTTTTAATTTTATAAATAGATCAAGGATCATGTAATTGCATGTACTCTAATCATCTTAACAATGTAGCATATAATTCATCCTAGCAAATACATACACTTACAATTACTTTTTGTTTCACCTTCCATGCTTTTATGTACAAAATTTTATATTTAAATTGAGTAATCATCATCTCTTGAATTTATGAAATAGGCACTAATAGTTCTTGATTCACCATACCTATAAACAATAAAAAATATATAGAAAAGATAATTCATGAGTAAATTATTTCTTAAAAAATATGTCATTGTATTTTGATGGTCTTGAAAATTTTTCATATTAACACATGTATGTGTACCACTCCACCTCGTAATTTTTTACTTGTTTAAATTGTTTAGTGATAATGCTTTGACTCTTCATAGACAACCATTACTATGGTTTAAATGTTTCAACTTGGATGCATTTGTATATCAATTATAATGTGCTTTTAACATTCTTTTTAAAGTTAAATTTTTCATATTAACACATGTATGTATACCACTCTACCTCGTAATTTTTCACTTGTTTAAATTGTTTAGTGATGATGCTTTGACTCTTCATAGACAACCATTACTATGGTTTAAATGTTTTAACTTGGATGCATTTGTATATCAATTATAATGTGTTTTTAACATTCTTTTTAAAGTTAAATAACAACCCAACATATTTAGCATCATCTTGCACCCATGAATTAGACTCATTCCAATATTATCTTCCCATTTTTTGACCAAGGTGTTTCTAAATAATATAGTTGTAGTGTAGACTAACATTCCAAAAAGAAATTTCACTAGAAAATGCATTATGATTATATTAGTGTGCATAATTGATTATGAAATGTCCTAATAAAGTAAATCATTAATCATACCTATTATGTTTTGTTATGATATATTCAAGTTAGAATCAAAATTATCTTCTAAGTCAATATTAGAAAAAAATTTTAATGTAATTTCTCCTTCATCATAATTATGCTCATCATTTTCATCTAAAATTCATTTCTTACAATAACTTTGTAAATCAATATTTCTATCAAACAAACTATTAATACAAATAAATTAGTACTTTGTGGCTATACTTAGTGTAACTACACAATGTCGATCTCAACATCAACTTTTAAAAAAAAAGTGTTAAATCTATGTCTAATATCATTGAGAGAACTAAAGAACTCTCACTAAATTTAACGTCAACATATAACTCAATCATAGTTTTACCATATTATTATTAATGCATACTTATTATGCAATCAATATTTTTATTATTATATATATTTAAAGTAGTATATTATTTAACACTTGCATTAACAAAAAAAAGTGAAATTAATCTAAAAACAACATCATTTTATTGATGACTAAATTTTTCATGAATCTTTATTTTTTATGCTTCTAAATTGTCCCTCATTTAATTTAAATTATTTTTATATATATTCTTCAAAAGTCATACTTTCATTTCCTTAAAAAATTCTACGAATAGACAACAATAATAATAATTCTACTCATTCTATTTTTAAAGAATTAAAAAATATTATTAAATAAATAAAAATAAATTACAATTAATTTAACTAAAACAACAAACTCATGAAATACAATTTTGTTAAATTAATTACTCAATTGAAATTAATATAATTACTAACATTATACAAATTTATTAAATAAATTTTAATTGTAATTAATTTAACATAATTATATAACTATAATTTATTAAATATATTAAATCATATTATCAATTTACAATTTATTTAAATAACCAAATTAAAGTAATACAAATTTACTAAACAAATAAATTAATTGAGACTAATTTAAATAACTAACATAATTCAAATTTTTTTCCAATAACTAACTCAATTTAATATAACAATTTAATTGTCATTAAATTAACTTAGTTAATATAATTTTACTTTATCTAATATTAATCAATTTCAATTAACTAACCCAACATAACTAACTAATATCATACAAAATACTTAAAAACTTTACAATATTTTGCAAACCTGATCGAAGTCTATTTGAATCTTTTCCAAAAATTTACAAAATTACGTTGAATTAGTGTGGTTTATTTAGGAAATTTTTTTGAATAAAAAAGTTTATCTACATACATTTATATAATGAATAATGTTACTTATCAACTCACAGTAAATTTTACTGTAGGCAATACTATTTTCACTCTGTTACTAACGAAATCTATGATGTTGACATACGCTACACAGGAATTTTTTTTAATAATAATAGCAAAATTAGTATCGTATAACAACACTATTTTTATTATTATTATTAGTGAAATCTTTTGTATAACACATGTCACCTTTAAAAAATTTCACTCTAAATTATGATGATACTTATTAAAAATAATGTAAAAAAACTAACGATGACATGTCAAAAATTACCTCAAACAAAAAATTATATTAAAAAATATATTTTAATAAATAATTTTAAAAATAAAAGGTCATTGTATTCAATTCACATATAAAATTATATGATAAAGATATAACTAACAGTTTCATTTTATACTAAACATTACTTAGAAATTAACATCATAAATATTTATATAATATTGAAATTTTTATACTTTTATTTTTTAATAAACTAGTAATTTTTCGTCTATTATGTAGTATGATTAATTAAAATAAATAAATAAAAATATGTGTATAATTATTTTAAAATTTATAATTTTTTAAAATAAATATTAAAATTATTAATATTAGATAAAAATTTAATTAAAATAAAAAAAATATTTAATATAAGATAATTATGATAGGATAAGAAAGAGTAATTTTTTTTTCTATTAAATGGGCTGAAAGCCTGGAGTAATTTTTAAAATACCTTATAAATTAAACAAGTATTTTATACCCTCTTCACGTAAAATACTTATCATTCTTAATTTAATATTAACTAAGATTTATAATACCACTTATCCTTTAGAATTTGTAAAGTTTAACTGAATCGAGAATTGAAAAAAATAAAAATAAAAAATTTAATTACTGAATTAATCAATTTATAGAAATATATTTCAGATTATTTTATATAATGAAAATTAAATAAAGTATCTTTTTATTTTGTTGGAAAGATACAACGTAGTTTTTATATATTTATATATATACGACAGTAAAAAATATATAAATAATTCAATTTAATTATATTATTTTTAATTTTAATAATATGTATATGTATTTTGAGATAATCAATAATATTAGTGATTTATTTAAAAAAATAAAAATATCCTTAATCTCTAATGTATACAAAATCACAACTGAAAACAAAATATTCTAAAACTAATTCTGTTCCAAAATAATCTTAAAATTCGTACTTTCAAAATCTTTCCATACATATTAAGGGGAGAAGTAAAAGGGGAAGGGTTTTAGGGGGTTTTAAGCAGGATTTATTATTCTTCGCGTACAAGAGTAGAGGAGAACCCTGTATCGCAGCCACCGTGTCTGAAACTTGTACCCAATGTCCACGCCCCCGGAGCAAGTCCCGAAGGAGAAATCCGATGCAAAAGCAGAGGATATTCCTGCGGATCAAGCAGGTTCGGAGTCTCCCGGAGCAGAAGCAGAAGCAGAGGAGGCGGAGGAGGAGGAGACGGAGTGCGGGTTTTGCTTATTCATGAAAGGGGGCGGATGCAGAGATGCATTCATCGATTGGGAGAAGTGCGTCGATGAAGCCGATACCAACAAAGAGGATCTTCTCGAAAAGTGCGCTCAGGTCACCGCTGCGTTAAAGCAGTGTATGGATGCCCATTCCGATTACTATGAACCAATCCTTAGGGCCGAGAAACTCGCCGAGCAACAAGCCATCATCGAATTAGAGAAGGAGAAACAGAATTCCCAACCAAACGACGAACAAACCCCTCCTCAAGATCATAAGTGAGACCCCATTCCAGTGCCCTTTTATTTTTCATTAAACTAAATCTTATGTTATACTTGTACCGTCTAGTAGCGTTAGCGCAAATAGATTACACATATTTAATGTCATTGTGACTTACCAGAGTGTGTGGGTCTGGGTCCTCTCATTTTTTTGTCGCAATAATTGGAATTACCAATATTTTCTTACTTGGATTCGCAGCTCTATGATATTTATTATTCTAGCTCTGCTTATTTCATAATTTGGGTGTGTTCTGTTATATCTGTTGCTATTTTATTGTCTAGTTATTGATTCATGCCCTATTTTATTCTATACGATTCTCTTTTCCATGATAACTGTGTTTTGATTGTTCTGGTGATTAGCTTAGATGTTCCAACTCAAAGTAAATGAAGGTGCCGAATAACTCATCAAAGGAATTTTCCAAATCTATAAATATTTAGTTTTATCCACTCTAGAGTAGCAAATATTCAGTTACTCACTCTTAGTGCCGGATCGGTTACAGCCATATTATCAGTATCCCATACACCCTATTCCTCTCTACTTAATCCAACATGTAGTCGTTCAATCATTTAGGCCTAATCTTGTTGCGTTGCCTAGTTTGTTGAATTGGGCTATCTCACTACTATAGTCCCCCAATTCAGTAACCTCGTCCTCAACACTGGTTTCGACTTCAACTTCATTGCTCTCTATTTCATTTTGGGCCCTAACATGTTTGCTGCTTGATATTTCTGTTATAATTTTGTAGTGATGGGAGTACGATACTGTTGATTTGCAGAATTTAAGTGCTAGAGCTAGTAGTGAATAAGAAATGAGAAATAGCTTGATTTCCAGATTCAAGCTATTTGGACATGTTGACAGTGTCAACAGAAAGAAATAAGAATCGAAATTAGTATTCCCCCTATAATGTTTTCCCCAAATTAATATAGTTTGAATTATACATGAATATGACCCAGTTTGGGTGAACTTCTAGAGAAGTCCTTATAGAAGAAAATGATTAATATAAATAATGAATAAAACTTTTTCTTAACTTAAAAATTATTTGTCTTTTCAAATTTTAGTGAAGTTAAATTAGAGAGCTTCTCAAAACTTTGCCAAAAATAGAGACCTATAAGTTGTTTTTAACTTACAGGAGAAGTATTATTTGTTTTGTAAACATATTTTTTCTCATATAAACACTTCTCTAGATGTTTTCCCAAACAAGACCTATGTTGGTGCTTACCCATGGAAAATGTAACTTTATCCCTTTCTCTCTTTGCTTTTGGTCTATAAGGATACTCATGGCTATGCTGCGATTTGAGTTGTAAAAGTGCTTAATGAATGTTTTTTCTACCCTATCCATAAGCTTTCTAACCTGCCAAGGGAAGTGTCTAGTAAATTGTGACTAAAAGCATTGAGAAATTCAAAGAGTGCTTCCTCATCAGAGCTTCGAAGGTAGGAGTTATCCACCATTTTCATATGAGCTCCTAAATTTGAATTTGAACCTTACTCAACTCTAAAAACTAGCTTGTAAGGTGCGAGTTGCATTAGCCTTTACAAGTTCTTATTTGGTCATGTCTGAAATCGATGTATGACTTCAATTGCTTTGGAATAATCTATGGGACTTGATTCTTTTTTTTCGATCAAGGGTGACGTAATATTGGATCAAAGATAGGCTCGGATACAGTCATAAATTTGGGGTCAGACCTATCTCAACCCTTAAAGCCAGTTCGTTAGGTGAGAATTGTTTTGGCTTTTATAAGTTCTTATTTAACCATATCTAAAGTTAATGTGAGACGTCAATGTAAGCCTTAGCTGGGTGCCTCTTAATGTGATGTGCAATATGAAGTTATGCTATGAAGAGTAGATAGTGGAGACAAGATTGTAACTTAGAAACGAGTAAAATGGAGTGAAGATTTATTGAGTTTCCACCATAATATTTCTTCATTATCTTTGAAAATGCCAAGGTATTTAGAAAGCTGTTATTTTCGTGAAAATGGTTGGATAATTTCATGGGAGAATTATCAAGTAACTGACCACACACACTGCCTCTTACCTATAACTTTTTAGAAGCCGAAGCTTTCTGTAGAATTCAATGTTTCCTTGAAGTTATGCCTCAACTTTGTTCAGTTTTTTCCTGCTGAAATTTAGTTCTTTATACTCGTGGAAATTGAGAAAGCCTGTAGTTGAACATGGAGTCTGAAAAGTGTGGTTAATTGCACGTGATTAAGCACTTCCAAAGCAGCTGGTCTAGTCCCATAAAATTCTTTGGCTTCTTTACTTCAACTTTTTATTGACTGTAAATCATTAGAATCATCTGATTGCTCGTGATGAGTGCTACCCTCTTCGATCTCTTCCATGACCGTGAAAACCTTTCCTGGATATGAAGCAGAAGGCAATTAACACTTTTTCAAAAACAATATTTTTAATGACATCTACAGATGTCGAAAAGTACAAAGAAATCAGTAGTTAATTATCTCTTTCAATTGCTATCCAATTGTTAAGATAAAATCTTCAATTTAAAAAAAATTAGATGTGCTAAAAGTAAAAGTAATGTTGAATTAAATTAAAACATAACTTATTGTGCGGGTATCATTATATAAAGTGCAAGTTAAGGTAGTGAAATAATAAAATTGATAAGCAAAGAAAAGTATATATATATATATATATATATATATATATATATATATATATATATATTGATCGCTGATATAGAAAAAATGATAAAAGGTTCAAGTTCAAGAGAATTAGAAGACATTAATAAATGTTAACGGGAATTTTGATTGTTATTATAGATAAACAAAACTATTTTAATCTCTTATATCAAAATAAAGATTAAGTGGACGAACATTTAGTTATGCCAAATTTACGAAGTGGTTTAAGAATAATTAAATAATGAGCAGCCACAAATGAATGATTAAAGTAAATGGAGAAGAGCAACATTCAACCAAATCTGACAAAAAATTTAATTATTAGATAATTAAGATATCAACATTACTCGCTTATCTTAATTTTTATATATTATAAATATTTTAAATTTTATAATTTCAATTTTTTTTTCCTTTTCATTTTTCCCGTCTGTCTTTTCAAAATTTTCTTCTGATATAGCCAATGTAAACTTTTAACTTTAATAGTAATTGAACTATATTTTTTTAATAAATTAGAAAAATATACATGTTTTATAATTAAGATATATATTGATAAAAAAATGCCTTTAAAAGTTATTCTTTTACATGTTTATAAATTATATATTATTAGAGTCTTGACCTTTCAAATTTTAATCAAAACGTATTTAAACATTAAAGTAAATTATGAACCAACTCAATTGATAAAGCAGAGCAACACATATATAATAACTAATAAGTTAGAAAAAAAAATACACCTCAAAAAGTGTATGCTTGAAAAAATAATAATAATTAATAATAATAATAATAATAATAATAATAATAATAATAATAATAATAATGAGAGATGGAACAATTTAACATAAATTTAAAAGTCATGGTTTAAAAGCATTTATAAATTCCATAAAAAAATCATTTTAAATTATATAATAAAAATATGTATGTGCAATTTGTGTATTTTATTCTTAATTTAAGCACAATTACGTAGAACTCTTGCCATATTTGTTCACTCTATTTGGATTTAGATTTTTTTTATTAAAAAAACTTGATGTCTAATTTTATTTTTATTTAAACGATATTAAATTTATTTAAATAAATCTTAAGAAAATAATTTAAAAATTATACAAAAATAAATTTTTTTTACATCTGTGTAAGTCTAAAAAATTTTATATACCTTTTATTTAATTTAAATTTAATAGATTATAATTTATTACTTTACTTACAAATAAATTTAAGTTAAATAAAAAATTTAGATTAAATATAAAAATTTTTATACTTAAGCTTTCTCCTTACACAAAATATATTTTAACAAATTCTAAAATTATTTATGCGAAATTTGAGTAGTCACCTCAGCGAATGTCTTCTTTGCCTAGAGAAACAACCTCCCAATTTAAGAATTTACACGTTACTTGACCACACTTCTTTGTTCTCTCCTTGAAGGACAACCAAGTTACCATCACTTTTTATTGTGATAACATCTCCTTTGTGGTTGATGGGTTTCTCTCTATTTGCAATCCATACGTATGCTAACAAGGAATCTTATAGATTTTCCCCGTGCGATGGAATTGGCTGCATGCAAAAACAAGGAGAATAAAGAGAACATAAAAATTGCATCTTTGGTTCTAATGGTCATGCGCATATCCTTGAGATTGCAGAGAAGACGCTGAAAATTGGTGTTTTGGGAATAACAATGATAAAAAGTGAGTAAAAATCAAAGAAGAAGAAGAATGTTCAAAGCTAAAGCTACGTATGAGCTTGTGACGGAGAGGTAGTCCCGGGAACGGTCAAGGTCTAAGTTGTAGAGTTCGGTGTGAACGACCATGGAGACAGCTTTCGGGGCGCAAGTCTTGGTTCTAGCTTGGTTGATGTGTTTTGGGTGTTATGTCTTTTCAAGATTTTTTTAAGGATCACTGATTCACTATTAGATCGATCTATGTCTTTTCAAAAGATATTTTCAAGAAAGTTCAAGGTTCAACTTTGAACTTTCCCATGGAATGCACAAACACTAAACCTGTTATGAGACCCAACTCAAATATCTCAGAAGTGGTGGTGCAAGTTCATCAAAGTTTGTAAATTGAAATCTATTAGGGTGTTATTACTTGCACTGACCCATTTGCAATGAGGCTTCTCTCAGTCATGACAATACTGAAGATAACAAATGTTATGTATGACCAGAAACTCTCTATTGAATATAATGCAAAATTAGTTTAAATGATTTTAGAATTTGTTTAAGTAAATTTTATGTAATTTGTTTGGTAATTTTTTAAAATTTATTTAAATAAATTTAAAATTATTTAAATAAAAATAAGACTGAACATCTAATTTTCATTACAACAGAAAAGAATTTAAATTCATTCTATTCACATTTTATTAGCTCTTATCTTTAGTAATATTATTTTAAAATAAATTTTTAAAATATTTTATCATGTCATGGTTAGTTTTGCATTTTATAATATAAATTTTATTTTAAGAGTTTTACACACTTAATAGATGAAACTATTTTTAAAATAAAAAGTTTTATATTATAGAGGGACAATAATTTTGTTTATATAACCTGCAAAAATCTTTTTTTTTAATAGCTACTTTCTTGGGCTCACAAATCCAAGTTCCGTTATCTTCCTTGACTGAGGCATTTTGCTGGGTAGAATTTCTGCTTTGGTCTATCCCGCACCATTTTTAGGCTCTTTCCCAATATGCTTTGGAGGGTCTGCTCCTCCCTTCATCGCTTTCATGTTCCTTCAACCACAGACGTGTTACAAAACCTTTTCATGTTGTTCTTTCATGTCCCTTCATAGCAAATGTCAATTGTGTCTAGTACAACCACAGTAAGCACACTTCTTGTTGGAAGCAGTTCTGGTATTGCCGGTTGAAGCAGCACCAAGAGGACTGCTGTAACATCCTCAAATTTTAGTATGTTCCCATTACGTGTTTTATTTTTTAGGAGGAATTTTTTTTTCTTTTCTTGCTTATAATTCTTTTGTTTTCTGCTTCTTGTAATTTCTTTATTTGATATATTGCTGTTTTTTCTTGGATAAGTGTTTGAATGTATGTTGAATGTGTTTTGTGTTCTACTCTTGGAAAGAGTTGTACCTTAGATGTATTATGAATACTATCTACCCCATCCCAGCAACCTTTTAACTTTTCCTATTTAAGTGCTGCAGGCCCACATTCTCTTCTATTTAATTTTCACGCTTAGCTGAAGAATGCTAATTTAATTATACTTTTGTTTGCTATTCTCCAAATCAATGCTAGAGAGGAGAAGGAATTCCTTTGTGAATTATGTGGGCTGTATACGAGTAATTCTCTATCTTTTCGCTTAAAAACACCCTCCCTTAATAACGAAATTAATGCACGTTAGAAGAAAAGGTTGAATCGGTAACCCCTCCTACAGCAACTCTCGCCACTAACGCCTATTAAAGGGAAGTCTCTTCATTTCATTTGAACCTTTTTAAAACCATTTGCATGAGAGAGGAAAACTGAAAGCTAGATAATTCTACCTGAACTGTATCCCATCATTACCTTACACACTTGGAGTTCTCCACCCCCCCGGAGAGAATCCAAAGAATTTGTAAATGTAAGTGGACGATACGTATCTGCATGTGAGTTTTCTGCATTTTACCATCCATAGAACGTCGATCGATTACAGGCATGGCATTCTTCTCATCTCTTCAATTCTCTAAACGATTTAATAAGTAAAACTGAGTTTTGATTGTTGCATGATGCATAACTGGGTGTGTTGTACTACTGCATGTTATTGTCATTTTACTTGAGTCCCTCCCTCCTTTTTATTTCATAAAATTACTGTTACTGATCTCATCTCAGTGAAAGTTGCCGCATGTAGAGGATGATGAAGTTTTAATCTCATTCCCATCTTCCGTAATCCCTTTCGCTAGATTTATGACTCTGTATGTGTGCATACAAGTAATCTACTAATAGTCTGTACTATGAGTCATTTGAATGATTGGTAAAGATCATAATTTAAGAACTGTTCGTGTTCATCTTGCATGGATGCTAATCTTAACCACTCACATGTAATTGGCATAAATTGTGTAGGTGTAGAAAGCTTGACATGGGACTGGCATACGTTTTTTATTCGGATTACTTTGTCTAATTTATTTTCATTAAGTCACTTCCATGTTGCCACTATTATGAGATATTTCATTTTTGCAAGTATAAGAGTTAATGACACATTGTGAAAACTACCTTTGAGATTAAACTTTTCCTGCGCATTTGTTTGGGCCGAAACTATCTTCTACATTCCACCCCATGCTTTAATGAAGATTTGGTTAATAATCCTTCTCTTTTACACTCTTTCCCTTTCTGTCAAATTTAAGAAGAAATCTTTTGCATGCATACCGAGCTAAATTTTTATTTGTAATTTCTAAACATCTTGCTGGTGAACCTTTAGGAATAATATATTTTATGTGTTTTGCACTTGGACATATTCTCTGCTACACTCTCTTTACTTTGAGCAAGAAATATAAAATTCTGGAACAAAGTAAGTATTTGATTAGAAGACGTTCACTCAAGACCAAATCGAGATGAGTTTTCAAATTAAGTAATTTTAAATTACAATTATAACATTCATGTGTTGTACAAGTTAGATTAAATGTGAGAAAAATATGCATTTTTTTAATCTTTATAAATACAATAAATTTATTTGTAATTTTGATATTATTTTTCTTATTTACATCTCAAAATTTTTCAAATTTTTATTGGTGATTTCTGTCGTTAACGTATTGTTAGATTCCAACTTAACTAAGCTCCACTATGTAGGTGGACACATCATATACTGTTTTAAAGACAAAGGTACGTAAGTAGCTGACTTGAACAAAGATATGAAAATGACATTAACTCTCAATGATGAAAATCTTAATGTGTAGTGTTTTTTTTTAAGATTTTTTAACATACATAGTCCGAGTTGGTAGAGGTGAAAGGGCTTTGTTAGGCATATGTTCACTGCATCAACAACAATCTAACTACAAGTTAACGACAGGGGATGATAAAAAAAAAATTAAGTTTTAAAGGTCAACGATAAAAACAAGAAATGAATTAGAGACTAAAAATAAAGCTCGTTATATTTACATAGACTAATAATTAATATATTTAAACTTAATTTAAATATGTACAAAATATGTTAAAATACTTTTTATTAAATTTTAGACAACATTTTCAATATAATGTGCACTTTTTTTCATTAACATTGTCAATTTTATCAATAAAATTATTTTGAAAATAAAATATATAAATATAACTGTATTGGCACTGTTTATTAAAATACTTTGTTGTAGACTAAATTTTTAATGTCAAAAGTAAAAATTCTTGTTTCTGCTCAATAATTTCATTTTCAAATGAATGGGTAAGACTTACTAAAAACTGATTAAAAGGTTGATTAGTTTTCAAAATAAGTTAAACAAAACTAAAAAGTGTTTTTCATTAAAAATATTTGATGAATTATTTAATATATTAGAAGTCATTTACTTCTTAAGAATAGTAATGATACAATAGATATTTGAACATAAATAAATAGTAGATAATAAGAGGGCGTTTATTTTGAAATTGATGGAATGAATAATAGAATGAGTATAATAAAAAAATTAATTTTAGTTTACTGTCAATAATTTTTTTTTATATTTTTAATTAATAACAACAGATCAAAAATATATTTTTATATTAATTAGTATAAAAAATATATTGATACGGTAATCAATAATAGTATAATTTTTTATAAATATTTAAATTATATTTATAATAAAACAGTAAAAATATTTAATTATAAAAAACATGTGATGTGACTACTAATTTTGTAACTGAATTAAGCAAACTAATTGAACATTAAAGTTGAAAAGAAAGAGAATATATATAGGCTGAGCCAAAACATGCCACGGGCTAAGAAGATGACATGGCGAAACACGTTAATAGAATATACAGCTCGAGCTTTTGCTTTTATATATTACAAATGAATATTATTAAATTAAATATTTTTAATGACTAATTTAAAATATATTATATGAATATTTTATATTTAATAATTTTTAAAAAATTAGATATTATATTATTAATAATAAATTTTTATTATATTAAATAAAATAAAAAACATTATGAAAATTTTAAAATTAAATTAAAAATAAAACATATAATGTAGAATAAATCACTTGAAATGATAAAAAAATTAATTCTTAAAAATGTTCTTTTTTTTTAATAATATTTCTAAACATATTCGTTTAATTTGATAATTAGTATTCAGAATTTATATACAGAGGCGGAAGATAAATTGATAGATAGACTATGAAATGGTCCTCTATATTTGTCTATAAAAATTTGGATTCAAGTAATAAAAATGGATAGTACAACATACCTTAGATTTGAGAAAAATATTTAGAGTATGTTAGGGTAAACAATTTAATTAAATACTAAGTAAAAACAAAATAATCTTATCAAGACTTGAATGCACGGTACTTACCGTGGAGATTCTTATATATTGTTTATCAAAGTTCAATACCCATAAAAATGTCATGGAGTCCTTCCAAATTACTCATCTTTGTCTTCATTTTCATCGTAGTTGAAGGGTAGTGGCACAGACTTGAATGCAGGGTACTTGCCAATATTGTTCAAATGCTCATTCTCCACCCTGATCCATACAATTGTTCAGATAAATCATAGATTTAATGCAAATGAACTTTTGAAATAAACTAGGCATAAAATAATTTGGCTAGGATGCACAAACTGAACTACCTAAATGATGTTTACCTAAAGAAGTTCCATATGCCACGGCGAATGATCTCTAAGCTGGCTATGATGCTGATCATGGCTTGCTTGTGCAAGAAGGAAAATTTGAAATTCAATACTGTCTGCAACCATGCAAATCTCAACAACACATTTAACACCTGTGCATGGTTTGATTAAATAAATTAGCAACTTGACCAAATAAAAGAGAAGCAAATACTCAATATAAACATCCTAGAAAATATTTCATGTACAATATTTTTTTTCCCTTTTTGCTAATTCCATACCATGGCTGCGAAATATACACTTTTCTGAGGGATTAGGAGTTTGTCTCTGAGCCAACGGTTTTTGGAATGTTTTTGCAGAAGGCCCCAATCAATGACAAGGTCCCAATATGTGGAAAAAATGGCTGTAGATACTGAGAACATCCATGCCAACACTTTCCAACCCATTCCCTTGTCAAGACTATAAGCTGTCCTAAGGCACACAGCTGCAATAGTGAGGAAATACTTGAATGCATTATATCCTTGCATTCTATCTTTCTCCTCAAACAGGCGCCTTAGACACTGACAAGAGAAAGAACAAGATTAATTATATGGCACTCTCAGTCACTTCTTAATTGAGAGCAGCTATCCCTTTTTCCCTGTACTTTGTGCTTGGATAGCTTGCGTAAGCTCTTATTTAATAAGATCTTATCACATGAAATGTTATAAGTTTGATAGATTCAATAAGCTTCACTACAAAATTTATTAAATTAAGACAAAAAAAAACTTATATATGGGTCATTAGCTATTTTCATAAGCATAACCAAACACTTCTGATTAATTTATAACTTAGCTGCTTGTATGATAAGCTATGTAGAAATTTTTCCAAATGCTATCCTACTCTCTTCATACTTGTTTTTATAACTAATCATCTCAAATCTATGCGTGAAGAAAAATGGAATGAAGTTGTGTACCTGAAGAAAACGAGACCAGTATGGAATCACAACAACAATGAATGAAAAAGTTAAGAATATGCTATTTTACTGGCATGTGGTTTGTCTTTGTTTGAAGTCACCCCAACCATAGTAGCATATGTAGAACTCAAAACTCCTTAAGGCTTGCCCCTGAATGAGTAAAACGGATCATTGTGTTTGAATGATCACTGAAGGGACCATGAGCATAAAAGCTATAATAAGGGATATAGAAAACAAAGTATAATCCCATTTTTCATTTTTGCTTTTCACAAACCTGGCTAGTAAATTGATCTGCCAAGAAAAAATCTGGCAGTGTGACCTGATAACATTGAAAATAACCGGGATTAGATTTCTAAACAATATTGTATGTAGCCCAAATAAGGTTCTCTGCTAACACGTTAGATACAATTTTTCTTTACCTTGTATAGAGGAGCACAGAGGCAGTGAAACAGACATGTAAGGAAAAACATTCGGCTTGATCGACATATGATGTTTAATGGGCATAATAAAATAGCAATCACAACCTGAATAGTGAAAATAAATTTACCATGTAATTTTAGAAATAAAACTAGGATGAAAAAACCTGCTAAAATTGAACTTAATGGCCCTTACAAGAACCAGAATCAGTGGCATAAGTTCAGTGAATGCTACATAATCTTTTGTCTCTGGATCGATTTGCATGTCTAAGTTTGCAAGCACGCTGGCTAGTGCCAATGCTGCAAGGACAAAACTAAGAAGAAGGACTTGATGGTAGCCTAACTCAGTGCCTTGCTTTAAACCAAATATGAATGAGTGATTCACTCTATATCGCCTCCAGAAGTATATATTAGCAGCATACATCAGCATGTGTAGAACTACAAATCCAAATAAACTGCATAGATAGTTTAAAATAGAAAATTAGTTATAGTCCTAGCTTTTATTAATGTGGTAAGAGGTTTAGGAGTTAGAAGCCAGACAAAACCATATATTTCAAAATCTTCATATAGGGGTACCTGTAAAGAGGAAACATGATTTCCATGTATTTGGTACTTCCTGAATGATCCATGATTTTTCGAGTACGAACAATCAGAATAAGAGCTAATGTTAGAGCTGCAGTGCATCCAGCAAAGAAACCTGAAAAGTTTATATACATGGAAAGTCAGGGAAAGGGTAGACATTAGACAAAGATAACATTTTTCACAAAAGTTAAATTTTACCCATGGAAAATGTAATTCTATGCCTTTCTCTCTTTCTTTTTGGTCTCAAGATGCTCATTCCTTTATTTCTATTTGAGTTGGAAAAGTGCTTAATGAATACTTTTTCCACCCTCTCCATAAGCCTAGTGACCTGCAGGGAAGTTGATTCACAAGGAAAATTTGAACAATTGAAAAGCTTTTCATGTGCCTTCAGAATTATGATGCTGAGGCTTAAGTCTATACTGATGAATTCTCACCTCATCAGAGCTCCCAGGGTAGGACTTATCAACCATTTTCATGTAAGCTTTTGCCGCACCCCTTGATGTAATCTGAAGTATAAAGCTAAACGAGATGAATAGGCAATTTTGTTTCATTTGCCTTAGAGAGAGACTTCAAGTTTTTTATGGTTCAAAAGTACCTTATCATATTTCTTCATTATCTTTGAAAAAGCCAATATATTTAGAAAGCTGTTTCATGAGGTACAAATCTATAAGAAACATGAAGGCAATACTCCTATTGATTTTAAAAAGATTATGATAGTGTCTACTAAGTGTAGTTCTTGAGAAGTCGAAGCTTGTGATAGAACTCAACAAAAGCCCGTTTGAGTTTTTCTTCTACTTTGCTTAAATTTTCCTTAGTGAATTTCAGCTTTGTTTGGCCAGGGTATTTGATGAAGCCTTTTATAGTTGAACGAGGAGTCTCACAAGCGTTATTTAATTGCACTCGCTTAAGCACTTCCAAAGGAGCTGGTTTGTTGGCTTTGATATTCTTCTTTGTGTTCTGTACTTCATCTCTTTGGTTGGGAGTTTGAATCTCTTCGCCTATGTCATTGCCCGATTCATATAATTCTCCATGGTGGGTACTGCCATTCTCTTTGATCTCTTCCATGGAAACTCTTCCTCCTGTTAATGAGCCAGAAAAAAGATACGAAACAGGTAAACTGAACTTTTCTACTATTCAGTTTAAACATTAGAAATGACTTTACTAGGGATATATTCAATTGAAATTGAATTTTTTTTCTGGTTAATTTGTAAATTATCCATCATAGATCTCTACAAAAGCATGTGATAAGAACTACTTATTCTGAAAGTCTAAACAATTGAGACAGGACCATCTAGCATTATTTTGAAGGCAACCCCCACATAAAAGTCATCACATGGCCATATAAAACCCAATAATAATATAACATTAAAAAAAGATAAAACCTACATGTTTGGATCCTGTATGGAAATGTCACAAAATTACATTTACTTTATTGTAACAAGATTCTATAGAAAACTTTGATACTTGATTACTTGTATCCAAATTGATTTTTTTTCAAAACTTACATTTAGGCTAACTTAAGAAACTATAAATTTTAAGTTAAAAATTTATGCTAAATTTTTATCATTAAACTTACTTTTTAAAAGAAAAGTTTCTAAACAGAAATCAAATCGCTTTAAACTCTTTTTTAAGTAAAATTAATTCTATATGATCAAGTTTATTTAAATTCATTAATTCTATATGATCAAGTTTATTTAAATTCAAATTTGCAATTGGTCACTTGAATAAGATGCATGAATGAAATATATTTGTCACTGACTTTGCCAATTCAGTGTTTAAGTGTGAAATAAAATTCTTCAAAGCAACAAAGGCTAGATCAAGATGGAAACTTACGGTTGAACTTGACCTCTCTGGGTGGAGAAGCAGACAATGTGGTCACTGAAGCAGAAACATCACCCAGACGAGTCATCTCAACTGAGCTATCAAATGACTCAGTAGTTGGGTTCTCAACTTTTACCCTGAAAGCTATTAAAGCATCCATTTGTTTGTTTAACTCAACTGCTTCCTTCGTCACTTCTTCCACTTTAGATCTATAGAACTTGTCCACTTTGTTGAACTCATCATTTAGCCTCCTAAAGTACACTAACTCATATTCTCCACCTTCTTCTGCAGCCATGAGAAAGGTAGTTTCATATTTTTCATGACCATCTCGCAGCACTGAGTGCACCAAAATGGGTTGGTTCTCAATGTCCTGTTCTGAAGGGGTCATGGGTTGGTAGTGTCTCTGAGTGAGACCACTGAAAGCTCTATAAAGTGATAACTTTCTCTTTAGAATTGTTGGGGTGGCACTTGGATGTGGCTTCTTGCTTTGCTGGTTGTGCAGGATTTCTTTCAAAAGGGATTTTAGATAACCATAATCCATGTATGCTTCTTGCCATTCTGGCACCATTTGGGATGCAAATTCTTTGCCAAACTTCATTTTTGGCTTTTTGAGTTTTGAGCAATCAATGTTCTAGCGAGTTTGGTATTAGGTAATAATGTGACCAGCTCAGGAAATAGTAAGGGTGGTAAAGAACCAATGGATAAAACTGGTTGCCAAAAGATAGAGAAAAAGAAAATGCTTCGGCTTCAGCTCATCTTTGCAATAATGCAATCTGGAGAAAACATTATGTTGAGAGGTGGAGTCCAAAATTGTCCTTTTATTCTTTTCAGAGCTAATGGCAGAAAAAGGTGACTCTTTCTGTGCGGGAAAAAACTGGTTAATGATGCATGGTGAGTCGGTGACAAATACAAATCAGTTACTTCATAAAGTGGGACAGTGACGCTTGAATGGGCTATAAACCAAGGTACCATGGGCTTCATAAAATAAAACTATGATTAGAACTAATAGACTGAACAGATGACATTTATAAATGTAAAGCCTAACTATTACCAAATTTGTTGTCGGGGAGTTGGAGTGACTATTGTCATGAGTATGCCACTTAACTCTCTTTTCTTTTTTTCCCCAAAGCCACTTAACTTTCTGGTAATGTACGTATCCCTTTTTGGACATGTAAATTTCATTGTAACAGGGGTTTGCTTTTTTGCACCTAGATTTTTTCTATTTGCACTTCGAAATAATATTTCTTTTAATTTGTGTTTTTAAAAATATTCTCATTAAAAAATTAAATTATCTCTCCTCACTTTGATTCTTCATTTTCCCAAATTGTTAGCTTCTCCACCTCTCTCATCCGTTTCTTATTTTCACTTTACGATTGTTCCTTCACCAACATTTTTGTTTGATTGAACTTAGTTATTTAACAATTTTATATAGTTTATTTTATTTTTTGTTGGAAAAAATAACTTTAATTAAGTGAAAAGTGCCGTTGTTAGCCTCGAAAATTATTTTCTAAAAACATTTTAATAGCTTTTCAAAAATTATATTTTAAAATTATAAAGATACGATATTTTTGGAATTTAAATTCTAGTAGCTTTTAAGTCAAACTTCTGGAATTTAAATTCCAAAAATCTATTATACATGCTTTTGAAAATTAATTTTAAAAATTTAATCTAAACTTAATTTTAAATTTTAATTTATTTTAAACAATGATATGAAAATTATTGAGGAGATTGTGTTTGAGATTTAAGTAAAAAATATTTTGTTTTATTTGTTATAAAATATTATATGAGAAAAATATAAAATAATTTTTAAATATTATGTTATTCTTTTTTTCTTCGCTTAAGAAATTGCGACATTCTCTTATTTAATATTGTTCATTTATTTTATAAGTTAGAATTTATAATTAAATTTACTCATACTTTTAAAAGTAATTATGATAAATTACTGCTTTTATAAACAAAACTTAGATGTACTTATTTAATTAAAAATTTACTATCAAAATAATATAAGGTAGCATTAGAGTATCAAAAGTATCTAAAGTACTACATATAACTTTTCTCCTCAAACACTCTCTTAAATGATCTTTTAAATATATAAAAAACATAACAACAAAATAATTTTGACCAAACTCTCAAACATCCCATGGTAAAGTAACTATTGTATTCTGCCATGAATTATTTAACTTCTTTAAACTTATTTTAATGATTATTTTTATTTTTAGTTTAGTTTATATGTATAACACATTTTTTTTATTTTTGTAATTTTTTTATAAGGACTAAAGTAAAATTATAGTATGTATAAGAATCAAAATAAAAAAATTAAATAAAAAATAACATTGTTATACAAATATTAACATGAACTATTTTAAATTTTTTTCGTTTAGAGACATGTTTACAAACTTTTTTATTATAAGAACCTAATAAAAAAATGATTTAAACTTATACTAATATAAGTTTAAAAATTCTTATATTCCATCTGAATTTTTTATTTAAATTTAATTTAATAGTTAATAAAATAATAAATTATAACTCATTAGATGTAAATTAAATAAAAAGTTCAAATCAAGTGTAAAAATTTTTAGACTTATACTAGCGCAAGAATATCTTACCCCTTTTATGATTAATTTTCACCAATTTCACTAATTTTTAGCCAATTATTTTTTGACTCCATTTTATGATTATTCTTCTAATTTATTTGAACACAAGACAATTATATCATGATCATTTATATTACACATACAACATCTAGTACTTATTAGTGCAGTCTAATAAAATTAGTCATTTCCAGATGAAAATTTCCATCCCTCAAAGTAACAAGTGAAAAAAGAGGTGAGCAATATTTCAAAAATTCGATCCCTTCAATCGAACTAGAGGGGAGAATAAAAATTGTTAAATTAACACCCCTTTTTACTTAGCTTGTGATTGATAAGGTATTTTTTCTAGATCAGTAACAACATTAATTCTTATTTTTTTAAAATCCAAAAATATGTTTGTTTTAATAGAAATATATAAATCAAAGTGATTTATACATATGTCCCAATTGATGAAAAAAATTAATACTCAATATGATAAATGATAATTAAATACTATAATATAATTAAGTGTTAGAAATTATTGAGTTTATAATTAAATACTTCCTTGATCAGTGAAAGAAAACAAAAATAAAAATAAAAAATAAAGAAAACTTTTTTTATTATTCTTTCAATGTAGTAAGATTTATTTTAAAGTAAGCCCAATAATAATAATTATAAAATCATATTTATTAATAATAAAGTTATTACAAATAAATTCAATAATAATTTGATAAATTAAATAATATAATTTAATATTTTAGCATTTGATTAATTTAGAATTAAATTAATGTTATAATAAAAATTAATTTATGTAAGTTCACGTACACATAATATATCTAATATTTGTCACATTTAATAATTTAAAATTAATTTTTTCTTATCAAAATCAATTTTAATCCAAACAAGCAAAACTGATATTCTTAATGTATAAATTACTCTCCAATAAATATTGACAACAAAATAATTTTATGAAATGTTAAAATATGTTTCTTCTTCCTTTGAATCAAATCACCTTTTATAAATGAGTAAAACACAATAAAGTAAAATAATCTTTTTATAATTAATTTATAAAAACAAAATAAATTTAAGTTTATTTTCTCAAACTAAATAAAGCTTTTACGTGAATATACAAACAGGAGTTGTTTTAGTTTAATCCATAATATCAAGTTTAAATTTTAATAAATATATTTATATTACATACATAAAAGATACCACAGTCTATAAAAAAAAGAAAATCAAACATATTTTTTCCTATATTCTCTTTAAAGTAAAAATAATTTCCAATAAATAAACAGTCAAACTATACCTTTTTAGCAGTTTTGTCATCGTGAACCTTTACACTAATTTTAAACATTAATAATAATAATTTTTTATTGAAAAATATTACATATTTTTAAAATCAAGAATCTATTACTTTTAATTATTTAATATTTATTTTAAAGGCTAATGTGAATATATATATATATAATTTTTATTATTTTTTTAAAAAAAAATTCTCCAATTGAATTTCATGCGTGTCTTTGGTTATAAAAACAGCCCAAGTCATAGGAGGATTTACCTAAATAAAATTGTTCCATATGCATTTACCAAAAAAAAAAAAAGAGAGAGAGAGAGAAGAAAAGAGAGTGTTGAATCATGATTGTGAAAGGTGGGCTCGAAGAAGCAACAAGAGAAGAATCTTATCCACAACCACAACAAACGAGAAGATCAAAGGCTCCTCTCTGTGACACAACAACACAACACAACACACAATGGCTACTGTCTTTTCCATATGTTCAGGTTCTGCTTTTCTTTCTCACAGCAGGAGCTTCCCCTTTGCATCCAAAGGTTCACTCCTTCACCCCAAAAGGCCACTCTCAGTGAAGTGTGAAGCTTCTTTGGGAACTGAGATATCAGTGCCTCCAGCAGTTGACACCTTCTGGCAGTGGCTTAAAGAAGAAGGTGTTGTTTCTGCAAAGACCCCAGTGAAGGCTGGTGTGGTCCAAGAAGGCATAGGACTTGTTGCCCTCAAAGACATTTCTAGGAATGATGTTGTGTTGCAGGTTCCCAAGAGGCTTTGGATTAACCCTGATGCTGTCGCTGCTTCAGAGATTGGGAATGTGTGCAGTGGCTTGAAGCCTTGGTTGGCTGTTGCACTTTTCTTGATCAGAGAGAGGTCAAGGGATGATTCTCTTTGGAAGCACTACTTCACTATTCTGCCAAAGGAAACTGATTCTACTATTTATTGGTCGGTCTCTTTTGGTTTACTTGTCAAAATGGGGATTCAGTTTTCCTAGAGTTTAATTTTGATACATTGTCAAGACTGATTAGAAATCACTTTAAATATGATTTTAAAGTAATTTTTTCTAAGTGACAACTTTCAATTATGTGGGAATTCATCATTGAATAAGTTTTACGCTGTCAGAGTATTCCAATTAAATTCATTTTCATATGGTTGATTCAGTGTAATTGATTATTCCAGTGCAGGTCAGAGGAGGAGCTGTCAGAGCTACAAGGTTAGTTATGTCAATGTTTCAATGCAAATAATGTAAATAAGCCTTATCCACTGGGTGAAGTAGGCTAAAATAATGTAATTAAAGAATAAAAAAAATTGTGCTTTGGAGTAGTTGTTGAGTTTGTATACTGTATTTTCTGGAAATGGTTTTGTGGTGTGGTTTTCTCTACAGCCTGAACCTGATAGAACTGATTTGTGTAGGGACTCAACTTCTGAGCACAACACTGAGTGTGAAAGAGTATGTGCAGAGTGAATTTAGGAGACTGGAAAAAGATATCATACTCCCTAATAAGCAGCTTTTCCCTTTTCCTATCACACTTGATGACTTCTTCTGGGCATTTGGAATTCTAAGATCAAGGGCATTTTCTCGCCTTCGCAATGAAAATCTGGTTGTGATTCCATTCGCAGACTTGGTAAGGTCCTTTTCATTTTCTCTCTTTCTGTAGTCTGAAGCAGTGAGGCTAGACTACAGCAATACATGCAGAACAAAGAGAATAGAGAGACAAAAATGAACATACATAACTCTGTCTATGATATTCCTAGAGTAGTAAAAAGTATTCATTACTCTAGGGGAATGTACTCATTTCATCAAAGTTATAACACATGGCATGTATGGTTTTTTTTTTTCCTTCTTATTTTAACTTTTATTGAGATAAAAATAAGAAAAATAAAACTATCAATTTAAATTGGCTTTCAAAGGAGTAGATAGTACAAGAATGCCAAAAATTTACTCCTAAAGTAGACATTTTACTTGTTTTCATTTGCTGATATTGTTTTCTCTAAATTCAATTTCTGGATCAGATAAACCATAGTGCCAGAGTAACTACAGAAGATCATGCTTATGAAATTAAAGGAGCAGCTGGTCTCTTCTCCTGGGATTACCTATTTTCCCTAAGGAGCCCCCTTTCTGTTAAGGCTGGGGACCAGGTGAAGTGTTGTTGCCTCCTCCTACCTTTATTTTTATTTTATGTTCATTTACACGCAACATCCCTTTAAAATAATGAATACGTCTATGTTGAACAGTGTTGTGTCTAAGAAGCTTTTATATGAACTAGCAAGCGCTTATGTATCAAAGGGAAAAAAAGCATGTGTGAACCAAGTGCATAAGTGCTAGAAACTTGCATTAGAATTTCACAATCCATGTTATATTCTGTGGCACGAACTATCTCTATCATGGTGACAATTTCATGCTTCTCCATCCATGGTCACATAAAAAACTGAGCAGTTGGTAACATAAATTACAATTCACATATTGATGGAAGGAAATTTGTTCTGCAGGTATACATTCAATATGATTTAAAGAAAAGCAATGCTGAGTTGGCTCTGGACTACGGTTTCGCTGAACCAAATGCAGATCGGAATGCATATACCCTGACACTGCAGATATCAGAATCCGACCCCTTTTTTGATGACAAACTAGACGTTGCTGAGTCCAATGGTTTTGGTGAGACAGCATACTTTGACATCTTCTACAGCCGCCCACTTCCGCCTGGGTTGCTTCCATATCTGAGACTAGTAGCTCTCGGGGGTACTGACGCTTTCCTATTGGAGTCACTATTTAGAAACTCCATCTGGGGTCATCTTGAATTGCCTGTGAGTCGTGACAACGAGGAGTTAATATGCCGAGTGGTTCGAGAAGCCTGCAAATCTGCCCTTGCTGGTTATCATACTACTATTGAAGAGGTATGACTTTCTATATCAATTTAGGTGACTAAAATCATGCACATTAAAGGATTTTACTCTTGTTTATAGGTATAAGGTATGGATAACCAAGATTAGATTTAATTAATATAACTGATACATTTAGAAGTAACTACATGACATCTTATAATGGTTCATGCACTTTAAATTGTCAAAATTGTGAAGCTGATTGAGCTCAACAAATGACTGAACAAAGCAAGTGAATGGCAGGATCAAAAGCTGAAAGAAGCAAGTCTAGATTCAAGACTTGCTATAGCAGTTGAAGTTAGAGAAGGGGAGAAGAAGGTCCTACAGCAAATCGATGAGATATTCAAAGAGAAAGAAAAGGAATTGGACCAGTTAGAATATTATCAAGAAAGGAGGCTCAAGGACCTTGGACTTTGCGGGGAAAATGGTGATATCCTTGGGGACCTTGGAAAATTCTTTTAGGAAGCAGTTGCACCTGTTAAGGAGACATTTTTTGTCTGCATTTCATAGAACTAGAAAACAGAAACACTCGGTGAATCACCAATAGAATCTTCCAACACGTATCCGTGACAGTCACTCAATTGATCTTTGCAGAGAATCACAATCACGTTTTGACAGCCCCAGCCACGTTTTATTAAAACCCCGTTACACGATTGCTGCTTGTAAAGAGGAAGATATAATGCATTAAGAACACTTCCATACCCTTTATATCGTGATAATGAAATTAGAATGGCTAATCTGAATTGAAGACTGCCACATGAACTACTATTATATATCTATACTGAACTAACATTTAGAAAAAATAAATTAATTAATGAAGGGTAAATTTGAAGATACAGCTATGCAAGCTTCACTAGAAGCTGACATTTCCTTCTTTTTTTCTCTCCTTTTTTCTTTTCTCTTTTACTTTCCTTTCCATGGTTTTCTACAAATTCATGTGTACATATTTATCAAGGTCATGTGTACAGCACTTGAGCAAGTGTGGGAGTGGGAAGGTGCAACTGATCAATTTCTCTTTCAAACTCAGTTGGGCAGAAGAGAGCATTTCGACATTTGACAGCTTGTGCTCATCGTATTTGACTAGAGTTAAGAGGACTTAGCAAGTCATCACACTTGGTTTCCTCACAGAGGCATTCATGAGGGTTGGCATAGAAATAATCCTCCTCCTTCGGCTTGTCTACAATAACTCTACGATAAGCTGGCTGGCCCATTCTCTTTTCATGAACCTCTTGCACAGCATTTGCAAACTCATTCCATGGAAGGGTACCATTTTGATGCATATCAAGAAATTCTACAAGCTTTTTTCGATCCAATAAGATGGATTTTTTAAAACCAGAATACCTGCATGAGGACAAAGTTGTTTTTTTGTAGATTTTCATCAAGGTTGCATTTAGCCACCATATAAAATCAAATTGCAACTAGCAAGGGCACATGCATACCTTCGATGGCCTTCCACAAGTTTTGCCATGTTCCCATAATAGGTAGGAATAAAGGTGTTACTGGCTACTGAAACCATAAAATCCAAAGCTGCCATCTGTGACGAATGATTCTGAAACTGCTGCAACTCATCATGGGCCAGCAATGTCTCCTTTTTAACCTACAATAAAGGTACCCAAGTCAGAAAAATAAAAAAGTAAAGAATACGAAATTTCTTTCAGAAGTATCTAGTATAATGTGTCATTGTAGTGTGTCAAACAATCTTTAAATGGAAAATTTGCATAATACCAAGTAATCTATGATAGTCTACTCATAATCATTCACAATTATTTCATTATATCAAATACGATTCAAAATGTAAACAAGAAAGGGGCGGGGTTATATATGGTGAACTCACAATTCTTGGAAAGGCAGCTCTAAGCTGTGCTAGTCTTCGTTCACCACCATAAATCTCACCAGCTGCAATATAAATCTGTGTTTCCTTATCAATACCTAAGGCTTGCATAACTAGGGCTGCCTCCTCTGGTGTCAAAGGACAGAAACCCTGTGATCTCCTCTCTTCAGAGACTATCTCCTTTTCTCTCCAGGAAGGGAATGCATACCTGAATTACACAAGATCGATCAAAATTTTAGGTGCCATAGATCTCTCATTTGCCAACTCATTACAAAAGAATTTGATCATCGAAATCTTTCTTTTTATGCAGGTAACTAATGTATTTTTGTCAAAATATGTCAAATCCAACACATGTAACTCATGAACTACAGATCCACGGCTCTTCAACAACTAGACTGTGGCTCCACCATTAGAAGCAACTAACATCTAGGAGCCTCTCACTAAATAAAAGATGCTTGTTTCTTGCTTTTTGGGATATATGACAGAACAGGAGGCATAATTAATGATTTAAACTCAATGGTAATTCAGCTATGATAGGGAAAACAACAATCATAGTGTCCTGTATTCTCCCCTGCAATTGTTAGATAAGAAGTACCTGTCTTGTAAAATTTTACCCATAAATATATGTAAAGCAAAATATGAAACATAAAAGACCACCTCATGCGCTTGAGCTCCTCAGCTTCTTCATCAGTACAACCAAGAGTACAACCTGAGAAAGCCAACATGTCCATCTCATATCTCAGATGCAATGCCACAAAAGATCCCTTCTGACGAAGCATCTGAATCATTTTTTGGCCCAAATTCTCAATTTGAGGAGTGAACTTAAGAGCTTGGTAATTAACACGACACCTAAGTTTCTGTAGTTCAAGCGGGAGACCATTGTTTGCTAGACGTGAATCAGTTTTGTTGAAGTGTACCACCTTATGCTTGCCAAAAAGTGGTAGAATCTGCAGTGAGGAGTCAATAGTAATGAATCAAGCTCAAGACGTACTACTGAAAATAAGGGAGGGAGTGAATATAAGAAAAAGTATAATTTTCTAATTTCCACGCAACTTGATTACTAGGTGCCATTTTGAAGTGGGCGGAAGCATCTCATATTAAGTGCTAAAATAGTCATTCATATCTATAAATTGTACTCTTTATATATATATATATATATATATATATATATATATATATATATATATATATATCTATATATATATAACTGATACTTGTTCAATTAATAAGTTGAAATTCTCCTGTCATATTGTAATATATTTTTTATCTTGGTAAAATAACTAATACAACCCTCAAAATCAGTCTTCAGTATCCTGTATTTTGCTCTTCATCTGCCACCTCCTATTTGATATGGACAAGACTATAATCATGCATTTGGTAATTTGCAGATTACTGATTTCCAGCTGATAATTGCCAGCCCAGATGATGAAGAAATCAATAACTTTCGGTGGGGGGTGGGGGAGGTGTGCAGAAAATGAGATCTCTTAAATTTGAGTTTGCGTTTAACTCAGCTCCAAAAACTAACTCTTAAGTGAAAATTGTTTTAATCTTTACAAGTTCTATTTGGCCATATCTGTAGTTGATGTGGAATCTCAATGCTCTACTCACACTCAAGATTGAACATATAAAGCGTAAAAATTGTAAAACTGAATTTTTTTTAATTTCACTAAAAAAGCTGCAAGACTAGGTTAATAGCATTGGAAAATCATGGCCAAGTTAATCGCACTGTGAAAATACAAGGGGTCAAGTTGATTTTTTTACAGTCAAAAGTTTCCTATTATTAGATCTACAATGGGCTCTGATAACATCTTAAATTTAGGTTTAGACTTAACTCCAAATGCTAACTTACAAGGTGAGAATTGCTTTAACCTTTGTAAGTTTTACTTTGGCTATATTTGTAGTTGATGTGGGGTCTTAATAAGATCAAATAAGTAAAAAAATCATTGACATTCATAAAAGATGAAACAATTTTAAAAGAAAAGTTCTCATATGGAAGAAAATCTTTACGTTTAATGTCCCCATTCACCCTCCCACTATGGACAGGAGCAAAAAAGTAATGAGGCAACTTATTAGTGAGACAAATGTTAGTAATTTGGCAGAACTCCCATTTTATATAAAAGTTATCACTGTTTTATAATCTAGGCACATCAAATAACAAGATTAAGACTACAAGTCTACAACATAACTACAAAGCAGTAATCAAAGTATGGTTCAAGAACAAATATCCATAATGATAGATTGATGATGATAAGACTCCAACTTAATTCCACATGAATACAATTTCTAGCATTTACACCATCATCATCATGACATCATATAAATAAGTACAAGTCCAAATAACTACATGCCTACAATTGTCGAAATTAATTGTTCTCACACAGTCTAAAAATTCCACATACACAAAGCTAACTTAGGGAAATTTTAGGATACCAGAAAATAGCACTGTGTATTACAGTAAAACTAGACCGTGAAGTTATAAATTTGATGGGGAGGTCTATCTAAAAGGAAACTACTCCCACAAAAGCAACTGAAGTACAAAACATGGCGTTCCCTTAACTGAAAAGTTAAAGAAGCATACAGTCCAAAGACAAAAATAAAATCAACGTCTTATAAACTAAGGCAAAGAACCATTAATCAATCATTGTATCAAACTTTAATATGTTCAGAAGTTGGGTTTTGGAAGGGAAGGGAGGAGAGGACAAATATTTTATATTTAAATTTAAAGAGATATATAATGTTCATAAAAGTAAATAAAAGATTAACACATTAAGTTTATACTAATCTATCATTTATGACTTTTATTTCAAATAATTATGAAATTAAAGAATGTTGATTAGAAATAAAAAAAAAATTCTTTCCCTCTAAAATCTAACTTCCAAGCACACCCTAAGTCGTAAAATAAGAGAAAGCCCAACTAAATATATAGGACATAGTTTTAGTTACAATTAATACAATCTGCTAACCTGCTCCAAGTAATATTTTTCATTAGACCAGCTAACAGGAGGCATCTCGAGGGTGAAGTATCCACTTTTCCTACTAAACCTTTTGGGTACTCTTTTCAGTATTTGAACTTCATCTCGTAAAGAATAAATGAAATGTCTCACGTCAAAAATGTCCTCGAAATTACTGCAAAAAGAAAACTACCAAACTTTAAATTGAAAAGAAGACCAAAACAGAGAATACTATTGAGTTTCTTTTAAAATTAAAGGATATACCTAGGGTCTGCCCAAAAGGATTTCTTATCAAGCTCCGGAACAACCAACGTTAGATTCAAAAATCGAGCAACTGTCACCATATCACAAATCTGAAATGCCAAATCTGCTCAATTTTAACATTTAAGCATATCATAGAATATGTACGAACAAAGACATGGCAGAATAGGAAGTACAAACCGCTGCCCGCATTTGATTCAATCCCCCATTGCAGGACACTCTTAGAAAACCATTCCTTGTATAATTTCCTGCAAGATTTCAGGTCATAAGGCTTTAATATTTACTGAACGTGTAAGAAAAGAATAGTACAAACAACTAACACCCTATCCACCAAACCATCTATTTATAACTATTGATTTATATTATTTATGCCCATTCACAAGTGGTAGAGATTAAAAGGATTGAAGATAGGATCATGTCCTTGAAGTTATTAGTTGCACAAGACATTCGTAATATCATTAGTGTGCATGGTCCACAAGTTGGCTTGGAAACTCTTTTGAAAGCAAGGTTTTGGGGGGATTTAGAGGGGTTAATCCAAGACATTCCACAAACTGAAAAGATTTTCATAGGTAGACTTAAATGGTCATGTTGGTTGTGAGGCAAGACAATTTACAAGGACTTATGGTGGTTTTGGTTTTGGAGAGTTAAATGAGGAAGGACAATCTATTCTTGATTTTTCAATGGCCTTTGACTTTAAGATTATGAATACTTGTTATAAGAAGAGGGATGAACATCTTATCACCTTCAAGAGTGGGGTCTAAAGGTCACAAATAGATTTATTTTTGGTAAGGAATCTAGACAAAAGGATTTGCAAAGATTGTAAAGTGATTTCAAGAGAAAACCTTACTAAACAACATAAGGTCTTAGTTCTTAATGTTTGTTTCAAGACTAGTAAACAAAGAATTCAACAAGTTATTATTCCAAGAATTAAGTAGTGGCTATTTAAAGATGAGAAACAATTGAACTTCTAGAAGCAGTTAGTAGAAGAGGGGTAGCTGGGATGCACAAGGTAGTGCTAACATCATTTGGAACAAACTAGCTATAAAGGCCGGAAAAGTTGTCAAGAAAATTATAGGTGAATTTAGAGGTCTTGGACTAAAAGAAGACGAAGAATCATGGTGGTAGAATGAAAGTGTGCAAGAGAAGATTAGAGATAAGAGGATGTGTTTTAAAACTTTGCATACATACAATAATGCTGAAAAGAAAAGATAGAAGGAATGATTGTGTATAGGAGAATGTTGGAGTAGCATATATTCATAAGATGGTGGAAAGTGGAAAGTGGAAACTGACCTATGGTGGTTTGAATATGTGATAAGACCAGTAGAGGATTCAATTAGAAAGGTGGATCAAGTGGAAAATAATTAAATTAATAGGGGTAGACTGTGGAAGAAGAGTTTCAAGGTCAGTAAAAAGATTTTAAATGCCTTTTTTGAAATTTTGGATTTTCGTAGAACCCAATGGCATCAATTGATCTATGCAACTGACCCCACCATGTAGAATATGACTTGATTTGATTTTGAAGGCCACAAAACAGTGTAATATTGACATTCATAAAACATAATTCACTATGATATCCATATTTGAAGTTGAATGCATATTTTCATTCTTCCTTGAGTCCTGTCATGATCGCACACTCGAAGTAAATCTACTTCAACACAAACACCAATCCAAAAAATAAATAATTCTTTACTAGATAATCCTGCACCAACACTCAGCTAAGTATGAACATTACCATCTAATACCACATACAACACATGGTCAACAATATGGATTCCATTGCTCAATTAAATTATACACAAGGTTGCATCAAAGGACCGAAGCTACACTTTTCCAAGCCTACATCCATAACTACTATACTACTCAATCAAACAAAAAATATGCTGATATAGATAAGCATGAAGCGATGAGAAACTAACTTGCAGGAAGAAAAGGAGGAGGAGGTTGAGAAAGTGCATTTTGTGGTCGGAGAGGACGTTGTGTAGTGTGATATATTCGACTAGTAATCCCAAAAAGGAAACGGGAATGCCAAAGTTCACTAACTGTCACTAACTGAACCAGGCATGTCCATAGCACAATGCTTGAACACACTCGAATGAACCAAACCCGCAAACGGCTCCTCGGAATCACTGAACCCTGAAGCTTGTCGCATCTCACCTGAATACCCTCCATCTCTCTGCCACACCCCTCATTGCCACGTCATCGCCATAACCTTCATACACAATTCCATAGCAACAACATCATAAAATAATTTTAAAAAAGAAGATACTCATTCATAAACAGTGAATTGAAATATTAGTAACCCATGAAATTGAAGACCTACCTCAGACACAACAACACTGCTAGGAAGTGAATCGCACTATTTGAAGCTTTTGAAGAAATCGAAACCGACCCAGAATTTAATTAGAAAGGGGTGATTGAGGGGGATACTCAAAATAAGATCTTTCTGCCCCCAGTTGGTTGCTTCTACAGAATTTGAAGCTCTTCTTCAAGAATCAGAGACAAAGAAAGTGAGAAAAGGAAAAAAGGAAGTGATTGTTGTGGCAAAGGAAGAGAGGAAGAACAAGAGAGCGCAAAGATCGAAAGGAGGTGATCAAATCGGAACAACCGAACACAGATGATTCATGCATTTCTATCCCCTTTCCAGGAAAACGAAAATTTTCTTTCCGGTTTTCTCTTTCTCTCCACTCTTTGTTATCTATTTCTAGAAAAATGTTCTCTCTCTCTCTCTCTCGCTGTCTCTCTGTGATCAAAGTATGCATGAATTGAAGTAGTGGTAGATCAGTTGGGAGATTCAGGTTAACTGGAAAGAAAATGTATTTTCACCCTTTATTCAAAGTTTTAAAACTTTACAAAAAGAATAATAAAATTAATATAAAAATTAAGGATTTAAGCTCTAAAATAAAATAAGTAAAAGTCAATTTATAATTAATTTAAATATTTTATAATATAATTAACTTTGAATTAACAAAAGATAACTTTATATTTTACTTTAAATTTGAAATTTAAAAAAAAGAAATGAAAGATGACAATGACATATGTGATGATTTTTTTACTATTCTAACGTAATAATTTCTATCAATTAATTGATGTGTTCGGTTATATATTTAATAGATATCAAACAGTTAAAATTAAAAAATATTATAAATATATTTTTAATTTCTTAATTAGTATGTCAAAAAAATACTAATTAATAAAATTTTGATATAAAAAATTGCCATGCAAAGATTTGTAATAGGTCAGTTTCCACTATTATGTTTGAATTGAATTAACTTGAATTATGTTTGAATTGAAGTTGCTTAAAAAGTTATTTTTAACGATTACTCAAAATTGATTTTAATTATCAACATCAATATTATGTTACCTAGTTTAGTAACAAGCAATCAAGCAATGCATATATATATATATATATATATATATATATATATATATATATTATTTAATAACAAAAATATATAATTTAATACATAAAAAATAAAATTATATTTTTTATAAATAATTATATATGTAATGAAATTATTTAAAATAGTAATTATAAAAAAATATTTTAACTTAACTTTATAATTATGAATTATATATATTAAATAATAAAAAATAATAAAATTAAATAATTTTAAAATTATTTTAAAATAGTATTTTTTTTTTTTAGTTTTGTAAAAAATTTAAAATTAAATGTCAACAGTTAATATAAAAGTAAGTTCTGAATTAAAAAAATAAAGATAATTTTTATAAATATAAAAATATGTATTCATAATAAATATAAAAATCTATACAAAATTATTTAAAAAATTAAGTAATAATTTAATCTCCAAAATTTAGAATAAAATTAATAAAGCTGTGAACAAAAAAGTATTTTAACCAAAGATAATGTAATTTACAAATTATTTTAAGTTAATTTTAATTTATATATATATATATATGATTGAAAGAAAGTAGCTTTACTAATGCTTCTCTTCTTAAATAGTTAACTATCATTTAAAATTAAAAATTAATTTATTCAAATACAAAGCATCTAAATTTTAAAAAAAAAAGTACAAATAAGAAAGTAAAATTAATAGTGAAATACAAATTTCACATATAATAACTATACTACTTATTTATCTTATGTTATATAATTTGATTTCAAATTGTATCTCAATCATAATTCATCTCAAGTGAAAAAATAATATGAAAAATTTGATATTGGTCCATACTAGCTAAATTGTGATAATTTTCATAATTTATGTCAAGGATTACATTTTCATTTTTACATCTGCTAAAATAAACATCTCTATTTTAACATTTTTTTTAAAAATATTATTTATTGTCATTGTTGCACAAAATTATTTGAACTTGTCTTTCAATTTTGAACTTAGGCATATTAGGCATAGTATGCAAAAGTGGCCTAAGTGATAAAAATTAAAGACTTCATTATAATTTAAAAATCTAGATTTATGCCTAAAATAAAAAAGGTGACAGCATTTACATATAGAGACCAAGGTACCTCACAAGTATTGAATACTCAACATTCACCAAATAATATCTACTGAATCAAAAAGTTTAAAAAATATAAACTATAAAGACTAAACAAAGAAACATACATAAAACATAATGTAAAAACTTCATACTAACATTTGTTATATATTAACATTTGTGAGAGCATGGTAAAAACATGAGCATAATAAGTAATATCTTTCCAATAAATTCTACTTGTTCATTAACATAATAAGTAGTATCTTTCTAATAAATTCTACTTGTTCATTAGGGGTAAGCACACATGGAACGTGCATATCCTCAATTACTCCTATGACATTCTTAAAATATGACTAATATTATTGGTTATTTTTAATTCTTGTATATTAAGATCTTTTGTCTTAATATATTTAAAAGATAACTTAAGAGATACAATTATTACGTTATAGAGATGTCTGTTCATAATGTCTCTTTAAGGTTGAAATCTTTCTTGAATCATTCTATTACCTATTCCATGGCTAACCATGTTTAAGAACATTGCAACTATTTCTTCAACTCTCACGTGACTAGTAGGATTTAAGTCATGCTCAAATAACTCAGTACAAAGTTTAAAGAATGTTTTTTTTATGTAGAACATTCCATAGCAATGAATGAGATGTTCTTGCAAAATTTTTTATACCCATACACAACTTGTTTGTTCATAATTTTACATGACTCTTAATATAATTAACTAATTGCATAGGAATCGATGTATGCTCTTACATAAGGTGCTTGTTCCATAAATTCATCTTCATAGATATCGATTTTAAATTGTGCATTCCAATCATTCATGTTATTCCTTTACCGAGGAAAAAAAAGCAATTACATAATGTATATACATGGTACTTTATATATACACACAAATACAACTATTGCAAGTATGTTTTATGAGTCGTGAAAAATTTTGAAACTTTCAATCAATTACTAATTAGTTGTGAATAAGGTACTAAATTTCCTATCAATAAGGTTTCGATTAATTGTGACTCAAATATATATGTTACTCCTAAATAGATATGCATAATAGAATTTTATATTAGTAAAATATTTATTAGTGTACTAATACTTGTATTCTATGCAAAACATAATCTTATGTGTAAAACATAATTCTATGCAAAACATAATCTTATATGCATAACAAGATTAGCTTTAACCAGAACAAAAAAAAAATCTTATATCAGCAAAATATATAAGCACTCTTAGATGAAACATTCAATTGTTTTAAAGTCTCAAAAAGTATTTTCATAATGCACTTGTCGCAATTGGGAGTCGCAACAATATGACAAAAACGTTTTAAGAAAAACATTCTTTAGAAAAAAAGATATTTTTCTAAAAGTCAGAAAAGTTGCTACTAAAGTTTATTATAGAAAAAATTTATAAAAAACTTTTAAAATGTACCTTTGAAATAAAAAATGAGTACAGAAGTTGTTAGGTATTAGCATCTTATGACATTCGTCTAAATAACGGTTGCTTTAAATTAATTGTACAAATTTATTTTAATTTTAGTTGCTATCTTTATTTTTAAAAGAAGAAAATTTATTTATTAAAATGTTAATTGGTATCTTAGGAAAGAGAAAAATTATTTTAAAAATTGTTTTTACTTGACAAGTTTGATTTTTGCTTCTACCTATAGGTGCAATGAGGAATTTAAAACTAAATAGTTCTATTAAAATATTACAAAATTGGTTGATTAAATTAAGTTTAGTAGAAGAAAGTTTATTTTAAGATAAAATCATTTTCATAATATTATAATACTTAGGATACAAGATAACGTGGTTATACATATATCGTACGAGAAATAATGCAAAAGATAAATGAAGATCATAGAACTATATTGTAAATCATCACAAAAAAAGTAAAGTAGTTAAAACGATGTATTTAAATTAATAAAAAATTAAATATGTATTTTAATTTTAAATTTATATTAAAGAAATTTAAGACATCACAAACGTAAATTATATATAAATTTCTTATAACTTCTTTGTCAATAAAAAATAATATAAATCACACATCACAAAATATTGTATAATAAAATGAAAAAAATAGTAATTAAATGTTTAGTTATTTAATTTATCAAAATTTGATACATGATAAAAAAAAATTAAAACAAAATTATTTGTATTTAGTAAAAGGTGAATTGTTTAAAGAGAAAAATATATCTAAATTACTTAGTAAAGGTAATTATTTAATAAAATAGTTATAATAAAACTTAATTTAAAATAAAAATTGATTGCATGAAAGTTAAGATAACGATAATACACATGTGTTTTGACAATTTATAATGCATAAAGGTAGGGTTGCTACACATTAGTATTATAAAATATTGTGTTAATAAAAAGAAATTGATTTAATTTAACTGATTGATTAATTTGATAATTAAAAGAAAATTAATGAAACATATTTTGATTAATTTTTAAAATAATTACTTAGTTAATCAAAATTAGAATATAATAATTGATATTGTATGAAAATTAGGGTAACATAAGTACATATAAATCTTTTCAACCTATAACACATAATGGTAAAAAAACTACATGTTAATATTATGAACTAACGCAAATAGTTATATTTATTTATTTGTTATTATTTTTAAAATATATATTTATTAATCATGAAATAAAAAACAAATACTAACCTAAATCATATTATATCCACCTTGTAAAAAAAATAAAAAATAAAACAATAATAGAAATAACAATACTAATAAACAACACGATAAATGAATAATAAAATAAAACTAGTAAAATTTCACATAAATTATAATAGGACTTTTGTTGTCATCCTATCTATACTATATTATCATTTGTATTTGCGAAGAATAAAGTTCATAATCTTAAATAAAAGATTAAAAATTGTTAACTAGATGAAATATAGGAAAGTAATAAGAATATAAAATTAATACAAGAATGAATGCATTTTAGTGATAAATTATGTTGCAAATATTGTAGGCAATAGAAAGAACAAGTACTGTGCTACTTATGTAACAAGTTGAGGTGAATAGCAATCATATTTTTAATAAATTCATCTCTAGTAGCTAAAGCATTAAATTAAAGAAAAGATATGAATGATAATAGAGGGAACTTGCATTTATTACCTACTAAAACCAAAGTAGCAATTGATCACTGATTGTTAGTTTGAGCAAATAATAAAAGTGGGAATAAACATTGCAAAATGGTATATTAAGAAGGTCTTGGTTTAATCAAAATCTGCTAAGGTGGCCAGACCATAAGCATTGTATAGGCTCATAACAATACGAGTTAATTAATTAGGAAAAAGAAAAGAATAAAGAATGAAATTATGAATAAGTGAAATACTAGAAATACAAGTTAATAATTATGTGTGGGATAGGAGAGGATAGTCACATAGTCTTTCTCAATGCTTCCTTGATTCTAAGTTTTTTATTTTCCTTTCCCTCGATCCTCTCTCTATCTTTTCCCTTTTTCCTTTTATCTGACAGTGATGAGTTTATATATATATATATATATATATATATATATATATATATATATATATATATAATACTAAAAATAAATCCAATATTTGATATTCTTCCTTTTGTCTTCCAATCAAGTAATGTGTGATTTCCTCTTTAAAAGTTAATTTTGTTTTATTTCAAATTTTTAAAAATCAACTTTGTTTTATTTCAAATTTTCAAAAATCAATTTTTTTTAAGAAAACAAAATGTTTCCATTCTTTTTTTTTAAATTACATTCAGACTTTTCTTTTACAAAATAAAATAATAAATATATAAAAATTTAGACAAAAGAGGATAAAATAATAAAATAAAAATAGAATAAAAAATAAGTATTCACATTACCTCATCCATACTTTGAAAGGATATATAATCACATTCTTTGTATATGTACTTATAATTCTATAAAATAAGGTAAGATAGCAATATATATATATATATATATATATATATATATATATATATATATATATAAACAAAATTGGTGATGTTTGAGTGCATTTAGTTTCTAAATTAGAATGCTATATTTGGATTTTAAATTAGAAAAATACAATTTAAGTAAATTTTATTTGGAAATATACAATTTATATTAGTATAAAAAATTATAAGCCTATAAAAAATTAAAAAATAGATAAAACTTTAAAAATTACATCTTACTCAAAATATTTTTTTTTTCACAACAAAAGAATGAGCAATTAAGAAAGACAATAATATGCACTTTAAGTGACAATGAAAAGTTGAGAAAAATAGCCTTATTGATAATCACAAAAAAAATATGAATGTCCATGTGATTTGTTGCTAATAAATTCATAATTAATGACAATAAAAATCACAATTCAATTGTCATTACCTTTATCATTTTAACCATTGAGCCCAAAGTTATGATAATTTCAAAGTTAGGCAGATATAAAGCAAACAATTTATTTCACTAATTAGTACATACTCAATACTACTAAGAACAAAGACTATAAAATTTATATTAAAAGAATGGAAATAAATTTGTATTTATTGTTGGTAGCAACCTCTATTAATGGTGTGGTGTAACTAAAACAATATCAAACTCTTTGATACCTATTATAACAACAAAAAGCTAATTTCTAAGAAGTTGTGCATGCATTAATAACATCCATCTATGAAATAAAGATAATCAATATAAATGCAACAAAAAGAAAGCAAGACCTATCAATAAGATATAATAAATTTAGAGAAAAGAAAAATGTACCAAGTAAAAGGATAGCTTGCAACAATTAAAAAAAAGATAGGAAAAAGGTATAAGCTACATCATAATACCAAGAAAAAGATAAAACCAAATATTTAATTTTCTTTAATTACAATGATCTACCAAGTGATATACACATTGTTAAACAACTAAGTCTTTGACTACAAGATAACAGATGAAACGTGAGACACTCTAAAAATATCCATGAAGGAATTAGTAGCATTCGACAAACTAAAATAATTATAATATGAATCATTCAAGATGAATGAAAATGAAACTATTTAGGGAATGATAGAAAGATTTCAGACCATTCTCAATGGTGTGAAGCTCTTGAAAAATAGTACACCATAGAAGAGAATAACTTGAAGATCCTTGAAAACCTTCAATCTAAATGGGACCAAAGATTATAGCAATACAAGATACTAGAAATTTGAGCTCTATGAATCTTAAGTAGCTACTTAGTTCTCTCACAATGCATGATCTATATAGAAATTAAAAGAATGGAAAGAAGAAAATAATTTTTTATATGGTCTTAAACAAGTTATAGAAGCTTGATATAAAAGATTAAACACTTTTCTTATTTTTCATCTTATCATTTTTTCGTACAATTACTTATTTACCTTAACATTCTCATTTTTACCACTTTCATTTTAACAAATTATTTGTTAGACAATACAATCAAATAATTAGTAAAGACCATATAATTTGTTAGATAATAGATCATTATGACCTCAAACAATATAGATGACAAGATAGATACAAAAGAACATCCAAATATGAAGATGGATTTATAAGCAAGTCACTATAAAGAAAAAACTACTAGCACAAAGCACAAAACTCTTTAAATAAAAAATGCACTAAAACATAAAGAGTTGACCATAAACAAAGAACCTTCATAAAAAATAATAATTGGCTTAAATATGTTTTTGAACTTCACATTTTAGCAAATATTTAGTTTTAGTCTCTATTTTTCACAATTTTTGTTTTTAGCCCTTATTGTTTGATTTGGTCTCTTAAAATGTTACCAAATGTTAATTTTTGGTTGAACTATATTAAATACAGAGACTAAAAATAATAATTTTCTAAAATATAGGAATCAAAACTAAAAGGATATATTTAGAATGACTAATTAAAAAATTTATTAAAATATAAAAAGTAAAAATATATTTAAGCCATAAAACTATTACATTTATTTATTAAAGACAAAAATATATTTTCTCTTCTTTTTTTTTCTGTGCAAGCAAAAGGCAAATGATAAAAAGTACTTCAAACATAGAAAAGCCTTTACACATATCATAATACTCCTTAGTAAAGAAATATATTAAAACTAACAAACATATAATAATGTCTAACATAAACTTTGAGTAAATTTATTGTAAATTGAAGACACTTTCATGTAGAAAGATGGTTATAATGCAATAACAAATAATTAGGCAAAAACATATATCAAACTTAATGTTTGTGTATAATTTTGTAAAGAAAATGTGTTTATCCCAGAGAGATTAAGTGATAATACTTGGTGAGTATTTATTTTCTTGACGAGGTAGTGTATGAAAAAAAATACTTAAGCTTTTATTTGAGTCTGTAGAGGCTTATGCATAGTGGTGATATACTTGTGCTGTATCTTAGAAATAATGAAAATTTTGATTAAAATCAAGGACTTCACACAAGAATGAATTAATGTAAGTATTAAGTGGTTGTCTTTTTTTATCTTCTATACATTCTAAGAAAGTGATAACTTTTAAAATTTTGAAAAAAAACTTATAAAAATGTATTCATTCTTCTTCTTTTATTTTCAACCTCTTTACTTTAGTTGAATAGAAGTTTAGCTTCTCAGAGTTAAACACTTAATAATGAAAGAGATAAATATTCTCAAATAAAATATGGTAGATTGAACTAACATATTCTAGAAAGTAGACCAATTTCTAGAGTTTCAACATTCTTTGGAGACAACTCTCTATTTCAGAAAAATAAATAAATAAATGGAAATATTCATCAAATCTACATAGTTCAATCTTTAAAGTATTGTACATAATAAAAACCACCCTTTGCCCGAGATGTAGATGGTAATGAAATATTTAACCTCTTTACTTTTAGGTTGTATCAAACTATCTCTTAGTTGTTGATGTATCTACCTCTTGTATTTTTCATATGTTGATCATTGTTATACTATGTATGAGTTATATGATGAATTTACATCATAAATAGATTTCTAAGATTAATTGTAAAATAATTTTAAAGAATGAATTAAAACATATATGATGAATTTTCTAGCAAAATCTTTTTGGAAAGAAAATATTACATTTATTAGCATTTGTTAACAAAATAAATGATTATTTGATGAGAATCAAGGAAGGCCCATTGAAGACAAAGACTTGAAGGCGTTGGAAGGACTTCAAGGACCAATGACAAGGGTAAGAGCAAAAAGAATAAATGGAGACTTACGAAAGATTGTTGCTGTCTTATTTGAAAGGGAGCTCAATTTAGAGTTAGACAAGCCCAAAATGGTCAATTACATATGCTTAGAAGATTTGAACTCTAATGAGTTTTATTAGGATTTAATTATTATATTTAGTTTATTTATTTTAATATTAGTCATTACTTATTTTGAGTTTTTATTTAGGATAAAATCTTGTTATTTTATTTAGTTTATTTGAATTTAGGCTTGCTGGTACAAGAAGCCCATTAGGGTTTGCGTTAGTATTAGTTTACAAACATTAGGGATATATAAGTTCTTGTAGACACAATTTTAATTAATTTTGAATACAATTTGAGATTGAACACTCTTGTGAGAGCGTGTAACTTTAGCTTCTTGAGTGAGGCAATTTTTTTTGATCTTATAAAGAGGTCAAAATTCTTGTGGCGATCGTTTCTTAACTTATCAATCTTTCATCTCTATTTTATTTTCACTTTTTATTAATTTTTTTCTTATTTAAATTCTTATTTGTGTCCTAATAATTTCATTTTTATTGTGTGAAATCTAATTCATAATTGTTTAATTCAGCGACATGATTTGTGGTTGTCATCATTATTTGTGCTTGATTTAGAACCAATAAGAATGAGGCTTAATGACAAGAACAAATTAAAATGTTAAAGTATGAGAGTAAGAAGAAGTTGAATTATTCCTATAAGCAATTTGGGACAAGGATACCCATTTTTTAACATTCTCATATTTCGGTCTTGGAACTATCTAGAAAATACGTGTTATGATATCTAAGTATGAATGTCCTCACAATAGTCACTAAAATGCTCTAGAAGGTGTGAGTTGGGACATCCAATATTCAATATCTAGAAAGTGGTTGTCTATAAAATATTTATACATTAAGCATAAAATAGAGCATTTAAGATTGTTTTTCATTTTTCACTTTTAGAATTTATTTTCTCATACTAGTTAAGTTTGTCTTTCTAAATTAGAGATCAAGAATATGTGAAAGTAGAAGATTGAGTTTTAATAAAAAAAAAAAAACTAATTTATTATCTTCTCTTAATTCTTTGCTAGGTTTTATTAAACTTTTAAAGTGACATAGAATTGAATTTTAGTTTGAACCTTGTGTAATTTTCTCCATTTAATTTCAATTTAGTTTTTTTTGTGAATCAATTGCATTATTTAATTTTTTACTATGTTTCATTTAATTTTTCACACAAGTATATATTAAGAAGTTTCTTACAATTGAAAAATTGATAAAATTTTTCATTTTGAAGTAAATGACTTAATCAATTGACTACCTAGAAACAATGGTGTTAACTATTGATTATTGTACTTCATGTTATTCTTGATTAAATATACATAAGAAATTCAATTTTTTTTAAGAATTAGGAGAAATTTACAAAGGGACTAACTATTCAAGTGAATTAGATTATTCAATTGAGTTATAATTATTGAATTGAAAAAATTAATTGTCAACATAAAGAAAAAATCTAAAAGAAGTTTTCTTTAATTGTTATAATTTTATCTTTAACTTTGTATGCTTGCAATTATTATTTCAATTTTATAATTCTGAATCATTGTGTAATTCAATTTCTTATTTTAAAATTTTCAAATACTACAAAAAATTACAAAAGAATGGTGTTAATAGATTAATAATTATTTAATATTATTGACCATTGATTCCAATCCTCAAAATAATATTTTATTATCACTTTATTACTTAATTGATATACTTGCCACTTTTTATTATCACCATATATTTGAAGAGTTTTTTTTAGTTACAACTTGACAAGATAAGTAACAATGGAAAAATAGCTTAAATATATGATGTGATGAAAGTACTCTATGTTTATGTAATGTATTTATAAATTATATATGATATAGTTTGACTGATAGTTACATATTTTTTATATATGTTATAATTGATTAATAGGTTAATAATACTTTATTAAGTAAAATAGATTATTATGATCTATATTAGTATGTCATGATATTGTTATGAAATTAGAGTGTTTATTTGGTATTTGAGCTTTTAATTTCTCAACTTGAAGTATGTTATGCTATAACTAAATCTTTGTGCATCTATTACTATTTTCTTGAATATAATATAAAAGTGTAATGTGATCTATCTTATATATAGAAGGTTTTATGTTGTATTTCATAAAAATTAATTAATTATGTAAATAGAAGAAACATTTAATTTGTGAAGGAGGGAGAATAAGAGAAAACAACAATATTCCAAATGATGTTCTACAAAGAATGACCAATGTTATGAAGACAAACTAAAAGATAGATTAGAATTAAAATCAAGATAGGAATGCCACTCTAAACAAGTACTAGAGCTTAGATGAATTTTAAAAGAAATATTTTTTAAAATTTATTGATAAATATTATCTAAGTAAAGCACAATTATAGTTGCAAGAATTTAAAAAGATTTTTTTTGAGTAATGACATAAAGTTAGTTTATCCACTTTATGTTAACCATAAGAAAATAATTGGTAAAAATATACCAATCAATAGATGGAGGGTAAAGATTCAGTACTTATAAATTATTCAGACACAAATTTTTGAAGAAAATATTTTTTTTGAGGACTTACAAAAGAAGAAAGAAATCAAATTCTTAGAGTTGAAGCTAGCAAGTGAGGTTGTTGTCAAGTTCTAAGATTTGTCAAGTATTTCTTTTACTTCAAAAATAATGTTGATGAGCACTTAAAATGTGTAAATTTATAATGATGTTTGAGGTTAAAGATTAAGCAAGTCATTAATTATCAACAAGTTCATAACTTTTTTAACTCTTGCAAACAAGTACAAAATCTATGAAGACAATAATAAATCACCACTTGTTCTAATGATGAATTATAGTCATCGATGAAACAATATTAAAAAATAGCTATTCCTATTAAGTCCTCAAGTTTTTTTTTTCTAAAATCTTCTTTTAGAGGTCTACTTTTATTATTATTATTTTCTAGAGTTTAAGACAACTATTCTTTGATGTGGAACTTATCAAAATAAGCTTTCTTTAGGTTAATATAGAGAGGATTAAACATGAGTTTTTTTGTTCAATAAAAAATAATTAGAAAATATGAACATCTAAATCTTATACATTATATGTAATCATAAAATTTTCTACGATAATTTTTCCTTGAAATACTTGTAGAACTTGCTTCCCTAGCTTTATTTGAGATTAGTTTGCTCAATACAATCTATGGTCATGATCTTTTTTGTAGTATGTTGACAAACCTTGCTACTAAACTCAAATGATGTCTAAATTACTTCAACTTACATTTTTTCACCTACAATTATAGTAAAAATTTAGTAGTTGTCCTAACTAAAAAAGAATACAATTTATTATACAAAGAGTATGAATATGTTAAATTCGAAGATAAATTATATGTTAATTTGTATGAAAATGATATGCGTGATTCACACATATTAATTTTAACACTTACAAGACATTATATAGATTAATTTTATTCATTCAATCAAATTATATTATAAGGTTTATGTGAAATTATATAGAATGTTTATAAATTTTTATTATGTCTATAAATTAGTTTGATATATAAATTTATAGTTAGTAATAATAATGTGAAGTATGTAATTATTTATCGTCCCATAAAAGAAATAATCAAGCAAAAAATATAAATAAAACGAAGAAACACATAACAAGTAAAAATAAAATTTGAGTTCATCAAATTCTCAACACCAAAACCTTAAGTGTGTAAGAAAACTTTTACAAAGAGTAAAAACATTATCCTTGATATCCAAAATATTGACATAGTCAATACATCTAAAGGTGTATTGGCTAAGAGTAGTGTATGACACTTAACAAAATTCTCCTTCTACCAATTAAAGATATTAAGATTTCGAGTTGCCTTCTCCCAAGTCTTCAAGCAATACAAATTCATTATAATTTTATTTATACTTTCACTTATTTGCATGTCCTTAAATTTCATAGAATGAAAGATTATTAATGGTTATTTTAGTACTTTCTATTTCATGACTAGAGTATGTAGATTCTTGAATTTGACCATTTCTATAATTATTAAATATCTTGTTGAAAGTGTCATTTATTCTTTTACTTAAAAAGTTAATGTCATTCTTGTGAAGGTCAACATGGTTTAACTTTATAATTTTGATTAATAATTAGATTAATAATCTATTAATTATTAATGGGTTCATTTAAGCATACATGAACCAAAAGTGATAAAATATTAAAAAATATTAAATCATAAGTGCTTATCCATAGATCATACGTGAATATAGTCTAAAAGGATAATTGTTTAATAAAAGAGTAACATCATATTCAGAGGGCAAGTGTACCCGTCGAGAAGTAATAAATGATTCAAAAATAAGTTTTTAAAATATTCTTCCACAAAGATTGATTTCCAATTACTAAGAATTTCTTAATTCAATTCTTTGAGCCTAAAAGATGTGAAATTAAGTAAGAACTAGAATTTAATTATAAAATTAATTATGAATAAAAACAAATAATACAACACACATCTTGGTTGAACTTATAGGAGAGAAACTTATAACATATGGATTTTCTTATTCAGTCTTTTATATTGTTTTTTTGTTTAACTCTAAATTTGATTTTCTTGTGATCACCAATCATTTATACAAATACTATTAATACCTAATAATTATGCAATACTAATATTCTTTTCTCTAAATTAATATTCACAATGTTCATGCAAGACATCAGTCAAATAAAATATAAAACACATATGAACTTATTAATTTAATAATGATTAAAAGAGAAATATTGGATTGGTCTACCTAATTCTTTGTCTCGTTTTATCTTATAGATATATTAACTAATCGAGGTATGGTCACTTGACAATATAATTAATTATGATTATAATTATGTGCAATAAGATAAAAGTTAATCACGAATAGAAACTAAATATAGATTCAAATTTTAAAATCTCATAAAATTAATGAATAATAGTTCCTATAGTTCTAGCTATAGAATTAGTTACTTATGCTAAAGAGAAGAATTAAAACAATCATAAATAAAGTTATAGGAAAAAGTAAACTAAAAAAAGATGATTTTATGATCTTCAAGTACGGTCACTCGAAACTCCAAGTTCCACTAAGGGTATGCTAACAATCTTGTGCAAAAGAGACAAGATGAAAGGTGTGTCGAAGAACTTAAAACAAGATATCTGAGGTCTCTCTTTAATAGGGTTTAAAAATCTTAAAAGTTCTTCATTAATTGGACTTGCTGCAAATGAGCACAGTCGTGCAAGGCTGTAAGTATGACAGTGCATAGACTCGAAGCACTCCATGCTTGATGATAGGATTTGAGCTTGTTAACTATTGCAAAACTCTATTTTACAACTAATTTGGACTTAAAATATGTCTTAAACCTAGTTGTAACCTTTTTATGCTAAATTGCACAATATACAAATAAATCAGTATAAAATTTAAATAAAGTAAAGGTCAAATATCAATATATGAGTTGTAAAAGAGGACTTAATTACAAACTTATCACATCATAATCTAAATATTTTTGTGTTGTATCATCTTTGGACAAGTTTCAATAATGGATTAAAATAACACTGTGCTTCAAAATTAAAATTTGAAATTGTAGTAATTTTGAATAGTACACTTAATATAAAAGTGGATACAACAACTCAATCTTTTTACTAAAATTTTTTAATCACATTATTGAATAGAAAATTTCACCTATTTTGTACTTTTATTATATGTCAATAGAACAAAGAAAGTGTTACACTTTCATGATATATAATAATGTTAAAATATAATTAATGAAGATTTAATAGAAATATTTAATAGAAATATTTTTTTTTTTAAGTTTCTAGCGTGTATAAAAAAAACCAAGTATACATATACACATTAATTAACTACCCTAAAATTATGTAACTTTTATTTTAGTTATCATTCTTTATTCTTTTTAAGCACATTTATTGTATATTTCTTAGTAAGAGGCTTAGAAATATTTTTCATTCTAATTGTGCATACATTTATATGTTATTAATCCATTATATGATATTTTAATTGATAATTTTTTATTAAACTGTTTTAAGGAATAGTTTTTTTTTAAAGTTAAAATATAAAATATTAAGAATAATTGTCATGTTACTTTTTTAAGTTATGGGATTATGGATTCATGTTTATCCACGTAAGTAGTATTGTTGACATTGGATTAGATGAAATTTTGTTTATACAAAGATTTTAGTAAATTTTATAATGAGTTTATGATTTCATGCAAGGCTTTAACTTCAACAAAAGCTCACATTTTGCTCTCAAAACAAGCCTATTACTATTGTGATTATGTTCTTAACAAGAATAATAATAAACTATTAAGTTATTATCTCTCATTTTTAGTTAATGCAAACTCTATTTTTTTATGCAAAATTTACAAGGTAATGACAACACCAAACTCTAGAACTAATGATCTCTTAGCATTTTCCTTTTTTTTTTTGTGAATTTTTTAAGTGTAAAGTTAAAAGTTAAAAGATAAAGAGAAAAATAACATAAACACATGTATAATAACTTAATTTCAACTTATAAAATTATATATAATAATTTTGATTTGAATTAGATTAGTTTTCAAATAAAAATAATTTTAAATTTATTTTTATTTAAACACCTTAATTTTTCTTTTTTGAATAACAATTTTTACTTTCTACAAAAGGAACAAAGTAAGGAAGTTGAACTTAACCTTAATTTGTTCAATCAACTAAAGTTAATTAATCAACCTAATTAATTAGTAAAAATACATTTATAATCTCATGAAATATTTGTTATATAATAATATATTAACATTAATTCTTAAAATTTATTTGAAGTTTTATTATGAAAAATATTTATTATATTAAAAATAAAAAATAATATTTTATTTAAAAAATATATTATTTTAAATACTTAAAATTAAATTTTAGAGTTTAACTTGTTTTAAGATTATAAGCATTTTTTTTTATTAAAAACAATCTTATTTGAGTCGGATAAAACTAACGTGAATAATAAATCTATATTTTTTAGTATTCTAAAAATTGACGTTAACATTTTTATTTTTTATTATTATTTTTTGTTGTTATGTAATTTTCTTAATTTTATCTTATTAAAATAAAATATTATCATAAAATTATAATTCATAAAAAAATTACTAGTATGTGTCAAAAATTAAAATTATACGCTTTATTAAATATAAAAAATAAAATAAAATAATTTTTTTATGAAGATTATACTTGATTATTGACTAAAATTATATTTTTTTATTAAAAAATAAAATAAATAATTTTTATAAAATTTAAAAAATTTAGAAAAGAATAACTTATTTAAACTATAAAAATTGAGATGTTATAGTATTATTTTAAAACAAAATTAAGATATCATTAAAATAAAAAGATAAACAAAATTTTGTTCATATCTAGAAAAGGGGAGGAGATTGTTGAAAAAGTTTGAATAAAAGAGGTATTAGAGTAATTTACTCTTGACACAAACTAATCAAACACCAAACAAAAAAATGAAAACAGGCTTAAATGATACGTGTATCTTCCAATGAGAGGCGACCACGTAGGATCCAAGTTTGACATCCTCGTTGTGCAGCAGCAGTTGGCACCTCGTTTGGTTGGTGTCTTCAATTACCCATAATTAATTCTCAACCCTTGTCGCTGAAATCTGTTTTGATTCTTCTTCTTTTCCACCTTAACCCATAACCTCCCTAATCAATCAATAATCCTTTTGTTTTTCTTCGTCTCTTCAATCCCACTATGATGTTGACGATGATTGGGGTAGCCCACAAACCCCTCTTGCATCTCTCTCTTGTAATTTTGATGCTGTTTTCTTCTTCAACTGAATCTCTCAGATTCGAACTCCAATCCGGTCACACCAAATGCATCTCCGAAGACATCAAAAGTAATTCCATGACAGTGGGCAAGTATCAAATCGTCAACCCCAACGACGGTTACCCCCTACCTGATTCCCACAGAGTCACCGTTCGGGTACATTAACAAAAAAATCTAAACTTTTCCGTGCCCAGTATTGAATCTTTGTGTTTTGAATCATGTTAACTCGTTTTTGGTTAATGGGTAATCGTTCTTTTTTGTTCAGGTGACTTCGTCTTATGGGAACAACTATCACTATGGGGATCGCGTTCAAACGGGTCAGTTTGCGTTCACGGCAGCGGAAGCTGGAGACTACATGACTTGTTTTTGGGCCGTGGATAACAATCCCCCAATAACTATGACCATTGATTTTGATTGGAAAACTGGTGTGGCAGCCAAGGACTGGTCTAATGTTGCTAAGAAAGGCCAAGTTGATGTGAGTGCTCACTCATTTATGTGTTTCACTTAACCCTAATTTGGTTGTTGAGTATAGTGTTGCTTCTTTAGTGCCTTGTGGAGGATTGACTTTGTAGTATTGTGATTCGTGTCCTCTATTCTAATAGGTTCCATCTTGTTTGTTTCTGAAAATTTAAGAAAAAAAGAATAAAGTCTATGTCTTCCATGATTTACTCGTTAGTTGCATTCCAAGGAATGGTTTTCTAAGGAGAGCTGATTTGGACTAATGTATATGGAATTTGTAACTCTGTCAAGATTATTTCAGGCAAGGTTATCTTACTGTGTGATGATTGCAAATTCTGGTATTGGGTTTGGTGTTACTGAATTTGTAGAAATTTACGGCTGATGTGGCTGCACCTCCTAAACCATGATATTATTTACAGCTAAGATTGTGGTTGCAGATTGCAATTTAAAACCTTGATTAAGTGAATACTTGGTTTTAGTGTTTGCATTTCAGGGGAAAATTCAAATTAATAAACAAGTAGCTCAGGTAGTTCTGGATATCAACTTGTTCTTCTCTAACAGTGTTCATGATTATGTTACACGCGAAGTGCCAAGTAATTGAAGGTTGCACCCTTATTAGGTCCACCCCTAGCTTATGCTGTATGTACTGACGTGAGGTGAATGTAACCTATATGAGCTTTAGTGGCTAAAGCTCAACCTAATGTAATCGGTCAAGTCATGTGTGACATGATGTCAATAACCTGTTAGATAGGTTAGTATCTGTATCAGGGCTAGAGAGTTAAGATTTGCACCCTTACTGGTGAATTTCTTTTCATGGTAAGCTTATAGGGCATGTTATATTTCTAATAATAGCAAGCTTCTGACAGTATGATGTGTATATTGAATTGCAACCACATATCATCCTTGCAAATGTCATTTGTATGCAACTCCCTGTACTTGTAAATTTTTATTTGCTTTCCACTTTTGTTGATATTGATACATGGTAGTTAACTCTTTTGTTGGCTTATTATTCTGTTGACAAAATTGGCTTTCATGAATGATTGCTAAACACCAATTTCTTTTTTTGTATTATTCCGCCCCTGTATCTTTTTTTCTCAAGTTTACTGTAACCCTGTGGCGTGGATACTGCTAAAATTTATGTTCTATTCTTAAGCAAATCTGAACCCACTCAGAGCCTCCCTGTCTCACAACTCTAATCCATTTGTTGTTTGAGGCATAAACAAACTGATAACTCTGATATCTCAGTTACTTTGCAAAAGTTTTATTTTGCTGCTGACATAATGTTTGATAGAAAAAAACTTGCACTGATTTTGTTCACCTGTACCAGGTTATGGAGCTAGAACTAAAGAAGTTGCAGGACACTGTGGCTTCTATTCATGATGAGATGTTTTATCTTCGGGAAAGGTAAGCCATGTCACAATTGCCTGGAAATTCTTAATTCAATGCATTGTCATGGGAAATTTTTAACAAGCATTTGTTCACATTTTTGTATAAGCTAGCGTATGGAAGAACTTATGGAGAGCTTCTAAAAGTAATTTGACTCAAATTCTTTTCAGCTTATTTCAATAAATTTATTCATATAACTTCTCAAAATAAGTTCTTTTTAGCGTTATGTCAATTGCTTTTGTAGTTAAATTTATGATATAAACCTCTTATGCAATAAGAACTTATTGAATAAACATTTAATTAAATTGTTATCCAAACATATTCTAAATTCTTAATTAAATACATGGACTTAGGATATTTTAACAATAACAGACACTATTCTTCTAATTATATTTAACACTTTTATTTCCAGAGAAGAAGAAATGCAAGAGCTCAACAGAACAACCAACAGCAGAATGTTCTGGTTGAGTTTGCTATCGCTCTTTGTGTGCTTATCAGTAGCAGGGTTGCAACTATGGCATCTGAAGACCTTCTTCGAGAAAAAGAAACTCATTTAAAATTTTTGTGATAGTTTTTATATTTTTCTTATGTGCTCTTGTAAAATATACCGGCATTAATTTATCAGAGGATACGCGTAATGGTAGTCACTACAGCCCACAATATTTCCTTTGTTAAACGCAAATCAGAGTTATTGCAATCAGTGTCAAAGGAAATGTTGATGTTGAAATCTGAGTGTTTTTTTTGTTTTTGTTTTTGTGTTTTATTTTTTAAAGATAATAAATAAAAAGTCATTAAGCGGTTAACACCTTATCGATGATTGATTATGCTTTTTGTCAAACTGCAGGTCAACGTCTATATTCCATCCTCCTGGAGTCAGGTTGCAGGAGATTTCCATTGAGTAATACATTTTTTAGTCTTTAAAATAAGTGTTTGTTTAATTTTTGAAATTGTGAAAAAAAATTATAGCTATTGAAATATTCATAAATTATTCATTTTAGTTTTTATAATTAGTATTTAAAATTAAAAGAAATCTTTAGTTTTTATAATTATTGATACTTGTTAATTTATAATTTAAAATTATTATAAGTTAACCATTTTAGTTTCTTCCATCAATTTTTGTTAAACTCGTCTAACGACATATTGGTATATTGTGTCAATGTGGAGCATAAATGACAAATCTTTGCAAATAGGTAATAAGAATGTTTATTAATTGATTCAAACCATTGTAAGCTTCCTCTAATGAATTAACTTTTTGAGAGTGAATTAAATCTAATTTTCTAATATGTTTGATTTCTTACAATTTCAAGGACTATTTTTTTCCCATAATTTTAGGAGCTAAATTGATAAATATCTATATTTTAGGGACTAAAATAATCAATTATTTTATAACTTTAAGGACTTTTTTTTCCTATAATTTTATAGACTAAATTAACCAATGTCTATAATTTTAGAAATTAAAATAACATATAGCTCGTTTTTAATTTTAGCAAGTTCCTTTACACGTGACAGACAATTGACACAAATTTGGAACCCAAAGCCCAGTTAGCCTGTAAAATTCCGTTTTCGGTTTAAGACCAAAACTAAATTAACTTCTTGTATATTTGGAATTGATTTCTTACAATGAAATAATCTTGTAATTTTAAGCATTTATTTTTAAAAGTGAATAAAAGTAAGTTCCTATTTCATTAATAAATTAAATAATACATTTATCAATTATTCAGTTCATTAAAGTTTGACATTTTCGAGTCAGGATGACGATGAAGAGCTTATTAAAATAAAACAAAAAAAAATTCAGTTATTTTAAATACATTTGAAAGCTAAAAGATTAAAATAAAACAAAAAAATTAAAACAAAAAAAAAAAGTTAAAAGACCAATCTATTAATTTATTCTTGTAAATTATTTAAGTTTGAGCTAAAATTTATAATTTTGACAGAAATCAATGCTCGAATAAATTTTTAAAATTGTAATTGTCAGTCATGTAATTTATAATTTTCTAAAATTTAATTTTGGTTATTAATTTTATAAAAAATTATTTAGATTAACGTTAGATAAACCTTTTTGCAAATTTTTATAATAAAAGAAATAAAGAGAAAAAATAAATTAAACTTTTTTCAAAAGTTAAAATTAATAATAAAAATCCTAACAATGCATTCTTTCCCATTTTTTTAAACACATTTTTTGACATACTCTTTGTAATTAAAAACTAAACAGCTCCGGAAATTGAATCCACCTTTGACACGATTTTTCACAGCAGATCACTGAATTCACGTGAAATAAGCGAAGAAAATAAATTCCCACGAGAAGCGCAACCCCAAAAAAGTTGGTAGCATCTATACCATAGGAATTGGTAAAGCATAATACAAGAGTGGAAGCTACTATTATCTTTTTAAACGAGAGATGGAGCATAACACAACGGATAGCATTGGTGTGGCCTACTTCCTCAGTTTGTACACTTGAAACGCTTAACTTTAAACAACCACTTGCATATGCTCACTTGAATGGAACGAGAGCTTTAACAGCATAAAAACGTAGAAACCAGAGAAGGGCAATCAACACCTGGTCTTCTCATTAATCCAAACAGTTGAAAACAAGTATGACTTTGCAGGTTTTCCAGTTAGCTCTACCAATCCATAAGATCCAGCAGCAAACTGGAACGGTAATGAAAAATAAATTACCTGAATTTCTGAACATATTAATGCTCTTAGACATCTATGAAGCGAACAACTGCCAGTGATGGTCTCAAGGTAAATTCTCCTTGGTATTTTCAAGCCGTTTAGTAGACATTTATGAAGTGAACAAGTGCCAGTGATGATCTGAAGGTAAATTCTCCTTGATCTTTTCAAGCCATTTAAGGATCTCTATGAAGGAAGGCCTCTGATTCATGTCAGCAGTCCAACACTGCACTGTTAAACTGAAAACATGCAAGGCCAAAGTCCATAAGATTACGTATATGATCAGGGCCAATAGCTGCTCTATTAAATATTTGATGTAAACAAAATAAATGTTTACTTGCTGTAACTTTTTTTAGTAGCCTAAATTACAAAGCATTCCAGAACTTCTAATTAAATGGTCACAAAGTGAAAAATTAAATCATATGTTCACTTGGAGTTTGTCAAATTGGAAGTACTACAGCAGCAAGAGTGCTTACATGGTGTCTCAATGTTCTTCCACGTACAGTGGATGGTAAAACCATGACCATTATTAACCATCCTTTTAGATTTGTAATTGTCATAGTGAATCAGACTAGCAGAGATTAAAGCATACCACCCATACAAAGTGAGATCATAGATGCTGAATCAGCAGAAAGGTAAAAGATGGGAAAACAAACTAAGATGTCTTCTGTGATTTTAGGGCAATGTACAATAGAAAGCCTAGTAATGCGCATCACATGGCTTAGATATCCCAGAACATGTAAACACATTAGAGCGTAAGCATTTGAAACTCTTGAATCAAACCAAATGAGTTTGAAATAAGGCAAAGAGGTGAAATCAATCCTAAGTCAGATGTTGAATAGAGGGGAGGTCAGACATATAATGTCAAGGATAGATTAATTGTAGGGATGCATCCTCTAACATGAAATATTCTCTCCAATGGAAGCATCTCAGCAATTACTTATATAAGATCCAGCAGAGTACGTGGACTTCTGACTGTAACATTTTAAATATATCAACTTTCCTTGTCATATGCTACCCTGAAAGTACTTATATAAGCTAGAATAGAGTAAAGGACCTACCCTTTTAAAATCTTCAGCTATTAAGTGCAAACCTATAAATGATTTATATCTCTCAAACATGGCCTGTTATGTGAAAGCCTTTTTGGGCTTGGAGCGTGAACAAACCATACATATGCTTAGAAGAATGAAATGATAACAACAATAACTCTTCACCATTTGCTCAAAGTGTGATACCATGCCAAGAACTAACTCTCATAATAGAGTTCTAGAAAACTGGAAAAAAGAAATGTATCATAAATGACTTACTTTTGTAATTCAGGGATATAACCCTTTGCTCGAAAAGTAGGCCTGTGGCCCTCAGCAGCGCGCTTTGCTCCATCATAAGGTTCATAACTTGCAAAAGGTGGTTCACCTTCAAGCATCTGCAAGAGATGAAAGACATTACAAACTATATTCGCTTATATTGTATGACATAATACTACTATGTTTAAGAAAGCAATTACCTCGTACAAAATCATTGCAAAGGAGTACACATCAACTTTCTTATCATACCTCCTATGTTTGAAAACTTCAGGAGCCATATAACGGTCTTTTTTTATCCCCCAAGAAAAAGAAAATTACATTAAGTTTTGCATAAGAATGACTACTAACATTTTAAACGAACTTTTGAGAATACTCACAGCTACCAGTTTCACCAGTCATCCTGTAAACATCATGCGAACTCTGGACTGTGATAAGCTTACTCAATCCAAAATCTCCAACTTTTAAATGGTCAGCACTAGAATTGACTAAAAGAACATTCCTAAAATTTCAGAAAATAAACTTCAACATATAATACAAAGACTTCTAAATTCCAGCAGCATGATTTTTATAACATAAAATTTTGTTGCTTCAATTTGTTAAAAGCAATACATCATAACATGCTGTTTGTGGCAACTGGCAGATTATCCATATTAAGATAATGTATTCATATTTAGATGCAAATAACCAACTTACCTTGGCTTTAGGTCTCGATGAATTATAACATTTGGTTCATTATGTAGATAGGCCATTCCTCTACAACAATATTCACAAAATATATATTAGCATAATGATAAGATTTACGCAAAAATGCTACTAGATTTCCTAAATCTATAATCTCACCATTGTGAAAATACATGATACTCTGAATTTGAATTAGTAAACATTAGCCGTATACTTGAGGGAATCTTCTATTCCCATCTCAAAAAGTTCTACTGAGTTTTGCTATATACTGAGGGGTCAGTAATCAAAGATACCAACCACTCTAAATTAACTTGTGAAAAAATTTGTAATGTTGTCTGCTTACAAGTGATATGCTTTTTAGTGTTTCAAGTACTACTCATACACAAAGCAAAGTTCACTCAGCTGGAAAATTTGTTTGCAAGATCTAGGTAGAGAGTCCCAACACCTTCGAATGGGACATCCCCTTCTCTTTTTCCCTCTTTCTCCCTAGGCTTCCTAGTACGGTCTCGTACAGAAAACAAGAGATTGACTGTATTTTAAAAAAATTACAGTCACGTCTTAACAGGGTTACTGCTTTGCAATTTATTTCTGGAATCAGTATTTTAATGTTTGCTTCACAGAATATCCTAATCCATAGGAGGATATTCTGGCTTATAGTCAGACATCAAGTTGCAGATCAGGTTGAGTTGATTGCAGTGAGCAGTAAACAGCACAAGTAATAAAATGGACCAAATCCCCTTTTATAGTATTCCAGCTTCCAAAAGCTAGGTAGTAGGTTTGAAACTGGCCTTTTGGAATTTTTTGAGCAGTAGATTAGCCCAAATCTGTGAATATTTTAATCACTCCATTAAGGGCTTGTTTGGAAGAGCTAATGAACAACTTATAGAAAACAACTTATGACTCTCATAAGCTGTTTTTAGCTTATTTCAATAAGCTACTTAGTTAGCTTGTCAAAATAAGCTGTTTACAACTTATCCCAATAAGTTTCATTGCTAAATTTATGATATAAGTTATCATTTTAAAACAAGCTTATTAAATAAGTGTTTAAATAAGCAGTTTTCCAAATGAACCCTAAAGCAGCATCAAAAGTAAGGGAATAAGAATCTAACGTTTTAGGAAGAATGCTCTCCTTGTGAAGCTTCTGTGGCTGGAGCACAATACTCTCCCTTGTTTCTTTTGTTTTGTTATATTTTTAGTTATTCCTCTTATCCTTCCCTTGTGTACTTCTCTTTTGTTCTTAGTAATTTCTTCTTCCAAGATAAAAAAGTAAAAAAGACGGTAAGATACCATACCTGGCAATATCCATGGAAAAGTTGATAGCTGTTGAGGGACTAAGTGGACCTTTTTCTTTGAGGTACTGATGAAGATCACCCTGTAAATGGATGAAACAGAAGTTCAATTTCGAAACAGAAGTTTGCTAAATAAAAAACTATGGGTAGAATGCTCAATTTGAAGTAATTATATTTTATTCACATACCCCCCTTAGATACTCAGTAATTAGCATAAGGGGCTTCCTGTCAGTGACAGCTCCAAGAAACTGAACTATATTGGGGTGTCGAAGCTTCACCAACAAATTGACTTCATGCCTGAAGTCCTGACTGTACAAAATTAAAACACACACAGAGAGAGAAGATGAGTCATTGATATTTGAGATAGCAGAAAAAATTGGGACAGACAAAGTATGGCTCACATTACAGCATCAACAAATAATCACTAACTAGCATCAACCTAATCGAGGACAAATTCTTGAGATAAATGAATGAAACTCACATCACCAGTCTATCTTCTGAAAGAGATGGTAAAATACGTTTGACAGCAACTGGCGTTCCACGCCAATGGGCTTTCAAAATCTCACCAAAAGACCCCTGGACGAAACATAAGCAAAATGAACACTAACGACCGTCCTTAGACGATTACGCAACAATAAATCAATAGAAAATACAAAGAGAAAGACAATCAGAACTCAAAGCAAGTTGAGACGGCCTGATCTACGTGCGTGTCAAGAAACAGAAGCAGAACTACAGTAGAACGAAGAGTTGACCAAAACACAGAGCAAGCATTGAAAATGCATAAGCGATACCAACCTTTCCAATACGCGCCGAGTTGGAGAAGTCAAGTTCAGAAGGGTCAACTTCCCAATCACACTTGTTAGGCAACGGTGGCGGAACAGGCTTTGGTTCAAAATGGCTTCCATTTTGCCCCTTCAAACATCATCATCATAATTCAAACCTCAACTTCACTCATCATTCACCACAGCGAGAGAAAGAAACATAAACAAACTCACATAAGACAAGCCTCCATGGGATTGCAAAAGCTCGATCACGTTACTCTTCTTAGCTCCTTCTGCATCCGCCAGAGGCTATCCACAAAAACCAAAACCTAAATTTCACAATGAAGCATGTAGCCATAGAAAGAGAGAATAACATTAATTAGGATTAGGATTACGGTGTTTTTCCAACGATCTTGCGCGTTTACGTCAGCGCCGAATTCAATTAAGCAATTGGCAACGTCGATCCAACCATGGAGGGATGCCACGTGGAGTGGCGTGCGGTTATCGTAATCTCTGGCCATAACCAACGAAGGATCCTCTTGCAGGAGCTTTCGCACCGATGAGGCGTCGTTTTGGTGCGCGTGCCATAGGATCAACGACGTGCGACTCACCCTCTGTTTCTCCTTCTCCTTCTCTTTGCCACTGCTACCGGAACTCATCGTTTCTAACTTGGAATTTGGAAACGATTGCTTGGTTTCACGAATGAAATCAAAGATTGGTTCAAGTGTCGGTTAATCTTTTCTCGTTTGGCCTTCCCTTTTCTGTTCACACACTATAGCTTTGACCTTTACTCCTTCCAACCGAACCATCTTTTGGGTGTCAACTCCCAAGCCTCTATTTACTCTTCAATTTCGTGGGGTATATTCCTGCCAACCCCCCTTTATAACTTCTATTTTTGTCGATATTACCTGCACCCAACCATTTAATTAACTATATATTATCTAATGCATAGTCATCGAACTTAGCCGATTCCTAAACTTAAGAATATGGGTTGAAGTTATTTTTGCTTTATATTTTAGCTTACTTCATTCAAGTTTTCTTAGTTATTTATGTGGTTAGATTTCCATGTGAATTATATTACTCCTCTTAAATGTCACTAGTTTCTCACGTCTTAACTCGACCATAAATACTTCATTTGTGACGTATATGAGCGAAGAGGTCAACACAAACATTATTTCTCTCTGAATTCTATCACATGGTGTTACAGAGAAAAATAATATCTAGTATGAACAAGTTAAAAAAAATAGCCTTGAATCATGTATTAACTTTTTATTATTTTTAATTAATATTTCAAATCTTTTATGATAAGATGGACAGGTGCGGTTGACATGTCAGGTGTCTAATTATTGCTATTTCTTGGCACCAAAAAATCTCCCCAAAAATAGAACACATTCAAGAGAAGAGTTGTTTACTTAAAATTTCAGTGTTATCATTAATTAATTCACGACTCCCTTGAGACAAATTGACATGCTTAACTCCTACGACAATTCTGGACGAGGGTGGCTAATGGAAGATGTCTACATTTGTGCCAGTAAGGACAAGTCGTTGCAGCCCTTTTACGATTCTGAAAGAAAAACGTATAATCCATTTTGAGCTTAACTTGAGTAATTGCAATAGCAACCTTAAAATTTTGGAAAGAAAATAATCCATTTTTGTTTCTGCTACAGCACAGAAATTTATCAGGAAATGCAACCAATCGCACGTCAACCCTAAGATTATCTCCTCGAAAATGCTAGAAGTTGTATTTATCTTTAGTAAAAAGAAATATAGGATGTAAACAATATGAGAACCTTAGTTGCATCTAGGTTGGCATTTGACTATTTTTCGAGGCAAAAAATGTCTCAACGATGACCGCGAAATGGAGTACACAAGGTGAATCGAACTCCAAGTGTCTGCTTGTGATCTATTTTTCTAACATTAAATTTTTATTAAGTTTAAGATCTCAAGCTGAAATTAAGGTGATGAAAGTGATGCCCAAAACTAATGGGAGATTATCAAAGTATGATAATTTTTATTCAATGAATAATTGAAAAAAAATTTAACGTGAAGCATTTTCACATTTTTAGATGATGTTAAGAGATGTGTGAACTTCTTCAGGATGGAGAATAAATTTTGTGATATCTAAACTAAAAGTTTTTATAAGATATTTAAGGGAAATAAATTTTCCTTAGTTTGTGGAGGAAATTAGACGTTCAAATTTTTCTTTAAACGAAAATGAATTTGTTTAAGCAAATCCAACTTCTCCCACCTGAATTCTCCTCCTCCTTTTCTCAAGTCAAGTCACGTCCTTCCATGCCCATCCCAAACACTTCTTAGCCCCCTCGTGCACTCTAAGCTCCCCTCAATCCTTCCTCTCCTTACCTAACTCTGCTCTCCTTTCTCCAAGTCTTTACTCCAATCCCGCTCTTCCTTTCTCTAGCCCTTATCTTGCGCTCCCCTCAATCCCAGCTCTCATTCACTCTGCTCTTCCGTCTCTTTACTCATATTTCTTCTGATAATTTTCTTTTAAATGGTAAGATTCATTTAAACAAAAATAAAATTGGACGTTCAATTTATGTATCAGCCGGAGAAAATTCAAATTTATATTTAAGACTAAAGTTACTTTTGACTCAAAGAAACACCATATTCATTTAGCATTCATTCTAAAACATGTCTTGGTACACTAAATTCAAATAATGTCTTACAAGATTTATACTAATAAGTAATTTTTTTTTCTTTTTTTTCAAAAAATATGATACATTTTTAGTTTTTACTTCACCCAAATGATTTAAAATAAGTTGGTGCAAGTAAAACATGTGCCATTTTGTCACTCAAAAAGTACCTAAAACATTGTATAAAAATAAATAATAAAGAACCTATAACACGAGGAATTAAAGAAAGAGAATATGGAATAGAAATGTAAAACCTTATAAGTAAGAATAGAGGATGGAGAGTGCAGTGTTCTCATTGAGAGGGAGTCATGGTGGAAGGAGGAGTTGATGTCGTGGCAATGTGAAGGGGATCTGAATCTAATGCAGTTAACATGGGAACTAGACGTCTAGTTTCATTTTTTCTTAAGCGAAAATAGACTTGTTTAAGCGAAAATGCAAAAAACGATAATATTTTTTTATGCAATCTTTTCTTCTCTTTTTCCTCATGCTTAACACTCTCTCCTCAACCTTCATATTCAGCTCTCTTTAACCTTTATATTCAACATTCTTTCTTCTTTCATGCCCAACTCCTCTCTTCTTCTTCCCTCTCTCACCCCACCTCTTACCTATATCTCCCTCTTTATTCTATATCCAACTTTCCATCCTCCTCTCCCTCCACCACACCCTATACCACTGCTCTCTTTATCTGCATCTATCCTTAGTCCTCTCTTCCTTCACACCTAGCTTCTATCTCCTAAAATGCACTAAATTCGCTCAAGTCAAAAAAATTTTCTTAAACTAATTTTGCATTTTTGTTGTTTTATGCATTTTTCTCTAAGTGAAAATGAAACTGGACATCCAATTCCCGTGTTAATCGCACTGGATCTAGATCCATGTGAAGGAGGACAACACATGGTCCCATAATCATAGATGCACATAGAAGATCACAAACTCACAAACGTAGATTTGAAAACATCATAGGGTCACAATCTTGCAAAGTCGCGTCCTATATTTGTAGACACAAGTCACCATAGAGCTTGAAGTTGGAGGAGGCAAAAGGTAAAAATGTAAAAATGTCAAGAAGAAATAGTGAAGAACTAATCATGGCTTTTCAAATTTTAGCGCCTGTACACTCTAGGTAGGGTTTTTGACATAAATAAATGAATATAAAATTTATATTACGTAAATATTATTTTATAAATTTATTTACATATATGTCCTGATTTTATTTTAACATATCGATTTGACTTAATTATATTTTTAGTCTCTATAAATATAAGACATTTTATGATAGATCTTTATAAATTTTTTTGTTAAGATTTAATTCTTAAAAAATTACGAAATTAAGATTTAGTCCCTGCCTTAACTCTTCTTTATTAAGTGATGAACTGACTAACAAAATGACAACTTAGCAATCCCATGTAGCATGTCACATAATATAATTTTTTATTATTTAAAATTATATAATTATAAATAAGCTTTCGACATATTTTACATATTTGCAACTGAATCCTTCTTCTTCTCATTTCCTTTTCCCTTTCTCCTTCTCCTTACCCCTCCCCTCTCCATCTCCAGCTACCCACTCCAACCACTACTCCTCCCCTTTCCTTCCCCGCCACTTATCCAATCCCAACCCCAACTCCAACCATCACCCTTCTCTTCCTCCCCACTACTCAACCCCACATCCCTTTTTTCTCCCTCCCAACTATCCACCCCAACCCCAACACCAACTTCACATTTCCCCCCGGTACTCACCCTTTCCCTCGTCCCAACCTCAACCCCAACTCCATCCACTCACCTACACTCTCTTCCGTTGTCACTGCACATCCTCTTTTTTCACACCTCCACCTGTACCACTCTTTCCTCCTCCCCCACATCCACACAGTCTCTTCTTCATTTGGTTGTTTGAAGTTGTTGAAATGTGCATTGTAATTTATGTAGAGCCATAATATCTCACAAGAAAAGCAATAGAATTGCTTGGTTAGCAAACCTACAAATAACACACCATGAACAAAACTATGATAAGATCTGTAAATTTTATTAAAATATAACATGAAATATTTGATATTGATACATAAAGAATAAACAAAACAAAGAACAACTCATGTAAGTAATTTTTTGTAAGTAATTTTTCTAATCTAGGGGCAGGATTCTCCAACCAGCCGACCATCCCCTATTTCTATCCTTCATTGGCACAGCGTAACTGTCACCAACTCCTTGCTTTCATCAACGTTCACCAATTTAACACATGGGAAAGAACAACAACAGCAACACTTATCATAAATAGCCACGTGAGTTCAATTATTAATTATTTCAATTAAAATTATCAAGTGTTTAATTTAAAATAAATCATGTGATTTCGATCTAGGACATAGGTCAACTCTCTTACCTTTGAACCTTTGGATGATTCTTCAAAATTTCACAATGCAACTGTCACAGTGTAATCGGATCTTCAAAATCACCGTGCTTACCAAAGTAAAAATAAATTAATAAAAAGTCAGTTAGTGAAGGGAGTGAGGAGAAGAGGATCTTTTTACAAATATAAAAAAATATAATTAAACATTTATTTATAAATATAAATTTTAAATTATAAAATATTATTAAAGTAAATAATGTGGCATGCCACGTGATGCTATTTGAGACTGCTAAACTGACACTTCGTCAGCCACCTCAGCACTTAATAAAAAAGAGTTAACGACATGAATTAAATTCTAACTTCATAATTTTTTAGAGATTAAATCGTAATAAAATTTTTTTATAAGAATCTATCATAAAATGCTTTATATTTATAGGGATAAAAAACATAATTAAGCCTATCGATTTTAATCGACTTTCTTGTAATTTTTGCATAGAGCTTAAACAAAGTCAATTTGAATAGAATTTTTACCATTTTTAAATTTGTGCCTACAAAGAAATCGATTTAAATCAACTTGCCTTCATACTTTGATTTGCAATTACATAGAAGTTGACTATGTCGACTGTAATTAACTATCTTTTACAAAGAAGTCAACTTTAATCAACTTTTATATTGGTGATTCCCTAAACTAAAGTTGATTTTAATAATTCTTATTTAAAATAGAAATCAAGTTTAATAAACTTTTGTCCTAAACAAAAGTCGACTTTAATAGATTTCTGTTTTAAACAGAAGTCAATTTTAATAGATTTTTGTTGATTAAAATACAAACAAATTTCTCAATGGAAGAAACAATTTTGATGAAAAGTGACTTATTTGAAATACTTTTATAAATTAAGGGGTTGAAATGAGTAAAAGAGTTAAAGGACTAAATTGAAACATAGGATTATAAAGGATCTTTTGACTCTTAAATCTTAACATCCACGACCATTACTTCCTTATGAGATATCTGAAATAAGCATTTATTACTCACCACAAATGAGTCCACCACAACCCTTCACTTACACATATTGAACTTAGAGGTCCAACCCCATTTGAATAGACCTACCATTAGAATCAATATTGAACTACTTGGACACAACATTAGTGAGGCATGTTAGACCTTAGACAAAATTACAAAAGATATGTCCCATCAGTCAATGTAAATAGTGCATCTAATCCTCAACTAATGAGGAACTTATCTACCTAATTCTCAAGTAAGTAAAGTTTAATTAGACAACTTATCTCAAATGATGTCAAACAATCAATTCACATCGATGTTATGGTTGAAACCTAAAACTTAAGAGATCTCACATCTATATAGAGGGAAAGGCCTCAAAGCCTTAGTTACATTCATTCAACTTCCTACAAAAACTTTCCAAATCCTTTACTAACTTGAGCTTTGAAATGTTTCCTGTAAGAATAATCTCTTTTGCTAGACTCATCATTGCACCCAACAACAAACAATTCTCACTTCCATTCAAGGCTAAAGAATTGAACAACTCTTTTAAAGTGTGAAAGCACAACTGCTTTGAAAAAATGCTAAGTTTCCTAAAATAGTATTAAAATGAAATAAATTTTTTATTTTTAAAAGTTTGCATATTATGAAATGTACCGTGATATAATTGGTGGTATCTATAGAAATATATTGGAATCATTTTCTTACCATTTTCCTTAACTTATTATTTTTTTATCTTTATTAAGTTTGAGTTCTATATTTTATTTCTATATGGCTTGGATTGAAACGTGTAACACTTTTTCAAAGTATGAAAAGATAACCATTTTAGTAAACATGTTAAATTTTCAAAATAGTATAAAAGATGATAAATAAAAAATTTCTCTTTTTAAAAGTAAGCATCTCATGAAATGTACCATGATAATTAGTGATATCTACAAAATGTTAAAAACAAAGTTAGTCTTATTGAAACTAAAAATTAGGGCCTTCAACATTAAAGCCAAACCCTATAGATTTCTTTCTAATAATGTTAAGACATACGATGTTCCTACTCTAACAATATTGTTGTATGTCACAAAGTAAGTTTCAGTGTCAACATAGGGACCTAACCTTTGTCTCTTCTCATCGTTATAACAAAATGATTATTTATAAGAGCTATACTTCTCACTTTAATTATTTTCTAATTTTGACTCTTGTCATTGATAAGTTCTTTTATGGGGTGAAATGGGTGACTAAGTTATTGAATTAGAGGTTTGATAGAAATGGTCATGATATTTCTAGCATTGTATTCTTTCAACTTTTGACTTAAAATCTTATTTTTTATTTTATAAGGTGTAATATTTTAAGCATATTTTGTATTGTAGATGTTCAATTTATGTAAAACTAATGCTCAATGTTAAAGTATATTTATAACTACAATTTTTTTATTAAAATACATAAACCTAATTTTGTGATTAGAAAGGTCAAATCACTATTAAACAAAATCTCATTAGAACAATATTATTTTGATTATTGTTAATCCAAATTAGAAGGTCTTGCTCTAATTACTTGAAACAACTTACTAATGATATAAAACTCTTAGAAGATCATTGGGAGTTATTTAAATAAGATTTTTGGCTAAATCTTTTTAGATAGTTTTGAAAGGAGAGAAATTAAGAACAAATTTACCTCCTCTACACATTTTCTCTTTAGGTTCTTCATTTTTTTTTTCTTTTTCCTTTCTTTCTCTTTGATTATTAAGTCAAGCCTCCATAAGGTTAATTTTTCATACCAAAATAATTAATTAAGGTTCTATAAACTTGGATCTTAAGGTTTGGTTATGAATTTCACATTTCAATTTTTTGATTTGATTTCTTTTGTTCTTGTTACTCTTTTATTTTTTGAATCTTATTTGTAATTTTGTGTTATGCTTCATTGATCAAATTTGAAATTTTTAAGTTTAATTTAATTATGAATTTGATTATAATATTTACATTGAAATATTCTATCTTTTGTGTTCTAATAAAAATTTAGATGATTTGCAATGCTTTATTGTAGCCTTGAATAAATTTTGTTGTAGATAAATCTTCTGAGTTAGAGGATGCGTGATTCTTTAACTTTAATTAATCAATATAAGTTATTATCTTTATGGATAATTCTTATATTTAATTGATGCTTAATTTGTTAGATTTAGGTCAAGTAAGAATTAGAATAAATCTTAATAAATTTAATACTAGATTCATTTGAAAACCCTAATAAATTTTAATAAATTTAATACTAGATTCATTTGGAAACCCTAATAAATGACACTAATATTTAGTTCTTTAACCCTTATAAGAGTTAGAATTACAACAATGATGGTTTCTGACTCCTTATGCGGTTAGAATTTTGATGGGAGAATGTTCTTGCCAAAAACACTTTAATACTCAAGTCAGTAGGTATTTTAGTCCAACTTTCACTAGAGGTAATTAATATACCTGAGGCTTAATGCTATATTCCTTATATAGGTGTGAGCTTCTCCAAAGTTTAGGGTTGCACCATTACGTCAACATCAATAAGAATGAACTACCTTAAAATCATACTTATCTAAGAGTTAGACAAGTAAATCTCTCTTTGATTGAAGATTTAGTATGCTACTCGAAATAACTAGTTGAGATAAAATTAAGATGGTTTTAGTCAAGGCTTAAGATAATTAAAAGTCTACTCGAAATAACTAAAATTCTACTAGTACTAGTAATGTGTGGCTCTTAAAGTCTAGTGATAGTAGTTTGATCTTACTAACTGCAGTCAAATATATTGAGCTTGAGTCACGGTTGGTGTAGATTGAGATCTATTAATTTATAAACCTAAACATATTCTCAATGTCATATACATTTTTAGTTTTTGACAACTTCCTTCACAATTATAATTTTTTTATTTTGTTCATATTAATATTTTTATTTTTTATATATTTTTATAAAATAATGACAAAACATGTGTTAAAATATTTTATTTTATAATTTTGTTAAGCCCAATTATTAAAATTGAATTTAAACAACTAAAATAATCAAATTTTATATAAAAAAAATATTATTACACTTTTAATGTCACAAATATTTTTTTCTGAAAAATTATTAATTTTGAATGTTTAAGATTAATAAATTATTTATTTTATTATTTTAAAAGTTTAAAAAAGATAATGTAAGAAAGATAAAGTGTAAATTATTTTACTAAATGATGAATACTTTGGGTCATGGGTCATAAAAATTGTTGTTCATTAACATGGTCGACGTATGCAATTTAATGGAAAGTGTTTTAGCATTTTTACATAAACTGTATAAACATCTACTATTTTTTGTTAAAGTTTAGGAGAATGTAGTCATAATTAGGCTATGTTTAATAACGTAATGTATAGTTTATTAGAAATTTATAATTTATTATTTTGAAAAAAAAAGTTAGAAGAGTTGTTAAATAAAAAAAAAATTATAATTTTGAGAAGTTATTTTCTTTCTTAGTTATTTAATACATTTTAACTAGTTTTATCAAATAACTCAAATTCAATCGACTAATTGTAAAAATATAAGTAAAAGCATCAGGAAGTAAACCCCTCTTAAACATCTCACAAACATATCCATGTGCAAGATTCATATGTTGACTTTTGTAAAATCCATTGATAAGGACATTATAAGCTACAACATATACTTTTCTACACTTTTGAAGCATCTGATTCCAAAGACCAAGAGCCTGAAAATTGCTCCACTCTTAAAGTAACTATCCATAAATATAGTAGAGGTAAATAAATCAGGTATATCTTTCTTGTCATCATCATTTAATATTTCTAAGAGAACCATTTTGCACAGCCCATTTACAATATGGTTGTGGGTAAACACATCAAGAAGAACACCTTTCAGTGCCATTTTTCTCCGAAGCCATAGTGGAAGTGGTATAGTGGTGGAAGTATTAGTCCCTTGGTTTGGACTTGGAGGTTTGAGGCTCAAATTCCATTAAAAAAGAGTTAGTCTTGAATAAAGTTAGAAACCGGTTCCATTCAGCGTGAACGATAGAGGGGAGAACGGTGTTTATTGTTTGTGGTGGTTTTGGTCAGGGGTGCACAGAAAAATCAAATATAAAAGTTCAATCCATAACTAAGCTCAACCGATTTTAAAAATTTAAATTTTTTAAGAAAATAAATCTGGATCTAAATTGGTTTTAGAATATTAAAATCGGATTGGTCTTTAAAAAATTGGATTTATTATTCTCCTTTTTCTAAATCCTAGATTTCTTTCTTAAGAAAAATCACATATCTCAACAACGAGATTCGCAGCAACGAAATTCACAGCAATGAGGTTCGCAGCAACAGAGATTTACTTGCCTCGTAGGTACTCTTTTAAATTGTTGAGATGGGGCGATGGGTCGGTATATACATGTTGAGAGATAGGAATGGATGACTTTAGAATTTTAAATTATTTTCTTCCTTTGGGCATTGTCTTCCAAGATGACATTTTTTGCCAAAATTAAAAATTAGAAACAACACCCCCTATTCGTCTCAAGTTTTAGGATCTCTAGCATAATAAAAAAATATCTTAACAGAAAATTTGCGGAAAGCATAAAGATTATCAGATTATGTAGAGTAGTACTAGTTCTACAATAATCTAAAGCTTTTCTTTGTGACGAGATAAATTTATAGGCCAATCATGTTAAACACACATGATTAAAGCCAACAATTATTATGACTTGAGTAAAGGTACAAAGTGCAGTGCTAGCGTACCTAAAAAGCATTTATCATGAAAACTAAGTAATTTGTCTTCTCTCTGCAATACTTAGTTCTCGTCCCTACATTAAAAATTAGAACATAAGATTCAGCCAAATGTCACAAATATATATATATAAGATTCTAATGCAAGTGTGCGTTAATTGCCATGCCACCATCCCAATTCATCGGATAGATGAAAAGAGGGGGAAACGAACACTTGAAAGTCCAATCTAACAATAAAATGACAGCTAGATGCAGAAGAAATGAAACCTAGCAATGTGTAATGAATAAAAATGAAACCATCTCATCTAGAGAGATGCCAAGTAAAATCTCTTCGTATCAATTCAATTAATTCATTATCATCAAATAAAAAATTTAAAAAATATATATTATATAAAAATAAATAAATTACTATTTCTAAAATATTTAATATAATATGCCTAATATCCTTTTAACATAGCTATTAAATGTATAATATTAAAAAAACTATTTGTAAAAGTATTTTTACTTTAAAACATAGTAGGTAATAAGGTGTTGTTAAATGAGAAAAAAATAAATAATAAGAGAGATGCATATTCATAAAATCTTACGAGTGAGTTGATTTTGACGCTAGTCAATACTTGCTAGGTTATTCTAACTTTGTTTATTTTTATGATTTTATTTTAACTGTTAGATTAAAATATAAAGAGATATGATAGTTATGCTTGAAACATGCGTTATGGATACTTGAATTATTAAAAATAAAGTTAGATATATTATGTTTATTAAAAGTTATGATAAAATAATATTAATTATTTACTATATAGTACTATAATTTAAACATGTGACTGACTGATAATTTTTTTATATCATTTTATCTAACTTTTGATAATTTTTAAATATTTTTATTTTAGTTTTAATACAAAATAATAGACACAATGGATGATCAAGATGATTTTATGGCTTGTGAGACAGCAGAGCATTTGACTACTTCACCATCAATTTCTAATACTGCTAATGTATCAATCTCGATTTGATAAGCGTAAAAATCAATCTGAAATTTGGAATCACTTTACTGTAGACCCTATGTCAAATAAAAAAGTTTGATGCAATTATTGTAGTTGCTTGATGAAATTTGATAATGGGACGAGTTTCATGCTAGTGCATTCAAAGAAATGTAAAAATAATCCCAATTCAATTTCATCATCAATGGCAAATCCAAAAAGACATGTTTCTTCACCTTCGATTATCAAATTTGACAAAGAGAAGTGTGGATAGAATTAGTGAAGATATTTATAGCTATGAAAATTCCTTTTTGATGTGTGGAGCATGAATCATTTCAAAAGTTTTTTAGTGTTTTACAACCAAAATTTCATGTCATTTCACGTAATACATTAGCATGTGATATTTTGGGACTATGGGAGATAGAAAAAATTGAAAAAAATTTCTTTCTCAAAATTGTCAAAGGCTTTGTCTTACCATTGATACATGGACTTTTTGTCAGAATCTTAGTTATTTTTGCTTAACTAGACATTTTATTGAAAATAACTGGAAGCTACAAAAAATGATTCTAAATTTTTGTCAAATCACTAGCCATTCTAAGACTATAGAGAAGTACTTGGAAGGGTGGGGGCTGAATTGCGTTTTAAGTTTGACAGTTGATAATGCTTCATCAAATAATGTTGGAATTCAGTATCTTAGAAAAAGGCTATTGCCTTGGAGTAGTTGTTGTGTACATATTTTGAATTTGATCGTAAAAGAAAGTTTAAAGGAGATTGATGATTATGTTTTAACAATTTGTGCAGCAGTAAAATACATAAGATCTTCTCCTTCTCGATTGACTAAGTTTAAGGCATATATTGAACAAGAAATTGAATATAAAGGTCTTTTATGTCTAGATGTTGAAACTATGTGGAATTCAACTTTTTTAATGTTAGAATATGCTTTAAAATATCAAAAAATATTTGAAGAGCTTGAAATGCAAGATAGGAAGTATATTGAAGAGTAAAACAAAGGAAAGGGTCTTCCTACAAGTGAAGATTTGAACTATGTATGCTCAATCTTATCATTTTTGAAGATTTTTTATGAAGCTACTTTGTGCATTTCTGGTTCATCTTATGTGATAGGTAACATGTATATATTAGAGGTTCTTGGAATTGAAAAGAAGATTAACCAAATGTGTCATCAATCCAAAGATGTAAGAATGAAAGAAATGACTATAAGAATGAAGAAAAAATATGATAAGTATTGGGGGAATCCTAACAATCTAAATATGTTGTTGTTTATTACTATTGTGTTAGACCCTAGATACAAATTGAAATTCATAAAGTGATTGATTTCTCAAACTTTTGGTGTCAGTGAGACAATGATATTGAATAAGAAATTAGAAACTTGTTTGGAGTCTTTTTTTGAAGAATTCAAAGGTAGGGAAGTAGGATCTCAAGGTGATTCACAGGAAATAATATTGAATGATGATCATTATGGCTATAGTGAATTTTTTTCAAGGTAGTAGTGATTATCGTTATGGATATAGTCAATTTTTTTGATCAAGTGAAAGTAAGAATTCTGAATTGAGTGAGTACTTGAAAGAAACTTTAGAAAGCCCAGAAAAATTTGATATCTTGAATTGGTGAAAGTTAAACTCAAGTTGATTTCTAATCCTTGCAAGCATTGTAAGAGAGGTGTTGGCAATATCTGTCTCCACTGTAGCCTCTGAATCTGCCTTTAGTACTATAGGAAGGGTACTCCATTCTTACTGTACTTCCTTAACATCTAAAATGGTGAAAGCACTTATTTGCACCCAAGACTAACTTAAGGGATATTCTTTACCATTACTTTCAAATGAGGAGTTTAAAGAGCTTAAAAAATTTGAGCAAGGTAAGAACACTCATTATGTTATTATTAACTATATTACAAGTTAATATATAATTACTAATTATATAATTTTTATTTTGCAGAAATAGCTTCTTGACAAGATACTACTTTTATAGCCTTTATAGCGCTTGATGTAATGCTCCAAATTTTGTGATATTAATTATTATTATTTATATAAGTATAAATACATATATATGTGCGTATAAGTGTAAATGGATGTTGTAATTTGCATTGAAGGCGTAATGATGGTATTTTTTTATATAATGAGTATGAATATGTGTATATATGTATGCTGGGTGTATGATTGATTGGATTGGACTTTCTAATGCTGAAAACAAGTTAAGTGTGTAATACTGGGCTGTTCTCATTACAGCGAGAGGATTCTCGCTGTAGCGAGAGGGCCCTGGAGGGAAGGACCGAAACTGTCGCCTTCTCGCTGCAGCGAGAGATGTCTCGCTGTAGCAACAAAGTGACAGTTTAGAGTGCATTTCTGGGTGTAATCTTGCTGTAGTGAAAGGGTCTTACTGTAGCGAGATTCTACAGAAATCAGAGTGCAGATTCATATGAGTTTTTCACTACAGCGTCAGGGTGTGTCGCTGCAGCGAGAGTGTCACGGGCAGAAAGGGATTTAAAAGGGGTTAGGGTTCGGGAAAGGTTATTTCTCCCTTTTCCTTCGAAGTTCCTTAGATCCTCTAAATCCCAGACCCTTTTCCACCAATTAAATTGCCTCCAAAGCTGTTCGGGAGCTAGATTGAAGGTTGAAATCACGTTTGGGGCGTTTGGAGGTAAGTTTTAATTATTAGGGTTTCCATTTTTTTTTAACCTCATCCTCTATTTTCGTGGTTTCCTTGGGTTTTCATGAAGTTTCTCCATGTGTTTAGGCCAAATTTTGTGTAGGGAACACGTCCGAGGTTGAATCTAAGTGTGAGTCTTCAATCCAAGGTAAGGGAGGACTTTATCCTACTCTATTATGTGTGATTTGCTGTTAATTATTGAATATTGTGATGTAACCGAGTTAGAGAGTAAGAAACTATTGACAAATATGATGAGGGCCAGGTGCCGTGAGATGTGAATATTGTATGTGTTTACCCGAAATTGATGAATGTGAATTGTATGCTAGATGTTGCATAATAGAATGAATATTATGAATAAATATGGACCCGAGGGCCGTGTAATATAGATGAATATTGGCTATGTGTTGTGTAATATGAAATGAATGTGAGTCTAATGTTATGTGGGCTGTGTGCTATGTGTAACCATGACTATTGCATGCATAAATGAAATATGTGTGGATGGGCGTGTTAGCGCTGTTGTAATGTGCTGTGAATGGTTCATTGATACACTGGGGGTGTGGAAGATGAGGACGATAGAAATACCTTGGGGAAGGAAGAGTGATGATGACACTGACTGTGGAACGGGTGCACCACGGGCCACACACTCTCTTCTTGACTAAACCTCTGACTACTACCTTTGCTGAGCGACCTGTGACTGCCCACGTGGTATCCGTGAGGCGGGGGTAACCAGCGACCATTCATGGTGTGAATCTGTGATCACAGTGCCACATTGAGTGTGGCTGGCGTGCTATACACGGGTTTATAAATTGTACTTATGGATGTGAAATGTTGTTGACGCTGTGAGTGCATCGGTGTTAAATTGACATGAATTGTGTGATAATGCTGCCTGTGATTGTATTTATTTAATGTATTGGAAATGTGCTAGAGGTGAGACTTTATGTTGACTGTGTATTTTGGATAGTGTAGAGTACTCACCCTTACATTTATTTTTCAAGTAATCAAGACAATCAGCACTGGACTCAGTGAAGGGGTAGATGAAACTGCTATAGGACTTAGGATATTGTTTTAAAAACTATTGTATTTGAATAAGTCTTGTAGTAACTGTTTGATGTAATTTGTAACCCCTTTTCTTTATTTAAAATGTTTTGATGAAACTTGGATTGAAAATAGAAATTTTATTATTTAAAAAATTTACGAAATTCCTTATTTATTGAAATTAAATTTAAAGTGTTCCACTTGATGATGATTAAATATTTTTTGCTTAATGTTAGTTCTTAGTTGTTAAAATGGTAGTGTTGTATTAGTTGTTAAGATGTGCTGATGTTTAAATTTTCTAGTTATGGATAATGTTGTGGAATTATGATTTCTTTTAAAATATTTTGTTCTGTCTCATTGATCCCCTTTGGTTGACCTTTTTATACTAGTTTTTGTTTGTGTAAATTTTCATTGTGCCATGCTATTTTTTTTAATATATTATATGATATTATTTTCACATTTGCATTTGTAAGTTGCCAGAGTAATTATTTCTAAGCATGCTTTACATCGGTAAGGGGCCTAGTTCATTAGTTATATTAAAAATCTTTAATCTGTTGCTAGCTAAGATTTTAGCATGGTTAACAACCATGCTGGCTTGGAGTGTAATAAAAGTCAGAAAATTCATGGGCCTAGACCTTAATCATGCACTTGAAATTCATGGGCCCAACAATTATGATCAGCATATGGATCACCAAGATACTCTCTCTTTCAATCACTGCTTCTTCAGAATTACATCTTTCGATTACCTTGTACTTATGCAGTTATTTCAATGGACCAAGTCTCATGATGTGGTATGCTTTGAGATTGGTATTACTTTATTTTAATCCCTAAATTATTTTTCTTATTATGACTAGCAAATTTTTGGTGTTAGAATGGCCAAAAAGCATGATTCATCTAAGGACACTAAATTGAATGCTCAATATAATCTTCATCATTATGTAATTTTATTAAGTACCACATCTCTGCCATTTTGGGTTTCCTGCTTTGTTTTCATTTAAAATGCTTTAAGCTTAGTATTTTGTTCTTCAATCTTGATTTTATTTATTGTCATCATGTACATGGCATCGATCTGTATTTTTTAGATCTTACTTTTGTTTCACCAAAAGTTTTATGTTATATGTTTATTTCACATACAGGTTGGTGATTTTGGCATTTTGATAAGATCTGGTTTCAGCATACCAAAAGCTTTATTCTTCAACTTTCTATTAGCACTTGTGGCACTTACAGGTACTGTATTGGTGAGTGTTGACTTCATTTAATGGAATCAGTTGTTTGGTGGATCCACAAGCTTTGCATACACTATGAAAATAAACAAGAATAAAAATGTGAATATTGCCATTAATGTGAGCACAAATTTGTTGTAGTTAGGGCACATTATGGATTAAATAGTGTACAAAATGGGGGAGTGGAAGAGCATAATTAAGGAAACGAGCACAAGAATAATAAAAAGGTAATCAACTTATATATTTTTGCAAGAGCAAGAGTTGTGTTTATTTTTCTTATTAAATTAAAATGAGATAAAGATGAAAGAGAATTCATTATGCCTTAGATTTGTGTACTGTAACGAGCTGTCTAAACTTCTATGCAACTTGTATACATATTTAAAAGTTGTTACCGTGAGAAATTAACTAATTGAGTTAGGACTTCGATTATTGTATAACATCTATGTACATTTTGATGTACCCTTTTTTCCTTTTCTTGATTTACTTCCTTTCTGTCCAAGAATGAACATGGAATGAAATAGAAAATCACTGTTTTTGGTGTAGGCTCTGCTATAAGGGAAGGATCCTGGACAATTATCTTTGATTGAGATGAGAAATATTTCATAATGATTTGCTTTCTTTTTTTTTTGTTTTTTTGGTTGAGATTAAGTTGATTTGTTTCTTCCTCTGTTTTAACAGGGGTTTACAGCAGGTGGATTTATATACATTGCAATTGCAGGAGTACTTTTAAAAATGAATAGCAGTGGAAATACAACATTAAGAAGTACAGTTATCCAAATGACATCACTGACATTGAAGCATAACTGTCACACTTGGTATTTCTATTGTAGAATGAATGAAATATGCTCTCTTTAGGACTTGCATATCATGATTCCTGATGTGCTAATTATTTCACCAGAAGTATGCATCCTGTCTAAAAATATTTTGTTTATTTACTTTCTTCAAAATTGTGAAGCCTAAAAGCTTGTAGGAAAGGGGAACTGAAGAGAAAATGATAGATCAAATAGAATGGTCAGGCTTAAACTTAGTAATGATTCCTTTCTCCCTAACATAGTGAACTTTGTACAAAAATCTAAATATTGTAGTCTTTCATTTTTAGAGCTTTTATCTCCTCTAAATATTGTATAAAAAAATTAGTTTTTAATAAAACTGAATTTAAAACCAGTTTTAAATAAAACCATATTTTAAAACCAAATCTAAATTTTAAAACTAATTTTAAATCAATTTTCAAAAAAATAAAATAAATTGGTTGTAGATCTAATCCATATATTTGGATTTGAAATGGATTTGGATTGGTTTTGCATAAATCCAATCTATGCACACCTCTAGTTTTGGTTGACATGCAGAGAAGAATTTAAATAATTGAAAACTAAAAGAGGGAATGAGATGGATGTCAATACCATATCGTTATTCTTTGGCATGTTAGGTTTTTCGATATGACATTGTGATCATCCAATTCCTATTCTTTTTGAATAAAGAAGGAGGAATTTTTCATGACCTTATTTCTGTTGCTACCGATCGGAGAGTGTTTAAATCCGAATGTGTTGCCGCTTTTTGGTTAATCGGCTCAAGTCTTTCACCTAAGGAACATATTTTCTTGTTCCTTTTCTTTCCTAATTTGAAATGCAAAAGAGGAGTTGGAGAATTCAACGGTGGAACAAAGGTCTAGGAGAGGGGGTAAATTTGGTGGCCATTTTGGGAAAGTTCTCAACAATTTCACATCTTACTTTTTTACGAATTTTTCACTTGTCATTGGTGTCTCGGCCTTGTGGCAAATGTTTCAATGGTAGAGAAGGTAGTTGATGTTTTCATACCACAAAAGAGTGATAAACTAGGACGTCACTTTGGTTTTGCGCATTTTGTGGATGTGGTAGATGCCAAGAGTTTGGAGGTTAAGCTTAGATCCATTGTCATTGGCAAAATGCGCTTGTCCATCAACTTGACAAGGCATGCAGAGGAGAAAACTGTGGGTCCAAAGGTGTCTGCCAAGGGCGGTAGAATGAGATACTTCTTTGTCACAAGAGCTATAAGGACGTCAGAGAATATGTATACGGACAAGCTTAAAGCACTTCATCTAGTTGGGACACACATGAGACAAAAGTGGGTGTAAAAGAAAAAACCTTGGGCGCACCTTGAGTTTAAGGTAGATGAGGGAAGGATTGAGGAATGTAAAGGTGCTATGGTCAGACGCCTTCATAGAAAATAAGATTTGAAAAGTATGTGAGAGACTCTCTTGTAGGAAGGTATGTTGGATAGTAATCTCACGACTATAGATGATGACATAATGTTGGTGGAATCTGATGCGGGAGTAGATTTAAATGATATAATATCACTTAAAAATTTGTAGTGGAAAAAATGGTTCTATGATCTACAGAGTAGCACCCAAGTATAGTAGCTACGCGAAGGGTGACTTGGGTACATTGTTATGGGTTCCTTTGCATGCTTAGGGTGAATTATTCTTCCGTAAGTTGGTTTCTTCGCTTTGTAATTTTATTCAGATAGACCAAGTCACGACAGAAAGGCGGCGATTAGATTATAAGAGGATACAATTAGGTACTACCATTACAATGAAAGTCAATGATCATTTTTACTCAATAGTCATGCTTGAAGAGCATGCCTGTATGTTGTAGCTGCAATAAAGGAAGGCGTGGTTAACTTTTCTGAGGATGGCAATGACTCATTTGAGGTTAGTTCAATGAAGTTGAAAGCGTTGGATAACTATTCTAGTGAAGAGGAGAGTGTGCTACAAGGTGATATTAGAGGTAAGGGTTGTTTGGTTGATTCTGTGATTAGGGGTGAAGTGTTAGTATCAGCAAAAGGGTGTTTGGTGGATGAGGGTTTGGGGGCTAGTGGTGTGGATACTATGGGTCCGACAGTGGTTATCTGTGATATTATGAATAAGCCTTCTGAAAATGTGGAGAGAGGAGTCCCAATAGTAAGAGATGGATTAAATTTATCAGACTAATTTGGATTAGACGCATTGATTTGAAAAAATTCAGAATCAAAGAGTAAGGAGACAATTGGGACAACGCAAGTCGACTCCTTTCAATCAAAAGCTTGTATTGTGAAAGAGATGGTCAATGTGCTCGAATCCCTTCGGAGGGCATGCTCTGTGAAAGGTAGTCGAGGTAATGAAGGAGGAAAGAGACATAAGAGCACAATTTTTATAAACCCCCCACAAAAAAAGCCTTAGGGATCATAGTAGAGAAACGTCAATGTCGTCGTAACTCAGAAGAAAGGTATCACTAGCTGATGAAATCTCGACTAATGCTTACGAGGGCTTCTGCAGATTGTGATGATGAGTAGTGACGTCGAGGTTATTAGACATTGGTAAGAAGGTTGGTATAGTCGTACATGGGAACGATGAGCATGTTTGAGAGAAATTGATTGAGATGGAGGTACGCGACAGAACGATTACGAAAGAACATGAGGTTCACTTTAGTTCTAAATGAAGGTTGACTCATTTAATTGTCGATGGCTGGAGAGTAAGGTGAAGCAAAAGAAAGTGTGTGAGATTGCTCGCTTTGAAGGTCTGGAGGTTTTGGCAATTCAGAAAATAAAACTTGAGACATGTAATCGCAACTTATGTGTGCGTCTGTGGGATTCTGTGGATTTTGATTAGATTGCCTTCCCCTTCGTTGGCAGAAGCGAGGGTATGCTTTCACTTTGGGATGCTTTCAAAGGTAAAATACTTTTCTCTTTTTCTGGTACTGGATTCTTGGGTGTTTGCTTGCAGGTATTGACTACTGAGAACTTATGTGTTGTGATGAATATCTATGCATCATGTAGACTAAGTGAAAAGAGAAAGTTATGAGATGATTTACTCATGACAAGAAGGGGTTTTGGAACATTTATATGGTGTATATTGGGTGACTTTAATGTTGTAACACAAGTGAAAGAGAAGAAGGGTTGTCAGGCAGACCATGGTATCTCTAAAATGGATGGCTTCAATTCTTTTATTCAGGAAATGGAACTTGTAGATCTTTCACTTGTGGATAAGAAATTTAGATGGATAAGGGAGAATGCTTCTATGATCAGCAGGCTAGATAGAGTCCTTATTTCTGGTTCCTGATTTGATTATTGGAAGATGATTTTATTCAGGTTCTGAGCAGATATGTGTCTGATCATTGTCCCATTATTCTAAAGCACAAAGTGGTTAACTAGGGTCCGAAGCCATTTCGATTTAACAATTGTTGGCTGACTCATAAGGGAGTTATGGAGGTGGTGGAGTAAGCATAGAAAAGAGATATTAACCTTCTATAGGCTACCGAAAGGGCTAGCCAGAGGTTGTGAAATGTTAAAATTGCATTGAAAAAATAAAATATTGAGGTGTTTGAAAATGTTGTTAAGGTATTTTTAATTTGACAACTGAGTTGAGCTTGATTAATAATAAAAATTCTATGATGAAACTTTACGATGTGGAGAAGGAGCATCAACAGATATTGGTGAGTGATATTTGGAAGGCTAGGAAAAATAGGGAGAGTCTTATAACCCAAAAAGCTCAGATGCGATTGGGGAAGATGGGTGATTTAAATACAAAGTTCTTCCATTTGTGTGTTAACGAAAAGATGCGACAAAATAATATACATACGTTTTTTTGAAGGAGGAAGTGAGGAGAATGATTTTGGAGTATAAGGGGGATAAAAGTTTAGGGCTTGATAGTTTTAATTTTGTGTTTTTTAAGATGTTTTAAGAAGTGATCAAGGAAAAAGTGATGGGTATGCTTATTGAATTTTTTTTTTTAATGGTAAATTACCTAGGTTCTTGTTATCCTACTTTGTAGCACTTGTGCCAAAAGTGTCTTGCCCATAACAGATATTTGATTTTTGACTTATTTCATTGCTAGACTGCCTTTATAAGATTGTTTCTAAGCTTTTGGCAAATAGGTTGAAAGAGGTTCTGGATTCAATAATTTCAGAACAACAATCAGCCTTTATTCCGGGAAGAAATATGTTAGATAGTGTACTTGTGGCTAATGAGGCAGTTGATTATGTGCGGAGACATAACAAGAGGTGTTTTGTGTTAAAGCTTGATTATTAGAAGACTTATGATTCAGTGGAGTGGGAATATCTTTTGTTTATATTACGTAACTTTGGATTTTCAGAAAAATGGGTCAGTTGGAGGGAAACTTGTGTGTGTAGGGGTAGCCTATCAACTTTAATTAATGGTTATCCTACATTGGAGGTTCATATTGGGCGGAGCCTAAAACAGGGAGATCCTCTTGCCCTTTTTGTTTTTCTTGTGGCAGAGAAAGGGTTAGAAATTCTTATGTTGAAGGAAGTGGCTTGTGGGTTGTTCTTTGGTGTGAAGATTGGGATAAGGGAACCAGATATTACTTTGCTACAGTTTACGGATGATACATTGATTCTGGGAGAGGTTTCAGTTTAGAACTTGTGGACTTTAAAAGCAGTATTGTGTAGCTTTGAGTTAATGTCAGGTATAAAAATTAACTTTCATAAAAGTTATGTATTGGGAATTAACACTAGCGATGACTTTGAAAACTTGGCTGCAGAGTTTCTACATTGTAAGATTGGTAGTTTCCCATTAAAGTATCTCGAGTTACAGTTAGATGTTAATCCGAGGAAGCCTAGTGGATGGAAGGATGTGTTAAAGACTCTTAAAAAGAGGTTGGCGTCATGGAAGCATAGGTATTTATTGATTGGAAGTAGGGTGACTTTGATTAATGTCGTTCTTAATTCTATGTCATTACACTCGTTATTCTCTTCTAAGGCGTTGAAGTCAGTGATAAAGGAGATTGTCACTATCTAACGAAATTTTTTATGGAAAGGTGTTAAGGATGGATTTAAAATCCTATGGGTGAAATGGGAAACGGTTTGTAGATCGCGAAAGAATGGTGGCTTGGACATTAGAAATATGCAGTGGTTTAACTGGGCGCTTCTTGGTAAATGGTTGTGGCGAGATGTTAATTATTCTAATTCATTGTAGGTGCGGGTGTTGGAAGCTAGGTATGATAGATTAGCTTCTTCTATTTAGCGTCCATCAGACCACAACAGATGTTCTTTGTGGTAGCGTGATTTATTGGAGGTTATTTATCAAGGAAATTCATGGCTAAATGAGAAGTTGGATAGGAATATGGGTGCAGGTTTGTACATTCTTTTTTGGAGAGATAAGTAGGTAGGTGAGATGTGATTATATAAAGCATTTTCGCGATTATTTGCCGTGACGAGGAATATTGAATCTTGTGTTTTCAAGAATAGTTTTCATGATGGCACTAGGTAGGTTTAAAATGTTAGTTGGCAAAGAAGACTCTTTTAACATGAGATCTTAAGCTTTAATCTTTTGTTGGAGCTTGTGGATAGAGTTTCTATTAAGGTACTACAAGAAGATATATAGATATTGAGAGCAGATTCTTCAGGTTGTTATTCAGTGCAATCTGCATATTCATTACTATTTGAACTTCTTGGTGGTTCTAATAATGTAGATCAGTGTACGGGTGACGCCTTGTAGAGGCTATAGAGAGGGAATGTCCCTCTTAAGTGTTTGGTATTTCCTTGGCAACTGTTATTGAATGTACTTCCCTGTAAAGGTTTGCAGATTGATCATGGTATTCAAATTGATGATATAACTTTTTGCTTTTGTCATGGTTTGGAGGAACTTCCACCTCATTTATTTTTAACGTGCTCAATTTCATCTCAAATATGGTATTTTACTACATGTTGGCTTAAATTCTTACTAGTTTTGCCTTCAAATTTTTTAACTTACTTGCTTTCTTAAGTTGATATTAGTTGTAGTAAAAGAGAAGAGATATATTTATTAATTGTTTGGGTAAGTACAAATTGATTTTTGTGGTTACATAGAAATAGAATTGTGTTTTCTAATGGTGTTTTGGATGAGAGTTGAATCCTACATTCTATTATTCTGAGATCCTGGAAATGGCTATCACTTGTTAGTAAGGAAGAAGTTATTTTGTTAGCTAATTAACATTTAAACCCACGAAATTGTATGTCTTAACTTTATATAAGTATATTTTTATTTTTTATTTTCCTGAGTAAGTATTAATTTTTTTTTTGTGTATATAAGCTTTGAGTTCTCCTTAAATTCTCTCTAATAATATATATTTTACCTATAAAAAATTATAAAAATATAAACTTTTAGTTATAAATTATAAATTTATAATGACCTTTTCAACAATAACTTATTCGCAATAAAGTTTTTGTTGTTTTTACGGTTGATGAAGAAATCACATCTCAAGCTATTATTAAATTTATTACAATTGTGAAATAAACTTTTATGTGTTTGGATTAACATGTTTTATATTTAATACAATTTATAATTAAAATATTTTTATAGAGCTTCTGAAGAAAGATCTTAAAAGGTGTATATTAAGAATTAAACTCGTCGTAGTCAATTTTGCATCTGAACTATAGTACTTTAAATGGCATAATCAATAATGAGAGTGACACAGGATTTCAGAAAAGAAAATCAACAACTGAAAGTAATTACATTTATTTAGGGTCATATTATTATCACTTGCCTCTCTTATTACTCGCATTGCCCGTTGGAGTGGTTTTCTAACAAATGGTTAAATACATGCTTATGTTACATTTTATTAAACAAGATGTGATCAATAAGAATACAACTATAACTATATAGTAAATGGTTATATATATATATATATATGCAAGTGTTCAGTTTCAAGCTCGTATATGCTTTGCAATACTAGTCAAAGTCAATAATGGAAAATTTGCATCACCCTCATCGATTCTGCAATAGCAATGTAATTAGTCGTTGATTCGATGCACCGGAACCTTGCGACGTGATGACAGCACTTCATTTAATTGTGCAATTTGAAGTAAGAGTTGCCCAATTTTCTGCATCAGGGTAATGCTTTTCATGTTACTACTTCGATTTTCAAAAGAAAAAAGATCATCATGCAATTAAATATGTACAGCTACAAATACCAGACATTCATTTAATTAGCTACTAGCTGCAAAAAAACTACATTTGATATGAAGAATATCAGGATAAAAGTCAAGAAATTAGTGTATCAATGAAGATGGACACACCTTAAACCAGAGAAGAGAGAGATTCCTTTAAAATGAGTTTGTATTTAGAATAAATACGTATGTGTATAATAAGGACGATAAAAAAATTATTTTGTTATATAAGATTCCTTCAAAGTTATTTTTACTGTTATCTATGTATATATTATTCTAATTATTTTCAGTAGAAAAAGTTGCTTAGTATAAATATTCTTAAGAAAAACTAAATTGTTAGTATTAATATTTTGAGTTTATGCAAACAATATCAAATAATACCATTAGTATATAATATTTTAAGTACATTAGTAATTCATAAATGTTAGCTGTTGCATTATTTATTAATATAGACCTTTAAAGTCATTATTAATAATTTAGTTTTTGTTAAACAAAAATTATATTATTGAAAGTTATTCTAATACTTAACAAATTTTTTGTCAATACATAATTTTTCTGCAGTGTCTATTATAGACTGTGAAAAAAATAATAACTTATTTTTTTTAAAAAATTATCTACAATCAATCAAGAGTTCAATTTTAGTACACTATATTATTCTTTACACTATTAAATAATTATAATACACTATAAATATTACTTTCAAATAAATTATTATAAAAGGGAATAATTTTTAGTTAAGAAATGAAAAATAAAAGTATTTTATAAGTAAACAATTAGTTAACAACACCCTTCTATTAATATGATAATTTATAATTGAATACTATCAGTGTATTTTAATTAAATTCATTGAATAAACATTTAGTAATAAGTTCATTAATGAAAATATAATTAAAAATTTTATGCATTAATTTTTAACATCTAAACATAGATTAATTAACATTTAATCATTAAAAAATTACAATATCCCCATGATAAAGAAGACACTGAAAACCATCATATAAAATTAATTATGTATACAGAAAATTGCTCAAAAGAAAATATTTAATAACTGTGACAAATGAGAATAGTAAATTAATATGAAAGATATTAATTTTTCACAGAAAAAATAATTTCTCTCTTAAAAACAACTTTGGAGAATGGTAGAAATGGAGATAGTGATGCACTTCCACTAAGCTAATTTTACGTCAGTAAATAGAAAGATGTTATACTCACCTCATCTCTCTCTCTAAGAAGAAAAACCCAATGATCCACGCTCTTCCGACGACGCCGTCGAATTCCCACGTAAACTAACGACACAAACACCGCCGCCACCGCCGCAGCTCCGGTGACATACTTAAATGACCAAAACACCCCGGCATACATTCCCCAATTACTAACCTTGGAAGCCACCCTAACCACTTTAGCTCTCACAGCCTCCAATCTCAGCTTCAACAGCTTCTTCCCTTCATTCGCCACCCGCACCCGCCAATCTGACGGCGGCGGCGCGGGCAATTCGTCCTCTTCACTCACCGAACTAGACGACGCCGTTAAGGTCGAGGAAGTTCCATCTTCGGAGTCTATCAACATTGTTGGAACGATTTGTAACGAGTCTTCGTGATGGGTGGGACTTGAGTCGTTCGTGGAAGAATATTGGCCACCCTCTTGAAGCTCAACCTCAAGGTAGTTTTCGTTGATCACCACTGCGTTCCATTCAGAGATTTCGGGAATTTGTTGCCACTCTTGAATGTCCTCTGTGTACTCCATGCTCCCAGTTCTCGCTTAGAACTAACTGGTCTCGTGAAGAGTTTCTGCATGTCTCAATCTTACTTGATAAATATCTTAGATGAAAAAATATCCTTGCTTGAATTTTAAATTTTGATTTTTTTTTTATTTTACACTCTTATTATTGGATAAAATAAATTGGTGCCTTACATTTCGAGGATATGGTGGGCCAGGGCTTTCATCTGAAAGTATCTTCCAAGTAACCCAAAAATGGATGAATGTTTAGTTTCTATGGTATAATATTTTGATTCAAAAATCGAAATTGCTTTATTTTTTGCATATGTTTTCAAGCTGGTGAGCAAGTACTCTGTACATGAGAGGAGTTGAGTCTTCTTCAAATTGTTCTATGGATGCAACTTGAACCGTAGAGGTGTTCAAGTATCTCTTGAAGTGCTAACGGGAGTGTGATTATATATATATACTTGTTGAGAATTGGGAAGAGTTATAAGAAAATTAAAATATAAAGAAGTTTTGTCCCATACAATTATAGTTAAATCTTAACTTCATTTATTGTGATTAGTGATTTTTCGAAGAGAAATGCTTATATATATATATATATATAACTAAAATCTACCATCTGCAAGAACTATCCTGAATGAGCTGTGATAGCTTAATTTAACCGATATTTACATCGTTCAATGAGTTATGAGACTTTGTTCCTATTTTCTCTCTCTTTTATATCCTTTCAGCCAATTTTTTCATTTAAATAATGACATATAGATATTCTTTTCAATGATAAAGAATTCTTATTAAATATGTATTATTAAATTTAAATAAATTAATATTTATGTATCATTTAATTGAAAAGCTTAATAAAAAATATATAAAGAATTTGATTTAATCTTTGTTCTCAATTAATTATAATAATTTTTTATTATTTAATAAATCGATTAATGCAGCCAAAGTTTATGCAAATATTTATAAACGAATATTATGGTAAAAAATCAATTAAAATACATTAATAGTATAAAATAATGCTGAGATTTCTAAAACTACATAATTCACATGAATTTATTTGACTGCAATTTGAATTGTTAATTTTTATTTTAGAAAAACAAAAAAACAAAATAAGACGCATTTTCTTAATTAATAAGTTCGTTATTGAGTTATGGGTAGACCTGCTTTACTTCAGTGGGGCCTGTCCGCAAACAAATTTTATCATAGTTAAATAGTGCTTCGTATCAGATTTCATTGGATCTCATCGTACAAGCATCATGCTATGGTATATGCTTTATGACTGATAAAGGGTGATCTCTACAAGGCCTGTGAAATTGACAAAGGGTTCTTATGCCGGAAATTAATCTCATTTTATTATCTAAAGAAAGTCCAACTCAAAAATCTGCTACAAGAACAAACGCCCCAATCATGGACAGCATTTTATAGGAAGAATATGGGTGTACCAAATCTGTTCTATAGCGGAACAGATACTGTAATGTTTAAAGATTAACTGAAAGAAGGAAAATGATACATTTTTCCTTATCTACTAACTATTTGGATTAAAAAGGGGAAAGGACATTTGGAAATTTTGAAATCCTAATTTAATAGTTTGCTTCTCATGTGTTTTTCCTCCATCTAATTCAGATAAATTTTCTCTAAGTCCAGCCTACACAACATAAGGTTTCTGTTAAAAAAATTCTACATTTATTATTAAAAGGTTTTCTATATGCAAAGAGAAAAATCACCTCCTCAAGGCTATTAGTGGATAAAAGATACAGTCTACAATCTTTAATTACTATACAACCGAATGGAATAATATTCATTTTCATTTAAAATCTCTAATTTTTAGTTTATATCTTTAAGCTCTGGTTACTGATTACATGCTTGTGTTCCAATAGTTTCTAGTTACCGAGTGCAAGAGTCAGTTAATGCAAAAGTTAGTTTCCTTGTGAAACACAAATCTAGTAATTATCTCCCTTGGAATGAAAAGGAAAGCTATGTACGGTTCTGAAGCCTTTGTTTAAGAAAAAAAATAAAGTAAAATAGTGAAAGCCGAATTGGACATAGAACACAAGGGAAGCTACAAGCATTAGCAGCCTCCAAAGATCTCACTCTCAACTGAAGAGCTTCCGCTCATTGTACTATAAATGCGTGTTATCCCCTATGCTACTAGGTACCAAAAGCAAAACCAAGGCTTTTGGATATGAAGATGGTGAACAAGAAAAAGAAAAGGGAAGGTAAAGGAGGGCAAAACAAAAGTGAAGGGAATAAAATTGAATGGGAACAACTAAGAGAAGAGGCAGCATCAGTAGCTGCTGTTCTACTTGGAGCAAGAAGAGCCAAAAAACGTTACATTGGGGTGCGTCAAAGACCTTCGGGAAGATGGGTGGCTGAAATCAAAGACACCATTCAGAACATTAGACTATGGTTAGGAACTTATGACACTGCTGAAGATGCTGCTAGAGCTTATGATGAAGCAGCTCGTTTGCTTAGAGGTGCCAACACTCGCACAAACTTCTTTCTATGCCAATCTTCCCATTCTGTTCCTGCTCTTCCTCCAAAGATTGCCAAACTCCTCCTTCTTAGGCTCAAAGCTAGAAGCATTGCCTCTTCTTGCATGGTTACTACACCTTTTCCTATTAACCACTTTGAGCAAGAAACAGAAGCAGACCCAGAACCTCATTTTCATCACCAAATAAAAGAACAGCACTTTGAGAATCTTCTAGATATGGCAGGAAATGGGGTTGTTGCTGAAGGTTGTGATGGTGCTCGTTCTGATTCTTCTACCATAACTACTTGTGACTTCAGCTGTGGAACTAAGGAAGAAAATTGTAACCAAGAGGGTAGTAGGGAGGATTTCAGATTGGGGTATCATTGTGCTAACAGTGTTGGTGATGAAAACAATCAGATTATGAGGCCTAAAGGAGAGTTTGAAGTCTGTGATGTTGAGATCATGGACTTGCAGTTTTTGGATTCTGGCGGGTCATTAAGTTACGCTTTTTCTCCATTTGAGATAGCAGAGGAGATGGTGGGACCAATGGAGGAAGAGAAATATGATGTGGATGATTCACCATTGCTTAGAGAAACTTTCAGGATGAAGTATGAACGTAAATTCTCAGCTTGTCTTTACACCATAATTGGGGTGTCTGAGTGTTTGAGGATGGGAACTGTGACATTACCAGAATAAAGATACCACCAAAGAGGAATAAAATGAAGAGACATATCAATAGCAAGGGTGGATCACGGATGACATTCTTGATTTTCAATCTAGCAAGAATATAAAATTGGAATAGGATAGGTTATTTTTTTCACTTATTACAGTAGAGGATGACATCTGAGCCCGTATTTTTTAGTTTCATTACAAATAAAAGCTTATGCCGTTCTGCTATATGATCAATGGATTTCTTCCCTATAAATTCTCGAACCTTTCCTCAAGATGTTACAATACCGCTCTTGTGGGAAGTTTGGAAATTGAAACAACCACAAAATGTTTATATTCAGCAAAAGAATCATGATTTGCATTTTGGCTGAAGAAAATATGAATATGAAAAGCTTTGATAGTGTTTATTAGAATAGAGAATTCCGTTTGAAACCAGAAAATAAGCATCTCGAAGAGTATAAAGTGATACAAATATGGGAGAGGATAGAATAAGTTTTAGCTACCATGCTTCTAGACAAAGCCCCCAGGGGATATAATATAATCTTTTCGCAATATCTTCAAAATGGAAATATTCATGTATAAAAACTTTTCAAGATTCTTTTTTTGGCAATATTGAATTCAAGCCATTAGCCGAAAAAATATTTCAGGATTTTGAAACCCTTCAAAATCCATAAGGTTGGATTACAAATTAAAAGAAAGACCTACCATTGTAACAAAACTATATATATATATATATATATATATATATATATATATATATATATTTATATTACCGTGGGTTACATATGCTTTTTATATCCCTACAAAATTAACAAATTTTGGTACAGGTCCTTTCCCTTTTTTCATCCCCTGTTAATGTAAAATGTTTAGAATATCCTCGCCATTAATGGATCTTTGTTAGGTGTAAATTTTTCCAGCTAGCCTTCGTATCATCGTCTAAAGTCATGTAATTGTTTCGAGAGTAAAATAATTTTGCAGGTAATTAACATGCAAAATATGATGAGAAAAGGAAGTTAAAACGTGTGGTCACAATTGTAGAGAACCCATTTTCACCTGAGTCTCAGGGAACGGGTTTGAGAGTTTAGGTCTCGGGTTTTTAACGCAGCAACGGAACTCCTGGTAGATGCGTGTTGTAGTAGGTGGTAGTTAAAGCCCATTGATACTATAGTTGGACAGGGTGCATGTCAAAGAGGCACGTGTTGAAGAGCATAGCTAAGGTTGTGATTAGATTCACAAAGAAGAATATCTCTTTGAAGACAGTGATGGTGAATCTCCTAATAGAACTGGCTCTAAGACAAATTTTAAGACACCAGCTGGTATGTCTCTATATCAGTTAGTCTTTCGCATGGCTCGTTACCTCCCTATAGAACTGGAACATAAAGCATATATAGCCACTAAGTCCTTAAAATTTAATTGAAGAAAAAGTAGAGAGAATGGAGAGTTGCAAATGCATGAATTGGAAGAATTTTGCCTCTACACATGAGAATGCAAGACCAAATAAGTAAAGAACCAAACAATGATTCGATAGATTCATTGTAAGGAAAAAAAATTTGAGCCGGAGCAATTGATCATGCTCTTCAAAGAACCTTTCTTGATAAAGAAGTGCTTACGATGGTGCCATTATTATAGAAGACTCGAATTCAAAGAAAAATTTCAAAGTCAATAGACAACGCTTCTAGCATTATTATTGTGGTGACTTTAGTGTAAGGTCTCTTTTAACTTTCATTATACCCTTTGAGGCTTAGAACGTCTGCCTTGTGATATTAAAGCGCTATATGAGAAGCTGATAAGATAGTAACTCATTGGTAGAGTCGTGCGTGTGTGTATGTAGGATTTTTAATAGTTAATTCAAGTTTGGTGTCTCTATGGATCTGATCCTCAATTTTGATATGATTCTGCAGGTTAAGCTTGGCGGAAATGAACCTAACACAGAATAATGAAAAGTAGTGGCTAAACTCCCAATTTTCCATAAAATGTCAAGGAAATGATATTTTATGTATTGTCACTGATAATTGTTCATATATACATCCAAAAGTAAAAGAATTTAAGGGATCATGACTTCTTGTTTTTGTGCAATTCAGCATGAACCATATCTCTTCAGAGAACTTTTGTACATAGCTTTTAAAAACTAAAACTATTGCATTAGTACCTCATTTTTAGACTTAAGCAAAAATATCTCAGCTTTCACTAATCTTGGGTTGTTTTCGTCTTAATTGTCACAATTATATCAAACATTGATATGTGTATGTGTGCGGTGATTGTAACATGTTTTTGTGACCTTTATAGCAATTTTGTTCACATCTTAACAATCAAGTGCTTTTGTGCTTAGTTTGGAAATTGTGATGTGTGGCATCCACATGTATGAAGCTACAGCCATATACATGGAATTACGCTAAAGCTCACGCGTCTCTGCCATGAATATAAAAGATGCGTACTTGTGTTTGCATGCCCACATGTTCCTAGAATGCAAAATCAGCATAGCTATGCTCAATCCTAACTCAGTAATAGACCAAGTCTCTCCACCAGCAACGCATGTTTCTATAGCATGTTATGAACGTAAATCCACTTGAAAGATAGTAACAATGGTGCATTTCAGGTAACAAAACGTAATTCCGCTCAATTTGACCATAGCAATGCCATCAGGATTTGAAATGTTGCTGTCAATCATGTGTTTTTATGCTGGTTTTGGGCATAGCTCTACTCTCAACACAAATCCACTGGCACATGTGTAATTTTGCTCAGAAACGGCCATAGTTATGCCAAGGCACTCGTACAAAAAATAAGATTTTTCAACAATTTTTGTTAGGATTAAACGTGGCAATGTCCACATTCAAATTCATTCGAAATTTATACTCCAACCTAGGATTAAAAACAAAATGAGTCAAGACATAAAACATTTAGAGCGAAAAAGACTATGCAAGATACCATAAAAGCCAAATAAACCTTGTAATTCTGCTATTCAGTTCAAAGCAGAACTTAAATCCATGTGAAAGCTTTTTATAGGTTAGGTAAAAGAAGGAAAAACCAAAACTGGTGTTTGACAGAAATCACAAGAAATGGATTCCTATATATCCTTCCATTCAATTTTTTTGTACCAAGTAGTATTACTCTTACATGTGCCATTAACCAAACCAACATTGGAATGAAATACCCTGCCTGCCTTATGAAACTGGCCTCAACTGCAGTATTGTTTGCTCTCTAATAGATCAACAAGTATGGTACCTCTAGTCTGATCATCCAGTGTAGTATAAGAAAGGTTCATGAAGGCAATTCAGAAGTCAGTAACTCGGTATCCATTTTGTTCAGCACATGTGTGCTTCAATTATTGATATAACTTAAGTCTTCCAGTTCCAGCAAATGTTGCTTCTTTCACACAGAAGTAGAATCAACATTCTCACTTTTGTTGCAAATTGCAGGGAAAGATCAGCAAGAGTGAAGAAAACCACTTTTTTTATGAGTTTAACAGATACTCACATATACAGAACTAGAAGGAAGCAGCAGTTAGGCACACGGAAACTAGAAAGATCACCCGATGCAAGTGAGGCAAAATAAAAGGTGAATCCCTTTGCAGTAATCTACATATAATGAGATTTTTTAATTCAAATGATCTTGGTATACATTTTCAAGAATCCTCTTAGTACATACTGATTATATTCATTATATGTATAAAATTTAACAATAAATTCAAAATTGTAAAAGGCATTAAAGGCCATTGAATTACATAACAAACTTTGAAACACGACTGCATGTACTTCCCCTTGGTAGGTGGATTTGTAAACACCATCACAAGACAGCACTGAAGCTTGTGGCATGCCCTAGCCTTGAAAGACCCCTAATCTATTTAGAACAAAAGAGGAGAAACTTTCAAACATCAGGAGATATTTGTAAACAATGGAGGCAGAGAAAAGAACATAATTTAATACATTTGTCTTTCTCAATTGGTACAGACAAAGTGATGAGCATATAAGTCTAAATAAATTAACTGTAGTTCATTAATGGTTGAAACAAAAGATCAATAAAACATAAAATGTCCCAACGTTACCCTACACAGTATTAAGGTAGAAGCTTCCAAGAGATTGGTAGTAACTATGTGTCAACTGGGAACAATGAAAACATGCTTCAATTCAAATTAATTTCTTCTGTTTGTTTACAAAATATTATCTTTTCCACTGACACTGAAGAAAACAAAAACATTGATTACCCTGCTTTTAAGGTTTTCCATGCTTGTAAAATAACTAAAAGAAGCAATGTCCATGTATCTGAAATGAGATATCTCATTAAGGTAAAAGCCATTGGAAGTCATCCACTCTATATAGCTCTCGTATCCAATGTTCTGAGGAAGTATTGTTGCAAGGTTCCTCAATGGCAACACAGTTTGCCGGGACAACCTCTTACAGCTTGCCTCTTCATCTTATTAATTCAATTGATATAATCAATATCATGCTGTCAATGTCATTGAATGCCCATTGTTTCAGCAGAGATGGCCATAGTTTCTAAAATTGAGTTGCCTTCACCATCTGAGGTCACCATGCAAGAAGATCTACAACTGAAATAGAAAACTGCATTCATCATGGAATCTATAAGCATCACAAATGAATACATTACCACCAAGAGGGGTCCTTCCCACACTCTTGAAGATCCATCACCATAGCTCAGTGTCTTGACTCTGTGCTCAAACAAGCCCTCCACAAAGGCCATTCCTATCGTTGATCCAAGAAATATTAGCAAACCCACCTGAGTTTGACCCTTGATTAACATACTAGACCGCAGCATTGCCTGTGCCCCCGATACATCCTCCAGCACAGTGATCACCATTGCAATGTTGCAAATGATTATGGCATTGGCAAAGACGACAGAGAAAACTAGCCCAACCATCACTGCACAACACACAATGACATCCGGAGAAAACCCAAGAACAGCCAATGCACTGCAGAACGCGACAAGGAAAACACAAAACATGGTGACACAACCAACTACTACTGTACACACCCACATATAGGTCGAAAGGATCTTCCTCCAAAACTTGCCAACAATCACACAAAACTTGGAAGCATCAAACTTCTTCCTCGAATAAGTACAATCTACAGAATAGACAACCGCAGCTTTCGACAACAACAACAATGTAGCATACAAAGGAAAGCACATACCCGAAGAAATCACAGTTTCCGCAAAACGCTGGCAAGATTGTTTGATAATAGGTCTGAGAGGGAGACCACTAGTCTTAGCAACCAACATAAGCCTAACAGAAAGGTTCCTCACAATAGAATCATCCACTATTACATTAGACAAAAGCACAGCAGAAACAGGACAAATAAGCATAACAGTGATTGCCATGAAACCCCATGAATTAAACCTAAGAATCCTCACAGTCTCTCTTAGAATATCCAAAGCATTCATTGATTGGATTTGATAATTGTTATCACGATTAGATAGTTCCAACTCTAGACCCTGTTCTTGTAAAGGGGTTCCCCCGGATCCCTCTTTCCGAGTATGATCGGACCTAATCCTAGGAGAACAACCTCCACTAGAAATCTCCATTTTCTGACTTAAAAATCAAAAAAAGAAAGAATAATTATTTCATTGGAATTCAAGATTTGCACGAAGTTTGATTTGAAACCCAAGATCTGAACCAGCTAGATTAAGCTCGGAAACAATGAATGAAGAGGTGGGGTGTGATCAACGAGGGCGTTATTGGCAATGGAGGTTGGATAGAGAAGAATTGAAGAAAGAGAATGAGGGAATTGAGGCGATGCAGCAACTAGAAAATGGAGATGGGAATGAGACGCATTGAAAAGGGTATAAAGTGTAGCATGAAGGTGGAGGCTAGAAGGGTTCCATGGAAGAAGAAAAGTGAGCACGAGAATGAGTGGGAGAGGAAGAAAGGGATTTGTTTGTAAGTGCTGAATTCGGTGTCCCTTACACAGTAACAGAGGAAGGGGTTGGAAGTCAGATTTGGATTCTTGCTTGGCACTGCTTAATAATAATAATAATTCATATTCGGTTTAATTATAATCTTATTGTTTCAATTTGACACTTACTAATGTATTAACCGGTGCCATACACGAGCTGTTACCTATTATTTTTTAAAATTTTATACATTTTAAATAAATAATAAATTAAATTAAAAATTTAAGAAACAATAAAATAATAACTATCTATCATAAATATAAAAATTAGTTTTTATCTATATTTTAAAATTATGTATCTAATAAGAATTATATATATATATATATATATATTAAGTTTCTTATTTACAAGAAAAGATAAATTTGAAAAATATATAACTATTTGGTACTAAAAGTTTAAAATAATTATCATGATCAAAGAAAAACCTAAAAATCGCAACAAAGGAGAGTATAAAACTATATCCCTGTCTACAGCAACTAAGAATAAAAAGTCATGTAAATGTAAAATGTTAAATAAAAATAAAAATAATAATTTTTTGACTTAAATAAATAAATAATCTTTACAAATATATTTTTTTTTAAAATTAGTATTTATAAAAAATTTTGATCGATTTTAGTCTTAAAAATGTATTTTTTTTAAAATAGTATTCAATGTTAATTAAGTATGGTTAAATAATAATTAAACAAGCAGTATTTTACGTAGTACTTATCACCTAGAATGTTAATTTTAAATATTATATAGGGCTTAAATAAGTAATGAGTCCTTAAAAATATATTCTTTTAGAATTAGTCTCTATTATATTTTTATTTTTATTTTATTTTAGTAAAAATTTTAATTTTTTAAAAATAAATCATATAACTATCTCTTAAATTAACATTTTTTTATTTATGTAGCATATTCCACTTCATTTATCTTAAGAATATTTTCTATTAGATAAATGTTATTTGAAATAAAAATATCATTTTACAAGAAGAATTTTTAAGATAGGAAAAAAGAAATTGAATTGTGTGAGAGGAAAACTTACATGAATCTAACATTTCACATTTCAAGTATTACATGAAACATTATTTGTTTAATCATTACGACTTTGAATTAATAGTAAAAATATTTAAATAATAATAATTTATAAGACTAAAGTCAACCAATAATTTTATAGTCTAATTCCAAAAGAAAATATATTTTTAGGAAGTATTTGTTTATTTAAACATAATTTTTAACTAACAAAACAGGAGGTTTCACTTGTTAGAAATTTGTCTCTTCATTCAAATCTTCAAACCAAATAAAATAAATATCTAAAAATATGAGAAGAAAAATAACATAAAATAGCAATAACTCATCCTATATCTAAACTTATAAATATTGAATAAAAAAATGAGAGGGAGCAAATGAAACTATTAATTTTTAATAAAGAAAATACAAAAAACAACAAATATGAGAGATTAAAAAGAAAATAGAATGAGGAATGAACTTAAAGATTAAATAAAAATGAAAAGGAAAACAACAAATATGAAAGCCAAAAGCTCTCTTTCAAATTTATTGATCTGTATCAAATCTTGAAATGTATTGATTTAGTAGCTACTCAAATTGCTTTACTTTCATTTCTTCAGTACTTTCATAATATTATTTATTTTAATGTCAAAACATAGTAAATTTAGTTTTAATCTTTCACACGTGATTGTCAAAAATTAGGAGAAAGAGGAGAAAGTTGAGAGGAAGTTAAAATGTTTATTTTAGATTCATAAGAAGGGAAAACCTTTTTCTTTTTACAGAAAAAATCCAAAATTTTATGCAGAAATAAACAAGACTAAAATGTGAGGAGAGGAGGGACAACAAAGCAAGAATTTTTTTTATTTTCTAAAAATATAAAAAAAATTATAAAAAATAAAATTTTATTAAAAATATTATAATAAAAATATTTTTATGCTAATTTTATTTTTTATAAATATTTTTAATATAATTTGATTATTTTGTTTCGCTTTCTTTTGTACTTATTCAAACAAGTAGAAATTATATTTTCTTTTTCTTTTTATTTTAACTTATTTAAATATTAGATAAAATTTTTTACTTTCACTCTTTTTTAATTTTTTGTCTTTTATTTTTTCTCTCTATCTCATCTTACATTCAAATATAGCTTAAAAGTACTAATTTATAAGGTAAGAATTAGAGATAAGAGAAGAAAGCAAGTGAAAAAAAAAGAATATATTTTACCAATTAAAATTATCTAAAACAAGATTAAAAATAGAGACACTAGATAGATTTGATGAAAAAGTCTAATTTTTTAATGTTAGTAGATTTTAATGATGAAAATTTTAAAACCACGAAAAATGCTTCGTTTAGAAAGTAAAATTATTCTCTTTTACAGTTTGTTGCATATTTTTTTAAAAATTAAAACTAGTTGAAAATGATGTGTTTTACAAAAATGCTCCAAGATTTCAATTTTTTGGCCATCATTCAATCCCTTGGTTACTTGATATAAACTCCAAACTTGTAAATTCCCATTAACTCGTGGTAACTCCATAATCTTTCTCTTCTTTGGTGAGTTGAAATATGATCATTTTACGCTCTAAAATCCATGATTAATAATGTATATTTGTGTTCTTCTATAAAGAGTTCTAGCTCTATACGGTGAGAAGTCAAGATTTTGAGCCAATAACAGACCAATCACTTTCAACTCTCTTGCAATTTGGACTTAAGTAAAGAAGGAGATTAAGCACAAATTTAAAGTAGTTTGAAAGAATTTGAGCACAGACTCGTGATCTCTCAACTAATATATTTTATTGGCTTCAATTGCTATTTAATTTGGTTGACAATTGATTCATAAATCAACTAATTTATTCAATGGCTAGCAAACATCTCAACTAATGCATGCGCAAGCTACCAAGCTTCCCAATTAATATGTTCTTCAAACTATCCAAGTTTTTCAATTGATGTGTATGTCCTCTGTCATGTTTTAAGCTTGTCGATCGAAGGTTCCATTAGCTAAATGGCTAATTTGTTTAAATTATTTGCCTCAATTAATTTAGCTATTTTATAAGTCAAAAGTCACTTTTAACTCATATTTGATCACTTAATTTAACTCAATAACTTTATTGTGTGAACTTTTTTTTTTTTTCATTAAAACAACTTGTCTTTTCAAACTTGAAGTCATGAAAGATATAACTTTAACAAATTATCATATTTCATAATGATTGTCTTATTCAATGATTTTCAATTGTTGAAAAATTTTTGATAAAAAATTCTAACTTCAAAATTTAAATAATTTATATATTAAATAAAAAAATTTATATTAATATAAATTTAAAAAATTTTACAATTAATCTGAGTCTTTTATTTAATTTAAACGTAATAAATTATAATTTACCTGACATGTTCTTATATTTTATGTCATTTTTTTAAGTCTCTTTTATTATCATATTATACTATTTGTTATATATATTTTTATATCTTTATCTTAATATCTAAACACAAAGTATAAAACAATAATCTTCCTTTATATATATTCCGCGATATACTATTGATATTGACAGTTTTCAAACTCCACCACAATAATGATATTGCAATATTTCAAAGGGCAAGTTTAAGTCATCAAAAGGTTAATAAAAGGCAATATTAACTTTACATGTTTTCTTTTTAAGAAAAGAATATATTAAATTGGCATATTAATATAAAGTAAAATGACTTCATTAGGTAAATAAAAATTACACGCCAAAAAATTATAATAAGAACTATTTTAAACCTACAAAAGTATCAATTTTTATTGTGATATTTTTTTATTTTGTTCACAATCAAAATATTATAACAAGGTCTAATATCCATATCAATCTCTCTGTTTCTTGTTTCTGCGTGTCTTTGATCCCACCTAATATAAATTTTGGGTTAGATAAAGTTTTTATTCATGTATCTTTCTTAGTTATACTTCATATAAAATAAAAGGGATAAGCATTACTCTCCTTATCTTCGTTATTATGTTATATTCTCTGATGTTTTTTTTTTCTTCACTGTTATAATTTTGTATTTTTTTGAGTTCTTATATAATTCTTTTATAATCTTTGCTTATTTTTCTTCTACCATGAGTCTTCAACACCATTTGTTTCACTTCCAACACCATTTGTACAATTTAAACTAACCATTTTACAGAAATTGTGAGGTGTTAATATGAAGGAGAGGGTTACGATAATTTATATGCTCCAATACGAAGGAGAGGGTTAAGATTAATTTATGTAAATAAAGTAACTAAGAAAATAAGATAATTGTATAATTAACGTAATTTTAGATGACAAATACTGTATAACTATTATTAACTATTATATAATTATCATTTATTATTATTATTATTATTATTATTATTATTATTATTATTATATATTTAAACATACAGATTCATCATATGCCTTTGCATTTTTCTTTTTCTCAACAACCATAAGATTAACTACATTAAGTGTGAACAAGCAATGGCTAGAATTGAGTTTACAGTCACTAATATCAAGTAAATGAGAATCCTTATGCAAAAGCTGTTGCCAAAAAAAAAAATGCAATATTATATTTGATGAACAAGATAATGAAGAAAATAATCAACCAATTGGAATAACCCTAACCCAACGATATTGTTCATGTAACATTCTCATTTTTTTATTATTATAATTTATTACAATTTTTAAAAATATATATAAAACTAAAATTTTAAAAATTGCAGGAGATTTCATTCAAGCAAGAGTAGGTCATTTAGGACTACTTGCAACAAGACACTCTCGCTTAGGCAAGATGTGTCTCGCACATGCAAGAATAAATAATATTGATGCAATTGTCCTTTTGCTTAGGCAAGAAGACAAAAGAAAAAATGAGAGCTCTCTGGACTAGGTCTCTCTCAAGTGAGTTGGCTTCTCGCTCAGGTGAAATTATCATAAAATTGAGTAAATTTTTTGTTTGATGTTTTCGCCCAAACAAAAATACATCTCGCTCAAGCGAGAAGTTACAAGCCAAAAAGAGTATTTAAGGAATTTTCTTATTTTAAAAACTTGTATTACAAACCAAGTAATATCTTCTCACTTTTCTCTATGTTCTCTCTCTTTCCTTTCTCAGAGAAAACTCTTTTGAACTATAAACATTTCTCAAATCAGAGCTTAGACGTTTGTTCTAATCAATTCTAAAAAGGCTTAATTCTTCAGACAATATCTTTCGTGAATCCTTTCACAAATAATCTCATTGAGGTAAGCAAGGTTTTATCCCATCATTTATAAATTTAACTAAAGAATTTACTTTCGTTTTTGTACACATGCTTTGTTTAGTAAATGATTATATGATGTTTATTTCAAAAATCTAAAGTTAAAAATGAAGGATTGCATGATATTGTATTTTGAGATTAAAAAAAATACGTAGTACAAATAATTGCATAATGATGTACTTCAAATCCTAGCATAGATAATTTATATTTTATAGTGATTATAGCATGTAAATATGATTGGAGTTGAGTCTGGAGGTGTTCGTCCTCTAGCAATTTGTTCGATGATTTAACTATATTTAAATGGCATGTTATCATGATTGTGGATCTTTATTTGAAAGTTGATGTATGTTTGATTGTTTTCTTAATGAAGTAGAAATGTGATTTTTGAAAATATATGAACTAAACTGAGTCTAAAGGTGTCTGACCTTCAGCATGATTTTATGATGAAAATGGTGAATTTATGTTATGATGAGAAATGAAAAAGCAAAGGGATGAAATTTGTACTATCATGAAAGGTGCTAAGGATACGTATAGATGGTTATAGAGATACATGTAGAAGACGGAGGCGATTTTGAAAATATGAAGGAAATATAGGGTGGTGAATACTTTTCATTAGATGTGCATACTTAATGAGTATGAAAAGCATTATAGGTTTCACACTCATTTCTTGATCTAGACTCTTGACTATACTTTTGCTAAAAGAGACCCTGTTAGCACATGTATCTGTGTTGCTACAGCTAACTAACAACTGTCCATATTTATGAAAGACCTCAAGGGATTCCAAGGGCAATTATTGTAGAATTGTGATATATGTGTTCTAACACAATAATAGTATGATTATAATATATTTTTTGTTTCATATTGATTGACGTGATTATAATATATATTGTAATACATCGACGGTGTGATTATAACACATTTTTGACATTGATTTGTGTGATATAACACATGTATTATGACATACTGATTGGTGTAAAAATATAACTTAATATATGTTATAAAATATTGTTAATGTGATTGACTTAGTTTTTTATCTGTTGTGAATTTGTTAAATCATTATTTTATTTAGATTTTTAGTGGTTACGAGAAGACTCATCCTTACTTACAATTTTTCTAGAAGATAAAGTATGACTATTCTAAAAAGACTAGTTAGATTGATCCATGCTATGATCATATTTTTTGAATTTTAGTGTGTAAGTAATTTGCTCATTAGGATCTAATATATTTTGATTTTCTTCTTATTATAATTATTTAATTTGAGTTTTAATGTATTTTGACCATAACTTATAAATATTATCGTTAGGCTAAGGCATCATCCATCCACTTTTATACCCATTGCACTAGACTGAACGCTCCCTTTTCCTTCCCCAATAATTATGACAAAGGGAAAATCATCAAGCATTGAGCACTTCCTACCCTTTACTTCTCATTCATAAAGCCTAAGTTGTTGACTAATACACAATACAACAAGCTTTGACCCAAGATAGACACAATATAAGCTAATGTTCAATTATCTTTGGTTTATCATAAAGTATCCTTGCACAAGCATATATATATAAGTTGTATTAAGTTAAGTCTTATCATAAATTTTTTGTTAGGATACAAATTTAAAAACACAAATTATTTCAATTTAAAAATAAATTATAGCAAATTAAGATAAATCAAAAGTTAAATTTGTAAACATTCATTAATTTTTATTATATTTACAAGTTTTATGTCTATAATTTTTATAATGATGTTCATTTAATTTTTTTAATATATTAACTTTCATTTAGTTGATTCTGTGAATTTAGCTAGGGTTACTTTTTGTTATCAAATTTATGTATTTTTTGTGATTATATTTATTGAACATGAAATATCTTTACATAAACTAAATATTTTTTCACATAAAAGAAAAATAAAATCTTTAATACTTTTAATAATATAAATATATTACAACATAAAAAATTTTATAGTTAATACTCAAATAATATTTTTCAAAAGATGCTGAAAACTATTTATAAAATTATTGCACTTATTTACTAATTATCAATAATACATGTAAAAATTAGAGAAATATATAATTTAATTTAATATTAAATTACTATATTTTGTTTAATATTATTTGATAACAATAATTATTAGAAATTTTTAATATTATACAAATTTAATTCTTTTATATATATTTTTAAGAAATTTTATTTGTCTATAAATTTATAATAAAAAATGTTGTATATATTTCATAAGATAGTATATCATTATCCTATAAAAAGTGAGCTAAAATATAGATTAACCATATCCTACTTAATTTTATTACTAGATTCATTAGAGATAATATATTTGACTATTCTAATTAGAACAACTTACTTGCTCTGAATAGATTGTCAATAAAAATTTTATTGCTTATCTACTCTTGTTAGAGTCTTTTGTTATGAGCCAACAATATATTTTTAATAAATTTATGTAAAATATGAATTTTGATAATCTAATTGTTGAATTATAACTATATAATACCTTGAATATTTATGTTAAATTTTGTCAAAAGTGAATAACTATAAAAATATTTTCAAAGTGTTCTTATTTTTATATATTATTACATTATATTAATTTGAATATATCTGAATGATATATCAAATAATTTTAAATTGATATAAAAATGTGCAAGCATGATCTACGTGATAGAAGCTTTTAATTCAACAATTATTTTTAAAATAAAATTATTTAATAAAATTTTATTAGTTAAACAATATAATTTTTAGTGTAACTTACACTTGTGTAATTTAATTCCTTCTCTTATATATATGAGTTAGAGTTTATTGAAACTTTGAGTTAAACTTGTACATTTATACTACTAAATAATTTTTATAAAATGTGAGATTAATTAAATTAACAGTTAATTTAAAAGTTCTTATTAAATATATAATTTTATAAAATTTCATAAGAAAATAAAATTATCAAATACTTTATTGCATTATTTTATTTAAATGAATAATTTTTTTTAAAATATGAGATTTTATTAACTTCTTTCTACACGCATGTACTTTATTATTTTAGTTAAACAACATGTAATTTTTTAACTATTAGATTATTTATTAAAAAAAAAAAGCTGCTACCATTATGAATAGGCCAAAAGGATGCGATTATAAGTATATATGATTGTCAGTTGCAATTTAAAATGGTGTTGCCTTGTCTTTCTGCGAAAGAAAGGTCCCTCAGGCTGTGAAGACTTCGAACACACCAAAACCATCTCTATATTCTCCATTATTTTCTGCTTAACTACTACTCGAAAGCACAAAACTATGCTTCACATGTATGAACATCTTTTAAGTTCACATACATATGTTTAAGGACCGAAACACGTTCAGCTTATTTTCAGCTAAGAGTGTGTTTGGTTTTCCGTTCAAATAAGTAATACTTGTGTTTGAGTAGATGCTACTTTACGTAGTTTCAAAGAAAAATGCGAGTTTAACTGCATGAAAACTCATAATTACGCATGTTTGAGTTCAACTTTTTTCTTTAAGATGAGTTTGACTTCAATAAAGTAAGAAGGTGCTGATAAATTTATTATTATTTTAAAATAAATTTAATTTATGAAGTATTTTAATTTGAATTATGGATAGAAATGTTTTTAATTTGTTTTTCAATTTACACAATTTTTCAACAAATTTGAATTATTTTTTTGTATCTAACTGTACCAGTAATTATCAAAACATTACAATTTGCATATGTAGCTGCAGTTGAAGATAACATTTTGATGAACAGAAAAACAGGTGATGAAATGCTTCTATGTCGATTGTGTTTAAGTTTATTTTATTCCGACCTCTTTACAAAGCTCAGCATCTGCTAATTACTTGGGGGCTCGTGCCAAGTGAAATCTGCACGAATATGCGGCATGGATTAACAGTGCAAAAGAAAATGCTACACCAAATATTTTCTTTTACAATTTAGCGTAAAGAGTTGGTATTCAATTAACTTTTACAACATACCATTCTATCTTAATTAACAGTCCTTATTAAATCCAATCATTATCTTATAAAGCTATGTCTAATCCTTTTCACTCAGCTGTGTAATCTATTTAGTGAAGATTGTGAAAAAGAAATATATACAAAAGGAGGAAGGGCTTGTTTGGCAAACAAATAAAACAATATGACTTTGTTAATTATTTTATACATGTATTGTATACGGTTATCCATCAAAACTTCCTCTATATACCAAAACGATGGACAATTTAATCAAGCTTAGCGGGTAGGATTAATGTTGATTAGCTTTGATGAACAAGTTTACGCAAAAGCATTTTTAATTATAACAAAATATTTATTTATTGTAAAAGTAACGATTAATTTTGAATCTTTTATAACAAATTATTTTATATTTTTCATAAAAATAGTTACATTTTACTTTAACCTAAAATTTTAAGCTTTGATTATTTACATAAATAAAAACTAGGGATCAACAAGCCAGCAAATTATGCATAGAAAATTTTAAAATAATATTTTATTAAAGTAATAAATTACATAAAATAAAAGAATAAGATTAAAATTTAATACAAAAATATATAGTAACGCAAGGAAAAAGTAGTGAATTCAATTAATAAAGAAAAACATTTAATATAGATATATAAATAATTTTAAGCTGTCACGAAGTAATTAAAAGATTCTTCATTAAATTTATCATTGACTATTGGGTCTAGACTCCCATTGAAATTTTGTTAATCTCGGTATGCAAAATTTTTAATGTACGTGATGGTCATCAGTCTTTGTTTTGTACTTTTATTTTTATAGAAAAATAAATAATACGTATGACAAAACAAATTTTGACAAATGTAGTATATTTTTAGTAAGAGATATTTTCATAAAATAGGCATTAAGTGCAAAAAAAAAACATATTAACATAAAAGTTACCTTATAAGAAAGTTTGAATGACAAACAGTAAGATTTTGTGTTTGATTTTTTATATATACAAAAAAAATTTAGTAATAAACTTATCTACTATATCTAAGTGCTTATAGTAAATTCTTATAATTCAAATTCTAAAACATTTAAAATTCTTTGAAATTATAAATGGTTTCATCCAAAATTGTTTTTTCACCCACCGCCAATTAAGGATACATGCAGCACAGACGTACCAAAACTTTGATTCTACCATTATTTTTCTCCTGCATTGCTCCACCAAGCACAAAAACACAGGCACAAAACCCATTCACATAAACTCGTACAAGAGTCTTCTCTGGCTGGTTTTTCTTTCCTCGTTTCATCGAGTACCATTACCAATTATTCTATCAAAGATTTTACGTGAGTCTCAATTTTAATTTAATAAATTTTTTAACATTTTAGTTAATAATAAAAAAGATATGACAAAGAGTTTAATAAAGAGTATATTGTTAGCATAGTTTAAGTTTCCAAACTTTCATATTAAATTAAGCGTGCCCTATTTTGTTAAAATTGTTGTTACATTGCTTCATTCCTCGAAAAAAAGGGGAATGTGATATGGTTTTTCTTTCATTTTCTCGTGCTATGATACATTACACTGCATTAAGCTATGGAAAAGAATTTCTACACTGACATTATCACTGTATTAAATCCCAACCACAAAATATATTATTATAATAAATTTTTATCAAATAATATATTTTAATAAGTTGAAATGAGAGAATCTTATCCATCAAGTTATAAAGTAATCTCATATGGAATCTTTCTTTTCTTTTATTTTATATTTATTATTGGTTAAATTAGTACATTGGTTATTTAATTATTAATTTTGTTTTAGTTTTTTATTTAATTTATTTTTATTTTTAATTCTTTACAAAATTATTTTAAATAAGTCATTTTTATAAAAAAAAATGTTAATTTTATTAAAAAATTATTACTCATTTTTTCATTTTGTGAATTTTAGCAAAAAGATATTATATTTTGACAAATTTTTTGATTGCCTCTTTATCTTCTCCATCTCACCCTTCGTCAATATCCTGTCGACTCCTTTTTCTCCTTTGAACTTTGATAAAAAAAAATGTTTTTATTTATCATCTGCACTTATTCTTTTTTCAAGCTCCAACAAAAATATCGACTTTTCTATTCCTCCTTTTGTTATTGTTACAAAAAGAAAAAGAATTTTTTTTTGAAATTTGAAGGAGATGGATAAGAGGAGGAAATAAATAAGAAAAAGAAAAATAAAAATAAAAATTTTTTTGATAAAGTTTAAAGAAAGAGAAAATGAGTAGTGAAAATGTGGAGATAAACTAAAAGAAGAAAGAAAAATGAGAAAAAAAAAAGAGACCGTTGAAACTTTGCTATAATATAATTTATAAGGAGAAAGACGATAAATAATAATTTTTTAATAGAGTTAATGCTTTTGTGTAAGTTAAGAGACTAAAATGAGAAAAAAATTAGAGAATCAAATCAAAAGTTAAGAGATTAATTTACTATTTTATGTAATCACCAATGTTGTTAAAGTTGTCATCTTAATCACAAGATCGTGCGATCTTATGATCTTTCTCTTGCCCCACGATCTAAATTGGAAGCGAGATCAGAAATTGGTAAAATCACCTAGGCTTCCAATCTTTCTTCTTAGGATTGTAGGATCAACGGTCTAATCCGATCATGGCAACATGAATTTCTGGGTCATGTTTTTGCGACTCAGGTTTCTAGGTCAAGTTTTTGCAACCTAATTTTTTAAAAACATATTTCTAGGGCATTGTTTACCCTATTTTGAACATTTGTTCTTGTGCAACAATGCCTTTTCCAGCAATGCCACATTTTCTCTCATCTTTTCTCCATTTTGAACCAACTTGTGCGATGGCTACTATTTGAGGGTTTAGGTTTGGTTTCTACAACTTCTATACTGTGGGTGTTCATTGTTCTTTCTCTTCTTTTTGCCATTAGTTATGTATTGTAGGTGTTCATTGTCTAGTGTTTACAATTCTAGTTCGTGACTCTGGTTCATAGTTCTGTGTAAGTGTGGGTAGTTTTGCATGGGTGGGTCTCGATTCTATGTGAGTGTGGGTGGTTCTATGTGGGTGAGTCTTAATTCTTTATTTTTCTTTTGTTTTTGTTCATTCATCTCTACATGCCATCCAATATTAAGAATGAAGTTGGAGACAATGGAAAAAGGAAAGAGATTCAGCCAAGTAGAGCTACAGGAGTGGAATTGTTGGTGAAAGTGGAACTTTGATATCAAAATCAAAGAACAATATTGCTAGAAGATGTGACATAAAATTATGATGTTTCTATTTTTGAATATGCTATAAGAATTAAATGTAAATATTGTGAGAATAAATATATTAGAGGAGTTTATCATTTTAAATATCATTTGACAAGAAAAAAGCAAATTGTTAGAGCTTGAATGACTGTCCCTGATAATGTTCAAAAGCAAATATGAAACGTTATTGTTAAATTGCAAGAAAATTCTTTAAAAAAAAAAAAACAAACACACAATAAGAGCTTGAAGGAAAGGCAATAGAAGGTAATGCTGGTGAACGTGAAAATGTAGGCAAAAGAAAAATACAAGGTGATGTTGAGAGTCTAACAACTCTTTTCAAAAAAAGGAGAGTCTCCAACCCAAGCTACAATCAATTCTATTTTTAAGCAAGGTTTGAGAGAGGATGCATATTTAGACGCTACATAATTTTTCTATAATAATGAAATACCTTTCAATGTTGTGAAGAGTGAATAATTTAAAAAGATGTGTGAGAGGATTGCTCGACATGGTATTGGATTTAAGTTGTCATTCTACCATGAGATTCGAAAAAAATATTTAAAGCAAAAAGTTGAGAAGAAAAATATGATTTTGGAGGAGCACAAAGCTACATGGAAAAAAATATGATGCACCATAATGATTGATGGATGGACCAACAAAAGAAGGAGGACTATACTCTATTGATGCATCTGACATATGCAAAATAGCAAACAAAATTTTTAAAATGATAGTGATATTGTTGAAGAAGTTGGAGAAGTAAATGTGGGACAAATTATAACAGACAATCTTGCAAATTATGAGGCAATAGGAGAAGTATGATGAAGTAGAGGAAAAAGCTTTATTGGACACCTTATGTTGCACATTGCATTGATCTTATATTGAAAGATTTTGAGAAGAAGATAAAATTACGTAAAGAAAAGGAAAAAAAAATCACAACTTACATCTAACTAAGACCAAGACCGATCTTATATTTTTGATGCATTTCTTTGCTCAAGGTATAGATTTAATTTAATTAGACCTACAATGACACATTTTGCAGTATAATAGGACGAGAAGAAAATTTTGGTTGATGGGGCATAAATTAGATAGATTACTATATAGATTTTCCAGTTTGTTGTGTGTTAGTCGAGGCACGCATAATTTAATTAGTCTTTGATCCTTTTATTGAAGCCTTTCTTTTTGCTATTGTTTCTATCACATGTATTCTTTTAGATCCCTTAAGATGAAACAATCATCCATATTCCAGACTTTTTAAAGTACTCAAAATCTATTTTTTTTTCTAATTATTATTGTTTTGGGTTAAAAAATGAAGTAAAAGCCCTTATACACACTATTTGACAACAGTAAATTATGGACAAATAAGCAGTTACCAAGCCAATATTTTCACTAAATTGGAAGAAGTAAATGTTATAAAAAATAACTCATAAAGAAAGGATATTTCAATTGTTAAAATTTAGACACCAAGTTCAACAGCATAAAAATGACCTTGAACTCCAAAGGCTTGATCTATGTTAATACTGTAATGTTGCAGTTTTAAATAAGGTTCTTTAACTATTTTCATCTATCACCTTTGGCCTTCAGATTTCTGTTATATATAAAACTATTGAGCTTTCTTTGTCTTCAGATTTAAAAATAAAAACGAAGGCTCTTTAAGCTTTTTCATTGATTGCATTCGATATTTAAATTGATTACATGATACATTTTCATAAATGCTAAAAAAACTGCATTTGAATTTTTATTGTCTAAAGAATTCCATTATTTGAATTTCAAAAAATTGACATGTAAGATATTATATATAATTATCTTTATTTTAACTTAATTTTCTCCTTTTTGTCGTATACATCTATAAAGTCTAACTAAAAATTAATGTGACAATTTTTTATTGTCCCAATTTATGCTCAAAAAGTCATTTTCTTATTGAATACCTCTTTATAGGAGTGTTGCTATGAGTTAAATTTTAATATTGTTTGTATGATATTAAAAAGAACAATTAAATTTTGTAGGTTTTCCTTGTTTTGGGCTTTCTGTCATGTTTCTTTCTTAAAAAGCATTAAATAAGAATATTAAATATTGTTTAACTTTTATAATTATCCCACTTAAGATAATTTTTAAAAGTCAGTTACGATAATCTTATCGCTCAAGTAGAGAAAAATGGTGAGATAAATTTCTTGAATAAGAAAACTGAGTCATTATTTTGTTATCTAATTTTTGAATATTATATATAATAAAATAATATGAGGAAATAATTATTAATTTTTTTATAAAATTGATGTATTTATAATAACTTCAGATCGATGATTAGATTTATTAATCTTTTCTTTTAAAAAATGTATTAAATAATATTGATTTATATATATATATATATATATATATATATATATATATATCTTTGGCGATACAAACGGAAAGGATTAAAGCCCAAGATATTCTATCAAATCAAATATTTAATCTTATTTATTAAATCTTAACAAAATTTATTATAAGAAATTTAAAAATAAAATCAAGCAGTAGTATATATTATATATGAAGACAAAACTTAGTTGCACAATACCGAGGCTATTTTTTACATGAAAAAAATAAGAAAATTTATTAAAATATAGTATTTTAAAAAATTATAAAAATATAATATATTTTTAAATTAATATTTTTGGTATTTGAAATTATTTTATTTAAATTACTATTGGCCAATTTTAATTTTTAAATTTTTTTTGTCATTTTTTTTAAATTACCCTTTGTGAGTTTTGCGATTCTTTTATCTCTTCATTATTTTCATATTTTAAATTTTATTTAAAATATTATATTTTAGTGTATATGATTTTTAAAATAATCTTGATATATCAATCTTTAGTTTTAAAACTTTTATTACTGTCGCAATTCTGGTGAGAGACTACCAATAACTGCCCTTAAGTTTCGTTGGATATATAACCGATGGGATGATTAAGTCGGTGTCACAGTGTGGTGTATATATAAAACGTCACGAAACGTGACATCAAATCTTCAGAACTTGAAGCTTGTTACGTTGTCGCTTTCTAATTCTTCAAAGGTTTTCTTCTTCTGTTGTTTTTTTCCTTTTTCGACACCAATTAACCCTGCTACCTAATCTCGTTTTGCTTTGATTTCACTGTTTTACTATCGTCTTGTATGCTTTTGTTTTATGCTTTTTTAGGATTTATTATTATTATTATTAATTGACTTTTCCGGTTTTAAGCATTCGCTGCCGAAAGGTTTAGTTTTCTTGGAACCAAAAATGCCATCATCTTTTAATTGTTTGTTTGTTTTTCCCTTAATTTGTTTTATAGTATGCCTCGGCGTTCATTGGTCGAATGCTTATTAAAAAATTAATTAATAATCAATTTGTTTATTGATTTGTTATTTGGTGTGAACGGGTGCATGCATGCATTGGGTCTAATGATCGATGGAAAGATAGTAATGAGAACCAAACCATTATTTTGAAGAATGAAGGAATGGGTCTGTTTGGGGGTAACGGATCATTTGTTTGGGCTACATTGATAGTGGGGATTGGTATGGAATGTGATCATGATGGGTCTTGGGAATGTGGTTTGCTTGTAGGAAAGGATACTGAACTTTCAGTTGAAAGTGTGTATAATATGTGGGTAATTGGAACATATCATTCATCTGGGTTATCCCAATGGGTTGGGGTAATGGTGTGTGGGATATTCAATGAATATCAAGTTTTGTTCTTTGGAATATCTTTTAATTTTGCTATCAATTGCTGGTTCAAGTTGATGTTTTTAATCTTTATGAAATAACATTTTATCATCTTATTCTATTGTTCTTTGTATTGAAGATAAAATGAGTAGAATAGGTATGAAAATGATTGTTGCTGCTATATTTTTTAGTTGTGCATCTCATCTGATCTTGCTTTGGAATGTCTCTGCAGAAAAACTACACTTGTGGGTCTGGTTTTTTATTTAAGAAACCCCCTTTTTCGTTTTTCACAAAAAAGGCAAAAAGATTGCATGTTGATCAAATTGTTATTGTATTTAGTTGAGAAATAATGCCTATTGACGCATATTAATATTATTTGTATGTGCATCGAACAAAATGGGCTGTTGTCTAGCGTTGTATTTATGTTTCTGTATTGTATCCGTCGTTTGGATTCAATTTGTTTCCTATAATGCACAAGACAAAATGTTCTTCGTTAGAAAATCAGCTTATATTCAATAGAAGTATTTTTTTCTCACAGTAACATAAGGACTGCTTTTTTTATTTTATTTTTGGTCTTTACAGTGAGTATTCTGCTTCAAAGGAGGACACTGTTCTCAGTAAACGAAGATGGGGCGTGCTTCGATCAAGATTAATCCAGGTGATTCTCAAAGGAGTGAGCATCAGAAAGGTCAGAATTCTGAGGACTATAAAAGATTAGAAAGACGATGGAGAAGATGGGAGCTTTCAAATGAATGTTTGAAGCACAATCGCTGTGGCAGTGCTACAAAATCAACTGTGAAGGATTGTGGAAATATGACTATTTTAAAAGGAAAAAATGGTCATATATCAGAGGATGAAATAGATGAAGATTACAAAATGTTTTTGGATACCTATGTTTCGGATAATGACATCAGCGCTGGCCACAACAGTAATAATAATGATGATTACGATCCTCATTACAAAATGTTCTTGGAGAATTTGAGGGAAGAAGGGGGTTCCTATTTATACTCTTGTTCTGCAGAAAATAAGTCTGTTCATAAAATGGACCGGGGTCAAGCAGAAGATCAGTTGCATAAGATGACAAAGGGTTTAAAACTAAACGATGAGACTGGAAACCTAAGAAATAAGGGGAGTGATTCAACGAGAAAACAGACTGGTTGCCCAATGGGATCTCAGCAGAATTCAGAGACTGAAAGAGGACCTTGTAACACAAGGCCACATCAACATGTTTGTAAAGTCCCCAAGAGCATTTTCCACAGTAATGTGGGGTTAGATGATGTGGATGAAGATTACCAGATATTCCTGAATTCTTGTAGGATAGAAGATGATGATTTGGTCTATATGGGTAGTGAATTAATAGGAAAGAGTTCAACTGATAGGCAAAATTCACAAGTTTCTGATCATGTATCTGGTACTCCTGAAGTGCCAAATGAAATTGATGATGATTACCAACAATTCCTGAATTTTGTTGAGATTGTTGATGGGGATTTGGTTTATATGCCTGAGAGGATTATCTCAAAGACAGACAATGTGGAAGGTGGCTGTAATTCCTCAGACTCAGATCTTATTCTTCTAGAACCTAATCAAATTGATGAGAACACTCCATTTGTTTCTTCAAAAACATATGATGCATCTGTAAGTGTTTTGCACTTCAGTCAGTGTAACTGTATTGTTCATAATCTTCAATATGTTTCACACACTAGCACATTGTTAAGTATTTTTGAAACAATTATGTTTAACTTATCTTCATAATATGTCTTTCTGTGTTTAGTGGTTTGAAAATAAAATGAACCACGGAGACAGCTGGCAATTCTCTGCTTATGATCATTCTCAGTTTAGGAGAAGACTCATGCAAGATATTCTAAGACCGTATGACCAAGAAGAATGTGATAGACTTATGCATGAAGTACGTCAGAAAAGGCAAAAGGAACGCCATGTAGAAACACGTCAGGGGGTGGTTAAGTCTTATCACACCAAGGGTGTCAATCAATCATATCTTGAGTTGTACCCTGGTAGGTCCAGTGTTTCCTAAACTAGTTTGACTTTTCAGATATTCCCTTTTTATATATAAATTGGGAGCATGATGTTTAATCCTAATCAAGCAGTCAAGACTAAATAGTTTTGATTCATTCTTCATCTCTAACATTAAACATCTCTCACTTGATATGTTGCATGGACCAACCAAAACTTAGTTGAATTATATGAATTAAGAGCAAGTTAATCTTTCCATCCCTTTCGTTTTAAAACCTACAACTAGCTTTGTTTTTGTGTATTTGCTATGTAATGAGATGGCTGTTTGTGTCTGCTGAAAATATATAAATGGGCAGTGGTCTGAGTAAAACTGAAATTTTAATATAGGAAGTTAAGCGCAATTTCCATAACATGGGTGGTGAAAATAATTTGGAACCTCGGCAATAAATGTAATATGGTAATTTGCGCATGAACTTCTATTCACATAATTTGCTCATGAACTTCTGCTTCTTTTGGACTTTCAAGAACTTCTATTCACATAATTGTATAACTGTCTTTGCTCAATCTGATGCCATTCTCTGTCAAATATTTGTTTCATGATTGTGCAGATCTAGCTAAAGCAATTTCTGAACTCAAGGAACCAGAAAGGATTTTGTTTGTCTTGCGTGGATTTATTTTCTGGTTGCAAGTAAGTCAGTAGATTCATCATGTTCACATAATTTCTTGTTTTAAGTCACTTAATATGTTCAAGCAAAGCTTCCTCTCATAGACCTTTCTAATCGGGATCAATTCCTATCAATACCCTCCTCTAAAACTTCTCGTCCTGGAGGTGGAGATGAGGAAAGCCTCCTGTAAACTAGAGACTAATTCCCATTTCCCAGTTTTTATCAAAGTTAGGAGGTTCTGCCGCTTCACCAAAGCTTCTTTCTTTCCCGAGCTTGATATGTGAACTACTACTCCTAACTAACTAACTTTTGGTTGGTTGGTTAGTTTTACTTTGAAAGGATCATTAAGGTTTTAATGTCCTTCAGCTGCTCTATGCCTTCTTTTGTAGACCTTTTGATACTGGATATCTAATTAAGAAGAAATAGAGATAAACCTCAACTACAAAGATTGGATACTTCAGTTCTTCGAGGGACTGCTCCTCCCAAGCTAAAGCCTCTAACTCTCACAATTGACACTATATCCCTTCCTCAATCCCTTTTACTTATTTATAGGCATGGTGCCTAATTAATCAAGTCAAGCTAACTGACTAATATATTATAACTAATTACTAATGGGTAACTAACATGTTGTAACTACTAAGGTAGTTTACCTAACAATACTCCTTGGCTAAACAATTACCATGTAAGGTGAATAGCTATAGCATCTACCAAACAAAGTTCTAGTGGGTTTCCTTCTGTAAGCATGATGATTAAGTCAACTCCACCTTTTAGCTTAAAAATAGCTTCTCCGCCTAGGTTAAATACAAACATGTGAATACCACTATCTCTCTTAGTGTTCTGTTTTCTGTGGTATTTATGGCCATGGAATAGGCATCAACGGCTGTATAATGATACTGAGACCCCATTACTCCTTTGCAAATTGCAATATTACCCATAGTTGCAAACTTGCAATTGATGATTATGAAGATCCTACTTTATTTTCCTTTTGTGGTAGGTTGATTATACTACCTAAACCCAAAACCTTCATTGTTGCTGTTGTTTGTTTCCTTGGCTCTCCCTTTGTGCCAAACATAGAGCCTCCCTCAATTTTCGCCTCCTTTTTGCAATCCAACGATAGACCCAGTTCATTGTCATCTCTGTTGATTCTTGATGTCAAGCACATTGTTTTTGTTTCTGTTTTCTACTATGTCCAGAACGTTACTGGGTTGCTTTTGTCAGATTCCTCCTAATTCCCCTAACTAACTATTAATGGGTAACTAACATAGTAGTAATAGTATATACTAATGTGGGTACCTAACACCTTCCTAATTTGGGGGTCTGTTCCTATCACATTGATTCGTAGTTTCATATTTATATGTTCTAACACAGTGGTGAATATGTGATGTGTTCTTGTACATATCATCTGCTAACTAATGTGAATTTCATGCCGCAGCATTATGTTGATGTTCTTTGTTTATATTTTTGTAGAATATGACCCACGAAGGAAAATTTCGGCCTTGGCTTGACAAATCATGTTTGGAGATTATACGGAAAATGTAAAAATGGAATCTTGCTATTTCTAAGATTTGGAAGCAAGAGTTTAACTAACTTTACATAGTCAACATAGTTTATGTACAACTAAATTTGTCTCGGAACTTTGACCTTGTTGGTGAAAGAAAGATTGCTAGGTGTTCTCATTAGGAGTTCTTTCAAGATGGAAGCCACATGTTATATGAGTTCTTTATGTTTTATCATTTTTATTTTCTGCTGTACCCGTGCTTCTCTTTTTATCTATTCTTTTATTGAACCATTGAGAATAAGATAAAGGGTGACAGTGAGGCGCTTAGGTTGCTAAGACATGCAGAAAAATATTTTGTATGCTTCCTGAACTCGTGGTAGTTGGAGCTGAAATGCTAGGTGCTTTCGTGTTCTTCAACTACCTTGTTCCTTCAGTTCAACACACCATTTCGTTGAAACCATGTATCTAGTTGGTACAATTTTATAGGGAATGAAAATTCAGATAGTTTCATATCAATACCTAACCTAGCTATAGTAGTATAGTTAATATGATCGTGTTAGTTTTTCACTAGCTTGGCACTTTCCATGCACAAATGCATCATATTAGCAATCCCGACTCGAATTTGGATGCAAGGCACAAGTACCTTAGTAAAATTGGACAAGCCTAAATCAATAACTATATTGTTTTCAGTAGATTTTTCACTCGCAATGCACGTGCATGTATTTTTTTTTATTGATAATTATTTTAAGTTTATTAATTATGTAAATTATTATACATTTTGATAAATAGTGTTACGGTTAAGAAAAAGAAGAAACTACTTTTCTAGTTACTTAAATATTAAGTTTGACATCAATTTTCTAATTTAAAATTTTACAATGCTAATAATATTTTGAAGATTAAAAAGATTTACAGCAATATACTCTTCGATATACCTGTAACTATTATTTTATATTTAAGATATTAATTATTTAAAATTTATCAATTATAAAATTAATTAGGTTAATATTATATAATAGATTATAATATAAAATTGATATTACTGTATATATATGGAGCTAAATTTTTTTACACCAGTGTAAGTTTAAAAACTTTTATATATGATCTGAATTTTTTATTTAATTTATATATAATGAGTTATAATTTATTACTTTATTGACCGTTAAATATAAGTTTGATAATTGTGTGTGTAATTATTTTGCATATATATTTTGTTGCTCAAAAAAATAAAATAATAAAGTACTAAATATTATATATCGCGTTAGTTCTAAAATTAATTATTACCATTTATATTAAAAAATTATTTTTGATTGATGATAAAAAAAATAATAAAATATTAAGTTGCATGTTAAATCATAATGTAAATTATATATAGGACATGAAAACATTATTTTAAGGTGACAAAGTTTAGGAGCTAAAAAAAACCCTTAGTTATAAGCATCTTATTTTCTTTTCTACCATTCTTTTCTTCTATTGCTTTCATCTCTTTTTTCACTTTGTAATATCTTACTGTTTCACTTACAACTAGGTTGGTTTTTTTTTTTTCCCGGCGGAGGAAAAAAACAGAAAATGTCAAGTAGAAGAAATATGCAACCATTACTATCATGAAGCAATGTATTATGAAACTACTTTCTAAGTTATTTCCAAAGGCAATGGCATTGGTGTCCATTTTAGAGAAAATAATCCAAAGATTTGTTATTGTGGTCGAAATACTATCCTAAAAAATTAAATACTATGGTAAATTCAAGTAAATTCTTCCACGGATGCCTTAATTATCAGGTAAGTCATTTGAAGTAAATTTTTACATTATGTTATCCTTTACCAAAATTGAAAGAAACTTTTATGTTTTATATGGAGATGACTAATCATTGGACCTTTTGTTTTTAGGTTGAAGACGGAGAAGGAAATGTCGATTTAGTTGAAAGCACTTATGATTTGGAGAACATATCTAGAGACCATAAATATTTAGAGAATGTCACTTCAAGATTTGTTATTTGGAAGTTGAAGTTAGAAGCTTAATGTGTGTCATAATATAACATTGTATGATATTGATACGCTTAATGATAAGGTGTCGTTTGATTGTTTTATCCACTGTTATCTACCATTTTCTTTGTTCTGACCATAGATCTATGACTTTTATTATAATTTTACTGAACAATGAAAATACCTAACCAAATGTTGCCTCCAAATTGAATTGTGGAAATACCTCCTTACTATTTGCATCAGCATCAAAATTTTCTTTTCTATCATTTGCATTTTCTAGCCTTACAGGTAATGTTCCTACGTGTTCAACTTCAATATTGTCTTTCAGATGTTATACTTCTTTGCTTCCTTGATGTCGTCATTTTGTTCATAAAATTCTGTTGGTAGTTGGAATTGGTTCAGTTACAATGTGTTCATAATAAATATGAATCTCACCCTTATTTCACCTTGATGCAACCTCAATTTTTAAAACTGTCACATTCTACCTTTAAAGACTTCAATTCATTATCTAGTTTTTCATTAGAGACTCCCTACAAAATATTACTTAATTTACTTTTTGTGTATATATCGTAGTTATTTTCCGTTTCTATCTTATCTTACAATTCTGATTTTTTTTTTTGAATTATAGTTTTACTTTAGCCTTAAAAACTTTAAAAGCATCAAAAACTTTATTTTTAGAACGAATTAAGTAGAGATATATATATCGTGAGTAATTACCTATAAAAATGATGAAGTATTACATTCATATCTAAATAACAAATATTTTTATGAACGATCTCTAATAAATTTAAACTCTTCTTAACACCAATTTTTATACTTATTTGTTTATTTACCCTTAATATAATATACACAACTCTTAAAATTAATAAAGTTCAAAACACTTAGAACTCCTTTATTTACTAATAACTTAATTCTTTTAATGAAAATGTGTCATAATTTTTTATGTCATAACATCGAGAATTCCTGATTCACTAACACATCATTTTAACCCAGTAGTATTACATAGAATTATAAATGACATTATTTTATAAAATAATGAAATAAAGATCATCATATAGTTCACCAAAACTAATAATTTTATATTTATTTTATAAAGTAAAATCAAAATTCAAAAAATTAAAAGAAAAGTCCAAAGACTCAAATCTTGAAATAGATCATACAATATTTTATCCTACTTAAATAAGATCAGTTTAATGGATCCCATGATATCATTAAACTTAATCAAAAATTAAATTTTTAAAAATATTATTTATCAATAGATTTCTTTTTTTTCTCTCTTAAGATTTTTTTGTATTAAAGAAAAGAATAAAGCTACTCTTTTATTCTTTATGTATTTATTAGATTTATATAATTCCAGTGTATTTAAAGCTGTTTAACAGCTTGCAAGTTAGTTATTAGTTTCATTGTGATAGATGCTGCTCATAACAGCTCTAAATAATTTAGGAGTCCTCATTATTGCTGCTTTTGTCTTCTATTTTTTTGAAAATTCAATAATAGAAATTTCTCTCCATACTTTTTCTAAGTTTTCAATCTGTCTCAAACCTTCAATTTCAATTTTACAATATGGTAACAGAGAAGCCAGGAAGGCTTGTGCGTCTAACTTTCTGGGTTTGTTCTCTAAGTTCTTCTTGAATCAGTATCCTGATCCTGCTATTTGGATTGTGACTTTGTTTGATTCCTATCCAGTTCTTTTCTGCGATCTCAATCTCAGTATTTTTCATCAGAGGTTGTTATTTTTCATGGTTTTTTGGCTCACTTCTACGCTAATTTTCATGTTCGCCTGCAAACTCGTCCTGTTCCTGAAATTTTTTGAGAATTCTTGTTAATTCTTGATCGATTCTACCTGAATTCTACATCGCTCTGCTCATCCTGGTTGTGCAATCTTCAATTTTCTATTTCTCCTACAAAATGATGAATCTCCATGCTGTTTGGCTCACTTTTCAAGATTTGTTCTTATCATCGTTGTTCACCATTTGTGTTGAAAATATGCCTGCAACAACTGCACACGTGGCTTTTTCATCCAATTTTTGAATTTTATTTTTCTGTTATTTAAGACCTAGTCATTAGGAGTTTTTGTTTCTCTTTATCATATTGAATTATTGTTAGTCGTGTCTAAAAATAAGGGATATTTTATTTTGTATGTTTGACTCTAACTCTATTTAAAACGAGCAAGTGAATAATATCGATGTATTCTCTGCAAAACATTTTTATCTTTCTACTCTTATTTTATGTTAACAACAACAAATTGGTATCATGAGCCTTTATCTTTGAGGGATCTGTGAGTTGAGAGAAACACCAATGGAGGATAATACATACACAGTAGGTTCACCGCCAATTTTTGATAGTGAGGAATATGAGTTATGGGCTGCAAGGATGATCTGTCATCTTGAAGCATTGGATCTTTGGGAGGCAGTAGAAGAAGATTATGACGTTTCTATATTGCCTGAAAATCCAACTGTGGCTCAAATGAAGTACCACAAGAAGAGAAAGACAAAAAAGGCAAAGGCAAAAAATTACCTTTTTTCTACTGTGTCAAAAATTATTTTTACAAGAATTATGAATTTCAAATCTGTTAAAGAGATTTGGGATTATCTCAAGAAACAATATTCTGGTTGTGAAAGAACCAAAGGCATGCAAGTGCTTAACTTGGCTAGAGAATTCGAGATGCAGAGCATGAAGGAGACAGAAACAATTAAAAATTATGTTGATCGACTGATGAATATAGCAAATAAAGTGCAGCTTCTCGGGAAAGACTTTCCTGATGAAAAAATAGTTCAAAAAATTCTGGTTAATGTACCAGAAAAATATGAATCAAAGATATCAGCATTGGAGGAGTCAAAAGACATGTCAACCATCACCTTGAGAGAATTAGTAAATGCTTTACAGGCCCAGGAGTAAAGAAGAATGATGAGACAAGATAAGACAGTACAAGGTGCTTTTCATGTAAAAGCACAAAATTCAAAAGGTGGCAAAAACAATAACAAATGGAAGAACAAAAAGCTAGAAGGTTTCAACGAACAGCAAGGTGAGAACTTTTCCCCCTGTCAACATTGCAAAAGGACAAATCATCCAAAAGAAAGATGTTGGTGGAGGCCAGATATCAAGTGTAGAAAATGTGGTGATTTGGGACATGTAGAGCGAGTCTACAAGTCTAAATCAAAAGAGGCAAATGTCACCTTGGAGGAGCAAGAAGATGAGCAACTCTTTGTTGCAACATGTTTCACTACAATCAACTGTTCTAGTGACTCATGGTTAATAGACAGCGGCTGCACAAACCACATGACCCATGACGAAAAGTTGTTTAAAGAGCTTGACAAAACCACCATTTCTAAAGTAAAAATTGGAAATGGTGATTTCATCTCAGTTAAAGGAAAAGAGACCATCGCTATTGAAAGCTTGACAGGTTTGAAGTATATCTCTGATGTTTTATATGTGCCTAACATTGACCAAAATTTGCTTAGTGTTGCACAACTTGTGGAAAAGGGCTTCAAAGTCATATTTGAAAATAACTGGTACTTGATCAAAGACACAAAAGGCAAAGATGTATTTAGAGTGAAAATGAGATATAAGAGCTATGCTCTAAATCTGATAGAGGAGGAGCAAATAGCTTTTTCGAGCACAACCACCAATGCTGATCTATGGCACAAAAGACTTGGACATTTTCATTTTGCAGGACTGTTATACATGCAGAAACATGCCTTAGTGAAAAGTGTCTCGATGCTTAAAGACAAGTTGGTAGATTGTGTGGCTTGCCAACTTGGTAAACTAGTCAGAAAACCATTTCCTCAAACCACTTGGAGAGCAACTCAAAGGCTACAACTTGTTCATACAGATGTTGGGGGACCTCAGAGAGTATTGTCTTTAAATGGTAATAAATATTATATTACTTTTATTTATGATTATACTAGATACTGTTGGATTTATTTTTTAAAATCCAAGACTGAGGTTGCTAATATTTTCTGGAAATATAAAGCATTTGTGGAGAATCAAAGTGGTTGCAGGTTACAAATAATAAGGTCTGACAATGGAAAAGAATATACAAATGACGTTTTTGATAAATTTTGTGAAGAAGCTGGCATTGAGCACCAACTTACAGTACCATACAACCCACAACAAAATGGTTTAAGTGAGAGAAAAAATAGAAGCATCATGGAGATGACAAGGTGCATGTTACATGAGAAAGATTTGCCAAAGAAGCTGTGGGCAGAGACAGCAAGCACTGCTGTATTTTTGCTGAATAGGCTGCCAAGTAAAGTTTTGAACAAAAGAACTCCATTTGAAGGCTAGTTTGGGTACAAACCAGATTTACAAAATTTGAGAATTTTTGGTTGTGTTTGTTTTTCTTATGTTCCATAAGTTAAAAGGGACAAACTTGACAAAAAGGCTGAACCCGGAGTTTTCATCGGATATAGTAGCACGGCTAAAGCTTACAGAATTTTCCAACCACAAAATGGAAAAATTCTTGTGAGTAGAGATGTAAAGTTCATGGAAGATCAACAGTGGAGTTGGGAGAAGCCAGTAAGAAAGCAACTTCTAGAAACTCCACAACTCCTTGATGATGAAGTTGATGAAATTCCTGTCAGAGGTACAAGATCTTTATCCGAGATTTATCAAAAGTGTAATGTGGCTATCTTAGAACCTGCTGAATTTGAAGAAGCTGAAAAGGATGAGAAGTGGATTAATGTTATGAAGGAAGAACTTAAGATGATTGAAAAAAAATGACACTTGAGAGCTAGTAGATCGACCTCAACACAAACAACCCATAGGAGTCAAATGGGTTTATAGAACTAAACTAAATGCAGATGGTTCTATAAATAAACACAAGGCCAGGTTGGTGGTAAAAGGTTATGCTCAAGTGTTTGGAGTGGATTTTTCAGAAACGTTTGTTCCCATTGCACGTCTCGATACAATCAGAATACTACTTGCTTTGGCTGCACACAAAGGCTGGAAAATTTACCATTTAGATGTAAAATCTGCATTTTTAAATGGTTATTTGCAAGAGGAGATATCTGTGGAGCAGCCAGAGGGATTTCAAGTTAAGGAACAAGAAGATAAGGTTTACAAGCTAAAGAAAGCCTTGTATGGTCTTAAACAAGTTCCAAGGGCTTGGTATGGAAGAATTGATGATTATCTTAAAAAACTTGGATTTATTAAAAGTTCAAATTAAGCTACATTATATGTGAAAATGGCAGGAGGTGATTTAATTATAGTTTCTATTTATGTTGATGACCTCTTTGTGACAGGCACTAATGAAAAACTAATGATGGAGTTCAAAGCTGAAATGCTTCAAATGTTTGAGATGATAGATCTTGGTTTAATGTCCTTTTTTTGGGAATGGAGGTGAAGCAAGAAAAAGATGGAGTTTTTCTATGTCAAAAAAAATATGCAAAAGAAATACTGAAGAAGTTCTGCATGGAGGACTACAAAAACATTGATACACCAATGAACCAGAAAGAAAAATTCAGCAAAGATGATGGAGCCGATAAGGTAGATGAATATCATTATAGAAGTATAATTGGTTGCCTAATGTATCTTAGTGCAACTAGACCTGATATCATATTTGCAGTAAGTGTCCTTTCAAGATTTATGCATTGTGCTAGTGAGGTCCATCTTCAAGCTGCCAAACAGATTGTGAGATATGTCAAGGGAACTATAAATTATGGCATCAAGTTCACTCACTCTCAAAATTTTCAGTTTCAAGGATATTCTGATAGTGATTGGGCTAGTTCAAATGATGACATGAAAAGTACAACAGGTTACTGTTTCAGCTTTGGTTCGGGTATGTTTTCATGGGGTTCCAAAAAACAAGATATAGTGGCTCAAAGCACAGCTGAGGCAGAATATGTGGCAGCCACTGCAGCTGTGAATCAAGCTATTTGGCTAAGGCATATACTTGTTGATCTACATATGGAACAAAAAGAGCCAACACATATTTTTGTTGATAATCAAGCAGCTATTTCTATTTCAAATAATCATGTTTTTCATTGCAAGACTAAGCATTTTAAGATTAAGCTATTTTTCTTAAGAGAAGTACAAAGAGAAGGTGAAGTCAAACTTCTTTATTGCAGAACTAAAGATCAAAGTGCATATATTTTAACAAAAGCCCTTCCAAAATCTAGATTTGAAACTTTGAGAAACAAATTAAGTGTTTGCAGCTATTGAGGCAAGAAGGAGATTTGTTGAAAATATGTCTGCAACAACTGCACACGTGGCTGTTTTATCCAATTTTTGAATTTTAATTTTCTGTTATTTAAGACCTAGTCATTAGGAGTTTTTGTTTTTGTTTATCAGATTGAATTATCGTTAGTCGTGCCTAAAAATAAGGGATATTTTATTTTGTATGTTTGACTCTAGCTCTATTTAAAACGAGCAAGTGAATAATATCGATGTATTCTCTGCAAAACATTTTTATCTTTCTACTCTTATTTTATGTTAACAACAACAATTTGCTTTCTTGCATTTGTTGGACATTCTTGCTGTTTAGTGTGTTGTTGTCTGAAACCTACCTTATTATAATTGTTTCATTTCTCCTTACTTAAGTCTATGTATCAATGGCTGCCTCTGCTCCAACTATGGTCTTTGCTAATGCATCAAATACTTCTTCTCAAACTGTCAACTGTAAAATCAGTGATAACAACTTTCTTTCAAGGCAACAACAAGTAAATGTTGTCTTGTGTGGTCACCAGCTTCAACACTTTGTCAATAACCCTAGAATTCCACTCAGATATGTCTCTAAACAAAATCGTGATGCTGACAATATTAATCCTAAGTATGCTGCTTGGGATCGCCAGGATTCATTGATTCTGTCGTGGTTATTATCCACACTTTTATATTCTATTCTTGTACTTGTTGTCACTTGTAGACACACTCTTATCAAGTGTGAGATTCAATACACTCAGAGTTTTACTCTCTCACCAGAGTAAAATCCACTCAACTTAGGCTTGAGTTACAAACATTGAAAAAAAGAGCAAGAACCACTTCTGAATATCTCCAAAAGATTACAACAATTGTAGATGTGCTTGCATCTATTGGAGATCTAGTGTCAAATAGAGAGCATCTGGGTGCAATTCTTGGAGGATTGCCTCTTGAATTTGATTCTATTATATTCACTGTTACTACCTTTCTCAGCCGTGGAGAATCCATAGCTCCTTCGCAATTGGAGACTATGGTGCTTGCTCAAGAAGCTCGTATTGAAGCAGCCAAGGCTACTGTTCAAGAATCTCCGAGTCTTAATCTAGCAACAGGAGCTCAAATTTCAGAAAATGCTTCCACAGCAAATTTTGCTTTTGCTCAGCAAAATGCTAATCCACCTTCTATTTTTCGTCCTTCTTCAAAAAAGAAGGTGAAGATACATGAAGGGATGCAAGAAGATAGTAACTTATTGATCATGGAGGCTAAGACCATGGTTATTCTTTCATCTCTTGAAATAGTCTCAATGGTAGAAGAGGACACGATACTACGAAGCAAAAAGAAAGTGAAGACCAATAGAGTAATGCAAGAAAATAATGATATTCTAGCCAAAGAGGTGAGATGTTGGCTATTCTTACAAAGATAAAGTTATTAATCCACAATGTGTAGATTTTAGGCACAATGAGATTGTGCAATCAATTATAAAGAAATAAAATATTCCCATCAAGTCTAATGAATATAATATAATGATAGTTTAAATCCAATTTTTTTTTTATGAATTAAAAATATCTTTGAAAGATTACAAGAATTGGTGTTCTCCACAAAAATTGACACTAATTATTAAATTTACAAGACAAAGTGTTAAACTGAAATATTTTGATAACAAACTAAGAAATATTTAAGAAAAAATGGAAACTTAAAGATTTTATATTTGAATGATAATTTTTTTCTTGTACCAGTTTGATAATATAGAATATTATTATTATACTCTTTTTGAAGATCTTTGGTTAAAATTGAATCACTATTTGTTAGTACAAGAGTGGAAACCGTTGTTTAAGACAAAAGATTAGAATTTTAGGAAGATTGTTACTTAGGTTCAAATACTTGGTCTCTCTTTAGAATTATATAATGAAAAGTTTTTATAACAAGTAAAAACATGTCTAAGATTTATATTAAAAATAAACTTTCATACTTCTTTAGTATAAAGAGAAAAAAATTACAAGAATTTATCTGATTAGATCTTAGAAGGAAAGGATACAACAATTTAGAGTAGAGTATAAAAGTTTTCATCTAATATGTTTTTCTTAGGACAAGTATAGACATAGACATGAAGAGTGCTTAAAAGATAATTTAGGCAACCAAGATAGAAGTTTGAATAAACAAAGAAATGGAGAAGGGGTATAATAATAAGTCCCTAATGGTTTCAAATGTAGAAGAAACTAAACCAACAAAGATAAATGAAAAAAGACGAGTTTGAAAAACCATACTTTTGGGTCTTGGATGTTAGTAAAATGGCAACAACAAAGGAAAGGAAGTTAAAATAAACTTATAAAAAGTTGATAAATCAATATTTTAATGTGTTTTTACTGTCTATAGTTACATGTTTGACCAATATTTTATTAGGATTTTAATCTAATCTTTGTGTTAAATATGCAATTTAACATTAGAAAGTCACAAAAACCTTTTGGTGCATTTTATATCCAACATGAATACAAATAAAGCAAGTATGTCCAGTCCATGCTAGTACCCAGCACACCCATACTTTGAGGCATATGCATGGTCATGCATAGTAGCGTACATAGTCGTGCTCTTTATCGAGAGAAACAAACTTAGAAAAACTTTTAAGATTTTAAAACCCTATTTAAAGAACATTGTGGGCTATAACTTGGACATATTGATTTTGGTCAACCGTTGACGACTTTTAGAACTTTACGAGCATGTTTTTGGGATCAAGAACTTTCTTTATCTCTTCTTTAATGGGAACTTCTTTAGTTTACATTTACTCTTCAAATGATTATGAATTTGTTTATTATTATTTTAATTTTTGTTTATATTATGTCTAGCTAGATTCTTAGTTAGGTTTATGGTAGATCCTTTGCATTAACTCTATGTGTGTTTTGTGATTAATGATAATTTTAGTTTGCTCTATTGATTAGTTTTTATCCTATTACGTTATATTTTGTATGTTTAGAATTGATAACTCTTAACATATTATAATTAATTATATTGTAAGTGAATATATCACATATAGTTCATTGATCTATAGGATAAAACAAAATAAAGAATTAAGTTAACCAAGTTTAGTTCTTTTTTTTCAATCATTATTAAATGAATAGCTAGTAAGCTCTTTATGTTTTTTCTTCTTCTTTTTTGTCTTACATGATCATTGGAAGTAATATCTTAAAAAAAATACTATTAACATTACATGATCATTGAGTGTTAATAAAATTTAGAATGAATGGTTGGTAAGGAAACTAAAATTAAAATTAATCTAAAAGTAAACATAGAGAACTGTAAGGGTGAAACCATATGTCCTGGAACTCATCTCGAATAGTGTATTGTTATAAATTATGTTGCTTTCTTTATTCTCTAATTTATTTTAAATTTAAATCTTTATTTTATTTAATTTCACATCTCTTAAGTTTAAACAATTGAATTAAGACATTCTTGGTACTTGGATATAATCTTTGTGAGATAATATTTCAAAAACTTATTTTAGAACCTATTATTTTTCGACGAATACACTTGTCCACAAACACTTAACGTGACAAATCATCACTTTATTACTTAATTTTCTCGTCTCTTAACGAGAAGGACTAAAGTTATTGACGGTTATTAATTTTAATGACTAAAATTTTAAATTTTAAATTTTGAGATTGTATATTTTAGGGACTAAAATAGAGGTTTACATAATACTCTTTTTAATAACTAGGTTTAGTCTTAATTTCAAACTTAATTTATGAGTGCATTACCATTCCCTCCATGTATAAAATAGAATAATGAACTTTTAGATAAATTTTGTCCTTTTAGAGGTATTAAGTAAAGGAATCATCTATTCCTTTACATTTTTTATGCATTGAGAGAAGTCTAATGCTAGTTTTTAGAGGCTAATAATATTTACAAAGTGACTGATCAATTTTGTATTGCTTCTAGCCAAAAGATTAACAGTGAGAAATTTAATCTTTTTTTTAATAATATAGCTAATTTTCTAATAAAATTATTAACAAAATTATGCAATTTAATATGACAACTCATATTGATTTTTATTTAAGCAAGCATGATTTTTTAATTGGATTGGCAAAATTTAAAAAAAAGTTATTTTCTTGAAAAATGAAGTCTTTATATATAATATAATATTTTTATCATTCCTAATTATGTTATGTAATCTCAAATGATTCATGTAGTGATTTGTAACTAAATTAATTATGTAAGTAGTTTATTTGAAGATATGTTGATTTTAATAAGTATCCCTTTATTATTTGAAAGAAAATTTGTTTTATAAAAATTAAAGGTGATTTGGAATTTAAAGACCTCCAAAACCTAAATTTAGGCTATCTAATATAGCTTGTCTAGAAGTTCTTTTACCGTGCATATACTCCTTAGGTTAAGGTTCTTATATCTAAATATAAGTTTCGGAATAGATTTATTTTTATTATCAACAAATATAAAAAAAATTTATAATATCTAGAAGGGTATTATTTTATGTTAGAATTAATAATTGGATTTTAGATTATGAAAATATCTTAATTTTTTAATTAAAAATTATATATATATATATATATATATATATATATATATATATATATATTGTTGCTCCTCTTCTTATTTAAAAAAAAGGGGTAGAATTAGAATTTAATTAGACTTTATCTTCCTTTAAATATCAAGGATTATATTGATCCTCTAAAATCCAATTACAAGTTCTAATTGTGTATCCTGGAGTTGCAAATAAGAAGAGTGGAAGCGTTAAAAAGCTAGATTTCAGAAGCCTTGGATTACATGATTGGGCTTGAGGGCGGAAGTGACGGAAACAGATGGCACAGTTGTGGAGAGGAAGAGTGGAAGGGCGATCAAGTAATTGAATTATTCAATCCCCACGCCACCAACTTGTTCTTATTCTTGAGTTGTCAGTTCAATTATTCATTCATCGAAATTCAGTTCACTCCACAGCCACCATGGCAACAGCAACAGCAACAGCAACAGCTAGCCTAAACCTGTGGGGAATTATCTCGGAATCAAAACGCATAATAAACTCCCACTCGCGTCACTTCCTAGCCATCTCCGTAATCTTTCTTCTCCCTCTCTCCTTCTCGCTTATGGTCTCCCCCTTCCTCTTCCCCCTCCTCCTCTCACCCTCCCACTCCTCCAACATCCACATCCTCCTTCGCCAAACACATAACCCCCCTCTCTCCTTCTCCTTCTCCCTCTCCCTCCCCCTTCTCCTCTTCTTCCTCTCCCTCTTCTTCCTCTCTCTCTGCGCACTCTCCTCCATCACCCACAGCGTCTTCCACGCCTTCTTTGGCCGCCCCGTCAAACTCCCCTCCACTCTCCTCTCCATCCCTCGCTCCTTCTTCCCCCTCTTATCTACCCAAATCATCATCCACTTCCTCTCCCTCTCTCTCTCTCTCCCTCTCCCTCTCCTCACTCTCTTCCCCTCCCCTCTCTCCACCCCAATCACCCTCACCGCCGCCTCACTCCTCCTCCTCGCTACCCTCTACCTCCGCGTCACATGGTCCCTCTCCTCCGTCATCGTTCTCCTAGAATCCACCTGGGGCCTCCAACCGCTTCGCCGCAGCGCCTCCCTCCTCAACGGAATGAAATCCGTTGCCGTCTGTTCCTTCTTCTTCTTCGCCTCCTTGGAGGCTCTCCTCTTGTGGAGCTCCTCCGCTCTCGTCTTGGGCTCCGACGGTTGGGCCTGGAGAAATTGGGCCTTCGTGGTCCAGATTGTTCTCACTTCCACTCTCCTCATGCTTCTTATGCTTTACCACGCCGCTGCTGACACCGTGCTTTATATGTACTGCAAGGCCGTTCACGGTGAGCTTGCTCTGGAGATTGCTGAGGAATTTGCGTGGCAGTATGTTAGTTTGCCCTTCGATGATGCCAAAGTCCCTCACGTTGTTTCCGTTGTTAATGGGCGACTGTGACTTTACTCTGTGTCACAGCCCAACCAGGTTAGTTAGTTCACCCTTTTGTAACATACCACGACTGTAATGTAATCAATTACCAACCCCTCTTTGGAAAGCTTTTAGAATGTCATGTCATGGGCGGATAAAACGATGGTTAATTAAATAATTGTTATTGTTAAATCGCAAAAAGAAAAAATGTGGAATTTGTGGATATCAAGTGTATATTGTGGTTGTTCTTTTACTACTTTATTTATTTATTTGCGATGAAATTGGTGACGGTTGTCATTGGACTATGAAATATGCTTTATAGTTGGATGATTGCTTTGTTTTATGATGGATGGCTTTGTTTTGAAAAGTGAGGATTTAAAGCGTGAATCTTTAACCCCGAATACGAGGAAAATTAGCAAATGATTCTGCTGAGTTATCGAATCGTGCTTACCACATTAAGCTTTGGACAACCTTGTATCAAAATCAGGGAAAGGTGTCATTGGAATCATCTTGAAAAACAAAAAGAACACGGGGTTGATCAGAATGCCTAATGTAACTGAAGCTTTAGAACTAGAAGCGTGGAATTGTTGTCGCCTGGGCCAAATTATGCGTAAAATCTTAGTATTTCAGTTGCTGCTGCTGAAAATTATAGTGACGGTATTTGTTGACAGACTAATATATATTCATTCTTTTCGAAAGAGGCTTCTCTAAATTAAGCTTGCTTAAAGAACGCAAGTATAGATATATTCTCTCTTCACTAAATTTAAAATAGGCACGACCCTAATTCGGAATATACTTTTACTTGTGCAATTTATAGATTGCTCAATTTTGAAGGTTTTTTTTACTTTCTTTTCCCACTTGTTTTCATGTTTTGAAGAAATGGGTGCTGGATTGGTTCTGTAAACTCTCTTATTAGTCTCTGTAGAACCGGGGACATGCTATTTAATTTTTGTTGCCCGGATAAATTAAATAAGATTTAATGTTAATTATTTCTCATGACCTTTTGTTGGGTGTTTAAGACATTGGCCAGGCATTATTATATCATTACCATATGAAGTTTAATCTCGTTCATGTGCTGTGTTCTATACTGATAGCTGGACGAATGGATAGCCTAATATGAACTTTTTGGTGGCACTTTTTTCATAAGCATAAATTGCAGCACAGAATAATTTGTGTTTTCGAATCGACATGTCTTGGTTTCAGAATGCATTTGTAGATCTTTAATTCAATAGTGAATCAAATTACAAAATAATCCCGTAGGGCCACTGCATAATCTGAGAAAGTGATCTTGGAAAACAGAGAACAAGGTACCAATCCTGGGATAGAATTGGTGCTTGCAGAAGTTAAGGTGATGAAATTGATTAATCTTGGCGACAAATTCATTTGATTTTGCGTTGGCACTTGGTAAGTACAAAATTTTTGTGGATAGACATTAACCCATTACTCAAGAATAGGTTTAATCTCTCAAACTCAATTACTTGAAAACCAAGTATGCAGAGTCATGAATCCTTTATATAAATTATATTTAAGAGGCAAGTGCTAACAAGTATTACTTATGTATTAAGTTATCTATTCCTGTTAATTATATGCCTATCAAGCAAAGATATCACGGTCTTTAGGAATAACACGAGCCGGCCTTTTTTGTTTGGTTTACCCTCTACAGTTCCATTTATCTATTAGACTTCAAAGCAACTGACTCTGATACATGGCGCAACTAAAATGGGATACTTTCGAGTTCCTTTTAATATTTGGGATGAATATTTTTAAATATGGACTACCCAAGAAATAAAAATAATAACAAGTTTTAAAAGATTGTGATGTGCCATATCATGTCAAGCATTAATATTTAATGTTTTATATAATGAAAATGAATAACTTACACTGTTTAAGTATAAAAATTTTCCTCTCTATAAGAAAACAATGATTAGCAATCCGGCTTCTGATGTCGTCGCCATCAATTTCATAACTTGTGTTGGCTTATAGGCAATGTTTCTGTAATTTTAGAATTCCTTTTGGGGGGTTTTGTAAGGTATATTTAACTGAACTATACAAATTAATAAAAATAATTAAAGTCAGTTGATTGTTAATTTTTAAAAATTATTATAATGTTGGAATTTTATTGTTATTTAATATTATTGAATCTAATTTTACTATTAATACTTATTCTTGTGAGTTTTAATTTTGATTTTAACCGATTTTATTTTTGAAAGGAAATAGAAAACTTATTAAATATTTCATTAAAAAGTATAAAATGTCTTAATACTATTAAAACTTTATAGAAAGTCTTTTCTAGATAGAATATTACAAGTATAGCTATTTATATTGAGTTGTGTTAATTTCTTTTTGGTATTTGCTTTATTACCTACATATTTGAGAATTGGGATTCTCTCTTTCTTTTTTCTTTTTTTTTTTGAACGAACTATACTATGCAATTAGTGTATTTTTTGCATTTTTTACTTAAGCAAACTTTTTTTGTATAAATACACTAATTGCAGAGCGAGCACAGTTACTGCAGAGGATCTCAGTCTCATATTTGAGAGTTATCAAATATCCCTTCTACATAAACGAATATAATTGGTTTAATTAACTTAAATTTATTTTTTTTTATTGTAAGAAAGTCCTATAATATTTTCCTTAATACACAAAGGTCCTGATAGCCATTGTTCTATTTCTTTCTTTTTGGTCAAACTTTTGAATTAGTTTTTTTTTTCTTCAATTATTATTGATTTTTTAGTTAAAGATGTTTATTTGATTTTTAAATATTGAAATATAACTTAATTTCGTACAGAGTCCAAATTGAATGCAAAAAAATTAAATTCTCACAAGAGAAATCAATTAACATTATAAGTTACACAAACTCTTATACATTCAATAACTTCATATAAAATGTGAATTGTATTCATCTAATTGCTTAATTATGATTATATATCATTTTAATTGTTGATGTCAAATTTTGTTAAAATAAACAACTATAAAATTATAAGTAACTAAATTAAAAACAAAAAGGTAAAAAATAATAATCTAATTTAATCCAAACTACTTTTTATCCGGTTTAGATTGGATTGAGTTTGATATTATATTCAAATAAATCTAAACCAAATTGCATTGTATTTCACATTGTGTAACACTTATACCTAAAAACTTATATATGCCAACCTTAACAAGAATAGGAAACTTCAAATTTTCACCTTATTCTTGCATTCAGAAATTTGGAATAGTCTGCCAAGCATATTTTCAAACTAAAAGGAAGTATTGCAACAGTAATCTTAATTATTATGGTTGGTGTAAGAATATAACCAACCACCAAAGACGCAAGAACAATATTCAAACATAGAAATATCTTTCCACCAATGTGAATCAGAAGAATCATTTTGAGCCAAAGCAGCAGTATTATCCCTTCGTCTCTAAGTGAAAAATTTTACTTCCTAATGCGTCCCCTTTTCACATTTCCAGCAAACTTTTATTGCACCGCCGGAATTTTCAGATTATTTTAATTACAATTAGATACATCTCAGCAAATAGGAAACAAACCAAACGTATACTTAGCTCATGCAAAATTAGAATAATTTGGGAAATCTACAATAATTCAGATTGGAGCTACTTCCCTCATGGTTTGAGAGCATCAGGTATTGCTTTTTAATGATATGTTTAGTGCACTGTTTGGTCGGATTTGAGATATGCAGGCCATCCATAACAATATGCATTTTGGAAAGAGCAAGGATTAAACAGATGTTTTGATGTTTTTAAACAATAATTGCAAGTATAAAAACCTTCTAAACTGTCTATAGCTGGTATTTTTGGGTGATCAACTGCTGGGACCCCTTAGCAAGATCAGAAATGTAAAAATAAAAATGCAAATGATTACTAGACTTCCAAGAGGCCTGGACTCTCCCAACAATTTAGATTTCCTCTCAACCTCTTTTATTATCTATAAAAATATTTAAAAAAATTTAATTTTGTCATTTTGACTAAAAATTGTCAATAATATTTTATGATAATTTTTTTAAAAAAAAATCAGCAATGATAATTTTTTATTTTGTTGTTCCATTTCTTATCAAAAATTGCTATTGACGAATTTTTAACCTTATTTTTTTGTAACTTTTTCAAAAATATCGTATTTTGATATATTATTTTAAATACTATATATGAAAAAATAATTCTTTAGTCTTTTGTTTAGTTTAAATTAGTTTTCTTTATTGCACTGTACACATTGATAAAATAATTTACTTATAATAATAAATAATTTAAATTAACTAATCTTTTTTTAATAAAAAATTACTATCTTTAAATTAATTTTAAGAATTGAAATTAATAAAATTGTGAAATAGATGTGCATTAAACATAATATTTTTAAAAATATATTTAAAATATCTAAATAATTATTTCTTATATTACATAAAAAATGTAAACAAAAATATAAATAATAATATATATTGTATTTTTTTTATGATGATTACATCTTATATTTTAAATATGATTTACAAAGACACTTTAAAAATTACTTTTTTTTTTAATCAACGTATCCAAACATTACCTTCATTAAACTATAATAAAAAGATTGTTCAAAATTAAAAAATTTGTATTCGCCTGCTCACGCGCTAAATAGTAAAAGAATCGTATTAATGAGCTGTTAAATTAGCAAACTATTGTCGACTGAGCCAATTCAGACATCATTTTAATAGAAAACATAGGATGCAAAAATAACTAGATCCAACATGTACCAAATTAACAACGCAATAATTAAGAAGCTGAACCTGATCAAATAATATTAACACAAGACTTAGTCCATTGGTTCATACATCATGTCCACGCTGGGACCTCCATCCAAAACTTGTGAGCATCATCTTAAAATCACAAGTTGATGATGGCTAGGGGATGTTTAAATACATCTGGCTCTCAAATCAAAGAATCAACAATTGCCATCAAAATAGTCAGAAAAGATAGTTGTCTAATTGACAACCAAATTGGTCATAACTTTCTACTATAACCCACACTGGATGAGGGTTGAGGCTTATTGAAAGCCCTCTCATCCTGATCAACACTGAAAAGGAGATTAGTCCAATTGGTAGATCTCTGAACCATCCTACTAGGAACCTGGTCACTATCTTCCCCACCAGAAGCCTCATATCCATCACTGGTTGACCTTGAGAGTGGAAGTTCCTTCAGAGTTACACCACCAGCAGCTGAAATACCTGCAAGCTGTCTAACTTCTTCGGCTCTTGATGACGACACCCGAAAAGGGTGAATATCAGGAGAGTCTAAACTGCTTTCAGGAGATGAGGGAACAATCCCAGCCGAGCTTGACATTGCTTGATTTGTTTGAAATGCACTACGTGCTTCAAACTGAAGAGGGGCCAACCTAGACATTGTACTTGAACATAGATCAGTATTATTGGCAGAAACTTTTGTCAGGGACTCCATAGATAAGTCAGCAGGAAGGTAGAGCCGCTTACTCGCTCGCTTTTTATTGTTGTTATCAATCCTGGGGACCATTCTTCGACCACTGCTACCAAAACTGCTATCTGGTTCTAGCCTGATAGCTTCGTCATGTCTTGTTACAGGCTGCAGAATTTTGGATTTTTTTCTTGCTTCTGCGGCAGCCTTAGAAACCTCTTCTGCATTTAACCGTGCCAATGTCCAAGGACTAATTTTCACTGTTCCAGGATTCTTTTTCTTGGATGGCTCTTCTCTCATTATCTTCTTTCCTAATGAACTTACAGAACCTGTTTCTGGAGGCACCACATCAAACTAAACCCAAAAACACCCCCAGCCCCAAGAAAAAGGAAGGGAAAAATGAGACAGGTAGCCCTCAATAAGCAAACCAAAGGAAGAAGGAAGTAAATTATGGATCAAGCTCACTTGTATGCTCACTCCCGATGGCAAAATCCAATTTGTTTCTAACCTAATCGCTTATGGTTACAATATAGTAGTTAAACAATCTACGAACAACTAAAATGACATAGCAGAATAGCATGCATTTAAAAAGGAAGAAGGTCAAATGATCAAACTTAATTATTCATAAATTTAATTTCCCAGTGAATGAAAGACTACCCCTTGCGCTGTGCATGATAGGGCCCACCATAAAAAATCTTCCTGGAAAGCAATCATAAGTTCTGAATTTAACACACGATACTATTCTTGATGTGTTTATTCCATTAATAGTACATAACATTTCATAATCTGAATCACAAACAACTCAATAGAACTCTTGTTTTTGCTATTTTTTTTAAGATATTGCAATCTCTGTTTTCCTCAGCAACAATATTCAATAAACTGAAATATTCGCTTTCAAATGCAACTATACAGGACATTCAAATCAAAACCATTTATATGCAGTGCTTTTGCATGCAGGAAAAGCATACCTAAAGGCATTTTGAGCAGGAAAAAATCCAAACACAAATAAAGAAACAAAGAGCATTAAAGCAAGTTAATTGAAAATGTTACCTGATCTTCAAGGAGGAGGCGTGGGGGTGTGCACCATGCACCACGGTGTAAAGTATTAAAGGAGCTTGTACTACTCAATCCAGTAAGTGAGCTAACAGTTGACATTTGGGGACTCTGCTGACCTCCAATTCCTAGCTGCTCCTGCTCCTGCTCCCTCATAGCTATGATGTAATCATATGTGCTGAGTCCCTATGTCGTACAATAACAACCATAATAATTAACACTTTTGATAAATATATGGGTCGTGCTAACCAGTACCCTGGGGCAGTAGTTAAGAAATCAAAAAATGATATTTTTTTATTGAAAATCATAATAAATTCATTAGAAATCACAGAAATAAGTGCATTGCTACATTTTACTTTTGATTCCGTTTAAGGCACTGGTTACTGTTTTCCTCTGTGTGTGTGGTGTGTGTTGTGTGTGGGATAGTATCAAATTAGGTGTCAAACTTAATAAAATGACACCTTTAATAATTTTTATCAAAAGTAATTTTATTAATTCAATCATTGAATTTATAGTTCTCATAAAATAGATCAAGTCTACAAAATTTTACACAATTCAGAAATTGATACTTCATCACTTCACTTTAATTAACTATAATTAAATTACATATTTACGAATGTCTAAATTGTGTAAAATTTTACACACATGATCATCATGATAATACTACAAGGATAAACAATTTGATTGATAAAATTCACTTTTGAAAAAAAAATTGATGTGTCATTTGACCAAGAGTTAAGAGATAAATTTGCATTTTCCCCAAGGAGAACTATAATCCCTATTAAAATCTAAAAGGTGAGAGAGACTCGTAGATCTTGTCCATACAAGGCCTGTAGACTGATGGTCCAAATGGATACAAGCTTGAAAGGTGTTGGTGGCTCTAAAAGACACATCCCAAGACAAAAATTACAAAGCAAAAACTTGTAGCGCTTGGTGAAACTTCATTTCAACACCAACAAAGACATTAAACCATTAACTACTAACACATCACACTTCAAATGTGTGTGTATGAGGCAAAGGATTCATATTATTGAATTTAATATAAAAAAATGATGTGTCAATTGTTAATTGATTTAGTTAACACAAGTTCCATAAACATGTACACAAGAACTTCTCCTAAAGGGTACACAAACATCACAATATCTCCAACTACCCATCTTGCATATTTCTTTTGCTTTCCTTTCTAGTTTTGCTATATAAAGAGTGGAAAGAAAAAGAAATACTTGAAAAGGAGCTTCCCCATATAGTAACAATATAATTACAATGTGATTTAAAACGAAAATGAAGCATTAACCAGATAGTCAATCAATCTTACCTTTCTAATCAGGAGGATATGAAAGAAGAAAAGCTGAGCAACGGGTAAGGTAGCAATCATGGCCAGAATGGTGCAGACAGACTGAAAATAAAAATATGCATGAAAAATAAGAATAGCTGTAGTTGGCAATGATTTTCATCAAATAAAAAGAGAAAGAACAAATTCATTTTTGTCCGATGAATAAATAAATAACCATTATTATAGCAGTATAGTAACCATATAACACACACAAGAATAAGAATAGGAAAAAGAGCAGAATGCTCACCACCACAAGAACAAAGGGAACCACAGAGAAACTGGTTCCCAACTTGGAGGAGATATCCACAGAAAATTGCTTCCTCTTGACAAAGCAGCAGATAAGCACAAGTATCCCAGTCAACGATTGAAGAATAAACTGCAATCTCAAGCCCAAGGTGCACAAATCATGTATAGACCTGTCAATAGTTAGTCAAAATGAAAATAACTAGGAAATAAAATTTTTGCATGTGGTGCTCTAGAGGTTATGTATGGCATGTTGCAACAATTACCGAGACAGGCTTGGGATGGTTCAAAGAAAAAATGTAGAGAGTTTGACACTTTACAGAGAGACCAAGACAGCATCAGAAAAGATTAAAGATATTTTGGGGAATGATTTCCAAATGCTGGTGATTTGGAGAAGAATCACATTTGAATGGTTGAGTTCAATTCTTATATAACTGAAGAACTGGCTAAAATTAGGGTTGCTTTAACTATGGGAATGATAGCAAGGCATAGGTGGACAATCTTGCTTACCAAGAGCATAGCAGCAACAATGAGGGCGAAAAATTGTCGATAGTTCCTTTTCCCAATACAGTTGTTAAGCCACTGCATAACCCAGGAAGCAACAATCCTTCAAAACATACATCAAGTGATAAGTAAAGAAATGAGAAATAAGAGATCATACCCGGCAATGATGATCAAAGTGATTTACACATTTGTCGCAAACTCTACAGTGCTTGCTGTACTTAAAAACCTACAACAAAATTATTCTTCAGAAATATAAACTTATTTTACCATTTAAACATTGCAGAGTAAGCATGAATATGAAACAGATGGTAATTGTGAAGTTCTGCATTCACTGTTGTCAAGGCAAATTATGTTTCACCTCCACATCACATTAAGGAATCGACTCCAACAGAAATTATAGAGGAAGTGAGGAACAATATGTTTCTAGTGCAAAAGCTTCTACGCACCTCAACTTCACACAAACTGCAATAGAACATGCCATCTTCACTTATTTGTTTATCAGAAGTTTCTTCACTCGAACTAGAGCAGCTGCTGATATAAGCACAAGGAGAACAGACCAAGAGGAAACAGGATGAACAAGATGATGATGAGCTTTTCCCTACTGAATCAGAAGCACTTTTCTTCATTCCTTCAGTTCCCAATGCCTCCTTATCCACAGAATTAGCTCCAACTGTTGAAGCATTTGCTTCATGCATTGATGAAGTTGAATCTTCACCTAATTTAGAATTTTTTAGTCCAACAAGCTTTTTACCATCTGGGATTTTAAGATACTTTTTGGACTTAAAAACCCCTGGATCTGCTGGATCTGCTGCAGCACACCAAATGTACAGTCCAAAGACACTAGTAATCTGGCAAGAGATGAGATATCACTAAAAGAAGATAGCATCCTTCGTGGGACAATAACAGCTATAGCTCTAGAAGTATATTGAGGGTAGCCAAAATAGCTAAGGGGAAAAATATCAAATGAAATAAAGTGCATATCAGCATAAGTCAGATATCTGTAAAACTTAATAATATAGTGATCCAAAGAATTGTGGGTACATAAAACTATTCCTACCCAAACATTTAATATCCCATTTCTCACAAAATTGCCCCAGCTAAGGATTGTAGCAGACCCAAGAACTTGTTTTTTTCTAACAAAATAAGGTACATTTTGGGTTCAAAGGGTCCAAAAGCCAGTACGACCAAATAAATGACTATCAAACACCAATCTAAGCATATTGCTCTTCCAAACATCCTGGATATCTACATTAATCTTGTCAAAAAATGATGGATAGGTTTCCTATATATCATCTCACAAAAACTTTAAACTGGCTGAACAATATACCCATTACCCAAGAATTCCTACCAAATGCCCGATACAGATTACTTAATTTGATTGTGAATAATTTTTTTGTACCTTCTGGTTGTAGCATTATGCAGACAAAAAGCATTATACTGAGAAGGTAACATGTTTTTCACTAAAAGTGTAAAGAAACACCACCTATCTATTGCTTTCTTCAGCCCATATGAACCACATAACTAAGTCACTACCTTGAAAACAAATCCCAAATGCACCTGAACAAAATCTACACACTTTTCAAGCAAATATTTTCAACGGTTAATCCTAAGTTTCAAAAGCAGTTGTAATAAAAATATTGATAATTTCAACTTCACCCCTTCCACTTGGATTAAATAAGAGACATTCCCATCATCCCAGCTTTCAGTATCATATAGCTCATATGTTGCATTACATAGTGACATTAAAATCTTTCTTCATTAAGAGATAATTTGAAGTATTGACCAGTGTACAGAGATTTCCCTAGTTCCACTAAGGTGTCTCAGTTTCACACAGGGTTTAGTTTACTCCACATAAATCAAGATCCATTCAAAGACAATTTGTGTGTGTGTGTGTGTGTGTGTGTGTGTGAGAGAGAGAGAGAGAGAGAGAGAAGGATGATTAAGAGCTACCTTAGATTTCAAATATTTAAACTAGCTTGAATTTGAGATTGAGATATTGTAGAAACACCAATATAGTTCTAATCTAAGAAAAAAGGAAATAAAAAACATAGTAATCAATAACTAATAAACAGAATAATTTGGGAAAAAAAATTATCCATGAGATTCTAGTTCACACATGTCTCGAGATGTCTATTTGTGAACAAAAATGTAATCTTTAAAATAGATGTAAGAATTGAGCGAGGGAAATAGACATATGAGGACACAACAAGCAACCAAATGGCCCTTATCAGTTACATACATACATAGCTTCATAGCACCTTTCACTGAACTACACAACAATCTAAAAGGAATGGTATATAACTAAAAGGAACCTGAGCTGAAGACAAAGTTTAAATACGTGAATCAGAAAGCAAAAAAATCACAGATCTCACCCCTTCCACCGACCAACTAAGAAAGCAGAAAATAAGTATACTAAAAAATTAAAAAAAGCATAGAAATTCGAAGATGGGGTTACCAGTGGTGTATAAAGACCAATAACAATATACTGATACATCTTCTTTCCAACAAAAGGAGCGAAGAACACATAGAAGGCAAACCCCAGAGCCAAAAACACAGCAACAGCCACCACCTTGCAAAGATTTCTCAAAATGAATAAATAAACCCCACAAAACAAGAAGAACTAGTCCAAAAAAAATCAAACTTTATCATACCCACCTGAAGAGGATGGTAAGGTAGCTGCCATCCATGCTTCCTCATAATTTTGAGTTCCAAGTTGAATTCAAAACGTTTTAAGGAGTTGTGTACACGCAGTACAAAAAAACACACTTGCAGATAACAGATAAAGCAAAAGCGAGGAACAACAACAGGGGACTGCTACTTTTGTTTTTTCCCCAACATTTTCACCTCATGTTATTTTTATTTTTTTTCAACAGAAGGAATGAAAAAATCACAGATTTTTAATCAAGAAAAGGAGGGACTTCTCCATGACATGTTGGTTGAAGATGATAGAAAGAGATGTAAGAGAGAAAGAGAGAATGAGATTAGGATAGTGGTGGTGGGGCTGAAGTGTGGAGCGAGGAAAGCTTTGTCTGGCTCAGAGAATGCCAGTGTAAGAGAAGATGTAAAGGTTTGGTCTCTTTTTGGGTGGTTGCAAAGCTTTTCACTTGCTCAGACAGAGAGAGATCTGAGACAATGGTTTTCTCTTTCCATGCTCATAATTACCTTACAACACACTTTTTACTTTTTGTATTATCTCTTTCTCTCTCTCTCTCTCTCTCTCTATGAATCTGCTGGTACCTGCCACTGGGGCTAGCAGCGTTACCTTTTTCTACTGGCAAATTATGTCATAGGCCACTGTAACCGATCGTTGTTTGCTTCTGCTTTTGTATTGAAGCCACTCTCTCTCCTCTCTTTAATCTTTAATCTGCATTTAGTAAAGAATCTCCTTGCATTTGCAATTTGTATTTCGAAGGACGCCCAGATTCAGCGGGAAATTACCAATCCATTCAGGTTTAATTATCACATATTCAAAGTGATAACTTCAGTTTTTGGCAGGCATATTAAAAATAATATTTTTTAATTAAAAATTGTTTCTTATATTGAATATATGTTTAATGATTCTTTTGAATTAAAAACAATTAATGCATTGACTTTTAAAAAATTAATTAAACGTTAATTATAATATTGTTAAATTACATTAATTTAGTTATTAACGTTCTAGTGAACTATGTCTATAAAATTTAAAATTTATTCATTATTTTATCAAATAATTTTATTTTTATGTAAAATATATTTTTAAATTATAAAAAATATCAATTTTAAGGTTAAATATTCATAAATATTTAATTCATCTAAAAACGTACATCATTATGAAGTGTCAATTTAATTTAAAAATTAAGTACAATTAATTTTGAATCATTAAATATAATTTAATTAAGATATGAGTTTAATAAGTATAAAAATATCTATATTATTAATGTATTTATCTTAAATTCTTAATATATATATATATATATCAAATTAATTTAACTTACATGCTTTTATTGAAATATGTATTTTTATTGAAAAATAAAATGTATTTTCCAATTATAAAATAATTAAATTAATAATAATATTACATAATTAAATAATTAAATTAATATTTATAAAATTATATTAAATTGAATAAGTTATTAAAGTCTTAAAAAAATATGTCCTGTTGATGTATTATTTGTAAAGATACAGAAGTTTAATGAAATAAAGACCCCACCAAAGCGTTACCTGTCAAATATTTGAGATGCATCCGAGGATCACAGATCCGAGTTACGACCATATAGTTATTTATAAGTTAACAAGGTATTTATACATCTAATTTACATGTATTTTATTTAAATATATATAATAAAATTATTTCAAATATTAATTTTAAAATTATTTTAATTTAATTTTATAACATAAATAATATATTAAACTAATAAAATTTTAATAAATTATAATAATTTTTAAAAATATAGAAATAATATATTAAATATTATAAATTTAATATAAAAATAATATTTATAAAAAATTAAAAATTTAGATACAATAATAAAATAAATTTAATAAATATAAACACAAATATTGACAAAAAATTTAAAAATTAATAGAAAAAATTTAAGTGACAATTTTTATGTTGAAAATTTAAAATAAAATTAATAAAATATTAAACCCCACTCTAATTCCCCTGCACCCAAAATTTTATATTATATTTTATTTTAAAATTTTATTTATATATTTATTTGCATAAATCAATAAAATGTCATACCTATATTATATTTTTATCAGTTATTGAATAAAATTTTAAAGTCAGAAAGTTAATTTAAATATTTAAAAAACTAAACGTAAATAATTAAAATTATAAAGATTAAAATTATATAGGTATTAAAGTATAGAGCTTAAAAGTGTAAGTAAGCTTTATTTGTTTAAAAATTATAAAAATTAATATTCTTTTACCAAACAAATGTTATTAAATTTTGTAAATTTATAAAAACAAATATATCATTACTGAATACAAAGATAAAATTCAAATTAACTTTGCAAAAGCTCATACAAATAAAAAATAATTGATTAAATAATTTTATTTTATTATCTAATATGGATTTTTAAAATATAAATAAATATTAATTATAAAACTATATATTTATAAATATTCAATTTATTTTAAACTTAATATCTAATTCAATGTTCATAAAGGATTGCTAATATTTTTTATTAAAATAAAGCAGCACAATAAAGTATTTATTAATTTCACTGAAATTGACCAATTTAATAACAATCTTTAAACCATGGGTTATTACAATGCAATTGTAATTTAAAATCTTACATCTTACCATAAATATTACACATTATTATTAAAATGTAAGATATTATATATATATATATATTGTTAAAATAAAATTATTTATATTATCATTTAATTATGTATTACTTAAATTTATACTGTTAAATTTTATGTATTATTGCAAAGAAATTTTATATTTAATATTAGATATTAATAAATTATTTGCAAATAAGATAAGAATTTTTTATCTGAATTAAGTACATTTTGAATCAAAGTTTAATTTACATGTTAACAAGAGTTTTGTTTATATTCCTTTTTAAAAACAGAACTGTTTTTAAAACAAAAACAAACATGCTCTAAATAGTTTCTATTTTTTTCTATTTCTCTTTCAATTATTAAAATTATTACAGCAAATTTTATTTTAAAATTATTAATGTTTTTAAAATTGTAATGATTAAATTTTTTACCAATTCTCATAGCAAATGGATAAAATCCATTCTCGCCTACGAGATATAGCAATATACTAAATGTGTTTGATTTTGTATGTAGTAAGATTTAGCGTTGATGGTAATTAAACTTAAAATTGACCAAAATGTAATGTAATGTAATTAAAAAATTCAAACAATTACATGTGTATGTATTTAGAGCATTTAAAAAATTCGAACAATTACATTTGTACTTTTCAAGGTTTAATTGAATTATTAGCAACAAAAAAAGTTTAATTGAATTTTATTTAATATATTTCTTTCGTTTTATATTATTTTGACCTATTAATTCATCTAATATAAAAAAAATTAGAAAAATAGTATTATTGAGAAGGTATACAATATTAAATTATATAAATTTAAAAATTTGTGTAAAGTTAAATAAAAAATATTGAATGATATCTCATTAGAAAAAGTTTATATAAGTTTTTAGTTACTATAAATAATTATGTTTGAGTCGGGTATAATCACTGGACACTAAAATTTTCCTCCAAAATTACAAATTAAATTACAACAACTTCCTACAAATAATTTTAAAAACATAATTTACATTTACATTAAAATATTTCATATTTATAGTAATATAATTCAATGAATAATTAAGAATAACTTCAATTTCTATTTTTTATTTTCATTACGTAGGAAGTGAATTATCAAAAATCAAAATAACTTAATTCAGTGTTAACATTTGTTTAACATTTTTTATTTTTATTTTTTTGACATCATTCATCGTATTTATCATTTCTCTCATATTATTTTTTTCCTCTGTGTGCGTATAGACACCCACAATTTTCCAAACCAAAAACATTCTCATCTTATTTTATTTCACGTTCTATTTGTCTATAACAAGGACTTTGATGTTCATCATTCATTTTAAAAGAAAAGAATCCTTATTAGGCGTGGGGTGGTTGAAGCTATTACCAAAAGAAAATAGTATAATAATTAGCTAACACTACGTTCAAGTTTCCACACCCAACCTCATATAGGTTGAATGTACATATGCTCACTGTTTTACTTCTTTCGACCTCTATTTCTCTCTAGTTTCCTCTCTATAATATATTTATTCACATGCTCACCTTGCATCGATCATTCAACTTGTAATAGAAATGTAGAACCAATCACAGCCGAAATGATTGATTCGTTGAGATGCCAACTTTTCTCTTTGAAAATGTCTTCAAATTCATTCAACTTCTCTAATGGTGTCATAAAATTATTCATATTTGGTTTAATATTTTATCAGTATTGTTTAGTACGAATATATAAATAAATTTCCCCAACCAATAGTTTGTGTTGATTCTTAACATATTTAATTAAGGGTTTGTTTGTTTACGTTAACGCGAACTCCAATACACCTATACAGAAGCAACAATTTATTACTATGAAATAAAATTTTGAGTGATTGTAAAATAGGAAAACAAACCCACCCCGATTCTGAACTTCGAAAATCTCCTACAGAATACATGTTTCAAACAAACATGTACTTAAACCTATAATGGAAGTGATTGGTTATATAGAGCTCACATGCAAGTAGGCCAATAATATGTGTGATCCCCTCACTGTGATCCTTGTGATAAACATGCTTGGAGTGTTGAGTGTATAGGCACACATGGTTTAAAGGGTCTCGCCCATATGTCTAACCCATTTGGAACATTGGGATGTTAGTAACTAGGACGCGTATTTTAAGATTTTATTTGGAATTTAGTTTTTGAGAAAGAGTTGTAATAATTATTTTTATTTGGGAATTTTTAGATAATGAAAAAACTCTTTAATCTCATGTTTTTAATTTCTTTAAATTTGAGAATTTTTTAGATTAATTTTTTTTCATTTCTTTATTTCTATGCTTGCTTACCCTTTAAACTTTTTTCTTTTTTCTAATTTTCAAATAAAGTCTAATTATTTTGAGCCTTTTTAAATTACTCTCAATCAAGAACCATTAAAATTACAATAATATGAATAATATGAAGAAATAACTATGTTAGATTTTTCATTTGAGTTAAGAACATGACTACAATATTTCTTACTAAATAATAATTTTTTTAAGCTTGTTTTTAAATGAGTTAAGCGACGTTTTAATATGATATTAGAGATTATTTAATTCAAAGCTTAATTATATTTTTTATCCCTATAAATATTAGACATTTTGCAATAAATATTTATAAAAAAATTTATTAGAATTTGATCACTAAAATATTAAGAAATTAAAATTTAGTCTTTGTCGTCAATTTTTTTTGTTAAGTGTTGAGCTGTCAAATAAAAGTCAACTCAACACTAACATGTGACACCACATAATTTGTTATGTCATTTAATTTTTTTTATTTTTTATTAATTAAAATTAATATTTACAAATAAGTCACTGAATATATTTTACATAAATTTTAAATAAATTCATCTTCTTTTCCTTTCCCTTTCCGTTGCCCCACCCCTCCCTCTCCCTCCCCACACCTCCATTCTTACGCCCACCTTCTCCCCACATTTCTATTCTCATCACCCTTTCCCTTAAACTACAATCTTTCCTCCTTCTCATCCCTCTTCTAAACCACAACCCCTCTCCCCCCTAAATCGTTATCCCACCTTACTATCTCACCTCCACTACATCACTCCACCCAATTCCAATTTTAATTCTGACCATCACACAATATTTATTATCAATATATTATACTTTTATATTCATTGAGATTGTGTTGGGTTCAGTGAAATATCTACACTATACAAACTTAAGATCTTACGCATATATAAGATTATCTACTCAAGAAGAAAATAGAAAAGTTAAAGTTTTAAAATTTTGCATATAAAAAAGATATACAGTTTTTTCCTCTAAAATTAGGATTGAGATTTGGAGAAGAGTTGGATAACAGGAAAAGTGTGGGACTTGAAGTTGGGATTAGAATGTGGAAAGGAGTTAGAGTTGGGTAACAAGATAGGTGTGGATAGCAAGAGAGGTATGGAGATTGAAGTTAGAGTGAGTAGTGGAGAGGGAGATAGAAGGAATGTGAAAGTTAGAGTTATAATTAGGATGTGGGAAAGGGTTGGGATTAGGTAGTGAAAGAGTGTAAGAATTAAAATTGGAATTCAGATTATGATGTGAGGAGAGGTTAAATAGTACAAAAGAAGATGAAAGGGATGTGGGGTGAAGGTGAGAGTAGAGAATAGGTAAAGGAAAGAGTAAGAATGTGAGAAATGATGGGGGTAAGGGTGTGAAAAATAGGAAGTGAATGAGGGAGAAGGAGTGGAGTTGGGAGAAAGGAGTGAAAGTAGAGATTGGGGTTGAAGTTGAAGTTGGGGGAGAGGAAGGTAAAAGTTATGGGTGGGGTTAGTGGTTGGAAGCGGGGGATAGTGGGGCGGTGCTGCGAAGAGGAGGAGTTGGAAAGAAGAAGAATGTTTTTTTTTCTAGATATATAAAATATGTTTAAAATTTTTTTATAAATATTTATTTTAAATAATAAAATATTATAAAATAAATAACATAACAATTCATATGATGTTATGTGACAATGCTGAGTTAATTTTTTATATTTCAGTTAAGTATTTAATTAAAGAAAGTTAATAAAAGAGACTAAATCATAACTTCTTATCATTTCAAAAATTAAATTCTAACAAAAAATTTTATAAAAATTTATCATAAAATACTCAATATTTATAAAGATAAAAATATAATTAAATTTTAATTCAAATATTGTCACAAATATTTAATTTTAGTAAGAAAATATCTTATATTAATTAAAAATAATATAATTAAAAATTTATTTCAACAATTTTTTATTTTTAAGTTAGTTTTTATCTTCTAAATCACTTTAAAATATAATAAAAATATTGTGTATAAAACTAAAAAATGAGTTTAACTTTATTTTCTAATGGAACATAACTTAAGTATAAATCCTTTAGGTGTAATATTTTTATATTATTTAAAAAATAAATATTAGATTTTTACTTTAATAACTCAGAATAATATATACTAAAATTTTGTAAGAAAGTGAAAACTTTTACAAACACATTTTAGATAATAAATATTTTTAATTAAAAAATTATTCCTTTCGAACGTTTAATATCAACTCTAATTTTTATGTTAATAAGTTATTTTTTATTAACTATGTTATCATTTAAGTAAAGATAAAATAATTATTGACTTGAAAAATAGAGATTAAAATTTTAAAAAAATAAAATTAAAATTAGAAAGATATAAGAATTAAAAATATATTTAAATTAAAAAAATAAAAAAGTGATTTGACTTATCGTTGCATATTTAAATTGGTAACTTTGCTAGATGCTACCCGTGACCTGCATATTTGATACGTGGGCAACTTGCCACGTTCACGGGCTAAAGTCACCGTTTAGACAGTTCAATAAACTTTAGTCAAAAGCATATATATTTTTTATTTTTCTTTTTATTTTTTTTAAAAGGTGAAGTCACCCTCAAACCACTAATATTTGCAGTTGTAAGGCTGTTATTTTATCATTTCAGTGATCATTCTCCATCACTCATCATCGTGCTATGAAAAAGTTAGACCTCTAAATTTCTAATGGTGTGTAACTTATTGTTTAATTTCATTATTTATAAACTTTACATGGCTTTTATTATAAATGCCATTTTGTTTATATAATTTAATTAATTTTTAAAAATATAATTCTAAATTTTTTCCAAAAATATCAATAAATACTCTCTCACACATACATATACATATATATATATATATATATATTTAATTTTTAACAAAATTATTAATTCATGTCTATTTATCAACAAAAATATGATTAGATAAAAAAAACAGTTACTTTTTCATTAACCTCAACAGGTTTTTACTCGATGATCATATAAATAAAAATACTATATTTTTTTATTCACATAATTATTTAACAAATATACGAATTAATAAAATTCCATTACACACTTTAATTTATTAACGTGGCATGCATTAGCACGGTGCTACATCAATTAACTCTTATTAAAAATTATTTAATTATTATAACCGAAATTTTGTAATTTTTATTAGTCTCTCACTCACGTTACAAAAGTTGATAACTTTATATAAAATATATTTTTAATATTAATTATTAAATTATAATTATATATTACATTAATTATTTATGTTATTTTTATTAAAATTAAACTATTTATTTTATATATTTTAAAAGTATATATTATATTAATTTTAATCTATACAAAAAAAGTATCAAATAATTTTATATTAATTTAATATTTTGTATATATGATTTATACAATTATATTTTTAACTTAACAAATGATTTTAAAATTAAATTATCTTATACAAAACTATTAAAAAGTGTAATAATAAATATAACTTACATAAATGTGTTATCCACGTTCTCATTATTATTGTTGATATTATTTTATTTTATTTTAAAATTTTAAACAAGCATAAATTTATTTAATTATGTAATAAAAATTTATTAATATTTTTAGGAAGCATTAATATTTTTAAGAAATAATGTTTAAACCAAACACGATATTAAAGTATTTTTAAGAATCATTGTATAATATTTTTAAGAATATTTAAGATGAATCAAATATATTTTAAATATATATAGGAAAGGAGTAAACATGATTATTATAATTATCAAAAACTAAAAAAAAATCATATACCAATCACCTCCTAAATTCACACTTCATTTTAGAAAGTATTTGTGATCTAGTTAAGATTAATTATAACGAGGTTAAATTAAATGGCCTAAAGATTGCCTCAAAAGTTATCTTTATCGAAATATTTTTTATTTTAATAAATTATTATTTTGTTATTTTATTCATGAAATTTTAGCTTTTTTATTAGAAATTTTATTTTATTTCTTAAACTAATTAATATAAAAATTAATAATAATATAACGTAGCTAAAATAAGTTAAATAATGAAAAAAAATTGTTAAAAGAAAAAAGGATGTGAATTCTAAATTTTGATTTTGAATTTAAATATAGATTTTATCTTTTATCTTTTTAAATTGAGATTTTGAGAATCAATGAATCTCTCCTTTCATTTATTTCATTCACACTTAAACCCTAAGTTTCTTTCAAAAAATTTCATCACATTTACATCCAAGTCTACATCACTTTTGTAACACCTTAATTTAACTTTTTCAAATAATTAGTTTTTTACAAAATTTTAGAAATAATAAAACTTTCATTTAAACCGTTCTCAATACATGGTTCAATAAAGTATTTCAAATGAAGGAGGGTTACAAGTTTGTATCAAATAAATACTATAGGATCAAATTAAATAAATTAAATATAAGGGTGAGTACTTTACACTATCACACACACAGACACAAACTCACCTTGCTTACTCCAATCATTATATAATACAATTTAGATCATTATCGCAATCACATGCACATCAAGTACATATCAATCATTATATGTATACGCTCACTGTACACAAAAGTAAATCACATCAATTTATACATAGGTGCGCTCACTACACCATCAAACAATCCACACACACGTGCGCTCACTGCATGTTAATCACGCTCAATATGACACTGTGATAACAGATTTCTGATGCCCTCAATCTCAGGGACTTACTTAGTTTCATACCATAGATAATCGCCGGATAGCCCGAGCCTCACGATACAACATGTGCGGTCATGAGCCCCTTGACAATGGTGTTAGTCAGAGGTCGAGTCAAGAGGAGAGTGTGTGTCCTGTGGTGCATCCACGTTCACTATTAGTGTCACCACAACCCTTTCTTCCCTAAGGTATTTCTATCGCCCTATCTTCCACACTCCTAGTGTATCACTAGATCATTCATAGCTTTCCACATATTTAAACACAATTACATTCAATATCAACATGCCATTTTCCACACGCATTTATTCACATTCAAATCATGGTATTCGTTTTCATCAATGGCATATCCACATATTTCAACCACACTGTAATCAACCATTTTACCACACATTGCACCCGATGTCAATCACATTGCATTCTACACAAAGTTCACATTACAAACAATCATATCAAATCATGCCATCATACACATCATTCAATCGCTACCAAATCATATTCCACCCGAGATTTCTACCACAACTCAATTACAACCAAGCCATTCTCATTAAATATACATCTTCCTACATTTTATCTTAAAGAATAGTGTACTACCATAGGCTTGACTATAAACCAACTCTCCACTAAATAAATTAAATCCAAGTAAAAATCATGAGGTCTTTTTTAGGTTATAATATGGCCAAGGGGTTATAATAATTTGAGGTGAGATAAATGAAAGAGAAGGGATATACAAAGGGTTAATAAATTATAAAATTTATAAACATCCCCTAAGTTTACAAATGAAACTCTTTGAGTAATTTTTAAATTTTTGTATATGAACAGTATCTTTACTCATCTATCCTTTCAATCATATATAACCCTTTTTCTTTTTTTTTTCTTCTTTTTTCTATTTTTTTATTTTCTTTTTCATACTTTTTTTCTTTCTTTTTGCATATGAGAGATAAAGATGAGAATTAATCAAACAATTCAACAGCTCAATTGCTCCATTCATAAACTCAAGGTCATTAAAATATTTTATAAATTTAATGCAAGGGACCAAGAAAATTAATAAAGCTCAAAGTGGACAACTAGTTGTATCTCAAACATGCTAAAGGCCAAGAATAAAAATCCTATTATGCCTCAATCATATTAAAAACATGCAATTAAAAAGAGAAGTCTTAAGTCGGTTCTAAGTCAAGTTCTAGAGCACAAAACCTAAGGAGATAATCACACAAAACAATGAGGAAAGCGGTACAATTAATTAAATTAAGATAGAAATCTCTTTTAAGGCTCAAAACTCACATCTGTGGGTTAAAGTTTAATGTAGAGCATAAAAGTAAGGAACCTAGCTAATTATTAGTTTCCAAATGAAAGTATAATACTAATAATAATCACTCAACATGCTCTGCTATCTGGAAAAAAATTGGGTTCCATGAGAGAAAAAGTTTTAAATTATCATAAAAAATAGTATAGGCACTTTACTCAGTAACATGCAAATAACAATCATATAATTAGGAACTACTCAAAAACTTGTTCAGAGGGCAAGTGTACCCATCGAGAAGTAATAAACGGTTCTTAAATTGAGTTCTTAAAATATCGTCCCACAAAGATTAATTTTCAATTACTAAAAATTTTCTAATTCAATTGTTTAAGCTTCAAAGATACGCGATTGATTAAAAATAAGAATTTATAAAATTAATTATAAAACTAAGAGCAAGGAATACACTACACGTCTTGGTTAAACTTATCGGAGAGGAACCTAGGGCATATGAGTTTTCTCATTCAATCCTTTATGTTATTTTTCTATTTAACTCTAAATTCAATTTCCTTGTGATTACCAATCATTCATAGGAATACTATTAATATCCAATGGTCATGAAATATTAATATTCTTTTTTCTAAATTGACATCCCCAATAGTCATGCAAGACATTAATTTAAGAAAGCTTTAGGAGTCTACGAATTTGTTAATTTAATAACGATTAGAAGAAAAAGATTGGTTTGGTCCACCTAATCTTTTGTCTCGTTTTACCCTATAGATCTATTAATTAACTGAGTTACGGTTGCCTGACGATATAATTAATTAGGATTAAGAAAGAAGTAAAATAAGATAAAATCTAATCACAAAACGGAAATCAAATTTAAATTCAAATATCAAAATTTCATAAATTCATGAACAATAGTTCCGGTAACCCTAACTATGGACTTAGTTACTCATGCTAAAGAAAAGAACTAAAATAATCATAAACAAAGCCATAATCAAAAGAAATAGCAAACTAGAGTGTGAGATGTATTCTCGGTCTTCAAGTACGATCGCTTGAAGCTCCAAGTATCGCCAAGCATGTGCCAAGGATCCTGTGCAAGAGAGACGAGATCATATGTATTCTAGAGCCAAAGCCAATATGTAAAAACAGTGTTTCCCAATGGTGCCTCAGATCTTCTCTTTTATAGGATTTGAAAACCCTAAGAACTTTTCATAAATGGGCTTCCTGCAGATGAGCACGGTCGTGCAAGGCCTTAAGCAAAACCGTGCATGGGTTCGAAATACCCCCCGTGCTTATTGAATAGGTCTGGGCGTGCTGACTGCTGCGAAACTCTAATCTTCCATCAATTTGGGCCCAAAATGCACCTAAAATTCACTTGCAACCTCTTTATACCAAAATGCACAATTAATATATAAATTAGTGTAAAACTCAAATAAAATAAAGATCAAATATGAATATATGGGCTGTAAAAGAGGGCCTAATTACAGACTTATCATGTCACCACCACCATTTCTTCTCCAAGGTATTTCTATCGCCCCATCTTCCACAACCCTAGTGTATCGCTGGGCCATTCATAGCTTTCCACATATTTAAACACAATTATATTTAATATCAACATGCCATTTTCTACACGCATTTATTCACATTCAAATCATGGTATTTGTTTTCATCAATGGCATATCCACATATTTCAACCACACTGTAATCAACCATTTTATCACACATCGTACCCAATGTCAATCACATTGCATTCTACACAAAGTTCACATGACAAACAATCAATCAAATCATGCCATCATACACATCATTCAATTGCTACCAAATCATATTCCACCCCAGATCATACACATAATTCAATTGCTACCAAATCATATTCCCCCCAGATTTCTACCACAACTCAATTACCACCAAGCCATTCTCATTAAATATACATCTTCCTACATTCTATCTTAACCACATTACATTATTTATCAGTATAAACCGATTTAGAGACATAAAAAAATAGGGTAGACTCCCCCCTTATCTCAGACCCGAACACAAGATCAATAATAAACGTGCTCCCCAAACGGATTTCGTCTTAAACACATGGAAAGAATAAGGAAGAGGGACAAAAACTAAAATCCTAACCATAGAACTCACCTCCAAGCGTTCTAAACATGATTTCAATCTTCAATCTAACTTCAAATCCACTTTAAAGGCAATTTAATCGGTGGAATATGGCTGGGAGTCAAGAGAATTGAAGAGAGTTTAAAAAGAGGGATAAAAAATGAGCTTTCCAAATCCTAAACCCCTCAAATACCCCTTCTAGTCGAGACACTCTCACTACAGCGAGATATTCTCGTTGCAGTGAGGTCCCCTCGCTGCAGTGACATCCTCTTTCGCTACAGCAAAAATTTCAAACGAAATTGCATTATGATTTCTGTAGAATCTCGCTACAACGAGACTATATCCAGAAATGCACCCATTCTTGTTACTTTCTCATTACAGCTAGAACGCAATAGTTTCAAGTCATATGTCTTACCATCCTAAGAAAGGTTATGATGATTCTTCTAACTTAAGTCATATGTCTTATCCAAGTAATTGGAATCAACAATTTTCTTAACTAAGTGTGTTCCTACATAGCAAAAAATTCTGAGTGGCTAATAAACTCACAAAAAATACAAGCTTTCTTTATGGGTGGTGCTTGTACAAATACAAGAGAAACTATTTATTTGCTTAAAGCTTCCATCTAAGTTGTAAGAGCAATCATCTTGTCAATAGAATATACAATAAATAGGTACACCTTCTTTTACAAATATGTATTAGTAGATCATCATTGATAACCGTACTAACTAGTTCCCCCTATAATCATTCAAGTTTTAATAAGAGGCTTTAATAAGTGTGAACATCCATTTTTGTCCTCATCGCAGATTTTAAATAATGAATTTCAGAAAATAAAAAAAGAGATAATTTAAAAAACATATAATCAATAAAAATCATAAAAATATTTTGAAAATAATAATCACTGTTTTTATTTTAAATTTAAGTTAATTTAGGAATATATAGAAAAATCAAAATAATCAAGGTGTAAAAAATATACTTAATTTCTTTTTATTAGGTACTAATTCTATTATAAATTGTGACTAACCTACATACAAGGAAAGATTTCTTTCATGGGGAAGAATTTTGGAGAGATGACTTTTTAGGGGAAATTTTTTTAGAGAGAATTTTTCACACAAAAAATATGACAAAGATATTACAAATCAAAGGTACGAATTTTGATTACTTTCCTATTTTGTCTATCCTTCATTGTAAATAGAAATTATTACATGACTGTTTCTTTGCTTTCTCTTGTGTCATTTTATTCTTTTTATCTCTCTGTTTTTAGTGCTTTTTTTTTTGTATGGTTCTCTCTTCCTTTTCTTTTTTATTTTTATTTCTTTTCTTTTTTTTCTCTTTGCATTTCTCCTTCCTCAAGAGTCACCCCACCTCGTGATAAAATATAAAAATAAAATAAAAAGAGACATTTTTTCAATTAAACATTTTAATTATTATTTTTAAAATAAAAACAAAGATTAGTTTTTATTAGATCCGTTAAAAATAAAAAATGTTTTTTAAAATAAAAAATAAAATAAGTTTTAATTTTTTAGGTTGGTAAATCTTTCGGGATGAAATATAAGTTATATTATTTTTAAAATAAAGTCTTTTTTCTATTTTTGTGAAAGTCAGTTTTAGGTGTTAATTCTCTTTAAAAAATGTAATAATAATAATAATAATAAATAAATAAATAAATATTTTTAGGTGATTAAAATTTTTTGTCCCAAAATAAAATATAAAAATATATTTTAAGTTATTAACTTTTTTTGTTAGCTTTCAAATAAGAAACAACAAAAAAAAATTCTTTTTATAAATTTATTTTCTTTTAAAAAATAAAACATTATTTGAGGTCAATGAACCTTTTAAGATCTCAAATCTTATTTTTGCTTATGACGACAACTTATACTTGAGGCCTATTTTCAAAAATAAAAATAAAAAATAGGAAAACAAAAAATAAATATCTAGGGTCAATATTTAAAATTAGTCGCATTATTTAATCTTGAAGTACCGTTTATTTGGAGGAATGAATAAGGACCCTAATGCTTTTTCTATTTGTAACCAACTCTCGAACTTGAGATTCTTAAGGATTTTTTTAAATATTTTGTCCTTATAAAAATAAATAAAATTTTAGTGGCAGCTCCATATTTTTTTAAATTAAAATCCTATTCTTTCAAAGTCGCTATTTTTTGCCCACCAAGCGACAGATGACGACTTCAATGAAAAATATATGAGATTTAATTCTCTTTATGATAAATAGTGTAATTTATTATAAAATGACTCGCTTGTTTGTTTGTTTGCTTGTTAATTTTGTTTAGTTTAATTGTTTGTAAATATTTTGATAATCTTAGGATAGATGCTTATTGTGAATGTTTGTAACCATAGGATAGTGAACTTTTAAATTTCAAAATAACTGTTTAACCTAGTATAGAGGACCATATTTGAAAATGTATTTGTTTTGCAGGTTGGATTTTTTAGATTTAGGGTATAAAAGGTTTGCATGTCCTTATCACACACTACACTTTTCATTCATTATTTGCATGAGAGTGGCTCTATACTCGAGCCTTAGTTGTTACCTAAGTTAGAGGGTCTATTAGCAGTGCAAGCTGGGATGTACTTCCTATCTAGCCCTGTGAAAAATCTCAGCTAAAGTGTGACTCTTCTAAAAGTGTTCCATGGCTAGTAATTACTTACTGTCACGGTAAACGGTTGAAGTTAGGTTGTGAATTCTAGTGGCCTTTCTAGGGATTGAAACTTTTCCAAGTAAGACAAACATGCTAGAATTTAACCTAGATCCTTAGGATAGAACCTCATAAGCACCTCTATTTGGACATGGGGACGCATTCTTTCTATATCATTTTTCTTACTTATCCTTTATTATGCAAACTATTAGCCTTTTAAGATTTCTTAAAAATATATATTTTGAGCAAAAAGCTAATAATATACATGATTTTGTATAACTTAGTTATTGACACTTTGAAGGTCAGTTAATTTGAAAAAAAAAAACTTTAAAGGATAAATAACTCATTTTCTTAGTGGATCATCGGTTTTTAAGCAATCATTCAATTCAAAAAAAAATTTTGCTTTAAAGACCTAAGACCCACCAGGTTCATTCTATAAAAAATAAAAAATTGGAATTTCGTGAACTATTAACCCTTTGATGAAGCTTTGCCAAGATAAGGGCTAATAATTCATGAAATCCAGTTTCCTTTTCCTTATTCATATGACTAACAATAGCTTTTCTTACTCTTTAAAGTTCAGGTCAGTCTTAAATAAGGTCTTAATAAATGAACGATAAAATAATGCTCTCATTTTAAAAAATTATTTGCTTTCCTTTCCTAAAGAAAACTAAGAGTCACATAAATCTCCAGTCATTCCTACAATATGTGTATGAAGGTCAGGCTCGTGGCAAACCTTAAGAATATCAACGAGGGACTAAGAAATGATGTGACTCAACTCAAGAAACAATTATGGAATGGAGATGGTGCTTCCTTGTGTAACACCCTCATTTTGTATTTTATTTATTATTGCAATTAATGTTAGTTATTTGAAGTTAGAAGTGTTTAATTGATGTGAACTATAGGATATATAGTTGTAGCAAGACAAATCTCGCTGTAGCGAAAATGAGGCGATGAAAATGGAATATTTTGGAGCACTCTCGCTGTAGCCAACATTTCTCGTTGTAGCGAGAATCTCTCGCTGTAACTAGAATGACAAACAGTAAAGGAAAAAAACTTCTGATTTTTTCACTATAGCGAGAACTTCTTGCTGTAGCGAGAAAGTCGCGAGTTTGAGAGATATTTAAAGAACTATCGCCTTAAAATCTTCATTTTTAACCAAATCACATATTCCTCTCCATCCTCTTCGTTCTCTCCCTCTCCTTTCTCAGAGAAAACTTCCAATAACTCTAGATCTCTTTCAAATTTAAGCTCAAACATCCATTCTTCTCGGATCTAAGTGAGTTTCTCGAAACTCAAATCTTTATTTTATCCCTTTTCTTCGGTTCTCTCTTCATGTTAATATCTCTACTTCGAAATACTTAAGAAATCTTATCCTTTGGAAGATCTCCCTGTAGATACTATAGAATCTCTCTGTAGATCACTCAGAGAACTAGTTGGGAGAAACTTTTACCCGGTAAGGGGAGTATTTCTGAGCTTTAAGTTTGTATATACGTATTTAACGACCCTAAAAGGATGTGAATAACCTATTTTAGTAAAAACCTATGATTTTATGGTGAAAGGATATTTTGGGTAAAAGAAAGACTTTTAGTGCTTTAAAATAAATGAAATCGGATTCTTAGAGAATGTATATGAATTAAGTAATATAAGATATACAATAATGAACTCTAGGTTAGGAGACTACCTTGAAATGGTATAAGTTGGGTTGAGTCCGAAGGTGTCTGACCTTCAGCACATTGTATTGCATGTATGGTGTGACATTGTGTGGTAGTCTTTGTGATAAGTTTGATGTATTGTATTGGTTGCGTGATATGACTTTGTATAACCCTTTATATGTTGAACTGGTATGATACAATAAGTGTAGGTATAAAATGATGACTGAAATGTATGCAATATAAGTAGAATTATAGAAATGAATGAAGTGTTGAATAAAAGTGAAAGCATGTGATGTATGAATGAGAAATAAGAATGTGATTGAGAAAGAATATGAAGTGTGATTATAATGCATGAGTCCACGCAACTTGAAAATGAGTGATTATGATATAAATTATAGCACATTGAAAGGGTGTGTTATCATATATATTGTAATTCATGAATTTATATAAATTGTGACTCGTGAATCATAACATGCTGATTGATATAAAGAATGTGAAATGAGAAATGTTGAGAATGAGTATAGATAGTACAACGATACACTGAGAGTATAGAGTTAAGGAGAAGATTTTAGAAATCTTAGGAAAATGAGGATGGTGAATGTTAACAATGAAAAGGATGCACAATAAATTATTGAAATAAATATTCACAGGCCACACCTTCATCTCCCGACGAAGCTCCTGACTATATCTTTGCTAAACGGGGTTGAGGCGATATACGTGTATTCGTGATGTTGTGGCCAACCAGCAACTATCTATGCTAGAAGTCCTCAAGGGATCCCAGAGGCAATTATGATGAAAAGTGTTATAGATGGGATATGATATAAAATATGTATGATTATTATATATATATCGTAGCAGATCGATTTATGTTGTTATAATACATGTGTTATAGTACATCGACGAGTGTCACGGGGACATATGTATTGTGACATATGAATTGAAATGATATGACACATGTATAATAACATATAGGTCAACATAGAAATGCATGTATGATGAGTGAATTGTGGTATGTGCCCTGATGGATGATTGTATGACTATATGTATTTAGATGTGACGAATGTAAATATGGACTATACCTTGTTAATAACGAATTAGAATATGATATTAGGTTATAACTCTAATTACCAGTAATTAATTTATATAAAAAAGAACTTAGTGGGGCAGAAAATACTTACCCTTACTGATTATTTTTAAGTAATGAAAGAAAAGAAACAGATATGGTTGATCCGTTCTACTGTCATACTCAACAGGAATTGTGGAAAAGAAATTGCTTATATAAATTTGATTTAATGTAATAAAATCACTTATGTATTTTATTTATTGACAGCAAAAATCTTCTAAGGAGAAATATTATAAATTCGTAAAGTTTATTAATTCATATTTTCAAATTGTACCATTTATTCCAAATATACAAGTTTTTATCATTTTTTCCCTAATCATGTTTTAACAGTATAATTTATAAATGTAAATTATTTATATATTAAAAGAATGATGTTACACCTTGCTCTCCAAATGTTGAGCTAAACAAATGGAAAGTTGTCAAGTTAACTATCATTTTTTTCTTCAAAATAATTATTTGTGCAAATCCTATCGCTTTGCCTAAGGCTTTAGGATTGTTTTAATAAGGGCAATGTTTCATATATCAATAGAATGCATGTTATTTTTTCTTTCTATTTTCTCTCTCTTTCTTTACTCTTACCTTACCTTCTCCTTCTCCCCTCAAAATGTTAAAAAAACAAAAAAGTGGCAAAATTGTTTCCTAAATTTGACAAATTAATTTGAATAACCATATGTTCTTCCCCCTTTTAATAAAATCAAGTCTAGAAATAATTCTCTTAATGAAGATCGCAATAATCACAAATGTTATGATTTTGATAAACTTGTGAGTTTGGCTAATGAAAATGATGACCTGGAATGAAAGCCTTCTTTAGAATTAATGAGAATGGTGAAACAAGAAGCTCGAGAAATTATTCCTCATCAAGAAGAGATAGAGATAATCAATTTTGGCACAGAAAATGATAAAAAAAGAAGTTAAGGTCGACACCATGGCCTTTATCTATATGGGAAATAGATGTCATTGGACCCATTAAACCCAAAGCATCAAATGGTCATTGCTTCAATCTTGTTGCAATTGATTATTTCACAAAATGGGTTGAAGTAGCTTCATATGCCAGTGTTACTAAGAACGTTGTGATTAGATTCTTAAAGAAAGATTTGATTTGTTGTTATCACTACCAAGCAAGATTATCATTGATAATTGGACAAATTTAAACAAGATGATAAAAGAGTTGTGCGAAGCTTTCAAGATACAACACCACAATTCATCTCCATATCGTCCTAAGATGAATGGAGCAGTCAAGGCTGCAAATAAAATACCAAGAAGATTGTTTAGAAGATGGTGGTGACAGTCAAAGATTGGCACAAGATGCTTCCATTGTATTACATGGTTATTGTATAACAGTTACAACCCCATTCTCATTAGTGTATGATATGAAGGCTTTGCCATTTGACGTAGAGATCCCTTCCCTACAGGTATTTACAAAAGTTAACTTCGATGAAGTAGAATGGGTTCAGATTCGATTAGACCAGCTTAACTTGATTGAGGAAAAAGGTTAACAGCTTATTGCCATGGTCAACTATACCTAAAAAAAGGATGAAAAGAGCTCATGAGAAGAAAGTTCATTCAAGAGAGTTTTGAGAGGGAGATTTAGTGTTTAAAAAAATCCTTCCTATCCACAAAAATTACATGATTTTCGACTTAGAGGTCATGAGTTTTTTTATTAACTTTATATCATTTTAATTTTTTTTAATTTATTTGAAGTAAAAATTGAAAATTTATAAGTAATTTAATTTTTTAAAATTTAAATATTATTAACTTTAAATTATAATGAATATTAAATTTTGTACTTTATAATTTATAAAAGGTTATCAAAATTTATTTTTTTTACTTTAATTCTTTATTTAGATAAATATTAAACCAATAATATTATATTATATTTAGATTTGATATTTAAAACGTAGACATTGAGAAATTAAATATATAATAATGTAATTACCAACCTAACTATCTAACCCTAGTCTTAGAATTTTGAAAACGAGGTAATTCTTTATAGCAAAGCTCACGGAATCCAACATATTAACATCGCCGTCTGCGCTAACCCAATTATGAGTTATTCGGGTCGAATTGATAGGACCCGGAATCGAACACCGAACCCTCGTAGTCTCGCATTCCGTAGCTGAAAGCACCGCCCTACACTATTACAAACCATTTCGCACTTTCTATTCCCCTTCGCTCACACTCTCCCATCACCACCATGTCCACCGCCAAATCCCGCAACTTCCGCCGCCGCGCCGGCGACACCGAAGGCAACGACGACGACGCCGACACCGCCACCACCACCCTCCCTTCCAAGCCCTCTTCCTCCGCCAAGCCCAAGAAGCCCCAAGCCCCCAAACTCCTCAGCTTCGCCGACGACGAAGAAAACGAAGCCCCTCGCCCACGCGCCTCTAAACCCCAACGTTCCGCCACCGCCAAACCCTCCTCTTCTCATAAAATTACCACTCTTAAAGACCGAATCGCACATTCCTCTTCTCCTTCCTTCCCTTCCAACGTTCAACCCCAAGCCGGAACCTACACCAAAGAAGCACTCCGCGAGCTCCAGAAAAATACCCGAACCTTGGTCACTAGCAGCTCCTCTCGCCCCTCTGCTGCTTCCTCTGATCCCAAACCCTCCTCCGAACCTGTCATCATCTTAAAGGGCCTCGTCAAACCCTTAGCTTCCGAGCCTCAGGGTCGGGAATCCGATTCTGAAGGGGAACACAAAGAAGTTGAAGCTAAATTGGCTACTGTAGGAATTCAGAATGGGAAAGAATCCCTTTTCCCCGATGAAGAGACCATTAGAGCTATCAGGGCCAAGCGGGAGCGCCTCCGGCAGGCACGCCCCGCTGCGCCGGATTACATATCGTTGGATGGCGGAAGCAATCACGGTGCCGCGGAGGGGCTCAGCGATGAGGAGCCCGAGTTTCGGGGTCGGATTGCGATGTTTGGGGATAAAGTGGAGGGTGGGAAGAAGGGTGTTTTTGAGGATGTGGAGGAGAGGAGAGTGGATGCGAGGTTCAAGGGTGGAGAGGATGAGGTGGATGATGATGATGAAGAGGAGAAGATGTGGGAAGAAGAGCAATTTAGGAAAGGATTGGGGAAGAGAATGGATGAAGGGTCTGCTAGGGTTGATGTTCCTGTTGTGCAAGGTGCTCAACAGCACAAGTTTGTCGTTCCCTCTGCAGGGAATGTGCATGGTGCAGTTCCAAGTGCACCAGCAGGAGCAGCATCAGTGAGTCCCAGCATTGGAGGATCAATTGAATCCTTACCGGTTTTGGATGTCATGCCTATATCTCAACAGGCCGAGATCGCGAAAAAAGCTTTGCTAGAGAATGTGAGGAGGCTTAAGGTATGAGTTACATTTAGCATGTCCTCATTTGGTTGCTCATAAGACTGATTTGTTACTTGTGAAGTTAGTGATCTTGCTTAGCTTGTGTTTATGATCCATACACTGTTACGATTGTTAAAATAAAGGAAAGCTAGAGCTGTTAAGTGTAACGGTTGTGTAACTTTGGAGTCTATGAATTGAATCTATTCTTTTTCTTTTGAGGTATTTGTACCATCTAGGTATGTGTTTTCATTTTTTTGTTAGAGCTCATTACAGTGTAGTCATATTGAGATCATAGTTTACAATATTGAGGGACTAGTGCCTGTTGATCAGATGAATTCTGACAGACTTCCACCCATGTTATGGGGGAATGTAACATATGGGAGATGAAGAAATAAAGGATTCACAACAATAATATGGGCTTAGCATGTACTACTCCAAATATGTTTATGCCTAGTTGAGTCCAGTAGAGTATCTTCCAAACATTTACGGTGTATATGGATGGATAATTATATATTCTCAAATAAGCTAACTGATTGTTGCCTTGATCTAGTATGAAATGTATAAAAAATTATCTTCTAGTGGATTGAGATATTTTCTTAATTCCTCATGGATAATATTTTTTTTTTGGTTGATGACAGGAATCTCATGGAAGAACAATGTCATCGTTGACTAAAACTGATGAAAATTTGTCTTCCTCCCTTTTGAACATTACTGCTCTTGAAAACTCTTTAGTGGTAGCTGATGAGAAGTACAGGTTCATGCAAAAACTCCGAAACTATGTCACAAATATATGTGACTTTTTACAGGTATTCATATTTCTTGTATTCTTCCATCTACCAAGTTCATTATCTTCCTTCATAATTAAATATAAAATGGGATTGAGTTCCACTATATTATTTGAGTTTATTTCCTCGTATCAGTAGTTTTGTTCCTTTTCTTCTTTCCTACATTCTTTTGTGTTTAATAATGTGATAACAAGGTACATATACTGCTTTATGGTGGTAGAAATGCTTTATGGAGAAATGCTACCTATAATTTTTTATGGTGTATTTGGCTAGAAACTGCCTTGATGTCAGTTATTCCTGGAAAATAACTGATGGCAGTTATGTATTAAGCTATGAAGCTTGGATACTTGATACGACATAGATACAATACGGATATGGGTATACAGAAAAAATTTAAATTTTAAGATACAATACGGCTTAGATACTTTAACATGAATTTAAAAATATAATATTTATAAAGAGATATTGATAATTAATTTATATTAATGTGTTATATTTACATATTAATGATCATATTTTACAAAAAAAAATACATGCAATTATATCTTTCCCTTGTCTATGAACACATCAAAAAAATTACATACTTTACCCCCTATTCAAGTTAGAATTTCACAAAGTTCTATCCAAAAGAAATATAGAACTATCACAAAAAGAATATCCTTTTATACTATTTCATTCTAACATTGTCACACTCATTTCCTCCATCCCCATCATCTACAAAAAGTATAACTTCTAAGTCTGGTTCATCAAGAGATAATTCAGCTAATTCAAGAAATCCAGCACCATCATCAAGTGGATAATGTCCATCTCCACTAATATCCCACATTCTTGTCTCTCCTTCAGTATACTTTTCTTCTCTCCTAGACAAAAGGTGAAGGTTGGAATGCACAAAAACCAAATCCTCAGCCTTTTTTGGATCCATTTTGTTCTCTTCAAAGAATGAATGAACGTTCCTCTCACAGCAAGATGAGGAACAAGGCTGTACAAGAAGTTTTAAGGCAAGCTTTTGAAGTAAAAGGGTAGAAGATCCATGCATTACCCACCAAGATTTTGGGTCCAATGTCCACCTATCTTCAATCGAATCAAAAGAAGCAAAGTCACTTGCACAAGATGAGAAATTCGAGAATTCAAGAAAAACATTTTTTCTTTCTTCAACATTAGGAAAATATCACTTCAAACATTTGTTCCTTTGTCTCGAAACTTCATCATCTTGATGTGGAGGAACTCTATTTGGAGCTTTCCTAAGCCATTCTTCACTATAATACCTATATAAGATAAAAAGATTTGTTATAGTATGACTTTTATTTTTCAAGAGATACTAACTAAAATAAAATTTACCTTGGGTTCACTGAACGAGCCAAACAATGAAGTGGAGTACAACTTTTGCTCCACCTAAAATTTAGTAAATTATGAACCACATCAAAAAAATTGAAAACCTCATTTACTTCCTTTTCCTCATGCCTGTATATGATTGTCTTCACTTTTTCAATCATGGAATCCCACAATTCATAGACCAAATGAAGAGTGGAAGCATCTGTGTCACATTTTCTAAGTATGCTATATATAGGATCTGTGAAAGAAAGAATATAGTCTAATTTATCCCATCATATATCATTTAAAACAAGTTCTTTCACATGGGCGACTTTACCAACATCATCTTCTCTATAACTATTCCATTGGTCACTAATGACCATATTTTGCAAAGCACGTCTCAGCAACTTCAGTCTTTTTAGCATGACAACCATTGATGCACAACAGAAAACAATTTAAGAGATTAAAACTCATTAAAAATAGCCAACTTCATAGAGTGAGTCATTATGGAAGTCTTAATAAAAGATTCATTATCAACTAGGAGAGTGATCCAATGACACTCATTGAAAACATTTTCATTTCTATCAATATTTCTAGCTGCACATATGTTTTTCAATGCTAGATTCAAAGTATGAACGACATAAGGAGTCCAAAACACATGATGAAACTCAGCTTCAATTAACATCCTAGCTGCCTTACAAATAGGAGCATCATTGGTTATGATTTGAACAACATTTTTTGGCCCTACTTCATTAATTACATCCTTTATTATGCTGGCCATGTAGTGTTTATCCTTGTACTCCTTAGAACCATCAACAGCCTTTAAAAATATTGGTCCTCTTTCACTTACAGCCATGAAATTTATTAATGGCCTTCTTTGAACATCTCTTCATCCATCAGAAACTAATGTAACTCCTTTTATGAGTCATAAAGATTTTATAGGTTGGAGCAACCTTTCAATATGAGATCTCTTTTGTTGTAAAAGACTAGTTCTTAAAGCATTATAACTAAGAGGAAGGAAACCACCAAGGTTATGGTTGGCAGCAAATGAATAAGAGCAAACATAGTAAGGATTTCTAGCAAAATGAAATGATAAGCCAGCTGAATAAAACATTCTTGCAATCTCTGCTCTAAGTTAATTCCTTTCATCAACATTGAAAGCCCTTTCCAATGTACTACTTCTTGTTTTTCTTCTTTTCTGGGATAAGGTTGCTGGAGCTGAAGGTAGTGGGATAGTTTTAGGCTTAATTTTATTCTCAGCTTCTTCACAAATTCTTTTCAAATCAGCCAAATACTCAGCAGTGACCTTAAGACAAAGAGCAACACCAGCACCGAGTATTCTAAGTAAAATGTGCTTTCACTCTTCAATATGAACTTTTGACTACTTTCTACAAAAATTACAACTCCATAGCCTGTTGCCTCCTCCATTTCCTAGCTTATTCTTTATAGTGACAAATGCCCAAAGTGGAGCATGATCATCTTGAAGTTCTAATGAACCAAAGTTACTTAGAATTCTAAAATTAGACACAGCATCAGAACTCATTTTTTGTCAACAAACACAGCTGTTAAAAAATACAAAAATAACATTTTTACTTTGTTGCTGTAAAGAGAATAGAAAAAACGAGATTAGAAAAAAGAAAGTTTGTGAGATTTTACCGCAACTGCAACAGAATAACGATTAAGACTGTTGCTGTAAAATACGGAGAATAGTAACAAAACCGTTGTTGAAGTCCAGAGAAGAGGAACAAAGTTCAAACAGAAATCACATCGCACTATCATGAATTGGAGAATCAACACCTCAGGAACTTGCTCAACTAGAATTGATGCCTTAGGAATTTGCTGGACCAGAATCGACCTCTCAAAACACTTCAAATCACCTTGCTTCTGCAATAGTTCTTGTTTCCCCAAAGAATTGCAGCTCAAAGAAGCCATAGCTGGGTTTTGATTTTGGGTGAGGTTCTAGGGCATTTCTATCGCAAAGTAGAGAGAAATGGGGAAATGGGAGAAGAGACTCTCAACTTGAAGAAACCCTAGCTAGGTTTTGATTTTGGGTGAGGTTCTGGGGCACTGCTATCTCACGAAGAATGAGAGAAATCGGAAATAGGAGAAGAAAGAATGAAAGAAATGGAGAAATGGGAGAAGAAGGATTGAAACGCTCTGTTTCAATAATAAATTAGCCGAGCCATATCGGAGCCGTATCAAATGATTTAAAACCGTATCCCAGCTGTATCCCAGCTGAAATTAATTTTTAATATTGAATTAAATTACGGATACTTTTAGGATATGTATCTAGACGTATCGGACACATATTAGTATCGGATACGTGTCTGACATAGATACTTTCGGTGTTTTCACGTATCTGGGCTTCATAGGTATTAAGGATATATTTGATAGTAAGGTGTGTGATTAAGGCAAGAATGAGTTATCTGAAGTTTTTGAACCAAGAATGTTCACTGTAGGAGACTTTTGTCTTTGGAACAGCAAGTATATTGCTGCACATGTGATTTCTGTTTTTAGTACTATATTTTGGCAGTTTATTTCTGGTTCTCTATCAAAATGACAGTAGGTAAATTATTGATACTTGTTTGCTGTCTGAATTTTGAATTCAGTCGTCAAATATGCTCTCTTTTTCTGCACCACAAATTTTCTGGTCCTCACTCTTCTTATAGCATAATGTTGTCACTTTTCCTTTATTAGTTTGGGATTGGAGGAATGTGAAATAAGAATTTGAAGTGTTGGATATTTAGGATTTGATGGATTCCCTTGCTGGACCTATGGTTTGCAGAGATTTAAGATCTGAAATGATCAAGCTGCTTATAAGCCACATGGAAAACACGACAGTGACACTTTTAATAATGTTGAAGAATGTGTATTTTCTTATTGACTAATATTTCAAACTAAAACTTTATTTTCTGCTTATCATTTGTGAATGTCTTTATGTTTGGTATGATTTGCTGAGGTTGTAACTAAAGTTATCCTGCAATTTTTACTTCAGCATAAAGCTTTTTACATTGAAGAACTTGAAGAACAGATGAAGAAACTTCATGAAGATCGTGCATCAGCCAATTTTGAAAGAAGAGCTGCTAACAATGATGATGAAATGGTTGAGGTAGAAGCAGCTGTCAAAGCTGCAATGTCAGTTTTAGGCAAGAAAGGTAACAATATGGAAGCTGCAAAGAGTGCAGCTCAGGAAGCATATGCTGCTTTAAGAAAACAAAGAGATCTGCCGGTGAAGTTAGATGAATTTGGTAGAGATTTAAATCTTGAGAAACGGATGAAAATGAAAGTGAGGGCAGAGGCTCGTCAGCGCAAGAGGTCACAAGCTTTTGATTCTAATAAACTGTCATCCATGGAATTGGATGATCCTAAAATAGAGGGTGAATCAAGCACTGATGAGAGTGACAGTGAGAGCCAAGCATATCAGTCACAACGTGATCTAGTGCTGCAGGCTGCTGATGAGATTTTCAGTGATGCATCTGAGGAATATGGTCAATTATCCTTAGTCAAAAGAAGAATTGAAGAATGGAAAAGAGAGTATTCATCAAGCTATAAAGATGCTTATATGTCATTAAGTCTTCCACTGATCTTCTCTCCATATATAAGATTGGAACTCCTGAGGTGGGACCCACTTCACAAGGGTGTAGATTTTCAAGAGATGAAATGGTATTCAACTATTCCTCCCCCACTCTTGTACTATTCTTTCTTTTCAGAGGCATTCTTGGATCACAGGCTTGGTTTTCTTGGCCACTTAATTGCACCGGGTTGATTATTTATCAATGCATATTATATGGGTATCTTATACTTTTTCATCAGTTTATAATATATATTGACCTTTTCTTTCTCTCTCTTAATAATCAGGTATAAGTTGTTGTTCACTTATGGTTTGCCTGAAGACGGAAAAGATTTTGTTCCTGATGATGGAGATGTTGACCTTGAACTTGTCCCAAACTTGGTGGAAAAGGTTGCACTTCCTATTCTGCATTATGAAATTTCCCATTGCTGGGACATGCTTAGTCAACAGGAAACAGTGAATGCTATTACTGCTACAAAATTGATCGTGCAACATGTTTCTCATGAAAGTGAAGCTCTTGCGGATCTGCTAGTTTCAATTCGAACACGCCTGGCTGATGCTGTTGCTAATCTTACAGTATGCTATGAAAATCAACTTTTACCTTTGCTAGTTGGAATTACATTTTCATGTATCTTGTTTCATCTTAAAATCTCTGCACATATAGATATCTGTATTGTTCATTTTCTGTCAATCTACATGGTGATTCTGACTGCATTGGGTTTTGTTTCTTGAAATTATGAAACTTTTGATGATTAATTTCTCATTTTGTCTTCTTTGTAGGTTCCAACATGGAGTCCACTAGTACTGGCTGCTGTTCCTGATGCAGCACGAGTTGCAGCATATCGATTTGGCGTGTCTGTTCGATTATTGAGAAATATTTGCTTGTGGAAGGACATATTTTCAATGTCAGTGTTAGAGAAGCTTGCTTTAGATGAGCTTTTATGTGGAAAAGTTCTTCCTCACTTTAGAAGCATATCAGAAAATGTTCATGATGCTATAACAAGAACAGAACGGATTATTGCTTCCCTATCTGGAGTGTGGGCTGGCCCAAGTGTCGTCGGAGACAGAAAGTATGTCGATGGTACTTTTTAAATGGCTGTGATATTGGTGATTATATTTGTATTTTTTGAAAAGACATTTTGCACATTCTTGAGACTCTTGAATCATTTTGCTGTCAGTGTAGATACTAGCAGTTAGGGCAATTAGGTAATGTGCTGGCAGTTGGAGTTGCTGATTAAGTGTGTACCCAGTGTGGGGCTAATGGGGTGGGGATTTGAGTAGAGGTCCTAGAGGATGTGGGTTCAAGTCATGGTAACCACTTCCAAATCAAGTTGCTTCTTAGTGGTTATTATAAAGTCATTTAATTCTAGCTGATGCCATTCCTTATATCAAATTTTGTTATTATAATTTTTGGTCAGTAATCTAACGTTTCCCTTTCCTTAAATTGTAGTCGCAAGTTGCAGCCTCTGGTGACTTATGTGCTGTCACTTGGAAGGATTTTGGAGAGAAGATATGTGCCAGAGAATGACATAAGTCATCTAGCTCGTCGATTAAAGAAAATACTTGTTGACCTCAATGAATATGATCATGCTAGGAACATGTCTAGAAACTTCCATCTCAAGGAGGCATTGTGAAGGGAATTCATGTTTCATTATGCATGGGCTCTTGGTTTGTCAGGGAATCTGGCCCTTAGTTAACCCTTCTCAGGTGCAATTATAGATAGCTTTTTGACCTTTGCACAAGTCTTCATCCGGAGTATGCTTTATGACTGCTTTTTGACCTTTAAATCCTGTGGAGGCATCTCTCTCCCAAAGTAGGGTGGATGTGGACTCGCTGGAACATTCAGAACTAATTGGGGACTTCTATTGTTCCGTCTATACGATGCATTGGGAAAGTCTGCTGGGAACCATATAATGGGCCTTTGCCATCTTTTTGGGTGTTTCTTAAATCTGACCGGCTGCTTTTTTCTTGAACATTGCTTATGCTAGGGTTCCTGGAGAACAAGCATTGTAAAATTTTTCCATACTCCTGTGATTATAGATAGATTATAGCTGTACTGATATGAAATAACTTTCCATAAAGTCTCTGTTCTAATGTTATTTTTGGTAAATTTGAGTGGACTTTATGGAGGTATTTATATTATCATTTTAAACACAAATTATGTGGGGATATGTAGTTTCATTTGCTAAATTCTCATCATCTTAGTGTTAACGGCGTTCCTAAAAAGTTAACAGCTAAATGCAAGTTTTGGATCAGATATAAAGAGATCCTACGTGGCCTCCGGTCCCTTGCTCGTGGAGAAATGCTCAGAGAATGGGAGATTAAATTCTTGTCCTACCGACCTCATCATTAGGCCTTAAGCCTGTAGTCAAGGTCACAAAGGCCCAACTTTTCACTAAGCAGTTTTATATCACCATATAGTGTATGATTTGTTGAGAAGTCAGGTTACCACCTGAATCGCTCAGCTTGAGTTTGGTGCACGGTTTACGTGGGATTGCAATTATTTGTGCTTTGCACCTTTGGAGTCCAAGGTTTTACTAGTAACCTTTGTCAGCACCAATAACATGTGAATTTGGACGAAATTCGGAGCAAGAATTGGGATGAGGTTACCAGTTGTGTATCTAAATTGTTCTTGCATAGAGGTATATTTTTACTCAAGCAATTTCATATTTTTAACCTTTCTGCAAACACGAAGGTTTTTTCACTTATTTTTCAAAAAATGAAAAAGAGAAATAAACCATTAAGAAAACGTATCAATATTCAAGAAGAGAAAATTTATACATTTTCGTGGCAGATCGAGTCTCATATTCAAGGAAACTTCCCAGGTTATGTACATGAAAATGTTTTTATATATCTCTACATACATTTACATGTTTGAGAGACTCCACTGGACCTATTTAAAAACAAATTTAGATTAGTACATATCATGCCTGTATTATTTATTCCTCCACAGCTGTGAACATCCTTTTAACTCCCATGTTTTACGATGCACACTGGAACACGGGTTAGAAATCTGGTGGCATTCTTCCTTAAGATGAAGTTAATAATCTGATAAGCTCGCAAATTCTGATTTCAGTAGGAGTATAGTGTAATGACTTGTGACGAAAATAACCTAGACACATACTAGATGGTGCAAATGTCAGTAAAATAAACACTTCATAGATGCCAAATGTCCATGGTTTACTGCTTTGTTCCTTTGCAGTTCACGTATTGTCCAACAGCTATATGGTTTTACTATTGAGAAGTCCTAAACCAAGCAAAAGCTTGTAGCGAACTTTGTGAGTAGCAACGACAAGTAAATATGGCAGCACCTGAGCAAGAATTTGGAGGAAGTTACCAAATGTGTCTCCAAATTGTTTATACAGGAACGTTTTGCTCTTTTATGGAATTTCATAGTTGTAACCTTTTTGCACATATGGAGGTGTTTCTCTTTATTTCGCTAAAAGAAGTGTCATTTAAATTTAGTATAATGTGCCTTCCATTCAGATGATCCCAATAAATAAATAAATAAATCACACTTGTTTTCTCTACTGGTTTTAAATTTAATAAACAATGACATTTCTTTTATGCAACTTGCTATATAGTATCAATGCTTGTGTACAAATTCAAGACAAAAATGGGGAGCAATTTTATGACTTGAACCAATAAGGAACAATGACAAAGAAGGAAAGAAGGAAATAAAGAAAAAGATCTCCTACAAGAATTTGGAAGTTTTATGATAAGAAGCGAAAGTAAAAACAGTCAAATAAACCTTAGATTAAATGGTAGCAATTATGTTTAAAGCACTTAGAAAGTGAAAGAAAAAAATTAGGATTATTTTATTGTGTTCTAATAAAAAAAAATGAAGATTAGGACTAGTTTTAATTTATATTAGTAAAGTTGTTATTTTTATTTGAATTTTATGTTAGAACTTTATGCTTTTATTTAATAATTGAACAATTTATATTTTAGGTTAGTAGGTTAGACCATGTTAGTTATTAAGCTTTTTTAGGATTTTTACATTTTATTATGTTCAATGGCTTAATTATATTAGTTATTAAGTCTTTTAGGGTTTTACTAACATTATGTTAGTGAGTTTGACCATACTGGTTACTATGTTTTTATTTTATTTTATTTTTTATTATAAATATTCATGTAAAACTCATTTAGGAGGAATTTTGATTTTGAAGCATACATACCATTTAAGGCTTTTAGAAAGAATCACTATCTAGATAGATTTTATTAAGAGTTTTTCACTCGACAATTCTACAATAAATTTATTATTTTTTATTCTATAAAATTTAGAGTCTCACTTTCTTTTCTTCTCTTCTCTTTTTCATCTTTTTTATTTTCTTGTTTATTTGTATTTAAAATCTTATTTTTGTTCAATTTTATCTTTTATTCATAAGTACATTTTATGAATCAATTTTTTGGTGAATCTTAAAAAAATGTGTTTTAAAACGTTTATTTTATTTTATTTTGAAATGCCAAAATCTAAATTTTGTAAAGTGAGATACACATGTTATAATACAATTTTATTTTTTGACCTTTTTGAACTAGCTCAAGAAAAGATATAATTAATTCATATAATTTGATTAGGGCTAATTTCAGTTTATGTTAATTTAATTTTTATTTTCATTTGTGTTTTGGCCAATAATTTTGTATTTTTATTTAAATAGTTAAGTAGCTCCTTATGTCTTATGATAGTAAGTTGGAGCACATTTAATTACTAAGTCTTTTAAGGTTTTACTTTCCATTATAAATACTTATGTCAAACTTCTTTAAAGTTTTTATTTTTATTTTTATTTTAAATCATAATTGAAGGTTATCTCTTTAAGAGAGTGTGCCTTTTAGGTTTATCATTCTCCACCACACTCTAGTGACAATTTTATATTGACCTTATCATTTTTCATAAAATTGAGAGTGGCACTTTCTTCGTTTCTTGTCTTCATCTTTTCTATTTTTTGTGTTTGTTTTTATGTTGAATTCTATTTTTATTGACTTTTTATCTTTTATTCATTACTCACATTTTACAAATCAATTGTTTAATAATTTTAGAGTCTAATTTGTGTTTCAAGTCTTTATTTTTTCTTCCAATTTTCAAATGTCAAAATTTAAATTTTATAGAGTGATATGAGATACACATGTGTTACAATGATAATGAATAAAACATAACAAAAATATTTGTATAAGAATGAAAAGTAATTTTTTTTTAAATATGCAGACTAATTTATAAATAAGTGTCAATTACAGAAACTAAATATATAGTTTAATCTTAATTTTAATAAAATATAAAATATGCATTATGTAAGTTACAAAAGGCCCAAAATTGTTAAAAAAAAAAAAAATTTAATGAGAGCATAGACGGTATATGCTAGATGGATGAATTGTGAATTTTAAGAGACTACAAACTCTTATCATCTAAGGTTATACAGACACACACATATATAGAACTACATAGAACTTCTTAATTTGGTGAATAAATAAATTAATAAAAAATAATAATAACTATAATTAATATAATACTAAAAGTAATTTATATATGACAAAATCTTTTTATTATAGTTAGCAAAAGCTATATATGCCTAGAAGTTTTTTTAATAGGTAAAAGATCTAATTGATAATTGACAAAGAATGCACAATAAGAATAAATTAATGATGTTTTGAGTTGATATAGTAAGAATTGCTTAATTTATTATGCTAAAAAAGTTATAAATTGATTTATGTAATAGAAGTTGATCTTCTAAGAATTTGAGTAGTAGTGTAGTTTCACCTTTTAACAATAATAAATATTTTCTTATAAAAGATATTTTTTCTTTTAAAGATTCAATAAAAATTGATATATCATATAAAGATAAATATTATATAGAAATTGAGATAGATATGTATACAAAATTATACTTAGAATGCTAACACTGATATTTTATTCATTCCTCCAAAAGTAAGATAATAGTTAAAAATATAAAATAAAGTAAAAATCTTAGTAAAAAATGGAGATCAGTACTTGAGTGTTAAGGGTGAATTAAACACTTAGTACTAGTGATTCATCAATGATTGATGAAGAAGAAATTAATTTATTTTTTTACTTCACTTAGGGCTACCTTATTCTGAAAAAAGTAAGAAAAATCGTGTTGAGGAGACCAAAATGTAATTTTTGTGTGTAATTTTTAAAGATATATCTGAAATAGTTAGTAATTTAATTCATTTATTAACTTTTTTATTAGTTGTAAAATGTTAATTCTCATATAATTTTAAATTAAAAATAAAATAAATTTTTTAAATTTTTTTTATAAAACTTAATTTAGTGATAATTAGAAAATGTATAGTAATGGGATATTAAAATTTTTAAAATGTTTAAAAATATATTAAATTTAGTAACATAATACTTTTAGAAAAAATAAATAATGTGGTAATTAAATTTTATATTACTTGTAAAAGGTTAGTTGACATATTATTTTAAATTAAAATAAAAAATATTGTTGTTCAAAAAAATTGTTTATAAATTTTATTTAAGTTGGTAAAAATTTAAAAATGTGTAGTAATATTTTTATATCACAATGAAATAAATATTAAATAAGTTAGTAGGTGTATTAAATTAAGTAAATTAATGAATTTAGTAAAAATATATAATAGAAAATTAGTAAAATTATATTAATGTTGTATTAGTTTGTAATTATAATATTAAAAAAATATTTTCTTAAAATTTATATTATATTAATGTATTAATTGAAATAAAATTTATCTTAGCGCAATGATAGAATAATATTATATTAAAATTTATGTTATTACACTAGACTTAAAATTGATTATATTTAGAAACTCTATATTTTATATTATATTTAAATATGAAGTTTTAGATTAGAATAATATTTAAGTGGTTATTGTAGTTTATAATTATAATATTACCATAAAAATATTATAAAACTTAATAAGCATATTATATTTACTAACATAATAATATTTACAAAAAAAAATACAATATAAATTAAATTAATATATTATATTTAGTGTGCTAATTAGTAATTTAATATTAATGTTGTAATAGAAATTACTATGATAATATATATATAAGAATATAAGTATATAACATGCTATATTATGTTTAAATATGAAATTATATTGTACCAATTTAAGTAATTATAATAATTTTTAATTATAATATTAGAATAAGATATTTTTTAACACATTTAATTTAATTGATTTGTGTTATTTAATCACTTAATTAAAAATTGATGTTTTAATATTATGATAACAAGAATGACTTCATCTTTATCACATTTACATAATATTAGATAAGGTCTAAACAATCTAATTTTATTGAAATATGAGAATGTATACGTATTAAATATATTTAGAATGGTGCTAAAGATATGATAGTAAAACTAAGATCAGAATATCATAGACAAAAATACGGGAATAGTTTATTATACAAATTATTCTATATTTGCAGTGAATAAATTTTTTAGGCATTGCAGAATTATCATTTTTTAAAGTTGAAGTAGAACATTCTTTAACATTGCTGGAGAGGTACAGACTTGAAACGTACACTTTTCACCTACCTTCAAGAGAACATAAAATTACATTGCAAGATGATGCTATTTAAATTGATTTATGTATTGATGGTCGACCAATTATTGAGAATACATCATGTGAAACGTGGTCAAACTCGGTTAAAGAGCAACTGAGAATATCACCTCCTAAAGAAGAATTACAAGGTGGATCATTAAAGATGAGTTAGTTGTTATATTGTTTTAGTAATATAAACAACTATCTTAACTATGAATGACAATTAGAAAGATGTAAACAAACATATATTTCGAGATTAATTGAAAGTGTTATTTTTACAAATCACTTAAGTAGTAGTGCAATGTTGAGGTATATTAATTTATTACATGATCTAGTTGAATATGGCAAATATACACTTGTAAATCTATATCAAGAGTCATCTATACAAATTATGAGAACAAGAAAATTTGCATTCTGACACAATTAGTTCAACTATGGGTATAAAATAGATTTTCTCAAATCGCGCCCACAAAATCTGGGATCTAGCACCCAAGACAAACCATATGGTGCCAAGTATGTTTTTGTAATAATAAGCTTGACATATGTTTAATTAAAATATTGAATTAAAAATAATTATTAATTGAATATGATCATGTGTTTTAGATGGTTGAAAAGTCATTCCCTTAAAGTTGTGAGGAAAGATCTTGCGTTTTATAGGCGTGTTTTTGAGACAATGAAGAAAGATAAAGTTTGTATTTATTTATTAGATCATTTATTTAATAGTATAATACTTATTTGAATTTGTTCACAGATTACATGGGAGTTCTACAACTCAAACGTGATTTCTTCCTTACCTCCAATGTGCTTAAATGAAATGGACACTTAGAGAGTAATGGTGCAACTTTTTTGCTTCCAAATTGTTGAATTGACATAAACCTAATCATGTTATATGGCAATTTGGTATGAGTCAACATTTTCCTAATAAGTCAAGGATGGATGAAAGTATACGTGGCATACACTCAAGAAAAAAACTAACAAAGATTGAAGCAGAATTTATAGATTGTACATTGACATATGGAATTGGAGAGTAGGGTGTGTGGTTATGAACCTTGCACAAATAAGGTTACTAAGTGAAATTTTTGACTACATAAAGGTATACATGAGAAGGAATGTACAATGGATGCATAACTCCCAACACAAAACTTGACTTACCCAAAACATTCCTCATGAAGTAGTAGAGCTAGATATGTCAACCAATCAAGTTGAGTGAGAAGGCCTCTAATGTGGTCGACAACATTAAATTAGAGAAGAGTTTACTATTGCAATACATGCCATGTAACACTTCCACCGTAGTAGCATGGCATGTATTGCATCCCTTCCCAAAAGATGCCAGAGTTGCCATAACATATGTACAGATATCCCTCCTAAATGCCAATGGGAGGTGAAACTACTATGTTTAACACTTAGGGAGAATCTTCATTGCTTTTTTTTCCCCTCCTTACAAGATGATTTTTTTAGTCCATCTTATAATTAAACTCCTATGTGTTGCCTTCAATGCACGAGCACAGTTATGTATCATCACCTAGATTTTCTATCACACCCAACTTGTATTATGATTCCATGAACACATATTCTACTCTTGCTTCATCGATGCAAAATGTTGATGATACTTCTATGTGGTTACTAAGATTTGGTATTCATGTCATTGATTTAAATGTTGATTTTAGTAATGTTTTTTAGAATGAAGGTAATGAAGGAGCACAAGGTGGTGCAAAAAAGGTAGCCATGAAGGAGGAATTCACACAAAATTACAAGGATAGTAGAGATGGCAAAACAAGCCAGTTCGTCTTGGCTCGCTAGAAGCCTGCCTAAAAATGTGCTAGCCTGAGCCCGTCCCATTTAGAAAAATGGCCTTGATTTTCTAGCTCGACTAGTTTAAGAGTAGGTTGATGAGCTAATAGGCTAGCCCACCAAAAACCAAAAAATGAAAAAAAGAAAAGAAATAGTTGGTGGGTCATTAGATTCTTGGGCCAGCCCACCAAAAATTAACAAAAAATTACAATAATTAATAAAAATTATTTTTATATTAATAAAAGTTAATATTTAATTAATACATAATTATTATTTAAAAAAATAGGTTCGGACAGCCCGCCCCAACCCACCATTGGCTCTTATTTTGACGGGTTGAAGCGAGGCAGGGGTGGGACAGTGGATTCAAAACATTCAACTTGACTTACTAATGTTGGTGGGTTAGATGGGTTGTCCCGTCGAGTTAAGCTCAATTTGACAACTTTAGAGGATATACACACAAATATACTAACTCCTGATGTCCACCATGGCAATTAGCCCGTATCTTTTCTTATCAGTTGTGAAGTTAATATAATATTTATTATGTATTATTGTATTTTGATTTATTTACAAATTGTTATTTGATATGTTAAACTTTTATTTTTCATGACATTTACCATTGTTTTATTCCATTAATGTAACCTTGTTGCGTATGCTTTAGTTAGAATTTTAAATTAAGGATGCAAGAAATTTATCTTATCATATAAAATTATTACTTTCACACATAAATATAAATTAAAAAAATAATTAAATTAATAAATTTAACCATGAATTTGAATATGTTGAGATTGGTCTTAAAGTCAACAAGGACAATGTGATTATGGTCTCCTTCTTTACAAATGTGACATGTTTGTCATGATTGTAATTTAAGTGACTCCATTTCATTTTTTATTTGAGTTGACTCTGGTAAACCTCTCTCATGTAATTTATCTTTGTTTTAAAAATGTTTCTACCCTACTACTTTTGCAATTTGAGACTCATTGTCGATAGGCTACATAGTACTGTTTATGTATTAATAATATTATCCAATGAATAGATATAGTCAACAAATTGATAAAAGTTAATGCTAACAACAACACATGTAGTGATCACATGAGAGTAAAGGTATTTGAAAATATAGTTGAAATTTGCAACATTCACAATATCAATCAGACAAAATCACAACCAATTTCTAACCTCCACCTTGTGTCATTAAACGTTTCCTCCACTTCAAATATTATTGGCTGTGTCATATCTACGAACTTGATGTGAAGTCACAATCTCTTAATTTTTTTTATAATATAATACACTAACTTTGAACAATACATGTGCCCTTTCACTCATTTGGACTTTTGCTTAATTTCCTTTGACAATTTAGTAGTCATTTGTGTCATACTCTACTTATTTTTTGAAATGCTATTAATCTATGTAATAAAATAATTATAATCATACAAATTATTTAAGGAGATAACTTCAATATTTGTTATCCTCACATCCTAAAATTTTCAAATTCATCATTACAACTATTGAAAATAAGATTAGTTTATATGAATTTTAAAATGCATTGTTTAAATAAGCTATAAAAGATATAAGAAAAAGTAGTTAAGAAAAAGTGCAAAGGCCCCTTTTGTTTCTTCCTTTTCTTAACGTTGTAATAGCCCTTTTTCTTTTGTTTCATTTTTTTTTCTTTGGTGTGACACCTTTCTTGGTGATTCTCCCAACATCTCTCTCCCATTTTCTTATTTTTTTAACGCAAGTATTTATTTTATTGGTTCTATTTATCTTTTTAAAATTTAGAAAATATTCTTAGTAACTTGATTATTTCTTTGACATAAATAACTTTAGATGAATTTTTGGAGTAAATGATGATGCTTTAAAGTGAAAAGACAACCTATTATAAGAAAAAAATTTATTTAAATTTCTAAGATATGTTTACAACTCAAATACATAAGAATATTAATTCTTGGTAAGTTCTCATTTTTAAGGAATGTCTATTTTAAAGCTCGATGTATAATCAACATTTTATTATTGACTTAATTTTGAACCCATGTTAAATATTATTGTTTGATATTCAAAGTTGTTAGCTAATACTTTTCTCATAATTATGTAGTAGTCTTGAGAAAGAGCTAATTAGTTCTTCTTATTTCATGTATTATTATCTAAAAAATTATTTTCTTAAAAAAATAAGTCTTAAATTATTTTTTGATCATATGAAATTTTATTGAAATATGTATGTTGTTAAATTATGAGTTTATTTGTAAAGTGTGAAGAAGTAATTATTTTAATTCTATTTGATGATATTTAATTATGAAATGTATGCATTGAGAATTTTATGATTGAAATAAATTTGATTTGTGTACAAGAACAATTTATGTAATGTAAATATTTTTGAAAAAAGTCATACTCTAAGAGGAGAGTGCTATTCGCTAGATGAAGCTATTAATGCATGAAGAATACTATCAACTAAAAGTTTAATTATGAATGATGTATGCAAAGAGAGAGTTACAGGTAAGATGAAGCTACTTCTAAATGAAAAATTATCTTTAAGAGGAGAGTTATCAACGAGGTAGAATCGTTTTAGACTTTGATTCTTTTATGAGTGATTCTTATAATATTATTTATACATTTATTTTTATGATATTTTAGAAAATTATTATTATTATTATTTAATTTATATATATATATATATGTATTTTGTTATAGTAATTGAGATTGAAAATATAATTTTATTAAATGAGGTAAATTGGTAAAATTATGATTCATAGCTAAACTTTTAAAAAAATTATTAGAATAAGTTCATTTTCATAAATGACATATTATAATTAAGTTTTATAATTATAAATTATTTGTATATTATTTTTTTCTTGTTCATTGTAGTTATTATATATTTATTGAATTTATATGACTCAGCTTTATTTATTAATTATTTTCATATTATTAGATAGAAATTGCAGACTATCAGACACATCAATTTATTCTAGTAAAAGTCTCTTTTGATTTAGTGACCTTATTTTTTTTTATTTTATATTTTAGACTTTTTTTAAGACTGTTAAGAAATAAAAATTTAAAAATAGTTATGGAATAGATATTTTAATAGTAATTTTATAAAAGTATTAAATTTTATTAATTATGATTGAATTATAAATTAATTTTGCTATGATAGATGATATAAACACTAGACAAATTATGTCAAATGTTTGAAAAATATTTATATTCTTATTTAAAAATTATTATTTAATATATTTATTTCTAAATAAGTTTATTAGGTTAAAAGATGTATTTAAGTATTCATGTAACGAATTATCTTTATCCGAAAAAAATGTCAATAAAATGATAAAGATAAAAGAAGTGGTTCAAAGTGCATTATAATGTCGTCACATTGGAGCAACCAATGTGCACGTGGTGGAAAGCAGGTTCTGCAGTCTCTCCCAAAGTGACACGTCAGACGAGAAAAATGCCCTTCTAGATTTTCAGCACGACATGCATAGCATATATGATCACATACTCTATATCTGCAGTACTAGCTACCTCAGAATCTCCCTATCAAATCCAAAAACAAAGAAATAGCTTCAGCAGAAATTAAAAAAAAAACTAAAATAAACTAGTACATTTAAAAATTATTTTTACACTTTTAAACAACTCAAATTTAAAATTAGAAATTTTTAATTAAAAAGAAATTTCATAATATCAATATATATATATATATATATATATTATTTTCATAATTTTAATTACTTAAAAATTATTGTTAATAAACTGGTTTAAAACAATTGTTTTGTGATTTAGTAATTTTCAGAAGCACCATTAAACATTATTACGTTTGTTGATTGTGCATTCTGATCGATTGAAAGTGCGATTATTTTAACATTAGAGCGCATTCAAACGACATTTAATCACAACAGAAACATTTTGCTTTCATAAAAGTATATTAAAAATCATGCTTTTTTGTTGAGAATGCTGAAAACAATTAGCCTGTAAGTGTTCTTTAAATGCTTGGTTTTTTTGGTGCAATTTAAAAGCTTGGTTTAGTGATAAGAAAATAAAGCAGAGGAAAAAAATTTAAAATTTAAATTGAAAAAATGGGAGAAGAGAATTATTTTAAATTTATTTATAAAAGTTAAAATTTATATCATTTTTATTTAATCAAATAAATCAAATTATCTCATTTTTTTCTAGTTTCTTTTCTTTTTATCCAAATGAAACACGTGAGAAATTTATGTTGCGTAAATATAACCGTAAGTAATTAATTAAATAAATACATATTACTTCCTACATAATTAAAATATAGAAGAATACATTTTTTCATTTTATATTTTTACAATATTTTATATATCATATTACTTATTTTAAACTATTTTATTATAAAATTTGTGGTGAGATTATGCAATGAAAATATCATTTAATTTAAAAGTTTGAGTACGAGATAATAATGACTGGTATAATATAGATGCGATGCACAATTTTATGTTTTTCTATCACGTAAGATATAATTGATTATTTTAGATAAAAGGGAGAGTTTTAAAAGGAAAAGATAAAGACTAATAACAATGTAGGATCCGAAAACAACGGACCTGGGAGGGTGTGAGCTCTGAAATCCATTTTTTTTTCTCTCTCTCTCCTCTCTCTATTTTGGAAGTGATTTTGTTTTGTTTTGTTTTGTTTTTTGTTGTTGTGTTGTGTTCTTCTTGTTGATTCCTTCTGACTCCGAGGCAGGGGAAGGAACAATAACAGAGGAATCTGAGTTCCTCTTCGGAACCAGGTTCCTCCTTCATGCTTATTCGTGCACTTCTTCCCCTCCCTGTAAGAAAGGTTCTTCTCTCTGTGTGTCTTTTGTCATTTTTTTTCATGAATGAGAGATAACAGCATTACCCTTTTCTCTCTTTTGCAATTTTATTCGTTCTTTCCTGTTCCATTTTATTTGTGCTGTGCAATTCCTTCGTGCATGAGGTTTATTACACCGCATGCCTTCCCAATGGAATGTTTCTGTTCTTTTTACCCATCCTTCAAAGTCTCTTACAGAATAAGAGTTGAGGCTAAAGATATTTTCTAAATATTTAGCTCTCTTAACCTATCGAAACCTCTTTTAAGCACAAAATTGTGAGGTGCACGAGACTTGGGCGGAACAATTTCTGTGTTATGTTAATTCCTTGCATTTTCGCAGAACTAACTCACATTGTTTGTTTTATGTTATCCCTTAAACGGTGCAGAGTGTTGAGTAGGCTTTTGTGTTCTGCAATGAATCAACTTCACCGTTTTTCTTCCTATAGTTTGAGTACATGTTTGATTCATTTTTTCAAACTTCTGCAAGTCAATACAGAAACAAAGAAGATAGGGATGCTTTGTTTTCTAAATCTGTTTTTTTTTTAATTGTAAATATATGATATATTTTTTATTTTTCCTTGTTTTAAAAAATATTTATATAGAAGTGATTTTTTATTATTTTTACTGTTTTTTTATAAATAATTAAAAATATAAATAAAATAAAAATGATATTTTTATAATAAAAAACTTTTCTAAAATCAAGCTGTCCCTAACTCTTTTTTTTTCTTTTTGTTCTTTTGTTTGTTTCCGGATAAACACATTTATATATCTTTTCATCAATAATATTATATACACAATTAGTTTGGTCTAATTGTTGGTTGCTGTTACCTTACTCTGAATTTGTATATTAATTTGTCAAACTCTCATCGTGGTTTTCTTTTTCTCTCCCCTTGAAGCACTTAATAGTGGATAATATGTTGTCAATTCTCTCTTTTGCCTTCTTCAGGTTCTATCCAAAGAAGGGGACTACGGAATCGCCTCCATGCGATATCTAATACTGGCACTGTTGAACTAAGGACTCATAATGTTCAGCTGTGGAATGCAATTTTTTTCGAGTTGAAGGTGTGTGCGCTACTGCTGAAGATTAATTAAGTGACTTAAAGTGATGTTCTCATTAAAGTTGATTCTATTTTGTCTCATAATGTATATGCTTATCTATATCTATCAGCAGGTGGTTGAAAAGCAATTGATTTTGATGAAAAGTTTCTCTTTCACTAAAAGATATAAAATGTAAAAAAAGAATCTGAATTGAGGCTAATAATTGTAAGGGTCTTGTTGTCTTGTGTGGCAGGGTGGTTCTTTCTTCTCAAAGAGATTATAGCAGACTCTAGTGTGTTTTAAAGTTGGCCAATTTCAACAGAGTTTTAAAAGTGAAAATCGGTGAATGTAGCTTATAAATCGATTTTTACGGTTTTGATTATTTTTTTTTACTCTTGGAGAATAAAATTTTATTGAAACCAGTAAGACTTGGGTGAGTGGGCACAATTGTTAAAAATTCAATGTTGGGTGGATTGGTAAAAAAAATAGTTTACGCAATGGGAGGGTGTGCCTCAAAACCAAACGGGAAGAGAAATGTTCGTAAAAGAGAGAACAAAAAATCCAGAAAACGGAAGGGAAAGGGAAATATTTCGACTTCAATTCCTGAGATGCATTTGAAAAGGCTTAGCAATGCTGGAAGTTTTGTGGGAGACTTTTCCCTAGGTGACTTCATTCACTTGGTGTTTGAGAAGGGTGCTTCTGCCACGCGCCGAAAATCCGAGGTTTCTAACGTGAAGTTTCATCTCACCCAGCTCCAATACCACAGTCATAGTCAGATTGATGCAAATGGTATCTTTTCTCTCTCCCTCTCTCCTTCTTGGAATTAAAACAATTATTGAGTAACTTGCAGCCACCTTTTTGGTGCTTTTGACGCCATTTGCTTTCAGAAAAAAAAATGTTTTTAATTTTTTCTGTCTTTATCTTGAATTATAAAAATGTTATTTTAAAAAATTTATATAGTTGACACTACACTGAGAATAATAGTTATTTTTGAATACTTGTATAAGAAATAGTAAAACAATAGTTATTTTATTTATTTCTTGTACAAATCTTTAAAAATAAAAATAAAATGGTATTTTTTAATTAAAATAAAAATCGAAAAAGTTTTCTCTAATCAAACAACCCCCTTATTTGTAATTGTATTGATATTGGCGTTACTGTTGATGAAGGTTTTGATGATGGTTCTCATGGTGTTGGTTTTCATATTGTTAACACAGACACTTGTGATAAACGTGATAGGCAATTATATTTTGCAGGAAAAAGCCATGAGGATGCCTGGTTTGACTCAGCTAGCATTATAGAGTCTGATTCAGATGATGACTTCATTAGTTTACCTGGAGGTAATATGTTTATAACTTGTTCCTACCTTATCACTATTTTAAAATTGTATATTTGTTATGTTCACACATTCTCTCTGTTTCGTCCTTTATGTCTGACATATTGCTTTCCCTTTGTGGGTAATTTTTTAGGAAGTGTCCCAAATAGTCAGTTACTCCAGTATGAAAGTGCATCATGCTTTGTAGATTCAGGGTGTAGATATGAGGGGTTTTATGAAAGCTACATGAAAGTAGATGGAGGTAACTATAAGAGTGGAGAGGTTACTTTTATTGACACGAACCATTCTCCATCGAGTCCTCAACAATCACAAAGAAAGCAACCGGGGGTTTTTATGCTTTCAGTAAAAAGAAAATCAATTGATGGAAACGAGAAGACTGAATTAGGTAAGTGCAAAAATGAATTAATATTTTTCCTTTGTTTCTAGTAAACTTTTGGTGGTTGGTTGAAATATTTCACTACATAGATCATTTCCTTGTCCAACTATGATAATGTAATGTGTATTAATATAAGTCTATTTTATTTGCCTGTTGCCTCATTCGTTATATATTTTTCTTGATTTTGAGTTATTTTTCTATGCAATTATTTAAATCGGTCAAAGTGCTAAAACATTAAAAATTCGTGTTATATATATATATGCACATAAATATATAAATATATGTAGACATTGAGGAATTTGAATACTAAATGAGTGGATGGGCAGGTGCATCTGAAAGGTTTCTTTATCGTCCTAAAGCTGGGCATCAGATTCTAAGTACAACTCAAGAGAAGCCATGCCCTGGTTCCTGGTCTACAGTTTCACCTTCAGTGTTCAACCTCCGTGGAGAGAGTTTCTTCAGGCATGTCAGCAAATTGTTTATGTTAATCCTTGTTATGTTATACAATCCATTATTTATCATATGGTTTCCTTTTATTTTATCTGACAGTTTGATATTATGATAAGAATTAATTGTGCAGAGATAAGAAAAAGTGTCCTGCTCCAGATTATAGCCCATATGTACCAATAGGCGTTGATTTATTTGTCTGTCCCCGGAAGGTAAATCACATTGCTCGGCATCTTGAACTTCCACTAGTCAAAGAACATGAGAAATTACCTTCCCTCCTTATTGTAAATATACAGGTTCACTCTCCATCTCAAACTATATATTTGCTCCTTCAGTACTGACAACGAGGTTTATGGATTTTGTATCTCAGTTTGAATAACATAAGAGAATGTAACATGCGTTAATTATGTTACTTTTGTCTCAGTTACCAACTTATCCTGCTAGCATATTCCTTGGTGATGCTGATGGAGAAGGCATGAGTCTTGTATTATATTTTAAATTGTCTGAGAATTTTGACAAAGATATCAGTCCACAATTTCTGGAGAGCATCAAGGTATTTCTTCTCATCAATCACGTTATTTGAATCTCAAATCAGTAAGTTTACAATAATTTTCCCCTGCAAGGAACTTGTAAGTAAAAAAATGCTTTATAACTGTTAGCTTTCTCTTTTGCTCACTAAAGACAATAGAATTTGAATATTTGATTGAATTATGTTACGTCAAATAATCATTGCCTTCTCAAGCAATTAAGAGGACCATCAGGCCTTGCAGGCTAGCACTCATGAACTAGGTTCTTAATGTGATGCTCATTCATTTTCTTTTGTTGGTAAAGATTTTCCATACTGTCTTGCTGCAGTAGCTCCTACATGGCTATCTTTTTTTTAGTTGAACAGTGTTGTTTTCACAGAGGTTAGTGGATGATGAGATGGAAAAGGTGCAAGGCTATACAAAGGAAAGCTCGGTTCCCTTTAGAGAAAGGCTAAAAATTTTGGCTGGGTTGGTTAATCCAGAGGACCTTCAGCTAAATTCTGCAGAGAGAAAGCTTATACATTCCTATAATGGCAAGCCAGTACTTTCACGCCCTCAACACAACTTCTTTAAGGTATATACATCTCTTGGTTCAAAATATCTGTTTTCAAATATCAATCCTTAGCTTATTCTTCCTATGGAGTTTAGTTCATTATCCATTGATTTACAACTTCAGTTATTATTTTGAAATGTTTTGATCTAATGACAGAACGTTTTAGAGTTTGGGTATCTCCATCAACATTATTGGATTATTTCACACCCATCAACAGCGTCTGTTAAATTCTAGTAGTGGTTGGAAACTCTTAAAATTAGTAACGCATACACACATCATACAAACTCCATTATGTCTTTTCTTTCACTTTATAAATGCTCATATATATATATAATCATATTTCAAGCTCTCAGCAATTAGATTAACTACATTGACTGATTAACTTGCAACTTAATTTTGTTTCTCTCTAATACGGTAAATTATAGTTTTAGTAATACAAGTTTTTAGGCTCTTGACATGATTTTGGGCATTAAGAAAGGGATGTGCATTGTTCTGTTTTCAAATTTTCAAATGAACTTGGAAGTGGCATAATTAATAGAATATATATATGAAAATTGAAATTGGATTTTGAATCCAAAATGCATTCATTCGCTGCAAATTCAGGAGGAAAAATGATCTTACTGAAGTTCTATTGTTTAGCCATTAAGCTCATCTTACGGTACAAAATAACTCTTCATACCCTTGTATATGTGTTGTTCATTTATGTATTTTCATTACAGGGACCTAACTATTTTGAGATTGACTTGGATATACATCGCTTTAGCTATATATCGAGGAAGGCACTTGATTCACTAAGAGACCGAACAAATAATGTAATTCTTAATGTGGGCTTAACCATTCAGGTAGAGTATGATCTTGCAACATTAAATTTGAATACTTTAGTTACTCTCTCTTAGTTGAATTCATGCAGATATTGTCATTCCCTTTAATATAAACCACCTAATTCCCTTGCAAAACTAGGGTGTTCTTCAGTCAACATTCTTTATATTCCTCAAGAAGCAGGAGGACTAAAGAATAAAATTGATTGTCGTCTTTATTCAACATTATGTTACCCAGCCATATTTTAATACCTTTTATATGCTTTCATTACAGGCACAGAAGCAAGAGGAACTGCCAGAGCAAGTCTTGTGCTGCTTACGGTTGAATAAAATTGATTTTGTTAACCGTGGTCAAATTCCTACCATTGTAGCTCTTGATGATGATAATTGATTCATGTAGGCATCAGGTCCCCAATTGGGGTAAAATATATGAGGGGAAAAGAGAATACGAGACTGAGGGTTATTTTGTAAGAATTGGTGCCAAATCTTTCAATTTAACAAAGGAGGAAAAAGGAGAGAAGCAATTTTTAAGTAATTAGTGTTTTTTCTTACATGCAAGATCGATTTTTATTTTTAGTGTTGTACTAAAGTCCTGAATGTGTTCTTCGGATTTACCATTCTCTTGCTCCTTTGGTATATGTAGATTCTAAGGTCATGTTTCTGGACATGGTCAAATGGGAACTTGGACTTCAATTTGACGTTAGCCAAGGAGGAGTAGCTGAATAGAATGCTTTAATTTCGGAAAATTTAAAGTTGTTTTCTTTTACTTTCACTCTTTAGCGTGACCACAAGAAAAAGCAGCAAAGCCCGCATGACAAAGGAATTGTAGCTGCCTCATAGTCTTGTTAAGAGAAGAATAAGCTGTTGAACAAAAAAAAAAAAAAAAAAAGGGAAAAGATAATGATATGAGGTGCTTTTTTCTTTTCTTTTCTTTTTTTCTAAGAGGAGTAATGCTCTTTTGACAACCGGTTTAGGTCTCTCTACACTGTACAAATTAAAAAGCAGTAGTTATGCTATAATTGTATAGGGTGTCTAGTATATTGTGTTAAAATAATATTATTCTTTGGAAAAAAAAAAAAGACTAAAAATACAAATATAAAAAAAATCAATAAAATATGATAAGTTTATATCACAAGTTTATCTTATCAATTTTGTGTGTGTAAGTCTTATACTGTGAAAGATCTAAGTTAAAAATACACAAAATAAAAATAAAAATGATATAGTGTATTTAGTTTATTATTTTAATTAAATTAAATATAGAATAAGATAACATTCTATTGTACTCTTATTCTATCATGTTCTTATTCAATTATTTTATTCTATCTTGTTCATTTTAAATAAGATATTTATATGATGTATAAATATGATTAGAAATTTGCCTTAATTAAGAATAATTTTTCTGATTATTATTTTAATCATCATTGACTTAGTTGCTTGAATCTCATTTAAGAAATCAAATATTTTAAAAAAGTTATATAATTTTATTTTTAGAGATAAGTGATTTGGAAGATGACATTATACCTTATTGCAAAAATTTTATTGAATTTAATAGTGTTAGTGTTTTTATAGGGATTAAATATATAACATTTAAAAAAAGTTAACGACTAAATACGAACAAATTTTTTTAAAGACATATAACAAAGAGTGCTATTTTTTTATGAAAATTAAAAATATAATTAAGCTAAATTTTCAATATATCTGGGTAACATATTTTCAAACAGTCTATTTATTTTTTTAATTCACCTAAGGTATTAAATTGCTAGTAAGAACTTAATAGAAGGTTAGAGCTATTATTTGTTCAAAAACAGGTGTATATATAAATTTAGCATTCAGTTAAAAAGAAAGGAAACATTTAAATAGAAAGAATTTATTTTACATCAAAATGAAACTCGTGATTATAGTACAAATGTGTGTTTTTTTCTTTAATTAAAAAATAAAATAAAAGAGGAATAGGGAAAACCTTTTTTTTTTTTTTGGTTATTCAAAGGAGGAATAAGGAAAAGCTTTAGAGCTATTCATGAGATCCTCAATTATTTCGGTATCTAAAACCGTATAATGCATGTTGTTATCTATTGATTTACTAAATAGATCTCACTTTTTGAAAATATTATGTATAATTAATTTTATCCCATGTTATAAAATAACATCTTAAATATAAATGACAATCTCAATATTAAAAGTTTTTAATTAAAATCACTCTCAGAATACAATAAAAATTACGGTGAGATTGAATTTGTGTTTTTTTATTTTAAATTCTTTACCTAAGTATTTTAAAACATTTATTGGCATTCTTTTAAAAATTAAAACAAGAACAATATATTTCTTAAAACAAGAGAAATACATGCTATTCAATCATATTTTTATTTAACTTTCGTATCAGTTTTGATTACTTTCCTTGTTTAGTTATGTTTGGGTAAAGAAAATATTTAGTTGTGGCAAAGAAAGCTTAAAATAGAATTTATCGAGAAAATTATAATGTTAGTCCCTATCATTTTAAGAAGTCACTAAAATAGTTCTTAAGTTTTTTTTCTTTTTTTAAATAATTGCATTAGTCCCTAACATATACAATAGTTAGTCACGTTGCTCTTTGGAACAACCAATTATTAGTTGGACAAAAACCAAAAAACTGAGATGGCATAGTAAGTACTAAGTAAACTTGTACAATTGACTTTGACATTGAATGATGTGGAGGAATTGTTTCTACAATTCATTAATTTAGTCCTTATAATCTTAAATTCAAAAAAAATCTTGTCATTTTAATTTCTATCATTTTTATTTCCTTCCTCAAACCTTTTTCCTCGTTATTAGTTCTCTTCTGGTTACCACTATTGAGGAGTGTAGAAAGGGACGCAAGAGGTTGTTATAAGAAAAATCAAGTGTAACGAGGGTTTTGATTTGGAAGAAGAACATGAGTATGATATTGGAGATGTTTGTGTTAGTGATATTGATATAGAGATAATGAAGGTTGGAGAGTTTAGTCATAGATGCTAACTAGATTTTGAGGATGTAGGAGATGAAAAAGGAAGTCAAAATATGAATGGTTATCGATTGAGGAGGAATGGGATAAGGTTTGGGAATGGTAAGGTTTGAAAGATTGAAATTGTTAACATAGGTTTTGTTGTCGGTGAATAGATGGGATGATGCAGGAGTCGCGGAAATTGAGAAGGTGCACTTATTCATATATTGTGATGATGACTTCTATGTGTTTTAAGGAATGGTTTTAATAGGAGATTTGAAGATGGTTGAAAGTGCTTCAAAAGGAGGTATCTTATTGGAAAGAATGAAATAATATTACTCTGTGGAGAAAGAAGGTTGGAGGAAGAGAATGAAAATAATAAAAGATAAAAATAACATGATTTTTGAATTTAGAATTTTAAGTACTATATTAATAAATTTTATAAGTTGTTTCTCTACATCTCCCAGTATCAAAGCCACATGGTACTTAACATGTCATATTAATATTTTTGTTAGTCTAATTAATAGACGTTAAACTAATTGAATATGTTACATATTAATATGATTATTTTCTTTTTAATTTACTTCTTGATACAGATTAATTTGATGATTTTTTCAAGATTTATTATACGATAAAATATTGTCACATTCTCGATCACAATATCAAAAGTGAAAAAATCACTTCAAGAAACAACAAACAATATAACTTCCATATTTTCAATGTACACATAATTAAGGTGCAATTAGTACACCATCAGCCAAAACCGTTGTTCACGCTGCCAAGTTCTTCAAATTATTTTTTTTTCTCCTTATATTTCATCGTGATGGAATTGGGGTGGAAGAGAGGAATTTAGAACTATTCTACTCTTTGTATGTGGGAATTGGACTAATATAGGCCTTGGTCAAAACTTTGGCCTCATACTCAAAAGAATGCATTGAACGTTGAAGTAAAGATGACTTGTGAGTTGGGATTTGTGACTCGTGCTTTCCAAAGGAGGGCAAATTCTTTAGATTATACTTGTTCTTCCAACCTTAAACTAGGAAAACTATGTTATCTGCTCTTCCTTCAACCTTAAACTTGCGACAGAGTGCCGCTCATTGCCCCCAACACCCCTGCTGTTGAAACCATGCTTCTCGGGTATGGCATTTTGTGCGTCTAGTTGTGAGGCCATAGCGTGGCTATTCGTCTTCGCTGCTGGCACATCATGATTATGTTTTCCTTCATATGTTGTTATCACAGCTTTAGGATCCATTGAGGCCCTCTCAACATGCTTCCGAACATTGCAACCTTGGGTTGTGCATTTGTAATAGCTCCTGCATATATGATTAAAATATGCATATCAGATTTTCCAAGACATGGCAAAATACTGGGGAAATACAGGAACAGTAGAGTATAATATATGAAACTAGGAAATAGACCTGACATGACACATACGGACACTTAATATATATATATATATATATATATATATATATAATTAATTTAAGAGACGTGAGTTTACAGTTTAAGTACTCGGTCTGTTAGTAAATAAAATTATATCATATTCACATTTATAAAAAAAAATTGAAGAAACTTCATTTTTTTTAATATTTTACATTAAAATTTAAGCATAGTTTTTTAAAAGTTAATAAAAAATAGTTAAGATTTTTAATATTATCACGTCTGTTCATCTATATGGAAGTGTCAGTTCACGTGTCCAAGCCAATAATAATAATAAATAATTGAACACTTAACAAATAATGTTTGACATGTTGACTAAATATATGATAAGCTATTGTATCAAAAATAAAAAATGTGCTCGACTGATAACACTTCAAAAAAGAGATATATTTGTGCTTCATACATGTGAAGTAGCATGACAGAGTACGATGAATAATAGAGCTTTTTTATGAACCAAATTTATTGAAAGTTTGGAGAATCAAAATGATAATCCATATAACTAAATTAGATGCAATCGAAGTGCGCAAGATATTTAATAAATAATATTTTTTATTAAAAATTATAATATTTAATGTTATTAATATGTTAAATTCTATAATTTTTAACAAAATTTATTATGTACAAATTATTATTATCCTTGCTTAAATATAAATTAAAAAATGGATAAAAATAATACGCTTTAAATGAGTCTACCCATAATCCACTTAGATTAATTTGAGTTGGCTCTAAAAACTAATAAATAAATAAAGGTGCAGGAAGAGCGAAACCTTGGGTGTGGGTTGCCTTTGACAACTTTTTGCCCATATTTGCGCCATCTATATCCATCGTCCAAGAGATCCACTTCACTTGTTGTTTGCACAATGATTCTAGGTTCTGTGACAGTTCTATGTACAGAGGCTGTATATGGGACCCTGACTTCTGCATTTCTGCACAATCATAAAACTTCCCACTATCACACAAGGCCAAATGATTATCCCAGCATGAACAGTTTTGCATGAACTAAACCCTTACCTTCTCTTGGGATCAGGTTCATCATTTTTCTCATCTCCTTCAGTTTCATGATCACCTACTTCCTCACTCTCACTTGTTCCTGACGCACGTTCAGCTGTTGCTTGACTAGATTCTATATCAACCTTCGACATTGAATGAGAATTCGTCTCTTTTCTCAACGTATTTGAATTTTCATTTGATGTTAAGGTGTCCTTTGTGAGCTTGTTGGGATGAGGACATTGATGATTGTGTTCTCCTTTATAAATAATTGCAGTTACATGACCCTCAAGAGACCGCTCAACCTTTTTCTTAACAGGACATTTTGGATGTGTGCACTTATAATAACTTCGAGGAAATTCACTACCTTTCACATGTTTTTGCCCATACTTCCTCCAGTTGTAGCCATCATCATTAGGCTTATCAATGTTCACAGAAGATGAGTGCAATTTTTGTTCAGAGTGAGAATAATTAAGGGATTCTTGCATTGAGGGTGGTATATGCTGTTGTGCAGTGCTGGAAGTAGATTTAGGAACCTGTGTGAATGAGGTAGTATGCATTACTGACATAGAGAATGGATGTTCAGCTTGGATTTGCATATTGTAGTGGGCTTCTACAGCCTGAGCTGACACCAGTGATTGTGCCTGCTGCTGTGTCATTCCAAAATGCCCCTACATTACATGCCTTACATTTCAGATTGTCGGAAGAATAAGGAAATGAATTAATTTAAATTTAAAGCACTAATGTGATCATGACAGAAATCCATGGTGATAGCTGGGTATTCTTTTATCTTATGATTTTTATTCATGCTAAACTTCATTAGAAAGTGTATCACATCTATTTTCTTATATAAAGTGTGTTTTGTTTTTTATTATCTAACTTGGTTACATCTTTTCAGTTTATTTCCAACTTAATAAATATTTTATTTAGTCCCTAAATTTTAAAATAATCATCACATTAGTCCTTGTTATTAGGAAACATAAATAATACTTCACAAAATTATTCATGTAACACATCAAATGTCAACTTAACATGTTAACTCACAATTAGATGCTATTAGAGGTTAGACAATGGACGTTAATAGAAGTTTATGACAAATAAAGAAAAAGAAGATAATTTTAAGAAGAGAAAGAATTATTTACACTAGTGTAAATTTAAAAACTCTTACATTTAATCTAAACATTTTATTTAGGTTACATTTAACGGTTAGTTAAGTAATAAATTATAAGTTATTAGATATAAGTTTAATAAAAGATTTAAATCGAGTATAAGAATTTTGAAACTTATACCAGTGTAAGAAGATCCTGCCTTTTTTAAAAATATATAAAAAAGATAAATTTGAACATAAATTCTAATAATTATCCTTGTATTAGTCATATAATGCCCTTTTAGGTTGCCATGTCACTTAATTTATTGTGTTGAAAATTCTCATGCAAAACAAACAATTTTGTTAGTTTTTGCTAATTTTGGTGTAATGTAGGAAATAGTCTGAAATATATTTGAACAAGTTATGAACTAAAATAGAATTTATTTAGATAGGAAAAAATTGAATTTTTTTTTATAAAATTAAGGATTAAAGCAGTTATTTATTCCGAAGTACAATAAAAAATGTAGATCTTTATAATGTGTATCTTAAAAGTCCTGCCTAAAACATAATAAATATTTTTTATTAAAAAATTAGTTGATAATATATTAAAAAATCACAACGAAATACATTACTAATATTTTAAATATTATTTTAGTAATTTAACTAGAATGCTTACTACATTAACTAGAATTTGTAGAAGTATATATCGGATGAGGTGCAAGAGTAAGTTAAATAACCATCCATTGCTAGTTGTGAACCTTTATCCTAATGAATAAATATCTTTTTTTTTTTGTTCTAGTACCAATTAGGTAGGAGGAAGTAATTCAGCTCAGCCCTTGGGAAGGAGTCAAGTGAAATGAATTTGAATAACACTGTTCACGTGACAAACTTCAATTTTAGAACAATTTTTACACACTTTTTTCGCTTTTTACTTCTCTGTTACATCATTTACTTTATCTTATTGTAAATATTTACCGCATAAATATAATTTTCCCCTAAATATTGAATGCTAATTCAGCAGCAAATGCAAGGAAATTCAGTCTAATATCAACAGTATATGATCTCCGACCGTGATGAAAATTTCCCCAAAACTGAATGAACGAGGTTTACAGGCACAATTATAACAATTCACAAAGTCATGATTATGAAAACCCACTTCAACATAAAATACAGTACTGAAGTTAGTATATAAATACACATTTAATTATATTTATTGATTTAAAAATAATTTATGAAATATAGAATATATAATTAGGAAAAGTAACATAAAAGAGTTGTTATATAAGTCTAATTATTGGGCGTTGTTACTTGTTTGTTAGTACAGAATAGCAAGGTTCATGTTTGTAATACCTGGGGAGGTGAATCGAGGAAACTGGCGGGGCTGAGCCTGGGCATGTGTGAGGGTGTAGTGGGGTCCACCATGGCGCCGGCAAGTAGCTCCGAGAAAGACTTGCACTCATCGTTGTCGCCAAAGAAGCTGGAAAGCAGAGACATGGGACCAGGGCTAAACCCCACGGTGGGCCCACCGTCGAAGATACGTTCGGTGGAAGGGCGTGGCGGGAGAGTGATTCTGGGACGCGCCGCCGTCGAGGGTGGTGCTTGATCTTCCTTTCCATTTCCACCGCCTACCATTCGCTTTGTCTCCAAAGCAAGACCTTTTTGTTATGTGTCTGTTATACTTCCAACGACGATTCTGGTTGGTTAGTTTCGCTTTTGGGTTTCGTGGATCTCAATTCTCAATCTCACCCAAAAGTCCACGCCCTTATACGGGAAAGAAAGAGCTTCTCTGTCTCCCATTTTCTCTTCTCCTCCACGTATCCACAAAATAATATATATTTTTATTTATTTATTCTTTCTTACATTATTATGATATCATTTTATTTCTTTTCTATAAACTCAACGTGAGAAACATTATATGGTAATTCAAGTTAAAGTGAAATATAACTCACTCAAATTTTACTTACACGAGATATTTTTCTTAGTGACCACTCTTTTGCAAGTAAACCAAATTGTGTAAGCGATATTTATTTTATCTTCATCTCCAATTTTGTAGAATAATATAAATATTGTATTTTAACTCTTAAAATTTAGCAATGTAAAATTAAAGTCGAACTTTATTCTTCTATAAGAGACAAAGACAAAAGGCTGTCTAAATTTTGTAGTCATTTTAAAGGTGAAATCATTGTGGATATTTCTGTTAACGAGAAAAATGAGAATAGAATATAGAATAAAAGGGTATAGCGTACCGTAGCAGGGTGATCCAATTGGTGGGTGCTATGACGATATTGACCCCAGAAGAGTTTTGAAATTAAGTGGATTTGGCAGAGGTGCATCAATGGTGTGGGGTGACGTGAGGGATAGTGGGAGGAAGCGAATGGAGCAGTTCCGTTGTGTTGTAATTGTCATGGTGTGGAAAATGAAGACGAAACTCAAGTCAATGAAGTCAGTCACAAAAACCGACAAAATACCTTTTACTCCATGATATTTAGAAGCTTTGCCGCCACATGATCATTTCGGGGGGTTTTTTTTATGGTAAAAAATTAGCATAATTGCTGGAATATGACTTTTTGGATGAATTAGCGGATATGGTTTTTTTAATGGCGTTTTTATGGGTTTACAAAGTTATTAAATTTTAAAATTCGCCAAAAATGGTTTTATGCATCGGAAATTGATTTTTACATTAAAAGATCGCTAGTTGCAAGTTTTATGGGTGAAAATTGTCTTTTAATCAATAAAAATTCTCTCTCTTTTTTTTCATTTATTAGCTATATAAGTGTGTTGATAGTTATTCTCATCACTAAATTACTATTATTCAAGTTTTGCTTGTTCTTTAAAAAAAAAAAAGAGAGTGAAAAATATTAATATATTATAATGGTAATATTTTTACAAACACAAATGAAAGTGTAATATTTAAGTGCAAGAGACCAATATATTTATATATTTCATTTAATATGTTATTTTGAAAACTAAAGAGTATGTTTTATTAGTATATTGGAATTCGTATTATAAAGATAGTAGAGATAATCACATATACCTAATTTTTGTCAATTTTATGCAATATCATGTAATTTCAATAAGCAAGGATGATAATCTTAAACAAATGTTTTAAATTCATCAGCAACAATAACATTTCTCAACTCTTTGTGATTAAGTTATATGTTGTTTTTAAAAGAAATTAATGTTTTCTTTTATGCGAAAGGTGAGGACAAGGAGTTTGAAACAAAGTAGGAACAAAACCATAGTGAAAGTGATGATGTGGATGTTGAAGTAGAATATGAAAGTGCATATGATAATGTAGATAATGATGAATTCCATTTTTCAAATCAAGGGGATAGTCAACATATGGTTGAGGCCACCGTTCATGTATGTTTTAGATCTTAAAGTTATGCATGTAATTGAGTTTTCAAAATATGTAAACCTTGGGATATGAAGTTATTTTTATTGTAAATAACAATGTAGTTGATTTTTTTAATTGCTTTTATTTTCTTGGTTCAAGGGTGATTATAGTGCAAATGAAAAGTTATATGTTGGAAATGAAATTCAATGATTAAGAAGTTATTATACAGGCAATTTAGAGTTATAATTTATCAAAAGCTGAGGAATATAAAGTGTTTGAATTAAAACCAAGTACCTTTATTATAAATGTGTTACCTATGACATAGATTATAGATGGTTTGTTCGAGTTAGTTTGAGAAAGAATAAATACTATTAAAAAAAAAAGTAGATGGCCTGCACACTTGCATTAGGACTCAAATTTTGCATGATCATAGAAAGTTAGATACAAACACAATTACATACGATATTAAGTCAATGGTAGAAGTTGACCTTTTTATAAAAATAAAATCAGTAATGTTAAGGTTCAGTCTCAATATGAATACATAACAACATATCAAAAAGTATGGATGACAAAACAAAATATAATTAAAAATGTATTTTGGTAAGTGAGAAGCCTTATTTGAAGTTTTGCAATAGTAATGTATAACAATGTGTGATGTTGTTTGAAGATTAGTTGTTGAATTAGACGCCATGGAGGCCTATTACAATGATGAGCTGGTTCCTAATGTTCAAATATTGTGTTAAGTATTTTGAAGTTTTGGTTTATGCATTAGAGCATTCAGACACGACAAATCACTTGTGAAAGTTGATGTGACAGATTTATATGAAAAATACAAAAAAAAAATTTTGGTGACAGTTGCACATGATGACAATCAATATATAATGTTGATTGTTTTTGCTATTATTGAGGGTGAGACAACAAATGCTTAACATTTTTTCCTTGATAATTTATGCAAACGTGTCATAACCCAAGATAGTTTTAACATTATTTATAATCGTCACAAGTCAATTAATATGGTAATAAGGAGATCCAATGGTTAGTGAGAACCTCTTCGAGCATTCTACATGTATTACATCAAGCATCTTATCGTTTGTAAGAGTAATTAATATTTTCTTTATTTTTCTTTTTTAATTTTAGTGTAAATACTATTTTTTAGAAAATAATGCATGAATTGTGTTCAATTTTTATTTCCATGTTATTTGAGAACTGATAATGAATTTAATATTCATTATGCTTGAATATGAGAACGTGGACAAATATATGTAGATTGACTTAATAAAATTCTATGAAAACAGTGGGTTTAAGCATATGACAATGGATATCAATGGGTCATATGACTACAAATTTAGTTGAGCGCATTAATTTTATCCTAAAGGGAGCTCGTAATTCGACTCACGACATTGGTTAGCAATCGATTAGGTGAATTTTGTACAAAAAGGAAAACATGTATATGGATAGAAAAAGGCTTAACACATTTTTCTTTGAACATTTCACGACTTGACTTCAAGCAAACGAGGAGGCTTCTAGAAGCATTGTAAGTCAATTTGATAGACAATATGAGGTATTTCATATGCAAGACCTTTCCAACAACCAAGATTATAGAGTTGATATGAGATAAAGGTATTATGATTGTGGTAACATGCAAACCGATAAATATCTGTATCATCATGTCATTGGTGCTTGTTGTATTAAGACAATTGATTAGTGTGCTTATGTGAATAATGTCTATAACATCAATGAAATTTGTAAAGTATACAAAAAGGACTTTAGGATAATTGGGAATAAAGCACATTATGGCAATATAAAGGACCGACACTATGCCCTAACTTTAAAACACATAATAAAAGGCCATCCAAAATCAAGTTGTTTCCTTTATGAAATGCATGTGTGATATGAGAAGATCGCCATAGTGTAGTTTTTGCCAAGGTGAGAACCACACATGAATTCAATGTCTAAATATTCTTAAGTCTAGTTTATAGTGTGTTATATTTAGTTGTTCAATTTTTCTAAATATATGATGTGTTCTATGTTGTTATATATATGCTACATTTGGTTGTTTAGTATTTCTTCATGTATAATGTGTCCTATGTTGTTATGTATATGCTACATTTGGTTATTATTAAAGCTTTGAATCAATAAATTGTCTCGATTGTAGATATCGTATTTAAAATATTTAAATAAAAATCAATAACCATTTAACACATGAGCAAAGATCCATTAGTATACATAAACATAAGGAAATACTACAAATAATATAGATAGTTAAACATAAAAAACGAAAAATAATGACTATCCTTTTTTGCTCTATTTTCTTCTTGATTAATAAGGGGTTATATTTATCAGGAACATGAGTAAAGGAACATAACATATATGAAATAAATGCCTTTCGTCTTCGTCCTTTACTTCCATTATGCCCACAGCTTGACCCTTTATCGCCTCATCTGTTGCAACTAAATGTCCTCCAAGTTCAAGCACTGACACATGAGTAATGTGGATGTGAGTGTGCTATCCTATTGTGTCATATCCCATGACATGATTGGTAGGAACCATTGATCACTCAATGAGAATATAGACTGAGTAGTAGCCTCATACATGCAAGTTAGAAGTTTAGGTCGATATACATTCTCCTCACGTTGGGAAGATTGAGCTTCTTCAATGACAAATTCACAAGTGCACAATAATCCATATCTATCCCACTGATACTACTATAATCAGCAAACCTCCTACTCTATGATTCCTTCCTTCGTAAACCATGACAAATAGTACTTTTATCTACCAACATTTATGCTAGTTCTTGTTGTACAGGTTTTTTATCCCATTGAAATAGCTCCCACTAATTCTTTTGCAGTAACTAATAAAATTCCTTATTTGGTTATACGGTGGAATCTCATGCTAGTAGGTAGATGGTGATACATGGGAAACTCTTCATGTTGGGATAGTGATGGGTCTATTGGATTTTGCTCCTGTTGAGGTGATTGTAGCTCAATGGAAAATTGTTGCTGTTGGGGGCTAGTTGCTCCATTTGTAGGGACTATCATAGTTAATTCATTGCATACAGTGTGAACCATACCCAATACTCATTAGAAAAGTAATCATTTTCAATTAACATTCCTTTAAGATACACTAATATCGATTGTCCTACTTTGTTACTTAATCCTCATGTATCAATCTTCATTTCTCTATCATAGGTCTTTATTGTAGAATCCCTCCAAACTTAGAGGCGGGATAGGAATAAAATGAAGGAGAAAAATAAAACTAGAGCCTTAAGAAAGAAGGCCATGAATAATATACAAATAATACATGTAATAGTGAAAGATAAAAAGTATTAACGGGTTAATATTTTTAATCAAAAACGAATTTATTTAAAATTTTTTAAAAGTTAGAGGACTAAAATAATCAAAATAAAGTTGAAGGATAAAATTGAATTTGACTCTTATAAGTTGAAAAACAAAAATACTAATTTTACCTTAAACATACTTAGGTTTGTTTCTAAATAGAAAAGATAATTTTCTTTACAAATTTTAGAATAAATATTTTTTATAATTATTTTTATTTAACAATAATCCTTCTTAAAAATTAAAAACATTCTCCTTTTTATAATATTATGGCAAATAACAAAAATTTCTTATCAAAGATAAAACAAACTTTTTTATAAACTTAAAAATCTTTTTTCCAAAATTTAAAACCAATCTTTTTAAAGATTTCAAAATATTTTCTTTTTAATTTGAATTAAATCCTTCTAAATAAATAAAAAAAACTTCATGATTCAAATCCAATTCTTTTCTAAAAAGATTAAAATATTTTTTATCATTTAAAATAAATATTCTCAAAGAAATATTTTTCTTTTCAAAATTCAAAATCAATTCTTTTAAACAAATTAAAATATCTTTTCCTATCATTCAAAAATTTACCTTTTGATGTCTAATTGCATATATTACAAGATTCATTTTTCTTTACTTTACTTTTGCAAACGTAGAATCCTTATTTTGAAAATAGTTGTAACAGACAAACAAGTAGCAGTGCCAAATCTTAAATTTTAACATAGATTACAATTAATGTACCCAAGGCAACTTTACAAGACATACTCACATGCTGGCCTATTTTACAAAATTTAGTACATCATGTTCAATATAAACAAATGAGCAATGACTGTCTATCAACGATAGCCTTTTTCAACTTCTTTGTCACTTTTTTTTTTATGATAAAAGATGTCAAGAAACAAAATTTATAAAGTAAAAGTATAATTAATTTTTCACTTCTAATTAATATTTAACATTAAATTTTAGCATATTTTGAAATGAATTTCATAAGATTATTTTTCTAATTACAACAATTAAGAGAAAATGTATATCATCAAATCTCAACAAATATATCATTTATTACATGACAAAAATTAACACACACGTCTAATTTTTATTAAGTCATGTATGATTGACATTAAAACCCTTCAAATTCAGTGAATGTGGTAGCAATCAACTAAAAAAAATATTCCTTTGTTTCAAAACTTTTCAAATAAAAAACTATGCTTATGAGTGAGAGAAGAAATACGTGTGCTCACGAGAAAATTAATATAAATATAATGCATTCATTAAATTAACAACATTAACAAAAAATAAAATAAAAAAAAGGAGGAACAATTATTACTTAATTTGAAAAAACAAGTAAACTTAAATTATGTTCGTATCTTCAATCATTTGTTCTGGCTTGAGAATAATATATATTTAGAAGATATGTTTTTAAAATGTAGAATTTTTTTCTATTTTTATGAGAATATCTTTTCAATAAGTTATATCTTCTCTCCTTTTATTTTTCAACTCCATTTATTCATTTATCATTTTAAAGATAGTTCTACCTCTTCAATTTTATTTTTTGATGATTTTTTTCATTAATTTTTATCCAAGAAGTATACCTATCCTATCCACTCATCTAACTTTCTAAAATAAAAAACTACTTACCCCTACTATTTTTTAATTTAATTTTTAGATTCAAAATTTCAAGTTTTTTAAGATTTTAAAATTTTAAAATTTTATCGATTTACTTTCCCTTTTATATTATTTTTTATTTACATTTTTATATTATTTTTTTTGAAACGACGAAAAAGGTGGTGGTAAAACTTCATTACTATTGTTTAGATTTTTTATTCGTCCATATTTGTCAACAAGTGGATCCGTGGCGCAATGGTAGCGCGTCTGACTCCAGATCAGAAGGTTGCGTGTTCGATTCACGTCGGGTTCAAAACCCCATTTTTTATTACGGCCATTTTGAAAGAGAAGATGCATAGAAATTAATGTATTCTTTTTTTCTCTATCTTAGAAAGCCATATATTTTTTATGATATGTTTTTAACTCTTTAATATATATATATATATATATATATATATATATATATATATATATATATATATATATATATATATATATATGATCCCAATAGTTTTATATTATATCCCATAGAAATGAAAATAAAATGAGGATAACCAATACTCTCAAAAATATGTTCCAATGATACCATCCCTTGGCCTTCATGGGTAAGCCAGAACTAACCAGATTTCTGCAGGTCTCTTTTCACACTCTCCTCAATTGTAATTTGGCTCAGTTATCATTATTAACATTCAAATTTTGAATATATAGGCGTATAATTACAACACATAAAAGTTAACATTTTTTTTTAGTTATGAACACATAAATACGAACAAATGAAGAAATGACCTTTGCAAGATACCCAATTTCACTCCCATTACCTCATTATAACTACGCGTAAAAATTCACCCGTCACAATATGAGTTTCTCAAACGCTTTCTATCAAATCATGGCCAATTTATCAGAACAAACAAAAAACAACACATTACACTAAAGACAGGAGCCATCAACAAATGAAGACTTCTGGAAGGGGAAGGTGAAAAGTAGTATATAACTATGTTTCTTAATGCTCAATTTTACATATATATTCTTGCGTCTACCTCTCCCTTTCTTATTCAATATATTCCATTTTCACTTTACAATTTCTCAAATATATATATATATATATATATATATATATATATATATATATTGTATTATTCTCAATTTATGTGATTCACAATTTGTGATCTGTTAGTATATTTTTTTCACTTTTATTTCAGTGAAAAAAATGCACTAACTATGGGGTGCATTTTATAGTAAAACTATTTTAAAAATAAGCAACAATTTTTCTGAAAGAGAAAAAAAAAAAAAAAACTTCTAAACATGCCATCAGTCTAGAAATCGTAATAAGACATCCTCCCTTTATTTGAACAATTGGTCAACTACTCAGATCATAGGAGTTCGGTGGAGCAGTACACAACTCCCAACCTGTACATAATAAAATTTTAAATTATAATATTTAATATTATCAATATATTAAATTTTGTATTGTCATATAATTTTTAATAAAATTTATTATATAATTTTTTTTATTGTATGTTGTTAGATATATATTAAGAAAATAAAAAAATAGTTATACTCAATAAAAGAGCTTTATTGATCCTCCTAACCATGCTCCTCTTATTTTATAAAATAAGTATTAAATAATATAAATAATATATAATTTAAAAAATATAAAATAAATAAAATTTCTACTATGCTTTGTCATATAGACATGTAATAATTATTACTATTAATTTTATAATAATAAATAGTAAGGTTAAAAATATATTTAAAAAAAATATAAATACACTTAAATCTGTAAGATATGAGAAAAATCACAACTATCAATTTAAAGAAAATATATAATATCCTCTCAAGTTTATAAACACTATAACAAACACTTTAATTGAAATAATTTTAAAAATAGAAAAAGAAGAAAAAAAACTAAACAGAACCATCTTAACAGAATAATGAGGGTAACACATATGGGTTGCACAAAATGAATGCACTACTATTTTTGGTCGTCCATGAAGAGTATGCGCAGAAATGTACACAAAAATCCAATATAGTTTTCAATGGCTTGGGAAACCCCTAAAAATGACCGAAGTCTTAGATACAGCTTAGTGGCTGCTATGCTCCCACCAAGGAGAAGCACAACACAACAAATGCAATTTGTCTTTTCTCAATATATTTAAGAAAATAATAGTAAAAAATAAAACTAAAAAAGCGTATTAGATGATTTTATATATGTTTAATATATTGATATGATTTGTCCTCCGATTATTGATATGTTTTTTTTAATTTAAATAAAATTTAAAATGTATAGATTATATATAAGAAATATGAATGATTGATTTAAATAAATAAGTAAAAAATAATTAAATAACTTAATTTTATGTAGAAAATTGAAAAAGTGAAATTTAAAAAAATCAAAGGACTTAATTTGAGAGTATAAGTAATTAAAATTAGAGGTGATAAATTTAATACAATTATATAAGTAAAAAATAATTAAAGTTGAGATTTGAAGAAAAAAATAATATAAATGAATATTTGAAATAATTTATAATTTATAAAAAAAATAAACAACAAATAATAATAAAATCAAAGTCACAAGGAGAAAACAGTATTTAAAAAGATATTTTTACATTAAAATTTGATGACTCAATTTCGTAACAGAATAGTTCGTTTGTTACCTTTCTTGAAAATTTTCCTTTCTTCAAAAAGATATTTATACCCTATGTTTGACTTATCTTTTTAAAATGTTAAAAATGATTCGGACAAAATAAATGTAAAGATCAATCAAATTTTAAATAATTCGAATGTTTATAAATATATAATTTTTTATTTAATATTTATTTTTGTTTTTGTTTTGTAAATATTAATCAGATATTAAAATAAAGTTAACAAATTAATTTTAAATTTGTATAGTTTTTAATTTAATCTATTTAAAAATTAATAATTTAATTATTAAATTGACAAAATTTAATATTTAAAAATTTATTAAATAAAGTAATTCTTAGTGGGATTACTGCTCCTCCTGAAGCAAACCTGGATATCCAAGTACACCTTTTTTGTTTGGTCAAAATGAGAGTACAAATTGAAGTTCCTCAAAGATACCAATGGGACACGTGTTCGTTGGAAATCAAAAGGAGCCCACACTTTCTGGAAAGAAGAAACGCGAAAATTACATGTGCGAATTCGCTAAGTTTGTGTGTTCATTGGAAAGTTCAGCGTGAGTCCAAACTCACCTAAATATATGCCTCGAATCTTCGGTCTCTTTCGTATGCATGATGCATGCATATCATACATTCAAGCTATATAAATTAAGACACACACCTTTGATTCCACTAAATGCTAAATGAATAGATTGGACCAAATTTAATTCAATTGTGAATGGCAACCACTAGATTGTTGCGTTCCTCTAGGCCAATTCAACTCCCTCCTCCTCCTTCTGCTTCTTCCTTCATGAAATCTGTATGGTACCAAAGCAGAGCCTCTTTGAATGGAGATCACACCATAGCTTCTTCCAAAGGAGAAAGAAAATTACCTGTGGCAGCCCTGAAGGCATCGATGGCTACCACCGACCAAATAACCTCATCACAACCAGTGGTTCCCCAAGGATTGTCAGATTTAGCTGCTTTATTGGCAAGTATTCGCAATGCTATTTTCGTTCTTTTACGGTCTGCTCTCAAAAGGATGCCTTGGAATTTACACCCGCAAATGCTCATTGAAAAGGTATGTACTTTTATAATTTGTTCATATTTGTTCTTTACTATACTTCTATTAAGTCACACCATTAATAACTTTATTGATAATAATGTTCAGGAAGAATATGGTATTTGAAAAATCTTGAAAATAGCTACTGGGTAGAACTAAGTTTAGCCACAAGAATGATCTGAGATAGGAATGAATTATGTGTACATATATACTCTGTGCATATTAAGCTATTATTGGGGAAATTCTAATTAGGTGCATTTAGTCGATACCTGACGTTATCATAAACCACAGTCCAAACCGATAATAAATTGCGATCTAATTAATATAAGCCAACAAAGAAGATCATTATGATTTATATATGGTCATGGTGTATGTATTTACAGATCAATAGTTAATTTGTGTTAGCACGTACATAAATAGCCATGTGTAAAATACTGTGAGTTCTAGTGCATGTGCGTTCCTCTATGATAAGGTTCAGTGCCGACACGAGATACGTAATTATATGGTAATATCGATATGGTTTTCTGGTGCAGGCAATAATCGATTGCAGATTTTTCACGTTGTTCGCCGTGGCAGGATCTTTACTTGGCTCGGTATTGTGCTTCGTTGAGGTATATATTAACGAAGATAGAATTTGTCCACTACTTTTTGAAGACAAGAAAAAAAAAATCTTATAAACAACACTTGGCTTCGTAAATGCAGGGATGTCTTCTTCTTATCGAATCATACGCGCATTATTTCCATATAATGTTCTCTCAAAGGTTGGCGCAAGGACATCTGGTGCATCTACTTATCGAAGCCATAGGTCTGCATGGAACTATAATTCGAACTTGTCCATAAAATAATTATGAGTTTACTTTGTGTACTTTGTTATTGCATGTTCTGCTCAAACTAATTAAAATTAATAGACTGAGGGTTCGATCTTCTTTTTGTGCAGACATGTTCCTGGTAGGAACTGCCTTGCTCATTTTTGGAATGGGTTTGTACGTCATGTTTGTGGGATTAAGGACTGCTAGTAAAGAAACACAACCACGATCACTTTGTGGATCAAACTTGCTCGGTCTCTTCTATATGAAGGTAAGCAGGCGCGCATCATGACAATAATCTTTAACCTAACTATATATGTAAGATATAAATTAAACAGTATACAATATTGTGTACATTAACGAATTTTTGTGTGATGTAATGAATTTTTCAGTTACCCCCACGGTGGGTAGGGATGCAATCGATTGCGCAGGCTAAGTCAAGGATTGGGCATGCGGTGATGTTGATTCTTCAGGTGGGACTATTAGAGAAGTTCAAGGATATTCCCTTAGTCACAGGCCTTGATCTTGCTTGCTTCGCTGCAGCTGTACTCACATCCTCAGCTTCCATTTTTGTCCTCTCAAGACTTCATCAATGCTAATTTGTAAAGTTAGCTAGGGAAACCATACTCCAACCTTATGCTTTGGCCTTTAATTTTAGAATAAGCTATTTCTTTGGTGACCCAAAAGAAAAAAAATGTTCTACACCATTTGAATGGAAATTAATTCATTGGTTATGTATAACTTTCTCCATGTATAACCTTCCTTCTGAAGAAAGTGTATTTATATATTATATATATAAATATTTTAGATAAAATTAATGTTTTTATCCTCTAACTTTAAAGTTGACTTCAATTTCATCCTTTTACTTTTTTTTATTCACTTTTAGTCCTTTAACTTTTAAAAATATTTCAAATATATCTTTTATGTTAAAAATATTAATTTTATTAAAAAATTTATCTTTTTTATCACATATCAGACTCAACTTCAAGTTTATGTACTATTGATCATGTTTCTCTCTTTTTGTGTTAGAATAAGCAATAAGTTAGTATCAAAGAAAGTTATCCAATATTTCAAAGCACAATCTCTACATGGAAGGAATCAGGACAATGAAGTGGGTGATAGAATGGAAATGTAATGCCTGAACCATCCTCACAAAAACAACCATGAAGGAATGTCTGCCTTTTATTTCTAAGACAAGCTTCGTAACCTTCTCTCCTTCTCCCTACTCTCTCCGCATTCTTCTTGGAAATTGAATGCACTACCACCTCTTCCTACTACCACTTCCCTCTCTATTAGCAATCATAATCACTGCACACCCTCAGAAGAAGAAGAACAAGCGTAAGGTAGCTTTGAACCATGGCATAAAAGAGAGTAAGGTGTGATGGCATTTTCTTTGTGACCCCATGATCACTTCTCCATTTTTTACCTTTGTTGATGATGGTAATGGGAATCAATGGGTATGACACTTTCACATTAAAAGGGTAGGAATTGGGGTTGGACAAATGGAATTACTGCCATCTCCCAATGTGCTATAAACCCGAGAGAAACTTTTTTATTTCAGGTTTGTAGGTGATAGTGATTTTTATGACAACAATTTGAACCATCTCTTAATATATTTTTTAAAGATATAAAATTATAATTCATTTTAGTTATATAATTTAAATTTTATTTTAACATTTTCATTGTTTAGATATTAATAACAAATAATAAAAATATGTAAAATGTTAAGAAAATAGAAATTATTTTGTGTAAAAAATAAATTTATAATAAAGATAGTTTAATAAACTTGATATAAAATAAAATTTTAAGTTTAACTCTAATAAATTTAAAAAATACAATAATTTTATAGTTAAAAATAGAAGAAAGGTTATGAATAATTTAGAGCTAAATATAATAACTATTAAAAAATTGTTAATTTGACCCATTTATGAAAAATCAAATCCAAGCTTTTAAAAAGTCCGTTACAAAATTCAATAAAATGATAAATTTTAAATAAAAATATAATTAAAATTCTTTATTATGAAATATAATCATAATTCTTAATTTTATTTAAATTTAAAACTATCATATTATGTAAATTTTTATATAAATTAAAGTTTAAAATCAAAATAAAAATACAACCCTAAATCTCTATTTTAATTGTCTCATTCTCATTCATTTGTGCTTTCATTGTTACCTTTGTGTACATCTTGTTTCAATGTTTGTTAAGAAGAAAAAATAGAGTCATAACTTTCTTTCCCTGTAGACATGAAAGAAAAGTAAATATAAGTCAAATAAACAACTAAACAAGACAAAGATACAAATAGAATATATTTTGAAATTAAAAAATTAGTTCACCATCCTTTACGCTAATTTTCTTGGTAAGTCAGTCTCTATGTTAAATATATGCAAAATAAGATCAACAACATTTTAATAATGAGCTAAACCAAAGTTTTATGTGAGAGAAAAAATTTATCACATAGGAAGATATTAAAGATGAGAAGAAAGTTCCTATTTTTTTACTATTATATTAAAAATTTATATTTCCTAAATAATTATGGAATTATTGAAGTTAAGACATCTAAGAGATACAAGAATTATGTTCCCTTTATATTTTTACAATAAATAAAACAAGTATATTATGCATAATATTTTGAAGGACAACATGATTGGTTAGTTGTGATCAAGACAAAGGTAGAAGGTACAGTTCAAAGTTTATAAATTGTTATTCATGAGAAAGACACTTTGTACCAATTGAATGTAATAACTATAGATGATATCATTAAACAAAGTTTTGTTGATATAACTAATTTAATGGATGAAGTATATGACTTGTTTTCGTATCTCTGATAGATTATTGAGGTGTTTTGAGTATGAATTGATGAAAAATATTGCAAGTATAACCATACTTTAGCAACTAGCATACTCATGTTTCAAATATATGCACGACCGTGCATATTGGTGTGCATGATCATGCTTTTTTTTCTAGTGTAACCAACTTAAAAATTTTGTAGAGACCTCTAAGAAGAGAATTTTAATTTTAAAATTGACAAATAATATCTTTCTCTCTTGATACATCACATCTTTATTAGAGATAAAATATATCTCTTAGAGACAACAACCATCATCTCTTATATTTTTTCTTATTTTAAGAACGTAAGGGCTATAACTTAGATGTTTTGGTTTTGGCCAGCCGCTGACAACTAGTGGAGCTTTAGGAGCATGTCTTGGAATCAAGAACTTTCTTCGTCTCTTCTCTATTTGCATTTACTTTTTAAATAACTATGAATTGATTTATTATTTTGATTTTCTATTATATAATGTCTAACTAAATCTATAGTTAGGGTTATGGTAGAACCTTTGCATAACTTTGAGATATCTATGATTAATGATAATTTCATGTTTTCTTTCTTAATTGGTGTTTATACTATTGTGCTATATTTGTATGTTTAAAATTGATAATTCTTAAACATATCACAATTAATTATATTGTTGGCAATGTTACCACATATAGTTAATTAATTTATAGGATAAATCGAGATAAATGATTAAGTGGATCAAACTTAGTTCTCTTTCAATTATTATTAAACTAACAACTTGTAGGCTCATGTTTTCTCCTTCTTTTTCCTTGCATGACCAATGAGAGTGATAACGTAGAGAAAATATTGTTAACATTATATGACCATTAGGTGTTAATAGATTTAATATGAGTAGTTATTAATCATAAGAAAACTGATATTAGAATTAATCTAAAAGTAAACAAAGAGAAATATAAAAGGTGAAATTATACGTCCTATGTTCTTCTTAATTAGTTTATTGTTAGAGGTTGCATTGTCTTAATTCTTTACTTTCATATTTGATTCCTTATTTTATTTAATTTCATACCTTTAAGTTCAAATAATTGAATTAAGAAATTCTTAGTATTTGAAAACAATCATTATCAGACGATATTTCATAAACTTATTTTAAAACTCTTTGATTACTTTTCGATGAGTACACTAGCTTACAACAAGCAGACATTGAGATCATGACTTGTAGTTGACTTTTAGTTGTTTGAAGAAGATAAGTACTCATTAAAATTATCACTTGTAATTAGTTCTATCTAGGGGTTCATGTTTTGAAAATATCCAGCAAAATTCTTGTTGGGTAGTAAGGCTAAAAGAACACCACAATGAAAGAAATAAGATGTACTTTCATATTGTTTAAAAAAAAAGAAAAAGAGAAAGGAGAGAGTAGTTGTGTTCTAGTAAGTGTCATTGTGCTAAAAGTAAAATTTTAGTGAACCTTTGGCATAATTTAATATTTAGTTTTTGCTTTCTAAGATTAACACAAGTGTCAAAACACAAAGAATCATACAAATAATTGTTAAAAAAATACATTGAACATAAAATGGAAGTAGTTGAAGTAAACTAAAAGAATTTTGAATTTTTTTTTTTTTTTTGTGTCTTAGTAGCTTTGTTGCCTTCATTTATATAAGAATGATTCATAATGTTTAAAAATCAAATTGTTGCAACATAAACCTTGCAATATTTAAAGTTGAATAAAATTTTGTAATAGCTCTAAATAGCTAATAAAAATCATATGTTTGGCATCCTAATAAATGAATACTAAACTAGTTTAGTAGCTCACATTTTAATGCGTGTATAATAATTACATACATAAAATATATTTAATAATTTTTTTAGAAGAAAGTTAAGAAACAATCAAAATGAAATAATCTCTAATATTGAACTTTCCTAGCATCAACTTCAAAAAGTTATTTTAAGTTTGTAGAAGGTAAGACTCAATATTTAAAACTACAATATGAAGAAACTTATAGTTTAACTAAAAAATTTGCACATATGTTACTTTTATGCAAAGTGTGTCTTATGTGATTTGTCAATTTTTTATATCCCAAATGAGATTAACATACTTATGAAAAGGTAGAATAAAATTTTATAAATAAAAAATATCATAATATATTATAAGATCAAAAAACATAAAAATTGATATTTTTGTATGATTATAAAACCAAATAATATAATGCAATAATAAAGATTATATCAAATATGACGAATGTATCAATAAAATTTAATTTACATATACGTAAATATTAAAAAATATACTTATTATATATATAATATTATGATAAATAGAGAAGAGTAAAATTATCTTAATTTTAAAAATAAATTTGTTATACATGATTAACTATGAAGAATAAAAGGTCCATTGAAAATTTTGCTTTACAATAGACTCTCATTTATTATTTACAAGTTGATAAACAAATTATAATAAATGTTTAATAGTTGATTTCAAATTAATAATTAAATAGAAGTATATAATAACTTGAAAATAAAATAAATGTGCCTAATATTAAAAAATTGATTTGTTTTTAAAAGGTTTGTCTGATAAGAAAAAAAAAATTAAATGACACTTAAATGTCATAACATGATCGTTGTTAGTATTTTTAAGAGTTTGTTGATAATTTTTTTAACATTATTTTAATTAGATTCATCTTTTTAACTAATTTTTTAAAAAAATAAGTTAATCCATCTTATCCTTGACATCAAAAGTTAACGAATATTGAAAAGAATTTTTTTTATAAAAATATTAATATAACTTTTTTAAGTTATTTTTTATGTTTAGAACATAACATTTACAAGTAAAAATATAAATATACAGAATGCTTAGCCTTCTTATTTATAACTTATAACAGTATTTGATTTGATATCCTATAACTTGAATTTAACTCACCCTAAAAGCTAATTCATAAGAACAGGATTGTCTTAATTCTTATAAGGAGTATTCTGGTTCTATTTCTAATCAATGTGAAACATCTTAACAATGTTCAAACTAAATAAACTTTGATATCATGTTAAGAAACTTGGGTCTAATTCACTCTCAAAAGTTAGCTAATAAGAGGAGGAATGTCCTAATCCTTATAAAAAGTATTTTAACTTTATTCTTAACCAATGTTAGATATCTTAACATTAATCAAATGCTTAGTTATTTAAACAAACAAAAAGTTACAATTAGTTGAAAGATTTATTAAGAAAGAAAATGAAAAAAGACAAAGAGAAAAAAAAATATTGGGATTAGCAAAACATAGATTTAAATATAAAAATCAAAGGTGTCTAATTACACTTGTATAATTGATAAAGAGTTTTTTATTATTATTTTAGAATACATGTTATTTTAGTCTCTTAAAAAATTGAGTCAAATAATTTCTTAATTTAGAAGCGTGATTCTTCTATCAATTTTTTTACATCTAAAATCTCTTAAATATATTCTTATTTTCTACTTAAAAAATTTGCAAACAGAATCAATTGTCATGTTTTAAAAAATTTTCTAATTATATATATATATATATATATAACACTCAAATCTTTACCTTTTCCCTTTTTAATAATTTATAACTTAAATTTTAAAATTATTTCACATCATTAATTAATCATAAACTCTAAAAAAACTGAATTGAAATAAGATTTGAGAGTTTCAAATTGAAGAAAAATGATGTAAAGATCAAACTTGCTTCATTTATAAAGAAACTTAATTGACTCAAAAACTTGAAAAATAAAAGAACACAAGCAAAATTATACAAATCAAATTTACTTCTTCTATTTTATGTCCCTTTGACTGATTTCCTTTTTGTTTAATCTTCATTAATTTGTTAAAGTTTTTAATAATAATAATAATTGCAAAGATTTTATTTTTATTTAAGAAATGATACTCCCGTAGAAATAATAAACACCAATAGCTCACAACAATGAGAAGGTATGGTTGAGAATTTTGTCTACTCTGTAAAAGTAATTGTTGAATATTATCTATCATTCATGCATAGGAAAAAAGACATTATACATATCATAACTCTTATACTTATTATGTGAGAAAAGGGGCTGTTTGTTACTCAATGTGCATTTTTCTGGCTCTCATTGGTCCTCTATGAAGATATTTGTGAACAAACCAGGTATGCTCATGAACAACTCAACTTGCTTATTAAAAGTGGAAATGAAAAGTCAATTAATTATACCCCTTTGTGGGGCCATGGCTACCATAAAAATGAGTGGGGCCCTTCACATCTAGTTAGCCAAATCTTCAACTAGTTGGAGGATTTAGAAAGCTTCACTCATTTTCCCTGAAAGTGACAATGGAGAAATCACTATCGGGACCACATTCAACTCCTAATTGGTCACAAAATGATTATACCCCTTTTCTTAAGTCACTGACAAACAAAGCTTAATACAGTAATAACACATTAACTTTTGTTTTTTCTCCCTCTTTTTCAACTATGTTTTCAAAGGAAGAAAAACAGAATCATTATTCATGACTATGACGCTCAATAAAACATGTTCCCACAAGTTCAGAATCCTGTAGCTTTTATCACGCAAACAGAATAAACTAAATTAATATGCTATGTGTTTTGTTTTCATTTTTTAATAAAGTTAAATATACTATTTAATATTATGTTATATTTTGTGTTGTTTATGAAATAAAATAAATATAAAAAAACATTTTATATTGTTATGACTATTTTATCATACAATATCTAATATTATATTTAAGTTGCATTCGATGCGTACGAACATGGTAATGGGTAAACCATTATTTGAGATGCATTTATCTTTCCTGACTTTCCACGCATGGGTTAAGATAGCTGTACAATAGAGTTTGGAAAAGCCATTAAATTCAATCAATTATAGTTTCTTTTCCTTTTTATTTATATAATTTAGACAAAACATACAATTTTAGCATTTTATTTTTTTAAAATTAAAATAAATTTAACTTCGTTATCATTTTTAATTAGAAACCACACGTTTTTACTTTTAGTTATAATTATTTTAAATTAAATTGGTTAAATTATTTTAAGATAAATTCTTAGGTTTATGAAGTTAATTTTAGCTTTAATGGTGTATGTATTTAACCAAATACAAATGCAAAAAATTTTAATTCAGGTAAGAAGATTCTTCTTCATTAAGTGATCTAGATTAATGGACTAGGAAGAAGCCTTTTTCTATATATAAAAAAAAATCAAAATATAGTGTTTTAAGAAAAAATATAAAAAAATTTCAATGACTTTTTGGTATTTTAAAAAAAATTAAAAAATTGTTTTTTTAAAACTAATTTTGATTTTAAAATTTTATTATTTTTTTAAAAAATTGACATTAACGAATTTTGACCTTTTAAAAAATGGTGTTTATTAATTTATCATTTTTATTATTAATCATAAAAACATCACAAAATTAATCTCATTTATTGTTTTAGAAGTGACACTTTGTGTTCTTGAAGTGTTTTATAAAAATTATTTTTCGAAAGTGACATCTCTATAATAAGTTAAAATCTTTTAATAATATGATTTTAGTAAGATATAACAAAAAATAAATAAATCTATTTACACAATTCAACCACGTAAAAAATTAAACTAGCTCTCCACAATCATTGATTTTGAAATATATTTTAATATACTATAATTGCTGTCGATTTAAACTGTTCTAGTCTAAAAACAAGCAAGGAGGAGATTTGACAAGGCTAAAGTTAAAAATTTTTAAAATGATATTTTTTTTTAAATTTTGAATAGAGTGATTTAAATTAAAAAATTTAATGATTTTTTTAAAAAAAATAAAAAATTAGACACATTTAATTTGCCTGAAAATGGAACTGGATTATATATTAAGTAGTAAGTCTAGCACATTTTGATGGTGTGGTGAAAGACTAATGTGTTAAGTAAATTTATTTTTTTTATTAGCCCTTAGATTTGTCATATTCAAAAGAAGTAACAACAGTGATTAACTCTATGTATCACATATATGGTGTTATAATTGAGAATATTAAGAATGTGTTAGTTTTGCAATGAAAAATCTAAATTTTACATGGTTATAAAAAAAGTGAATAGTTAAATTAACAGTAATTGATTGATTTGATTTTCACATATATAAACTTCTCAAGAATTTTCTTACAAATATTAAAAATGCAACTTTTAGTTAATTGAATAATTTTTTTTAAAATATTAATTTGACTTCTATTTATTTCTTTCACTTTTTTTTAAAAGAAAGTCATTCTCTCTTTAACCCACAATTTAGGTTAAAAAAAGTTATTTTTACATATAATGCTTTTAAAAAAGTAAAAAGATATCTTAATCTCAACAGTTAAGTAGAGAATTAGTATCAATTTAATCGATCACAGTTTTATACTCATATCTTTCAAAATGACAATAATATATATATATATATATATATATATATATATATATATATATATATATATATATTGAAACTATGATAAATTGAACATCATGATAGAGATAAAGGATGAAGGAAAAGAAACAAGATCACTAAATATATATCAATTTTACTAAAAATAGAAGAATATGGTTAAGTATATATACACGTGTGGTAAAAACTGAATGACCTATAATAAAAAGTAATTTTACAGATTTAACCTATTAACAACTGTAATTAAAAATTAAACTATGTTTGAATTTATAACTAACTATATTAATACAATACCTTCCCCCTTCGAGATGGGAGGAAGATGTTCTCGATGCCCAATATGGACAAGATGCTAAGAAAAGCATTGTGAGGCAATGACTTAGTGAAGATGTCAGCAAGTTGATGATGTTTTCTAACATGAATTAACTTCAGTGCTCCTCTTTCCACTTGTTCTATGGCATAGTAGAGATCAATTTTGAGGCATTTGATTCGTTCATGGTATATGAGGTTTGTTGCAATGTGTATTTCTGCCTTGTTGTCACAATATACAGTAGCATATGGAGTCTTGATATTGAAATCAGTCAAAATTTTTTTAACCAAATCAGCTCAATTAACACATATACTAAGGATCTGTATTTTGCTTTTGCTGAAGATTTGCTTATTGTCTTCTGTCTCTTAGCCTTCCAGGAAATTAGGAAATTTTCTAAGAAGACACAAAAACTTGTAGTTGATCTCCTACTATCAATGCATGAGCCCCAATTAGCATTTACATAGGCATGTAGTTTAGTGTTAGAGTTTGCTTTGAATAAGATACCTTGACCAGCAGTGTACTTTAGGTATTATAGAAGCATATGAGCATCATTCATGTGTCTAGAGAGTGGATTTGATACAAATTAACTCAGTTTGTGTACTGTATAGCAAATATCTGGCCTTGAAATGGTTAGGTACAGTAGCCTTCCTATTAGTCTTCTGTAAGTTCCTAGATCTACAAGTTTAGTACCAGATTATGCATGCAGTTTTAAAATAGCTTGCATAGGTACAGTTGATAGTTTGCATGCTAGCATGCCTTAATCTTCAAGTATAGACATTGTGTAATGTCTTTGGCACATGAAAATTCTTGCTTGAGATTTTGATAGTTCTAGACCTAGGAAAAATTTTAAATCCCTAAATTCTTCAACTTGAAATGATGTTGAAGCATGACTTTGACAGAGTTGATTACTATTTGATTAGGGTTAGTAATCACAATGTCATCAACATAGACCAAGATGGCTATGAATGTCGAATTTAATCCTCTAGTGACAAAGTATAATCATACTTAGACTGTTTGAAACTGTCAAAATATATTTTAGAAAGTTTTAGATCTTATTCTTGTTGTATTTTAATTCTACATCTCGCTATTAATACTAGGTTTGTATATTTGGAAATAATCCCACAATTATAGGGATATGTATCCTAGAATAGGCTATCTCTATTTGATGTATATATAATTCTGATGTATCTCATAATCAATATATGAAAAATACTACTTTTTCTAAACTTGAGATGGTATCAGAGCTCCTGATCCTTGGGAGCCTCTGACTGTGTAAACCCTAGAATTTTGAAGCCTTCATTGCTACGTGTGAAACCCTAGAATTCCATCGCAGCCTTCATTGCTGCGTGATCCCAAACGCTCATCACAGCCTCCATCGTTGTGTTCTTCTCTACTGTTCCAAGCCCTAAATTGATCTACTTCCCTGTGGCTTAATTGCATATACTTATAATGGCTGAAATTGTAAATCCAGTCATGAAAAATTCAGACAACAAGTTCTAGAATGCATGTGAACTACAGAATGTCCACTCTACATATCAATTAAACGAAAAAAAATTATCTCAAATGGTCTCAACTCATTGAGACCATCTTGAAAGAGAAAGGAAAGGCCAATCATCTGACTGATGATGCCCCTGCTGAAGAAGATGCCAAACTCAAGTCATGGGATGAAGAGAACTCCATGAACATGGCATGGCTATGAAACTCAATGGTTCCTCAAATCTGCAAAGGCAATATGGATTACAGTAGAGCAAACCTACTCTAAGAAAAAGGATGCTACCCAGATTTATGAGGTGAAGGTAAAAACTATGGCAGCCAAACCAGGTACAAATTGTCATGGAATATGCTAATCAACTTAAGTCATTATGGATGGAACTAGACCATTACAGGGCCATAAAGGCCAAGTGTTCTAAGGATTCAACAATTATAAAAGAGTACAATGAACAAGACTGAGTGTATGACTTCTTGGTAGGACTAAACTAAGAATATGATCAAGTCAGGATCCAAATATTGGGAAAGAAGAAGGTTCCTGGACTTAATGAAGTAGTGGCAATTATTCAAAGTGAAGAGAGTAGAAGGGGCCTAATGCTAGAGACCTCACCTGCTAATAATTTAGCTATGATCGTTGGAGGACCAATAGTTATAGTTGCAGAACAAAAGAAAGTTGGCTTCTTTCCAAATGTGGAGAAGAAAAATGAAGGAGTATGGTGCACCTATTGCAACAAGCCACATCACACGAGGAAAAAATATTGAAAGTTACATGGAAAACCTCAAAGTAAAGATTGGGGACACAAAGGAGGCCTTCCAAGAATCGAAGGGCAAGTTCATATTGTTGTTGATCCTACTGAAAAAAGTCAAGAAAGACTTGTTCAACTTAACTATGAGAAGTTAGAGAGAGTAAGATCCCTTCTTAGCAAATTGGAGAAACCCACAAAATGTGTTCATTGACATATTTTAGTAAGTTATCACTTTCTTTTGGATTTAATGTCTCAAATACACCTTCTATCCATTATTGAATTTTAGACTCTAGAGCTACAGACCATATGACATCACTCCCTACACACTTTTTCACATATTCTCCATGCTTCAACAACAAGAAAATTTTCACAACTGATGGAACTCTTATAACTGCAACTGGACAAGGAGATGTCCAAATAACCTCGACCATAATACTAAAAAAATGTTCTCCATGTCCCTAAATTGTCCACAAATCTGATATCTATCTAAAAACTTACAAATGATCTATTATGTAATGTTGTATTTTATAGCAACTCTTATATATTATAGGACAAGAAATCGGGTAGGACGATTGGACATGCTAGAGAATGGAATAGCCTTTACTACATGGAAGATCTGAATCTGCCCATCAAGAGTCACTCTTTGATATCCAAGTCCTAAATGACCAGCAAAGAAAAAGTTCAGTTATTTCATTGCAATCTGGGACATCTTTCATTTCGGGGGTCATAAAGTTATTATTCCCTTCCTTGTTTAAAAATTTAAATATGGAGTGTCTTCATTGTAAAGTGTGTAAGTTTGCCAAACATAAACATGTACCTTTTTCTGTTAACAATAAAATGAGCACATCTCAATTTTATCTTGTTCATACAGATGTGTGGGGCTCCTCTAATGTTTCTAATATCTCGGGTGCTAAATGTTTTATAATATTTATAGATGATTGTACAAGGATAACCTGACTTTTCCTTTTTAAACACAAATGTGAGGCTAGCTCTATTTTCCTACAGTTTGTTTCAATGATTATAAATTAATTTGAAGTTAATATTAAGAAACTTAGGTCTGATAATGTCAAAGATTATTTCAATCATGCTCTAAATTCCTTTTGCCAAAAGAAAAGGATAATCCATGAATCCTCATGTGTACACACACCCTAACAAAATGGGATTACGGAACGGAAAAATGGACACTTACTAGACCAAACTAGAGCACTTCTTTTTCAAAATAATGTTCCAAAATTTTTTTGGGAGGAAGCCATACTAACTACCACTTACTTAATCAATAGATTACCCTCTACCATTTTTGCCTCAAAAAGTCCTATAGAAGTCCTAACCTCATTTTACCCACATATAGCCCATACCAATAATCTTCAACCTAGAATCTTTAGGTGCATAGCCTTTGTGCATGTTCATAGTAATAAAAGGAAAAAACTTGATCCAAGGGCAGTAAAGTGTGTTTTCTTGGGATACTCAGCTACACAAAAAAAATATAAGTGTTTTCATCCTTCATCCCAAAAATACTGTGTCACAAGATGTTACTTTCAATGAATAAATAAGCTACTTTAACTAGCCTCATCTTTCAGGAGAGAATTCAAGAAAGTAAGATGAATCTCTCATATTACCAAATTTGTTCTTTGGACTAGAAATTTGAAAAATTATCCAAGAAGCCGAGACTGAAAAGAAACAAGTAGAGGAAAATCAGGAACAAGCAGAGGAGAATCAAATTTAGAAGAAAAGAAAATAAAAGATTTTGAAAGATATAGGAAGAGAAGGGAAGGAAAAAGGAAAGAAAGAAGATTAATATAAAATCCTCTAAATTATGGGAAGCTAAGAATATGAGATTAAGAAAATTTTGGAGAGTATATAAATTCTCTCTCTCATTTAAAAACTTTCAAAAAAGAGTAATCATCATATAAGTTTTATCTTTTCCTTTCTTTCCCTAACTTACAAACAAAACTAAAAAAAACATACATCTTGTGAAACATAGGCATGATAGTACTTTGGTGTTTTAAACTTGCTCTTCAATATCTTCAATCTATGAAACATACTCTCCTTCATCTCTTTAAATTTCCTATTTTTCCTTCCTCTTTCTCTATCCTACATTATTATTATTTATTTTTTTTTGGTTCCATATCATTTGCATCATTTTCAAATTGCAACTCACATTTTCACTTTTATCACCTACATTAGGATCATTGACTATAACTCTCTCTTATTAGTATTCTAATCCTTTTTCCTTCTCACCTTATACTATAACTTCTCAATATTAAAGCTTTATTTGAGAATTTGGAAAAAAAGAGAAGAAAAGTGTTTGAAAGGCAAAAGAGGAGAGGGAAAGAAAGGAAAAAGGAAGGTTAATACAAAACCATCCAAATTGAAGAACTTAAAAATATATGATTATGTGAGTTTTAGAGGGTTTATAAATCCTTCCTTCATCTAAAAACTTCTAAATAAGGATAATAATTACACAAGTCTTTTTATATACTCAAAAAATAAACTCCCAAACAAAGTCTAAGATAACTCTTTTTTTTTAGTAAGTCTAAAACTTTCCAATAATTCGATATGTTAGGATCACAACTTCATTTAGACATATGTAACTTAGAACTAGGAGTGTGTACTGGTCAAATTAAGTCAATTTCAGTTAAAAAGAAAACTTTAAACCAAAGTAAACCAATCATGACATATTAACTTTTATTTTTGTTTGAGATATTTATTGGATTGTGCGAGTCTCGATTAAGATAATGAGAGAGTTTGATGAGTGGTTGAGTAGAGTTTGAAAAAAAGCTGGAGAATGAAGATGGTTCTAAAAAAAATGAGAATGAAAAATAAAATACAGTATATTTGGAAATGAAAGATGAGGAATGGAAGAGAGATACTCTTCCTTCTCTCACATGCTTACCATTTGAAAGCAATTATAGAAAAGGTAGATTTTTTTCTTCTCTCACCAGCTCATCAATTCAAGTGTCTTTTTTCTATGCATGTATAGTAGGATAAGTGTTTTTCATCTTCATCAATCCTATGTTTCCATCTCTATTAGTGCACATGTTAGAATAAATACTGCATTTATTTAGATCAAATAATAAAAAATCTCAAATCTAAAATCGAATCTAACTATATGAATTTATTGTAAATTTCTTTTTAAAATATTGATCCAAAATCCAATCTAATTCACCTATTGCATAACTTTTCTTTTTCAGTCCGTGTGGATTTGGTTAGATTGTTACAGAATAGTTACTCCCTACTTAGAACTAGCTACTTATGATCACTTGAACTTCCTATCAATAAAATATAAGTTAGTTTTTTCAATCAATACCACTTAAGACAAATGACTGCCACATTAGCATAAAGGTAAACAATGCTAGGACAAAAATAACATTTAGTCCAATGTAGTAAAATGCTCAAAGAACTAACTTACTAAAATTTATAGTTAAGAGATAAAGTTGAAATTAAAAAATAAACTTAAGAATCAAACTATTAATTTAGCCTATTATAATAAACTAAAAAAAATAAAAAAAAAAGATCATCTCCCATTTTTATTATTTATTTCATAGGCAAAGAAAAATACATCTAAACTAAAGAAAAGTCATTTCACACAAAACCACTCATCTCAATTTCTTTTCTAACAAAATAACACATCGAAACAAACCATTACAGTAAAGTCTCCAACTAGCGCAACTGTAAGTTAAATTTAATGCGTGCCACATAATTGTGTTAAGTAAAATAAAATAATTTCACACTCTAAAATATGATACACAAATGTACCTCTTGAAAGGATACATCACACTTGTTTTTATCATGTGTCTCTTCCTAATAATGTCAAATACAAATGTACAGTGTGATACGTTATTACAACATATTTTTTAACTAAAAATTATATATATATATATATATATATATATATATATATATATATTTATATATATTCTAAAGTTTAGGGAACCGTTTTTAACATGTTAGTAAGTCGTTATCTAAGTGATTATTGTCTTTTTATTTTGAAAACGATTTTTAACTTACAGTCATCTAATTATCAAATCATAGCCTAAATAACAATATTTTTTGAGTTATTAGATAAATAAAACTTATCTAATTCTATCAGTATGCTAACAACAATAACTTATAATTTAGGCACAATTTTAAATTGTTGGTAAGTATAAACAAGCAATGAATAAAGGTCAAACATTTTAAAAAATATGAATAATCTATAAGTCTTAATCAATGCTAAAATTCTGTTTTTCTATTGTGAATTTTGAGAACGGTTTTTTAATTGCCGATGAAAATATCTTGTCTAAACCTTCGAATGATGTAGCATATTTTTACTTTTATTTAGTACAATAATTTATATAGTTGAATTAACTTATGTTAAATATTAGTTCTGGGAGTACATTATTTTAATAATAATTTTAAAAATTGTGATTAAAAAAAAAGGCAAGTCCTTGAGAGCTTGTGCCACGTCTTTTCTCTTGAAGCGTGCTAATCGCTTCTTCTAAACTGTTGTTAGAAAGTCCACTGAGTTACAATAATATTCATAAGCAAACAAACAAAATATTAATTTAAAAATATAAATTACAATTATTATAAATTCTCTCTTATTTAAATATTTTTAAATAAAAATAATTTGATTTCTCTTTTCTTCTTTCAAAATTCATTTTTAAATAAACCCTTAATCAGGAAAGGAAAACTTTGCAAGTTTGTCTGACACGTTATCACACACTTCCAAAGGATATTTAAGGAGAGGAGACGACGTAACACACGAGTATCTTTGAAGGTTGGTATCATTAAAGACGTGTGTTTAGACGGAAATTTTTGAAAATTTTAAAAATATCAAATTAATAATAAAAGATAATTTAAATGAAAGTAAATAAATAATAAAAAATTTATAAATAATTATTATTAAAAGTTAAATATAACAAAAGAGATTATAAATTCTGTCTAAAAATATATTATTTAAACTTTTTTATTTGATATAAAAATTTAAAACTCACGACCCATTCTCTCCCACTAAAGTCACTCCATTTGCCCATGATAAACTTCTCTTTTATCCCAACAATATGGTTAATTTATCATAAAATATAAAAAGATAGATCTATTTTGTTTATTATTTGAGGATATCATAATAAAATAAAGCTTAAAAGATGTTGAATATTTATTTACAATAATTTTATAATTATTGAATTATTTCTAATAATATCTTTTATTTTATTTATTACACTATTTACTCTATTTATTTGATTGATAAATAAACAAATGATAACATTTTAAAACAAAAATAAACCCAAAATTGTTATTTCCTAAAATATATTTATGTGGACAAATGTGTGTACGTAGAGCTTGCTAAAAGCTTAAAGATGTGTAGTTAACCAATTGAATTAGAGTTAGTTCAACAAAATTGTTTAAGCAATTAGCTGAGATATATTTATTGACTAAAAAATATATAATATTATATTGATATAATATTAAGATTAAATATTACTTATTTATTTATTCTTAAATATTTAATTAAATAACTGCATAATTAATTTTATTTATCATCAATCTATTGATTAATACTTATGTATATTATCAACCCATTACTTAAATAATTATTCAGTATTTTTATTTGTAAAATTATCTTTTGTAAAATTATGTATACAATATGAATATGGGATTGTTAAAATTTTAAATTTTTTATGATTTGAATTAAAAATAGTTAATAGAAATCTTGAATGCATTTAAAAAAGAATGTCCGGAAAACCTAAAATGTGAATGAGTTTTATCACATATATTTATAATTTATTTTTTATATGACCTTTATTTTATTTTTATTTTAGATTGAAGAATATTCAATCAAAATAATTTTGTTAGAAAATTAAAAAATATATGTTAAATAAAAGGGAAAATATGAAAAAATGATAAATTTACTCAATAAAAAATATAGAACAAACAAAAGTTATACATCATATATTTATACAATATATGATAACATTATAAAAGACTAATTTATATAAAATATTATTAATTCATTATTGGTGCATTTTAATTTGATTTGGTATAATTTTAATAATAAATAATAAATTAAATCAAACTGCAATATAAAATATGTCTTTTTATTTTAAAAAGTTCAATTCAATTTAATAATTTAAAAATACTTTAGTTCAGTTTTCAACATACCTCAAGAAATAATACTCCTTGAGGAAGAAGAATAGATGGATCATTTCACTCCACCGACCAAAAGCAGTAGTACTTGTTTGAAAAACAAAAGAATATTTTTTATTATGGTATTATTATATTGTACATATTTTAATTCATTTATATCGATTTGGGGTCAAATTGACAGTTTTAATGTTTTATGCATGGAGATTATATTATGATATTTCCAACAAATAACAAATCTCAATATATAAATATTTTTTTAAGACACGGCATAAACGTTTATATAGATAAAGAGCATAATAATAATTTATCAATCGTCCATATAATGGGGAATTTTCATGAGCACAATACACGTTTTGAGGTGGAGTTAAATTACAGTTTTCATAAAAACTTTTTCAATATTTATTTTAAGAAATTTTATTTTTTTGTCATATTAAGTGATTTTTTGTATATTAAATTTATTTTTATAATAAAATGTATTCAACCTTTATATATAATTTATGAGTATGAAATATTAAAAAAGTTTTTATTAAATGATAGGATTTTCAAGAGTTTTTTTTATCATATCAAGTAAATTTTTATATTAAAATTTAAAATTTCATGATTTTTAATTTAAAATATATATTTTATTTAATTATAGTTAATATAATATAATATTTATTAAACTCTATATATAATTTTTTAAGTAGAAATTAGTAAATGATAGTGTTTTTAGATATTTTCTCGAACGGTGTATTTTAAAGAGCTTGTTTTCCTTTTTAACATGGTAGGTGATTTTTCTTCACAAAATATTTTTAATTTAAAATTTAAATTTTTTTCATAATTTTCAATTTGTCTGTTTATTTAAATATTTAATATAATATAATAATAATAATAATAATAATAATTCTATTTTAGAATTATTAAATTTGAAATATTCATATCATATTGTTATTAATTATTGAAAATTTTTATTTTAATTTAATAATAATCTCACAGTGCAAAAAATATATGTACTAATTTTATTTAATTTTAAAATAAACAAAATCAGCTCAAGGAGAATAGTCAAGTCCCATTGTTGTAAATATTAGGTGCCCAAGGGGGCATTGCGGGGTCCCACGTGTTTTCTATTTCGCTGTCATAGCCAATTAAAATAAACACTGCTTTAAATAGCAGTTTTCATTTTTATGGATAGTATAAAAAATAGCAGTTATCTTAAACAAATAATAACATTACTCTGATTAATAAGTCATCAAAGAGTCCTAACAACTAGCCTAATTTTTTTATTTTTTTTTAATATTTTGTCAAGTTGTTGTGCCCGTTGCTGTTGGAGTAATACAGACACGTTGAGTATTACTATCATTAACTTTTATACTATTTCAATTGTTATTTATTTAGAAAACAATTAACTTAGTTTCATTTATTTATCTGTATAAAATTTTTTAATACAATGGTAATTTTTATATTTTCACTAATACTCTTTAATCTAAATAAAAATTTTAACCATGGTAAATAAAATATTTTACCCTAATTAAATAATTATGATATTAAAAAAATACTTGTTAATAAAAGATATATCTACAAGTTTGTCAAGTTATTATTATAAAATATTATTTTTAAGTAGACCATGTACGTCTTCCATTAGAGATAATATATTGAATTGAGTAAAATTATCATCAACAGCAATATATTATAATTTAAAATCTCAAGTTAAGTTATAACGACAACGTACAAGTTAATTTATATATATAAATTGAAACATAGATAATATTTTTACAGTTACCCTTTTTAAATTATTTTATTAATTTTAGTTTTTAAATTAATTTTAAATATCTAAAAAAATAAATTTATTGAAAAAATAATAGTTTAATGTAATAAATATTATTTAATAAAGCATTTTATTTTAGTTACTAAGTTCAACTCTAAGTGCAAGTTAAAGTTTTTGTCTCTTATATAAATTTTTAGATTTTTCTTCTTATCTTTTATTCTATCCATTTTATTTTGTTTGATTTTTACTCATTCAATTTTATTAAAAAATTATTTTAAATTTGTGATCTGAAGTTTGCTTATAATAATTCTGCTTGACTCAAATAAAATTGTTTCTAAAAAAAAACTTATAGTTCAAACAAAAAAATTGCTATTTCAAACCAACATTTATTTTAATATCTTTATATATATATATATATATATATGATAACACTTAATTATTGTGAAAAATGAGAACATTCAATGATATTCGTTAGATTAAATTTAATCATTCATATTAATTTTTAGAACTATTTTTATTCTCTTTCTTGTTTTTCGTTATCCATGATGCTTCACTTTCTATTTTTTTTAAGCAACTGCAATGTGTTCTTTCCCATTCTTCACCATTTTCATATGTTGCTTCACCTATCTCTTTTGACATTTCTATGAGAAACATTTTAGTTTTGGAATGCCTTTGCTCAGCTTGGCATTACTTGTAGTCTAGTGTTCCACTATTTGAAAGACAACACTTATAGGGTCAAAATATGCTAATGCAATAATTATTATAAGTCAAGTATTAGCAAAAGTGAAATAGCAAAGACATAGGTGATAGTGTGATAAGTATTATGAGCCTTATTCAACTTACTTTTATTTATATTTTAGCACTCCAATATTTGAAGAAACCATCTTTCTTAGATTATGCAATAAGCGATACAATAGTGTCAGAATACACGGAAGTGTCTAAAGACATAGCTGAGGGAGTGTGAAAAAAAAAAAAAAAACAGTGAGTCACATGAACTTTTAATTATAAAAAGTAATCTGAATAGTTAAATTTAATCTAACAGATGATATTAATTATTCTCATAAATTCAATATATATATATATATATATATAATATTCTTAGTTATTGATTAAAATTTATTAAAGTATAAAAAATAATAATTAAATTAAAAATAAAAATAATTAAATTATGAGTAAGATCCATATATTTATTTAATAATTTTTAATATATATTAACTAACAACTAAAAGAATATTAAAAAGAGTATATTCTTAGCATTTATTTAATTAATTAATTATGATAAAATTTTATTCTTAAAAGTATTTATTACTTTGAGAATATAAAAATGTAATAAATAATATATTTTCAAATAAAAGAATATTAATTTTGAATGATTAAAGTTAGTTTTAATACTCAAATTAACAAAACTAAAAAAATATGAATAATTTTTTAAATTTGTGTTTGAAGGTATAAAATAAGAACTTAATTATAATAATTTTAATAAATTATTATTATTTTAAAAAATTTTAATATGAATAAAAAATTATTGATATATTAATTGAGTCCTGATATTAATATCAAACTTAAATATTTAAGTTACTTAATAACTTTTTTATAAAATGTGATATTAACCAATTTAACTGTTGATTTAAAAAATAACGTTAAAGTTAACTAGATCAATTATATAAAATTTTATAAAATTAAAATTAAATATTTTTTAGTATTATTTTATTCTAACATATATTCTATTTTAAAATATAAATAAATAATAAATTTTAAATAATATTTTTTATAAATATTTAAATTATATAAAATTAAATATATATATATATAATAATTAAAATAATATAAAATAATTCAGCAATTCAAAGTCTTTGATTTTTTTATAAAGGCATCATTACTCATATTAATTTTATTTATTTATTTATAAATAAGAATGGAAAAGAAAGATAGAAAAAAGAGAGAGAAGTGAAGAAAAAGCAGAGAATAAAAAGAGACCGGATGTTGACAAATTTCATGTCACTGTTCTTAGAAGGTCGTTTGTTTGTGAGAAGATTTCTTATCTGGGATCTCTCTCTTGCCATTTCTTATTTTATTTTATTTTTCTCTTTCTCTTTCTCTCTCTAAAAAACGGAAAAGAAAATAAAGCTCTATTCTTTCTTCCCTCTCTGTGAGTCTGCCAGAGAGAAAGAGGAACAAGAGTGGCCCAGCAGATCGAAATCGATGATCTAAGCTTCTTCAATGTTGTTGCAGCAACACCCACTTCGCTCTTTCTCCTACAATTGTTGGTTTTTCCTACCCTTTTTCTTTTGCTTTCTATTTTAGTTCCCAGTCAAACACTTCATTTTTGTAGCGGATTCTTCAGAGCAGATGATAAGAGGATGTGGGTCTAAGGTAATTTTCCATTACTTTCTCAATTCTATCTATATTGATTATTATATTTTATTTGCTTTTATTATTTTATAACTAGTTTTTTTTTGTAGTAAGTTGAAAACAAAATTCTGGGTTCTTATTGTTTGGGGGCTAATTTAACTGCCGGACTTTTTTTTTTTCATTTATTTATTTTACTTTTTATTTGTAGCTGAAATGTTCAGATGTCTCGGGTTAGTATTTTAAATTCAATTATATCCTTTGGTTTGTTAATTGTTGTATAGGATCTGCCTAATTCATACTCGTCATTCATTTAGGTTCTCTCCCTCTTATACTTTTGGATGTGTTTTTTAATATCTTTGTCTATAGTATAAAGAGTGAAATTTGTTGCATCCCTCTAATTACATTGGAGGACAACTGACATAGTTTTGTGAGGAGAAAATTAAGATTTTCTGTTAGTTTATTTTCTCCTCCATTCCTGACTCAAAATTGGAGTAAAGAGCTTGAGTTCCCCACGTATCAAGGAAGAATTTGGGATGCCTAGTTTATAGCAACTCCCCTTCTCCATAGATTTTTTCATTCCAATGATAAGGTTATGTGTACTGATCAATGTTGAAACATGAATACATGATGTGAGTAGCTGGATTCAAATTTGTTGTGTTCCATCAAGATACTGACAACTATGCAAAAAAAAATAAAAGAAAAATCAGAAAAACCTCTTTGTGTTAGCTTAATTGTCAGTATTTTATTGGGAACTAGAAAATGTGACCAAAGAATTGATTCCTGATAAGTTGCTGGCATACAAGTCCCGCTTGTTCAACTGTCAGAATTGATGACTGATATTCTTGGTCAAAGTTGTCAACCAAAAAAATATTGGAATGCACTGGGGGTATTTTGTCCAATATTTGATGTTATGAAACATTTCCAAGTTGGCATATCATGAGGCTATTTTTATATGTTTTTATTTGTGCATTAAAATTGGTCCATGGGTTTTTACTATATCTCTAGCAGTTTACTAGGGTAACTGGTCCTCACCCAGAAATATTGAAAGCAATGCAATTGTCAGGACTCTGTCTGTTATTTCAAGAAACAGGAATGCTTTCTTGGAAGCCTAAAACATGCAGACTTATAGTTTGCCATTGATAAATGTGTGCATTTAGTGACTTGAATGTTTCATACGTTTCCAACACTTCGGCAATCCCATTGGATGGCTACTACAGTGATGTCATTATCTTTACTTGTTATGGTAGTCTGAAGTAGTAAATGTTATATCTTGGTAAAATTAGACATTGCCATATTTGTTATGCAGCATTCTGCTGATACTTCTGAATACAAGAGTTGTGAATCTAATTGGTAGTTAACATAATTATGCCTTTTGAAAAGTTAACCTATATGGTAACTGGTATGAGCCACATTGTTGTGCACAAAGCTTTTGAGCAGAAACAGATGTTTTCTACCTGCCATAAGGAGTCTTATGGTTTAAGGTTCTCAAGTGCTTGCTTGGTGTTGTAGTATGTTCTTTCTTCTTATCCTTGTCTCTATCATATCAAATTTGTTTTACATACTCTTTCTAGCTCAACATATCAGTAAATACTTTCACCCATTTTTTCTGGTTAACCGTTTTCACCTTGGCTGATCTATTAACGTTTCATGTTTGTTGTGATATAGTGAACTTTGCTTAATCTAGCAGCAGGTACCCATTTGCATTTGATTTAGAAATCTCACATGGAAATTCTTGTTTGTAATTAAATCCTTTTTTAAATACGAGTTGATTCTTTCCTGCATTTGTTTAGGTAAACCACATTTGTTTTCAGGACAAAAGCTAATTTATAGAGTTGAAAGGAGTAGTCATTAGATTCTTGTTGTACTTCACATAACTTGGGTACTAGGTCTTTATTGTCATGCATTTAATGGCCTTAAAGTGGTATCATACTTGTGAATTGGGTGTTATTACACTGGTCAGCTCAACTTCACATATCTTGAATTAAAAGGAAAAACATTAAATTTGCATTTTTACATATGCATTGGATGAGGAAAAATAGGAATAAGCGCAGGAGATGGAATCAAGAGGGAAACAAATTATTACCAAAGGACTTCTTATATAAAATCAGTTGAGGAGAGAAAGCTAGAGTTCCAGTTCCAGACCTAGAGAGAAATAAGTGACAGTTAGGAGATGATGAGAACACTGGTTCTTTAGTGATTAGTAAGCATTTTTTATTTTCATTTGAAACTAATAATTTGCAGTTTTACTTAACGGTGAAATGCAAGACTCATAGAAAGTGGCATTGTAATGATAGACTTTTCAAATGCCTTTTTCTTTCACTATGTGAAGCCGGCTGGCAAAAGTTGCATGGCTTATGAGGTGCTTGCCTCTTGTTCTTTGGTTCATTATTCAACTATTTTACTTTTTCTGTTCTCTGAATAAGATGCACTACCATAAAGTTAATCTACTCATGGAAAAATACAAATTTACAAATTTTCTTAAATACTCTTTAACCATACTGGAGTTGTGAAGATTCTATATCAAAATTGAAGATTTATTTTCATTCATATACACTGATTAATGTACTTGAGAAGAAGTCAAAATCCTATCCCTTTGATCATTCTAGTAAATTTAATTGATAAATTAAGTAAAAGAACTGAAAATTTATTATGTGCAAGTATCTTTGCTAGCATGGTATATGTCATGTCATTAAATTTTGATTTGAGTCATCCAATTATTTGGTTGCTTGTGTGGATTGTTTTTGACTATATGTGGTATTTGATGTCATGCAATATTTGGAAAGTTAAACAAAATGCATACCTTTTTAATAATAATGTGTCCAAAATAAATCAAGATATTGCATGGATTGTGATATTCTTGGGCCAGGTTGAATTTAGAGGAGGAAGAGAGAAATAGAAAGATGGATGCTTTAAGAGAGAAAGTCTGAATGGAAATATTTATTATTCAGTAGAAATGTGGTACATAGATTATGCAAGACACCCATATATATGCAGGCTCTTAGTAGACTTAGTGGAGACTATTTCCAAGTCTATTATTAATTCAGTGCAACTTCCTAGACACTTATACCCATGAATATTGAATGCATTTTATCATGATATCATCTGGTACGTGAACGTACCACTACCACTATTCCTATTTACTTCTCCAGAGAGAAAAAAAATTAGATAGACGAAAGAAAGCAATTATTTTGTTAGTTATTTGGTAAACTTGCTACATACCCTATATTAGTTGGTCTCTCTTGACCATTAGGCTACTTAATTTGTGTAAATGCTTTTTTTATTGTTCTTAGAAATTCTATATGAACAAAAGGTTTAAAAATTAACAATTAAATTGTCTTCAACTTACATGGACAGATAAATAGGAACATATTTCATCTTCTCTTTTTGAGCAGATAAATAGTAAGAGGTAGTATTTCCTAAGTGCATTAACTAATACCATTTTCAACAGGTTTAATTGGAAGCTATGTATTTGTTAATTTGTTATAGGACACTCATTTACATATAACTGTGTTCAATTATCAGGGATGGGAACCAAAGTTCAAAATCTGCCAGGATATTACTCAATGAGAGATCTTAATGAGGAATCCAGCAGTTGTGGCTGGCCCCTATTTTATGGAGACAAAACACTGGCAAATGGGCAATATTATCATAATTATCTGTCCAGTGCTGCTGCAGATGTGTGGTCAGCATATGATAAGGATGTTGTAAAGCAGATGATGCTTGAGCATGAGGCCATATTTAAGAATCAGGTATGTGTTTTGGCTGTTTAAAGGATTAAGTCTTATAAATCAGTTGAAAAAGAAATGTGAGAGGTTTTCTTAAAATGACTGTTTTCAGAGGTTAATTTCATTATGTATCCTATGATTGGTGAACCTATTGATATATTTAAATTATGTATTATCAATCAGGTCTTTGAACTTCACCGCTTATACAAAAAACAAAGGGATTTGATGGATGAAGTTAAAATGAAAGATTTACGCAGAAATCAGATATCTGTTGAGACAACATTTTCCACAGGTCCCTTGGCATCTCAGATAACATCTGAAGATGGTAAAAAATGGCACATTCCTGGCTTTCCACTAGTAGGAAGTTCTACCTGTGTTAGACCATCTATTTCAGGTGTTGAGGGCATTCATTCACCTTTGGGTTCTAATAAAGGAATCAGTAAGTATGCTGGTCTCTTCCCTTCCCCAAATGGGAGTTGCTCAAAAGATGTTGAGATACTGGAGTCCAGACCCTCAAAGGTGAGGAGAAAAATGTTTGACCTTCACCTTCCTGCTGATGAATACATGGATACTGAGGAAAATGAAAAACTTAGTGATGAAAAGATTAGTGGCACAACAACATTTCTTCCTGATAGAAATTGTAAAGATGAAAAGGGAGGTGATGGGAATCTTTTTTGTGGCAATGGTGGGATGACTGTCAACCAGGAAGACACTGCACGATCTGAGCAGTCTTTAAAGAGCAGAAATGGGTTGGCTGACTTAAATGAACCTGTTCATGTGGATGATACAAATGATGTTGGATACGTTCCTCCTCTGAACCATAATCCTAATCAAGGAGAAACTGAATGCTCTGATCAATCTGCCAAACAGAAGTCAAAGTTCTTTGATTTGTCCAAGGAAGATTTACCAAACTCGCATCATGGCACTGGCAGTTGGGCTCAAAATAATGGATATTTAGACAATGATAGGAGTGGGCAAGAGTGGATTTCATCAATAGAGTCAGGTTAGATTGCTTATTGAGCCACTTCAAATTTATATTTTGAATCTTCTTCTGCAGTGAAATGCACCTGCCCATCTAATACATTTTGAAGACAAATGTTAGCTAAATTAGCATGTGTTGCAGTGATTTTGTTGACATACTTTGATACACTACTTTTTTTAGTATTAGTGAATTCTATATTTTTTGCTCCAACTAGAATTTGCAAATTATTTAGAAAAACATTTTATTTCTAGATCTTTTTTCTGTTAGATCAAATCTTCCCCTTTTGATTATTTGGCACTAAACAAATACTAATGCTGACATGATATCTGATAAATTGTGCCATAAAATCAAGTTTTTAATGATTGCAGGGCAAACTAAAAGCAATCTGAAACCCATGCCTCAAGTTCTTAAACAAGAGAAATCGCTTCTATCATCCCACACAATGCAAGATGCACTTGGTAAAGCTCATGAACCTACATCTCATTATCTAACTAATCAAAGCAAGGCTGAGTTATGGAGGGAAAAGACAGCTAGTGGATTAGATATTAGTGAAAGGAATCATGAACACTCTGATAATAAGCATCTAGAGTGTGTTGTATCATCACGTAGGCCACCCTTTGCAATTGCTCCTTCCTCGGATTTAGGTAAGCCTTGGTCTCACTCACCTTGGGAAATGGCAAGTAGCACCTTAAACCAGAAGTTGATATCTGTACAGACAGCTCCATCTCCATGTCTAAATGCATCTGGTGCCTTGAGTAGGAGTTCCCAGTCACATCAAAGCAATGATGTTTTGGGAGATGGTTGGCCTCTAAATGTCAATTCAAAGCTTAATCAAGGTTTTCAAAGTGAGGCATCTGGGCAGAATGAATTTTACCTCAGGACTACATCCGGGTCCAAGGAACTGCCAGTGAACATCTCTTCTATTAGCTATCTCAACCATAATGATTGTAGGAAATTTCCTGAACACTTCAATGGTTTAGCAAACTACAAGAGTTCAAATTTCAATTCAAATTGCAAAGATATGAAGTCTGAAAAAGATATTGACTTGAATGTGCTACTTTCAAATGGTTCATCTGACAACATAGTTTCCCAGTGTGGTCTTGGAATCATGGATGGAGAAAAGAAGCATGAGGAGCAGCTTGCAATGTTGCCTTGGCTTAAAGCCAAGACAACATGTAAGAATGAGGCACAAAATGCTGGTGGAAGGTTAAGCACCACAGATTTAAATGTTTTCCAAAGTGCTTGGTTGTATAACAAAGATGACCCTGGAAAGGTGTCTAATGGAAAATTTATGCACAATGTAACTTCAGGTTTGTTTTCTAATAATATTGAGCCAAGGAGGACAGAAGTAAGTGAGAGCTCTAGTAAAAGGAAAATTCTTGGTGTTCCCATATTTGATATACCTCATATTTCTGCCGCAGAATCATCTTTACTCACATCTCCCTCTGTGTCAATTCCTATTCCATCTGATGTAGAATTAGTGGAAAATAATCGCAAAAACCCAATACTTGATATTAACTTGCCTTGTGATGCTTCTGTTCCTGAGTTGGACAGAGGAGCTGACACAGAAATTATTGTTTGTAAGAAAGGATTATCGACAACAGAAGCAAACTCCATGAATTATATTGATCTGAACTTGAGTATGAGTGAGGATGAAGTATTTCTGACAACTATTCCAGCTACCAACTTTAAAAGGAAGGCAGAAATAGATCTTGAAGCCCCTGCTGTTCCTGAGACAGAGGAGGATGCCGTTGTCAAAGAAAAGCAGCTTGAAACTCCTTTAGCATCACCATTAAGCCCACAAGACACTGTTGAAACACAGCAGGATGAACTTATGAGGTATGCAGCAGAAGCAATTGTTGTCTTGTCATCTTGCTGCGATCAAGTGGATGATGCGATCAGCAGTCCATCAGAAAGCCCGGCAGTGGACCCACTAAATTGGTTTGTCGATATTGTTTCCTCGTGTTTGGATAATCTGCAGAGAAAGGCTGATAATTCAAGGGAAAAAGATGGTGAGGATAATGAGGAAACTACCCCAGAAGGAATGGACTACTTTGAGTCCATGACATTGAAGCTGATAGAGACCACAGAAGAAGACTACATGCCCAAGCCGCTTGTTCCAGAAAACTTCAAAGTGGGAGAAACTGGAACAACCTCTTTACCTACTCGGACACGAAGGGGACCGGCTAGGAGAGGGAGGCAAAGGAGGGACTTCCAAAGGGACATCCTTCCTGGCCTTACATCTTTATCAAGGCACGAAGTAACAGAAGATCTTCAGACGTTTGGAGGGCTCATGAGAGCAACAGGTCATGCATGGCATACAGGATTAAACAGGAGAAACTCTTCTAGGAATGGGTGTGGCAGGGGTAGGCGGCGATCACAGCCACAAGTTACCCCTTCTCCACTTCCACCTCCTCCCCCTCTTCCGTTGGCAACCATTGAAACATGTACCCCACTCATTCAGCAGCTTAATAACATTGAAGTGGGATTGGAAGATAGAAGCCTAACGGGATGGGGCAAGACAACCAGAAGGCCCCGTGGACAGAGGTGCCCGGCAGGTAGTCCTCCATCAATCCGGTTAATCTGATCACTGTAAGAGGCTTAAATTTATAGGTGAGAATTTATAGAGGGTAAACTATGCAGGTTCATTTCCTTATTGATGGAACACATGATGTTCTATCTCAAGCACAGGAATTTCTCTTGTACATTTCTTCAAACCCGTATTTGGGTATATACTTGATTTTCAGTCAGTCTTGTGATACCATCTTGTATTATTCTTAAATAATGTGGCATGATTTCTTCTTGGTTATCTCTTTAAGAACTGTTGAGGGGAGATGTCTACCAGCGTGTGCTCAGTCCTGCATTTACTAGTGATTTTTTCGTTACACTACATATTAGGCTGCATGCTTGAAACACTACATTTTAGGCTGCATGCTTGAATGAATTGGACCTACATCAAATAGGAATTTTAGCTTATGACGTTGTAGAGATGTTTTTTTTATATGGATATGTATCGTGAGATTGTTCTCCTTAATCAAAGTTCTTCAGTAGTGAATTCAGAGACTTTTATGTAACTAGTAAGGAAGCATAGATGTTGAGTATAAATAAATTTTCTATTAAATTGCAATCCCCCTTGTTATAGGAGTAACTCTTATGTAGATTCACCGTATTATATGTGTTCAAATCAATAGTTAATATGTATAAAAACGAGTTTTATGAACAAGTGCATTTCTAATACAGCTTTCACAATCTTGTATGTCAACTATTAATTTGAGTATTGATCATACACCATGCATATTTCAGATTTTTTTTTCTTTCTCAAAGTCATTGATCTGCATGATGTCCGTACGCGTGAAATTATTGAAGTGCAACAGCGAATTAGGTAGACCAAGGTATCTCCATCCTGTGAAGCATGCCATTAGCAGTGTGGCATGAAAATCTTGAAGAACGAGCTTGTTCATTTGATAAGGTCCAAAGCTGCTCGATGGTGACATCGATCCTCTATTCTACCATCAACTTTTCATTTTATACACACCTTAACCTATCAAAATCCAGCAACTTTAACTGTTATTCTCCAAAGCAAATAGACAAATATTTAACTTTTAAGAGTGTTTAATTTAAGGTTTGTAAAATCAGTTTTAAGAAAGAAAACTGAGGAGTTAATGTTTCTATATTTAATACAAAGTTTTTTAAAATATATTCATGGGTATTGTTCAATTTTAGGAAAGTGAAATTGGGTCATGTTTTGTTAATTTATTTTCTTGGTGACGGGTAAATATGTTGCTTTTCTATGAAAATGGGGAAACAATCTGTTACCTAACTATTAACTTCTATTTTTACTATTCCTTTTTTTTTTTCATTTGAATATTAGAAATCATTTATAAACATAAAAAATAAATAAATAAATATAATCGAACTTTTTTTTTTACACAAAAATCTAATCTCTTCATTTCAAAAGATGGAGTAACAAAAATTAATATAACAGAGGCGAACAATAGGTAGAGTAGTAATGATGGCAACGAAGGTGAAAGAGAAAAAGAAAGGGGCAAAAAAAATTGAGTAAACCTCGTATTAGTTGGGATAAAGTGACTAACTTTTGATAAAATCGATAATTATCATGAGAGTTTACTTTTGTATTTTTTGGAATGTAATATTATATTTTAAAGTTTTTAAAACTTGGAAGCTTAGGATATGCTTTTAAGATTGATAAAAGTCATATTTTTAAAGAGGCTGATAAATATTAATTTTATTACCAATTTAGATCATTTTGAAAATGATGATCGTAACTTCTATTCAGATTTATGTTCTCAGTATTCTTTTTTATGTGAGAAAAATATAGAATAAGTTTCTATAGAATGATTGGTTAGGTATAAAAATTTGCCATTATATATTTACTTTTTTTAAAAATTTGAGCCACGTAAGATAATATTTTTAACATTAAGTTTCATTGAAATACTATTATTAACAATTATGAATTGTGATCAAAGTGACTAATAATAAAAAGTACACATTGTGCCTTTGGTTAAATTTGAATCCTAAAGCTAAAATCTAAGGCTTATTTGGTTGGAGTATGAATATTAAATTTTGAAAATTTTAAAACTATTGTATATCCACTGTTGTTAAAAAATATTACAGTTTTGAAATCTAGGGAACTGTTTTTTTAATTATTTTTAACATTAAAATTTTAAAATATTCTTTTATTGAGGAAAAATATTATAATAAAAAAATTTAAATTATTTATTTATTTATCGTTATTATATAATCTTTCAGTATACGATTTATTTATACACATTTTCTATGCTAATTTTTACTTTCCGGTTTATTTTCTCCTAACGTTATTTCGTATTTCATCTCTAGTCTAAAACAATAGAAAAACGGTATAACTGCCAAACCCTGACCGCATGAAGAAAGACCAAGTAGATAATTGAAAATGGGTTTCATGTAATCTTTATTATTATTAACCTTTCTATATTATGTGCTTTTTATCATGGGAAAAGTTACAAATATTTTTTGTGTGGTAAATAATTTTTTTTTATTGTTATTTAGTCTTTAATAAAGATTTTATTCTTGGTACTTTGAATAATAAAATTCCATTTGAATCATTTTTCATATGTTTAGATTTACACCTATTATTGATAATTGTTTAACGTCTTTAAATATTTGCTTTGGTTAATTTATATAAATTATGAATAAAATCTAATAATTTAAGTGTGTTAAGTGTTTTTTAATTTAAAAATTGAATCTTATTTATAATCAAATAGTTGGAATGCATAAGATAGTGATAAAATTATAAATGAGATGACTACAAAGGCCAAAGTTGTTATCAAGACAATTTTGGATGAATGAGTTTTATGGTGACAAAATAATAGTGTACAAGAGAAAATTAGAGATTAAAGGATATGCTTTAAAACTTTGCATGTATATAATAATGATAAAATTTAAGGTATTGTAATGAAAAAATGATATAAAAAAACATTGAGCGAAATATGATCTATTTTAGAAATTTAGACCAAGTTAGATCTTCTAAAGATGAAGAAGAAAATATTTAGTTACAAATCAATACATCAATAATAGATGGGAATTCATAAAAATTTAAAAAAAGTTCAAACATTATTTTTATAAACTTTTTAATGATAGATAATGAACAAATAAAAATATAGAAGGATTATGAGTGTAAGTAAATGATTTAAATTTGACATATTATCTTAAATTTTGAATTAGAGAAATAAACGAAACTTTTTAAGAGAAATAATAATGTAAAATAGTTGGTTACAATAATATCTCTATTAATTAATAATATTTCTAATAATTTAGTTTTTAAATGAGTTCAATGATATCATATAATTCATATAATTGACTTAAAAGTGAATTCAACTTAGAAGTTATAACTAAAAAATAAAGAAAACGTAGATATATAATAGTTAAGACGTGAATATATATATATATATATATATATATATATATATATATATATATATGCGTTCATATTGATTAAAATTATAACGAGAATACATTTTTAAACATGCACTAAAAATTCAACACTATGTAAAAGTTTTTTTAGCAAGCTCTCTAAGACAAATACATCTCATAGACCAAATAAAAAAATACACATCAATATTATGATTTGAAATTCATAAAATAACTCAAATTACACTAAAATCACTGATATCTTACACCAAATCAATTCATCTAATCTTGTGTTCAATTGACATTTCTCGAGCACATCAAGACACAAAACATAAAAGAAAAATACTAATAACACACTCTCTATTCTTTTTAATGTATTCTTAATTATTTCATAAAATTTATTAAAAATAAATGATTTTCTTTTCTAATTAATTATTCTCTTTTATATTTTTGGTAATTTGTAATAAGTTTTGATCAATAATGTGTTAAATAAATTGTGTCAGATAATGTTTTTTTTTAATCACTCCTTATGCTTAAAAACATTATACACAATTTTTTGTCTAAAAATGGAGTTTTCGGGTAATTGGGTAACTAAAAACAAGAAATTTGTAGTTTAGGAAGATGAAACGTGGATCTCAAGTTTACACTCTTCTGCATCCAAAATGCACTTTTGATTGCCTCATCACTCTCAACCCCATTCATCTTTCCCTTTCGGAACTGGCTTTCTACCTTCACAACACATAAAGAATGATTTTGCAAAAAATTATAAATACCCTTTTATACAAGGATTAAATTGCAATCTTTAAAAAGACCTTATCTTCACCGTTCAATTTTATATAAATATATTTAACGATACATATTAACTAGTTTATGTGAAGAACTTTACATTGACCATATCAGATAAAACCTCTATCTGAATATCCATAGAACAAGAAAAACTTGTGGTCCTCGTACATTTACCTGCCTAAGAGCAAACTGGTCCATAATAGAAAGAAAACTTGAACATGAAATCTATCAAAATTCTTTATTTTTCAAAATAATGATGGATCATTTTAATTTTTAAGATTTTAACTGTTTCATTAGATTTTTTTACAAAATGTTATTTATTTTATATAAAAAAAAATTACAATACGTGAATTTTTATAAAGTTTTAAAAAATAGAACATTTTTATAGGAAACTTCGTTTCATACCCTAGCCCTAATTCAAACATGAGAAATATGTCATGCCAAAGTGCCTTTGATGATCCACTTCTTAGAGTTAGACATGGAAAAACACATAGTCAAGAAGAGCCCACACAATCCAAATGCAAGAATACAATCATGAGGAACGCACTCTACCACTAAGATAATAGCTTATTGTGTGGGCCTTTAGTTAGGGCTTGCTATGCTAATGTGTAAGAAACTCAATTCTTTTTTCTCTTTTCTTTTTTCTCACTTTTTTTTTTATATTTTTATTGAAATTTTTTAGGATATGAAACTTAATTTAAACAATTAAAAAAATTAAATAGACTAAATGTGAATAATTAATATTAGAAAATTATATATATAGGGACATGATCTTTTCACATTAGTATAAGTCTAAAAACTCTTACACTTGATCTGAATGTTTCATTTAACTTACATCTAATGGTTTATAATTTATTATTTCACTGACTATTAGATGTAAGTTAAATAAAATGTTGAAATTAAATATAAAAATTTTTAAACTTATACCATTGTGAGAAAATTATTCTCTCTATATATATATATAACATAAATTCACAAATATTTGCAAGGAGAAATTACTGATTTTTCATTAATATTTATACATGGTAATATCGATAAATGATTATTACAATTTAAAAAAAAAGGTTTTTATAATGCATCATTGGACACACAATAAAATATTAGGAGATAATTTTTTATTAAAAAATATTAATATTTAATATTATCAATGTGAATGATGGGGATTTATAAGTCTATTGCAGAAGTGAACACTACTTATATGAAGCTATAAATTACTTCAACCGATGGCAAAGTGGACAAAAATGATTGTGCACTTAGTAAGTAAATATAAATCACATAATTCACTTTTAAGAACAATGCTGAATTGATTTAAAAGTATCTCTCCAATGCAACAGCTTGATAGAATCAAGGGAAACAGAGAGGATATGAATCTTCCCTTTTTAAAGAGATTGTGAGAACCAATTTTTAGGTTTAAGCCTTCCTCCTTTTCATCTTCATCGCCAAAATTCTGCTTCTTGTTTTTACTTCATTCCTGGATTGGGTTTTCATGTTGGGTGCTGCTGGCATGCCCTAAAGAGATAACAATAATACATACATACATTATGAATACAGTATTCTTCCCATAATCTACTGCATCAAATAAAGAAAAGATAAAATCCTCCAAAACATGGGCTTCAGTTCATGTGATAAAGAGCATAGGGTAACAAAAAAAGATATCTTTAAATCAGTTCAAAATATAACTGATTTAAAATGTACTTTTAGATTTTTTTTTTTTAGTAATCAATTTAGATATGCAACTTAATTTCTAATTCAGAAACAAAGTTTCATTTGGCTTTTCCACACTGTAATTTCCTTATATCCTCCTACCATTTCGGTGCAATTAATACTCTTTTCATTCTTGTAGTTTCACATTTTATCACTTTTTTTTTTTACAAAATTGATCTTGTATCTTGATGCTTGATTTGGTTTATGGAATATGTAGATTGTGTTCACACACAATATGGCTCTTATGTTGTTTTGTTTTGGCATTTATGGGGTTATGGTTTATTTAGTTCTGTGATTCATTGTGTTGTTAGTGGAAATGCCCACTGAAATTAATGATAGTTTTGACTGGTAGGACCCTTCACTTAACCAATGCTTAACTCCTTTCTACTTTTTCATTTCTGTTTATGTCATTCCTTATTACAGTAAAATTCTCCATGCACTGAAGTTTGAGGTTATGCAATAAGATTTAATTATTTTTATGATTTTTTTAGTATGTACATAAAAACACAAATAAAAATTTATGTATTGTAAAATTTTATTAAAATTATAAGATTTAATGTATTAAAATCACACAATAACACTAAATGTTTTAATTGTGTATCTTTAACCACACTAAAATAATGTTATTTTGGTATAAAATAAAGTAATTAACAGTAAACCTTTACGTTATAATTAATAAAAGTATATTAATTAAAAATGAAAAAGAAGAAAACAAGAAGCATCCTAACAGCAAAAAGGACACAGAGAGTGGACGGCAACCAATGGGATGCACAAAATGCGTATGCACCAACCAAAGTAAATTACTAATTTTAGCAAAAAAAAAAAATTGATTTAATCATTTAATAATAATATTCGATCTTTTATATAGTTTATGAATATAACTTAAATTTAAAATTACATAAATCCTTGCAATACCCATGTACAAATTTTTGTTTGGAAAATATACTAACAGGACATGTGAACATTGTAGAGCAAAACGGACCTCACACGTTCCCAAAATTTGCACGTGCGAATTTGCTCAAGTTGAGCATGTGTCCAAACTCACCTAAGTTACTCGAAGCTTCGTTCTCCTTCATGCGCATGATGCATGCATATATTCATGGTAAATAAATTAATGCAATGCTTTAATTTTTACGAATAGGATTTGAACTTACGAGTCTATTATTAATTGGACAATATTAAATTAAGAAAATAATAAATAAAATGTTAAGTTTTCGTATATTCACGAATCCTACCATCAATCATATATGTATAAATTAAGACACTCGCCCCTCGTATATATATCACTAATATATTTTAAGGTTTAATTATATTTTTACTTTCTATAAAATTATAATTTTTAAAATTAATCCTTAAAAAGTATTGTTAAAATTTACTCTCTAACATTTTTAAAATATTTGAAGTTAATTATTATTGTTAATTTTTTAAAATAATAAGTTAAATATCAGAAATCTAATTTATTATTATTACATCATTATTATTTTTAATATTTTATTATAACATTATAAATTAATCCAAAAACTCCCTAAAATTACCCGAGCACTCCTTCAATTTGCTTCTGCACATTGACCTGTTGCTTAAGAGTGAAGTTCTTCCAAGTATATCTCCATTATTTCATTGTGACTAACCACTTCAGGGTTGGTGAAGTTCCAGATCCCTGTGAGATTTCTGTTCGCCATTGAAGGGTATTCTTCGAATTGCCATGATTTCTCTTCCTCAAGTGGGGTTTACTAAAAAAGCAAAATTACCTTTTTTTTTGTTTTTTCGCTTGTTTTGTTTGCAGAATGTGATTTTATGTGATTTTGATTACTCCAGTCTATTAGGATTGTTCAGAGGATAGCTTCATATATTCAAATAGGGTGTACTATATATACCCAATCACTTTTTGCACTTTCTGTCTCATATATTGGTTTCACAATCCACCAAAGCTAAGTTCTTTAAAACCATTTTTGGTAGTGGCCAAAACACCATCACTGGTCTCTTCCAATGCAGAGGCTCCCAATTTTGTGTGACAAACTTTGTGGCAAAATCATAGTTACTTAGGATTGGGTGGAGCAACCGACATTGATTCTCTCTCCTAAACTATATATATAATCATTCTTTTTGTAAAGGATGTGAGGACCATGAAGACCTCACTAAAGAAGTTTCTAGTAGAAAGATGTAAGACTTGGTACCATCTCCTGGAGAAAAAGATTTGAAATTCTAGATCCAAGTAGAGATTCTTGATATAAGGAATCGCTGCAACACAATACAACATCTCATTCTGTACAGTAATCTCACCGATCAAGTTCATTAGAAAAAACAACGAGAAACGAAACGAGACACCCCAAACCAGTGAGACCTATGCAGCATGTTAGTGCCATTGAATCCAAAACACCCAACAACTTTGTCGATACGGTTCCATCGCAAGGTGTGAACAACGTAGAGACGTAGAAGCATAGAAGAGAAGTCCCCAACTTAGAGAGTATGGAAATGAGTGGCTTTTCGGAAGAAGAGATGTAGCATTTGAAGAAACCGAGCAGGGCAACCAACTTATCAGTCTGAAACCTTGGAACGTAGACATAAAATATTAGGTTAAAAATTGTGTCAACCTCGAATCCTTTACCGATATCGGTGCTCAATTCGGCTTCATAAACTTCTCGAGTGTTTGTGAATCCTCAAAACACCAGAAACTCCCTCACCAACTCCTTGCATACTATATCTTCTCCATAAAGAAAAGATCTAGCCATGGAAACAGAACGCAAGAATGGAATCGTGTTGGATTGAAAGAGATTTACAGTTACGGTTACGATGTCGTATCGGAACGTTGGGGTTACTGAACATTTTGGGTGAAAGTGATTAGCTTTCCAGTTTGCGAGAGAGATTTTCAGTTCTCATTTATCCACCTAATCGAAGTAAATACTAATTTTAAACATTTTAAAAATATTATAAACTAACTTTTAACAATTTTTGTTGAAGAGCAATTTCTATGAGTGCTGCTTTTACTAAGACAAAAAAAATTATATTTTAATTTAATTTTTAAAATATTAAATTTAATATTTTAATTTAAAAAATTATGATTAATTATTTTAGTTATTGAAATTATAAGTATATATCAAATTAATTTTTAAAACTATTATAAATAAATTATTTTAATCTTTAAAATTAAAAGATAAGTAACTTTAGGTCTTAAATATCAAATCAACTATTTTAGTTCATAAAATTATATATATATATATATATATATATATATATATATATAATCTTTAAAATTATGAAAAAGTAATTTTAGTTGACATTTGTTTAAAAGTTTAGAAGAAGAAATAATGAAATAGTTTAAAAGGTAAAAGAAGAGGAAAAAAAAAAGAATGAAAGTTAATATAAAACTTTTTAAATAAAAAGAACTTCAAAACGTGATTAAAAGTGTTATAAACCTCTCTTCCTATAATTTAAAAGCTATTAAAAAATAATTATTATATAAGTTTTCGTTTTCTCTTTAAAAACTAATTTAATCCTTAAAATTATAAAATAATTTTTTCAATGGATAAAAAAGTAACAATCTTATATGCTAGTAAATAAGAAATCAATCGTTTTGCATGTAAAATTTTGGAACGATACTAAAATAATTTTATCATAAAATAAAAAATTTATCATAATTTTAAAAACTAAATTAAATGATGCTACTATTTTATAGCTTAAAATGAATGATTTTTTAATAATTTTATAAACAATTTTTTTCATAATTTTTATAGACTAAATTGACACACAGAATTTTATCAACTATAATATACTACATTTACAGCAACCATTTACCGATGAGTGAAAAAAGTTTCCAAATTGTCCAAGATTGAATGCAAATATTTGTTCGCTATTGAATTTAGGATGGAACAGTAAGATTTCACTCATTTAAACTCAATCTAGAAAGCAAAACTTAATCATTCACACTAAAAACAACACAAATATGTCAAACTCCACGCCAACATGCCATACATAAAATATAACTCTAACTCTAACCTTTTAAGAGAACAAGAAAATTCTCCCTTCCCACTCTTCTTAGTTAAACCCAAATAAAAGAGTGATTAGAATCCAAGTTGTTTCCTTTTCCTTCTTTGAGATTGAAGTTATCATGGTCCTATAAACAAAGCAATTAACAAGGTTTAGAGTTTTAATCAAGCACAATAAAACAAGGACAATAGAAAAAATGAATTGAAGTAGAAAATCAAGAATAATTAGATAAAGGGCCATAATAATTTTCAAAAGATTATAAAAATTTAGAACTGTTGCTCAAATATGCTGCTCCCAGTTACCTAACAAATTTGCTTATGCTGTCATAAAATCTCACATAAATTAGTTGAATGAAAATGCACATAAGTAGATCTAGAAAAACCATTTTTAAGTGAAACTAAAGGGGTTTGAAAGGTAACAAGGTGTAGTTTCAAACTGTCCAGTTTCATAATTTTTGAGATTGCAAATTGATCACAATGCAAAAAGAATCAGACCTGGTCTGTCTAAAATTCTATACATAATCAATCTACTTCAATTGCTTATATCTTAGGCGACAACTATCAAATTTAAAAGTGATCTTTATCACTTTAGAAAGATTAATTTATAGTTTATTGTGGTAAATGATCATATTCATTAGAGAAATGAAAGGTTCCTAGCTTAGCTTTTATTCAAATCAACTTAGTACATTATGTTTTATAGATTATCTATAGGAATGGAGACTTTCAGTAATGATTTGAAGAAGGAAAAGCCAAGTTGAAAGAAACGTATAATAAATATGAGTAGTGTTCACAGCTGCTCTTAATTTCATTATTCTTTTTCAAAGGGGTGCAAGAAGATGTAGAAAGAAAATAACAATCACCTGTAGAATTGTTCACATCCACACTCCCAACGAGTTGTTCCTTCCAACTCTTTAATCCCAGAATCCAAGCAAAAAATGAAAAAGAAATATGAAAATACCAAAATATGAATCGCAACATTCAGGTAAAAATCTTTTATAGTTTTATAAAGTATATGCAGCCTAATAACTACGTGATGAAATCATAAAAAGGTATAGCATGGAAAAATGCTAAGAACAGCAATTTTCACTTAAGCATTCTCATTTCAAATGTAGTCTACTGTTAGCAAACACCAAAAAGAACAAAGAAAATCAACTTTAGTCTAAAATTGATAAATACATACACCATAAATATGCAGTTCCACAGTCTGAAATAAGTGCTCCCAAGAGATCTAGATTAGATAGCTAGAATTATAGCTACTAACAGCAACCAAATTAATTACAACTTGCACAAGAACATATTAATATGGACAATCAAACATTACAAGAAAAAAAAAACAAATATATCTTATAGCTGACACCTAATACAAAAGTAACATGACAACTCAGGGTAAAACACAGTATTTGGTTGGTTAATTTGATAATTGGATTGAAACCATTGTATACAGGGTTGTGTCAAAATTAAAACCTTTTTTTACTCAAGCCACTGTTGTTTGATTTCACTGTCAACGACGTGCTTACATGTCTAAATACTTTTTCAGTGGGTACGAAGCTGAATGTGTTTAACTATGACCTAATCGTAGAGATTGTTCTTTAAGTAACTAATATTTTGATGGGTATAGATCTTCCTATAAACCAATATGGTCACAATTTCTGTGTGGTAGGATTTAACACAAAGACAAAGACTGTGGCCTCTTACTGATATGCAAACAAAGCTCGACAAAACGTGCTACAAAATCTAGCACAGTTTTCAGTTGGCTTTGATTTAACACAAAAATAGGAACATTGTGAAATTTGCATTTCACATAGTAGATTTAGGAATTAATTGGAAAAATCTAATGCAATTGTGACTAGCTTAAGTTCGTGTGAAAGATACCAGATAGACAAGAGAGAGAGAGAGAGAGACCTTACCAATTGTCAGAGATAAGAGAGAACACTTGTAGCAATGGCGGAGAGAGAAAGAGAACGAACTTGTTATCAATGGCGAAGGTCAACGGTGAAGAGAATTGTAGGTGTGCCAATAGAATTTATCAGAAAATAGAAAGGGAAAAGTTCAAAGTGGAAGACTTCAAAAAGGGAAAAGGGAAAAGGGAAATCAAGAGAGAATATGGCTTGGATTGCCGTTTAAATCTAATTTTAAATTGGTTGTCATTAGTGATTTTCTAAATGGGTTCTTAACTCAACCGATCTAAGAACTAACTTCTAAATTAGTTAATTCGAAAAGTAATCTAATAAGTCTCTTTTATAACTATTTTATAAATTAGTTGCAAATTTTAAAAATGTTACATTTTTTTAATTGATTTCTTCATAATTGATCTATAAACTAATTATAAAAATACTATTTGGTATTAGTGATATATAACAAATAAATTGATAGACAGATATTATGGTCTAATATAAATCAGTAACATTGTTAATTATGATTTATGGTTAAAGGGTATCTAAATCTAATTAATTAAAATTAGCACACATATCCAAGTGTAAATGATGTGAATTCAACAACAATTGTGCATGTGCGTGTTGTTCACCGTCGCAAGGATCTTTACTTGGCTCAGAATTATCTTTCGTTGAGTTATCGACAAAGCTTTAATTAATTTATCCATTATTTTCCTTTTATCTTCTATTTTTGTTATTTTGAAGACAAGAAAGAAAATTCTTATAAACATGTTAAACAATATATAATTAAAAATGTTAAACAATGTATATATATCAAGGTCAGCATGCGCGCATCAAGACTATAAATCTAATTATATATAATGTATTAAACAAAATATATAATATTTTATACATTAGTTAATGATTTTTTTGCATGATAAGAAGGGTAGAAAAAAATGTTATAAAAATATTATATAAATAATACAACTCATCTCTCAAATTAAATAATTTGACTAAGGATATTTATGAAATACTTTCATTTTCTGTAGGTTACTTCATTTCCGCCTCCCCTCCCTCCCTTTCTTTTTTTTTTAAACTAAAAATCATAATCAAAATATAAATACATATATGTTATTAAGTTTTATATTTACAACACAAGTATGCGTGTTGTATCAAATAATTAAAGAAAAATGTTGTTATATATTTATAGAAGGTGTGATAATAAATTCAAATCCATTCTTGTCAACTTGATTCGTGTTTCAGGTTTTATTGGGGTCAACAACAAAAAAATATAATTAAATACACCATGCAACTTAAAACTTAATTAAAAAGAAAGGATGAAGTAAGGTAAAAAGGTCTAAAATTGACTAAAACAATACTCTAAACCTTGGTTAGGATTAATTGAGGGTACAATAATATTTACCTATTCTATGATTGTCAATATTTAACCAAAATAAAATAAAAAAATTGAAAATGACCTTGGTGAAAGGTATTGTGTTAGGTTAGGAAGCTACTCTTGTTATTGCCCATAGAATGCAATATATTATTATTCTTAAGAATTAAAAATGACATGAAAAAAACATAATATATTTATGTGATAATATATAGTATATAATTAATTCTAAATTATTTTTACATTTAATTTAATACAAAGCATAAGACATGTTACTTTAAGAAGTTTAATTTATTTTCTTGATATTTGAGCAAATTTTTTTAAAAAATTAATCTTATATTTATTTTACTAATCACAGTCATGTATTTCATAGTCTGACACTATCAATAAACTTTATAGATATTACTTTAGTTAAGTGTAAAAGATAAATTTCATTTAGACTAATTATATTCTTTTACATGATCTATTTTATATTCAACTTCTTATTTTATGATCACATTGTTACAAATAAGGTTTGGTAGAATTGAAACATAAAGGTCATGTAGAAATTATAATGACTTAAAGTGAAAAAGAAAAAAAAAAAAATATATATATATATATATCATTATTATCACATTATAAATTATTTATGACATTCATGCAATGATTCATACAATATTTTTATTAGTTAGTTTAATACATTATTATTTTTAATATATATTTATGTAAAGACTTAATATTTTATATTTATAATCTATGAAACTCAATCTTTAATACACTCGCACATTAATCATAATGTATTTTTATTATCTTAATATTAATACTTAACTAAGAATATTTTAAGAATAATACTAAATGTGATCTTATAGTCAAATTATTTATTTTATATCATACAAAATAGTATATATTATTCTAAAGATATTATTATATTTTTATAAAAATAAATAAATATGAAATGTGTTATTATTTAAAATAAATAATTGTGATATCAAAAATTATATTTATAACATAAAAAACTTCTAGTACAAACCTTAACAAGTAATTAACAAGACCTCTAGGTTTTATGTTCAACATTATGTTTTGTTTAAATTTTTTATAAGTTTAATTAATTAACTTGTTTCAAAATCTTTTGATCAAAATTAACAAATTGAAATTAATAAAGGATAGTTTGAGTGGCAAGCGGTTCAATATCGTTTAAGAAAAATTTTAAATTTAAGTTCTGGTATAAAAATTTATTTTTCATAATAGACTCATATACCATATCTAGGTATGCGATCCAGGTCAAATTCAAATTAAACTAGATGAAATTAATAAAGGATAGTTTGAGTGGCAAGCGGTTCAATATCATTTAAGAAAAATTTTAAATTCAAGTCTTGGTATAAAAAAAAAATTTATAATAGACTTATATATCATATCTAGGTGTGCAATTCAGGTTAAATTCAAATTAAACTAGATGAAATATTAAAAAAAAGAATTAACAAATTAAAACATTAAATTTCATTTAAAATATACTTTAAAACTAAAATTTTATCATTTTAGTCTTAATCTTACATTCTAAAAAAAATCACATCTTATTACATTTTCAACAAAATTATGACTTTTAAACTTTTAAATTATTTCACATCGCAAAGTTATCGTAAGCTATCAAATGTTTGGATAGAAAATGAGGTTGAGACATTTAAATTGAAAAAATAATTTAAAAATTAGTGTAAAAACCAAATTTGCTTGATTATAAAAAAATTGACTCTTAAAAATTAAAATTACACGTAACCTAAACTAAACAAATAAAAAATATAATTAAGTATATAATTTATTTTTATAAGGAATATTTTTCCTCCATTAATACTCTATCTGTCTCTCTTTCATTTAACTGATATACCTTTTCTCTATACTTCATTTATTTGTGATAACAACCATAATAATAATATAATGTTTGAAAAGATTCTGGTTTTATTTGAGAAATGACACTTTCACAGAAATAATAAACACTAGCAGCTCAAAAGCATGAAAATATATAGTTGAGAATTTTTGTCTAATCTGTAAAAGCAATTGTTGATTTATTTTTCTACTTATCATGTAATGGAGAAAATAAAAAACTATACATGTAAACAGTAGTGTGCATATTAATGGCTTGAAATGATCCTTTATGAAGATATTTGTGAGGAGAGCATGTACACATGGTACAACTCAACTTGTTGATTAAAAGAGGAAATGAAGGTGTTAACGTTGCATTGCCACACAAACCAAAAAATTAAAAGCATCATGTCAATTAATTATGCCACCATAAAAATCAGTGGGGACCTTCTCATCTTCTTTGCCAAATCTTCAACTAATTGGAGCCTTTAGAAAGCTTCACTCATTTTCCCTGAAAGTGACAATGGGGAAAATCACTATCGGGACCCCATTCAACCCCTCCCTCATTCGTCACAAATATATTATTGCCCTTTTCTTAAGTGACTGGTAAACAAAGCTTCTCAATTATATTTGCTAAAAGAATAATCATTATACATAAATATGACGCAGCAAATAGAATAGAATAAAATAAAATAAAATAATACTCTGTATGTTTTCTTTCAATTTTTTTAAATTAAATATATAATTTTAATATTATGTTATTTTATTTTGTCATGACTATTTTATCAGACAATATCTTATAATTATTTATGTTTACGCTTCATGTACAGTAGACAACATCTGTGAAGGTCAAAGATGACGCTGGGTCACAGAAATCATGTTTTGCATGTAAATTGCTTTTGATGTGAAGGAATATGGCAATGGGTAAACCATTAATTGCATTGCATCTTTCTAGACTTTTTCCGCATGGGCTAAATTGTGTTTCAGTTTATTTAATTAGAGTGGACTCAAATATTCGGCGCTTTTTTTTATATTATAAAAAATAAAAATAAATTACTAAAATATTATTTTTTGAAAAAAAAATATAAAAACATAAAAATTACTAATGATATTTTTTCACTTTGAAAATTATTTATTAATTTTTCAAAAATTGCCATGGATAATTTTTTATTATTGTTAAAAAAATTACTATTAACAATTTTTTTATAATTTTTAATATATTTAAAATATTGATATTAACGATTTTTAGAATTTTATAATTTTTTGTTATTTTTTCGGCATCTACGTCAAACTTTATATTTCTATATATATATATATGTGATTTAAAAATTATACATACTAAAATATAGTATTTTAAAAAAATTTATAGAAATATATATATATATATATATATATATATATAAAATAAACCTGGATCGACCAAATTGCAGGATTTCAGCTTATTTTATTGGTTCACTTATTGTAAATGTATAAATGAAAGTTTTCAATTACAGTGAGACAAAAAAGAAAAAAAAAAAAAAAGCCCCAATTTTACGTGAAATAGAATATTTAAATTATTAAAATTTTGGTAGACACTTTTACACTTTTTTTTAATTTAATAATTGATATAGGGATAAAATAGTTTTTATATATTTATATTTTAATTTATTTTATTTTTATTTTTATTAATTTAAATACTATTTTATTTTTAGTTATTTTTATTCAATCTGTTTCTATTTTATTTCTTTCATCTCAAAGTTCAGAATCAATTAAGACTTAATTATATTTTTTTATTTCATTGATAAAGATAAAATAAAGAATTTTTTATTTTTAAAATTTTGTAAATGATTAATTTTTTATTTCGGAAATTAAATAAATTTACTTTTATCACCATTTTTAATTAAAAACCTCAATTTTTTACTTTTATTTAAATCATCACTAATTGAATTGATTAAATTGTTTTAATTATTTTACCTTCAATTTTTGAAACAGTAAGTTTTATTTAAAATAAAAGGCATCTCAAATGTTTATCTTTAAACCTCAAAGCTGACATTTTATAAAATTCTTTTGTTAAATTTTATACTAAAACTTCAACTTCTAAACTTAAAGAAAAAAGGAAAAATCAAAATCCATTTTACATCTCTAAATATTTAGATACAAATAATAATTTAAAATTTGTATTAAAAATTATAATAAAACCAAAATTGCTGAATTTTTTTACCAAAGAAAACTTAATTGAGGGTAATTAACCTCATAAATACAAATTTAAAAATAAATTATCAAACATATAAAATTAAAACAATTTACTTGTTTAAGATACATAAAATCGTAAGATGAAAATGTGAAACTAATTTTGCGCTTTAAACTAATGAAACTAAAATAAAACAATAATTAAAAAGCAAGTTTCAAGGTCAGTCTTACAATACTTAAAAATAATAATATTTCTTTGGTTAAAGTAACGGAACTTAATTATCTTTTATTATTTTTTAAAATAAGTAATAATAAATAAAATTAAGTTTCGTTACTTTATGTTTCATTATAAATTATTATTATTATATTATTATTATTATTATTTAAACTTTTAAATAAAAAATAAGTGTCATTACTTGAAGTAACGATGATACTTTCTTTTATAATATTAAACCATCATTGCTTTTAGTTATATTCCCTTAGGAAAGACAAAGTCCATTGCAATTAGATAGGGAATTATTCCTCATTTACTAAACACTCATTCGATAACTTATTCTATTAACTATCACAATCAAATTTTATTATTGGATAATAATCGCATATAATTGTAAAAATATATAATCAATAGCTAAAATAAAATTATAATAAAAAATACTCGATCGATAATAGAATAACTATCATTATTTGCAGAATAATATAATATTGTGATTTATTCTTCTTTTAATGGTATTATTTTAATTCCGTTTCTATTTTTTTAAATTAGAAGTAACATAATATTGGTTTTATAATATATTTATATCTTGTATTACTTATATAATAAAATATCAGGTTAATATAAGAACAGAATATTCTTTAAACTAAAATGTTATTCATAAAACATCTTATCACGTGGTATAAAAATATTCCATAATTAACGCGACATATGAAATCAGAATTGAAAATAAAAGAATATCGTTTGGAAATAGTAAATAATATTAAAAAATCACAAATACAAATAATAGTTACAAAAATTAAGCAAATTGTAAGGTAATATTATAACCAAAAAATTAAGCAAACCATATTCCACGTTGATTCTGGCATGATTTAATCCTAATATGCTATTATCAATCATAATTCTCTTTATAAAGGCCCTTTACATGAATATAATTTTAATTTATGGGATAACTTCAAATTTTGACCATTTTTATTTTGCAGTGACTATCAAACAAACAACGTTTCAAACTTTTAACAAAATTATTTCCGACATGTCCCTTTTTTTAATGTTAACTAATCCATGACTCAAGCAATTTATGAGATTCCTAGTTGTCATGTGAATGGTCCTCCAGAATGGATCCTGAATTGACTTTTAGCGGTACTCGTTTCTCATTATCTATGACATTATATTAAGGACCTCTTTTTGTTAAAGGTTGTATTAGAAGTTTCTTTATTCTTAATTGCAAGCCTACGGAATTAAAAAAAAATATTGTTATTAATTTAATTTTAAGTGATCATAAAGGTAAAAAAATAATAATAATGAAAATTCAAAATAACCTCTCTTGTCTTTAAAGGACTTCAATTAGTTGATATTTGACCTGTTACATATTAAATAAACACCACTCAAGCATCTTATTTGGGGACTAGGGTCACAAAAAGAATTATATTTTGTTGGTTGCAATCCAGAGATGGTTTTGTTAAACAGGTGAAGAGGGAAAAACAAAAAGAATGTGGGGGCTGAACAGCGACTTTATAACTACTTAAAAACGATTTACTAGAGAGGGTACCGCTATAATAATGTGACCCTGTTTGCCAATTCATCTAATTTTAGGTGTCTGATAAATTCATTGCAGTTATAGTTATGTATAATTATGATCGTTAGATATATTATTAAAAAATTAATAAACAAGATTAAATAAGGAAAACCTGAATAATAAGTGATAATTCCCATATAAAATGGTTGAGTTGTTGACAAATACTGAACCTGACCATTGACCATCCAAATGGGTTAATAAGACTTTATAAATATTAAAACTTCTTTTTTTATTTTTTTATGCTAATTTTTTTAAATGATTAAGTTAGCTAGATTTTACATTTCTTTGTTTGCAACTATTGTGTCACAACTTACTATCGTTTAAAATTATGTCCAATCACAGCATATTTAAAAAATTTTGGAACCACCACAGTTTTTAACCTTAAATCCGAAATCATAAATTAATAATAATATAATATATATGTATTTTTGTAAAAATATAATAACGTACATGTGCTTTTGGACCACCGAAAGATTATGTAAGATTCGAATTTATGATAGCATACATATAAAATACTAAAATTTACAGAACAAAGAGTACGTAGCTCTCTTAAACTATTTTATTTTTTATAAATAGATATATTAAACTATAATTATATATTTATTATTTCTTGCATTTTATTTTTTTACAATTAAACACCCTAAACTTTAATTTAATTAAATTTTAAATATTATTAATTTAGTAAATAGACACCTTAATTTTTTTTATTAATTCTTATATTTTTCACACTTTACAAATAACTTCTTCTATAAATTAAAAAGAGTTAAATTTATCATATAAAAATAATATTTAATCATTTTTTTTACCTTGATACTCAATCGTTCAATATCATTATTATATTGCAATTAATTCTTTTCTAAACATAATAAGAATTATAAATTCAAGAAAAAATACAAAGAAAAATAATAATAAATTGTATAATAAATATATATTATATAAATAAGGTATTATTCATCTATATATTTTTCTACTTTGTTTTTGTCTTAAAGTTATTACTATTATATATTATTTTATTATTTTTAAATGGTTTGTTCTTGAGTTTAAAAATTTATTACGTTTTGAAGTTTAAAATAACAGTACAACAAAAATAATTAATGAATACTAAGATTCAAGGTAAATAAATAGTTAAAACATTTCTTGTTTGTTATTTAACTCATTTAATTTATCAGATTAAGTATTTGTAAAATGTGTAAAGTTCATTTTAAAGATTAACTAAAACAAAATTGAGGTTTAAGGTGTCTATCTATACAATTATTAAATTTAATATATCAATTTTTAAATAAATAAAATTTAAGGAATTGAATTTTATTTTATTTTAAATAATTTTATTTTACATTAAAAAATATAAAATTATTGTGCTGAGAAATGAACTAAAGTAATTAATGCAACTATAAACAAGTCCATTGGCCGATTTGGATCTACAATTATAACCACTAATTAAGATTTAAGAAAACAGACACGAGCTGATAATAGGACCGTCAAAATAGTGACGGTGCCTGTTGCCAGTTAGTACCAGTTAATGAATGATAATTGATGTTACAACTTTATATATATTACTTTTCTCTTTTTATAGTTTTGATACTTTAGTAAATAAAAGTTTTTCACATTTTTTAAATAAGTAAAATAAATATAACAAATAATTTATGAATATTAATTTTAAATAAAATTATTTTTATAAATTATTTTAAACGTGACAATTTCTTATTTTAAATGCTGTGTTTGATTTCACATTTAATTCGATTATGAATCTACGTATATTTAAAAATTATTAGATATATATTAGAAAAAAAAGTATTAGATATATATTCTTTACATTAAATTCATATGTATAAATGTCTAAATATATACTAAAAAATTACAATGTGTTACACTGTTTATAAGTAAACAAAGGAAGAGATGCTAACGACGGAGGTTTCGTAATGTTAGTGTTATGCTTTTTACTTTTTGTCAAATAAACATTAAACAATGAATCAAGATCCAAGAAGGTACTACTAAGTGCTGTTGTAGTACAAAGACCACTGACACAAGGACTACAGATTAACATTCATTGGATTTGGGTCTCCATTCTGGAAAGAAAATTTGAAGAGTAAGAGAAGAATAAAGTACTGGAAATTTAGATAAACATAACAAAAAAATTATGTAAATTTAAAATGTCAAATCCGAAAGAATAAAATTAATAGCACGTTTGATAATTTATTTTAGTGAATTTATAATTTATAAGTTTAATCATATATATATATATATTATTAATTTCAGTTTTGAAAATTGAATTTAAGTATATATAAATTAAAAAAATTATAAAAATATATAATTATTGTATTGAAATTATAAAAATATAATAAATATATTTTTTTTAATAAAAAATTACTACTATTAGCTACTTATAAACACAACTTAATATCTCAAAAACACAACTAAAATTAGATCTAAAATCTAAGAATCTATGTTTATAAAGAATCCAAATAAAAAAAAAATCTAAAGACTGTGGAGCTTCATCAAAATAGACAAAAGAAATTATATGTTCATGTTCTATTTTAGTCAACCAATTAACACACTGTTTAGTTTCTCTCAAGATATGATTAAATTTAATGAACTTAATCCCTTTTAATAACTCTCTAATAGCACAAATAATAAAAAATATAGGATGAGTACAATGTTGGATGTGTACAATAAGGGATATTGTTTCCTTTGAGTCACTTTCAATATGAATGTGGTGGATATTCCTAAGAGTAACAAGCTTCAAATCCCAAAGTTCAGCTATTAGGAGGAGTACTGGCACAAAGTTTTATAAAATCCAATAATAAATTTGTTATGGCTGTCATTTAATAAAGCTCTCAGCACCCTTCCAGTTAATTCTTGATTTATTATTGGACCTGCCACAGAAACTATAGTAGTTAAAATTTGATTTTATCTTAAAAAACAGAGCTTAATTGTTCAAGGAAGAATTATGAAAAAATTTCTTATTCCTGTTATCCAAAAGGTTCCATATAGTTATGTCAAATAAAGAAAAGAGAAAAAAAATTTATTAGATAAGTTCAGAATCAACTAGTTGGTCAATCCTTTGATAAAAAATGCCATCCAGCAATTAGGGTTATCAGTTTATTCTATACCTCTTTAACAAACTAACAATCTCTTAGCACATGTATTTGAGATGACATTTTTCACTATCAATGTTATTACACTCAAAACAAGAAGAACAAAGAGATATTTTATAATGATATTTTTCAACATTTATAAGGACACAATCATGGGTCACCTTCCTAAGGAAAATATTTATTTTGGAGGGACCTTTTCAGTGCTAGACCATGTTAAAAAGATTAAGTTGTACTCTCGAGTTCTGAAAAGAAAAGAATATCAAGTTATAGGCTAATTTGACAAAAAAAGATGCTATTAGTATTAAATTTTTAGAAAAAGAAATCTTGCCTTCCTGCTGGCAGGCAGAGGAGGATTTATATAAACAATAAAGTCACAAATTTAAATAAGTAGTAATAATTTAATCATTTTTCAATCTTAGAAGCTATTATTATATAACAAAATCACATGTTCCTTTCAATCTAGATTAGAAATCTGTTAAAGAGCATAGTTATATATATTTTATATATTTTAGTTTATGAATAATTTTATTTTTTAATATTTAAATTAAGTTTTTTTAATTTTATAAACAAATAATAAAAATATAAAATCTAAAATATACTATTTATTTATACAAATTAACTAAGAAAAAATATAAAAATAATAAAATAAAAATTAAATTATTTAATTTTAATAAATAAATTTTTAAGTTTTATTTAAGTCTATACAACAGAGAAATTCAAGCTCGTACAACTCCCACTAATATGAAATATCCGTCAAGTTTAAAAGAACATTGTGTTTCATTTTATTAGATTTAATATGTTGAATTTTTTAACTAAAATATTATAAAATTTAAAACATTATTCTTACAAATACAAATAAGTTATATTAAAACAAATCATTTTAATAAAACAATTAAACAAGTACTTTTTTATTCAATACTTACCAATTCTTTTTTATTTATAAAAAAAATATACAGCTCGTTTTTTTTAACAATTAGTATTTTATTTTTTAAACTATATATATTTTTTTAAATTAATTTTAAACAACCGCACTGCAAGATCTGATTTTTTTTTATTTTATGAAATAAATTGTTTTATATTTTTTCATATAATATCATTTTTTTAAGTAAGCTTTAATTTCTATATTTGAAACATCAATGAATTCTGCAAAATGCAAATATGTAACCGAAAAAATGCATACAATTATTCAATTTATGAATATTTTAAATTATTTTATGCATTTTAACTTCAGAAAATTTTATAAGGTTCAATTTTATTAAATTTCTGGATAAGACCTTTAAAAGTATAAAAAAAAAATTTATTTCATAAATTAAAAAAATTTATATTTTTGAAAATTTTAAAAATATTTTAAAAAATAAAAAATAAAAAATTTTAAATTTTAATTTATTAATAATTTTGTCGAAATTAAACATAAATGTATTTAGATTTAGATTTATACATTAATTAAGATACTGAAAAGATAATATAAACTAAAATAACAATTTTAGGTTTTGATTTTAACTTTTTTTTTTAATTTATCGCATTAAAGGAATTGAATATAATAAGAAATGATAATTGAATGAAAGTTATAACGATTAGGCAATTTTTTGGATATGTTAAAGCTAATTTACAAACTAAATATTTGGAATAAACTATAGGACTAATATAAATTGAATCTTGACATTAAAATAATTCAATTAAAAACTTCAACCTGACAACTTTAAGCTTCTAGAGATAATTTGTGGTTGACAATTATATAAAATGCTAAGCGAAACTACTATTCACTTTTGATGACAAATATCTGATTTGGACTTTCATTGAAATTCAATTTTTATAAATATAAGTAAGAAATATATAAAATAAAATAATGTTAATTTAATTGATGCACAATGATTTATTTGATAATAAAATAATATAAATTTAAATCTAAAACATATAGTTGAAATATTTAATTTTCAAATAGTTAAAAATTATATTAATTGATAGAATATTGTTTTAATTTAAATTTATAAACGTTTGATTATACGTAATATTGATCGAAAAATAAAAAAAAATTATTAAAAAATTAAGAAAACAATTTATTTCTGTTAATTGAATAATTATTTTAAGAACAAAAATATTAATTTGCTTTTATGTAAAATTAGAGGATATGTACTATAAAATAGAAAATCATGTAATTATATTAAAAAATATAGAAAATTTATCTTATTTTGTAAGTTAAAATTACAGAATGAAAAATAAATTCATACAGCATAAATGTTATCCCATCCAAAAGCAATGCATGCCAACACAATTCTTGGCGTAGAGTTTGCTAATAATTTGAGGATAAAATTTATGGTATACTTAAAAAATATCACGACTCTGATATTTTTAATTTTTTGAAAAATATAATTTTTAATGTGATTATATGTTATTTATACATTACTGATAATATTTTAAAATTTAATAGATAATATTTTATATACTAAATTATTGTATTTATATTGATATTTTTATTTTAAAATATATATTCTAAGATATATTACAATTTTAATTTTATTAATTTTGTCTCAAAGGAGATGGGAGGAAATTTTAATCTTAAAAATTCAAATTAAAATATTTTATTTATTAATTAAATAAACTCAATTTTATTCTAATTTTGTTGAAACTGGACGAAGTGAGATTTTATTAAAAAAATGACCAAACTTAAATTTCAAGTGGAGTACTTCACAAATATAAAATAATATTATAATTATATGTATTAATATTAAATAATATTATAATTAAGTTAAAAAAATTGTTAAATAGAAGATTTAAATATGATAAAAATAGAAAATATTTTTGGCAAGAAGTAATAAATACAATTAAATATGGTAACTGTGGGTTGTAATTACGTGTATGATGGAGATGGTTCAGTATTAAAACAGCCACGTGTGTGGAAGGATAGCAATAAGCAATCCATCAATTTCCTTTTTTCTATAATGAGGTACACTACACTTCCAAGAACAAGAATAATACACTGAGCCAAAAGATCCTTCCACCAATCAAAACCAGAACCCTTCAAAGTGAAAACAAAACCCAACAAATAAGTACTTATTTGGAAAATGCATAAAACTATTTTTTTTATTTAATATTATTTCAATACAAAATTTATGTTTAAGATTATTCATTATTTAAAGATATATTTAAGCAGTGCTTGTCTATTTTTCAGAATTTATTTTTCTCAATATTTAATTATATTTAATAATTCTAAATTAATTTTATTAAACACTTTAAAACAAACCAACTTAGGTTTTAAGACAAGGGAAAAATCCCAAGTCCCATTCTTGTAAATATCAGGTACTCTGTTGGGCATTTGCATTGCATTGAGCAACCTTTTTAAAAAACCTAATCTTTACCTAGTTTGCAGGGTCCCACTTGTTTCCTATGTTTGCTCCCGGAGCCAATTAGAATAAGAATAATATTAATTAATGCTTTAAAGATACTGATTAAAAAATATTATTGCTACATATTTATTAATTTTAGATAAATTTATAATCTTTTAATAAATATTTTTTATGGAAATAAGTAAGTATATTTTAGATATTAATTAATAAGATGTCTAAAATAATTTATAAACACTGCACAGTTTTCTTAACTAAATAACATTACACTGATTAATAAGTCATTATAGTCTTAACAACTAGCCTAGAAAAGATTGAATATTTTGTCAAGTTTGTTGCGCCAGTTGCCGTTGGAGTAATACAGACACGTTGACAAATTTACGCTATTTACATTTTACAACCATGTTGTAACATCTTTTAAAAATATTACTGTTATGAAATTTCATATTTAAAACAATAAAAATAAATCTAATAATAAATTATCCATAATTGTGCTAATTATGAATTTTTAAAATAGTAATGCATGGCATTTTCGGTTACATTTAATAATACTTGATTTGATATATCTGTACCAAAAAGCAAGGGTGGTGGAGAGAATCTAGAAATGGGCATTTGTTTTGATATCCTCAAAAAGGCCGAAATAAATATATTAATATTTATTTATTTGTTTATAGAAATGGAAAAGAAAGAGAGAGAAGTGAAGAAAAAGCAGAGAATAAAAAGAGACCGGATGTTGACAAATTTCATGTCACTGTTCTTAGAAGGTCGTTTGTTTGTGAGAAGATTTCTTATCTGGGATCTCTCTCTTGCCATTTCTTATTTTATTTTATTTTTCTCTTTCTCTTTCTCTCTCTAAAAAACGGAAAAGAAAATAAAGCTCTATTCTTTCTTCCCTCTCTGTGAGTCTGCCAGAGAGAAAGAGGAACAAGAGTGGCCCAGCAGATCGAAATCGATGATCTAAGCTTCTTCAATGTTGTTGCAGCAACACCCACTTCGCTCTTTCTCCTACAATTGTTGGTTTTTCCTACCCTTTTTCTTTTGCTTTCTATTTTAGTTCCCAGTCAAACACTTCATTTTTGTAGCGGATTCTTCAGAGCAGATGATAAGAGGATGTGGGTCTAAGGTAATTTTCCATTACTTTCTCAATTCTATCTATATTGATTATTATATTTTATTTGCTTTTATTATTTTATAACTAGTTTTTTTTTGTAGTAAGTTGAAAACAAAATTCTGGGTTCTTATTGTTTGGGGGCTAATTTAACTGCCGGACTTTTTTTTTCATTTATTTATTTTACTTTTTATTTGTAGCTGAAATGTTCAGATGTCTCGGGTTAGTATTTTAAATTCAATTATATCCTTTGGTTTGTTAATTGTTGTATAGGATCTGCCTAATTCATACTTGTCATTCATTTAGGTTCTCTCCCTCTTATACTTTTGGGTGTGTTTTTTAATATCTTTGTCTATAGTATAAAGAATGAAATTTGTTGCATCCCTCTAATTACATTGGAGGACAACTGACATAGTTTTGTGAGGAGAAAATTAAGATTTTCTGTTAGTTTATTTTCTCCTCCATTCCTTTGACTCAAAATTGGAGTAAAGAACTTGAGTTCCCCAAGTATCAAGGAAGAATTTGGGATGCCCAGTTTATAGCAACTCCACTTCTCTATAGATTTTTTCATTCCAATGATAAGGTTATGTGTACTGATCAATGTTGAAGCCCATGGTGTGACCAGTTGGATTCTATTGTGTTCCATCAAGTTACTGACAACTATGCAAAGAAAACCCCGCTTTGTTGGTAGTTTACCTTAAATGTCAGTATTATGTTGGGAAGCCAGAAAATGTGATAAAAGAATTGATTCCTGATAAATCGCTGGCATACAAGTGCTGGCTTGTTCAAATGTCAGAATTGATGACTGATTTTCTTGGTAAAATTTGTCAACAAAAAAATTATTGGAATGTCCTGTGGGTATTTTATCCAATATTTGATGTTATGAAACATTCCCAAGTTGGCATATCAGGAGGCCATTTTTATGTTTTAATTTGTGCATTAATATAGTCTCGGTTTTTACCATATCTTTAGCAGTTTGGTTGGGGTAACTGGTCCTCACCCCGGCAATATCGGAAGCAATGTGATTTGTCAGTTTGTCATTTTATTAGAGGACAAAACTTAGGTGTAGTTAGTGTTTACTAATCAAAATTGAAGTTTTACTTTGAATAACATTAAATGCAAATATTTTATTTAAATAAAACTGAAATTTAGTTAGTAAACAAAACTAACAACACTTAAAAACAACACATAAATTTTGTTCTTTAATAAATTGGATCATTTTCTTGGAAGCCTAAAACATATCAGACTTCATTAATAGTTCACCTTCTATAAATTTGTGCATTTAGTGACTCGAATGTTTTGTACTTCTTTATCACCTTGCAACACCATAGTTTGGCTAATTTGGTGATGCCTTTACTTGTTGTGGTAGTCTTAAGTAGTACATGTTATGTCTTGGTAAAATTAGACAATGCAACCTTTGTTATGCAGCATCCTGCCGATACTTCTGAACAAAAGAGTTGTGAATTTAATAGGTAGTTAACATAGTTATGCCTTTTGAAAGTTAACCTATATGGTAATTGGTATGACCTACATTGTGCACAAATTTTTTAAGCAGCAACAGATGTTTTCTCCCTGCCATAAGGAGTAGTCATTAGATTCTTGTTGTACTCCACAAAACTTGGGTACATCATTATTGTTATGCATTTAATGGCTTTAAAGTGGTATCATACATGTGAATTGAGTGTTATGACACTGTCTAGTCAGCTCAATTTCCCATATCTTGAATTAAAAGGGAAAACGTTATACTCACATCCTTACATATGCATGGATGAGTTACAATGGGAACAAGCACAAGGGATGGAGTGAAGGGCGGAAAGGTTTATTACTAAAGGGATTTTCATATAAAAATTGGTTGGAGGGAGAAAGTAAGAGTTCAAGAGCTAGAGAAAAGTAAGTGACAGCTTGAAGATGTTGGCAACATTGGTTCTTCAGTGAGCATTTTTTATTTACATTTGAAACTAGTAAATAGTAGTTATGACTTAACAGTGAAATGCAAAAGACTCATAGAAAGTGGGCTGGACTTATCTATTAAGATTTCTCAATGGCATTGTAATGATAGAGTTTTCAAAAGCCTTTTCTTTTTCATTATGTAAAGCTGGCTGGAAAAAGTTGCATGGCTTAGGTGGTGCTTGCATCTTGTTAAGTTTCTTTTTTATTCCCTGAATAAGATGGACTACTAAAAATTGAACAATAATATACTCATGGGAAAATAAGTTTACAAGTTTACTTAAATACTCTGATTAACCATACTGGAGTTGTGAAGATTCTATTTTGAAATTGAAGATTTAATTTCATTCATAATACACATAGACCAATGTACTTGAAGAGAAGTGGAAATCTTGTTAATCAATACTACTTTTTCTACTGAGAAGTCAAGTCCCCTTAATCATTCAAGCAAATTTAATTGATAAATTAAGGGGCAGAAACTGAAAATTTCTTGATGTGCAAGTATCTTTGCTAGCATGGTAAATGTCATGTCAATAAATCTGGATTTGAGTTATCTAATTATTTGGCCGTTTGTATGGATTGTGTTTGACTGTTTGTGGTATTTTATGCCATGCAACATTGGAAAATTAAACAAAGCTCATACCTTTTTAATGAGTTTGAAATAAATTAAGATATTGCATGGATTGTGTTGAATTTAGAGGAGGAGGAAGAGAGAAATAGAAACATGGATACTTTTGGCAAGAACCTGGGAGTGAGAATATTTATTATTTAGTAGAAATGTTGTACATCATAGGTTATGCAAGACATTCATATAGGCAGGCTCTTAATAGGCTTACTGGAGATGATTTCCAGGCTAATATTAATTGAGTTTCCTAGACACTAATACCCATGGGTTTTAAATGTATTCTATCATGTGATACATAAACATACTATTTCCTAAGTGCATTAACTAATACTATTTTCAATGGGTTGAACTGGAAGCTGTGTATCAGTTAATTCATGATAGAAAACGCATTTAAATATAACTATATTCAATTTTCAGGCATGGGAACCAAAGTTCAGAGTCTGTCAGGATATTACTCAATGAGAGATCTTAATGAGGAATCCAGCAGTTGTGGCTGGCCCCTATTTTATGGAGATAAAACACTGGTAAATGGACAATATTATCATAATTATCTGTCAGGTGCTGCTGCAGATGTGTGTTCAGCATATGATAAGGATGTTGTTAAGCAGATGATGCTAGAGCATGAGGCCATATTTAAGAATCAGGTATGATGGTTCTTGTTCATTTCATCCCTTGGCTTGTAGCTTAAATAATGTCAATGGGAAAGATTTTGGGTGTTTAAGGATTAAGTCTTATAAATCAGTTGAAAAACAGAAGGCTTTTTGGGCTGTGAATGTTAATTTTCATGGTTCTTCAGAGCTGTTTTTAGTAAAATGGCTTTCTTCAATTGTTGCAATTATTGTTAAGTATTTACAGTAAACTATCAACTCTAGTTTGTCATGATTGATTTCAACCAATTTCTAGATCTTCTTAGCAGCGGTATTGTTCAGATTGATTTCTTTTTGTACCCTTTGATTGGCAACCCATTGATATATTTAAATTATGTATTATCAATCAGGTCTTTGAACTCCACCGCTTATACAGAATACAAAGGGATTTGATGGATGAGGTTAAAATGAAGGATTTACAACGAAACCAGATATCTGTTGAGAGATCATTTTCCACAGGACCCACAGCATCTAAGATAACATCTGAAGATGGTAAAAAATGGCACATTCCTGGCTTTCCACTAATAGGAAGTTCTAATTGTGCTAGACCATCTATTTCAGGCATTGAGGGCATTCATTCACCTTTGGGTTCTAATAAAGGAATCAGTAAGCAAGCTGATCTCTTCCCTTCCCCTAATGGGAGTAGTTCAAAAGATGTTGAGATACTTGAGTCTAGACCCTCAAAGGTGAGACGAAAAATGTTTGACCTTCACCTCCCTGCCGATGAGTATGTTGATACTGAGGAAAATGAAAAGCGTAGTGATGAAAAGATAAATGGCACAACAAAATTTCTTCCTGATAGAATTTGTAAACATGAAAAGGGAGGTGATGTGAAGCTTTTCTGTGGCAATGGTGGGAAGACTGACAGCCAGGAAAATATTTCACGATCTGAGCAGCCTTTGAAGAGCAGAAATGGTTTGGCTGACTTAAATGAACCTGTTCATGGGGATGACACAAATGATGTTGCACTTGTTTCTCCTCTGGACCATAATCCCTGTCAACGAGCAACTGAATGGTCTGATCTATCTGGCAAACAGAAGTCAAAGTTCTTTGGTTTGACCAAGGAAGATTTACTGAACTCACATCGTGGAACTGACAGTTGGGCTCAACATAATGGATATTTGGATAATGACAGGGGTGGGAAAATGTGGATTTCATCAATAGAGTCAGGTTTGATTTCTTATTGAGCTGCTTCAAATTTATATCCTCCCCCACAAGGTTCTTTACTTGTCAGCTATATTGAAATTTGCAGCTTCCCGTCTGATACACTTCTAAGGCAAATGTTAGCTAAATTCTTGCATTATGGTGATTTTGTTAAAATAAGCTGATAACCGACATGTTTTAATATTAATGAATGGTATATGTTTGCTCCAACTAGAATTTTGCAAATTCTTTAGAAAAAGCATTTTCTTTCTATATCTTCTTCTGTTGGACCCAATCTTCCTTTTTATCTTGCAATAAACCAGGACTAATATTGACATGATTATCTAATAAATTATGCCATAAAACCAAGTTTTCAATGATTGCAGGGCAAGCTAAAAGCAATCTGAAACCCATTCCTCAAGTCCTCAAACAAGAGCAATCACTTGTGTCTTCCCACACAATGCAAGATGCACTCAGAAAAGCTCATGAACCTTCATCTGATTATCTAAATAATCAAAGCAAGGCTGATTTGTGGAGGGAAATGACACCTAGTCGAATAGATATCAATGAGAGAAATCGTGAATTCTCTGATAATAAACGTCCAGAGTGTGTTGTATCATCACATAGGCCACTTTTTGCAATTGCTTCTTCCTCAGATTTAGGTAAATCTTGGTCTCACTCACCTTGGGAAATGACAATTAACAGCCCAAACCAGAAGTTGATATCTGTACAGACACCTCCATCTCCATGTCTAAATGCATCTGGTGCCTTGAGTAGGAGTTCCCAGTCACATCAAAGCACTGGTATTTTTGGAGATGGTTGGCCTCTAAATATCAATTCAAAGCTTAATCAAGGTTTTCAATGTGAAGCATCTGGGCAGAATGGATTTTACTCCAGGACTTTATCTGGGTCCAAGGAACAATCAGTGAACAATTCTTCAATTAGCTATCTCAACAATAATGATTGCAAGAAATTTCCTGAACACTACAATGGTTCAGCAAACTACAAGAATTCAAATTTTAATTCACATTCCAAAGACATGAAGTCTGGAAAAGATATTAACATGAATGAGTTACTTTCAAATGGTTCATCCAACAACATAGTTTCTCAGTCAAGGCTTGGAATCATGGATGGAGAACAGAAACGTGAGGAGCAGCTTGCAGTGTTGCCTTGGCTTAAAGCCAAGACAAAATGCAAGAACGAGGCACAAAATGCTGGTAGAAGCTTAATTACCACAGATTTAAATTTTTTCCAAGGTAATTCTTTATCTAACAAAGATGAAATTGGAAAGGTGCGTAATGAAAACTTTATGCCCAAGGTAACTTCAGGTTTGTGTTCTAATGATGTTGAGCCAAGGAGGACAGAAGTTAGTGAGAGCTCTAGTAAAAGGAAAATTCTTGGTGTTCCCATATTTGATATGCCTCATATTTCTGCTAAGGAATCATCTTCACTCACATCTCCCTCCGTGTCAGTTCCTATACCATCTGGTGTAGAATTAGTGGAAAATAATCGGAAAAACCCAATACTTGATATTAACATGCCTTGTGATGCTGGTCCTGAGCTGGATGAACTAGCTATCACTGAAATCATTGTTTGTAAGAAAGGATTGTCTACAACAGAAGCCAACTCTAGAAACCAGATTGATCTGAACTTGAGCATGAGTGAGGATGAAGCATTTCTGACAACTATTCCAGCTACAAACCTAAAAAGGAAGGCAGAAATAGATCTTGAAGCCCCTGCTCTTCCTGAGACAGAGGATGATGTTGTTGCTGATGAAAAGCAGCTTGAAACTCCTTTAGCATCACCACTAGTCCCACAAGACACAGTTGAAATGCCACAGGATGAACTTATGAGGTATGCGGCAGAGGCAATTGTTGTCTTGTCATCTTGCTGCAATCAAGTGGATGATGTGGTCAGCTGTCCATCAGAAAGCCCTGCTGTCGACCCATTAAGTTGGTTTGCTGATATTGTTTTCTCATGTGTGGATGATCAGCAGAGAAAGGCTGATAATTCAAGGGAAAAAGATGATGAGGATAATGAGGAATCTTCCTTAGAAGGAATGGATTACTTTGAGTCGATGACATTGAAGCTGATAGAGACCACGGAAGAAGACTACATGCCCAAGCCGCTTGTTCCAGAAAACTTCAAAGTTGAAGAAACTGGAACAACTACTTTACCTACTCGTACGCGAAGGGGTCCAGCAAGGAGAGGGAGGCAACGGAGGGACTTCCAAAGGGACATCCTTCCTGGCCTTACATCTTTATCCAGGCACGAAGTAACAGAAGATCTTCAGACATTTGGAGGGCTCATGAGAGCAACAGGTCATGCATGGCATACAGGATTAAACAGGAGAAACTCTTCTAGGAATGGGTGTGGCAGGGGTAGGCGGCGATCACAGCCACAAGTTGCCCCTTCTCCACCACCACCTCCTCTGTTGGCAACCATTGAAACATGTACTCCACTCATTCAGCAGCTTAATAACATTGAAGTGGGATTGGAAGATAGAAGCCTAACGGGTTGGGGCAAGACAACCAGAAGGCCCCGTAGACAGAGGTGCCCCGCAGGTAATCCTCCATCAATCCGGTTAATCTGATCACTGTAAGAGGCTTAAATTTATAGGTGAGAATTTATAGAGGGTAAGAACTAAGCAGGTCCATTTCCTTATTGATGGAACACATGATTTTCTATCTCAAGCACAGGAATTTCTCGTTCATTTCTTCAAACCCGTATTTGGGTATATGCTTGATTTTCAGTCAGTCTTCTTGTGATAGCAACTTGTATTATTCTTAAATAATGTGGCATGATTTCTTCTTGGTCTCTAAGAACTGTTGAGGGTAGATATATATCAGTTTGTGCACTCTCATAGGACCTTCATTTTTCTTAAATAATGTGGCATGATTTTTTCATTGCACTACGTATTAGGCTGCATGCTTGAATGAAATGGACCTTCATTTAATAGGACTTTAGCTTTCGATATGGTGGTAGATCTGTTTCTTTGATATGGATATGTATTATGAGGTTTTCCCCTTAATCAAAGTTCTTCAGTGGCGAATCCAAAGATTTTCCATGTCTGCTTTGCAATCATCCTACTAGTATTCTTTTCATGTAAAAGAAGAAAATTCATCAGATGTAATTTTTACGTAGATACCCCTTGTACTATGTATTCTCATCAATAGCTAATGTGTACAAAAACGTGTTTTTTCACCAAGTGCATTTCTAACATAGCTTACACAATCTTTGATGTTAACTATTAATTTGAGTATTTATCATGCACCATGAATATTTGAGAATTTATTTTTGTGTTTTTCTGGAAGTCATTGATCTGACATAATGTCCATAAACTCGAAATTATTGAAGTGCATTGGGTTGACCAAGGTATCTCTATCCTGAGAAGCATGCCATCAGCAGGGTGGCTTGGAAATCTTCAAGTTTGAGTTTTGTCATGGTGAGGAGGGTACATGTGTTGCTTTTCAATCGAAAGGGAAGTTATCTTTTAACTTCTATTTCCATTACCACTCTTTTTCATTTTCATTTTGAAATTTAAAAATTATTTCTAAATATCAAAATCTAATCAAACATGTTTAATTTATCCAAGGATGCAATAATAATATTATTGAAAATTTCATTTTTTTAAATGTAATAATATACTTTAAACTAATGTCGCCTAAGAAATTAGATATTGTATGCAAGAGTAATTACTGATAAAAAAAATAGCCACTGTATATTTACTCTTTTCAGTACATCAATGAAAATTTAATTTAAGTTAAGCCATGTAAAGTAATATATATTTTTTTATATTAAGTTTCATTGAACTACTATTTTTTTGAATTATGAATGGTGATTAAGGTGATTAGTAATAAAAATGTATTTCGTGCCTTTACTCAAATTTGAATCCTAAAGTGAAATCTTAGCCCTTGTTTGGTTGGACCGTGTGTTTTAAAGTTTTGAAAATTTTAAAATGTTATAATATTCGTTGTTTTTTGAAAAGCATTATATATTTGAGACATAAGGAACTTTAATTTTTAGTTATTTTTAATATTTAATATTTTCTTCTATAACAAAAAAAAGAATTTAAAAAGTATTAAGATAAAATATTATCGCAAAAAAGTTAATAAAATACTTCATTTAATGTTTATAAAAAGTATGACCATAATTTAAATATAATTATTATGCTAAAATTGAACATACAAAATATTAATTTAAAAAATAAATTATCTCATATATAATAATAATTGATGGCTATATTTTATGTTTATTTATTTTCTGATAAAAAAATAAAATTGAAAGAATTAATATTTTATTTCTCAAACACACAGCTTGTATGAGAAAGACATTTTGATGAGTTAACGCGAAAGGAATGCGATGTGTGGACAGGTGGAGAGGAAGCATATTATTTATGGTGTCATTGTGAAAGTGAGAGGAGAGACCCTTTGCAGTTCTGTCTTCTTCTCTGCCATTCCTTCCTCTCCCCACACTCAGATAAATACACTAATTAATACTTATCATTATCATTATTACTGTTACATATTAAGAGCAAATGATGCGGCTTCTATTAATGTCATTAGATAAAGCAAAAATGCATCATCATATAGAAACTAAAAAGAAAAACAGAGAAAAGATAAACTAATTTGCTTTTAGTCTTCAACATCTGAGTTGAAAGCATAATGCAACTTCTTATAACCTCTATAGGTGTAGGTAAATGGTAAACAAAATTAAGTTTATATACTGTATGAGAAAGAGAAGGAAGAGGAATTTGATTTTAGAGTGAGAAGAATAAGATAGAGAGGAGAAGGTGTAAGGTAAGAAAAAAGTTTTAAGAAGCATGCATTTTGAAATTGTAATTGCATCACCGTTGTGACACACACAACATACACTTAACATTTTAGACCCGTAAAGTGTATTTTAGAGAAAGAAAGAAAAAGAACACAACTTTTATTATTAATAAATATTTATAATTTAATATTTTTATAAACAAACTTAAATAATAAATTCAAACACAATCAGAAAGGAGGCATTGGCATACACATTACACCAAAAAGCAAAAACATGAGAGTCCTAAGTGTGACCCCAAAACCTCTTCTTCTTCATCAACTAGAAAGCAGGGTCTTACACATGCAGAACCATGCACCCACATTCTATCTCTCTCACCTCTGCACAAACATGGAGACACTGAGGAAACTCCACGCTTCCCTCCTCATTCAGGGCCTCACCTCAAACATCTTCACCAACACCAAACTACTCTCTCTCTACGCATCCTTCGGTCTCATCAACGACGCTCGAACCCTCTTCAACCATTTCCCCTCCAACGACTTCTACTCCTTCAAACTCATGCTCCGCTCCTACTTCCTCAACGACATGCACTCCCACGTCGTTTCATTCTACCATCTCATGCGCCTCTCCCTCCCCTTCCCTTTCCCCCACCACGCTCTCCTCTTCTCCGTCGTTCTCAAATCCTCCTCCCACTTACGCGATCTCGTTCAAGGAACCATACTCCACTGCCACGTCATCAAATCCATCCCCCCCGATAGCTTCGTCCTCACGTGCCTTGTCGACGTCTACTCCAAATGCGGACGCGTTCGCTGTGCGCGACGAGCGTTCGACGAAATACCTGACCCAAATGTCGTTTCGTGGACTTCTATGATCGTCGCGTACGTGCAAAACGACTGCGCGCGTGAAGGGTTGAGCTTGTTTAATGCGATGCGTGAAGGGTTTGTTGATGGGAATGAGTTCACTGTTGGGAGCTTGGTCACTGCTTGCACCAAATTGGGGTTTTTGCATCAGGGGAAGTGGGTTCATGGGTTTGTTATTAAGAATGGGATTGAGCTCAATTCGGTTTTGGCGACGTCGATTTTGAATTTGTACGTCAAGTGTGGGGATGTTGAGGATGCACGCGCCGTGTTTGACGAGCTTTCTGTTAATGATGATCTTGTTTCGTGGACGGCGATGATTGTGGGGTATAGTCAGAGAGGTTATCCACATTTGGCGTTGGAATTGTTCACTGATGAGAAGTGGTCGGGGATTTTGCCTAATTCGGTTACAGTTGCGAGTTTGTTATCTGCGTGTGGACAATTGGGAAATGCTGTTGTGGGAAAGTCGCTTCATGGTCTGGTGATTAAGTGTGGATTGGATGATAGTTCTTTGAGGAATGCTCTTGTTGATATGTATGCAAAGTGTGGGGCTGTTTTGGAGGCACTTTATGTGTTTGAAATGACTGAGGAGAAGGATGTTGTATCTTGGAATTCGATTATTTCTGGTTGTGCTCAGAGTGGTTTTGCGAGTGAGGCTCTTGAGATCTTTCGAAGGATGAGATTGGAATCGTTTGAGCCTGATGCAGTTACTCTGGTGGGTGTTCTCTTGGCGTGTGCTTCCCTTGGTGCTCTTCACTTTGGTTGTTCTGTTCATGCTCTCTCTTTGAAGAATGGCCTGGTGTTGTCCAGTGTCTATGTTGGGACTGCGCTGCTGAATTTTTATGCAAAATGTGGGGATGCAAAATCGGCTAGGATGGTGTTTGATGGGATGGGGGAGAGGAACACTGTGACGTGGAGTGCAATGATTGGTGGGTATGGCATGCAAGGTGATGGCAGTGGATCTCTTGCGCTTTTCAGAGATATGCTGAAAGCGGAACTTGTTCCTAATGAAGTTGTATTTACAACTATATTAGCAGCTTGCAGCCATTCGGGAATGGTTGGAGAAGGGTCGAGGTTGTTTAATTTGATGTGTCGAGAGTTGAATTTTGTTCCTTCCATGAAGCACTATGCGTGCATGGTTGATCTGTTGGCCCGTGCTGGCAACCTTGAAGAGGCATTGGACTTCATTGAAAAAATGCCTGTTCAACCTAGTGTTAGTGTGTTTGGAGCTTTTCTCCATGGATGTGGACTTCATTCAAGGTTTGAATTGGGAGAAGTGGCAATTAAGAGAATGTTGGAGTTGCACCCTGATCAAGCTTGTTACTATGTGCTTGTGTCAAACCTGTATGCTTCAGATGGAAGATGGGGCTTGGTTAAGCAAGTGAGAGAGATGATAAAGCAAAGAGGATTGAACAAGGTCCCTGGTTGTAGTTTAGTGGAGATGGATCTCAACAATGATACATATCCCAAAGTGGCAGTTCTATCTTAAATTACGCAAGTCTAGGTGCACAACACAGTGATGGTTAAGTTAAAATACCTGCTCAAACAGTGGCCCACAGATAGTACATGAGCTTGTGCCCATTAGCCCCATCTTATCTAGTATCACCATTAGATCCATAAGACACGGTTGACAGCTTCAGGAGCAGAGGGAAATATTGCCTTGTCATCTTCATGCTGCAATCAGGTGGATGGTGGAATCAGCATTCCGCAGTCCGAAGTTGGATTGAGGTTGTGGATGAGCTGCGGGAAAAGTTTGATAATTCAAAGGAAAAAGATGGCGAGGATAATGAGGAGTCTTCCTCAGAATGATTTTTTTCCCCCGAAGTTGCTTCAAGTTGCAGCCATTGAAATTGACAAAGACCAAAGAAGACTATTGACCCCATTTTCATGTTCCAGAACTGTTGAGATATATGCTTGTTTGTGGAATCACTGTCATGAATTTTTCCTCCCGAATTTTTAGTTAAAATGGGAATTAGGTTGCATGCTTGAATGAATTGAACCTCCATCCAGTTGGACTCTTAGCTCTCATGACATGGTGGTAGATTTGTTCCTGAATCACAGTTCTTCACTCATGTTACCAAGATTTTCGGGTTCTGCTTTGTAATTATCAAGGAAGCATAGATGCTCAGTATAAATAAGTTTCCTATTAAATTGTAATTATCTACTATACTAGTGGATTTTTTTTTCCTGAAATAAATCAATAGATGTAATTTGTTTATTAGGGAGACGGGGTAGCGGAGGAAAATCAACTTGTTTCTAGGAGTAAAATACACGCAATTATATGCAGTTCATTCATCAATATGTGACGTGCATAAAATGTTTAGAAAGAGGTGCACCTATTTTTAACCAAAAATATTTAAATTTTATAATAATTATTAAAGTAATAAAAACTATTCATTGGTGTGAAATTGCTTTGGACATGGGATATGTGATGTTAAAAAAAATACATCAAGCATGTAACTTAAAGTGAAAGACGTAACACATACTTTACTGTCATGTGCCACACTACATTTTCGGATTGATCATAGAGAAGTTCACTATATTTTGGGCAATCTTCAACCTGTTTGGATACCATGAATACCCAAGACAGCTCTTGCACCTAGCCACACCACCAGACATTTTTGTTTCTCTGCCTGTACCTGAGTGCTCTTTGGATGAGGGAATGATTCCCATGAAGACTCTTCGCTGTCGTACCAGCTCTCTTCGTTGTCATAAAATCACATGAAATGTTACAGCTAGCGATAACCAAACTAAAGCATTAGTTTGGTAGTTGGTACCACGGGGAACACTGAACAGTGGCAAAAATCGATGATGCAATGAGAAGAACGAAAGTCATCAAAGCCTAATTTTATTCAATACAGATCCCTTGAATGTACAATTAAAATAAAGGCAACCAACTAGCTTCCACAATCAGTTACATCTATGCATAGCTTCATATACATACAGATAAACTTATCAATGCTTTCAACAAAAGAATGCTTCCATACACATTTCAAACTCATAGAAGCCCTTTTGCCGTTACCAGCGACAGTAAGGGCAAGGGAAATAATGAAGAAATTACAGAAAATGATCCTCTTTTATCAGCTAATGATAGAACAGCACGTATCATGGTCTGTTATACACATATTTTGTTCTGGGATCCACAATGAGACCTGTCCCTCCATTCACTTCCAAGTCATGCCTGTGAATAGAAGTATGGAACAAATTAGTGCCATCTCTAGGATCAAAAAGTAAATTTACTATAAGGAAATAGGTACAGCAATAAAAATGGATGCAACACAAAAGATGAAAGAACTCGTGAATCAGCATCGCTCACCAACCAGTGAGGATACCTTATTTAGAATAGGGCATTCCTAAAATGCAAGAACAGCTTCAATTCCAAATATTTTCAGAAACCATACATTGAAATTTGAAAATGAAACATTGTACATAATAACATCATGAAAACGAATATTGATGACATCATGTGAAACATTACACTCAACTGAAAGACAAAATCTGGGATGGTCAACTGTTCACGAGGCACGTATTTGAAGAGTTGCAGCAGTCGATCAACATATACCACTTTCTTCCAAACCTGAAAGTAAACTTTTAATAACACAAAAATATACATACACAGACGGGTTGGTTAAATATGTTGTAGACCATACCACATTGTCAACAAACAACTGAAGGGCAAATATTGCTGCTTTTAGTCCAAAAGTTGGGTGAAGGACATATATTGCCTACACATCAGATTGAGAAATCAAAAGACTTCAACAGCGCAATGCATCAGAACAATAGAAATATTGAATAAATCTGCCAAATGAGAGGGAAAAATAGAGAGAGAGATAAGGAAATAAACAGTACATACATGTAGGTTGCTCTGGTGCTTCCGACCAAGTATTTGTTGCAATCTTCTCATCCAACCCAGGTCTGGCTGCCTAATTATATCAAACCAGGACAGATAAAAGTAAAATTAAACTTTGTCAACAAAGCCAAAACCAAGCCATCAGCATTGCACAGAAATCAGGAGCAATCAATAATTGCAAACTATACACACAAGTTTCCTAAGCAACTTGCTTATGTAAAATATTCTCGACCCACCTTCAAAATCTACTATCTTTCATTCAAGTATGCTTCACGCCAGTGGCACAACTTCAATTCATTTTAACACAATTTATCCAAAAAAGAGGTCCTCTTATGTGTTGCTTCATAAAAGCCTACCACTCAAAGGAACATCTGCCCTCAGCAAATAATGCATTTAACAACTAAAGCATCCTCAACAAAGCAGCATATATTCAAATCACATTGAATCAAACCAAAGGGTTGCTCAACTTTAATATTTGGCTACGTATTTTAGTTTTAGTAGCATGAAAAATATTGCAGGATTAGTCCCAGCAAAGTATATAACTAAAATTAGTTAAATGGCTTTGTGATGCCACACCATGCATGCACAAAGCCAATGACCAAGCAGATATTTCGAGCAACTATGCGAAGTACTCCCAGTATAATGTAAGTTTGGTAACCAAAATACTATTGCAGAAGCATAAAACAAAAATGTTCAGTCACATTTTCCATATATTGACTGTTGATTCTGTGTTCCCTTTCTTCTAATTGAATAGGAGTGGGTTACCAATTACCAAAACTTTGGCTACAGGACTATTTCAATTAAATTGACAAAGTAATCACATAATTCACACAAAATAACCAGTTGGCAAAGGAAGTTTAACAATTAGCTCATTCCCCATGAACATTCCTGAAATATTTTGCAATGATTAGCATGTTGAAAATCTCTGTTTCATGAAAAAATAATAGACCCTAATTTCAAACATATACTTACATCTGCAAAGATGCGGCAGAGTGGAAGTAGACAATAGTAAAAGGCTTCTGTATTATAGGCTCAAACTCCTAAAATTTAAAACCAAGGGAAATGAAAAGACAGATTAGAATTCATAAACAAAAATCAATTTTGACTTTTAAGTATGCATTGCCAACATCCTGAAGATAAAAAATTATAATAGCCTAACTAAGTTACGGACAGTAAAATATGTACAGCAGAAAGGTATAAATGAATCACCTTCACTACATGGAGCACAAAGCGCTCCAGATCAAGACACCTGAGCAAAAAGTGGGCCCCCACAACAACCATAACAGGATGACCCTCACTGTCTACCCCTCCACGATAGCTGACAAACATAAAATACCTCAGACATTAAATGCTTCAATATAAACCCTTCAAAGATCAATCTGAACACATACATGAAGCATATGCATTGATTAGCTAAGAGTAACAAGAATGTCAGAAATTTCAAAAACATAAAACTCCATCATTATTCCAATTATGATTGACTCTGATAAGAGGAATTAAATCCTATCCAGAAATATTATTTTTATTTCCTTTTCCACTAGAGACTTGCAATGATCACAAAAACAATCTGACCATTAAATATTAATTAATGCATTGCAAAAATTCTTATATTATTTGATAAAGTAGCCAAAACAGATAAAAGGAAATTTACAACCTAAGTTAAGATTTTCTCTTGCAAAACATTGCCAATTAAAACAATTCATTCATCCTAGCATAAAACTACGTGTAAGTCCCCAATTAATGTTAGAACTCAATATGTATGCAAAACCAATGATTATATAGATGGATACTTACACAATTTTCATTTCTGCAATTTCAGAAAGATTTAAAGAATTTGCTTTAGACAGATATCTAGAGTGAAGAGAATATTCTTCTGCAGAAGACAACGGAGGTCCACCAAGTTCACCATATCCAAGCAATTTCGCACAATTCCAGCCTCTTTGTGCTTCAGCAGTTTTCTCCCACTGCTCCAGACGCCTTTGATCAGGGTCTTTAATCATGGACATGAAGGCAGGATCCAAAAATGAATCTAAATAGGAAGAATTCCTATAAAAGCCATATGGACCAGGAAAATTCTACCAGAAGTTAGATTGAAAAATGGATTGCATTCTGTTTAATCAAATACAAGAAAAACAATCAAGCCAATACAACTTCCTGCAATAAAATGAACCTAAATCTGCTTAGACACAGATTTTTAAAATATGGTGAAACATAGAAAGCTTGAATAGTATGGACAGAAAATGTTAATATTATATGGTTGAATAAACCAATATCTGTATTTGCTGAGATTGATTATGTTCATCCTCGTTTTTTTTTTTTTTCATACAAAACACAGTGAGAAATGTAGAAGGAAATCAAAGGAAACCAATATCCCACTATGTAACATTGGCTAGCTAATCAAAAGGTCTCTTTTGATAATTTTATCTAAGGTTAAAAGTCTCTTTTAATTATTTCACCTAAGGTTATTTTGAATGTCCCTTGACCTCTTTCCGTCAGACTAAAAGTTATGCAATTCACTGTTCCCACTAATGCCTCCAAAGATCTTCTTTACATGTGATCAAACTGCCTTAGCAGATTGCAGTCATTTTTTCTATTATAGGTGCTACTTTAATATGCTCACATATACTATTATTTCTTATTTTATCCTTTTTCATGCGATCACTCATCTACCTTAACATACTCATTTCTATCGGTCCCACTTTCTTTTTGTGTTGTTCTTTTAGGACCTAACATTCACTATCATATAAGATATCTGGTCATATTGTAGTACGATAAAACTTTCCTTTCAACTTGATAGGCATTAAACGAATATTAAAAATTTCAAATATTATTGACCTGTGAGCCATGCCAACGTCACTAACAAGAGGGTCAACTAGCAGTTCAGGAGGTCTTGAAACACTCTTTTTGGGTAAAGGCTTTATTCTGATTTTACGCTCATCTATGATCGTCTCACCATTTTCATCCCCAACATCTGCAGGAAGTTTTGACAATGCAACCTGCTCCTCATGTTTATCTCGAGGAAAGTAAAGTGGAAGCAACCTTCATGAAATAACACAAGGTAAAAGTAATTAAATAATACAATTTATAAAGTATAAATGGTAGGTTGAAAAGAAAAACAACCAAACTTGTGAAACTGTTGGAAGTTCTTGATACTCAAAATATAAACAGAAACAAATGCTTAAACTACCTTTTATATATCTCAGTATCGGTTGTGCTCACAGTGCAAAAGACAACAGCCGTGATGTTGTCTTTCTGCTTCTCAAGAAATCGTCGCACTGTTCCTGAATAAAAGACATAACAAAAGGTTTTAGCCAAACATTAGTATATCATCCTTCAAACATCTAAAAGCAATCATTAACTTGACACAGAAATCATACTCTATATACTAGATGCCTCGGCAGGGATGTGATAAAATAACCTGAGGTCATTGGAAATTGTACATTATAATAGAATTATGATTTATGAAAAAAATAAAAAGATGTGTCAACATGCATTCCATTTTCCCAGTCAAGCTGCTCCTGTTGACCGTTCATCATTAATCTATACAAATGACGTGTTAATATAGAAGATCAAATTATGCAAACAGCAGGAAATTGATAGACAACTCAAAGAGTCAACAACTCATTTCCCTGGTCATTGACATTAGTGGTTTCTGTTTTACATATGGATGGAACACCATTGAAAGACTAACAATAATCCTCAAAAGTAAGGAAGCAAGTTCCATGACATTGCCAAAGTTAACCTAAATAACGTGGCAAGTCACATAATAGTGCAAGAAACAAATTGAGAAAACAAAAAGTTAAATCATGCAAACAAAATCTCACTTATAGCTACATGTGCTGCTGGTTCTCGGGGATAGTTCTTTGCCTCTGTATAAATGCAACCCATTGCAATGCTACATAAATATATGCAATAAGAAGTAAGTTGTGGATTTTTAAATAACACGAGATTCCCAAAAACAATAAATATAGCATGAAAATAAACAATATAACATGGAGATGGGTGGAACCTTTGAAGCCCATGTTCAACTAGAAGCTCCAGGCAAGAGCGATAGCAATGACTTAAAGCATTTTCTGCAGCAGTATGGTACTTCACAGCATACTTGGGACCAACAGTATGGATAATTCTCCTGTGGGTAATTTATCAAAGAATAAAACAAGGATTACAAAGAATGCAGATTGTAGACAAGAAATACAAATAAAGATAAGTCAGTAACAAAGCATAAGGAAAGTAGAATGCCTCAGCATGAGTTCTGCAGCATGACATATGATAAACAGATCTCAGATCAAAACCACAGGAAAAGAAAAAGCATGGGCATTCAAACATTTAAAAATAATATACAAATCCATGCTCAAAAATCACCATCTAAAGGAGATAAAGTGATAGAAACAACCCAAGAAACAGCAAGAAAATGTCTGGTACTAAGGAAATCAGAAAAAGACAAATGCAGTAACAAGAATGGAAAAATGGAGCACTAAGCAGCTCCTATGCTCCAAGTCCTAATTCAGAAAAATCTCCCTTCTCCCTCCCACTAGCCAACAATTATACCTTTTTCTCATAATAGAATATTTGCTAATCATTCTCTTGCCCCATCCCTCAGCAAGACACACACACACGTCTTCACAATTAGTTAGAATTGGGCCCACTTGGATCACACCCCTCTCCCAACTTATTGTTTCCCAAGTTGCCCCTGAATTTCCTTCTTTAATACACTTTTATTCCATCCGGAATTCAATCACTAATAATACCCCCCTCTTGAACTACCACCTTATCCTCAAGGTGGAAGTGAGGGAAGCTTAGTTGGATGTCAACGGCTAGTTCCCATGAGCTCCCAAACTCTAGCATATCTTTCCACTGAATCAGAACTTCCAATCCTCCTTGGGGGTTTCTTCTTGCTGCCATCACTTCAGCTGGCTGTAACTTCAGCTCCCAATCTTCTGCAAGACCCACTGGGAGAGGCTGGCTCTTGATATTGGGGGCTATACATTTCTTGAGTAAGGAAACATGAAAAACTGGGTGTACCATGGATTCAGCAGGCAGTTTAAGTTTATACGCTACCTTTCCAATTCTCTCCAGCACTTCAAAAGGTCCATAGTACCTTGGGCTAAGTTTCTGATTAACACGGTTGGCCAAGAAATGCAGCCTATAAGGTTGGATCTTTAAATAGACCTTCTCTACTACTGCAAATTCCACATCCCTTCTTTTCTGGTTGGCCTGATTCTTCATGCAAACTTGAGCCCTATCTAGTTGCCATTTGAGCTCATCTAAAATGGCATTTCTTTCAGCCAACAAGTGGTTCACTTCCTCCACTGTGGATGGGGCTACATCTCCCTTGATCAATGGGGGTGGTTCCCTCCCATATAAACTCTTGAATGGGCAAGTATTTGTGGCTGAACTGTAGGTGGTGTTATACCATAATTCAGCCCAACATAACCACTTTGGCCACTGCTTTGGCTTGGTTCCTTCAAAACACCTTAGGTATGTCTCCAAGCACCTATTGACTACCTCCATCTGCTCATCCGTTTGTAGATGGTACGCAGAACTAAATTTTAATTTAGTTCTTGCCTACTTAAATAATTCAGCCTAAAAAGTACTCATAAAAATCCGGTCACAATTAGTGACTATTGATTGCGGAAATCCGTGTAGTCGCACCACCTCCTTCACAAAAATGCTAGCAATATCCGAATAAGGGTGCGAAATGCTAACAAAATGGGAGTATTTAGTAAGCCTGTCTACCACCACCAAGATAGTATCCACCCCTTGAGCTTTAGGGAGACCACTTATGAAATCCATTGATAAATCTTCCCAGACTTGAGAGGGAATTGGCAATGGCTGAAGCAATCCAGCTGGTGACAAAGTTTGATATTTGTTTCTACTACAAATTTCACAAGCTTGAATATACTGTTGAATAGTCTTTCACATCCCTTCCCACCACAATAGCCCTGTCATACATATATATGTACGAAAAAAACCTGAGTGTCCTCCCAAAGCAGTGTCGTGGAATTCTTGCAAGAGTAAAGAAATTCTAGGGGAGTTCTTAGGTATCACTAACCTCTTTTGGTAGAATAAACGCCCTCCTTTTAATTCAAATCCCAGCTGTATTTTACTACCTTGCAGTAAATCATGCATAATCTGTTTCAGCTTCTCATCCCTTTAGACCTCCTCCTCTAGTCCATCCCAATCCTGGAAGGTCACACTAGAAATGGCAGCGAAGCTCATTTTCCTGGATAAAGCATCAGCAACTTCATTATCTTTTCCCACCTTATACTTTATTTCAAAATCAAAACCAAGCAGTTTGACTACCCATTTCTGTTGCCCCTCACCCATCATTCTTTGATCCACCAAGAACTTCAAGCTTTTCTGATCAGTGTGTACCACAAATTTTCTCCCTAGCAGGTAATGATGTCATTTCTGGACCGCCATTACTGTAGCCATGAGTTCCCTTTCATAAACTGATTTTTGTTGGGCCCTCTCTGATAGCTTTTGACTCAAATAAGCTAATGGGCATCCCTCTTGCATTAGAACCGCCCAACCCCTTTTCCTGAAGCATCTGTTTCAATTACAAATAGCTTCTCAAAATTAGGGGTCGCTAAAACAGGGAGTGTAGTCATTGCTTGCTTGAGTCTCTCAAAAGCCAGCTAAGCTTCTGTACCCCACTTGAACCCATCTTTTTTTAGAAGTTGGGAAAGTGACTAAGCTAATTTCCTATACCCCTTCACAAACCTTCGATAATAACCAGTAATTCCCAAGAAACCTCTCAGCCCTTTCAAATCAGTAGGTACAGGCCTTGTCAACATGGCTTCTATCTTTTTGGGGTCTGCTGCTACTCCTTCCTCTAAAATGATATGCCCCAAATACTCAATTTCTGTTCTAGCGAAACAACACTTCTTCTTGTTAATAAAGAGTGTGTGTTGTCTCAGTAGATCTAACGCTTATTGTAACTAATTCAGATGCTCCTCTTCCGTCTTACTAAAAATCAGTATATCATCGAAAAAGACAACAAACTTCTGCAAAAAAGGCTTCAATATCTAATTCATCAATGCTTGGAATGTGGATGGTGCATTTGTTAGGCCAAAGGGCATTACCAAAAATTTGTAATGTCCTTCATGCGTTCAAAATGCTGTCTTCTCGATGTCTCTCTCTTTCATCCGTATTTAGTGGTACCCTACTTTAAATCCAATTTAGAAAATATTCTAGCCCCCCCAAGTTCATCCAGCAATTCATCGATTATGGGAATGGAAAATTTATCCGAAATAGATACTTTATTCAAGGCTCGATAATCCACAGAAAATCTCCAGCTCCCATCCTTCTTCTTGACCTTGGACGAATAATTCCCGAATTTGACATCTCTCCAATAATTTTTTCTATCTCATTTTTTTGGATGTAAGGGTATCCTTATCTGAGGAATTCCTACATCCTCCTTCAGATTGATTGTATGGTCTTGCTCTCGAGGAGAAGGGAGCCCTTCCGGTTGCTTGCAAATGTCTGCATACTCATCCAACAGTTGTCGAAAATTTCTCGCAAGGTTTGCTCTGGTTGTTCCTCTTCCTTTTTAGTGCAGGGGGCGATAAAATACCCCTCTCCATCGTCCCTTAGAGCCTTCACCGTCGCTCTCAACGAAGTGTTGGCCATCTCCAAGCAGGAGTCTCCTTGAATACACTATGACACCCCTTCCTCCTCCCAACTGATCACAAGCTTCTAAAAATTAACCTGAATATCCCCCAAACTCACAATCCACCCCATTCGTAATACTGCATCCACCCTTCCCAAACTCAGCAAGAAAAAAGGTTGGATTATTCTTACTTCTTGCACTTCAAGCTCGATTTTCTCACAGAACCCAAAGCTTTCTATCAACTAGCCCATGCCCACTTCTACAGTGAAGGTCGTCGTATCATCAACTTCCACTTGAAGCTGCCTCACCAAAGGTTTAGACTAAAAATTGTTCGTCGCCCCTGTATCCACCAAAATAATCACTTCGTTGCCCCCTATTGTCCCCCTCGTCATGAAAGATTTATTCACAGTGATGAATCCTTGAAGGCTATTCAACAGGACTTCATCGCTAACTCTAGAGTGACCTCATCCTCTTGAACTTCCTTGTCATCTTCTTCTTTGGAGTCTTCCACTAGCATGAGTTTAAAGTGCTTCAACTTGCATACATGACCTGGTCCCCATCTTTCGCCACATTTGAAACAAAATCCCCGCCAGCTCCTCTCTTGAAGTTCTTGGAAAAGGCATTTCCCAATGACATTCTTCTCTTCACTCGCCCCTTCTGGAAGTCTCGTTGTTCCCTCTCTTTGCTGCCCACTCCACATATGAGATGGACTAGCTCTACTGATATTTGGGCCTTTAACTTGGCCCAAAACCTTGCTCAGTGGACTCTCTCCTCCTTTCCATTCTGTGTTCCTCTCTTCTAGCATGAGAGCCCTATCTTTACCTTAGCTAGGGAGCTCAGCTCTAAACTCTTGACTTCTGCTCTCAGTCCCCCTTTCAGCCCATTAATGAAGATGCCTTTCATGATCTCTCGGTCCACATGCTTCATGGGCCCAAAAACTTTTTTAAATTCTTCAATATAGTCCATGACTGAGTGCAGTTGCTTTAATCTCAACAAGGGCCCATAGGGGTCCTTCACTACCCCAGGTTGGAGCCTCCATAGCATACCGTCTCTAAACTATCTCCATGACGGACATGGAGTTTGTTCCTCCCAGGCCTGGAACCAATTTAGCGCCTTATCTTCCAATGCTAAGATCACGACCTCCATTCTCTCATCTCCCTTGATGTTGTTAATAGCAAAATACTTTTCGATTTTCACCAGCCAGCCCAATGCATCTTCGCCGGAAAATAAAGGGAGTTCCATTTTCCTATCTAGGTCATGTCGCCCGACGGTGGTGACTGTCACGACGCGAGTTCAGTGGTCGACTACCCCAAGGACCACCCCAATGGTGCGAGTGACCACCATGGGAGTGGGGGGAGCCTCGTTTATCGCGGTACCAAGACCTCGAATCACGAAGCTCGCTGCGATGAAGAGAAGGGGAGTGGCGTGACCCCTCATCTCGTCTAGAACCCCCATTCCATCGGTCTCTCAGCTCCACTCAGTGGTTCCTCCGTGGCTGTGGCGATCAACCTCGTGAACAAGGTCGGCATGATTCCTTCAACAGATGCAACATCTCATCAAACTTCCTCTCCAACTCTTCCACTCGATTCTCCATTGGCAGCTTCAACGAAATTGGACCCCCACAGCTCCCAGAAAAAGAAGCTTTGATACCAAAATGATAAAAACAACCCAAGAAATAGCAAGAAAATGTCTGGTATTAAGGAAATCAGAAAAAGACAAATGCAGTAACAAGAATGAAAAAAGGGAGCACTAAATAGCTCCTACACTCCAAGTCCTAATTCAGAAAAATCCCCCTTCTCCCTCCCACTAGCCAACAATTATACCCTTTTCTCATAACAGAATATTTGTTAATCATTCTCTCGCCCCCTCAGCAAGACACACACACATCTTTACAATTAGTTAGGATTGGGCCCACCTGGATCACACCCCTCTCCCAAACTCATTGTTTCCCAAGTTGCTCCTAAATTTCCTTCTTTTATACACTTTTATTCTATCCGGAATTTGATCCCTAACACAAAGAAAGTATGAGATTTATCCTTTGAATCAATGCAATAGCACTTACTCAAAAGGCACTCTCAGACTGTCTGTTCTCCCAACAGGAGAGAAACAAGCAAACTGTGACTGCTTAGTTGAATTGATCTTCTAATATAAAACAGAGACTGCTGTTTCTTCACCTTGAACAAGTAAAGAAAGGGGGGAGGGAGGGTGCAACATACAAACCTAGCAGGAAGGTCATATCCACTGGTAACTTTTGCCATCCCTGTTCGACATCCACCCTGTCAATAATACAGATGTATTAGTTGATATTCCCAAACATCATTTGATTCATTTCCAGAAAGCTGCTTCCAACATGGTACTGAGATATGACAATTTATTTGGAGCTGCTTCTAATAAGTTTATGAAATATTAAAACAAGAAACTAAAAGAAAAATACAACTGCAAATATAATAAATGTGTAACTCATGCCCCAAGCTCATAATATTAACATTTAACAGAGCACACACAATACATATTTGCTAAATAATTAACTATACCAGAACCGCACATTCTTCTGCAAGACCAGGTCCAGCTGCTGCATGCAATCCAGGACTGCTGTGTGCTTCATCCATACTCTGGTCATGACAAGAAATAAAATCCAGGAAAGAAATAAGATATCATTTGCTCCATTTTATTTACTGGATTTTAGTTGTATCATTGATCATTTTATTATGAATAAATCCACCTAAGACATCCACCTAGCAATCATACCATTTCTACACTTAATAAAGAAACATTAAAAGAAAAGTAGATGCATTAAATATCTTGAGAGCACAGAATGCAATCAATATATTTTTTATTTAGTAATTAGTAGGATCATTAGGAAGATAGATTAGGAGGATGTAGAATTATTGTTATGTAGTTACAATCTGAGATGCAGGATAAAATATTCAAACTACAAGCATGTGGAAAGGATTCTTGACTAGTGTCAATGAATGTTGGAATATAATCTGATTCCTATTCACAAGCAACCACAGGATAGCAACAAGTGTTCTGAGGCTAAGGAAAAAGTAAAAACAATTGGTCATTTGTCAAAATTATTTAAGCATGAAACAATGTTTTTGTTGCTTAATATTTAAATAAATGCAAACCATATCATGGGTTCAATACTGTTTCATTTTTTACCAGCAACAGAATCATAGCTAACCTACAATGTTTTTAATTTTAATTTAAATACTGAATTAGCATTCAACAGAGGCTTTTAAATCACATAAAACAAAACAGAGTAAATGCCTCAAAGAAATTAAACAACAATCAATGTGCCACAGTGCCAAATGATGCCATTGTGTTCTATCATGAAATAATCCTGAAGACATACATTTAGATGCAAGTCCTCTTTTTAATGGTTTTGCCTAGTGTTTTTCTTTTCACATGGCCAAGCTACCTTCATGAGATTCTACCATCTTATCTCGAATGCATTCAAGCCTGATCCTATATTGTCTTGTACATCCACTCTAACATCATCATCTATACAACACTAAGCTTATGCTCTCATTGACTCTTTCTTGTCTACCAATCAACAGCAACGACAAAGTCTTATCCCATTAGATGAAGTCAATTACAAGGATCACATAATGTCATTGAACTCGTTCAAAAACCAAATTCTTATAAATACTATTAATTAATATATTTCTTTTAATAACTTCTAAAGTTCCCCTACATTTTCTTCTACTTCTTTAACTAGACTAAAAGTCGTGTTACCCATTGTCCTCAATAATGCTTTCAGTAGACTTTTTTGCACGTGAACAAACCACTTTAAACAATTTTCAATCATCGTTTTCACTACATGCAATCATTTTTTATCTTGTCTTTTCTCATGTGACTATCCATTCACCTTAGCATTCTTATTTCAATAATTTCCACTCTTTTCTTCAAATTGTTCCTTTAAGCCTAGCACTCGCTGCCATATAAGATAGTTGGTCGTATTATAGAATGATAATATTTTTCTTTCAGCTTGATAGGTATTTTTCGATTACAAATAACTTCTGATATATTTCTTTACTTTAGCCACCCAACTTATTGTCCACCAATCAGTATTGTCAAAATCATAGGTGTTATAGTTGTGCAATAAAATTTTCTGTAGGCCTAAAAAGATACTTTATACCACAATTTCACAAATAACACCTAAACCGTTTTTCCATTTCATCACCCAGCTTGCATGATTATATATGCCCTAACTTCATCATCTTGTATGATAGATCCAAGATAGTTGAATATATGATCTTAATTTTACATCTAAGCTAGTGTGAGCCTTGCTGAACTTCTGTTCCAAATACTCTATTTAATTCAACTTAATAAAAAACCATGTGCTTCCAAAGCTTTTCTCTGCAGCTTTACTTTATTATTTACTTTCTTTATTGATTCTAGGACTATACCATTTGTGAAAAGAATGAATTGTGGCAAGAAAGGCAAGGAGCTGACTCTTGGTAATCCCAGTTATAAGGAAATCCTTCGTGATCCCACAATGTGTTCTAGCACTAGTTGTAAGTTTGTGACCCCATCGTACATATATATGACAGCTCAAATCAAATATTAGTGATAGAAATCCTTTCTTCTTTAGTGCCTTCTAGAAAACTAGTCTTGACACATCATCCTCTTACAATTTAATGAAGAACATGGGTAGATCTTTTTGCTTCCTCCAGTACTTCTCCATCAATCTTCACGAAATGTACATGGCTTCCTTCATTGACCTGCCCTGTAGAACCAAATTGGTTCTTTAAAATGTAGGTGTCTTGTTATAATCTTTATTTGTTTACCTTTTTCCATTGTTTCATGAGCTTAATCACTCGATATTAGTCAGCAATATTCTGCATATATCCCTTGTTCTCAAAAATAAGAATTAATGTTCTCTCCATTCATCTAGCATTTTATTAGACCTCATTATCTCATTAAACAATTTCACTCAATGAAGAATGAATGAATGATACGTTTATGCATTTCCCCCAAAAGGTGGGTTCCTTGTCAAAGGCCTCCCAAAAAGTAAGGATGCCTGAAAAAAAATCAAATTGTAACTTGAAGAGCAGGGAGATGGTGGAAATTTTTTCACGGATTCGTTTTATGGACAAAACAATACTTACATATCAAATATAACCCGCTTTTGGTGTTATTTTTTGTTCAACCTGGAACTTCCTTAAAGACCAATCTCATAAAAGAACGAAGAAGGGAAAAAACATAAGGGAAAAATATGAATATATCTAAATGGACTGAATCACTCATCACACTATAATACAGATCAATAACATGGATGCTTTGGCTGCAACTTTAAATAAGCAAATGGCATGAGTTCTATCTTGAGGTCCTGCAAAGCACAGCAACAAGATAGAAAAAACTTGACAGTAACAACTAAAAACCTTGCAATTACCAAACCTAGAGAAGTTAAATTAATGAAGGAAACCTTAAACACAACAAAAATAACAAAAGGCCAGATAGTGCTCACCTCATTTGTTGAATTTATCACAGCATCCACCTCAAGATTCCAGGGATTCCCCCTCCACAAATACACCTTCGAATTGACTTCATGGTCAACGGGAAATCTTGACACTGACTCGCTGCCATCGCCACCGTCTGCTCCTGAGGGAGATGCTAAAGGATCGGGAAAGTATGAACCAGAAAATGGAGTTTCAAACCCCAAAGACTGATCAGTATCATTCCACCGCGGAACTTGATCTAATGTAACAACAGAGTCCCCACTGTCAGTAGGCACTCCGCCTCGTGGTGTGGCAGAAGTAGCCACCGGCACATACATTTCAGGGACTCCTATCAACAGTACTACACCCTCTGTTGAGCTTCCAGGATCACTATGCTACCAAAATCAAATTACCTAACATTCAGAGTTCAGCAGGCATGAATAAGTTCATATAATAAACTACAACTACTAACACTAATATATCAACAAGAAAATGAGAAATATGATCCAATCGATTCCATAACCCTTACATACACCAAAAAGAGGCTTCATCTAAAATACAAAACCAGAAATTAGATTCCAGCCTAAATTTTAAAGACTACTCAAATCCTGAAGCATCGTTTGCAGAGTACCCAAATTGAAAAGTACCATCAAAACGGATAATTAGTTACATCAGAACCCTAATTTGAAATTTTATAGAAGAGAAGAAAGAAGAACCTGAAATTGATGGGGGGAATCTGTAGCTAGGATTTTGGGGTGTCGAAAAGGAGTTGGTCAGAACTACTTTGTTCAGAAAAAAAACTTAACAAGAAATAGAAATAATAACTTAGATTAGTGTGTTGTTCGGTGTGAGTGTGACTATGAGCTTGCAAATGCAAAGGTGGTGCGTTTTACGACAAAAGGAAAACGAGAAATGATTGTTTTGTCGTTTTCTGCACTTTACGGCTGGATAATCGCGATGTAGGTGAGTTCAAGTCCAATTTACCTTCAAGTCAAGAGGGTTACTTTTCAAATGGCTGATAAATTTTAATATGTAAAAAATATTATTAAACAGAATTATTTTAATAAAAATATTCTTGAAATAACTTCATTTTTCACACACATTCAGACGTGTATGCAAGCACACGTTTCTTCATGAATAATTATTTTTTTATCATCTTTTTAAAAAGAATGTTCTATTTTAAAGAAATTAAGCTCTTTCTTTTATGTAAAATAAAATTATTTCTTCTTTATCAGTGTCACATCATTATTTAAATATTTTAAGTGCTTTTTAATTAAAATAAAAAATAATATAAAATGATAATAAAAAATCAAACAAAAAAATTAGTAAGAGATATTTTAAAATAAATAAAAAATAAATTTATTTTTTGTAAAAACTAAAAATAATGGATACTTAAATTTGAAAAATTAAAATGATTACTTATTTCATATTTTAATGTAAAATTTGTAATTAAAATTAATTTAATTATAAATTTTAATCATATGTCTAATGATTCAAATTAACATTACTAAATTTTGAATCTCTACTTTTTGAGAGATAAAACACTGCTTCAACCGTCTAGGTGTCTTTTTTATATTTAAAGAATATATTTTTAAAATACATATACTAATAATAGTATTAATAATATGTAATACTATTTTTAAGCAAAACTATTTTATATAACATTTTAATTGTCTACTCTATTGAAAAATTGACTACACCTAATACATTTAGATTATAATTCTATATTCGTTAAAATTTTGTTTGAAAGTTGATTTTTTGGGAAGAGAAGGAAAATGAAAAGCTTTAATAATAGTTATCTTTATTTAGAAGTTTTCCAATGAGAAGAGAAGAGTTTATAAAACCTCTAAACCTTTTAATCTTATATTTTTTTTAAAGTTTTCCCATATTGAATGTTTCCATCCTTTCTCTCCTGCATTTCTCATCTCTTGTCCTTCTAACACTTTTCTCCTCTTACTTTATAGCATTTTCAGAATGGATCATCTCTATATTTTTTTATAGGAAATAAAAAAAAAAAAAGTAAAAAAGGGATCTCAATTCAAGTACCTTGATTTAGGTAAAAAAAAATTTATTATAGTGAGAATAATAATAACGAATGGCACTTGACTTGCATGAATTATCAATAAATAGATGACATTGATTGAAAATTGATATTATCTCTTAAATTTCTTTAAAAATCACTCCTATACTTTTTATTTTATTTTATACCCATGATTTAAATTCATAATTAGTCATTGATTAAAATCAAACATCATCTCAGTTAACACACGTGCCGTATAGATTTGGTATCAGTAAATGAGAAAAAATATATATATTCTTTATTTTTTTATTCTTTTTCACATAAATTTTTTAAAAAACTTCATGCATTAATTTATTATTTGTATTTAAAGTTAGGAAATTTTTAAATCAAGTAAACATCCTATGCCCTCTAATATTAGAATAATGATTATCGTTAATTTTATATTAATAGATAATAAAATTAATAATTTATTTAAAAATATATTAAATATTATTTTTTATAAGATATTATAAAAATCATAACTATCAATCTAAATAAGGTATATAATGTCTTCTCAAGTTTTTCTATGTATTATAACAATAACCTTGAGCGCTTCTATTTATTTTGAATGCTTTTTCGCTAGGATATTGGTGCTTTTCATTAGCTGGTATTTCTTCCTTACCTTAATTTGCTTGATTTTGGGTTGAGTAGCATGATTTCAATGAAACATCAAATTTATTAATTGAATCCCACTCTTTTTCTTCTTCCTTCCTTTTAATTGGCTCATTCTCTGATTTACTTGTCATTTGGTACGTTCCTGTTGCTGATGAAAGCTTGATCAAGCCTTAAAATATTAACGTTCACGCAAGAATATAAATTTCCTTATGATGCTGGAAAACCGTTAAAATATATATTGACTCTATTTTCAACTTTTACATTCTTCCCTTATCACAATGTCACTTTCTCAATAATATATCCTTTACTTTAATCCCAATTTTGATGGGCACTTGCTCTATTTTGCGATTAGTTTTTCTGTCACACAAGTGGAGAATTGAAGAAATAAAAAAGTTATGAATTCTACAAAGGAGTTCTGCTACTGATGATGTTTTAAAGAACATACTAGTCACCAGAATATAGTCACTAGTGAGAATAAGGGCACAAGCAAATATAATTATGCTGCTACATCATTCATTTGGGAGTGGATTCTTGATTACTCTACTGGCTTCATGACAAATGCAACAGATGCTACTTTTGTGCTATTCCTCAATTTTAGTAGCCACCAGAAAACTCTGCTATATGTAGTATCGCAAACAACAGAAAATGATGCACGATTGCACATTTTTAAGAGCAAAGAACCCGCGTTTGTTTTCATAAATTTGTTTGGAAATAATGCAAGTGCCATAGCAGTAGCACATAAATAGTTTTAGTGCATATCAAATGGGCACCACTTAGAATTTTCCTCTTAAGACTTCCATTAAATTTTCTGATGCTGGCCCACAATCTCTTGACTTTCTTCCCTCATTTTTTTTTTCATCTATTTTCATTTTCTCTCCTCGTTCAAATACAACGTTAATGCTTTTAGCATTTGCACTTAGCTTTAAGTGTCATAACATCTGGGGTATCATAAGCTTCGCAAGCTGCCACTCAATTATTTTTAGTAAAAAAAAGGGATCTAAGATTGACGTTTATGATGCAAGTTTATCCAAATCACATAGCTTAAGAGTTAGTCAAAGAAGTAACACTACAAGGATTCCATGTCTGGCAATGCAGAGAACTACCAGTTATTTAACGAAGTACCATAACTTCACTAGTTTGGTTGAGCTCCTTATGTAGGACGAAAGAGCAAGCGAAATAATACACAGACATATCTTTATGATTGTTATTTTTGGAGTGATATGCCGATTCTTCCATATCAATGCAAATGGAATAATCAGACAATGTAGTACATGAAAGTTGAAACATACACCAAATGAGTGGGATAAACATGTGCGTTCCTCCTTTTTTACCCTACTATTCAAGTCATTCTCTAGAGATTAAACATAGAACTCCTAGGATCCCAATTATTAAAATAAATAAATAGATAAAAACTAACCACGTCTAGGATATGAGTAGAAGACGAAAGCCTCTAATCATTGACTCTCAAACGTTATTAGCATTCTTCCTCCACTCTTCAAATAGTCTCTCAAGGGAAACCTCACAATCCCCACCAACAGCCATGGCTTTCCTCCCTGCCTCTTTAACTTGTGCTGCTTTTATTTTTAAAGATTCATCCTTCATCATATCCTTTATAGCCTCTCCAATTTGCTCCCCTTTGACCACACCTTCTCCAGCCCAATCCCAATCTTTCTTCCACACCCCTAACCCACTCATCTCCACAACCCCAGCATTTATCCTTTGATCTCCATTCTGAGGCCAAGCCAAAATTGGCACACCAGTCCATGCTGCCTCCATAACCGAGTTCCACCCACAATGACTCACAAACCCTCCCACAGCTTGGTGACCAAGAATCTCACTTTGATCCACCCATTCCTTCATCACCAACCCCTTCTCTCTCATCCTCTCCACCACCTCAAGCCCTAACACCTCATCTAACCCAACTTCTTCTTCCTTATCAACAATCTTATCCTTAACCACCCATAAAAACTTGCATCCACTCCTCACCAACCCTTCTCCTACCTCTCTTATTTGGTCCCTTCCCATAGCTGTCCTACTTCCAAAACCAACATAAACCACAGACCCAATAGGCTTATCATCAAGCCACTTCAATGGTGCACCCCATTCACCTTCCTTCTCAAACTCACAACGCTCAAAAGGGCCAATGGCATGAACTTGAGGCATTCCTCTGACCACTTTCCCAGCATTAAGAGCCTCAAGAGACTGTGTTTCAAGTGCTTCAAAGGTGTTGATTAGAACCCCATGAAACTTTGTGATCTGAGGACTATCTTCCATGACAAATTTTCTAAAAGTGGTGTTAGGGAGGAGAATCACTGGCGGTATAGATGATATTGGGATAGGTGAAATCCCGGGAATCTGTACAACATCAAGTTTAGGTAAGGATTGAACAAGAGAGGGAAAGTGTGAGACGAAGGACAACATGGTAGCAGAAGAAGTGCCCAACAAGTAGTTGGGGAGAGCAAGAGTCTGAGTGATTGAAAGGAGAGGGGAAATGAGAAAGAAGTCAGAGACAAAAGCTGAAAGGGGAGGGGAAAGTGAAGAGAGGAAGGGAGTGAGAAGGTGGGTAGAGGCACGAATGGCTTCATAACGAAGGAAAAAAGGGTCACTAGTGGAGTTGAGAGATGAAGAAGGTGGTTGAAGATGAAGGTTGATTTGGTTGACTTGAGGGTATGTGGAGCGGAAGCGAGATAGGAGTTGTGCTTCAGCTTGGGAGACAGTGGGAAGAGGATTGATGACAGTGACTTTGCATTTGTGGTTGAGAAGCAAAGAAGCTAACCTTAACATTGGGGTCAGATGGCCCATTCCAGCACTTGGCATCATACCCACATGAATATCTTGATTCGACATGCCGCCAGAACTTACTATGGTCAATGGCTTCCCCACTTGGAGTTAAGAGACAAAAAGGGTCTCTGGTTTCTATATTATTTCCCAAGTTTTCTCATTTAGGAGTTGTTTTAATACTAGTGGCAGAACTAAGAAAAGGATAGGTAAGAACTATTAGTACGTGGAACCCACTCTAAAAGAATATCCCTCCAAAATGGGATCAGAGGAAAGGGGTTTGGTGGGGTTTGGTTTTATATATATTCAATTTTAATTTTAAAATATTTATATAATATAAAAAATTAGGAAATGTATTATAATTAAAAATTCATTTTTTAAAATTGATTTTAATTTTTATAATTATTTTTTTAAGAGATCGAATGCCTACCTCAAGAAGAGATACAAAAGAAGTTGTGATCATAGTAAAAGATTTCCTACAGCTGAAGGTAGGTAGAGCTCCTCCATGGGAAGATAGAAGGAAAATATATCATGTATATATGCACAAATTTTGTTAATCAATTTAAAAGCATGTATAAAATAATTTAGATATTGTACTTTAATTTTAAAAGGCATGTAATTTATTAATTAATAATTAAGAACAATAGTTGTTCTTTCCTCTGGCTGCCGCTTAGCCCGGGTTATCCTCTCTTTTCAAAGTAGATTAGGTTTTTCTCTTTACGTAGTAGAAAGGAAACAAGTTTAAACTAAGGTTAATTCAAGATTTGGTGAAAAGGAGTTTGAATTCTTAAAATTGCAACGTAATCCTTGAAAAACTTTTATGCGACAATATAAAAATTTATATCAAAATATTAATAAAATATAATATAACTAAGAAAGCTGCACATTAAATTAAACAACTCATTGGGACATGAAAGAGGGACACTCATTTCCCTTCAAAAGTTGGGGCATGAGAGTTTTCACCTAAAGTGATTCCAGTAATTCATATTTTATTATGTATTAAAATTTTAAAATTTATAAAAATAATGTATATGTTTTGCTACATGGGTGGCTGGAACCATATCACAAACAAATTTCTCCTAGAATAGTTCTCATGAGTTGTTAAACAATTTGATTTAAATTTTGAACATAAAACATATCTTTATGTACAGAGAAATGAAATGTCAAAAAATGTATTTTTTAATATATTTTTAATTATTCTTAAAAATTATAAATATTTGAATCTCACCTTTAATTTAATAAATTTTATTTTCAATTTAATTATATTTATTTATATTTTATAATTTCTAATAAAATTTAGCTAATAACAATCTATTAAAAATATGTCATTAGTATTCTTTAAATTCTTATTATTTTCTTTATAAGTAATCTATCATATTAATTTATAAGATTGCAAGAGTTAAGTAAATTAGTTCTTAACAATTTAAAATAAATTTGTAAATTCTCAATATTATCAAAATAAGATTAATGTATGTTGTTAAATGATGTTTTGAGATGTCAAAATAACATTATTTTATACAATTTTAATAACTAATTTGATCTATTTTTGTCGTTGTGATTGTTGTCATTTATAATGTTCTATCTCCTATTCTTCTCACCCATAATATTTCTTATTGTTACTGTCACCAAACTCATTATTGCTCTATCCTATTCATAAACTTAGGGGTAAGCTTGCTCATCATTATCTTCGACCTCTCTCACCCTTCCATTAACTACTCCTTCTTCAAAAACTATTTCTCCTTCTCTCCTTCCGTCAACGTTATCTCCCTCTATAAAGCCTTAAGTTAGCATAAAATACAAATGCAAACTACACAGCAGTGATGATAACAACAATGAGATTGTGCAAAGGATGAGGAATATGCAAATTTAGAAGAATAATGGAGTGAGTCGTTCGTGGTATCCTGTACCTATTTGGTTTCACTAGCGACAACAGAATGATGTCATAAGCCTAAATCATTGCTAACATTTGGTTAGGAATGAGAGGTAATCCATTGTTAAGGACAATGATAATCCTTTTGGCAATGACATGTTTGATGACAATGGTAGCTAGGAATATCATGGTGGGGAGAGAGGGAATGTTAGAGATGACAATATTAATAATAATAAAAATTAATCAAATTAATCTTTAAAATTGTGTAAAACAACATCATTTTGACATCTCATATGTCACTTAACAACAAAAGTTAACACTATTATGATATAAACTATTAGATGGACTAAAGTGTCCAACATTTAATAAAGTTGAGAAATTAAATTGTTCATTTTAAAATCTTGTGGACTGATTTACTTGATGCTTACAGTTTTTGAGACTAATATAGAGATTTGCTCTTATTTTCATTTTTATAAAAGTAGTTAAGTTTGTATTTATTTTAAGTATAACTTTTCCCACTAAATTTGGAATAAATTGATAAATTTGAGAACATAATTAGTGCATTAAGATGTGTTTAAATGTCAACTTAATTATTACTTAGATGTGTTTTTCTCTGTTAATCTTTATCATTAGCATATAAAAATGTGATAAATTTTTTAATGAGTCATTCATATTTTTTTTATTTATTCCTTAAATAAATATGATGTTCTTTTTAATGAATCATTCATATTTTACTTATTATATCTTAAATAATTGAAATCCAAATGATGAAATTTTAACTGCAATAATCATTGCAGTAGAAAAGACATTAGAGAGCGATTTCGAATTATTTTAGAAAGCGATTCAAACCGCTCTAATAAACATCGCTATCCAAAGTGAATGTCAGTTAGAGAGTGGTTTATATATATGCTCTTCAAAGTATGAGAATGAATCACAAATCTAAAATTTTAATTTTCTTTTTTTATAAATTTTTTATTACAAACCAAAATTAATTTATTATTATGTTTAAATTTAAATTTATATGTCTGCCATTTAAAATTTTTTCATTTTTATCACAACTCAAAATTGATTATTTGTCTCACGTGTTGAAACTTGAGCATGTATATTATGTTAACTAAACAGTTCACATCTGCATGAAACAAACACTAGTAAGCAAACAAAAAAAGAATAAATTAGTAAGATGATTTATTGTTAATAAAGAGAAAAAGAAAGAAAGAGAGAATGAAGAGAACTGTAAGAAAGATACCTACAGATGTGAAAGTGACTAACTTTATTAGTGCAGAAAAGAAGAAAAGAACCTACATATATGAAAGAAAAATTAATTTTGTTAGCGCAATGAAGACAAAAAGAACTTATATTGAAAGAGACTAACTTTGTTAGTGCAAATAAGACGAAGAGATTCATAAGGTGTGAATTGAGTATGCTTCATAAGGTATGAGTTGGGCGTACTTCATTTATAAATTAGAATTTGTTAAATATTTTAAAATTTTAATTTATGAAAAAAAAACTTTGGAGAGCAAGTTTATATAAACTGCTTTCTAAAAGTGATTTTGGAGAAAATTTCTTTATTAACTGCTCTCTAATGATAACTTTAGAGATTGTTAATAAAGTACTGCTCTCAAAGGTATAAATTAGATAGTGGTTTAACATAAATCGCTCTCTAAGTATATTATTACAAAGCAATTTTTATTAACTGCTATCTAAGTTAGCGCTTCAAAAACTCGTTTCTGACAAAGTAAATATAGGTAATGTCAATATTATTCTCTAATCAAAATAAATGACAATAGTTGCCATCAAATATTAGTATATCAAGATTAAAGGTCAACATAAATTCTCATGATAAAACTTCAATTCTAATTAAAGAAAATTACTAACAACACTTACGGTACTACAACTAAATTATTTTCAATACAAAAGACAAATCTTAAGTGTAGTTCTATAAGGTAGAATGAATATACTCGAGGCTTAATTAGAATTGAAGTTTTGTCTTGGTGCGAAGGAGAGTTTGATAAGTTTGTAGAAATTTTGATAATAAGGTAGAATGAATATACTCGAGGCTTAAGGTCTCTATTGTGTATATATATATATATATATGTGTGTGTGTGTGTGTGTGTGTTATTAATGTTATTAATGTGATGTCAACTAATTGTTGAAACAAATTATCTCATAAAATTCTACTTATTTGAGAGTTAGACAAGTAAATTTCTCCTTGATTAAGAGTTTGGTGTAACATCCCCATCTTTGTTATTTATTAATTTGTATTGTATAATAATTGTTAATGCATGTTATTTGAAATTAGAAGAGTTTTAGTAATGTGAATTGTAAGATTTCTCTCTGTAGCGAGAAAAGTCATATAGAATCAGACTTTCTGAAGCTATATCGCTGTAGCAAAAAGTAGATAAGAATGACCCAACAATATTCTCGTTGTAGTGAGAATTCTCCCGTTGCAGCAATGAGCTCTCACTATAACTAAAATGACAGATAGTAAGAAAAAAAAGAGGTATGTTTTTATCACTATAGTGAGAGAAGAGCTCGCTGTAGTGAGAATGTCGCGTATTGAGGAGTATTTAAAGGTTTTTAAGTTAAGAAACTTCGATTATAATCCAAGTTACGACCCATTCTCAGTTTCCTCTGACTTCTCTCTTCCTTTGTCTCAGAAAATCCTAGATAAACCCCAATTTTCTTTGATTCAAGCTTGTTAGTCCACTCTTTTTGCTATTTAGTAAGTTCTTAATGCTTGGTTTTCCATTCCTTAGTTGTTTTCTTATTTCTCATCTCTAAAAAGGATCTTTTGTGATATTTAGGAAGAATCTAACTTTTTAAGCAAGATCTCTCACAAACTCTTTTCTAAACTTCTATTTCAAGGTAAGAAGAGCTTTGTCTCATTGCCAAAAACTTGTTATGTTTATATTCATAAAAATGTTGTGGTGTAATATGTGATTGTGAATATATGTTGGATGGAAATATGTTTTCTGTGCTTTGATGATCTAAATGACATATGTTACGAGTATGTATGTTATGGGCTAAGTCCGGAGGTGACCAACTTCTGGCATTGATTGCTTAATATATGAGATAGTTAACAAACTTACTTGAACAAAATAAAAAGAGAAAGGATGAATAATATGTTAGTATAAAGATAATGAGTTCAAACTATAATGAGTAATAAGGAAAGTAGAGCCATAATGAAAAACATGAAAATAAGATGAGACTTATGAAAAGAGAAGTGGAATGAGAGAGGAAAGTGGAATGAGAAGGGAAAATAATAAAGACAAGTACAGATAGTTTAAAGATACACTGAAAGTGTAGAAGATGGAGACAGTTTGAAAAATCTTGAGGAAATGAGGGTGGTGGTTGCTCTTCTTGATTTGTGCATAACAACTAAGAGTAAAAGCACTACAGGCCTCATAATTATCTGAAAGCATGAAATGAGAACTCCAAGTTAATAGAAAGGAAATGTAATAAGTTAAATAATTAATGATTGATACATGTATATGAATATGAATTGTGTGGCATGATTGATTATTTTATACTGTCTTTGCCTATATTATTTAACTTAATTGTGAATATATGTTTGGTAATGAGACGAGAGGCTCATCCTTATATAATCTTTCAAGAAATAAAGATGACGGACCCACTTAGTTTGTTCGAGTTACTTATCACCAGTAGAATAGATCCAGTAGCTAGGGAGTGACAATGTTTATGCAATTGTAGTTTTCTTGTACGTAGTAACAATAGTTCTTGTATTATATTTACTTTAGAGATTACCATAGGATATGATGTACTCTTAAATTACTTTGGCAATAGTAAAATTTATCATACTATATGTGTAATTATATACAAAGGTTTGACCATACCACCAAACGCATGGAACTATGTGTACACTTTCCTGTACTATGATCAGTATGGGAGACCAAGCCATTGCACCGCAAAGAGGATCACGGGTCCTGAATTGATAATTGATGCAGGTGACCTTAATGAAGATGAGGACTTATCCCCAAAGAAAATAGCAAAGATAGAGGAGGAGTTTTGGAATGACAATTAGTATTGTCTTTAGTCTTTTTGGTGAACTTAATTAAGACTTTTTGTATTTTATAAATAGTATTGATGTGTCCTAATGCATTTTGAAATAATACTTTGTAAATATTGAACTCTTGTATATTAATGGAACCAGTGTATATGTACATTATTTCAGTTAATTACTTAAATTTATTTGCTTCCCATCGCTTTATTACTGATAAATTTTACAAGTTGAAGTAATCCAAAGAAATTTTTACAATTTTGGTATCTTGTATTATGAATATAAGTGAACTTTAATTTAATTTCTTATTTTTAATAAAAAAAAATAATTCTTTAACTTTATAAATAAAAAAAGATGTTATATTTAGTGTGTAATTCATACTAAATAATGGAGATAGTTTAAGGATAGTTTAGACTATGGTCAAAGAAAACCAAAACCCTTGATACTCTTGATAAATCTCATTCAATCTTAAATATATGATTTAATGCTTATACTTCAATATCAATAAAAATTTTGAATATATCAATGCTATTAAAGAAGTACGTCATTAGATTTCAAGCAATTTTTTGAAAAGAATTATTCTTTAATATCATGGTAATTTTACATATTTAATTATATTTGTTTTATTTTTTTAAGAATTTAAATTAAAAAATCTAATTTAATATTTTTTTAGATTTTAAATTCTTTAAGAACTAATAAATGCTTTTTTTTTTAAAATTTTGACATATTTAGTGCTAATTGAAGAAGAGTCCAAGAATTTGACTTTAACAAAGTTAGAAATGTTGTTGCAAAGTAATAATAAAAGTTTAGCAAATTATTCAACAATGCCCCCAACATGATAGTAGAGGAATAGGTAAAACATTTATATGAAGAGTTACTTTGGCTGCTATTAGAAGCAGTAGAGAAATTGTTTTAATAGTTGCATTGAGTGGAATAGCAACAACCTTACAAATTCTTGGAAATAGAACAAGTTATTTTAAGTTTATTATCCCAATAAATATTGATAAAGACTCTACTTGCAACATAAAATAAGGAAGTAACTTGATGAGTTCATTATTAGAGCCAAATTAGTTATGTGGAATGAAACCCCGTACCTCAAGCATTATTTTGAAGTTGTTGATAGAACATTTAGAAAAATCTTTAGATTCTTTGTCAATGATAGTTTGAATAGACCTGTTGGATGAAAAGTTGTTGTTTTAGGTGGAAATTTAAGACAAATCTTATTTATGATTCTTTGAAAGGAAACAAAACAAAATCACCTATGCCACCATTAATCCTTCATGTCCTTGGAATTTTTTGGTCAAGTGTTAACACTAAAAACAAACATGAGGCTTTTGATTGGGTTTAGGGATATAAAATAATAATTTAAAATTTAAAGTAAAAAATTAATAGAAAATTAAATTTATTTTTTAAGATTAGAAAGGCTTAATTAACTAAAAAAATTAAGAACCAAAATCACACATTAATCTCAAATTAGAGTAATTAAACTAACTTGTTACGTGCAAGATTTTAATGCCCAAATCATATAGAAATATCTTCTTAACAAGCTTAGTGTGCATAATTCAATTTTGTATGATGAAAATCTTTTGTATTTAAACCATTCCTGGACCATAATAGGATTATGAATGCAAGAGAACCATCTCCAAGAGGCTGTGTAGAGTAAGGTAGAAATGGCCACTATTTACCTAGACAAGTTAGGACCCTCCAGGCTTTGGACCCAAATTCATATACAAACCCAAGCGAAAGATTAGGTGAATAATATGCATAAAATCAAAACCTAGAAATTCAATATAGGACCACTATTTACCTAGAAAAGTGACTTAAGCCTAGTAAGTGAATGTAGGGTAAGGATTGAGAGGAAAAAAAGAATTACCTAGTATGGATGGAAGCCACGTGGCCTTCAACATGGGGAACAAGGCAATTAGTATCAATATTAAGAGAAAAATTCACCCAAGCCTTCTCCTAATGATTCCTATTTGAAGTTAGCTCAATTCAAAACTTTTATTGAAAATTTAACTACATTTAATTTTAAAATTTAATTCAAAATTTATTTATAAAATATTATATCTTGAAATGTCTCAACACAATTAGTTCTCAACTTTATAATTTTATTAAGTCATTTCTTTTCTCTTCTAACTTAATCAAATTATTTTTTATAACAATTATATTAATTCAATAAAATATAATAAATAATAAAATAAATTAATTATTATAACTCAACAAACACTTAATTAAAAATAAATATAATAAATATCCTATTCTATACATCTTTGACTACTAAATTGGCCTAAACTTTTATATTCCTTCGACACCCAACCAAGTAAGGTCCTCTAACACATTCTTACATCCACATGGCTTAAAACAGTACCTTATTTTATTTGGACCATAATGTTGCCAAAACAAAAAACGCGAAATATCAGTTTCCTGTATCAAATCTTCAACGATCGTAAGAAATTATATATACAGGGGTATCATTTTCTGAATTTCTTACATCAGTATAAAAACTTTTAAATTTAATTTAAATTTTTTATTTAATTTATATTAAATAAATTATAATTTATTATTTTATTAACTGTTAAATATAAATTAAATAAAAATTTTAAATTAAATATAAAATTTGTAAATTTATATGAATATAATTTTTTATATATATAAGCGTGTAGTCGCTCAAAAAAACTGTAAAGACTATAATTTTCAGGTTCAAGATTTATTTTTTACAAAATTAAATACTATACTAGAGCTCTATAAAAAATATTTAAAATAAATAAAAATGGTCTCAAAACTTAATCTGTAGCTTAAAATATAATTGAAATAATAAAATAAGGTTGAAAGTACAACGATACATAATAAGTTACGAATATATAGAGAGATTTTTTATATTAATGTAAGTTTAAAACTTTTTATATTTAAATTAAATTTTTATTTAATTTATATTTAATGATAAGTAAAATAATAAATTATAATTTATTAAATATATTTTAAATAAAATTTTTAAATTAAACGTGAAAATTAAATTTTTATGAGAGTGAATGTAGGAAAATATATAACATAAAGTCTAATAAATGTTAAAATAAATTTACGAACCACAGGTTCTCAGCATCAAATATCTACAGCTACCGAGATATTCTCCATCTATCCCCATATAACAAACACAGGCGCGTGGCTCACTTTAAACCATTGCGCATTAACTGAAGAAAGCAACACCGTTGCCGACACTCCAAGCCAAACACTATCCACATGTTTCTTATTTCATTTTTCTAACACGTCAATGTTACGTGTTATAATTTTATTAATATTATAGTTTTTAATACAAAATTTTTATTTACTGTTTTTTATTGTTTCAAATACAGTGCTGTACACGTTAATTCTTTTTCTGACTTTGGTTGTGGACACATGATCATAATTTTAACTAATTTAAAAAATATTAAAATTTTATTACTTGTTACATTATAATTTGCCTATACTATAAATTGGAACAGTCATGGGTCCCCAAAAAATTGTCCCCGCCAAGACACATCTTTATCTCGCAATAGATAACGAGAGGTGCATCAACATGAGCCACAATCTTCACAGATATTTCTTATGCAAAATCTTACCCCACGAAGATATATATAATTAATCAACCCATAGCAGTTGCTGCAGAGTCAACAAAAAGATTGTACAATGGCTTCAGAAGAATCGCAGAACAAACCAAGCGGGCACTCAAGCAGCGAGCTCTTGGCAAGCGCGAAGTTGGTGGCAGATGCAGCACAATCCACTATGAAGAATGAAAGTGACAAGGTGGACAAAGCAAAGGTTGCTGATGCTGCAGGGGATCTTCTAGATGCTGCTGGTCAATATGGGAAATTCGATGATAAAAAAGGTGTAGGGCAATATCTTGATAAGGCAGCGGATTATCTGCATCAGTACCAGAACACTAGTGGTACACCTCCTCCTTCCAAACCTCAAGAGTCCAAAGGTGATGATGCAAAACCTGATGAAGGTAGTGGCGCTGCTGGTGGTGGTGGTGGATTTGGTGGGGATTTTGCAAAGTTGGCTGGTAGCTTTCTCAATAAGTAATTAAAAGCATGCATATATATGAGTGTTTTAGTATCTAAGGGTCTTTGATTTCTTAACTTCTGTATTTTATGTTGCTGTTATGTGGTGTATGATGGATCTAATAAATTTGCTTTTGTTGTTTTGTAATAGGGTTAGTGATCACTGTTTCTAGTGTCCGTTTTCTGTAATTGCAACTCCAAACAATGTTCCATCTTGGCTCTATCTATGTAATGTTAAACCTTGTGTATAGGATAGTGTTGAATTCTCTTTTCTCTGTCGTGTTTTTTTCTGTTCTGGCTAATTGATAATTTGCATGTCTTCTACTCACCGTGGATTAATTAAGGTATAAGAATGGCAGTGGGACGTTTCAAATCTGATGTCTTTATTGCCAATATTAAATATTGAAGTTTCATTTCGAGGGAAAAAGATAATTATGTTTGATTAATTTTTTTTTCTTTATACTTGTCATTACACTTAATTGAAACTTGAAATATTAGAAAATAAAATTAATATCCTCATAACTGTTAAAGCTATTATTTATGACTTGTGAGTTAGGTTGAGTTAAAGCTAAAATTGGTTGACGATTCGTTATGTTCAAAGTCTCTTATGCATTGACCTTTCAAAAGCAATTATGCATTCACGATAATGACTACTATAGCCAACCCTCAAAACAAGGTATTACTTTGTCCACAACTATTACTTTATTGATTTATCACCCCATGATGCTTCTATACTTTATTTACTTTATATGCTATTTAAATTTGAATGGGAGAACATTGTTTAAGTTTGATTATTTGAAATGTTGTTAAATGGTTATTGAACATATACAATTTGGTCTTATGGTAATTCGCGGATGTAAAGTATAGCAAAGTAGAACACGGATATATCTACAGTCAACGTGATAGATAAAATAAATTTACGAAAATTATAAAAGTAGAGATTTTAAGCGATTTTGTTTTACTTTCCTCTGTCCCATTCTGAAATAAAGTGTAGTAATCAAACTCTGAAAGCAAGAAAGCTGAAACTAATTTACACCAAAATTAAAGCAGCCCATGTGTGTTTTGTCTTCCAGAATCACCTTTTTCCCCTCCTTTCCTTTTTTGTTTGTTTGTTGAAGAATGGGAAATTACCAGACTGCTAATGAGTACTGAGAGGTGTACAAATAGAAATCATAGAATTGTGATACAAATAATTACATATTTGTGTTTGTTACCGAAAGTGAGTCAGTGAGTGAGTCAAGTTACACACATAATTGGAGTTATTAGAAGCAGGAGCATGGCCCTGGAATCTTGCCTGTTGTTCTAATTACATTTGCCTTCTCTTTTGCTTTAAACACTTCATTCCTTCGTCTTTCGTCTGCTTGGGCTCTTGCTCCATTTGCAATCTGATCTATATACGTCATCTTTTCTTGATATTTCCTCAAAGCTTTCCCCTTTTTTCGCTCATTGTCACTTTGCTGCATGTTACACCAATTATTTAAGTAATATAAGCAAATTTTGGTAACATTGTGTCAAATTAGTCAATGCTTCATTACTTTATTTTATTTTAACATACTATATGTTATTTAAAATATGAACAGATAATTATTGTTAGATTATTTATCAATATAATTAGTATAAGAATATCACATGAATTAACTATAAAATTGATAAAAACTCTTTACGACAAAATGTCTTACACACGTGATTCTGTGTGTGATATTCCAATTAAGCATGCATATTTAGGGTTGATTTGAGGGAGAAACCTCACCTCATGCTTATTTAGCTTGCGTCTGGCTTTCATCTTCTTCCTCGTTTCCCATGAAGCTATGGTCTCTAACAAGTTCTCGTACCTAACAAAGTTTGAACGTACTGATAACCTTACATACTGTCATGGCTTCTGACATGTGATTAAAAAAATAATTTTGTTTTTCCTATCTGTTAGATTTTTTATTAATGTGACCTTTTTCTATTAAGAGACAGAGAAGAAAACACATAAATGGGATGGGTAATTTGGATTCAGAAAGTACTTAATTCATGTCCTCATTAAGATTGATTATTTGGCTACAATTAATAATGTCAAGGTAAAACAGCTAACAATTAAGCACATACCTCTCTTTGATCTTTTCAAGTTCCTCCCTCTCCCAAGCATCTGCTTTTCTTTGCTTGGTGCTTTGTCTTGCAAGGTTTGAAGTCTGCTTGATTGGTGGCGGCGATGGTGGTGGTGGTGGTGGTGGTGGTGGTGGCGGCGGCGGCAGCTTTAAAGACACGGGCTGTTGAACTGGGGGAGGAACATTCGATTGAGGGGTCTCAGGTTTTATATCATCAGTGTTCATATCACCAAAGGTTGGAATCCTTTTAGGGGCTGGGATCTCAGGTTTTTCATCATCAATTTTGCTCTTCAATTTTTCACTATCAGTTGATGTCCTTTTCATTGATGATGCAGGGGTGATAGTTTTTTCAGGCTTCTTTAAATTCTCTGTAGCCTTGTTACCTTGGTCTCTGGTGGTTTTAAATGAGCCTGCATAGGATGTAGAAGCAATTAACCATAAATGTGTTTTTTTCTTTCAAAGAAGGTATAAATTATTATGAATTTTTCTAATCCAACACATGCTAAGAAATCAATAAATAATAAAGTTTTTATTAAAACTATAACAATAAATATTCTCAATGCACTGTATCATGTGAGATATTGTAAATTCTAATGAAAACTTAGCCTATATTGATTCTTATTACATTCAATTGAGCATGCCTAAAAAAAAAACGAATTATCATATAGTTGTGCTCATGTCTTTAATTACCTGATAATCGCTTGGATGCACTACCAAAATGAAACATTGGAGATCTTGGATAATCGACCTTGCTAGTGGTCTTGGGCAATGTGGTGTCCCTGGTTTTCATTTCTTGTGGAATTTCTGAGACCCCTAGTGAATAAATTGCGAATGCAGCGGCAGCAACTGCTGTAGCATGCTCCATTTCTATGGACTCATAATCATGACTCATTTTCCTTGAAAATTGTCTCTGAAACCAATTCTGGACCTTTTTCTTATCTGTAGAAATTTGTCACTGTAGTTGTTACTTAATCATATATAAAGCTTTTTTTTTTTCTCCCTCTTTTTTGTCCCATGATTTTCTGAAGGATAAAATTAAATTATATATTCCTATTTCCCATTGCCTTCCCTATAGTCTTAATTAAGAAATGAAATTTGAACTGAAAAAACAAACAATAGAGAATGTAACTTTTTAATTATGCATCATTTCATTCTGTCAAAGATGGTACAACATAAAAAATTCTCAGCTCCTTCACCTCCTTTGTGTTTTCATGGTGACATTGATGAGTTCTTGCCTAATGCTGATAACAAATCCTACAAGGGAAAGATTACATCACCTTTGAAGGATGGGGGTTTCTGTAATGGTATTTTCTGATCCCTGGTACCACGCAGATCAGCTTTATTCTCCTCCTCTGCACCAGTTAATTTCACTCTAACAAAAAGTTTTCAGCATATAAACAATATTTGGGGAATTATTGAAAAACAAATAAATACTAATTGTACTAAAAAATTGTACACAAATTTTGTTACAATTTCATGAAGTAGGAAGAGAAGGGAAAAAAATATAATAAATGCAGCCGTGGTGCCTAGTTAAAAGACTGGAGTAATATTTTAAATTAGTCTCCAAAATTATAAATTATTATTTTAGTCTCTAAAATTATAATTTTTATTATTTTGTAACTTTATAATTAGAGTAAACGTCTTAAAATAATTTTAGAGATTAAAATAATATCTTAACAATTTTAAGGATTAAATTCAGCATAGTATAATGGAAAGGAATGATATTGGACATGAGACAGTTCACAAAATGATTGATTCAAAGATTGCAAACTGGCTTTGATAACATAAATAACTATATCTTGTCAGCACAACTGCATGGTAAATGTTGTATGGAAACGAAAGCCTCTTTCTTTATCAAAAACTAGCATACCCTTTTGCCATTTGTAGAGGGTGAAAAATAGGAATTACTAACCTTATCTGCTTCATCAAAGTTTCCATTCTAGAGAAAGAAAAATCTTCTCTCCTACTTCCCTTTTATGAGCAATGCTTTGTTATGAACTAATAATGAGTGGTATTTGAATTGAAAGGGAAGAAACCTAGGAAAGGAGAACCTTTTTGTAGATTATAGTGATAGGCTCTGATTGAGGGGAGGAGGGAAGCAAGGTTAAATATACTTTGCATGTGTTGTCTGGTTTGGAACTCAAGTGCCTTCTCAGGAAAGACAATTATTCTTTTCTTCTTCGGAGGCTAACCATCAACCATAAGATCTTACTTCCCCTTCTTATCACATTTATAATCCACATTTCTCTTATGAAAATTTGTATACCCTCAAAGTAAATCTTATATGGAGAGAGAAAGAGAGAAAGAGATGTCAAGTTTTTTCTTAAAATTATTTATTGCTTTCAACATTTAATACATGAAATTTGGTATTTATTAATTTTACTTATCCTCTTCCTAATCTTCCCACTATTTTATAAAGTAAATATTAAATAACAATTACATGAATTTATTATTTTTAAAAATATAATATATATATATATATATGAATAATTCTAATTCTTTACCTTTTATTCTTATAAATCTTCCTAATTATAAAAAAAATTAAATATATTATATAGTTTTAAGATGATAAATACATGTATTTTTTTTCATTTAATATTTACACTTTTAGTAAGAATATTATTAGGAAGATAAATATGAGGATAAATGTTATATGTATGCAATATGTGATTAACTTAAATAATATTATCAAACATTATCGTTAAAGTTATAATATATTTATTGGGTGTACAGTCTTTCATATTATTAAAATTTGTATATAATTAAATTAATTGTTATAAATTTAATATATAAACATAAATACTATAAAGGTTTATTATTATTTAGTATAAATGATATATACATATAAATTGATAAATATAAATAATAATTTATTTCCTAATTTTTAAAAATTAAATATTATTATAAATAAATTACTGAGTTACTTCCATATATATATATATATATATATATCATGTAATTTATATATATATATATATCATGTAGTTTTTGTAATTATCCTTTCTTATAGATTATTTTATAGAAAAATATTAATATCAATATAATTTTAAAATTTTTAAGTTTTTTTACAGTAAATAAAAATTAAAACTAAAAATATTATATAAATTATTTACAGTTTTTATGCATCAGATAAACTAAATCAAATAATTTCATATACGATAAATAAAACAACATTATTGAGAAATTAATTTTCAAATCTTACATTTACTTTTAAAAAATATAATAAATAGAAAATTAAAATAATATGATATTATGAATTCATCTAAAATTTCATTTGTGTAAGTAAAAAAATATTAAACAGATGTTAATAAAGATTTTTTGATATATTTTATTATTTGATTAAATTATTATATACATTTTTTCAATGTGTATGTTGCCTTTTACATAGTTTGTTTACAATTATACCTATTGCATCGTTACTATTCTCATGAGGTAAAACAAATTTTTAGAAAATTTGAATATTATCAAATTCTTTTTTCAACGTAGCACGTGCTCAAATAAGCATATCATGTGTAATTTAGCTTATTTTTTAAAAGATTAATTATATTTTTCTATACTTTATTATCACAATTTTTTAATTATCAAATTATAAAGTATTAAATATCTCCATATTTTTAAAATAATAAATATATAAATTTTTATTTGATACTTTACTTTATAAAGTAACAAGAAGGTTATTAAGAAGATATATAAAAGGATATAACATAGTTTTTTTTAGAAATAATAAAAATAAAATATTTAAAATAAAATAAGCTTAAACTTTTTTTTTTTTGGGTTAAATATCAACATTTTATTAAAGACAAATTTAGAGTACAAGAAGTACTTTAATCCATTACAACTCTATAGAAAATTAATAATATATGTCAAAGGATCTTTAATCTAATTTATAATCGATCTTTTGAAAGACTTTGCTCCAAACAACTTCCAAGATACATATTCCAAGCATTTGGCCCAAATTTTGGTCCCTTAACAGAATCGTTTTTCATAAATTTAGATCAAGCCCGTAACTTGGAGTTAGAATCGTGCTTCTTCCATCTCGCCTTGTGAATTACACTTCTAATATTAATTATTTCTTGCACCTTAACAACAACATTGGATTGAGGAGAATCTAGTTCTTAACTCAATATGTAATTAGCCTCGTCTAACCCATGAGAAGCTCCAATAATTCAACCATCAGATTTGCTAATAAATTCTTTTTGTGTTACATCCTTACTTCCGATTAGTCCCCTATTAATAACACCCAGTTGCCACCATAATCCTTTTTCAGCTCCTATGTCTCACTAATTCCCTTTCTCATAAGTTTCAACCAACAAAAGCCCACATCGATCAACCTCCTTTTCAAATGCATTCTCGCTAAGCCGCATAGTATCTACATTATTATTGAAAATTTAGTCATTATTGATATTCAATTTATAATTTGAATTGTATCACATTCGTGCATCTGCTACGTTCTCTGTAGAATTTGATTATGTATTTTCAAACTATTCTTTATATTATGCAATGTCTGGCAAGGAATCACGTATATTTTGTCTCCAATAATCCACCCATTGTTCCCCCTCCTCTGTGCTCTCCACATCATCTTTGGTCACTATTTTTTTTGTTGTTCTTCTTGCCATTAGATCACGGCCCTTGTTACCAACATCTGAACTTTCATCCTCCAAAGCGTCCAAATCCAATGAAGCGTCGTCATACTCTTTGACGATGAAGTAGTTGATTCATGATACCACCTCCCTCTTTGAAAGAATTCTCCCTCATATTCCTCGACTATTCAGATTGATAACACAAGATCATTAACATGAATCCTTAGATCTTCATTAACACGAGTCTATAAGTGAACTCTTGCAAAATTCATCCATGCACACAAAATCTTCCAATGGCGACACAATTTTCCAAAAGAATGTCTATGATCAAGCATGATATGGCACGCTGTACAAACAAACTCAGGTTCTCCTATTAACAGCCAACATGCGAGAATGACACCAATTAATGGTATAAAATAGCTTAAACAAACCATCTTTATACCTAGTTATAACATCTCCAATATCATTTGGACCCTCCAATTCCAACAAAATCATATCGTCACCCATGATAATGGCTTTAACATTTAGTATGGATTCTCGTAAAAGGAAGTCAAACACACTATTGAACTCTTCTAGCCAGTATAACCTTTCCACCATTGCCTTGCAACACCTTTCAACCGTATCCTGATCAACATGGAACTCATTGTTAGGTACCCATACCACATTCTTGTTTGGCCCTCCAACAGCACCCTTTCCCTTCACCATATCTTCAAAGTTTTGCCCACCAACACTACCTCTCCCTTCCACCTTAGTCCCAACGCTAGTCAATGGTTTCAACACATTCTCACGCACAACATCCTGAGTTTGTCTTGTAATTTCCTGTTCATTATCAAATTTGCTATATCTAGACACATTCGTTATTATCTGCATGTTGCCTATCGTTATGAAAGTCAATTTCTTTTCCATGTCATGGACACCTTTGACTTCCACAAATCACATGAACTCGAATATGCATCCATCCATGCCTTGTTTCTTTGGAATAAACAAATCTTCAACCTTCATACACCTCTGCAATATCTTCCAAAACTCTGACACTCCATATTTTTTAAAAAATTTGTAAAAAAAAATGTTAGTAACGTTTATACATAATCAATGTAATTGTTAAATTTTACTTGAGATTTTCTCCATTAAGCCGTCATAAATGCACCCACTGTGAACCTCTACTCCCTCTCACACACTCTCACTTTCATTTGGTAGAACAATGCAAACCGCTCTTCTTAGCACCTCTCCTTCTCTTTCGATCTCAACATTCCTATGATTCACTCCACACTCTAGTTTTCCTTTAATTCTCTTGCACCCAAACATCTCCAAAAAAAAAATTCCTCCTTCGGCCTAAACCAAAATTACTCATTTAATAAAGAGGTTAGTTTTAAAATCTTAGATAATGTCATTTTTAGAATTTATAGCTCTAAAAAAAAATTAATATTAACTATATGTATCTAAACAATGGTAAGTAAATATTGACACACAAGAATTATATATCTCTATTTTTCTATGAAAAAAAATTTATGCTTAAAACCTTTAATAAATAACTTCTGCAAGTATATGATCAAATAATTGATAATCAAAAAGAAAAACAATATTTGAACGTGAATAAGAATACCCATCATTATTTACTTAAGAAAATGAGTAATTTTTTTAAATAAATTATTCATAACATATATCCATTTTCTCAATAATAAACGTGATATAAAAAAAATTTAAGAGATAAACAAATAATATTCACTGTTATATAAATTAAATTATTGAAAAAAATTAACAATTACTTTGTTGACATAAATCTTTACATTGATAACTTTACTTATATTTTATCATACACATTTTGTTATTTATTGTGTTGTCAAGGTCACACCATCAAAAGGAATAATTTTTTTTAATTAAATAGGATAATAAATATATAAACTACATTAAACATGTAATTTAGGATGAGACATTTAAAAAATTACATCAATATATTTTTATTCATAATTTTATTTTAAAAAATTGTAATTCACATTATTTATCTTCACAAAAAAATGATACAAATATTAAATTAAAAATATTATATACAATATATAACATAAATTTATTAAAAAATATTTCTAAGAGTTTTGGTATTTTAACTTATATTTTTTATATTTATATAAATCCGTAAATAATATTTATATTTATTTTAGAAGTTAAGATACGTTAATATTATATATTAAATTTAGTCACTTAACAATTCTTTACAACAAAAGATAGATTAATATGAATTATCTTATATTATATTTTTTCTGTCTTAATCATATATTTCTTTTTATTTTTCTCTTTTCTTTCTTTTTTTCTCCTCTCTTTTTTTCCTTCTCGTCTTCTTTGCCACAATGGTTGTAGCATTTAAGGGTAGCGCTAGGTGGTGGTGCATAAAAAGGACGACGGTATTAGCCATAGCGACTTGTGATTAACACCCATAGATAGTGATCACTTAAAATTGACGCAAATATGAGTATCAAGATATCTATATTTAAGAAATTATTAATGTAGAATGTTAATATTCTGTTATAGTGTAATGAAGATATTAAAATTTAAGAATTAAAATATTTATAAAAATAAAAAATAGGAAGTGACATAAATATTTTTAAAATATTAAAGTATTTAATGTTTACTATTTATGAACTAAAATAAAAATTTATTTTTATAATTATTAGATGTAAATTTAACTATAAGAATTTTTGCTGCAGAGGGTAGATCAATGAAGATTTGGATCCCTTAATATTGTATTATTATTATTATTATTGGCAATAAAATATTGTACTAATTTTAATTTTTTAATTTTTATATTCTTATGGATATTCACATATAATAGTTAAACTAATAAATACACACCCTTTATAACAGGTAGGGTACAGATTTTTACCTGCTAGTATAGTACTACTAGCGAGATACTCGTTTCACCCTTTGATGTCAATGAAAAATATGGGAAAAAAAAATTAAATAGCGTTTAATAAAAGGAGACTCATTTAAAGTTAGAAATTAAAATAGCTGAATTCCAAAATACTTCTAAATACGTCAACATATATAATCCCAATTGTTTTATAATTTCAGAACAAATTTGGAGCACATATTTAACTTGATAAATAATTTACAAGAATCGTAAATTCAATTTTATATATTTCTTGAAAATTCTTCTAAACATCTCTTTAAAAATTCAATGTAAAATAATAATTGTTAATTGAGAAGTTAAATATAAAAATTTAAATAGTTTAATAATTTAATTTACATATGCTTCTAATTTATCATTATTTTAACTATCAAATTTTTAATCAACTATTATTATTATTATATCTACACCCCACACTTTTTGAAATAATAAAATCCAAAATAACAAGCACTTGTTTACATTTCATGAATGATATAAAAAACATACACAACATGAAAGTCCAAGTTTTAAATTTTATATCTACCTCACTTTTAAAACTTAACCCATCACAATCATACCATGATTCATTCTCCAAACATCATGAACAGGAATTACATAATCAATGATATAAGCGTAATAAAGGCAACACAGTATATCATATATTCATTAAAATACAGAGTCCAACTATACACGAATATTTAAAATTAAAAAAAGTGTTGTTGACTGACATGGCACGAAGAATGAGCTCATTCTGACCTCAAGAAACCGAACAACACCCATAAATAGATACATCCTAGTCTTTGGGTAGCTCCACATTAATGAAGCTCGTGGGGTCCTCCTGAACTCTTCTCTCAACCATATTCTCTTACCATTTCCATGCTTGTTTTCAGGTTCATCTCTTCTTCTACAAAACTCTCACACGCTCTATCCGTGTAATGTGTAGGCCTAATTGCAATATAGAATAAAAAAAACCAAAAACAAGCATGGAAATGGGAGTTGATTACCCGTTGGAAAGCAAAGGAAACACTGATATCAACACAAACTCTAACGTTACACACGTTTGGTCACATATAAAATTGAATTAACAACAACTAATTAAGAAACCCAGGAATTAATCTTAGTTTATGATGAGCCATTCCTGCCAAAGATTGTCTCTTTCTGCATGCCATAGTAGCTATCTCTTGCTATTGATGTATAATCATTCTTCTAGCGATGTGGGTGTGGGCATGTTATATATATAAACCCATAAGAATAACAAGAAAGGTGATAAAAGGTGAAGAAACAAGTATGTTTTTTGCCTATTAGAGACAAAAGGGTGGGGTCAAATTGAAATTGTACCTACGTATAGATCAAAGATACCTTGGGATATATATACTAGTATAGATGATGATCTGGGTCGGGAAATTGGTTTGATCAATTGTGAAGTGGGTTTGGTCCAGTGGGAACTCGTCTCTTCTCTGCACCATATCTTGGATCAAGATCAAGATCAACCCCATTTGCTTGGGGCGTTGGAAGTGGAGGCAAGTTGTGGTGCATCCTTTGAAGGTCAATGCACAAAGAACGTGGCCTTGTGTGGGGAAAAGAATGACAATAATGAGTGTGGTGGGTGTTTCTTGATGAAGTTGGAGGTGGAATTAGAAGTCTACAATTTGCTGAGGAGACAAAGTGGAGAAAGAGACAGAGGATGATGGTGAGTGAAGAAAGAGAGGTTTTTTTCTTCATTGCTGAAGCAGAGGAGAAAGGAAGAGCAAAGTGTGATGGGCTGTGGTTGGGGTTGTGGGGTGAGAAAGTGATGGGAAAAAGAGAGGGAAGAGGAAGAAGGGGTGACATTAGCCAGGTGACTGTGTGAGTGTATTAATTAATGCGAAGCAAGAGACACATGAAGTGATATAATTGCTTTGGAAATGGGAGGGGCCTCTCTCAACTTTCCAATTAATTGTGTTTTGTCAGCAATCACCATCTCTCATCAAATGAGTCACGAAGTTTATATGTAGGTGTTGCCTTCATGGGTTCCCAGGGACTTACCCTCATCTTGCTGTGTACTTGTCTTGTAGAGACATGGAATTCAAACATTTCTTCTGCCTCCTTTCTCAATATACAAATGCCTCAAACAGGGGAATGGTATTTTAGGCCCAAAAGTTTCAAGTACTAAAACGCGTTTACACTGAATTAGTTTCAGTTTTGTTTAGCAAGTTGGAATTTGAACTTGATATCCACGTTGTTTAAAGCATCGCATCAATTCATTCTATTTAGATTTGTAAAAATCTTTGTATCTTGTTAATTAACAGCATGATTAAAGTAATTAAAAATCACGTATAATCGGTGTCTTTAAAAATGTTTAGGGGTGAAAGTGTGTGGATTATTGTGTTTGACTCCTTGGTGTTTATGACGTAAACCTAAATTGATTTCCTAAGTTCTAAATTCTAATCCATCTTGTTTGATTGTCAAGGAAACGGAAAAAGAATTTGGTTTTGAACAAGATGTTGCAATTCTTCTGCCCATACACGGAGGAAAACAAAAGTAAAAGAAAGACGTGACAAAAACCTTCCATCATCGTTTTCTCAAAATTCCATTGTAAATTAAAACAACAAAATAGATGCAAAATTTGGGAGCATTTGAAAGCAATTATGGGTTATATTTGTTGATGGCCTAAGAAGTTAAGTAAGGTAGTATATATAATGGAATTATTTGGTGATCATAGGAGAAGATAGTGTACTTTATGAATCAAATCCTAATGCTTGTAATTGAAGTGATAATTGAAAGACGTTGGTGGAGCAAACTGTGCTACCCCACAATGGGAATGAAGTTGGCTTCAGTGTTATTGTGTCCATTCCCTTTGTAATGGGTGTGACATGAAATGATGAAAGCAAATACCCTCAACACAGGGACTCAATTTGGCTTCCAGGTACAACTGTGTCTATTCCATTGTCATCGCATCACTTTTATTGCTCTGTCTTTTTTTATTGAATTTTTTTTTCATAGTTGTGGGCAACCACAGTCTTGACTAATAATAATATAATATATATGTAATTTTCTTTTTGTAAAAGGTGGACACATTATAAAGAATGAGCATATGAGATTATATAGTTTCGGAGCACCAAAATAATTCTCTTTTTGTTGGCATAACCTAGAATATGATCTCACTCGATTACAACCAAATTTCTAACCTCTTCCTAAACCACTATTAATTGGTTAAGCTAGTTGAGTCTTTTTCACTTTGTATTGAACCTCGTTCAATGACCACTTTACTCAAACCTCTCAAATTCTCATCCATTTTTTCAATGTGTCAAAACCTTCAATTGTGCTTTTGTAGGTTGCCAATTTCAATCGTTCTCTTGCCTTTAAGGATTGGTTTAATTTGAAATTAGTGACAAGTAAGGATGAAAATAAGATAAGTTAGATTAGATTTTACATAAATAGACCTGATTTATTTAATAATTTAAAATATAAGTATGACCTATTATTTGTTATAAATTTTTTATTAAGCTTAATTTAATCTTTTTAAAGTCTTTTTTGACTTATTAACTTTTTTAATAGTTTACTTCGCATAAAGATATTCAATAAGTCATTAAATTTTATTGTAAATATGTGACTGATTGAATTCAATTATGATTAATTATTTACAGGTACAAGTGCAATGAGAGTAGATGGAATTATTTTATTTTTTTCAATTACAAAAAATATTTTATTAACCTGATAATAGAAGAAAAAGAGAGAGAGAAAAATAATGAAAAATAGTTATATATAATATAAACAATTATGTAAGAAGATGATGGATGAGACGAACCAAGTAATTGAAACAGTACAAATACAAATAAGTTATATGTATACAAAATAGATCAAATAACAGTAATACAAAAAACTCTAGCAAGTATGACTTTCTCTTTTAGAAGGTATGTAATAAAGACACTTTTCAACTTTAATAGAAACAATTAAAATTTTTAATTTAAGATTTTATTTATTTTAAAATTTAATTTATTCTATTTTAATTTTATATAAAAATTATTTAATATAATTATAAACTTTATGAATTTTAAATAAATCATTCTCATAGGCTAGTAAACTTTTTTTAAGCCCAAATCTAATTTATTTAATTAATTAATTATTTTAAAAAATTTAAATTAACATATTACTCAAATAAGTTAAGTGAAGTTAAATTTTAAAAAGATTAAATCATAAACTTTGTTAGATAACTTAGACATAGTGGCAAGTTAATGAAAAAGTTTATATTTTTATTGGATATTATTTTAATGTATGTACTAAGTTTTTTTAATTTAATTATATTTTTTCTCTATTTACATGTAATTTTAATTGTTTATGTTTAATTGTTTTAATTTTAAAATTATTTAAATTAAGGTTGTTATTTAAAATTATTCAATTATTTTAAAAAATATAATAGAAGTGTGATATATTGATTTGCATAAATTAATTAAAAATTATAAAATATTTAAATAAAAATACCAAATAAAATATATAATAAATTTTTTGTTTTTTATTTAATTATTATATATAATTTTCTTTATAATTTTGTACAAATTAATGATATATTATATATTTATTATGTTTTTGTTAATTATACATAAAATTTAAAGTAAAAGACTTAATTTAAATAATTAAAAAATTGAATAGAATAAATATAGATAATTATAAATAAGAAAGTTAAAATGACATATAAGTTAAAATATGAGAAACTAAATATGAAGTTAACTTTTTGTAAAACTTAATTACACTTTTAGTAATTTTATTTTAAATTGTGTATATTTTAACTTTTCATTTTTTCGATTTGATATCTTTGTTTTTAAGATTAAGTAAATTTATTTCTTTTTCCATTTTATTTGTCTGTCTTCACAAATTGACTGAATTAGTTTATTTTAAACTTTTTTATTCAAAATTTATAAATCAAATTATTAAATTTTATATAAAATAAAATAAATTATTAATTTTTCTCTTTTTCAAACACTAATCTTACATATTATAATTTTTTTTTAAATTTTGTCAATTTTCTTTCATTGAATCACAACATAAGCTTTTAAATTTCTTTCATATATCGTTTTCATCATAGTGTTCAAATAATTTAAAAAATAAAAGAATTTGAGAATTTTATGTTAATTGTAAATTTTTCTTTAAATTTTTTTAATTTAAAATTACAACACTTTTTATGATCTTGAATTTTACAGGTCTCGGTGGCTAAGATGTTGTTCACACACAATCAACGATTGTTGAAAGAACTTACACTCTCTTTGTTGTCTTGATATCAAACTCTTCCTCCAAAATTTGATTTCTTAGAGTTTTTTTTTTTTTTTCAACTTTTCCTTCATTCTTTAGTCTCTCTCACACAGAAAAGTTAGTTAACATATTTTCTTATAATAACTTTTATTTTTCTTTTTTAATATCTTTGAAGAAAGAGGGAGATTCCCCTGTACGTATTTAAACTTTTAATTATATTCCCACTATCTTTTATAATTAATAACCATCATATTAAAATTTATAATTTAAGTCAAATCTAAATTATATGAACTATTTATTAAATTTTTAAAATAATTAACATTTTATATTAAAAAATGACAAAGAGATTAAATTCACTCAAATAGAAGGATTTAGATGAATAAAAAAATTTAAAAATAAAAACTGCACATAATAAAAATTTAATTATTTTAAAATATAATAAGTTTTTGTTCTACATTTTCTTAATAATTATTTATTTATTTTCTTTAATTACATTATAAAAAATTATCATATTCAAATATTTAATATTTCATTCACGTGCATTTTTGTCAATTATTAAATAAAAATTTGAACATCCAATTTTACCAAATGAGAAATAGTTTGTATTAGGAATGACAATGGGTAGAATACTATAGTACTCATTCCCATACTCGCATTTTAAAAAAGTACCCGTACCCAATCCCATACCTGCGTGGGTATGAACATTAATCACCGTATCCGTACCTTCTGGATACCCGCATACCCATCTTGTACCCATTACCTGCGTTTGTTTGAGAAAAAAATATTTATAAAGAAAAATATGTTTATATAATTTCACATAAGTAACATAATAATACAAAAATTCAATATGTAGTTGCCGAATAAGGTACAAACATAGATAAAAAAAATATATTCAAAGATCACAAGTGCTAAATATATCTTAATATAATAATTTTTTAAACTAAAATTCTTAGAAACAATAAGCCAAATTAAACACACAAGTTATGTGTCGGCGATTACTCTATCTTATGTAAGATTCGATCAATCAGTAATGTCAGAGCGACAACAAAATAAATCTACATAGTAAGTGGCCCTTCATGTAGGATCACTTGGTGACCTCTTGTGGCGGCATTGACAACTAATTCTAAAGAATAACATTTCATAATTGTTAGGTTTTAATTAGTCAGACATTGAGAATGAGAATAGAGTTAGGGTAGACAAGTTCAAGTACTAACAACAAAAAGTAGATACATAAAATATTTTTTTTAACTTTTGAATTTGAAATTGTAAGAAAAATAATAGATTTAATTAAAATAATATAATATAATATATATATATATATTAATACTAATATTTTCAACTCATACACTATACAAAAATATTTTATCAAAAATATAATTTTTTTAAAAAATATTTTATTGAATTAAATATTTATAATATATATAAATTTTAAAAGAAAGAATTTGAATAAAATATAAATGGTCACAATAAAATTTTATAATAAAGAAATATATGTCTATATAAAAAAAATTATATTTTTATTTGAAGAAAAAATTAACAAATAAAAATTAACAATAATTTTTTATATTTTATATCTTTTTAAAAACTTATTTGAATGAAAATAAATAGTAAGAATAATATTATTTATATTCAAGAGATTATAGTTGTACTTGTAATATATATGTTACATAGAAAAATATTATTTTAAATTAATAATATTTGCAAAATGTACGGTAATAGTAAATAATTACAAAATTTATAAAATATTTACAATATGTTTATTATTTATCATTTACTTTATGATTTAAATATTAATATAATTTTATTAACAAAAATATTTGTGTGAAAAATATTTTATGTGTGTCGTATATAAATAAGATTTTAAAAAAAGTCAATCTTATATCAATTATGTAATAATTAAATTGTATTAGCCTAATTAAATGATATAAAATAGTAAATAAAATTTTCTATTAAAAATATAAATGAAAATAATTTTTTGGTTTACTTTGTTATTAAATATATTTTTATATTAATCTTATATAACTTCAAATAAGTAATATAATAATATAAAAATTCAATACATAGTTATAGAATAAAGTTCAAGTATATATATATATATATATATATATATATGCGGGTATGGAGCGGGGTGAATACTTAGATACCCGTACCCGCACTTATTTCCATTAAAATTTGCAGATTTTTACTCACACCTATATCCGTATAGCGGGTAAATACCTTATCCATTGTGAGTAAATTTTGTAGGTGTCCATCAAGTACTTTATCCATTGTCATCCCTAGTTTGTATCATTTATTTAATAATTATTCATTTAATAATTTTTGTTTTCTAAATTTTCTTAATATTAATTTATTTTATTCCTTGATTAATTAAAAAAATGTTATATTTTATTAATTAAATAAAAATTTTGTAATTTTAGAAAATGAAAAACATCTTTCTAATTTTAGTATCATAAAACGCTTCACCATCTTATTTGTGTTCTTTCCCTCACCAATATTTTAGATACCTACTTAACAAAAAAAATATTAGATACCTACTTAACGAAAGAGTAAGCCACATTCCAGCAGTAATTAAATTGGAAATGAAAATCAAATAACACTATGTGAATAAGAGTCAAAGGCTGGGTAGAAACATGATTAAAAATAAAATTGTTTCTTTCTTTTCAAGTATACCAAGCAATAATCCCAAATAAGCTACCTCACTTAGGAAAAATACTATGATTCTGGTTAGATAAATAAAAAATTAACCAATTAACAATTCGCATACTAAAGAAGGGGACCAAAATATGAGGACAAATAAAGTGATCCCAAACATTTTGGCATAAGAGCAATCTTTAATAACATGAATGACAGATTCATTATTCTTACCACATCTTTCACAAAGGGGAGAATTAGTCATACCTTGTTTATGGCTTTTAAGGTTGGTAATAAGCTTATTGTGAGTAATTTTTCAGAGAAATAGTCTAACTTTGGGAAGACTTTCCCAATTCCACAACGATTCAAAAAGCTTTTGGCAGCCAACAATGGGTTCATATGTATAATATGGTAAAGAATAAGCAAATTTAAGGGTAAAATTACCATAATGAGTTAAGTTCCAAAATACAGAGTCAAGATCCCAAAGGACAAAGAGGGGTTAATCATTTAATTAACATATTTATAACTTGTTCAAGGAGAATATCAGCAACCTTATCCATATTCTAGGTTCCATTGTCAAAAAAATAGAGCCACAAAAATCTCCAAATCCAAATAAGAAAGATGGTTAATAGCATTAAACAATAGACTAATATTAATACACCAATTATCATGCCAAAATTTTATATTCATTCCATCTCTAATTCTTTAACTAAGACCCTAAGAAAACTTTAGACCAAATAGAAGATAGACTCTTCCACATATGGAAGACATTTTTCTTTGTCTTCATACATGATTTTGTCCAATTGTAGAGTTGTACTTCCTATGTAAGACTTGAGCCCATAGGGCAGAGGGGGAGGTATAAGACCTCCACCATAAAAAAAATAGAATAATAAATAAATAATCAAATTCAATTGAATATAAATAATGAAAACTAAGTTAAAAAAGAAAAATGAATAATTAACAAATTAACTAAAAAATTTAGATTCATTCTAGAATAGAAAAAAGATAGAGAGTTTAATTACATAAGCTTTATTTAGCATATGCAAGTTTTTAAATCCTAATCCTCCTTTAGATTTTGGTTTACATATTGTAGGTCATCTTATAAGATAACATTTTTTACCCCTTAAAGAACCCTAAATAAATTTTTTGCAAATAGTATTGATAGTATGATAGATAGATGAAGGAATTAAATGAGATTACATAACATAAGTAGGAATACTAATAAGACTAGACTGAGTAAGAGTAACTCTACAAGCCAAAGATAAGGAATTCTTTTTCCACAAAGAAAGTTTTTTTTTTTTCTAATTTTATCTTTAAAGAAAGAATAGTGATCTTTGCGAGGTCTAGTGTGATGTATTAGAATACTAAGATAATTTTCTAACTTATTCGTGATGGGGATTCCTAGATTAGTGCAAATGGATTGAGAAATAACATGATCTGTATTGGATGAGAAAAGCAAAGAAGATTTATCAATATTAATTTGGAGACCAGATGAACAACAAAATTCATTTATGATATCTTTAATAAGGCAATGACTTTGGCAACCAAAATCAAGTCATTAGAAAAGAATATGGGATATATTAGGGCCGTGATTACTAAAAGTAAAAGAAAAGTAGACTTTACTAGCTACTTTGTCATTTATAAAATGAGCTAACCTCTCAATACAAAGTACAAAAATATAAGGGGATAAGGGGTCTCTTTGTCTAATACCCCTTGAAAGATTTGTCTTACTATTGTTCCAATTTATAAACATAAAAGGGGTAGATATGTAATAGGTTATAACATCAACCATATTTTTATTAATACCAATTTTTTGAAAAGTATCTCTAGTAAAAGACCACCTAAACTTATCATAAGCTTTTTTCAAATCTAATTCAATGATCATGTAGTTATTCTTTTCTTTTACTTTAGAAAATGAGTGGGCTAATTCTTGTTATCAATGCCCTATCTCTAGGGATAAAACTAGCTTGATTATTAGAAATTAAATAGAAAAGAACATCTCTTATCTGTTAGCAATTATTTTAGTTACTATTTTATAGCTGACATTACAAAGAAAAATGAGTTTGTATTGATTAATATACTTAAGTTTTTTAGTCTTAGGAATCAAAGTAATTTCAGTCTCATTAATCGTCTTTATATTAATGAAATTAGCAAAAATATAATTTACAAGATTTATAAAAAAAAGGACTAAATTACTCCATTAATTTTTAAAGAAAAGAGTATGTAATTCATATGGACCGAAGAATATAAAATTCTCTATATTAAATAGGACAACCCTAATCTCATATGTAAATATTTTAGTATCCATCCTTATTCTATCTAAATCCCATAAAAGAAAAAAAATCAGCAATAATTATGAGATCCAAACTATGATTAGGAATCTAAATAAATATTCTTGAAGTATTTTAAAACTAAAAATTTTAACTTATTAACATCAAATTTCTATTGATCTAAATTATTTTTCAAAACTTCAATAAATCTGTTTCTCCCACGAATAACACTAACTTTATAAAAGAAATTTAGTGTTTTCATCACAGTCATATTTGATATCATAAACATTACTCTTTGCAATTTTACTTAACATCGCAATTTTTAAAATTTTAAAATTCCAATTCCATCTCGTTAAACACACCAGTCCTAATCGTCGGGTGACGTGTACAAGCACTTCTTAAATGTAAAAGTGAAAAAAACGTAAAATAAAAAAAATCTTAGGTTCAAAGAATATAAATGCGTGTTTGTCAAAACATTTGGCCTAGTTAAAAAGTTTATTTAGTAAAAATAATAATATTTGATTTAGTAATTGAAATGAGGTGCTAGTAGAATTTTTTAAAATGCTATTAGTGTGTATTTTTAATTATCAGTTAAAAGTAATTCTTTATTTTATTATTTTTGAATAGTTTCTTAAACTTAATTTTTTTTATTACATTGAAAAAATATGTCACAAATAATAAAAAATAAATGTCACAAATTTTATTATTTTTAAAAGCAATAAATTATTAATGTCTTGAAAAAAATTAATAGAGTAATTAAATTTTATTTTTATAATAAAATATTTATAAATAAAAGTAAAATTAAACCTTTATTATTCTAATTTACAACTATAAATAATTTTAAATAAATTAATATAAAATTATAATTTTAAAAAAGTATATAATCATTAGATTTTAAATTGTAGTCTACTTAATTATGATATCTTATTTATGATTTTATAATATGAGTTAAGCTAAACACTAGGTTAATTAAATACTTTAAAGTCAATTAAATATCTCTCATCATTTAATTTTTAACTATTTTCTCAGTTTTTAGGTATCTGTTAATTTTGTCAAACACATGGTTATGTTAATAAAATTAGTTTTTAATAACATTGAAAAATTAATTCCTGAAAGTGAAATATGTCTCCATCCATAAATTTCTGTTAAGTTGCTTGAAAAGTCACAATGAATTACTAATTATGATTAATATTGTTGGGACTAAGATACAAGTAATTATTTGGGAAAAAAAATGTCTGAGGAAATTCAACGAGGAAGAGAACAGTAAAAGAAGCAAAAGAAGAATAGGCCATTTAAAGAACAAAACACCAATACCCATTCATAATTTGAAATCCTCCACCATGATCCCCGATCGCACACTCCTCTTCCTTTTCCTCTTCGTATTCATCTTCAACATCCCCCAAACCCACTCCAAACCCTCCATTTCGGTAACCCCAACTACCCTCTCCAAATCCGGCGACACCGTCCTCCTACGGTGGTCCGGCATCGTCTCCCCCTCTGACCTCGACTTCCTGGCCATCTACTCTCCGCCGACCTCCTCCCACGACAACTTCATCGGCTACCTCTTCCTCTCGAAATCCCCAACATGGCAATCCGGGTCGGGTTCCCTCTCCCTCCCTCTCATCAACCTCCGATCCAACTACTCCTTCCGGATCTTCCGCTGGACCCAATCCGAAATCAACCCTAAACGGCAGGACCATGACCACAACCCCTTGCCCGTTACGCGCCACCTTCTTGCGTTCTCGGAGGAGGTTTCGTTTGTTTCGGGTCGGGGCCCCGATCAGATCCACTTGGCGTTTGCGGAGCAAGAGGACGCGATGCGCGTGATGTACGTCACGCGGAACCCTAAAGAGACGTACGTGCGGTATGGGGAGAGGGAGGATAAGTTGGATGGCGTGGCACTCGCACGTGTTAAGAGGTACCAGAGGGAGCACATGTGCGACGCTCCCGCTAACACTAGTGTGGGTTGGAGGGACCCTGGTTATATCCACGATGCACTCATCAACAATTTGAAGAGAGGACAGCGATACTATTACAAGGTTGGTATTCATTCTTACACTTTTTTTTTTTTTATATATAATTTAAGGAACAATTTGGTATTTGAAAAAGACTCTGAAGTTTGATGATGACCCTCAATTTGGTTATTCTAATAATGTATCTTGTGGGTCACATTAAATGGGATGCTGCGTAGGTACTACACTGGGCACTCAATGTTACACGTGATTAGGGACATTTAGAAGAGCATTTGAACTCGAGAGTGGCTTTTGACTTTGTTTTTTTAGTGATTGATTGGTAAGGGATTATTTTCCTTGTTTTTTGAAAGTTGAATAAAATAAGTGATTGCTTTTTTCAATAACTTGAACCAAATATACACTTATGGGCTTCTTTTTAAAACAAATTTATTTTAATAAGTGTTAAACACAGTTTATCAAAATGAATATTGATTACCTTACTTCAATAAGTTCTATAGTCGAAGTTATGATTAAGCTTCCATTTGACCAGAGCTCTTCAAATAAATGTTTAATTAAGTTTACTCAAATGTGTCCAGTACTGGCTAAGTTAGAATTAGAATAAGTATACAATTTGATTCCCGAAAGTGGGATTTTGTTTATAAATTTAGTCGAAAGTTTTGCTTCGTACAATTTACTCCTTGAATGTGTTATCTTATATTTTGGTTCTTTCTTTACAAAAATGTAAGTAAAATTAACATATTCAGGAACCAAATTGTACACACCAAATTTCCAGGGCCCAATTAGTTTCTAAAACGAATCAAAAGGTAAGTTAACAAATTTGATGATCAGTTGTACAAAGTGAAACTTTCAAAGATCAAAGATAGTGTGTCGAGGGGCCAATTTGTATATTTACTATAGGGATTAATTTTGCCTTGTGTTAGGATTAAATTGCCAGGTGTTGTTCAATTTCAGGAACCAAACCGATGTTTTATTCCCATACAATCACACCTTATGAATGGTGTAATATTTTTAACTAACCGTTTAGATTTAATGTAATATGTTCCAGGTTGGAAATGATAATGGAGGTTGGAGTGCAACTCACAGCTTTGTATCGAGGAATAGTGATTCAGATGAAACAATAGCCTTCCTCTTTGGAGACATGGGAACAGCTGCACCATACAATACGTTTCTAAGAACACAAGAAGAAAGCATATCAACCATGAAGTGGATCCTCCGCGATGTTGAAGCTCTGGGCGAGAAGCCTGCCTTTGTCTCGCACATTGGAGACATCAGTTATGCAAGAGGTTATGCGTGGTTGTGGGACCATTTTTTCACTCAGATTGAACCTGTTTCAACAAAAGTGCCATACCATGTTTGCATTGGCAACCATGAGTATAACTGGCCTTTGCAACCGTGGAAACCTGACTGGGCCAGTTATGGAAAAGATGGGGGTGGTGAGTGTGGTGTGCCCTATAGTTTCAGGTTCAACATGCCTGGAAACTCTTCAGAACCGACCGGAACTGCCGCCCCACCAACTAAGAATCTTTATTACTCGTTTGATATGGGAGCAGTACATTTTGTGTATATTTCCACAGAGACCAATTTCCTTCCCGGGAGCAATCAGTACAACTTCTTAAAGCATGATTTAGAATCGGTTGACAGGAGTAAGACTCCTTTTGTGGTAGTGCAAGGGCACAGGCCTATGTACACTACCAGCCATGAAAATAGGGATGCTGGTTTAAGAGTAAAGATGCTTGAGCACTTGGAACCTCTATTGGTGAATAACAATGTGACACTTGCCTTTTGGGGTCATGTTCATAGATACGAGAGATTTTGTCCTCTGAATAACTTCACTTGCGGCAGTAACATGGGTAGGAAGGCAGGGGACAAAAAAGGATATACTGTTCACGTTGTGATTGGCATGGCAGGGCAAGACTGGCAACCCATCTGGGAACCAAGACCTGACCATCCCGATGACCCAATCTTTCCACAGCCGAAACGGTCGCTATACCGTGGGGGTGAGTTTGGGTACACTAGACTGGTAGCTTCAAAGCAGAAGCTTGTGCTTTCTTATGTGGGAAACCACGATGGCGAGGTGCATGACACTGTTGAAATTCTGGCATCTGGAGAAGTTGTCAGTGGTAAGGATGGTGGTATTGGTGATGTTAATTCTGAAGCTGGAAGTCAAATTGTAGAATCCACATTGACTTGGTATGTCAAGGGAGCAAGTGTGCTGGTGCTTGGGGCCTTCATGGGTTATGTTCTTGGTTTCATTTCACGTGGCAGGAAGAAGTCTGAGGTCAGGAGTGACTGGACTCCGGTGAAGACTGAGGAAACTTGAATTTTAATAGTATAGTATGGTTTACCACTTTTTTAATTAGGTAATGAAGGTTCAGCTTAAAAAAAAAAATTCCACGATGGCATGGAGGTTTGGAATTGTGTGATTTCCACTCTTGTTTGTTTGATTAAAACACCTAAGCTGCCACCTCATATACTTGAGGATTTATCTCTGTATATATGCAAATTTTCTTGCTGAACTATGTGATTCAAGGCATTTCTTTTAGGCACTTGTGTTTGTTGTACATTATAGAAGGTATATGTAAATATGTAATCTATCGGATGAGACCATACTATTGTGTAACAAAGTAAAAAGTGTGCTAAATATTGAAACAAACGAATCTCTCAACTTTCAGTGTTGGTCTTTGGATAGGAAATTAGGAATTACTGAGATTTAAACTTTTTTTTTTTAATTTTAAGCTTAATTACACTTTTTTTTATCCTTATACTTTAATTTATACATGATTTTTCTTCTTTTAGTTTTAATTACTTGTATTTATTTTTTTTATTTTTTAATTGTTCAAAATAAGTATTTTATTTCAGAAATTTATTTAATAATTAATAAAAATATAATAAAATTATGATATATTATTGATTTTTATAAAGTAAAAAAGAATAAAATATTAAATATTTGATAAAAATAATGAATGAAATATATAAAATTTAATATTTTTAATTATATATATATATATATTATGAATTTGTATAAATTGAACATGTATTACATTTTGTTCAACTTAGAACCTTGAAAAACACCAATAGCTCCGTTACCTCCCCTATCTTTCTAAATAGACGAGGAAACTTCGAGAGCTGAAATAATGGAAATCCCAACAAAAGGTGCTGACGGCTGACCCATAAAGTTGAGTTGTTCCTGAAGGGAATTGATACGGTTTCCAAGTTGATCTATGAATTTGGTGGTGGTGGTTCTTGTTAAGAGTCAAGCAAGTCTCTGGTTTCTATTAACATGTGACAAACTTATACATACTCAAACGTAACCCTTCAATTAAGACAACGTTCTGGATTATAAAATGTTTTTGTATTTACTTTACTTCATAGTTGAGGGAAGATGTATTTAATATATATATATAGGCAAAGCAGAAACAAAGAAATATCATAGGGGTGATCTGGTCATTAACTAGTTCCATGCAAATGCAGTTAAATCATGATGATTCTTGATCATGAAGGGGAAGAAGGAGAACCAATCAACCAGTGTCACAAAAAGGAGTAAGGATAGCGACGTGCCATATTTTGCCTCGTGTTCAAAATACAAATACCAAGATATTAAATAAAGATAAGAAGACAAACACACACTTCCTCTTTCACTCATTTTTTTCTTCGTCACAAGTCAAAGCCACATTTTATAGACATCATTTCTGTTCAGTGTGTTACTGTTTCCTCTGAGAGACACACATTCTGAATAAAAAGCATTGCAGCAATGGCTGCTCTACCCTTCTCAACAACCTGCAGCCATTCCAAGTTACCTATACATCGCAATTCCAAATCAAGCTTCGCAGGTTTCAGTCCAAGAAACAGTATTTGGCAGTTGTTTGTAATCACCAAGTCAAATTCCAAAAGGGCAATAAGAAAACTGTGCGTGAAGAATGTTGCCAGTGACAAGAAGCAGGAAATGAAAGAACCACTCAATGAACAAGGTTGCTTGCCTTTTCAATTTATTACTTTAGTCCCTTCTTCGTGTTCTAGCATACAATTCAGAAAATTCATGTTTTTAAGTCAGATAGTTGTATATTTTTCTGTAAGTCCTTTAAGATTTTCATTTTGTGGAAAAAGTTGCTGGGGTGGGTTTAATTGGTTGCTAGTAGTGTGTTGTTGTTCTTAGAACTAAGAAGTAGAGAACAACAATAGCGATGTCCAAGCATTGAGTTAAACTGTCAAATGCACATAATAGTTGATTCAAATAGTGGCTTTTTATGGTGTACTGCTCCAACTTAGATTTAGGAATTGTAGCTTAAATAAAGAAGGGAAGTGGCTCTTAAATTGGGATTTGTAAATAATATGTGACGAAAATAAAGTTACTATGATGTGTAAGCCATCTCTTATGATGACACTTTTCTGTCTGTTATCATTTCGATGTTTAGTGGAGGAATTGTAGGACCGAAATACAGAGAACACATTTCTCCATATTTTGAAGTTTAAATTCCACAAACATTATATTATAATGAGTTTTGTTGATGGTGATGTAGCATGAGATTTATAGGACTGTTACTAAAATAATTAGTGTGCTGTTACTCCATTCTCCTATGGATTTCATTTCATGCTAACCAAGTTTCCTTGTGTCTTAATGGAATTAATGGTAAAACCTCATTAGATGGACAAATTAGATGTTTATTTCTTCAGTGAATCAAACTGACAACTCTTTCAAGTGTCCTATTGAAGTATACACTATACATATACTTCAAAATTAATAAAATACAAGATTTATTAGTGCGGTTTTTCTAACGTGTGCCAAGGGCACACAATAAGAATTCATGTATAGTAAAATTTTATTAAAAAGAACAAAATATTACCTAATTTAAGGCATTAATACATTAAATGCTACAATTCTTAATAAAAAATATTTTTTAATTTTTAAACTTGTGCTCTTGTACACGTTAGAAAAACCGTTATTAGTAATATATACAGTATTGTTTTTCTTTTTCCTGCAAATAAGGTTCTAATTATTAATTCTTTCTTGCTTAACGCTTGCAGGCACTTTCAATGAATTTGTACCAGATTCTGCATCTATTGCTTCTAGCATCAAATTCCATGCTGAGTTCACCACCCCTTTTTCTCCAGAGAAGTTTGAGCTCAATAAGGCTTTCTTTGCAACTGCAGAGAGTGTTCGTGATTCTCTCATCATAAATTGGAATGCAACAAATGACTATTACGAGCGAATGAATGTTAAGCAAGCCTATTATATGTCTATGGAGTATCTACAGGTTCATCCTGGGGGCAGAAGTCATTTTCTTTTCAAATGATATATGAATTTTAATCACTGCCATTTTTGTTTTCTAATTGTGAAGGGTAGGGCATTGCTAAATGCAATTGGGAATTTACAACTCTCGGGTCCTTATGCTGAGGCTCTCAAAAAGCTGGGTCACAACTTGGAGGATGTGGCTAATCAGGTTAATTCATATTACAATTTTCTTTCTTGTCAGAAACTGTAAGTGAGTTAATTTTTGTTACCATTTTAGTTTATCAGTTAGTCCTACATGTAGCATGTAAGAGAAGCAGGACTAATGCTTCTTTGTCCCTTCCACAGAATTGTTATCTATCATCTTGGGGATATCAGCTATTATCATTCTTTATATCTTTAATAACTAATATAAGCTAGGCTTTCTCTAGACAATATAAATAGTTTTGTATTAAATCCTCAAGATCGTTAAAAGATCTTTTCCTTTTCTTTTTTTTTTTCTTAAAAGAATATTGTGAGGAAACAAGCAATCAAATTTAAAAATAAAAAGCATTTATCTTTTATGGAAACGAACTACTAAAGGACTAAGAAAAACTTCATAAAAACTTATTAATTAGAAAGGAATGGCAGTTTTATGGACATACTTTCAATATTAATTAGAGCTTATATAAAAGCAAATTAATATACAATCCCACAGGAACCAGATGCTGCCCTTGGGAATGGGGGATTAGGTCGGCTTGCTTCTTGCTTTCTGGACTCCTTGGCAACTTTGAATTACCCTGCATGGGGATATGGACTCAGATACAAGTATGGTTTATTCAAACAGCTTATAACAAAGAATGGACAGGAGGAAGTTGCTGAAAACTGGCTTGAGGTATTATTCATATGCATTGTTTCATAGTTAATGACTTGAAGAAACTTTTCATATTATAGTAGGCATGCCTTGTTCTATAATTGCTTTTTTACCTATTTTCGGAATTTGGAATATTATTTTAATGAGTAGGTAATATGTTAGAAGTGCTATGTTGATTCTGTCTCTTTGCAGATGGGAAATCCATGGGAAATTCTGAGAAATGATGTTTCTTATCCAGTTAAATTCTATGGGGAAGTTAATTCAGGGCCAAATGGAAGTAAACAGTGGATTGGAGGAGAAAATATATTGGCTGTCGCTTATGATGTTCCAATACCTGGATACAAAACTAGAACCACTATAAATCTGCGATTGTGGTCGACTAAAGTTTCTCCAGAAGAATTTGATTTGCAAGCCTTCAATTCTGGAGATCATGCCAAAGCATATGCTTCTATGAAGAAAGCAGAGAAGGTCTGTGGACTCTTATTTTATTTCCTTTCCTTTAACCTTTAGGATATTGTAATTGTTCAGATGTCTCAATCAGTTAGGAATATAGACAATTCTTTTTATAAGGTTTTAACAATCGTCCTCCTTTGCACTAGCTTTTGGGAATGAGTTAGGCACAAATATCCAATCTTGCAAACTTCACATACCAGGTGTGAGGGGTGTGCATTATGATGTCCAACATCAATTCAGAAAATGATCATAATACTCCTTATCTTAGTTTGATCAACCCTCCTCTTATGGGCTAGTTATTGGGAGTGTGAGACTCAATTTTCTAATAGTAATTGTGAATTTGTATCAAAGTTAAGCGTCCTCCCGTGAACTTTTAAAGGTACATGCCTGAAAGGTTTCCAAATGTCCACTGTTAAACTGAGAAGTCTAGTGTGTAGATATGAAGCAAAGCTTATTTTCTTCTTGTTACAAACTGTAATTGCATCTCCATTTCATTTACCAATCATCTGAAAAAATTATTTGCTTTTGTAAACACTAACTTCAGTTGGACTGCATAAATCACTTGTGATGCTCATTTTTAATGTTATATTGCAATCAGATCTGCTACATTCTGTACCCTGGTGATGAATCAATAGAAGGAAAAACTCTACGATTGAAGCAACAATACACACTATGTTCTGCCTCTCTCCAAGATATTGTTGCACGCTTTGAAAAGAGATCAGGGAAGAGAGTCAATTGGGATACTCTCCCAGATAAAGTGGTGGTACAAATGAATGATACTCATCCAACACTTTGCATTCCTGAGCTGATTAGGATATTGATGGATGTCAAGGGTTTAAGTTGGGAGAAAGCCTGGCATATTACTAAAAGGTGCTTCCTTTTGCAAAATCTGTGTATTCAGCTCATATTTAAAAGTTAATATTAAAGCAAATTGTTGGGATTTCAGCTAATAGCTTAGGCTTTTAATGATATTAGAGCCTCATAGTTCAACCTCTGCCACCAATTAATTTGATTCTCAGCGCAAGGAAAATAGCCATGTGCTTAGTCCATGCTTTAATTCCAAAGGGCTCTTCTTGAGGGGAATGTTACTTTTAGTAGAATTGGTTTTTAAAAATATTATTTTCTTGTTTGGGGTAATGTGTTTATTTTGTTATGAATTTTCTATCTTCATCTTTGGGTGGAATTCTGTGTGCCATCGTATACAGAAAGATTAGCTTCCATTTTCAAAATTCAAAGCTTCTCCACAATAAAACTTCTGATTCATCTCTAGTGCTTTGTAGAATCACTTTTCAAAATTACTACCTTGTTCCTTATACTCTGATACCTCTTTTAATGACTCTTCTGTAAGAACGGTTGCTTACACAAACCACACAGTTCTACCAGAGGCACTAGAGAAATGGAGTTTGTCACTTCTGCAGGATTTACTTCCTCGACACGTGGAACTAATAGGAATGATAGATGAAGAGGTAATGCTGTTAAACTTATGAGACTTTAATATATTCTTGGTTTATATGCACATCTACCTGTTATTCTTCTTTATGAAATATTATTTATATATCTTTTGTCATGCATGCTTATTTTGTTATCCAGTTGATACATGAAATCATTGCGGAGTATGGTACCGATGATCTTGAATTGTTGGAACAAAGATTTAAAAAAATGAGAATACTGGAAAATATTGAATTGCCTAGCTCAGTGATGGAGCTGCTTAATATTCCAAAAGAGATTCCTGCTGTTGATCCTGTGGAGGAAATTGATGTTGATGATAATGATATAAAGGCAACAGAAGAACAGGAAAAAGAAGAACAAAAAGAAGAAGAAGAAGATGATGACGATGGTGATGATGAAGTAGGGAAAGAGGGGGAGGAGGAAGAAGAAGAAGAAACTGTTGTAGAGGATACTGGCAGTAAAATAGAAGTGAGATTCAAAGTTGATTCAAAACTACCAATGATGGTTCGCATGGCTAATCTATGTGTTGTTGGCGGGTTTTCTGTAAATGGGGTGGCCGAGATTCATAGTGAGATTGTAAAAGATGAAGTTTTTGATGAATTTTACAAGGTAACAATACCAGCAAACTGTGTCAGTTTTCAAGAACAGTTTCTTTCTTGGGATCTCTCTGTATATACATCCAGAAAACAGAATGCTCATCAAATTTCTTTATCATTTAACTGTTGACAGTTGTGGCCTGAGAAATTCCAGAATAAAACAAATGGGGTGACCCCTAGAAGATGGATTCGTTTCTGTAATCCTGATCTTAGTAAAATCATAACCAAGTGGATTGGAACAGAAGACTGGGTAACAGACCTTAAGAAATTGGCTATACTTCGCAAGGTAAATTAAATTAAAATAATATTTGAATTAGGTAAGTTGTAACATGATTTAACTTCCACAATTCTAATGAATATATACTGTTCATATTTATATCACTTCATAATGATAGCAAGCAATACAGGTGATTAGTTAGTAAAGTGTCACTTCACAATATTTTTGGAAATTTTTTAGTTCCTATATTTTTTTTTCTTATGGATGAATTTTATTTAACAGTTTGCAGATAATGAGGATCTACAATTGGAGTGGATAGAATCAAAAAGAAGAAACAAAATAAAGGTTGCATCATTTCTCAAAGAGCAAACGGGTTATGTTGTCAATCCAAATGCAATGTTTGATGTGCAGGTTGGTTTCTTCCACCAACCACTTCATTTCTTTCTTCTACTGTTTTAGTTAACATTTGTACTGAAGGACTAGAGTGAATTTTTTCATCTTGATCAAGGATTAGAGTTCATGGTTCTTTAATGCCTTACTAAATCTAAAACAACTGAACTCAATCATGCATAATTCATAAAGGTGTTTAGTTTCGTTAGATACATAGATTTAGAATTCCATGCAACGGTTACACAATAGGTGATTATTAACAAGAATAAAATAACCCACATCTGGGTTTTGGTTAATTACTAGACAACACATCAAAATCCTATCAATGTCAGCTTAATATATAAAGGTCTTACATTAATTGGGAAAATTGGATAACAATTAAATTCCAATGTCATGTTGATTTTCACACTAAATTAATTGATGGAGAAAGATCTAACGTTTTCATTTCAGGTGAAGCGCATTCATGAATACAAACGACAGTTACTGAATATCATGGGAATTGTTTATCGCTACAAGAAGATGAAAGAATTGAGTGCTAAGGAAAGAAAACAAATGGTTGTTCCTCGGGTTTGTATTTTTGGGGGGAAAGCATTTGCAACCTATGTCCAAGCCAAGAGGATTGTAAAATTCATCACAGATGTAGGGGCTACAATCAATCATGATCCAGAAATTGGTGATCTTTTGAAGGTATGCTCAACTTTGGTGACATAGGTAGACATAGAGTGATGCCCATTGTAGTCATTCTAAAATGTTGATTGCATGTGCCTAGGCTCTTTTTTTTATGAGGAAAAAATGATTTTTTTTCATTCCAAAATATGCTATTTTAGAAAAAAAAAAAAAAACAAAAATATGGGATCTTTCCAAAAATCGACAGATGCTAAAAATAACCAGTGACGTTATTAGTTATTTTTATTTTATTTTATTTTAAATTATTATTAGCGAATTTTTACTTTTTATATTTTTTTAAGCAATTTTTGAACTCTACATTTCTGTAATTTTTCTAGAAACATCATATTTTAGAATATATAATTTTTAAATCCCATGTATAAAAAAAATAAATTCATGTGTCTACTGATTGTTAAATTAAGATCTATTTAATTTATCTCAAATGAAACCCTGGAAATTGCTTGATTCCAGGACCGAATCCCATTGAGGCCAGTTGGGTTCAGAAGATTTAGTTCAAGTTCAACTCAATAATTTAACTAGAATCATCAAGTTATTCCACAGCTTCATGTTGAATAAATTCATAATATGTATCCAGAGATTTCACCCTGCAAAAGTATAAGTATAGGATGAAAATTTTGGGTGGTTGGGAAAAAGCTAAAATGATTAAGATAAAGGGCATTAGACTAGCCTTTCGTACTACAAACTCATAAGGCTAATCTTTATTCTTTGCCATACTCTGTAGGTTGTTTTTGTTCCTGATTACAATGTCAGTGTCGCTGAAATGCTAATTCCAGGCAGTGAGTTGTCCCAGCACATCAGGTACTTTTCTTTTTTGGATAAATATTTTTTGAAAAAGAAATAATTTAATTTTTTTTACAATTAAATTACTTGGTTTATATTCATGTGACGCCTAATATGAATTCATTTTCAAGGGCTGATATTATCATCAATGTTATCAGTTTTTGTTTCTGACATTTCGTTTTCTTTTTTTCTGTGTTTAGCACTGCTGGGATGGAAGCCAGTGGGACAAGCAACATGAAATTTGCAATGAATGGATGCATACTTATAGGAACTCTTGATGGAGCGAATGTTGAAATAAGACAAGAGGTTGGAGAAGATAACTTCTTTCTTTTTGGTGCACGAGCTCAAGAAATTGCTGGGCTACGGAAAGAAAGAGCCGAGGGAAAGGTAAGTTTTTTAAAAAAAATGAATCATTCAGTTCTTCCTTTCCTTTTCCTTTCTTATTATTTTGTTTTCATGCTAGAGACAATAGCACTGGCTAAAGATAAACATAAGTTCCAGCTACAATAAAAGTTTAAGCAACCTCAAGACCCTCATGTTATGTTTATCTGCTGATACCACAACGCATTTCCAAATTTTGTATTAGCTTGGTGGAATGGAAAGCATACAAATATATATGGGTCCAGTTTGGATAACCTTTCGCAAAAATATTTGTAGGAGAAGAAAATAAGTAGTAAAATAACTAAAATCCTTCTAATAAGTAAAAATCAACTTATGCTCTTCATGTTTTGAAAAAATTGATTGAAAAAACTTCTAAAAAGAAGTAAAATAGCACTAGTTTATTGTTACTTAAAGGAAAAGTTTGATTCTTTTTGCTTCTTTGTTTTTATCTTTTATAAATATCTATTGAGAAATTAATTCAAACCGGGTCATAATCTAAGTATTAGTTGAAGAATCAATAAAATTTGGCTTCTACAAATCCCTTAAGGCATTATTATTTTAGTCCAAGCTAGTGAAATGAATCATAGTCTCAATCTTCTATGGTCTAAACTATAATATGTGCAGTTTGTACCAGAGCCACGGTTTGAAGAAGTTAAGGAATATGTAAGAAGTGGTGTTTTTGGACCCTACAATTATGAAGAATTGATGGGGTCGTTGGAAGGGAATGAAGGCTATGGTCGTGCTGATTATTTTCTTGTTGGCAAGGACTTCCCTAGCTACTTGGAGTGCCAAGAACAAGTTGATGAGGCATATCGTGATCAAAAGGTAAGTATCATCTCTCTGCTCAGGGATTCCCATTCAGAAGTCAGGAACAAATCATGAATTTCACATCAACTTTCTTGTCAATTTAATGCTTAAACGGAGCATCTTTCATAGAGAATAATGCCAGCCAGCTTAGTAAAAAAATAATCGCGTAAAGATTAAAATATTAGTTTTTTAAATATAAAGATTAATTTATAAACATGTCAAGTATTGAGATTAAATATGTATTTTATAATTTTAAAAAATCACAGAACACTAGATGTAATTACATATTTAAGGAAATATCTGTTTTACAACTCAATTTTATCTTTATAACACCTGAATATTGACTAATAAGAAATTTATTTAATTTTATTATTTTACTTTTCATACTGTCTTTAAATGAATGAATAAAATATTAATGTTAAAATTTTTATTATATTTTTTAATATATAACTATCTTAATTCATATGTAATATTTTTTATATAATATATCAATTTTTATGATATTTTTGAAATAATTTTTTATAAAAAACAAAATATTTCCTATATTTGAAATGTAAAATTATACAGTTATAAAAAATTTTACAAAATCAACTTTATTACATCGAATTAAAATCTCATTAATTAATATTTATGGTATTTTTTCTATCAATTAGATATTTTATTTATAGAATAATATTCAAGTATATTTAGTTTTTTTTTCAACTTCAATAAAAAAATATTTTTTATATAAATTATTCTTGATAAATTTAGTAATTATAATTATGATTTTTAATTCACTATATATTTACTAAATCAATAAGTTCTATATTAATAAATATGTATAATCTTGAACTATCAATAATAATATTTGACTTGAATGTATAAATTTTTAATATCTTAAAAATTCTTGATTTTTTTATTTGATTGATTATTTTTAATTTTTCTAGATAAATTTATAAAAAATATTTTATTTATTTATGATTAAACTATACATTAAATCTCTATAGTGAACACTTGTTCATGAATTAATTCTTATACTTTAAAAAAAAATTATATTTTAATTCTTGTGCTAGTGTTTTGTTATGTTTTAGTTTATAACTGTGATAACATCATTAAGGACAAAAACTATAAAACATAACAAAGTATTCATATAAAAATTAAAATATGTTTTTTTAAAAAAAATACATGAACTAATTTATGAATGACTATTAATTATTAGTTACTTTTCAGTGGCTATTATTATTCCATTTAAATTATATTTTACATTTTTTTTTCAAATATAAGTCACAATAAACACACGAGAACGAAAAACTTTCATTATTTAAATATTGTATTTATTTCTCTACTTAGATATGAAGTAAGATATAGATCCTGTAGCAATTTAAAACTCTTTGATGTTGGTGCAGAGATGGACAAGAATGTCAATCTTGAACACAGCTGGTTCATACAAATTCAGCAGTGACAGGACTATTCATGAATATGCTAGAGATATATGGAGAATTGAACCCATTGAATTGGCTTGAAAATTTACACATGCTTGCAACTTGTTCCCAAATCACATAGCCAGTGCAATTATGCAAAGGATATATTAACTTAACCTAGAAAGTTAATGTTATCATCATAGCATTTGTTATACTTAAACGAATAAGAACTTTCTCTTATTTCACTGTTGATCTTTTATATCCAATTCCGTGTTGGTTTTGAGCTAAGTAATCAAAGTCAAATAAAATTTAAGTACGACTTTTCTTAATCTAAAACCAATGTACAATTTACCAGCAGATTGCAATATTAAACGAATTACTTTTCACCCAACTTTTCGTAAGCGATGATAAAGATGACAAACCTTCCTAGTTCCTATCCCCAATTTTTTGATAGTTTTTATTAAAAAAACTTTAAGAGTGTATTAGAAATCACAAATACATTGTCATACTTCCCATTAAACATTTCTACTCCTATACCTTAAACTATTAAATTCAAGAAGAGTATCAACTACATGCTTGCACGGGTAACAGTTATCATACTACTTTTGCTGTGAATATAATTATACAATGTAAACTATGTAAATGTAAGATATCTTAGCTGTTAGAATAATTATAAAACTATGCAAACTTCTCATCCCAAGGACTTTCTTTCGTAGTATAAGACCTGTAATTACAGCAACTCAAATTGTAATTTAAAACTCTAAATACCGCTGATAACTTTATTGAATCAGGAGTGTTATTTAGTCAAAGACAACGTGTATGAAAGACAAAAGTAATTAGATACTTGCGTAGTGATATATGGTTGGGAAAAATATATTACAAGTTTCAATAAATATACATGGTTAGTTAATATTTATTACTTTTAAAGACTCTTATAAAAAACATGAAAATAAAAAATATTTTTTTATATGAATCTCGATAAAAAATAATAAAACAAATAGATTTTAAACTTCATTTTCGTACAGAAGAGTATTTCTCGTAATTGCCTGCAGAACTCAAATAAAAACGTGTCTCTTTTGAATTTGGGTGTTCATTATAATTTATAGTTCAAAAGCTTGATTGTGCTTGACAAATTAAGCACAAGATGAGGCTTCCATAAAACGCAAGAAATGTAGTGTCGTAAGCAGTTATGTCAAATTGGACACATCGTAAAAAAGTCAACGGAGAATCATAAGCTCTTGCATCACCTAGAATAGTGTCTCAGATTTCATGAGTCACCCCTCATGACAGTGCAAAACTATAAATAAGAACATGTCAGACAACCGATATGTTCAGGATTTTAGTGCGAGCTTAAAGAATTCAAAAAATTAATAATGGAGATGAACAATTTTGGAGATGAGGTGAAGAACAAACAAGTGATATTGAGAGACTACGTTGATGGTTCTCCCAAAGAATGTGACATGTATCTTGTCATGCTTCTAATTTATTATTGAGTAATCTATAATATTTTATACTTGTTCAATGTTAATTGAAGGATTATTTGGTATTAGAATATATTTAGATGGAGTTGAAATTATTTAAAAAAAAAAAAGTGAACAGTACCGTGTGAACAGTGCAAACCGCGTATGAACAGTACAACCGCGTGTGAACAGTGCAAACCGCGTATGAACAGTACAAACCGCGTACAAACCGTGTATGAACAGTACCAACCGCGTATGTACAGTGACTGCTGACGTCATCGGTGACGTCACATACGCGTACAGTGCGCGTGTACAGTGTTTTCCGGCGTGAATAGTGCCCTGGACAGTGTTTTCGGCGGTGAACAGTGTTTCCGGCGGTGAACAGTAAATTCCGTCGTGAACAGTAAATTTCGAAAATTTTCTATAAAAAGGGGGTTTCACACGAAATTTTCATTTCTTCACCTCTATCCAAGGTTCTCAAAGGTTCTAAGGCCGTAAACCACCATTTCTCTCATACTAAACCTTCCTAAACTTAGATTTCTCGCCAGATCTGAGATTCTACATCTATTCTGAAGGATTGGAAGTAAGTTTCTTTAAGTTTGAAGCTAGATTTACCGTTCGTTTCTCTTCTCCTTCTCTTTCTTATAGAAATTCATGGTGTTCTTAGGAGAAACTCCGTTCTAAAGCTGAATCTTCGGTGAATTTTGTTATAATCAAGTAATATTCGGTAGATCTAGTGTGAATCATCTTTCTGAGGTAAGGGGAGTTTACTTTAACCAATGAACTATGTTTTGAACGGTTTAATATGCTATTTCAAGATATTTTGATATGATTTTGTTAGATCTATTGAATAAAAGCTATTTTCTAAGTCAGAATCGTTGTTAATTAGTTTAAAATCTTGAGATTTTGGCTGATCTATTATAAACTTGCCGTAGTTGAAATTTGTTAAAATAATTTTGGTGGCGTGCATCATCTTTGAGATATATGTTTTGCATCATTATAGAGTCGAGTTACATGTTTAGGTGGGTAGACATGTAACGGTAAGTTCATCTTTGAGTTCTTTGTCTTTGTCTTTATCTGGATCAGATACAGGAATGGGTCGCTCCGGACCGCTCGGTTCCTTCTGGATTACTTAGGCTGTGAAACCAGTTGGAATCCGTTTTCATGCTGTGCATTAGATGGGCTGGAAATGCATGGGGTTATTGCTGTGAGAAATATTTTGCTCTCTCTATATATAATTTTATTTTATGTTTGGTAAGCTCACCCTTGCATTTCTTTCTATGTCGTTGTGTGCGTGTGTACTGCGATGATCGTACGGTGGTACGTGAGCAGATGTAGCAGGTGTTACATCTACTTCACAGGCTGAGGGGCCAGTGAAGAAAAGTTAGAAGCTGGAGTTGAGTAATAATGCATCAAAGTCCTTTTTCTTTATATATGAGACCTCATGTTGAGGGAGTCACGTATTATAATTTTTTGGTATTTTGAATATTATAAACTAAATGTAATATTTTGTTGATCTGTTGGATATTTGTTGTAAGGAACTTCATTTTTACTTTGAATGAGAAGTGAATTTTTTTTATACTTATATTCTCTGCTATTTACCTATTTTAAATAAGTATGTGGTGTAGAAACAATGTTCTCGGTCCCTTATAAAAAGGGGTCGTGACATATCTAGTAACAAAGACAATTAAGCTGAAGGTTCCACAAGGCTCAAATGATGTTTTAGTGAAGAACTTGTACCTTTCTTGCGATCCCACCATGCAATTCAAAATGAGGAGTGTGAGTGGCCCTTTAGTATCCACCTCTGAGTATTGTGTCCCTGGCTCTGTAAGTCTTGTCGATCAAATTTAAATTTTTCTTTGTTTTCACTCCTACAAATCCAAATAAAATTGCAAAGTAGTAATAACTGATATATTTTTTTTTATCTTTCCACTTTTAAAAGAAAAAATTGTGTTTTCTAATTATATCTTTTTCTTTTTTTAGTTTTTACTCAATTTTTAAATATTTTATGTAATAATAGATAGAAGTTATATTAGAAAGTTATCAATAGTTTTGATAGAAATAATGATATTAATCATTATAATATCAGAAACTTACATGAGCTGACACATTTTCATTTGGTTTAATCTTTTGTAGCCCATAAATGGGTTTGGAGTGGGTGAAGTTTTGGACACAGGGCATCCAAACTTCAATGCAGGTGACTTGGTTTGGGGAAATACTGGATGGGAAGAGTATAGTCTCATCCAAAAGCCAGAAAACCTCTTCAAAATCCACCACACTGATGTTCCCCTCTCCTACTATACTGGAATTCTAGGTAATTAAGTGTTCTTGGTGCAATGAATTATAAAATGAAACCAAATTATATACACATTTGAATTTAAATTTAAATGTTATTTTTTCATCATTTTTTACCTAGGTCGATTTGCTAAAGAATAAGCTTGGGTTTTGTTGGGATATCAATGCAATGTGGAAGACTGGATCTAATTTAATTGGAAATAAAAAGAAGTAAGAAAATAATAGAGATAAAATTTTAACGTGGAAAAAACTCCAAATCGGAGAAAAAAAACTCACGAACGATGAGCAAAATAATTCCACTATGTAAAAGGGAGAGTACAAGAAGTCCTCTAAAATTATGAGGACAAAGAGTAATAACACTCAATTTTCTCTTACGGATCCGTGAATGATGTGTTGTTGTTGTGCTTTTCTTCGTTAATTCGTTGCCTTTTTATAGGCAAAAACTGCTACAGTATCTTTTCAAAAATTCAACATTGCTATAGTAATTTACTATAGCAAATTTTGACGAATTGATGCGGTGCCTACTATTGCTGAAAAACTTGAAATCGGTGCCTACTATTGCTGAAAAATAGAGCCACCAATTTTGACTTACAATCTCCACCTTGGATCAATTTTTATAAATTGATCGACGTCATTTAACTCCGAAGGGTGTTCAAGTGCTGTAGAGACCAACCAAGTCCAAACAATGTTGGAACTTGGGCTTTGGAAGAGGCTTAGTAAGCATATCAGCTAGATTCTCAGATGTATGAATCTTCTGAACCATGACTTCACCCTTAGCAACAATTTCTCGGATAAAATGATGTCTCACATCAATATGTTTTGTCCTGTAATGGTAGCAGTTATTCTTGGTCAAGTAAATAGCACTCTGACGATCACAAAACACAGTAAGAACATCCTGTGTAAGACCAAGTTCATTAATCAGACCTTTAAGCCAAAGAGCCTCTTTCACACCCTCTGTTGCTGCACCATATTCAGCTTCAGTCGTAGACAATGATGGAAGAGATTGAAGCTGAGCTTTTCAACTAATAGCACAGTTACAGAGAGTAAATATGTAACTAGAAAGAGATATTCTTTTGTCAAGATTGGCACCATTATTCGAATCAACAAAACCTGTAACTTCAGTTGTTGCATGATTTCTATCGAATACCAAGCCAATATCAGAAGTACCTTTGAGATATCAAAAAATCCATTTTACAGCACTCCAATGATCCTTTCTAGGATTATGCATATACTGACTTACCATGCTAACGGCATATGCTAAATGAGGTCTAGTGCATACCATAGCATACATAAGACTGCCAACAGCACTAGCATAAGGAACGCGTGACATACGCTCCATGTCTTCCTCTGTCTCAGGACAAAGGTTAGATGATAACTTGAAATGTGCAACAAGTGGAGTAGAAATAGGTTTGCAATTAGTCATATTAAACCTGTCAAGCACTTTCTCAACGTATTTTTGTTGAGATATGAACAATTTACCAGCTTGACGATCCTTGCAAATCTCCATACTAAGAATCTTCTTAGCCGCACCCAATTCTTGCATCTCAAACTCATTATTGAGTTGAGTTTTCAATTTCCTGATTAGAGACTTGTTACGTGATGCAATCAACATATCATCAACATATAGTAACAAGTATATGTAAGATTCATCAGAAAGTTTTTGACAATAAATATAGTCATCATATTGACTTCTGCAATAACCTTGCCCAATCATAAAGGAATCAAACCTTTTGTACCATTGTTTCAGAGCTTGTTTGAGTCCATATAAAGATTTCTTCAATTGGCAGACAAGATGCTCCTTACCAGGAACAATAAATCCCTCAGGTTGCTCCATATAAATTTCCTCTTCTAGCTCTACATGCAGAAAAGCTGTCTTAACATCAAGTTGCTCCAATTCCAAGTCAAATAAAGCAACAAAAGCAAGCAAAACACGTATGGAGGTATGACGAACAACAAGTGAGAAAATTTCATTAAAGTCAACACCTTCCTTTTGGCTGAAGCCTTTAACAACCAATTGTGCCTTGCATCTAGGATCTTCAACCCCGGGAATGCCGTCTTTCTTCTTATAGACCCATTTGCATTTCAAAGGCCGTTTGCCTTTAGGAAGCTCTGTTAAACTCTAAGTACCATTCTTATGAAGACTTTCAATTTCTTCATTCATAGTCACTAGCCATTTTGAAGAATCAGCACAAGAAACAGCCTCAGTATAACTGGATAGTTTAATATCATCATTTATTTCTTGTACAACAGATAATGCACATGCAATTAAATTATCATCATAAGCATAATTTGCATATCTAGCTGGCTTAGTAATCGTCCTTCTTGGTCTGTTTTGGGCAATTGAATACTCCTCTTCCTGCGGCTGAATTGGAGAAGTGGTAATCTCATCAACATCATCATCACCACAAATATCAGTGCTAGACTCATTGATAGAAAAAGATGGAACATCAACATTAGGAGTTGTAGATTTCAACTCTAACTCCACCTTTTCGCTAGTATCCTGCAGATTATTAGTACTAGTAGAAGAAATCACAGAAGATTATTTTCTAGAAGATAATAAAGCATCCTCGTTAAAAGTCACATCTTTACTGAGAATTAATTTTTGTGACTTAGGATTCCATAAACGATATTCTTTAGATTCAGATGCATAACCAAGAAATATGCACTTAACAGCTCTTGGAGCTAATTTGCCATCATTGACATGTGCATAAGCAGGACATCCAAATATTCTCAAATTGGAATAATCAACAGGATTACCTGACCAAATTTCTTCTGAAATTTTGAAATTAAGTGACGAGTGTGGAGAACGATTAACCAAGTAACAAGAAGTTGATACTGCTTCGGCCCAAAATTCACGTCGATGCCATAACCCAGCATTTAAGAGCATACAACGAGCTCTCTCAAGTAGAGTCCTGTTCATTCGTTCTGCGACACCATTTTGCTGTGGTGTTCTTGAAATGGTTTTATGTCTAGCAATTCCATGATTTGCACAAAACTCATTAAATTAACCGTCACAGAACTCCAATCCATTATCCGTTCTGAGCTTCTTGATTTTTCTCCCTGTCTTGATTTTTCTCATTTTTATACTTGAGAAAATAAACCCAAACTTTGCGAGAAAAATCATCAATAATAGTCATCATATAACAACGTCCTCTATAAGAGGGAACTTTAGAAGGCCCCCAGAGGTCAGAATGAATATAATCAAGAATACCCTTTGTACGGTGAGTTGTAGTAGAAAAACTTATTTTTTTCTGTTTCCCAAAGACACAATGTTCACAAAACTCTAACTTACTAATACCTTGATTACCAAGAAGACCTTGCTTGCTCAAAAGATGCATGTCTTTTTCACTTATATGGCCTAGACGCATGTGCCATAATTTGGTGACCTCATTATCAAGCAAAGAAGAAGATATAGCTGCTGAACCTGTCATAACAGAACCTTGCAAGAAATATAAAGTATCGACTCGGTTACCTTTCAACAAAACAAGGGCACCTTTTGATACCTTTAGGACTCCACCTTCAGATGAATACTTGCACCCAAGAGATTCAAGGGTGCCAAGAGAGATAAGATTCCGCTTTAATTCAGGAATAAAGAGAACATTAGTCAGAGTCTTGACAACACCATCATGAGCCTTGATCTGAATAGTACATATTCTTTCAACTTTGCATTGGGTATCATTAGCCATTAAGACAATACCACCATTAATTGGTTCAAAAGTGGTAAATAGATCCCTATAAGCACACATGTGGTATGTGCATGCAGAGTCAAGAAGCCATTTATCTTTACTTCTCTTGTCAGAAGAGATAACAGATGTCGTAACATCTCCATCAGAATTAGTCTCAATATTAGCAGCTTCAACAGGTTGTTTACCTTTTTCTTTCTTTTGTTTATTTTCTTCTTTTTTCTTTAAGATAAAACAATCAGAAATGTCATGCCCATATTTTTTGCAATAACGACAGGTAGTGTTGGATTTTCGTCCCCTAGATTTGGATCTACTCTTTTTGTGACTAGTACTCCCTTTTATTTGAGTTCTACCTCTAACACTTACACCCTCACCCTTGTCCTCAGAATGAATTTCAAGATCAAATTTTTCTTTGGACAATAAATTAGATTTAACATCTTCAAAGGATAAGGTGTCATTATTACTATACAACATAATTTCTTTGAAGTGTTTGTAGGTAGAAGGTAAAGAGACAACCAACAAAACGACTTTATCTTCATCATCGATTTTAATATGGATATTTTGCAGATCCATAATAATAGAATTAAATTCATCAAGATGAGATTGAATGGGAGTACCTTCTATTATACGGAACATATATAATCGCTCCTTGAGACGAAGCTTGTTGGCGAGGCTTTTAGTTATATACAAAGTTTCCAACCTTAACCACAATTCCGCAGCGGTGGTTACGTCGGTCACTTCACGTAGAACCTCCTTGGACAAGCAAAGTTGAATTGCTGAAAGTGTCTTTTCATCCAACTCATCCCATTGCTCATCGGTCATGGTAGCCAGTTTTTTTAACTTTCCATCTAAAGCTTTCTTTAATCTGTTCTGAGTAAGAACGGCTCTCATTTGGACTTTCCAAATAGAAAAGCTAATCTTGCCATCAAACTTCTCAATGTCAAATTTTGTAACGGTAGACATTTCCAATTAAATAACAGCTCTGATACCACTTGTTGGGGTATCAATGCAATGCGGAAGACTGGATGTAATTTAATTGGAAATAAAGAGAAATAAGAGAATAATGGAGACAAAATTTTAACGTGAAAAAAACTCTACATCGGAGAAAAAAACCACGAACGACGAGCAAAATAATTTCACTATGTAAAAGGGAGAGTACAAGAAGTCCTCTAAAATTATGAGGACAAAGAGTAATAAATCACTCTATTTTTTCTCTCAATAAATACTCTCTCAAAATGGAATAAGAGCTACAAAATAACATTCAATTTTCTCTCACAGATCCGTGAATGATGTGTTGTTGTTGTGCTTTCCTTTGTTAATTCGTTGCCTTTTTATAGGCAAAAACTGCTACAATATCTTTTCAAAAATTCAACATTGCTACAGTAATTTACTATAACAAATTTTGACGAATTGATGCGGTGCCTACTATTGCTAAAAAACTTAAAATCGGTGCCTACTATTACTGAAAAATAGAGCCACCAATTTTGACTTACAGGTTTGATGATGCCTTCAATTACAAACGAGAGCATGATCTGGATGCCGCTTTGAAAAGGCCACCACTTCTTTCTTTCTTTCTTTCTTTTTTTAATCCTTCGGTGTGTTTGAATAAACAATTTAATTATGTCATTATTCAGTAAATTCTTATTATATTAAAATTTATGATTTAAATTGAATCATAAAATTTATTAGAATAATAAATTTTAGAAAAACTAAATAAGTTATATAAAAAACTTCAGAAACCATAAATTTCACATAAGTTTTCTTAAATACTCTCTTAATCTATGAACTTAATCAAATTAACTTTTTGTTAGTTTCTCGATATTGAAACCTTTTTCACCATGTGCTCTCGGTTTAATTCTTACCACATTATTATAAGCACAAAGTTGTCTTTATATGGATTTAGAACATAAAAGTAATCAAGATTTCAAGAGTGTTTCTAGTGTTGGTCTCTTGAGTCCAGTAACATGCACTCAGTGCTAGAGGATAGAAATAAAAGGCATAAAAAGCTATTGTTATTTCCTCAAAATAGAGGAACTGATTTCTGATATTGATTTGCATTAGGTACTTCCCTCATGGCATTGACCTATACTTTGATCAAGTTGGGGGGTAAAATGCTTGACGCAGTGCTGATGAACATGAAAGTTCACGGTCGAATCACAGTATGTGGAATGATTTCTCAGTACAATCTTCTTCAGCCAGAAGTGCTAAGGAATTTGATGCATATTGTATTCAAGAGACTAAACATAAAGGGTTTTACTCATCTAGATTACCATTATGTCTATCCAAAGATGCTGGAGACTTTGTTGCCATGCATAAGAGAAAAGAAAATTGTGTATGTAGAAGATGTGCTTGAGGGGCTTGAAAATGGCCCAAAAGCCCTAGTTGGACTTTTCTGTGGTCGTAACTTTGGAAAACAACCAGTTAAAGTGGCTTAGTATCTTCAAATATCAAATGCATGCTGCCAAAAACTTCATAAATAATTATTATAGGACTTTGATATTGTGAGTGGTGTATGTGCTCTAGTCTCTGCATCGCTGGATCAGCCTTTTCTTTTAAAAATAATGTTTGCTTTACTTGGTTTTACTATGTGTGTTTAGAAGATACACTTATTGAATAAATAATACCCTAAAAGGTAAGATATGTATATAAAACAGACAAAAATTCAATAAAAAATAATTATATATGATATTTTTTTAATAAGACAAGAATAAAAATAAATTACATAATAGAAAAAATAACTAAACTCTCTTTTGTTAGAATATCATCTATGGATATAGGAAAAGAATATTCTTAAATTTAAAGGTTAAAGTAACCCTTGAAATTCATATTGGTATGAGTGTTTACAATGATATTGATAGACCTAAGAACATACTCTATGCTAACTCCTTGAGGTTTTTGTAGTAACGCCCAAATGTACCACACTAATTTTTCATGTGTGCTAAAGCTTGCAAGCAAATTTGAGTTGAGGAATTACATTACATTAAGTGAATATATTCATAGTAATGTTTCTTATGTCCTCTAGTCCAAGTTAGGTGTAAGATGTTGTGAATAACATTTAACTCAGCTAGGAGTATGCTTTCCATAATATGATGGCTCGAAAAATTAATAACTAATACCTAACACCTGGAAGTTAAACGTAATCCACCACTATTCCCTATCATTGTAAAGAAGGGGTTCTAACTATCATCAATATTGAATTTTATTTCATTATTCATTTGCAGCTTCCAAATCTCCAATTCTTCAATTCTATTTAAAAATGCTTATTGCATATTGTTTGTAGGCAAGTATATATACTTATTGAAAAGAAATAAAGGATTCTAAATAAGTTCTCGAATTATCATTCCATAAGGATTATTTTTAATTATCAAAAATCTTTTAATTTAATTGTTTGAGCTTAAAGGATACGAAATTAAAAAAAGATTCAACTAACAAATCAATTATGGATAAAATTTAGAGCAAGTAACATAATACACTTCTTAGTTGAACTTATGAAGAGGAACCTAGGGCAAAGCTTCAAGTACGATCGCTCAAAGCTTCCTGTTTTACTAAGAATATGTCAACAATCACAAGCAGGGTTATAAAAAAGATGTGTAAAAGGCGAGGATTGGATGAGATGAAAACAAGAGAGAAACCAGATGCCTAGTCGCTGTCCCTGAGGTCTTTTTTAATAAGGTTCAAAAACCTTAAAGTTTCTTTAAGTTGGACTTCCCATAGATGAGCATGTCATGCAAGGCCATAAGCATAGCCGTGCATCTAGTTTGTATGTGTTGACTATAGCAAAGTTCTACTTTCCAATCAATTTAAGTCCAAAATGCACCAAAAACTCAATTGTGACATTCTTATATTAATCTACCCAATTAATATATAAATTAGTATAAAATTCATGTAAAATCATGATCATTCATCAATATAAAAGCTATAAAAACATGTCAAAATACAACCTTATCAACTCTCTCGTACTTAAGGTTTGTTTGCCCTCAAGCAAAGCCACATTTAAGGTTTGCTTGCCCTTAAGCAAAGTCCTGATTAAAAGACTAATAAAATAACTTGAAACCTATCACCACAACAAGGAATCCGAGACAAATGAGATAAAATGAACAAGAAGAGCAATATCATTGAGTATAAGTAATCAAAAAAATTTCAATTAGAATCTTATATTCCCTAATTTCTCACTCAAACATCTAACTATGGTACTTTACCTCTCTCTCTCTCTCTCTCTCTCTCTCTCTCTATAAGTGTCTAAGAACAAAAAGAGATATCACTTAGTTCCTCCAAAGAAGAGTGTAGTACCATAGACTTGATCATAAATCAAATTTTCACTAAATAAATTGAATGAAAGTAAAATCATAAGGTCTTTTTTAGGTTATAATGTAGTTAAAGGGTTATAATAATTGAAAGATAAGATAAATAATGGAAGAGTTATGCAAAGGGATAATAAATCATAAACATTACAAAAAAATCTCTTAAGTTTATAAATAAAGCTTTTGGAGTAATTTTCTTATTTAACATTCCGTCAATTTTTTTACTCCTCATTCCTCATTCATTTATAACCCATTTTCTTTTCTTTTTTGCTATTTTTCATTTTTCTTATTTTTTTATTTGCACATATTTTCTTTCTTTTTATAAATATGAGATGTAGAGGAAAAATTATCAAATAATTCAATAACTCAATTACTCTATTCATAAACTTCAAGTCAACAAAATATTTTATAATTTCAATATAAGAGACCAAGAAAAATCAATAATACTTAAAGTGAGCAACTAGTTGTATCTCAATCATGCTGAAGGCTAAGAATAAAAATTCTATTACGCATCAATCATATTAAATCATACAATCAAAAAGAGTATACTCAAGTCGGTTACAAGTCAATTCTAGAGTATGAATCTTAAGGAGATAATCACACAAAAATAATAAGAAAAGGGGTACACTTATTTAAATTAGAATAAAAAATTTCTTTAAGACTCAAAACTCATATTTGTAGGTTAAAGTTTAATGTAAGGCAGAAAAGTAAAAAACTTAGCTAATTATTCAATAATAATCACTCAACATGCTCTTCTATCTGGAAAAATTAGGTTCCTTGAGAGAAAAAGTTTTAAATTATTATGAAAAAGGGCACAAACATTTGCTTAAGAACATGCAATAATAATCATATTATTAGGAACTCCCTCATATTTCAAGCAAAACATTGTCCTTAATGTTTTAAAGAATTAAATTCATGCAAAGAGACTAATTAAAAAAAAATAGAAAGGAAAGAGACTCTCTAATAAGTCTGGGAAAACTGTCCATTTGGTAGTCATGTTGTGAATCATTAGGCGCAACAATCCTCTGGGGGAGTAGTATGGTCATGCTAAACCATATGCATGCCCATGCTTATAAAGTAGAACTCATCTTCTCCAACTACAACTTCATGCATGTCCGTGGATGCTAATAGCATGAGTATGCTTATGAATAAGAGCTTAGAGTGTGTGTAGGAATGATCAACTCAGCTTCTTTAAGCTTCTAGTATGTTTATTCTTCGTTAGATCGGGAGTAGTTGCCTTTTTGTAATATAATTTGGATGAGGTTCTCCAATTCTCACCTATGGTAATTACTGGATTAATTTCTATGTTTAACACTAAATCATTCTTAGACACTTGATCTGAACGTTGAACTATATCTTTGCTAATTACATTTATTATATTTTATGTATGCCTAGTTTTTGGTCTAAATGATTCTTCTAAAAGTTAAGGACTGTATGGGATAGTTTTAAATAAATTACTAATTTAACTAATAATTCATTATTATTATTATCTTCCATTTCTTTTACATTTTGAGATTGCTTTCTAATTGATAAGGTTTTTTGTTTGTCTTTTGTACTAATTTTGAATGATTTCAAAAGAGATTTTTTCAACTGATTTTGTGATATGATGCCTCATCTTTTTTGGGTTTTATAAAAAAAAATTATTAATTTTTTCTCCTAAAATTTGAAAATATTTATTAGTATAATTTGTCTGTTCTATAAGGTCTTTAATATCTTTATGAAATATTGTTTAATCTAAATTTTTTGTTTGGAAAGTTGTAGCCTTAACAAGGTTATTATATCATATTTTACTTTTAGTAATTGGTATTGGATTGAAGGAAAAAGTTTAGACTATACTATTTTACCATCCCTAATTTGTCAAAATGCAATGACATTAATATATGGTTCACCTATGATGTTAATTTGTCATAGATAATCTATATTATTTTTTATAATATATTCGTGAAACCAATCAAAAAATGAGATATTATTTTCTACCTTCACTACAAATTTATAAAATTTGTTTTGATATTTTTTTCTATTATTTCTTTTGTAATTTTTAAAAAAATACTCTCTAAAGTTTCCATCCTTAGAACAAAAGTTTTTTCTAAGGAATTTGTTATCTATAATGAATTTATGTGATAACATCATAAGAATCATTAAGAGAAGAATAAGTTAGAGATTGGCTATTGATCTTCCTCATTATTATTTTGATATGTTGTATCTAGACGTTGGAAGTTTATATGAAATTGAATATGAGATGTTGATCTTGGCATTGTAGGTAGGAAAGATTGAGAATGTATTGGGAATAATCTTCCTATTTAGGGATATTCAAATTGTCTTAAGATTTCTATTTTGGAAAAAAAAAAGTTTCTTTTGTTAATAGTTTTTTCAACATTGCCAAAATTATCTTGTTTAATTTCTTAGATTTAAAGGACAGGTTTAGGAATAGAAGGCATGACCTTATCCATAACTCACTTTTAAGGGAGAGTGACCTCATCCCATTTTAAAATTTTTGGCAGAGAAACATTTTTCCTTGTCATATATGTGATAAAAAAAAATTGTTTCTTCTTTTTGTGATTCGAGAAGAGTCCTAGAAATGCAAGTACTCATAACTTTATACTGGATTCTATAGATTAGGGATGCTAGATAAATTTTTCTTTCATATCAAGGCCATGAAGGTATATATTTATAAATAATGAGTCTAGGATATTTCTATCCATTAAAATCACATTTTTTTTAGTAATAGTTAAATTAGATTGATCCTTACTCCAGACTAGTTTTTACTAATCTTTAAACGTATTGTGTCTGATATCTCTAAGACACATTAAGACTGCGACATTTATGCTTATGTCTATTAAAGGTTTAATTGTTACTTGTACATATCTTATATGCAAATATTTATATTTTCTAATATGTTCATTTATCGAATGTTCCAATTATAGATGAAATTCTTCCCTATATCTTGTCTTAGAGGAATTTTATTTTCTACAATTTTGATTATGTAGTCAAAAATATTTTTCTATTTAATTTGTTTTTCAGGAATATATAATGTATCCTGCAAAATTTATGAAATTTTTTAGTCATCTATTTCTTTGTTTATTTGGTCAAAGCGTACCTCTTCATCAAAAAGATTATGCTTTGGAGTTATTTCTTAAGCATCTTACTCATTGAGCAAGTTTTGATTTTGTTTTTGTGTTGGAAGAGGTTGAGGTGAGTTAGATCTAAAAGAGATTCTAAAGAAAGAATGAAGAAAGCAAGACATATTTATAATAACTTTGGTTCATTACCATCACTTGATTTCATAGCAATATCCTTGTAGAATTATCTTCAACTTATTTTATAGATTTGGTTATTGTGGACTTCTTCTTTTTTATATATAAAAATATTTATTATAGTCACCAACTTTTATGTTCTATTGTTTCTTTTGAACAAAGCATTGTCAAATTAGACTTATTGTTCATCACTATCAAAACTTACTATTACAATTTTATTCATTATAAATAAAGAACTATTTTACTTTCAATTAAGATTTTTTAAATATATTTTAAATGTCCTGAAAATGAAATTACTATACATTTTTTCAGATCTATGAAATTGGTTATCAAATAATCCATACAAATATATTCCTATTTCCTCATCATGCTCTAACACCACAAAAAATATATGTGTGTATATATTACCTTAATGATAATAGAAAGCATAAGGATAAACACATCAAATTTGTTAAACTCGATTAATCGATTGGAAGTTTAGGTATTAAATTAATTCTTTTAACTTCTAACCCAAATTACCTTAGTTCTATTAACTTATTAATAATATATTACCTATCAATTGATTAATTAAGATTTATTTTTGAGTAGTCAATTTAAGAATAATAATAACATCCACAATTATAATTGATAAATAACATTAATATCATAAAATTAAATTGATGTAAGAAAGGAGATATATCACAAAAAGTCACATCAATCTTATAATAAAAAAGTATTTAATTATATATAATCATAAAAATGAAAACAACGATAACTAAACACAACATCCATAATCATATATAGTAAAGAAAGAAAAACCTTTTTACTTGATCTATTTTAATAAAAACATAACTTTATGATGGAGAATATAATAAAAATATAAAAATAAGAGTTTAGAATGGAAGGTTTAAAATTATGATGTGTAGAAATAATGATAGATTAAGTGTTAGTTATCTTTATTAGAAATAGTAAGACTATTTATATAGAGAATATAATATAAAAATATATTATTTGACATTAAAAAAAAATATGACTTTATGTTATTTTGTATGTTATAGATTTTGAATATGGAATTAGCTTATATCAGATTCAAAATTTGAATCAAAATTTAAATTTTGATTCAAAATTCACCTATTTTTTACTTTTTTGATTTTTTTATAATTGAATATATTTAATTAAGTGTATTATTATTATTATTTATAATAAAATTAAGAAAAATTTAATTATTTAAAGAGTAAAATAATAATTCTTATAAAAAAAAAATAAAATCTAAAGAATGATACCTATGTAAAAACATTAGAATCACTAAATATGTATATATATTTCCTGTTTTAGTTTATTAATTAGTCTTAATTTTGAGTCTTAGACATGCAATTGCAATTAATATTTAGAGAAAATGTTAAACACTCGTACCAAGAATATCTATAATTTAGAATAAATAAATAAATAAATAACCATAAAAAACTAATAGTTAAAATAAGAATATCTATATGTTATACAAGGATTTATTTTTCATATCATTTAATATAAATAATATTATAATCAATGAATATTAAAGATGCAAAATGCTGATGGTGTCACAGACTTGATTAAGCCTTGATAAATAATAAAAAAAGTTAAATAAAAATTAAAGGAAAAACCCCTTTTAATTTAAATTTTATATTATGTGTTTCTAAATAACGTTGAAAATCTGAATTCGTAAAAGTGAAACAATGTAAACTCCTAATTGGATGGTATATTCAAAATGCAAAAGGAAACATGAACATGAACATGAACATGGGTTGGTAAAGTCAAAAAAGCTGGCTACTTATTATCTGACTCGATCTGATGGCTATAAAATACAAGAAAATTTCGCAAAGCCAAACATTTTGTCACTGCTTACGCTTACCGCTCTTCCTCCGTTCTTCTGTACTCGTCAAACTCGATCCAGGGTTGAAAGTCCAAGTTACAAATTTTTTATTTAACATTTTTATTTTCGGTGTATGGAATTTTTCAAAATACAAAAGTTATATTCTTTTATTTAAAATAACAAAGTCATACTAAAGTTGGTTAAAAATATATATATGTATTATAATTTTATTTTATTTATATAACACAATTTATTTTAACTAATATAAAATTTTACTCTATTTAATATAATTATTTTAATCTCAGTCCTTAAAATTGAGTTTAATCACTTAAAAATAAAAACTTTTATTGAAAAGAATACATTTATTGTATTGAAATTATAAAAATATAATAAATATTTTTAATAAAATTTTGTTACAATTAGTTGCTTAAACTCAATTTTAAATATTAAAGTTAACATTTTTTTATTTTATTTTTTTATCTGTTATTATACCTTCAAATAAATGAATTAAGTATAGTATTAACATTTTTATTATAGTTGTTATTGTATATCAATTTTTATAGATTTCTTGAAATATTTTTTTCTGTAAAAAAGAATTTATTATTTTTAGGATATAATTACACTGAATATAAATTTATTTAAAATATAAATTTTTAAGTCTCTTAAGATTTTGTAATTTTTTCATATGATATTTCATTTTTATTTTTTCTAAACAAGTTCAACACTTTTTTTTGTTAAATTACATATTTAATTTTTACACTTAACACTTATTTAGAAATTAGTTTGTACCAATAAAAATTTAAGTTTTTGTTTTTAAACGGGTGATTTTTTACTTTTTATCCCTTTTATCTAATATCAGTATACGTTTATGAATGACAAAGACTAATTTATAAATATTTATTTAAGTTAGAACTATATTATATATTTTGTTACATAAAAATTAAATTAAAAAAGTGTCGTACATGATTGAATTTATACTTTTAATATTTTTTTATTTGATGGGGTTACATGGAGAAACTATAAATAAAAAGAACGATTGGTTTAGGACAGAGACATAAACCTTGAAGAAGTTTCATAGAGATGGAGAAGTGTAATTTATGATGGGAGAGGAAGGCCAGAACAAGCAGGTGATATTAAGGGACTATGTTAGTGACTACCCGAAAGAATCTGACCTATATATAAGTACAAACACCATTAAGCTTCAGGTTCCTCAAGGATCAAATGGGGTTTTGGTGAAGAATCTGTACCTTTCTTGTGATCCTGTCATGCAATTTCTAATGAGGAAAGCGGAATATCGTATGTCTGGCTATCACTATTACGTTCCTGGATCTGTAAGTGTTATTATAAATTGGAATATCTTCTTCATTTTGGTTATAAAGAAGAAAAAGGATATAGATGTTGAGAGTAGAAAATTAAGGGGTAGCATTATAGATGTTTCTTAACCGGTACTTAGACATTGATTCACATTTGCCTTTATTTTTATGTTCATTTTTTCCTCCTCTTTTTTCTAATTTGGGTTTGATGGTGTTGCACACAGGCTTAAATTGAATATTGCTTTCATGTTCTATTGGTTTTTACCTTGCAGCCCATAAATGGATTTGGTGTGGCCAAAGTTCTGGACTCAGGGAATCCTAACTTCAGAGCTGGTGACTTGGTTTGGGGAACAACTGGTTGGGAAGAATATAGTGTCATTCAAGATCCAGAAAAGCTCTTCAAAATCCATCACACTGATGTCCCCCTTTCCTACTACACTGGAATACTTGGTAATTGAGCTCTCAAAACATTTATGATCATTGTTATGCTCATTTTGAATGTATGCTAACAAATATAAATATATTACTAATTTAGTTAGTTTGTAATGTTTCTTCTTTTTTTCAATTTATTTGAATAGGCATGCCTGGTATTACTGCATATGCTGGTATCTTCGAAGTTGGTGCTGTAAAGAAAGGAGAATGTGTCTTCATCTCAGCAGCATCTGGAGCTGTTGGTCAGTTGGCTGGACAATTTGCCAAATTGCTAGGTTGTTATGTTGTTGGAAGTGCAGGTAGTCAAGAAAAGGTAACATTTCTAAACATCACTTTTTCCATGGAATTGTGATCATTCTTTAGTAGTTAGTAGCAACCTCTTCTGCTGAATGCACCCAACTCCATTTTGTTGTTTATCCAGGTTGATCTTCTAAAGAACAAGCTTGGGTTTGATGATGCTTTTAACTGCACGTATAATCCACATCTCTTTCCCTCTCATATTCCATATCTCTTTGCTTACTTCAGTTTGTTTTAAAATATTTGTTGGAGTTATCTAAGTTACCTCATTGGGTAATTAATTTCATCCTTGGTGGACTAGTAAAACTAAGACATTGTATTAGAAATTGTATCAAATTTTTATTTAACTTTTAATAGATAAAATCTCAATTAGTCTGCTCAAAATGATATTATTTAATTCACGAGATAATTTAAACAAATCCTTGAATATTTAAATAGATTCACAACTACATTTTAACTCTTTCAATAAAAAATATTTAATCAAAGAAATTCATTTCATCACTAACTTGTATAATTAATAATTGTACATTATTTTAAAAGACAAATAGTACGAGACCAACAAGTATATATAATAAAGCCTTAAGAAGCACTAATTGGTTGTATTCTGTTATTAGGTACTTTCCTGAAGGCATTGACTTCTACTTTGAGCAAGTTGGGGGTAAAATGCTTGATGCAGTCCTCCTAAATATGAAGGTCTATGGTCGTATAGCTATTTGTGGAATGATTTCACAGTACAACCTTCATCAACTTGAAGCCCTTAAGAATTTACTGCAAATTGGATTCAAGAGACTAAGTATTAAAGGATTTACACATCGAGATCACCATCACCTCTATCCCAAGATCTTAGAGACTGTGCTGCCTTACATAAGAGAAAAGAAAGTTGTCTATGTTGAAGACATTGTTGAAGGACTTGAGAATGGACCTGCTGCTTTGGTTGGACTTTTCAGCGGTCGCAACTTTGGAAAACAAGTAGTTACAGTTTCTCACCAGTGATCATTCGACCAATCACATGTTAATGCATCCTTTGTTGCTTGTGTTCTCAAGTATGTACAATAAGCAGTGGTGTGTAGAATGCACTTTCTATGTTGTGTCAATTAAAATATAAAGAAAGGAAATGTATTGGGGAGATTTTATGATTTCTATGGAAGTTGAAGTGTGCTAAATAATTTGAGAAACTTAATGTGTTTTAACCCTCCATTTTTAAAGAATAATGGCTTCACCCCCCAAAAATGATATTGAAAGAGAAAGCAATCAAAGTTGGAAGTAGGGGAGTTATCAAATCAAACAACTTCCCTAGCGAACTGTGGCAACTTCCTTACTACTTTTCTAATCCCAGCCATGAATTTGCTGGTTGGGGAAAAGCAAATCAATAAAATTAAACGCCAAGGAAGCAGGAGGTTAAATTTGTACCTAAAATTACTGAAGACTTCGGTTTGATTCAAGCATCATCTCAGCATAGAAGCAAGATAATTAAAGAAGAAATCCTTTTTTTGAAAAGATTTTTTCAGTGAGTATATTCTTCTATTTATATATTTATAAGAGAAATTATGTAATTATTAACTTTTTATACTTAGAAAAGAATTTTACCTTTCTTCTCCATGATAAAAGTATTTTTTCTAATCATAATTTAAAAAATTTTCCTCTATCAAATGAGCTCTTCACATTAAATATATTATATTACACTTTCTCACAAATGCTGGAGTCTCACGACTTTTACAGGATGGTTAGGGTGACAAACCCTAACAATACCTCTTTTGTCTTTTCTTAAAAGAAGAATAGAGTTCTTGAAGCTCCTAGAACTCGACAGATAAGACTAAATTTAAAAAGAAGTAAAGAAAATATAAATAAAATTACTATTGAATATGTAGATTAATTAAAAAGAGTTTATAGATTAACGAAAAAGAATTTATAAACTATACTAATTATATTTTGTTTAAAAATAATTATCTCATGAGTTTTACATACAATAAAAAAAGACTAAATTAACTATATAGGAATAAATAAATATTTAATACAAAAAGTTAAATGACATAAAAATGATTAATTTTATAAAAAAAATTATTTAAGATAAATGTTTAAAAATTATTATTTAAAAATTAATTTTCATAATTTTTTTAAGTTATTTTTTTATTTAGATAAAGAGAAAAGGTATTTATATATAAATTTAAACTCGTTCTAGATTATATGTTAGACATTAGAATAATAAAATAATATCATCTAAATCTATAGGAGATTTATGGTTAATTAGAAGAGTAATTTTGTGCAAGAAAAAGAATAATTTGACCTCTAAATGTTAGTTAAAAAATTATTTAAAAAAAGGAAAAAAAATTAAGTAATTTTGTGCAAGGAGATGGGACATGAGTGAATTGAGGGGTTCATAAGGAGATGAATTCATGCACCCATTGTCTTGAGATTTTAAGGAGAGTCTCCAAGTATAGTATATTGTAATGCAATCAAAAATCTTAAGGCAATGAAACATCTTAACTTGTCCATATCTTATCCCATGTGGGACTTTATTCACACTTAACTTGATTCCAACAATTAGAATCACTGTCCAATAATAATTTAGTAACTAAGGATAAGGAGAATAGTAATAAGAAGGAAAGTAGGGATACTCTTCTGCTAATAAAACATTTTCAAAATGTAATTCAAAAAAATTCTAAGATAAGACACTCTGTATAAGACCTTACATACCTTAATTCTGATATAATGTGAAAGGATCAGGAGTCTCTAAAACAAAATCCTACCGATAGAATTCTAGATGTGCCTTTAACAATGGTTATTCACAGAAAGTTGTCTCAACATCTTAAAGATGCAAAAATTCCCAACCAATAAGCTTATGACTTGCCTCTTTTAGAACTGTAGAGGTGTTAGCAACAAGACTTTTTATAAACCTGTTAATTTAATTAGAATATATAAGTTAAATTTTATTGCTCTTTTTGAACTTAGAATCAACTCTAGCAAGGTTGACGTAGTTATTAAGAATTGAGAGAGTAGTTATACTCTTGGTGCAAAGGAGATAATAGAGAAAGAATTGATAAAGTAGTCGTACTCTTGGAGAATGTTGTTCTAGAATAGCTCTTTAATCTACATTCGTCTCTTAAAATCTAACCATGATGGCCTCTAGCCAAAAGTTAGAGATAAGGATAGTTTTGAGTCCTATAGCAAGCCTTTTAAATTTCTAGCCCCATGGATTTATCATAATGACTTTTCTAACCAAGTTAAAAACTTAGATAACTTATAAATCTTGAATTGAAAATATAACATATTTCCAAAAGAACATAACATAAATACCTTTGGGAATATTTTTAAAAGGAAATACCTTTGGGAATATTTTTAAAAGGAAGAGGCGGTTACTGAATAAAATTAAGGATATTTTTTGCAAACTAGCCTCAGGTAATAATCCCTTCCTGAGTAACCTTATGAAGACCTTGTGGATAAAGTATCAAAAGACTATTGATCAGGAAAAAATGTTTTGGTTCATGATTATAAATCCAATTGGCTTAAGCTAGGTGATAGGAATAACATTTTTTTTCCCATAAAGTTGTTTTAATTCGTACGCAAGGAAGCCTTATTAAAGCCTTTAAGATTATTTGAACAATTGGGAATTTGACCCATTGAAACTTCAAACCCTGGCAGTGAGTTATTTCAAAAACATTTATTCTAATCCCTACCCCAATAGCCTTCCTTTTAACATTGTCCCCTCCCCCCTTTAAGGATTATGAGTTCACTATGGAAAAAATAAAAACCTCTTTATTCAATATAGGGAACCATAAATCCCCTAGTTTCTATGGTATATATGCCTTATTTGTTAAAAATCAATGGAATTTTTTAGCTTTATTCATTTATGATTTTGTGTCTCATATATTCAATAACCTATCTAAGGTTGCTAAGGTTAATTCTACTTTTGTTGCCCTTATCCCTAAAATTGAAAACCCTGGTCATCTTAAAAACTTTAGGTCTATCTCCTTATGTAATGTCAACCATAAAATTATTACAAAGATTTTAGCCAACAAAATTATAGGATTCTTATCCTAGTTAATTTCTACCAATCAAACCAACTTCATCCTAGGTAGACATGGTATAAATAACAATTTAATCCTCTAAGAGTTGGTTCACTCTTTCAATAAACTAAAAAGAAAAATAGATATTTGATGATTAAGCTAAACTTAGAAAAGGCCTGTGATAAGTTCAAATGGAGCTTTATTAAGTGATGAGAATAAAAAAAGACTCATTAAAGACAAAAATTTAAAGGCATTGGAAGAGTCTCAAGAACCAATAACAAAGGCAACGACAAAGACGATAAAGGGAGACTTAGAGAAAATAAATATTGTCCTATTTGAAAGAGAGCCCAATTTGGAATTAGAAGAGACCAAAATGGTTAATTACATATGCTTTGAAAACTTTTACTTTAATATGTTCGATTAAGATTTAGTTATTATGTTTAGTTTATTTATTTTAATATTAGTCATTACTTATTTTAAGTTTTTATTTAGGATAAAACTTGTTATTTTATTTAAGATTTCAACTTATTGCCACAAGAAGCTCATTAGAGTTGTGTTTGTGTTAGTTTATGAGTATTAGACATATGTATGCTCTTGTATACACACTCTTAATTAATTTTGAATACAATTTGAGATTAAATACTCTTGTAAAAGCGTGTAACTCTAAATTCTTGAGTGAGTCAATTTTCTTTGATTTTATCAAGAGGTTAAGACTCTTGTGACGATCGTTCCTTGACTTATCAATTTTGTGATTGTGATGTCATTTTTCATCTCTATTTTATTTTCACGTTTGTTAATTTTCTTCTTATTTCAATTCCTAGTTGTGCCCTAAAAACTTTGTTTTTATTGTATGAAATCCAATTTAAGATCGTTTAATTCGGCAACACAGATTATGATTGTCATCATTAAGGATACCATCCAAAAAATTAGTCTTAAATCTAAACTAACTGAGCTCATTTATCAATGTGTTTCATCTCCTTCCATGTCCATTATTTAGAATAGTCAAATTGAAAATTCTAGTCGTAATAAGGTTATTTGGCAAGGTGATTCCATCTCCCCTTATATTTTTGTTCTTTGTATAGAACGACTAACTTATTTAATCCATGATAAAATTACCAGTAAGGATCAAATCCTCTTCTCTTTTAATAATGAGGGGCCTAAAATTTTCTACCTATTTTTTGTTAATGATATAATCTTAATTGCTAAAGTGAATAGGTATAACACTGAGGTGATTAGTTCTATCTTTAATGAGTTTTGTTTTGTCTCTACTTTGTCTATAAATAAGGATAAATCTATAGTTTTATTTTCTAAAAATTGTGATTTTGTGTTATCCGAAGACATTAGCCTTATATTAGGAATTAGACATTTATCCTAAAGTGGTAAATTTGGGTATACCTATTAGCTACCTCAATTCCATTAAGCAAGATTATACCTTTTTAGTTGACAAGATTAGGAAAAAGCTTTCTTCCTGAAAAATGAACTCTTTTAACTATGGCTGGAAGGATCACTTTTGTTCAGTCTTGTATTTTGAGTATTCCTTTCTATTTTATACAATCCATACTTATCTCCAAATCTATATGTAATAAAATTGATAATATATGCAAAAATTTTATTTATGGGTCTCTGGATGATAGGAAGTGTCATTTAATTCGTTAAGAAAAAATTTGCAAGTATAAGGATGAGGAGGGAGTATGTGCTTTGGGGAAACCCACCTAGTGAATCAAGCCTATATTATAAAATTATGTTGGAGTTTTATCACCTCTTCCAATGACTTGTAGGCCTAGGTCATTTATAGTAAATACAAATTCTCCCTTGGAAAGAACCCTAATTCTAGTATTTATTAGAACTATTCTCATATGTGGAGAAACATGTTATCTATTTAGCAGTCTTTCTCTAATGGGCTTGGTTGGATCCTAAGTGATGGATTAACCATTAGATTTTGGAAGAACAACTAAGTTCATAGCCAACAAAGCCTTACTCACTCTGCCCTGCAACCTATTCTTGAGATTGAATTAAATGAGTCAGTGGCTATGTTCTCTCACGATAGATGATGGAACTAGTCTAAAATTAAGACCTTGTTTCCTGAATCTATATATGCCTCAATTGCTCAAATTGATCCCCTATTCCACTAAGGGAGGGGGGAAGCAGACCTATGTTGCTAGAAATTTATTAATAATAGAGTCTTCTCTATTGAATTTGCTTACAAACTCATACTTCCTTAACTAGCATGAGTTTTTTCATCACAATCTCTTTAACCTTGTTTAGAGTTGAGCAAGTCTCCTTAAAAGTAATGTTTTCTTATGAAAATTAGCCCATGAAAGGTGTAATCGTGGAATGATTAATTCTTCTATTTGTTCTAGATATAAAAGTTGTTGAAACTATAATTCATATTCTCAGAAACTACTGGTTTTTCAAGAAGATTTGGAACCAACTAATACTCCCTGAAAGTCAGTCATTGTTTTTTTAGTAAAAAGTTGACTAGCTGGCTAGAATTTAATTTGTCTAAATCTAGCTTTCCTCTGTATCCTCATTGGAATTTATTGAATAACAAGAATAAGGAGATTGTTCACATTCCCTTGTTAATAATGAGTCTCTGTTTCAGATTTTATTTTTAATTCTCTCATTTTATGTAACAAGTCTAACCAAAAGGTGAAAACTGGTTGGTGGAGGCTAAGAGCTTAACCAAATGGCAATCTCCCTCCTCCCATGAACTTATAACTCAAGCTAAGTATTGATAGAGTTGCCTCCTAAACTGTTATCTATAGAAGACTCATTTGGAATAGTTATGACAAGCTCATTACTGGTTCCATAGAGCCTTAGACCTATGCCCCCTCCTTACTACAGAGCTTTAAAGAATTTACTATAAGTTAAAACTTGTTTTTTCTAAAATGATTCAACTAATATAAATTAAATATTTAAATATTAACCACCAAAGATGTAATCATCCTTTTTTCTTTATAATTAATAAAATTTAAAAAAATTTAAAAATAATTAAATTTAATCATGTTCATAAAAAAAATAAAAATAAAAAACAAATCAAACACCTCATTATTATCCTTTTTAAGATTAAATTTCTTAAGTAGTTGAATGATTTGTAATTTAAGCATGTTTGTTTTTGACTTTTTAAACCACGTTCAATAGCTTAAAAAAATAGTCTTATCTTTTTCAATTCAAACTCTTGTTAATTTATTTAAAAATAATCATATACTAAAGTTTAATTTTTTATTTAATTTATCTTTTAATTTAATAATACAAGTTCGGTACATAAAAATTTACTAATACATAAAAAAGATTAGGCTCATAAACTCAAATTAACAAATTATTTCATAATTCATTTATTGGCATCAAAATATCAGTATACAATAAAAATATAGGAGAATATGAGATAATATTCAATTCAAACCCACTTTTCACATTATCATACAAATTGTGGGGTAGTAAAAGAAAAACGGTGAAGGGAGACTGAGGTCCACACATGTATATACAAATTGACACAAAATGTACTTACATCCTCACCCTCTCCTCTCTGACATAGAAGAAAATAATAAAACAAAAAGAAAGAAAGAATAGAAGGCTTTTCGTTCCGAGCTTGGTGGTTGTGTTTTACACCTAACCTGCACCACCATTAAGCAGCTTCTCCTGGTACTGAAATAACACGTCCATAACTTCAATATTCTAACACCTGGATTGGAATCCTCAAGTAACTGTCTGGCTGGTACCATAAAAATTACAGAAGTTCATACCTCAATCACTTCTGTTCTTTTTATCTGAAGTACCATGACCAAAAAACTCTTCGATCAAATTGGATGTAGGTAAGAAGTCAATATCGGTGCTCGAACTTGTTGAGTACCCACCAGGATACCAGTCTTTAGCATCACAGGGCTCCATCAAATAAACATGCTCCATCTCATTGCCGGACAAATGCACACGTGGACTCTGATCGTATTTAAATTCCCTAGCTTGCAGACCAGAGCTAGCATCTACTAAACCATGGCAAGACACATCCATATTGGTATTACACTCAAAGGACATACAGGAGTCATCCTGGACACCAATATTCTTCAGAATCCCTGAAGTCCCATTGAAATGTTGAACAGGATTACTCCAAGTTTCACTCTGTGAGTTCACCTTGCATTTTGATGATCTTTGACCAAGCCCTCCCTCCACCTCAGTGGTGTTTCCCATATTTATTCCAGTTAAACCAAGAACATTGCCAGCAGCTTCATCATCACTGTTATCATCACCATCATCTTCATCAGAATAATTATCTTGGTTTTCTACATGGACATCTTGATCACCAAGAGACTCAATGGCAGAATCATCTTCTGAATTTTCATAATCAAAAATCCCATTTCTTGTATGACATTCATCATCATCACTATCAATATCCAAAAATCTAGACCTGTTCTGAGCAGCTCTACTCCGCAGCATAAAGACATTAAAGTAGTAGCTGACAATTTCCTTGTTGCTTCGAGAAGGAAATGCTACAGACAAGTATTTCCAGAAGTTTCTACCCAGTGATGCAGGATTGCTGTAGACAACCTCATGAAACATGTCCTCTTCTTCTTCAGTCCATTCCTGTGCAACATCCTCTCCCATGTTCCTAAAGCCCAACTTCACAAAATTTTCCTTCCCAAGAATCTCCCTCAAATTTCCACGTGCTTCTTTAACATGCAGCCTAACACATCTGATGGAGCCCTGATCCAGGCACTTACACTCTGTCCTGTCTTGCCAACTCTTGTTATTAGCAGAAGAATAAAAGTAAGACTCATCCATTGAGAGCACTGAAGTTCCCATGAGTCTCTCTTCATCTTCATCAACAGTTTGAACTGATACCAAACCAGAGGAGGGACTATCATGATTATATATGCCTAACCCTGACATCTTATTTACTTTTCCTCTCCAAACAGGAATAGTGGCTTGATGATTTGGCCCAATGGGAACTGGTTTTCTAGGTGAGCAATCATAGCCCACATAGTCATCATCCAGAGGAACAAATGCTCTCTGTGGAATATCAAATTCCAAACAATCCGAGGAAGCAGAGGATAATGATGTTGCACCAGAACTGGTGTCATCCTCACTAGAACAGCTGCTGAAGAGGCCACTGGTTTGAACATTCTTGTCACCAGCATATGGAGATTCTTTGCCAGTGTCTGTTTCAGGTGGATCATACCATTGAACATTGTAAAAGCCATCTTCATCATCCCCTATGCAAAATGAAGAATATTGTTAATCATACACAAATTATCAGACAAAAAAATTCAACAAGGCCAATGGCAACCTAAACTAACTAGGTCTAATAAAAAGTAAAACAAATTAAAATATTTTATAAAAACAGACGTTTACCTGAAATAACAGTCTTTACAAAGGCATTGTTGGGTGTAACAATATCAGCAAATGAAACCAGTTCACTGCTGCATTCAAAACGCTTTGCCTTATTCAAAGAAAGATCATCAAATTCATTGGCCTCAAGACATCTCTTATATCCCATTCTGATTCTGTAATACAATAAATAAGAGTTAAAACTGAAAAAGAACATATGACCACATAAATAAAGGCATTTGATGAAGATAACTGTGAGCTCCTGGGGTAAATTTTGTGAAAAATAAAACATTAACATTCCACAGATATTTTAAACATAAAAGAAAAAAGCACAGTTTAAATTTTGAAAGGAACAGTGACTCTCTAGTATCAATATAAAAAGAGTTGGGATTTTCATTGTTGTAACCAGCTGCTAGAGAAAGCACAGTTGCTTCGGAACCTCTAGCAACATTTACCAAGCTTGATAACATGTACCTCTTCCTTTAGTTTACAGTGGATAACCACAATAAATGTTGAAGTACTATACTATAATACTATGTTGATTCAAACCACCCATCACATTCATGGTATTTAACATCAGTGTTATGCTTCTTTAAAAACTACTGATTCTATCTCAAATGTGAAGAAATTCCTATACAATGTTACGATTAGCCCCAAGAAGGCCCAGCTTCGATATCATATCAAATTAGCAGCAGGGCAAAGTACCTTGTGCATAGATATAAAATTAAAACCATGACCACAAACATAATGACAACTCTCGAATATTATTTAAACACAAACGATAATAAAGCAGAGATGACACAAATCATTCTCACCTTGTAAAATTTTTCAAATTCAAACTTCAGATAACCCGCCAACACTGCGCTTGGCAGAACAAATTAAGGTCAAACGATAATCAAAGTCGAATAAGAGAGAAATGGACACAGAATTACACAACAAAGGTAGTTCGTCGACGCCAAAGAGCGTATCCCCAATTGAATTTCACGAATTAGAATAATAATAGAGTGTATTTCAAACCCTAACCCTAGATTCTTAAGTCAATTCAGAAATACAAAATTAAAAACGATACAGCCGCTAGAATTTCGTTAAGTAAAGGAGGGAACCAAACCCCTAAAGTAATTAACAGAAAAAAACCTTCGGAAATTTAAAGATCGAAAATCCCTAAAATGTCGACCGCTCCGAAACCCTAGACTCGTAAACCCGTCCAAGTATTATGTCTAATTGGAACGAAATATCAAGTGAATAAGAACCAAAACCAAGAGTTTTGGGGAATACACAAGGAAATACGAAGATTGTATGTGCTTGAAAGGGGCGAATTGAAACCCTAACCCTAGACCACGATCACGATAAAGAAAAGGGAATGATTTTGGGGTCAAACGAAAGAAGAAAACCGGAATTGAACGAAACAGGGACTCGATTGATGAATTACGATCAATAATTAACAAGAAATTGAGGATCTAAAGGGAGAAGATCGAACAAAGAAAGCGATGAAACGCGAGGTACGGTTCGTGCTTCTCAATTCGACATGGTTCAGCATATAAGTCGGGTTGTAATGCTTTTGGATTGGGCCTCAAAATACCAAAATGCAAACACGGTCTGGGCTAGCAAATCCAACGGCCCAATTTTTATTTTTTTTCTAGACTACGAAATTTAAATCCTAATCATATGCTGACTCTAAGATTTTATTTGGGAGTTAAGTTTAAGAGAGAAGAGAAAGAGAGAAAAAAGATTAGAATGAGTTTAATTTTATTTAGAAGTTGCTTAATTAAAAGAGAAAGATTTTGAAAGTTTTTTTAAACCCTCCAAAACTCTCTAAAAGTTTATTTTTTGAGTTCTTCATTATGAAATTTTTTCTCCAACTCTTTTATACTATTTCACAAATAGAATTTTTTTTAACTTTTTTTAAAAAAATCATTAGTTTTTCAAGTGATAATTTTTTTAAAAAATTAAAAAATAAAAATATTAATTTTAAAATTATTTATATAATTAAACTATTTATCACTCTTCTTTCTCAATATTAAACATCCAAACAAGAAAAGGGTTTAACCTCTTTCTCCCTCCTTTCCCTTTCTCTCCTTCTCCCTTCAAACCCTTCCCTCCAAACTCCCAAACAAAGCCTAAGTCTCTCGCCACTCAGCTTCTACTAGTTAATCATTACTTGACCCCATCACCTTGAGACTTGAGTAGACACAAGGATAGTATTTATTGTGAAAAATGTCAATTATAAACAAATAAATCTAACAGCAATCTAGGCACTAGATCCTCTTAGATTCTTTTAAATGAGTTGTTTAAATGCAATACTCAAATTAACGTTGTAAAAAGGTATTAAATAAGAATAGTGAATAACAACAACATAAGAGTTTAATTGAATCATAAAAGTTTACACCAACATATTAAATAAGACTAAAATTGTAAGAAATAAACGTAAAACAAATCAAAAATAAAGAAAAAAAAAGTGAATGTGTAAGAAAATAATGTATGACTCTTAGCAACAACAAACAATTAACAATTGTATCTCCTGATAGCTAATGTCTGGCTCAATGCAGAATTTCAGTGTGTAGAGAGTTTAAGTGCAGTGTCTAGGTGCAAAAAGTCATCCTTGATGATGTAAAGCTTTGTAATATTTATAGACAAATGAACCATCTCCAATCTTCTCTTTTCACAGGCACTTCTCAGCAACTGTCTCTCATACGTGCTTGCCTTCAACCGCTATTGTCCATTATCCATGATTGCTTATGATCGTGCTATCAGTTGGAGTTTCTTCCATAACTATTATCGCCCACAATCTTTCTTCGTGTCTTGAATCTTTCATTGATGATAACCGTTAATAACTACTTTGAGCCTTGTTACTCTTTTCATATCACTTTTTTGAGTTCTATCATGTCTCTTGTGATCTTAGAATATTTTTCCCTAAGTTCTTATTTTTCGAGCAATTTTTAAAGAAAATTTGTGAGCTCTATTAGTTTTATGGACTTGAAATAATTTTTTCCTTAATTTCTTCTTTTTGATCATTTTTCGGAGAAATATGAGAGAGTCCTGTGGACTTGGAATAATTTTTTTTGTCAATTCTTGATTTTCAAGAAATTCTGAGAAAAGTTTGGAGTCTCACTCAGTTTTGTGAACTTAGAATATTTTTCTTATTAGTCCTGTTTTTCGAACAACTTTAGGTATTAGGAACTTGAAAATCTTCAAAAATTCCTTGAAAAAACCTTAAGTTTTGTGAACTTAGAATATTTTCCTTATCAATTCTATTTTTTTATCAGTTTTAGTTATTTTTAATTTAGAGACTAAAAAATCTTCAAAAATTCCTTGAAAAAAAGCATAGTTTGTTTCTTACCATGAAAATCTGGTAGGGAAAATAATTTAAAAGTTTTTTCTTACTCTAAACATATGATTAGCCATCATTTCACTGGTATTAATCTTGAATTTATCTTATAATAATTTTTAAAATGTGTTTAACAATGTATTAATCTTAAAATTATTTATTAATTATTTTTATATTCAACTGAGAAAAAGTTAAGAAAATAAAATAAAAAATAACTAATTAATCATTATGAGAAAACATATTTTTTTATTATCTTCTCTAAAAAATCTAAAATTAATTTCGGTCTTGAAAGCCCAATTGACTGAAAAACATATGTGATTAACTTCTCTAAAAATGTAAGAGACTAAAAAGTTTTAATATATTGGATTAGAATTGTAATCTCCCTAATAAATGGAAACAATTTATACCTTACATAAATATTGAAATTCACAAATGAATTACTATTTTATAATCTAATTCTACCGGCACACTCTCAATTTGAAGATTTTTAACAAGTTTAAGACCCATTAACAGGGTCCACACTCCACAATTCAAAATTGATCATTGAACAATTTCCCATTTTTTTTATGAAGATAGCAATAAATTTTCTTGATTATTCCGAACTACCACAAGTTGTTAGACCTTAAATTCCATGAATGGATCCATTTACATTGAGCTTGAATCTATGAAAAGGGGAGGGCACCAACCAATAAAGGTCTCATTCTTCCAAGTCCATGAGCGTGGTTAAGATATGATTTAATTGTTAAAATTGTATACTTAGCAAGGTGGGTGCTTAATATCCTTGCTCTAAATTAGGTGCAGCAGGTGCAATTGTGTCTCCATTTGCATTTTATTACATTTTTTTTAACTTTATAATTTTAATTATTTTTAATTTTTGTTAAGAAAAATTTAAAATAAAAAAATGTTTAAGGAAAACAAAAGGGTAAATATAAAATGAAAAGTAGAAAAAATAAAAGGAATAGAATAGAAATTGGATGTTTCATTATTCACAACTAGGCAATTAGGAGTGAACAAATAATCGAAATTTGGCTTAAAGAAATAAAATTAAAATAAATTTTGAAGAACACCAGAAAAACACTCTTTATTATTGAATAAAATTTATTAGAAACTAAAAAAATACAAAAAAAATAATTTAAAATTTTAATTTATGAGTGAAAATAGTAAGATTTACATAATTTTTAATAAAATTGTTAATAAGTGTGTTATAAAAAATTTACTTTGCTAGCATTATTCAATTATTATTATTATTATTATGAAATTAGGCATTTGGATATGGGTTAGCAAGTGAGGAGTAAAAGATTGATTAGAATCAGACTTGATCGGGTAAGTGCGGGTTAGACTTATTCTGTCTGTAATTGACCACCAATTAATCATAAGATGCGAACTTACCTTACCTTTCCCAAAATAGCCGTCAAGTTTTCTCTCTCAAATCGCATCTTTTTCTTCTCCTTCCGACAACATCTTCTCTTCTCTGTCTCTATTCCTTGTTCTTTCCCTCTTTAGCTTTCCTTTTCCATTGAGAAATTGTAGTCATTTTCTCTTTCCATTTTTGTGTGTTTGCTCACAGCTTTACATGGAGGCTTTGATGGTGGTCATCAGGGAGGTGACGGTGGTGATGTAGATTTAGCGGGTTTTGAATTTTTGAAGCCATAACGATGTTAATGGTGGCAAAAGCTGTTTGCGCTGGTTTGGTCATGTTCATGTTTTCTTCTTTCACATGGTCGGTTTGCATCGGTTATGGATCTTGAGGCACGAAACTAAGCAGGGCTCATCCTTTTACGCAATAGTCTTATTTCTAAATTGAATGATCAAAAGGTCAAATAAAAACGAAAAAAAAAATAGAGATAAGAAATAGTGAAAGAAAATAAAATCTTTTAAAAAGTAGGACAAAATATGGTGTATACAATTAGGCTTTCAAATTTTTAAATATTAATATTAATGGTTAGATATTAGCTAATATAAACTATATATTAAATTTTGCAAGATTCATAGGCATTATAGTGATGAATGGGTTTAAAGGACGATCCAAACAAAATTTTCTCTCATGGGATGAAGAGATTTTGATGGAGAAGTATTTCTTCTTCTTTTTAACTTACAATTGTTGAGGATAGAAAAAAAGGTTTCACTTAAATATTGATTTTTTTTTAATAAAAACAGGTAATTTTACTTCTTTTGACTAAATTAAAGATAGTGAACATTTGGTCTTATATATACTGATGGGTAAAATGTGCTTCTAACTTTCTTTCAAAAGCTTGCTATTAGGCTTATATATTGACAGCCTTTCGCTTCATTTGAGTCGCCAATCAAATTAGAACACTTCTACATTCATTAAAAAAAAAAAAGTTGAATTCGAGTAAGTACAAAATACGTAGTTTACTTACATATATACTAAATTTGTAACTTTAGCTATTAAAATTAGAGGGTTTTTTTTTGCTGCATAGGGTTAAAGGAGAAACAAATTCTCCATATGGGACTGTTTCATAACAAATACCATGTCTAAGATGGAGAATGACAGGTGGAAACAGTATCAAAAGATACATGGTTAACATAGAAATTTTTTTTTTTAAATTAACAGTGTCATCAAACTTGTAACCAACACTTTTAGAAATATTAACGGACTGATTTTTACAATACTGATTTAGGCTACAAATTAAACACGTGGAGGTTCTTTAGTGTGTCAGATGGTAAAGATTCGACTTTAGTGTCAATACTGCATTGGATGACACAATGTCGTCATGTTTAGGACCAACACACGTTGATTGGTCCACGTGGCAATGTTGCAGGAGACACGTTGCTCTCTCCTCCCTCTCTCTCTTGGTGCTTCTGCTGTTCATCTTCTTCGTTCTGTAAGTGAAAAAGGCAAAAAATTTTGGCCAAACAAAAACGTAGAGGAAGGAAGGGCGAGCGGTTTTGCCATTTTTAAAAATTTGTAAGGTAAGAATAAATTATTTTTTTGTATATTAGATATAAATATGAATATTTTTTAAAAAAAATATAATTTCTTTTATTCGTTTTTGTTCCCATTTCAAAAAGATTGTAATCTTGCAAAAGGGGGCTTTCGATGGTCCAGGATTCTCAACTCAAAGGTTAATCAACATTTAGATTATAATTTATTTTGTTGTAATTTTATGCATGTAAAAAATAGAAAAATATGAAAATACGAAAATAGAAAAATATTTAAATTAAAATTTATAATTTTCTTGTTATTTATGTAGAAAATTGTATTTAAAAGTAAAAATAATGATGATATTATTATTATTATTATTATACAAATATTATTATGTTAAAATAATAAAATAATTAAATTAGAAAAATATATAAATATAAATTAATTGAAAAATATAAAAGAATTAAATTAGATAAATATATGAAGAAGAATTATATGTGATTATTATAAGGTTAATAAAATATAAAAATAATTATAACAAAATAAAATTGAAATAATAAAAATGAAAAACTTTGAATTTATTACCCATTACATTGCCTCTCACATAATTATTAGTCTTAATTTTGTAAACTGACCTTGGAGCATATAATTGTATGTATTTTAACTATCTTGGCAATGTTGTATAAGATTCATCTCAATCACCAAATATTGTCACAATTACTTTTTACTTTGTTTTTCATGCTTTTTTGTATGAAACTAAATATCCAAATTGGCTACTTATTCTCTCTTGGGTTAATGAAACGGGAACAAAAGATTCTTTTTTGACCATACATGTCAATAAAATTAAACAATACGTCTCAGCTAATGATCATTTCAAAATTATTTTAAATAGACAAATAAAAATAATATTAATTGAGTTTCACGTACTAATAATGCATGAACAAATAAAATTTAAATATAACTTTTTGTGGTCTTGAGAAATCATAGTATTTAAGCAGGTATGCATACCACCTATCTCGTAATTTTCCACTTATTTGAATTTTTGGGTAGCAACGCTCTTACTTTCCAAGGACCCAGAATTATGATTCACACATTTGACAAAATGAATTGATGCTTTTGACTCAACCATAAAAAATATTTGATGTTTCTTCATTGCATAATGTTTTATCACCATTTTTACCTCCTCTTTAGAGTAAAAGAGTTGTCTAACATATAATGCATCTCTTTGTACCCATGATTGTGAAGAATGCAACTCAAAAAAACTCAATTCTTGATCAGGATGTTTTCAATTAATAGTAATATAGTGTGAACTTATGTTCCAAAAAGGTGTTATAAAATATGTATTAAACTCAACTAATGTTAGTTAAAAATATTTTACAATTATTGTATTATATAAAATTGTACCTTTAGATTGTCCTTATATATCGTTATTTCTTTTGGAATATTCATCATTGAATAGAAACCATCTTCCAAATCAGTATCAAAAGAACTATCTAAAAGAATTTCTCCTTCATCCTCATAGTCATCATCGTACTCATCTTCTTCATCTGTAGATGCAGCAACAAATATTTATCAATAAATTATAAAATTTTAAACATCATATAATTCAAATAAATACTATATATTACCTCCTCCAATTGCATACTCTTCTTCATTGTCACTAACATTAACAGTTGGAGTGATAAATTTAAACATAACAAAGTTTCACCTACATAAGAAGTTTCACTAACCGCAATATCCACATATAACTCAACTACATTTCTTTGATGTCGTTCTTGACAAGCACTTATCATACAGTCAATATTTTCATCATCACATACATCTAAATTGTGTTGTTTCTACTCCTTGCATCAATTAAAATTCGTGAAATTAGTCTAGAAATTATATTACTATTGCACAATATCAATTTTGTATGTATTTTTTAATTTCACATTCTATTTTAATCATTTTCTTATTCCCATCAAATATGATACCCTCATTTCCTTCGTATACTCTTCCATTCCAATATAAAATAATTACAATTTCAGTCATCCTGTATATCCAATTTAAAAATACAGCCAAAATTATTACAAAAATATACCTAAACAAATAGTAACAAAAAATATTATAAAAATATTAAAATAAAAAAGATTTACATTTATATTTTTAATAATATTATATTAACATTAAATAATTTAATTAATTACTACAAATATTTTTAATTTCATTAATTCATAATAATATTAAAATTATTAATTCAAACTTAATTGAAATAATTAAAAAATTTAAAACAATAAATTAATAATATTCTAGCATGAAGTTTCTTCTAGCAGAGCTTCTTCAAAATTTTTCGCAACTGATATGCACTTGTCTGCCTATATATATGCATTTTAATTGGATAAAAACTTCTGGATAAAATATTGTCTTTTATTTTGTCCAGTGGACTGTGGGGTGAACGAGAAAAGTGTCGGCATCAAAGCAATCGACATAGAGCAAATGTCGGCATTCTTCTAGCTGATACACAAGTGTCACAAAAAATATAGCTGACATACATGTGTCAGAGCACAACGAGCTGACACATATACCACGTGACAATACATATTTAGTGTCGGTACTTTTGTAACTGACACTTTATACTGTGTCGCTAGGACATTTTATGACACTTTCATATTACTCCAGATACGACATTTGTTATGAAACGACTTTATACGGAGAAATTGTTTCTCCTTTAACTTCATGCAGGCAAAAAAAACTCAAAACTAGATTATATAAGAATGGGTACTAAAATGTGAAACATTAAAGGGAGGTATATAACTTTAATGACGTTAAAGTTCTTGGAGTGATAGTAATCTAGAAACCAGAAAAGTTGCTTTCTTTCCGCATGATGCTCAAGGAGGGAATAAGATTGATATAATCCCTATTTAAAGGGATTTAACAATGATTTCTAAACACAATGGTCCCTAATTTTAATTTTATATTTAATAATGTTATTAATTCGTTTAAATATTTCGAATTACAATTATATATTTATTATGTTTTATGATTTTCTTACCATTCAAATCTACGTAGACATCCATATCCTATATTTCAAGAACAAGTATATCATATATATTAAATGTGTTTTAATACGGTACTCGTTTCATATCAACGCTTCGTAGCTATAAATTACAATTTTTTTAATAGAGATATTAAGAAGCACATCACAAAGGACAACACCTTACTCCACTACAGAATAAGTGTGTTAAAATGGGCATGTCTTGTTGAAAATGGAAGGTTTGGACTAGAAGTTTTGAACCGTTGTTTATCTGTTTAATATGTCAGGTCAATGACAGGTTAACCCATTAAGTCTATTTTAGAAATTTTTAAAAATAAAATATAATTATTTATTAATTAAATATTAATATTTATTGATATAAAAATTATTGAATATTTTTTAAAAATTTATTATTTTATATTTTTTCTATTTTTATATTAATTTTAGGTGAATTAACCCATGAATTTGATGGCATATAAATTTTTTTCTTTTTTTTTCTTTTGTCTTTCATAGATTAGCTTATTAGCTCACCAATCCAACCTTAAACAGAACAAATTAAAAAATTTAGCTCACTTTAAAAATTAACGTGAAACTGATTCTTCCATTTTATAACAAGCTTTTGGAGGAACGAAGCTAGCAAATTCAATTTGACATCCCTATAAAAAGGTTAATCATTTATCACTAAACTATTATTTATAACGTAGAAAAATATTTTATAATATCATTAAAACAAGACTTATCAACATTCAATATAAAATATAAGAGAATTTATCCGTTGAATAAAATTCCTTAAGCAATCATTTATTTATTACATAAAGGTATGTCAACAAATCAGGACTTTTAGCTAGCTAAAAACACAATAATGGATTCAACTGTGCCAATATGCCACAGAAACCCGTAAATTAAAACTAGTATATGAAAAGACAAAAGCATAAAGAACGTAATAATAAGAACAAGAATAAGGTATTGTCTCCAAAATTTGCTTTTCCCTTTAAGCCACTGCAGGCATGTCCTTGAGCCATGGATCAAGTGGCTTGCCGATGGAATAAACTATAAATCCAATTTCCCTGAGCTTCTTAACATCCACAATATTCCGGCCATCAAAAACAAATGCTGGCTTCTGCATGCTGTCAAAAACCTTTTGGTAATCAAGCTTCTTGAATTCATCCCACTCGGTCATAATGCAAATTCCATGTGCATCTTTCACTGCCTCATAAGCATCCCAAACCACAGATACTTGCTTTATAGATGTGGGGCTAGGTGGTTGAAGATGAGCAGGGTGGTCCTTATCAAACTTCCTCATTGAGAGATCCTTTGTGATTTGGTCTTCAGTAACCTGAGGATCATATATGCTCAACCTAGCTTTGTCTCCCAAAAGTCCTTTACACACATCAATTGCTGGGGTTTCCCTAGTGTCACCGGTGTCCTTCTTGAAAGCAAAACCAAGAATAGCAATCTTTTTAGCTGAAACTGTGTTGAACATAGAGGAAACAACCCTGTTCACAAACCTTGTTTTCTGGTAATCATTCACCTTAATGACTTGCTTCCAGTAATTTGCCACCTCAGGAAGGCCATTACACTCACAGATATACACCAAGTTCAATATGTCCTTCTGAAAGCAAGAGCCACCAAAACCAACACTAGCATTCAAGAACTTTGGTCCAATCCTTGAGTCTGTCCCAATAGAGTGTGACACCTGGGATACATCAGCACCAGTTGCCTCACATAATGCTGACATGGCATTCACAGAAGAGATTCTCTGTGCCAGAAAAGCATTGGCAGCAAGCTTTGAGAGTTCAGCAGACCACAAATTGGTGCAAAGGATTCTCTCCACAGGTACCCAATTAGCATACACATTTTTCAGAGCTTCTATAGCTTTTTGCCCATCTGGGGTCTCCCTCCCTCCAATAAGGACTCTATCTGGATTGAAAAGGTCTTGAATTGCTGTGCCTTCAGCAAGAAATTCTGGGTTTGAAAGAATAGTGAAATTGATGCCTTTGTTATTATGAGTCAGAATCCTCTCAATTGCTTCTGCTGTTTTCACAGGAACAGTTGATTTTTCCACCACAATTTTGTCTGATTTTGAAACATCAGCAATCATTCTAGCAGCACTCTCCCAGTATGTCAAATCAGCTGCTTTGCCAGCTCCAAGGCCATGAGTTTTTGTTGGGGTGTTTACAGAAACAAAGACTATATCAGCCTCTGAAACGTGTTTCTCCACATCAGTGCTGAAGAAAAGGTTCTTCCCTCTGCACTCCTTCACCACCTCATCAAGGCCAGGCTCATATATGGGAAGGTGATCGCTGTTCCATGCATTGATTCGCTGAGAAGATATGTCCACTACTGTTACTGTAACCTTGGGACATTTCAATGCAATCACAGCCATGGTGGGTCCACCAACATACCCAGCTCCAATGCAACAAATCTTCACCATTCTTTGTTTGTTCTCAGCACCTAGCAGGTGGATCCAAATCAAATGTAACATTAGCAATGAAAATAAGTGAATGTTTGAAAATAATTATTATAAAATCAATAATTTAATTTTCAAAATTTATCTTAGAAAGCTGGTAAAAATAAGCAAGTATTCATCTTAATAAATTGAATCTAACAAATTTTAGATGTATATCAATGATTAATTTAAAGACATGGAATAGAGATAAGTCTTCATTCTCACAGGAGAGAATGTAGAGATACAAAATAATTCATATAATAAGCGCCATGAGGGGGGGGGGGGTGTTAGGTAACAATAGCGACGCAAAATAGATTGATTTTTAGAATTATGAATTATGTGTGCATTGATAAGAGAAAGAGAGTCGAGAATTTTAGATCTAGAGGACATTCTCAAAGAAAATGCAATAGGTAGAATCAATTGAACTTGAACTAATAAATTGTTTTGCTGGGCCATCTTGTGTTCCTATTAATACACGCATGCAGACACATGACACGAGGCAAATTGGAGGAATCGGCTGTTGTAATAAAAAAGGTAACAGTAACAGATCTAAGATAATTTAAACCAAAAACAATCTATGGATCTCTTCAAAAGCAAAAAGCTGCCACCCAAATGACACACAGAGATCAAATTAATTACCTTGTTTAACAGATGAAAGGATGAAGACAGTGGCGATGGTGAAGAAGAATAGAGCCTATTGTTTCTGGTTTTGGAGAGTAAGGAAAGATGAATAGATCATGAAGCAGCACGTGGATCTATTTATAATATATAGTTACATGTAACTCGACCAAGTATTCCGTGAATAAAGCATTTGATCCCTATTACTACCATTTTGCCTCCCCGTTTTTTCTTTCTTTTCATTTAATTTAATTCAATTTAAAATTATTTGGTGCATGTTTAAAATAAGTACATGTATAATTTAATGATTAAAGATAAATAATATATTTAATTAAATTAAAAAAAATAAATATATATATATATATTAAATAAACATGACTATTACAATCAAAGAAAATATTATAAAAATAAAGTATTAAAATTAAGACACATTATTTCAATTTTGGTTAAGGACACTCTTCCTATCACATGCTATTTATTTAATAATTAACTGGTGAATTTCTCACCAATTGCACGAATGTTACTAAATTAAAATATTTTTAAAATAAAAATTATATTATATAATTATTAAATTTATCTATTTTTATAATTTGAAAAGAATAAATATTTTATTTATTATAATAAATATGTTATTATTAAGTAAGGCTAAATTTAAAATATAATAAAAAATAAAATAAATTATAAAAACTTAAAATTTATATTAAGATTGAATTGAATATATATATATATATATATATATATATGATAAAAATTAGTTGAAAATTCATCGTTCATAAGCTAATTAAAAGCTTGTTACTTATAACTGAAACTTAGACTTTTATATAAACACATTTCTAAAAGGTTTTAGCAGTCCTTCTTATAAAGTATTTTATAATGTTTGTGTAGTATTTATTATGAATTTTTTTCATTTTTTAATTGAGTTGATAGAAATTAAAATTAATGAGGATAAATAATGATAGTAGAATTATGTGCGATGGTATTACATAAAAGTAAAATTATCATGTCATAATAATTTTTAAAAAATCAAATAAGTTTAACTACTCTTATTGGTTTGCATAATTTAATTCAAAGTTAATTTTATCAAAAGGACTAGAAGGAGTAACTTATAATTAATTGGTTGGTTGTTTGATAAAATTAGTTATATAATTAGTTTAAATAATTAAAAGTAAATATTAAAGATATTATGTGTGGATAGCAAAAATTAAAAAAAAATAACATGTGTGACCACAAATTACTTGCAATGTTAAGGTAAAAATACAAAAAATATTAGAAGTTTACATTTAATAATACTTGAAATAATTTTTCATATAGTTTTCAAAAGCTTTAAGTTTTATTTAAAAGCTATAAATTCTCTTTATTTTAATTCACTGAACAGTCAAATGTAACTTATAAGCTAGTATTAGCAAATACATTCTTAACGTAGAAGCAGTTGTATGACATGGTTCTTATTAGTAAAATTAGCAAAATTTATATTTTGTAGTTGATAAGTCCGTTAAAGCTTATAATTTATAATTTACAATGAACTTATTAAATTAGAGTTATTCGGTAAAACTAATTGAAATGTATTAAATAATATATATATATATATATATATATATATATATATATATAAAGAAATTATACACTTGAAATATTTCATCCAAACAATGAGACTTAAGCCATTGAAATTAACGAGTACAATAACTCAACCTTTATAATTAGATATCTCATGAAGAATGTTCATATAGAAAAAATAAGTCATTGTTAATTCTGCTAGCATTATAATTTTGTCTTTTTTATAGTGTGAAAAGTGTTAAACGACATTATTGAGAAATTAAAGTTAAAGCTTTAATGAATTTCAAATCCATGTTGCATACACTTGATTAATTTGGGTCACTGCTTTGAATGAAATTGTGACATAAATATTTAAAACACATATAAATTACTAGACATTCTTTTTTGCTAATAATTACTAGACGTTCTTTAATTATGACCTATTAGCACAAAATAATGTTAACACCGTGAAAGAAATATGCTTTTGTATTTGTAGGTTGCTAATATACACCAAAACACTTTAATTTATATAAGTTTTGTTTCACTAGCTCACTTGTATATTATGTTTTATCAGTCCAAGTCTAATTTATAGTGTAAAAAATATTAGATTTGAAGCATTTACACTAATAACATTAACTCAAAAAATAGTTTTAAAGTTTAATTAAATATCATCTTTTAATCCTTTTAAAATATGTGAGAGATTGTTGTAAAATTGTATAGATATTTCAAAATATTTAAAATTTATCATTTTTAAAATTCAAAATTATTATATTTAACAAGTTATTAATTTATTTTATTTTATTGTAATATTAATTTTAATTGATTGATACTTATTGTTTTAAAAATTATTCTGTTAATACATTGATTATCATTAATTATAAATTATATTATATAAATCATATTTATTTTAACATTTTAAAAATCATATTATAAAAAAAATTATTGTGTTTCTTTCCTGATAATAAATAAGTTTTAACATGAATTACTTATGGGTGACAATGCGAAACAGCATAACATGCTGCAGCTGAAGGGTAGCGGAAGAAGGCTTGGTTTTCATAATGCTTTGCATTTATTGAGTGAATTTGGCTACAGAGAACAAGTTTTTCAAAAAGAGTAGCTAGTATAAGTTTAACTTATACATCTAATTAAAATCTTTCGATTAACTCACATTTTATAGATTATAATTTATTATTTTTTAAATATAAATTAAATAAAATAATTAAATCAATTATAAAAGTTTTAAAACTTACACTGATATAAAAAAATATTTTTTTTTCATAAATAATAATCTCAATTGTTTTGTTATTTTCGAAATGATACAAATTGGAGCATGGACTTTGGCTCAAGACGAAAATGAGAGGCTTTATTTTCATATTTTATGAATAGACAGCAAAACCTTTGCTATATTTTGTAGGCTGAATGTTATGTGATATATAAATTGCAGGTTTATGCTTCAATATGTGTGTAGTTTACTTTACATAGTGTTATTTACTGAACTTGTATCTTAAACGTTGGAAGAAGTACTCATTGTACTTCCTTTTCTAATGTTTAGTTCGCTAATCTCCACCTAAACATCTATTAGATCCATGCAAAATGTTTTACCATCGCGTAGGATTCCACGACGAATCACCTAATTTGGCAATGCAACAAAATGATTCTTGTTTTTTTTTTTTTTTTTGGAGGAACCTAAATTTAAAACAATTGATTCAAATGAAATAATTTTTTTTCTAGTTTCAAATGCTTGAAATAATTAGTAAAAATAATATTTTCATTGTAAAAATTAAAAAGAGAAGTTTTTAATTATTACTAAAATCAAGAAATATTTTACAAATAATACAATGAAAAAATCAGTCTTTTGTTTATATAGTGTAACAGCTATATACGGTTATTATTGTTAATATAAATATACCATTATCAAATTTTTAATAGTAACGATGAAAATATTAAATTTTTATTATTATATTCTTATTAGTTTTATAATATTAAAAAATTATTTTAAATTTCTCTTACATTGCAATATTTACTATTATTTAATATGTCTAAATATTTATTTGTCATTGTTTATGATTTTTCTAAAATGTCTTCATTTATGTTCTATTTTTCAATCTTATTCTATTGTTTTAAATTGTTATGAAAATCAAAAAATGAAATTTAATATTTTATAAATCATACATAATTTTAAAATTATTTAAGAATATGTAAAAGAAATTTAAAATAAAAGAATAAAGCATCTTGACAAATTATAAAACTAATTATAACTGTTATTTTAGTGAATAAATATAAAACTGTATAAATTGTATTGCTTACATAAAATAATGATTAATGATTTAAATAAAAATATAAACATAATATTTATTTTTAATTTTTTATACTTATTGACAAAAAATTATATTTATTATTCAAGTTATTCTAAAGTTAACATTTCTTGTGATTTTACAAATATTAAAATATTATTTTATAATATTTCCAAATTATATTATCTAACTATTACTATGTTTTATTAAGTATTTAATTTCTAAATTTTCTACAATTGTCTGAGTTTATTTTAAATTAATATAATATTATTTTATATTTTTGTTATTTTAAACACAATATTTTTTATATTTTTTTAAATAACCCATACAAAGCATAACTACAGTATGATGATGAATAGTTAAAAACAAAACCATATCAAATAATGATATGGATATATATTATACCCATGTTTGAATGTAATTAATATAAATAATAAAGAAAATAGTGGAAACACCTTAAAATTTGCCTTTGTAAAAAGTAATTAACATAAAATGAATATGTTTGAATCACTAGGTTTTCCAAATATAAAAAGTTGATTTACATATCAATTTCAAATCTTACTTTTACTATATTAAATTTCCAACATAAAATCTATTTTCTAAATTAAATTAATTCAATTCAAATGATCTAATCAAATACATTTTTTATGCTTCCAAATACAACTTTACTCAAATCTTCATAGTTATTTAGTTGGTTTCAAGAAGTTCTTGAACCATTCGACTGATTGTTTGGGGTATCTCTTCAGGTTGTCTTTGTAATCAACAAAATACAGACCAAATCTACAGGAGTACCCAGCTGCCCACTCCCAGTTATCCAGTAGTGACCATGCAAAATAGCCTTTCACATTGCAACCATCTCTGCAGTCACAACCAAATCATTACTTCATTAGTTCATTGACTTAAAATTAAAAATGGTGTTCATGGAATTCTAATACACTAACAAGTAAGAAAAACAACTATTACTTACTTGATAGAGGCCAGTAAGTAGGATAAATAGCCACTATAATATCTAATCCGTTTTTCATCCTTCAGAGCATTCTTGAGGGAGATAAATGGACTATTGGGGTCATCCATCCCTGTTACAGCCAAAAAAAAAAAAAAAAAAAATTAGCTCACAACTTTTTTACTCTCTGCAGGCATTTATATTCTGTTGTTTTGACAACAACTAAAAGTTCTAAAAAAAACGGAAAATATAATTGCAAATTAAGGGGCATGGAAATACACATAAACTAATATGCCAAGAGTTAGAGATAAAAGATTTTAAGCTTCTTCTGTTTAATTTTGAAATCATATCATGATAACTAGTGGGATAAGGCTTGATTGTTGTTGTTGTATCATGATAACTAGCTCTGTAAAAATACTACAGTGCATCACTGCTGACTTAAATTTCTTAGTGCCAAATTGCACTCTGGAGTTTAGGCAGTATATGAGTTTGAAGATTACCATTTTCGGTGATAAATACAGGTGGGTTCCCATACTTTTGTTTGATGTAGTTCATTAAGGTTCTCATGCTTTGTGGCACAATATATAGCCATATAGAATTTGCCTGCAAGTCAGAATTTACAGATTATAGCATTCACCGAAAAAAAAAAAAAAAACTAATTGAGATATAAGCACTTAAGTACCTAAGCTTTTTGTGGTTGATTATAATATAACATGAAATTTAAGTACCATAAGAACAACAAGCCAAGGACTGGGCTCTAAATTATGTCACATGTTTTGCTGGCAACCATTTAATTATTATTACAAAGGCTTTTTTTGTACGCTCTAGCTAAGTAGCTTTCAGTAGCAAAATACAATCTGATTATGGTTTATTTCTCAAGAAAATTTTTAATCAATCGTCCTTACATTATCTGAATTAGTTTAAAATTAAAAGAAAAATGGATTCACTTGTGACTTACCTTTTCTGCAATAGCTTTAGTACCATTGAATGCTGAAACCAAAGGGAAGGAAAACAGTAACTTAGTGGCAGTACAAAACAGAAAAATTAAAAATCACTCCGATAAAGTAAATGATTGCTAGATTATTAAATATAAAAAGGAAAAGCCAAAACTAAAAATTCATTGCTTCGGAATGTTTGGCCTAAAACTTACGAAGGGTAATGGCACCGGAGTCTGAAATGGAATCATGGAGCAGAGTTCCAATTATATTAGTAGAATTGTTTCTTGCATAAAATGTGGTGTAATGATTGATTCCCACAAAATCTAATGAACCCTTAACAAGAGCAGCCTCGGATTGTGTAAAGTTTGGAAGCCTGCTTCCTACTCTACTTCTCATTGAGCTTGGATAATTCCCAAACATCAAAGGATCAAGAAACCTGTCATTAAGATATCAAACAATTTAGTTTGAGTTATGACCTTTATTTTTCTTTCTTTCTCGTTTTAACATGTAAACATGATGAAGACATATTTAGGCCTTATTTTCAAATGTGGGCAAAAGGTGAGTCTTTTTTGCAACTCTTTTTTTTATTCTTCTTTTGAGCTACTCATTAATGCCCTTAAAAAATATGGAAATTCCAATGAGGTACTATGTGAATGACTTACCAGCCCAGCTGAAAATCTTGAGCTCGCTGAGCTGCATCAATGTCTTCTTGGGTATTTGTTGCTGGTTCATACCAAATGACATCAAAAGCTATCCCTAGTGATCCTCTCTGTATATTCTGTGGAATAACCAGGTTATTTATTAGTATTTAGGCTTTTTGATTGCACAAGGAGCAAATCTACTCTTGTATATGTTTAAAAGCAATCCAATGACTATAAAAATATCTAATACAGATGACTAACTGAAAAACTTTCAATATCAAAGTCATTCTCTTGCTTTATAAGATTCCAACTTAACTAATTACAACTACAAGAATAAAATTCATTTCTCCCTTAATTTAAGTCTTCATCATATCCATAACTTTACCTTATATTTTTTCCTATAAATATCTGCTACTACTGCATGCGAGCGTAGGACATTGTGAGCAACAATGTAAGGTTCAGTAGCTGAGTTCCCTGCCCTACAAAACAAGTGAAGGAGAATGGAGCACCGTCCAGGTGCTTGTAGACCAACATCATACCCTTGTGTGGCAAATGTATGGGGCTCATTGAATGTGATCCAGTGCTTCACCCTGTCTCCAAATTTCTGGAAGCATGTCTCAGCATAAGTTGCAAAGTCCTTTCTGTAGCACACAAGAATCATATAACTATAAGCATGTTTTCTTTTTACCAGAATTATAATACAGTATAATCATATTTAAATGATTTATAACATTCTATACAGGATATCAGGGCTTAGCCATCCATTGTACTTGTCTTCCAACGCCTGAGGTAGGTCCCAGTGATAGAGGGTCACGTACGGTTCTACTCCTGCAAATGTAATGGATCAAGCAATCAGAAGCATTGAAAGCATCTTGGATCCCAATAAATAGTGATCAGAAGTAACATATAATTCTGAACACTAAAGATGTAGACAGGATTCATATATGGAACTTTTATTAATTTATTCTAGTCACAGCTAAAATAGAGAATTGTAACAATTGCACATTGATAATGATTATTGAGAGTTACCTTTGGCTAGTAAAGCATTGATGAGTTTATTATAATGATCAACTCCTGCCTGATTGATTTCGCCAGATCCCTCTAACACATGAAATATTTCTGATTCAGATCATCTTCTTAAAATTATGCACACTTAAACTGAAACTTTGAAAGTAGCTAGAAATATACATTTTGATCAATCAAATAATGTGTTAAAAATATTCAACAGATACACAAAAGGGTTATACTCTTTTTTAACTTGATGTACAGCAACATTTTTTGTTTGTAATCCAGAAAGGGGGGCTATAACATAGTATACTCATACACCCTAAAATTTTAAACCACGATCTGCAGTGCTGTTAACATTTGTTAACTACAACACTGAGTTATGAAATACATCACATAAAGCAACTCAATGGTAGTACATAGCATTAAACCAATTGCTTATTGAGATAAACAGTATGAAAAATGCTTACTAGGGAAAATCCGAGACCAAGAAATGGAAAATCTATAGGCATCCACCCCCAAATCCTTCATCAGTAGAATGTCTTCCTGCATGGAAAAACAATATGCAATGTTCAGAAACAAACACGACCTTTGACCCAGGGTTGAAGCTATAGTTGAACTGGATTTATTATGAAATAGTTTCTTTCCATAAAGCAAGCATATTACATTACAAGAGTGTCTGTCAATTGAGTTCAAGCTCATAAACCTGTTATATTTTGTAAAGGCATTTAATTATCTTAGAGACATAATTGAACCAAGATCATAATCGACTGTATTTTAACTCTTCAAGTGTGTGTGTGTGTGTAGATAAGTTGCAAAATTGCTGAAAAAGCAGATTCCAAATTTTTACCGTACTTCGAATCGGTGGTACTGATCCACTGCAACATCAGCATTGCTGAAATCAGTTATCTTGCCTGCAACAAAATATAAGGTAATGATCAACCCACATTTTGATATATTAAGAATTCCTTACTTCTCAGGCGTTTGAGACGCCAAAGGATTAATTAATTTCTGAATATACATCCAATGAGTTAAAAAGCACTCCTTCTGTCTGTTACTTATGGTATTTTTGTTTAATTAAAAATATTTGTAACTTCAAATAATTAAGAAAGCACTATTTTTTTTTTCTTGTAACTGTCTTATTTAGTAACATACCATCTAAATATTTAAATAAATCCATACTTAAATTTTTTAACTAGTGTATTGATTTTTTTGTCAAATAAAACTGCTCTATTATAAAAAAATCGGGTGATAAATATTTTTTACAAACTATACATTATGTGGAGGAAGGCTAGGATAAATATGCTGAGGTATAATAAATAATCAAATAATTATTGCCGTAAAGAGATCATTAATGGATAATCTATAAAAAGAAAAATTGAATTTTTTTATGGCATGTCCTAACCTCGGTGAGTTCTTAGAATTCAATTTATCTAACCTTTTTATTCACTAAAAAAAACTGTTTAAAACGCTAATTTCCTTACAAACACTATTACGATATCTACATTCAAGAGCAACTTTAATACAACCGCACTATTCAATTGAAACTAAAGTAATTCTAATTCTAATGAGTAATGATGATTTTGGACTTTGGCCCTTCTGTTTTTTTCCCAATAAAGGAGTAACGATGAGAGAGTTGTTTTCCACTCTTTTTTATTATTATTTTCACACTTCATTAAAAAAATTATAATTTTTTAAATCATTTTTATGATGATAAATAAATTTGATTTATTTGTTATTTTTTTAATTTGTGTAAAATTCAAAGTTTAAAAATATGTTTAAAGTGAGCTTCTGAAAATTAATTTCTAAATTTTCAACTAATAAAACCCTTTAAAAAATCATTTTAGAAATAGTTAATTTCAAAAATTAATTTCTAGAAGTATGAAAAAAATTAATTTGTGAACGTTTAAAATTTTAATTCTAGAAACTTATTTTTAGAAACGTAATCTTAATTCTAGAAATTCATTCCCAAAATTAGTTAATAATTTCAAGAAGTGTGAAAACTTAAATTTTAAAATTAATTTAATTTCAAAAACTGATTATTAAAATTGTAAACTTTTCATTTCAAAAATTAATTTTTAAAAATAATTAATAATTGAAAAATTAAATCAATTACAAAATTTTATGTATGGAGTTGTAGAATCCTAATTCTAAAAAATAATTTCTAAAAATATAATATTCTAATTTTAAAATTTTAATCTCAAAAAAGTGTTGAGGTCGATAGGTCAACAAAAATCAATAAAAATATCATTAGAAAACAATCAAAATATATATATATATATATATATATATATATAATACATTTAAAGGATGTGGTGATAAAATATCAATAAAGCTAAATTTTGAAAAAAAAAATAGATGAATTTAGAAGTTGATTAATTTCAGAATATATTTTTATTTAATAATTTAAATTATTGATAGGAATATTTTTTAAAAAATTATTATAGGTGAAAAAGCAACCCAAATGATTATTCAATTGAAGCCTAAGTGAATGGGCTCGTTATAATAATGTAATTATCCGAGATGTAACATCACCATTTACCACAAAATCTCCAAATCGGTAACACGTGTTATGATTTATACCACTTCATAACAAAATCACTCACCATATTAACAATCCTATAAGCATTAGAAACGGCAGAGAACAACAAATGATGACCAAAATTTAAAGGGTCGAGAGGAATCTAAATGATTGATGATAAATATGACGTACACCTTTAAAATAAATTATATAATTGTTATTGATTAGGATTTTACTAATCAGTGTCCTTGGAACATTGGTTAATAAATTGAAAGTAAAAAAGTTATATTAAAAATTGTAGTGGCCTATATTAAAATCATAGAAGATATATTTACTATAAATTATTAAAAAAAAAAATCACTTTTGGTTCTTTTTGGAATCTGTCTATTGATTAGTTTTTTAATATTTTCATTAGTAATCGAAATTTTCATTTTTTTTTTAAGACCCTATCAGTTAAATATCAGAAAACATAATTTAGGCAGTGTCAATGATAGTCACGCACTAAAAAAAATGCTTTCACTGTAGTGAATTACTAGACATCAATCTCATTTATTTACGGGAATAATTGAAACAATTAAGTATGAAACAGGAAAGCCAATTAAAATTAATAATAAAGTATAACTTTATGTTACTATTAAAAAAAAATATTTTTTTAATTTACGACTTCTGATATTCATCGGTGGCTGAGATAATAATACTCAGATAACAATCATAACATATTAAATATTTTATCAATTTCAAATTAAACAATATATATTTATTATGCATAACAAAATTTTCTTAATTTTTAGTATATAGTTGTATTTAACCATTACAATTTATGTATAGGCTTGGTGATAGAATGAATAACAAACTAATATGATGAATATCTAATATAAATATGCTTTCATATTTAGGAACTTACCAAAAGTGTGTGAAAAAGTATCCCACACAGATGGTCCCCTTCCGTCTTCTTTCACCGCACCTTCGTACTGGTTCAAACAAAACAAATAAAGTTAAATCATCAAGTACTTTATTCTAAAATAATTTTTTAATAATTAAAGTATAAAATTTTTTAAATTTTTTAAATAATTATATATAATAAAATTATTTTAAACAATATTTTAAAAATATTTTAACTTAAATTTAACCATAAAATATAAGGTAATATATATTTTTTTATAAATATAAACATAAATATTCATAAAAATTTAGAATGTTATATAAGGTAATAAAAAAAATAAGTAATAATTTTATTTAAAAATTTAAATAAAAATTGATCAATTGCAACAATGAAAGAACGCATAATTCACACATTATTATCAATAAAATTTAATCTTAAAAAATACAGATAACTAATTGTAAAAGAAAATAATTTTACTAAATATGTCACCTTTTATATTCAGTATTCTTATTTATAAGATAAAAATTGATAAATTAAAAAAAAAAGTAATGTGAGAGAAAATGCTTAAGAATATCTTATTTGTTGAACATTCTCAAGAATATCTAACTAAAGTGAATAATAAGGATATTTATGGGAAGAAGCACAACATTACTTAAACATGTAAACTGATTAATCTTAATTATTATAAGTAATTTGTCTTTCTCAACTAAAAAGTATTTTTATGAATAATGAAGATTGATTTGAGTAGCAAAGAGTTTAATGTTACTTAAATAAAGTCTTGAGTTTAAATTTGTATATTTATAAAAAAAATTTCAATAATAAAATCACTCATCATATCCTCGTGCGTAACTTGAGTCGAATTTGAATTAAAATAAATAAAAAAAATTGACATTTTTAGAATTTAATTTTAATTTATTAACTGTAAAACTTATCATACTATCACAAAATAACAAAATTATGATTTTAACATAAGTTTTATAACTAAGATTTTACTCCAAAAAATAAATAAAAATGAACATTTGTAGCTGGATTAGTAAGCAGTAATTTGGATCAAACTTATTTATAAATTGAGTTTCTGTGCAGATCTTACACGACACTCAATGATAATCCTCAAATTCAAAGGTTTGGCAACTAGTTAGGGATTCACGGGTCAGAACGCAAAGAGCATCACACAAACCAAGGATCTGAATCCCCCTACAGCTTTTTCATACAATTAACTGTACATGATCATGGCCTTCAAAATTTTGCTTCATGACAAATATATATCAATTCAAAATTTATCAGCCATGCAATTTGGAACTGCACCAGAAATATGGTTAAGAAGCATCTACAATAAATGTGTTTGAACAGTGAATGATCTACTGCACACCATATATTTATTTTTAATAGACAAACACATGGCTGGCATCAAAAGGAAAAAAGTTTCCAACTAACTGTTTATATTTTCGTAGATGATCGATCGATAATATCATAAAAATGTAGTCAACACATTGACTCTCATTTCCGTCACTGGATTTGACAGGGAGAATCCTAAGACTAATAATGGGAACACGTGGTTAAGTAAAAACCCCCCTTTTATGGAGGTGTATCTCCCACTATAAAAAGTGTAATTATTTATTCACTAAACCATTTATCAAACCGAATTTGAAATTTTTGCGGCTCTACTTACAATATATTATGAGTATGTTTATAAGATCTCATACCAAAATTATGAAAATAATTTTATGATTAAAATTATAATATAAATTATTTAAACTAAAATTTTATTAAATAAATATTTAATTAAATTATTATCTAATAATGTTGTACCCTATTTCTCATGTGACGAAGGAATAAGGCACAGAGAGTGACAAAGTTAGTTAATAGTTATCGACCAATTAATCAGTTCATGCTAAAGCAACAATTTGTTTTTTTCTTCTTCACTCGTTTTTCATTCTTATCTCTCCTCATTCTCCTCATTCATTTGCGGTAACCGCTTTCACGTCGCGGAAGAAAAGCATCTCACAAAAGCAAAAGGATGCAGACATGTCCAAGTTATTGCTATTCTTTAATAAAAGAGAAAAGACACACCGATATCACATTTTATAATCAATATAAGAAATTGAAAGGGAAAATTATAAATTAGTGGTACGAACCTGAAAAGCTGAGGAGGCAGTGCCAAATACAAACCCATTTGGAAAGTTTGCCCGGTTTAACTCCGATGTGCAAATCTGAATCTCAAGTAATGCCATCATTGCGAAGATCAAAACAGTGCATCTTCTGAACCCCATGGTTTAGACTTTAGATAGGTAGAGAGTGAGAGAGAGAAATTAAAGGAAGATTGAGTTTTGCTACAGAAGTGAGAAGGTTTGAACAGAGTGAGGCTTTTTAAGGAGAATATAAAGAGAGAGGGAGTATTGGGAAGAAGGTTATAGAGATGCAGCTAATAATGGAATGTGGCGTGTGTGAGTGTGCGATAGTGTGAATGGGTAGAAATATTGCATAAAAGAATATATGTAATCATGCATATGGCCAGTGGGAGTTGAAGGTTGCAGCCGAAAAATTATAGCAATTTTGGGAATTGGCCTAAGACGGAACCCAATCTCTTTCACCCACATGGTATGAATATGAATAATTGTGATCCCACTCTTTTAAAGTCACAAGGTGTATGAAGTGTCAAGGTAAGGATTTATTAATTATTGATCATATAAATCTTTTAATTTAAATTTAGTCATAGATACTTTTTTTTTTATTTTACTTTAAAGAGATTAAATTGCTTTTTCCTATTGTTCTCTTTTTTCTTTATTCCATTTCTAATACGCTTGTTTCACGTGAGATCTTCTAACAAATTTTTTACACAAACGTTTCCTTCTACAATAAAAGACATACTGTAAAAATCATTTCCCGTCGTGTTTCATTTTCTTTCTACACCTTTAAGAGTTTAACTGTTTCAATCCTACATTCACTCCATACCTTTTCTGGTTTTGTTATTGTATAAATATAATTTAGAAATTTCAACAAATTATAAGATTTAATTATTTTTACAAAGTAATTTTTAAATATTTGAAAAAATTCTTTATTTATAAAAAAATATTTGAATGTATTTCATTAACTTACCATTAACGTTTTATCTTGGAATTAATTGTGTTAAATTAAATTTCAGAAAAGAATATTTTCTTGGGCCAAAAATAAGTTCTGATCTTATACAATATAATACTAACTCATACCTAACGGAAGATTTATATGCTAAGAAACTGTTGTCATTAAACAACGTAAAGAAGAAATTAGTTAATGGTTAGTACTTTTATTGAAAGTATTAATTTACAGTATATTACTGTATTTGCATTTTATCATCTAAATACACCTTCATTTAAAAAAAAAATCAAAATTTGCTTTTAAATTATTACAATATTCGTACAATATTGGTGATGCTCATTCAAGTTCAGCGACGTGTATCGAAGGACTAAAATTTCGTTTATTACAAATAGGACGTTTAAAGGAAATGAGGATGAAATTTTCGTTTTTTTTTTTCTTTCGAGGATTTAGGATATCACAACACTCTTTAATTATATGTGAAATTAATTACTTTAAGTGAATGATACGTCTAATTAAGTATTTATATCTATAGGTAAAGTTGATTTACGTTTACTTATTATTATCTGAATTTATAACAAAATTTATGTAAAATTGATCATAGCTACTTACTACTATATATACTTATAATAAAATTTATAATTATTAAATTTTAAATTACTTAGAGTCATACATAATATTGATATTGATAGCATGTAAAATTAATTACAATTACTTATTATTAGATGAATTTACAATAAAATTTATAATTATTTTACTTTTAAATACTTATAGTCACATATAATATTGGTAACACAAATTATCTTAATGTTGGTGCATTTAAAAATAAAAATAAAAAATTAATCATAAATTATATTTAATAAAAAATTATTAATTTTTTAAATAGACAACATGTGTCTATTTTCATTCCTATTATTTTTCTCATTTATTTTTTAAAAATACATTTATAAATAATATTAATAATAGAAATATTTATATAAAATTATTTTTCTTAACAATATGTAAACACACATTAGAGTAGTAATATAACATAGATACTCCCAAAATATTGTTTTGCAAGAAACTTCGTCTCTTTGATAGCAAGAAACTTCGTAGTAATTTCATTTACTAAATCACAAGAAAGGCATAAAGAAAACAAATTTATTGACATTATATACATACGCTGTGTATACTAACTAAGTGTTTAACAAAGAGAGAGAACCGTTTATACGCAATCCTGTTTGACAAATGTTCCAATATAAATTATTCGGCAGCAGTTTCTTAGAAGGAACATATCATCAATAAAATATTATTATAAATTTTAATAGGTAAAATCTATAGTAACTTTATAACTGAGAGGCTTTGATCTTGATCATTAATTTTATATTAATAAATAATAAAATTAGTGATTTAGTTAAAAAAAATATTAATATCCTTTCATCTTTAAAATATTAGAAATCACAACTTTTAATTAAATAGTGTATAAAATACACTCTCATATTTATGAATAATAAGCAAGCACTTAATATTAGATATCTTAACAAAATATCATATACAACTAGAAAGAATAGTTTACCCAATTCGATTAATTAGTCATATGTGCTAAACTCAATCATAAAATGTACGTTAGCAATATCTTTAGAAGGAACGTATCATGAAGAGTACTGATTCTTATACACTTTAATGTTAGATTCCTTAACAAAATGTTAGATTTAAATTTGTTTTGCAAAACTAATATAGTTGTTAGAAGTAAAATGATAAAATTAAGAACGTGTATGTGTCATTTCTGTATATATGTCTGTGTTTATCTAAAGTTTTAAATTGGTTTAAAATAAATTGATCGTTTATGTATAATTATTTCCCGTTTTAGTTTTCTTAGAAGTATCGTGAATTCATTAATGCATACTTTATTGTTGGATAGCGTAGCAAAACACTAGATTCATATTTGTTTAGCTAAACAGATAAAGTTTGTCAAAAGCAAATTGACAAAACAAAGTATATATATGGGTCATTTTCTATTTGTATAGCTTTCATATATTATTGGTAGGTTTTATGTGTGTGTGAAAAAAATATTTGTACACACTTTTATGCAAAGTTGGATAATTATTTTTATCTTTATTTTCATACATATTTAGATACCTAAATTTCTATTTTATGTTTAGTTTTAGTAAACTAAAATATATGAATAAAGAAATTAAAATATAATTTTTACATTTTTTATAAAATATTAATTAAAAACAAATCAAATATATTGTAAAATTACAATAAGTACCAAAAATATAAATATAATACAATATTTTGGCATTAACATATTAAAATCAAATATTATAAATTATAATACTATTTATTTAAAATTACAGATAAAATATTAAAATAAACTTATAGTAGAGTTACATTTATTGAATTGTAAGTTTTTTGCCAGTGTTTTTCAAAGTCTGCAAAAGTAAATATAATAAAAATTTAAAAAAATAATATGTATTTTGATCAAAATTTTAAAAATTAAACTTTATTAAAAAAATTTATAAGAAGGAAGAGATTTATTATATTTGAAATATAAAACTATAATATATATATATATATATAATATTATATATATATTATATATATATATATATAGGAAAAGATCTTCTTACACTAGTGTAAGTCTAAAAACTTTTACACGTCTTTCATTTAACTTAAATATAACGGTCAGTTAATAAATAAATTATAACCCATTAGATTTAAGTTAAATGAAAAGCTCAGATTGAGTGTAAGAGTTTTTAAACTTATACTAGCGTAAGAAGATCTTTTCCTATATACACAAAAATTTATTTAAATATAGAAATTTGTAGTCTCTTAAAACGTTTTGATTTTTTTATTTGATATTTTATTTTTTTAAAAAAACTCCTTTTTTTATTTTTTATTTTAGTTAGAGTACACATTTAATTATATTTAAAAAGTAATAAATATATTTCTTTTCAATAAAATTTTACTATATTTAGTTGTTTAAATTTAATAGTTAAAAAAGTCACCAACTTCTTTGACTTTCTAGCATTGGGTAAGTGTTAGCCTCTATACGTGGTCTTACGACTTTATACACCTGTGTTTTCAGTAAACAATTGCTTGGACCTGATCACTGCGACTCCCTTTTGTGAGGAGGTATCCCTTTCAAAGTTACAAGATTATTTTATCAAGTTTCTTAAAAAGAGTTGTCTCGCGCTCCTAGGTATTTTCTATTTACTCACATGTGTCGATTTCGGGTACATGTACCCTTTTTTTTATTAACAAAAAAATTAATTTTTTATTTCTATTTTTTAAAAATATAATTTTTTTATTTTTTAAAATTTTTTAATATTTTCATTCAGTACTTTTTTTAAATAAAGTTTATTTCTTAAAATTCTAGTCAAAATACATATTTAGTTCAGATAATTAACATTTATTTACAAATTATCTTTTATAATTAAAATTTATGCTTATACAAATGTCTTTTTTCTCTTCCATCCAACGTTGTCAATGAATTTTAACGAGAAATATTTATTTATGTACAGATTAAATTGTAATATTTTTTTATGTAATGACCAAATTTAAAAAGAAAAATATTTTATATAGAAGTTAAATTTATAATTTAACTTTTTTTTCAAGATACTAAGGAATTGTTCAGTTTATGAGATAAAGTGTTAGAGTGACTTAAGTATGACCTATATCGACCTATTTTTGTCCTCAAAGTATCATATTTGCTGATAACATATTTTTTAGATGTATCAATTAAAATTTATAAATGAAAGTCGTTAAATTAGAATCAATAAATATTAAAATAAGGGTTAAATTTATATTTTGATGGTTATTAATAATTTTAGCTAATAACTAGACATATGCTAAAAAAATGTGTGATAAAATATATATTGGTAACATATTTCTATATTTTAACTCCCTTAAAAATGTTGTACTATTGTCATTGGATTGATAAAATGTAACTCGATGGAACAAAGTGGTATTTTATTTCATTGTTTAGAACCGTTTCGTTTCATTATATTCCATTCTTATTCTCACTTTTTATTTTCTCTAATTTAGGAAGAATTAGATAAAACTAAAAATATTAAGTTTTATAAAATTATAAAGTTATTATTATATCTTTATTATGTTTTTATTATTGAATTATAAAAAAAATGTACGGAGGTATTTTTGTTATAATTTGATGAAAAAATGGAATTTGTTAAAATTACTTTATTGTTTGGATTGATCAATATGTAACTGATTTTTTTTAATTAAATGGAAGTGGTATATTTTTTAGAATATGTTTTATTAATTTTAAATTTTTTATCAATTTTAATATAGATTAAATTATAATTAGATTGATAATAAATTTAAATAATATACATGGTTTAAAATGAAAATATTGAAATAGTTAGTTAAATTAAAACACACTAAAAATAGTATCGTATTATTAACTTAATTTTTTTGTCAGGGCCTTAGCTATTACGCTAAAAACAGATTCTTATGTTTTATAAATAATAATAATATTATTATTTTTGCTATTGAATAATATTGTTTTTTATTCATATGAAAGTTCTGAGTTTAATTTTATGCATATAATTATTTTTTATTTAGTAATAATCATTTGTAGAAATTATAACACAATAAAGTATAAAAATTAAATTAAAAATGAGTTTTTATTAAAGTAAGATTACTATAGAAATAAAAAATATATAATTTATTTTACTCTATTTATTATCTAAACAATATAATGAATTATTTTTGTTACTTTTCATCGTAATACATGCAAATAATAGATCTTTATTTATTTCATTTCGTGCTATTCAAATTTTATTAAAATATTTTTTCTCTTATAATTATATTAATAATAAAGATATTTTAGTAAAATTAATTATTAAACTTCTTAATTTAATCTGTATTAATAAATTTATTGAAATGACTTTTTATCGCGACGATAGATCAATCATTACATAGGTGAATGAGTCCACCCGAAAAAATTAAAAAATAAGTGAATGACACATGGAAGAAATGGAATTTCGCTGTTTGCTTTTCTCTACAATTTTCTTCTGCCTTATCAATTAAAGTTATCTTCCATCAATATTAATCATACTTTTTTATTTCCTTAAATTGGATCCAACCTTTTCATTTTGATGTACTCTTTTTTAATATATATATATATATATATATATTTATTAACTAAAATTTATTGTTTAAAATTACAAAGGTTATTTTTAACTTTTTTTCTTCTTAAGTTTTTTTTTTTTTTAATAAATTTTAACCAACAACAAAAAAAATATTAAAAAGCGTGTTGATATCCTTCTTCTTAACATTTTTAGCTGGATACTTGGTAATTTCAAAGGAAGCTTAAGGCAGAAGCTTATGCTGCCCTTTAATGGCAAACAATACGTTTACGTAGTCACACTGGAAATATAATCTTCAACGTTAACAATGCCATAGTTGTGGACATGAATTGCGATTCCGTTTTAGGTACTGTCAACTATAAAGATCAACAATGCATTCAATGATGAGGGGCATTTGCCCATGGAAAAGGACACTACCATCTTCTTTTTATTTCTCATTTTGATTTAATAATTCAAATATCAAATGAAAGGGCTTCTATCTTTTCACTTAAAAATATTATTTTAAAATTTTGTTATTTGATTTGAAGATTAAGTCAAAATCAGAAAGAATTAAAATGCAGGTTTCTAAATTACAGAAAGTTAGAAATTATATGTTTATAAATTTAAGCTCTTTAGTTGTTTTTCCTTTTTAATTATAGTCATTAATGTTAAAATTTAACTTATTTATTAAACTATGGCTAAAAATTATATGTACTAAAAACCTAGAAAAGTAAATAAATCAGTAATAGTTAATAATAATTTATTAAAAAATATTAGCTAACTGTGTAATATCTTTTTGTCTTGATTGGAGTTTTGATTTGAATATGTTTCACTATCAGAAATGCAGGGAATAGCAACAAGATTATCCACAAATTCTGACAGTTACGATTTTGTTAGTGGTTTGTGATCAATATTATGAACAAAACTTATTGATAATGACCGATGGATATATTAACAGGTATAAAAATTGAAGAGAACTTCGGTGACCTCAAATGCATGATATTAAAAATAATAATAAATTTATTGTAAATCTATCGACGAATATTTTAATATTTTGAAATTAATTAATTTAAAAATATAATAAACTATTGATGAGTAATAATTTATTTTTTTAAAATATCTAATTTAAAGTATGAATTATTTAATAATATTATATGTTATTTACATTTATTTATGTAATAATTTAATTATTAAATAAAGTGATATCAAGTTAAAATTAATGAAATAATAATCAAGTAAATAAATTATAATGAGTTGTAACAAATGTACAAAAAATCTAAAGAAAACAATAACAATAAAACTAAATACTAGTTAAACTTTTTAGTTATGGATGACAACATCATCATGTGATTTATTAGTCATCTATGTCATCTATTGGTGAAGAGTCTTATAATGGGTTGAATAGATATTTTGAGAAGCTTCTTGCAAAAATAAGAAGATCACCAAGGTCATAACATCAATGATGATCTTTTTTTTTTCTTTCTTAACCTTTTTTTCGTGATGTTTCTTTGTAGACAATTTAAGTTGTTGAATCTTTCTAAATTTCTACTCTAAAGTTACTTGCCCAATCACATACTCCTAGAGTTGTTGAAGGAGTTGTACTTGTTGTTACAACTTCTTGTTGAGAGCATGCTCATGCTTCTTTAGGGTATCATTTCTATATGTAGATCCAACGATAAAAGATAAAGGTCTATTGTCTAAGTAGTACCCCATCTTATACATGCAATCCTTATAAGAGTCACTAACCACTTAAGCCTAGACATTTTCCTTGTTTGAAAGAGGAGGATATTAGCATCGGGCCTAGTCTCAATCACTTGAGTCTGGTACTGAATTTGTGTCTAGTCTTACTAGTATGTAAGCTTGCGCCAAAAAGGAAAAAAATGTATGAATTAAAATTTACATAGGTTGTATCAACCTATACCTCTTTAAACTTTCCTTAGGGCTCCCTAAAGAGCTCTTCCTGGATGAGAGGGTGATTTAAATTCATCTTTTACATAAATATTTATAATAAAGTCATAAAAACATAGTATTTTTGACAATTCAAATGTGATAAATTAACAATTAATAATATATTAATCTTAAAAAAAGTTAAAAGACTTACCAAATGCTTCCAAATCCTTTTCTAAGTGCTCGACCCACCAATATGAAGCAACTTGCCTTTCGGTGAAGCTTAATTTGTCTTCCCCTTGTTCTTCTTATCCTTGATAGTCGAGTCACTAACCCAGAGATGTCGCAACCCGCAGAAGGTAACATCATTCAACTACAAGCTGCACATTTGCCCTTTACAGAGTTAGAGGTAGTGGAAGGGAAAGTGGTGGAGGTGATTGTAGGGATGAGCACCACAAGAAAAAGGATGATTTATCTACGGTTGATAATGACATTAATGAGAGTTTAAATTATCATAAATAACGTTACCCGCAGTTGATAAAACCATAGCTAATTTAAGCATGGCAAACATATTACCTACAATTTTGGAAGGTAATTTTTGTATTTCTCATGATTATTTAACCTCTGTTAATTAACTGCAGTTTGTGATAAATGTTATTAATTACTCGCAGTTCTGTAATCATTGTTAATTACTCATGGTTTAGTAACCATCGTTAAATACCTACGATTCAACAACCATTGTTAATTACCCACGATTTGATAACCGTGTTAAATAGCTACAATTTTTAAACCCCGTTAATTTTAGTGAATTGCATGCGATTTTGAAACTCCCATTAAATATATGTAAAAATTATAAATTCTTATAACTAAAACTGAGCTTAATTTTTTTAATTCACTTATATGTCATATAATATTTACATAAAAATCATATAATTTACCTTTACTTGATAAATATAACAAATTTTAAAAATCACAACATTAAGACACTTATATAAAATCAAAAGTCATATATAAAGATCTAATACATACTTATAACAATATTCTAATTAAAATAAAACATTTCATGTCTTTAATATATGAATTACTACTATCCCCTGAGAGAACTACTCTTCATCTAGAGAATTTGCAGGAGAATGATCAGTCACATTAGTTAGTTATGCACTTCATTGATTAGACACGTACCTAAGATGTAGTAATTAAGAACAAGTTAAAAATATAAACTATTATTAAATTTGCATGTAATATTAATAAAACAATTCAATTTAAAAGAATTACTGTGGAGTTAATCATGAAATATTTATTCTTCATTTTTCATTCTAACAGTTGTTTTTAGCCACTAATTATCCAATTGAAGCTCAAATTTAGGTAGTATAATCTAAATTATCCAAGATTTGCATATGTAATAAGTTCATCATAATTATTTAATACTCTTAATGTAACTCTCCACTTAGAACTAGCAACCAAGTTATACAACTTGTAATTACAAGCAAACTATGATCCATGGAGTCACCCATAATCACAAGCAAACTATGAATCTCGATGTCTCTTAATATTAATTGCTCACTATCATACAAAAATGTAATAACTCAGAAGGTTTTTTTTTTTTGTGGTATAGCAATGTTAAATTAGAACAATATATAAATCAACCATGTCTTCCCTAGAATATAGTTCTAAGAACTTTCCTAAAACAAATATTTGACTATTTTAATAATTTTTTAATCATGTAAATCTATAAGAATAAGAAATCAAAAATTAATTAGCTTTGTTACATTGGGACAAGGTAGAAATAAAGAAATTTAAAACTGAATATGGTAGTATACATGAGGTAGTGAATAATAATTCCAACAATTTCAACAAAACTACGTCAAATAGGCATTGACTTTATTTCATCAACTACACACTAACCTTACTACATTAACTAATCTACACCATCAATTGTGATTCTTTAAATTCAAGTAAAGTATATTAAAAAGAAAACATCAAATGCTTCCTAATTTCAAGTATCCCCATCCACATTCAAAGAACTACTCTCTCGCTCTTGAACGAGGACTCTAGTGCTCTAACTCCAAACTAAAACACAAATCGTACTTAGTTGAGAGATATTAGGAGGAGTAAATCGAACCTTTACGTGATAGAGAGCATGAAATCGATACAAAAAGGAGTTGAGAGAGAGAATGTTATTTTCTCATATAGGGTTATGTTTCAAGGTTAGGAGAGAAGGGTATGATCTATGCGGCCAAGGTAAAAAAAATTAATGAAAAATTATTTTAATAATTACTTAGATTTTTTCTCAACAATCGTTAATTAACTATGATTAATTTAATAAATCACAAGAAATATTTAAATTTAATTATAGTTATTTAAATTGCAGAAAATATTCAAACTTAACAGCGGTTATATAAACCACAAGAAAAAAATTGTGGAAAAATTTAATTTTTCTAATAGTGGAAGGTGCATGTGGTGGTGACAAGGACAAAGGTAAAGGTAGTGGAAAAAGTTTAATATTTTTGAGCCTCTTCTAACTTATTCTTGTAATCTTGTGTCATCGTGCCTTTGATCATATGAGAGCATATTAGGATTTAGGTTATGTTATTCAAGTTCGTTCTCAAATTATGCTTTTTGATCTGATACCTTCAATCAAACATGCATTTTCACTAATAGTTTAGAAAGAGTGTAAGTTTAGTGGTTTCATTTTGAATGAAGAAATTAACCTATTAGATATAAGTAAAGTGTTTACTAGTATGTCTAATAAAAATTACTCAAATAATTATTTTTCTTCTGGTAGCAATAATTTTCATTCAAGCAACAATACTTTCAAACCACCTTATAGAAAAGGCGGTGGCAGCGGCAAAGGATCTGACAGTGGCCAATTTGGAAGGAGCAACAACAGAAGAATGTGTATAAATTGTGGTAGCACAAACCATACAATTGATACATGTTTCTTTATTCATGGATTTCCACCATGTTATAAGACTAGAAATGATATATGCTCTATTAATGTTGTTAATACCTAGCTTGTAAACAACCAAGAAAATGTAAGCTAGAAGGAATAATCATCAAACAATCTATTTCTATTCACTCAAGAACAATATGAAAGCATTATGACATTGTTTTAGCAACTTTCTTCATAAAACCATAGCTCAATCAGTGTCATGTCATCCCATGTGAACACAATAAGCATGAATTTGGATATGAAAGCTATAATTCACAAATCTCTTTGCACCTAGGTATAAGAAATAGGTGCCACTGATCATATTTGCTATGATAAAAATGTATTGTATTCTATTTTAGCCATTGATCTAAATTCAATTTTCCTTTCAAATGGTAAACAAATTTTGTAACTTGCTAGCATTGTGAGACTTTCTTCTTACTTAACACTTACTAATGTTTTTTGTCTTATAACCTTTTCTATCAATCTCATTTTGATTTCAAAAATAATTGTCAATTCAAACTGTTTTGCAATTTTTAATAGTGCTAATTGATTCTCATGTAGGTACAACCTTAAGAGATGATTGTCATAATTAATAAAGTCAATGATATTTACATTCTGAATCATTCACATAACTTAGTCCTCATTGTGATTCTATTTTGGATACTTTTCTTAGTCAAATTTTCTCTCCTAATAATGTCTAAGAGACAGTCTATTAGTCTTTGGCATCTTAGATTAGGGCACTTGTCTAGAGATAAACTTTCTTTATTGTCAAACCAATATTCCTATATTTCTAATACTATACATAATGTTTGTTATCTTTCAAAACAAAGAAAATTATCTATTCTTACAAGCATCATGAAAACAACTACAATTTTTAAGAAACTACATGTTGACATATGAGAGCCTTTGAATGTTTGTTTTGTTGAAGATTATAAATACTTCCTTACTCTTGTAGACGACTTTAGTCATTATACTTAAGTCATTTACGAGTTTTTGATTGTCTAGCCTTTGCCTCCACCCTCAATTACTCACGTACAAAATTATCTCCAAGAATAAAGAACTGTCACTTTTTTGGTTATAAAAATGGTACCAAAGGTTTTATCTTTTGACTTGTTTGATAGATGTTTCTTTGTCTAACATAATGTTCATTTTTATGAGTCCAATTTTTCTTTCATTTCATCCTCCACTCAGGCTAAAGTGACATTTGACAATACAAATTTGTCCTTTTTTATTTGTCCTCCAGCCCACTCTCTTGATTCCTTTCGCTTTTTATATCCTATTCCAAATAAACTACTTATTACTAATTCCTTTTCGTTACAAAAAATCACTGTCAATGATGCTTTGTCCTCTAACTGAAGAATATAATATAAGATTATAAAGATATCATTGATCATACATAACATATATTATAACATCTCATTATAATTCTAACAATATATAATTGAATAATTGCGTTAAATGCGTACCTAATGAGAATGTACTATCCATAAACAATCATTCTTTTCAAGTGAGCCTGCATTACTATCTTCTCTGATTGCTATTATTTCACACAAGTAACTGTCTAATAGGGCAATGATTACATATAAGCATAATCAAATGAGAGTAAGAAACTCTCATTGGACACATAGAATGGCCCAACCCATCACGGGTCATTCACACAAAGAGCCCAATCACAAAATCTATACAATTAATAATAACTATAAACATTTATTTTATTTCATAAATAATAACAAAATAGCTATAATAATTTATTCACAAATTAATATAAATATTAATATTAATGTTAGAAAATCTAACACTAACTCGTAACCAACATCCCTTGTGTTTTTTCTTATACAACTTTTATTGTTCCCTAATTCATTCGTATGTCTACAAGAACAAAGAAGACCCCATTACTTGAATGATTTACTACACTGGTTTTTCTTCGATTACTGTACCAAACATTTCTTCTTATGTCAAATACTCACTTCACCATTATCTTTCCTACGATAAATGCTCTTTATTTTATCAATTATTTTGTTTAAATATCCTTGTTCACAAAGAACCTTAGACATTTTCTCAAGCCTCTTCTCAAGATTGTTGGAGAAGTGCATTGAATGATGAACTAAAAGCTCTTGACATGAATAAACTTGATCTATAGTTGACCTTCCTCCTGATGAACATCCTATTGGATGTAAGTGAGTGTTTAAGATTAAACACAAGGCAGATATATAGATATAAAGCTCGCTTGGTTGCTAAAGGATTTACTTAGAATGTAAAGGATTTACTTAGAATGAAGAGATGTATTACTTTCAAAAAATTTCTCTTGTTGTGAAGCTCACCATTGTTCATTTTCTTCTTGCTCTTGTCAATATACATGATTGGAAACTTTAATAGCTTCATAACAAAAATGCACTTCTCCATGGAGATTTGTTTGAAAAGGTGTATATGTCTCTTCCTCCTAGTTTCTCCTCCTCCTCTCCCAATCATAAGCTACACAAATCACTTTATCTCTTTCTATAGTTTGATCTTCAAATGCATTGACAAAGTTTGAATCACTTTATTTAGTGTCACCCTGTAAATATAAAAATCTTCAACAATAAATTGTTAGTGATGTGTTTAAAATTTAATTTAAACCTAATTTATAATTACAGTAACACAAAAATTATAACTAATATATTAAAATAAACATAAATTCACGGAAATTCAAACACCCTTGACATTTACATCCTCGCTTCCATTATCTATCCCATTCCCACCGCACCGATGTTACACAATAATATCTTTGAATTTGAAAACCATACGTGTCAACAATAAACGAGTCGAATCCATCCAAAATAACGGACGTGGCAGATGCTATATAAGCTAAGGTGGTATGCGTAGTAAATCCTCACCGCTTAAACTCTCGGTATATATAGCACGATCCCAAACTCGTTCCCATCTCACTCATCTAAACATTCTTCTTCTTTTCTGAAGCATGGCTCATCAACAACCCCACCGAGACGATTTTGGAAATGCTCAAAGAACCTTCGACGTGCGTGACCGTGACCGTGATGTTCGCAAGAATGAGGAATTCGGAAGCAGAACTGCCACCGACCCAGTAAGCAACTACGCTTATGGAAGCAGAGGGAGTGGTGGATATGGTGCCCCAGGTGGAGGTTCTGATTATGGAGCCACTGGATTTGAATATAGTACTCAATATGGAACTACTGGTACTGCTCCTGGATACGGCTCTCCCGCTGGGTTCGATTCTAGTGGCACTGCTGTGTATGGAACCACTGGTGCTGGTGCTGGTGCGGGTCAGTGGGGAAGAGAAGCAAATGTGGAACGCGGTGGTGCAGGTGAAAGGAACACGAACAGGAACAGGAACAGGGACATGGACAGGGACATGGAGATGGACATGAACGTGAACATGGGTAGGGATCAGAAATGAACGAAGCTACTAGCCAGAAATAATAAAGTTGTTGTGTTGTACTTTCGTGGCTAGCAATAGTTGATAAAAACTTGTTCTAAGGCTAGTGCACGCGTAGTTTGTGTCTGGCTAAAAATAATATGCATGCGAGGAATCATATATGTAAGAAGAGTATGTGCTAGCTAGCTAGCTAGTAGTAGTGATATGTTTGATGTTGCATGCTCTGGGTTGTGTGAAGGAAGTCTCTTTCCTTGAAACCAATAAAAATATATATATATAAATGTTGCGTCTTTGGTTTATGTGTTAAAATCTATTTCCTTCACCTCTTTTAAATTTAATAAATAATTTTAGTTTCAGAATACTGAAATACTGAAACAGTATGTTTGTGAAAGTTCATGTATAGAGGGTCCTTTCCATAACTTGACTGAGAAGTGGTCGTTAACAGTACTCTATTTTGAATGTTTTTAACAATTCTTTAGTATTATAAAAAATGCGTACATTTTATTATTGAATAGAATTGTTTATGAATGTGAAACAACTGTTTTATACATTATATTATTGTTTTTTATATTGAAGTAAGTTTTATATTTAAAAAATTAAAATAACAAATATTTCTATTATTACATTAGATAATAGTAAGAGACATTTTTTAAATTAAAAATTATCAAATAAGTTATTTGAATCATGATGCACTGTTTCTACTGGTATAATTCAAATTATGATTGACTAAGATTGCAATATTTTTTTTAAAATTACAATAATATTAATATTTATTTTGAAAAATTATTCTTTGATTTTATATTATTTGATGAGTCTAGTAAGAAAGAGATTAAAGGAGGTTATAGGATGGAGATGAAAAGTCGTGTTTTTGCCAGTAATATTCTGTTGATAATATAGTTCTGATGCATGAGTGCATGACTCAAAATCATTAACTGTTATGACAGAGGATATAATTAATTACTTTAGTAAAACTTGAATTTGGTATAAAATATTTTTAAAGAATTATAAAATATATTTTAATTTATTTAAATTATTTATCATCTTAAAAATTAGATAATAATTTGTTAATTTTATTGTCATTTCTAGATATTTTTATTAAATAAAATGAGATAATATAAATAAATTTGTTACTTTATTTTGACAATTTTATACAATGATTTTGTTAAATAAAAATACCTATGAAAAAGGTAATTATTTTTGCTTTATAATTTTTTTTTACAAGTGAAGGTACTTAGCATTGAAGATCATAGATAAAAGTAAGAAAACTGCTTTCAGCTGTTGATTAGTACCGTGTTTTAAAAAATGTGAACAATTACTAATTTTAACTACTTTATTAAATAGAGGTTTTTTAAAATAAAATTTTCAACGACCTAAAATAATTTATTAAAAATACTCTTAATGAGAAAGAAAATAACTCTGGAAATAAAAGTAAAAATTTAAATTTATAATATTAAAATTAATTTATATTCTAAAAGCAGTTTCATTCATTTTGCTGACTAAATGAAATCTTCTGAAATCACTTTTAAAATATTATAGATAATTACAAATTGAAATTTCCCAAATCAACTCTGCTAAAACAAATTCTGTTAAAATATAAAATAAATGGACAACGTACTCACCAGTCTAACCCAACATGTCCAGCAAGTATTTAGTGGCAAAGTGTGTGGCCCTTCTCATTTCCAACGCGGTCTGAGATCATCATCATGACATGAGAGAGCCTTGCCAGCAGGAAAGAATTATTATTATATTTGAACACCTTTTTTAAGTCACTTTTTTATTATAAAAAAGTTAATTATTTAGTTAAGTGTTTTAAAATAGGAATATTAAATTAAAAATAAAAATCTCAAGTTTCTATGTAAAATATTGTACTTTTTATTACACAAGTGTACTAAGTATTTTTAAATTTGATTTTGAATTATCGTTATTTATAGTATAAATTTTGATTAGTGATTTTTATATAACTTTTGGGTTAGTTGAATTTTTCATCTTTTTAGTTTGGTCCATATTTTAAAACAAATAATTTTTTAAGTTAAAAAATTGACAAAGGGGCTAAATTTGTGCAACTTTAAGAGTATAAGAATTTTTTTTGGCTTAAAAAATTTAAAAAACTAAAATTACACACATGTCAAATTAAAAGAACAAAAAATGAAAATAAAATTTAAAATATTTTCTTTTTTAAAATTAATTTTATGATAAAATGTACACAAGTTATCAATATCATAAAAATAAATTAAGACAATTAAAGTATTGCATTCTTTCTTGGTAAAAAACCACATTTTCTGATGGCAAACACGAGTTTCTATTTTTGGGTCAAAAGCAAACATGAGATTGAAGTGGTAGAGTGTAGACCTAAAGGTAGGATAAATCATTTTTATATTTTGACTCTTTATTAAGTAATTTCATTAAAATAGTAATATCCAACTTTATATTGGATCCATTAGTAAAAGTAGGCTTAGATTGTTGAATGAAATGAATATGATATTTTATTCTAGTAATGAGAATATTGAAATATATACCCATAAAATATATTATCATTATTAAGTATTTCACTTCTCTGACTTAAAAATAATATTATAAATTAATTTTTGCTCAATATAAAATATTTAATATCTGAACCCCTATAATCTCAATATATAATAAATTAAAATGTCAATCTTCAAGACGCGTATCAATTAATTTGAACCGTTGGTTTATGTCCAATGATTTTCTACTCTTCGGCTGTGCAACGGTATGGGAATTGACTATAGTGTCAAACATTATGTCATATATGCCATAGTAGTAGCTTGACGTGTACCACATAATTAAGTACACTTACTATAAAAAATAAATGCCTGCTACATATTATGTTGGAATCCTAAATGGAAAATTTTATGGTCTTCAAATTTTGATTGTCCAATGCCAAATAAGAAAAAATAAATGTCCAAATGAAAATGAAGTTTATATTTAAATAAGGACTTGGACTCATATTTCTTGTCTTCAATTGCCTACATTTGGCAGCTGCTTCATCAATGAAGTTGTATGTGTTGTCGTCATCGTTTGAGTTCAACAAAGACAAAACAAAACACATTGAATTAACATAAAGGGTTATTTATTGAGGGTTTTAAGGCTCTATAGTTTATTTATTGAGATCAATCCACTAATGCTGAGTTTAATGATGGAAATTAGTAAAATTATAAAAGACCATTAATTAAGACCCATGATTTTTATTCCTTGTTTAGTTTAATAACATTTATGCAATTGAATATGGTCTCTGTTTTTGTTTTTGGATCTGATTAATAAATGATTGGAAGGTAAATAAAGGAAGAAAGAGAAAAAATGCCGAGTTGCGAAAGGAAGGAAAAGTAGCAAACAAACTATATGGACCCAACCGGAAATACCGCTCTTCTTCTCTTCTCAGTTCTCACCATTTCGGAAACAATCGCTCTCTGAATCAATCTCACTCTTCTCTTCACCAAAACCCTAATTCCCCTCTCTGAATCGACGTCTCTGTCTTTTATCGGATCCGCGTTGCAAATTTTCGAATTTCAATTCCGCCGGCGATCTCATTCATCATTTGCTCATTCCTCCGATAAGCATTGCTCGATCGTCCGCCGAAATCTGCGCGATTCAGTTTTTGAATCTTCGCTCGGCCTTCTTCTTTCAATTGTTGTTTCAATGCTCGCAGTGACGGAGAGGATTCACAGCGTTACGATCGGTTATGGTTGGAAAATTAGGGTTGACGGAGTTTACAATTTAGCGTGGATTTGAATTTGAATCTCTCTGCAAGCGAAAAGACATAAGCAAACTCACGATTTTGGACATGAGAAGCTCTTGGTGCAAGAAACTGTCCTTCATTATTGGCCCTAAACCGCCAGTGAGTTGGTTAATCTTGTGCCTGATAAGCCTCCTCGCGCTTATTGCATTATTGAATTCTTCTTCACAATCGTCGTCGTCTTCCAACGCCGTTGATTCAGCACATCACAGTGCAGAATCTCTAATTTACACTAACTACAGAAGGATAAAGGAGCAAGCTGCGGTTGATTTTTTGGAGTTGAGGTCTGTGTCGAGCGGTGGCGCGAGGCAAAAGGAATTAGGACTTTGTGGTAAAGAAAGTGAAAACGTAGTGCCTTGTCACAATGTATCTGCTAATTTGTTGTCGGGGTTTAAACAAGGTGAAGAGTTTGATCGGCATTGTGAAGCGTCGATGGGTGCAGAAAAGTGTTTGGTTCGGCCTCCAAAGGAATACAAGATTCCGTTGCGGTGGCCGAGTGGGAGGGACGTTATATGGAGTGGGAATGTGAAGATAAGCAAAGATCAGTTTCTTTCGTCTGGAAGTATGACCAAAAGGTACTTCCTATAATTGCTACTGTGAGAAGTTGACCTCCTTTGGATTAAACAAATAAAATTGTTTCTTGCCATGGTTTAAATTGTTGGAAGTTATGAGTGAATGCGGCATAATGTGGTTTTGATGCAATGCAGAAACCTCTCAAACCAAAATATTGCGGCTGTAATCCCAGTTTCGAATCACAATTTAAGTCCCTGATAACTGCTGTGCATGAATGGTTTTTTCTTTTTCTATTTTTTTGGATAAAAGACTACTTGAATAGAAGTAATGTAGGTTCTGTCTGGTCCGTCTCTTTTGTTGTTCATGATTGATTTCTTTTTTTTCACTTTCTAAAACTTTGTGGTGATTTTTCTAGGTTGATGCTACTAGAAGAAAATCAAATTGCCTTTCACTCAGAGGATGGATTGATCTTTGACGGCGTGAAAGATTATTCTCGCCAGCTTGCAGAGATGATAGGATTAGGAAGTGACACTGAGCTTCCTCAAGCGGGTGTATGTATTCCATACCATATGCCGTGACTCACTAATTGTTGTTCTTTGGGGAACCATAATGTTTTCAGTGATAGGATAGGGTTGTGCAAAGCAAAACTGTTCATGTATTTTTCAGTAATAAAAAATTATGTTACTTAGCTGCCTATATTTTCTTTTTGATTATCATTAAGGACCGTGTTCTTTTTGTTCCATTATATATATCTGATTTGTATTAATTACTTGATAACAGGTTCGAACTATACTAGATATTAATTGTGGATTTGGTAGCTTTGGAGCTCATTTATTGTCACTGAAAATAATGGCACTATGTATTGCGGCATATGAAGCAACTGGCAGCCAAGTTCAATTGTCTCTTGAAAGAGGCCTTCCAGCTATGATTGGCAACTTCATCACAAGACAGCTTCCATATCCATCATTATCATATGACATGGTTCACTGTGCTCAGTGTGGCATTATGTGGGATGAAAAAGGTAATTCTACAGTTAATGAGCATTAATTACTATTTCATTCTTAGCAGAATGGATTTCCTTTTAGACTTTATAAAACACAATCCCTCTTTGTTGGTATGGTTACCTACTTACCTTACATGTTGATGAATGGATTCATATTATATCTGTACATATTTTAGATCGAAACCATAATATTTGTTCAAAAGATATATTTGTTGACAAATGAGGGAAAGGAATTAGTAAGGTGCTTAATATTTGGTGTTGTAGACTGTGAGGCCAAATAGGTTTGACTAGGCTATTTGTCAATGCCAAAACTAGTGACTGAATTATCACTAACGCTTGAAATGATACAAATGCAGTGATCCTAGTGCTATTATTTATAATAATCTCTATAATCAAATGTTTTCACTAAACTACAGCACAAAGATAAAGTGGATCTACATATTATCCATGCTTAAAGCTTAAAGAACTCTTCATTGAAGGGACATCTATAATATTAAACTATTCTTGGCATCCTCCAAACTGCTAAAGTTTTGGGATAGTTGATGGATGATAGCAGTAGTCATAAGTTGCTTACTATTTGGTTTTTAGTAGCATCTCCAGTAGACTTAATGTATTTTACATTCATGTATCTTATTTAAGCTGATTTAATATCTTGGTAGTAACCTATCAAGGAGTGGATGTCATTATTCATTAAGTCAAGATCTAAGTTGCTTTCTAGTTTCCTTTTGACAGCTTCTGGTCAGGAGTCTTGTATTTATGAATTAGTTTCTTGATTTTGGCAAATAAATATGTTTGGATTTTTCTTTTAATTATACCATATAGGTTTTCTTTTTAAGTAATTTTATTGTCTGAATTGTTGGCTGAAATGTTTTTATGAGGATGTGATCCCTTATTTATCTTTTTCTTTCTCTCTCTCTATATCAATGTCGTTTCCTTTCACCTTTTTCCTTGTTCTGTGACTTTTCTATGTCATAGTGAATATGTTTTAGCTTCTATATGAACTTTTGTCCTTTGCTTTCTAACATTGACATTCATCCTACAGATGGAATGTTCCTTATAGAAGTTGACCGTGTTCTTAAACCTGGAGGATATTTTGTTTTAACCTCTCCTACAAGCAGGCCTCAAGGTTCATCACGGGAGAAAAAGAAAATAATGTCAAATCCAATGGAAGAGCTGACTCAACAACTCTGCTGGACTCTTCTAGCTCAGCAAGAAGAGACTTTCATCTGGCAGAAGACTGCTGATGTTTATTGTTATGCATCTCGGTAAGGATATTTGTATTAACATGGGTGATATTAATGATAACTAATTAGAAGCAGAACCAGTGCACATGCATGGAATAAAACCAATGCTTCAACACAATCAAATAATGCAGCAGATAAAAAAGGGTTTGGGCGGGGAAAAATTGTACAACTTGTTGACACTTGTCCTAAACTTGGACAGTTTTAATATATATTGAGATTGTAGTTAGTAGAATGTTTAGTTGAGATGACTAATATCAACTACTGCTAGATCTGCTATTGGCTTGCTTCATGAATACCTACTATTATCACTATAGTTTTTCAGTGACATTTGTTTCTCTATTGTAGTAAGCGGCATAGCATACAGCTATGTAAAGAAGGGGATGAGGTTGTTTCATATTATCGGCCTCTTGTGCCATGTATAAGTGGGACCTCTGGCAACCGCTGGATTGCAATACAGAACAGATCATCTGAATCTGAATCTGAATTGAGCTCAGCTGAACTTAAAATTCATGGAAAGTATTGTTTCTTTTCTGCTTATGTCCTTTTCCTTGCTTCTTCCTCTCTGAAATTTTATTTCCATTTTGTACTGCTTTGTCTATTCATTAATTTCTCTTTATTATGCAGGAGTTCAGCCCGAAGAATTTTATGAAGATTTGCAGTATTGGAGATCAGCTGTTAAGAATTATTGGTCATTGCTTACACCACTAATTTTCTCTGACCATCCAAAGAGACCTGGAGATGAAGATCCACTTCCTCCATATAACATGATCCGGAATGTTATGGACATGAATGCTAATTATGGGGGTTTGAATGCGGCCCTGCTGGAGGAGAAAAAATCAGTGTGGGTCATGAATGTTGTTCCTGCCAGGGCTTCTAATGCACTTCCTCTTATACTAGATAGAGGTTTTGCTGGTGCCATGCATGACTGGTAAGTTGCTTTCTGTTCATGATCTTGGCAAGCTGTTGTGTGTGATCCCAAGATATAGACAAGGTTCCCATATAATTGAAAATTGATTCAAGGTAATACTGTAGAGGTTGATAGTGATAAACTGATAAATGCATTTCTCTTACCTTATTAGTAGATCATTCATATGACAAATGAAAGAAGAGTGGCGTATGCCAATTAGAAAAGACAGAAAGTAACAGTAATTTTAGATAATTTACTTTAAAAGATATGTTCATGATGTTTTTACTGCTGAATATGAAAATTCCTGCACTGAAAATGATTTTGTGATGTTTGTAAGATAATTACATAATAATTCCAGAGCAATTCCTGATTTTATAAATTATTAAATGACATTACCTGATTTTGTAAATTATTAGATTATTTTAGTTCAGCTAATGTAAATTTCAGCTTTTTCTCTTGAAAAATCACTTATAAATTCTTGAGAAGCTGTTTTGATTAGCTTCTGGGGAAAAAAATTATAACCATAACTGCCTTTTAAAATCAAAAGTGCTTTTATAATTGTAACCAAACAAAGAATAGCCTCTCTTTTCATATATCTCTAAAATATATATCTTTTTTATATATTATTAAATTAACTTTTTTAGAAACTTAAACGAACGGGTCCTTATTAATTTCATAATATAACAATAGTTTTATATTGAACACTCGATGCTGAGATTTCAATACTAAATATTTAGCTTCTAACTTTTTATATCAAACACGCCCTTGCTTTCTTAGTTTTTCTTTCCTTTTGAAAATGAATTAGAGATAAATGTAGTATGCATGCATGCACTTGATGTGTTGGATTGAAACTACTTGACATAGTTAACGGTAAAACCCATTTCTAAAATACATAATCCACCTTTTTAGAGTTCCCTTTGAATTCTCTCTTCTTTTCAGTTCGTTGACAAACCTCAATAAAATTGTGTTAGCGCACCTGAGTTTCAGCATAATTCATTTTTGTATCCGACTATGGATATTGATTTTCAGGTGTGAACCTTTCCCCACCTACCCGCGGACATATGATCTGCTCTACGCAGATGGACTTCTCTCACATCTCACCTCAGAGAGGTGCCGCATGATAGATTTGTTCTTGGAGATGGATAGAATACTGCGTCCAGAGGTATGGTATCCCTGTTTATATTCATTTTCATGATTATTTGTTCTGGAAGGTTTCATGCTTGAATTTTGTCTGCGTACATGCAGAAAAGATAGCAGAACAGTTATCTGGCACCTTCATTTGTCCTCCTTTCCACGGCATTTTTTTCATCTCTCTCTCTCTCTCTTGACATATCTTCCAGAAAGGATATCTTATCTTGGCCGATAATTCTTTCTACGTGATACGAGTCTATTGATGCAGGCTCATTATTGTTGCGATCCTCATGTGAAATAATTTATTGAATTTGTGTCTGACTCTGAATACAGGTAGTCAGTCTCACTATGTTGGAATGGTCAGTGATGCCTAATTTGTTATTACCTGTCATCTTTTTGGCAGGGATGGGTCATTCTTTCTGATACCATGGGAGCTATAGAGACAGCTCGCACACTTGCAACACAAGTACGTTGGGAAGCAAGGATAATTGATCTCCAGAATGGCAGTGACCAGCGGCTACTTGTTTGCCAGAAACCATTTTTGAAAAAATAATTGATTGAGCACTAGTATTTATCACCATGACAAATGAACACAATTCTTTTGCTCTGGTAATTCCTCCAAAACTTTTTTCTAAACGAGGTAACATATTCTTGCTTTGGTAAAACTGGGTAGCATTTAATTTAGCATAAAAATTAAGTATACTGGTTACATTGACAACTTTCGTAGGTCATGCCAGACATAGCGCCCATTTGTTATATAGATTTTTCATGATAAATGCACTTTAAAAAAAAAAATGCACTTTTAGTTGGTTAAGATTACTGTCAAACCAAAGTTTCCATGATAACTTAAGTTGTCCTAGAAGCACTACAATTTAGACAATGACATTTACGGTGGGAGCCATGAATCAGTTACAAGAAGTTTGCAAAAAGAACTCATCTATAGCATAAAACTGAAATAAATTGTCACTGCAATTTCAGAGATTCGATTTAGTTGGCGCATCTTTGTATATACAACGCTCAGAGCCTTGACATTTTCAATCTCGTCCACAACCGGGTCAGGGGATTGAGGAAGCTGTAGATTGTGAAGGTTCTCGTTGATTTAGCTACAGTTCTTTTTTTGTCAAAGTTTGTAGTAATTCATTTTTCTAATATCTTATTAGCATTATTTATTGTTTATTTTTATTTTATTCATGATTTTTTTATCGGTCATTGGACTTCTATCAGTTCTGTTGAACAATCACTAATTTTTGAGAGAAAATGTGAATGAATGGTCGTGAAATTCAGAACGAAGCGGAGATAGCTATACTACCGTCCCTTGGTTTACGTACCTCAATCGGGTGGCCTTAATAGTAACTTTCTTCCTGAAGCTTTATTTTTTCTTTAACCCTCAGCCAAAACAAATAAACAACACATTGATATTCTTTTTCTTTTTTTTTTAATCTTAAGGCAAATCACTTTAAGCGTAATCGTATTTACATGTAACACATTTTTATGAGACCAAAGTAAGCAACTTTTGAAGAATTAAACTGATCTCCGGATATTTTTTAATACTTTCTTTAATACATCTTTTCTGATTAAATTTTTTTATAAAAATAAAATACTTATCTGGTAAATTAATTATTTTAAAAAATTATACCCACCGTAAAAAGTGAATTAAAATTATGTAAAAAATTGTATTATTAACATTCTTTATTATACAGTACTGCAACTAGGTAGATCGTGAATGGTGCCGTACTGAGATCACAGACAAAGCGATTCGTAAATTGGTTGTGTTTTTGGTCAACCGTCAGAATTCGCGATTTAGTTTGATTATTCTGTTGGTGCAATGCAAAGAGTTTCTGTAAGTGTATGAATGATCTCACAAAATTCTTGCATGTACAACTCTACACAGCTAAACATATCTATCTAAGGATACTTTTGTATTATAGTTTAATTAAACATTTATTCAATAAGCTTTTATTGTGTATAGAGTCTATATTATAAGTTTAACCATAAAATTTATTAATACAAGTTAAAAATATTATAAATTCTTCGGAATGCACCTGAAATAATAAAGTAACTACAGTGGATCTTTCCCGGTTAAGCTCTTTAGAACTATTCAAATCTTTCGTTGAATTCATTTAAAACCTTAAATTATTATCTACCAAAACCATTTCTCTATTCGAAATGACACAACGTGAATTTGTTGATTTGTTCACCGTTTTTGACATGAGGATTTTGATGAGAAAGGGTATTTTAGCAAAATGACCTTTTTAATATGTACTTTGAAGACAGGTGCTAAAAATTTAATAAATAATAAATTTTATTAAAAAATTAGCAATAAATATTAATATATTTAAGTTTATAATATTTGATAATTTTTAATACAAATTGTTACAGTAGAAACTCTTTAAATTAATACTCGATAAATTAATAAACTCTCTAAAATAATAAATTTATCCGGTCCCAACTTGGGCCAATATAAAAAATTGAAAAACTCGATAAAATAATAAGATAATAATTTTTCGAGAGATCCCTTTATAATTTTTGGTCCTAAGAAAATCATAAATTAATAATTCATAGAAACTGAAAAAAAAATATATTACACTCTATTAAAATATGATTAAATAGTTGTCTGTTTTACTTTAAAGTTCAAGTCTATTTGGAGCTCATCTCTAACTTTTCTTATTGCATCCAGTAACTCAGGTGTTGTATTTTTGTATTGTATCATAAAGTTGTGAAGAGTGTTCGACGCCATAAGTGCTTCCTTTCGCGTAACAGGCTCCAAAGACACTGTATCATCTTCGTCGTCATCCTCTGCACTGTTCTCAATGATAGTATCCACAATATCTTCTAAACTTTGAACCTCTGAACATGCTCCATTTTCACCTGGGTAGTTCATTAGATTGTCGATATCCATCTTATTACGATAGCCACATTGATTGATCATAGTCTCGACGTCTTGAGTTTCTTCATCAAAAGTGGATTCATTCAAATTTCTTGCAACGTCACTATCTGAACGAATTTTACAGTGTCTGAAGCAATTCGCTATTGTTTCTTTTCGAACATCTATCGTCCAAGCTGGGATTGCCAAATTGATAGCATCAAGGACATTTATCTTTCCTGGATCAGATTGTCCCACCTCATAACCTTCCAATATTTTGCGGTAAAACCTTCTACGGTAATGCATCTTGAAAGCTCTTATTATCCCAGCATCGCAAGGTTGAATCTTTGATGTCATGTTGGGTGGAAAGAAGAACAACTCAACATTTCTTAGCCCTTCAATATTTCTTGGATGTGCTGGACAATTATCCACCACAAGTAGAACTCTTCTACCATGCATCATTTGGTCATATGAACGAACATATTCATCAAAAAGCACACTAGTCATCCATGCTTTTTTGTTAGCTCAATACTGACAATTCAAGCTATTCATGTTGACATTCTTGAAGCAACGAGGCTTTGCATATTTCCCAATAATCCATAGAGGGATTTTTTCAGAGCCATCTTCATTGCAACAAATAACTATCGTCAGTCTTTCTTTATCTTGTTTTCTTCCTTCAAGTTGTTTTGTTGCCAGTGAATGATCAGCTTGTAGCCTATAAAACAACTCAGTTTCATCCATATTGAAAACATCTTTCATAGGGAACTGATCAATTTTCTCCCGAATCGATACCAATTTCTGCTCCATGTCTTGTATATCAACAGACCCACTCTCGCCAAAACGACGAAATGACTTTATGCCATGTCGGTGCTTGAATTTTCTAAGCCATCCTATAGAGAAGTTAAAATCTGAATCATCATGAGGGTACACGAGTTTCATTGTATCTCTTGCCTTCTGCAAAATTAATTCTCCTGTGATATTCACACGTTCTTGATGCTAGAGAAACCACTCATAAACAACCTTCTTCATGTCAGGATATTTTGCTGGTTTGTTTCTTTTGATCTCTGATCTTTCCTTTTCTATTTTGGCAGAGAGATAGTCATCTGACCGCTTAAGTGTGTTTGATATTGTTTCTTGACTAACTTTCAACTGAAATTTTCCCTCAAGCCATCTCTGCAAGTCTTTTTGTGTGCTTGCAGAATTATCTCTCTTATACTCACATAACTCTTTACGTATTTGATCTGACATAGTTGATTTTGCAACACCTTTTAGATGGGAAGCCATCTTGTGAGATATAGTTTGAATACTCTAACACATTCATGTAATTTATATATGCCAAACTTACTTAAGAATACATTGAACACATTTGTTCTTCTTGTTTACATTTACTGTACTTCAAAAGTCATTATTGATTTCCAATACATATGTAGTGTAGTTACTAATTTACTGTACGTTGAAGGTTCGCTGCAATTTAATTCTAAGAAGCATAGATTAATTTGCCTTTTTGTTTGGTATGTACAGTATAATTACTTAAAAACTCTTTAAATTAATAATTATTAATTTATCGATAAATTAATAACTCTCTAAATTAATAAATTTCTCCGGTCCTGACATTATTAATTTAAAGAGTTTCTACTGTATATACAAATCCTTATTAAGTGGCTTTGGATATATACTAAAAAATTGTATAAAAAAATCGGATGAAATATATATTGGCATTTGTTTTTCTTGTAAATGACTTTACCTACCAAGTGATTTTGTCTGCATGTTCTTTAGAAGATAAGACTTAGATTCCCTTTCCTCAACTGAAAATTATCAATGTAGTTAGAAAATAAATCTCATCCTTAAATTAATATGCAGTGAAACCAGAACTTGAGAAGTATCTATATTAAATACTTGGAGATTTTACCAAAAATCACATTAAAAATTAATAATAGAAATACGTCAATATATAATTTTTAATAGGAGTTTTCTATCAATATTAAACTTGATAAGTTATATATTATAAATTTTTATAAAAAATTATATAGCATTTAATACTGTTAATGCATTGAATTGCATTCAATACTATAATTTATAATAAAAATTTGTCATATATAACTTATTATTCTACGCTATATTGCACATGTTAAAAAATAATTCTTAATTAATTTTTTGTTTCAAATAATTTAATAAGTATTCCTAAAATAATGATTAGTATTTAATTTTTTTAAATAATGTTACTTAGCAAGTGATTTTGTTTGCATATAATTTGCAAGAGAAGACTTAGGGGGTATATTGGATTAAGATTTTAAAGAATTTTTTTAGTTGAAAAAGTCCTGCAGATTTTTAAAAACTTTACAGAATTTTTACAACTTTTAAGATTTTACAAGATTCTGCAATATTTTAAATTCAAGATTTTAATGAATTTTACAAGACTTTTAAGTCATGATTTTAATAGATTTTACAAGATTCCGTGAGACTTTGTAGACTTTACTAAAATAACATATGTTAGAAACTACTTATATAAATAATTATGAATAAGAATACTTATTAAATTATTTATATCTCACTAAATAGGTATCTATATAATTAAAAATAATATTATAATCTCATAAAAGGTTTAATTACTATATATAAGATATAAATTATTATTTCTATATTTTAGATATTTAAACATCTATTTATTCAATTAAAAATATATTATATGGCATAGACAAATATTTCAAACTCAACAGTTCAAGGTGTTAGTTAATTATTTGAAGATCTACAAATAATTGTAAAAATCATGATATCAATTTCAGCTTTCACCTTTCCCTTTTCTTGACACGTTGTTATAAAAAATTATTACTTAAAAGTTAAAATTTTAAGCATTTTTTATGTTATATATCTGAAAAACAAACTCAACTAAATAAAATAAAATAGAACAAGTCAATGGTACTGTCATTTATGTTTTCAACAAATAGGAGAATGGAATGGGAACAATATTATATATAAGCAATAGTGCAGTATTATCAACAGAGAAAAAAATAGAAAAGATAGGAACATAGAAAAAAAAAAGATGAAAAACTCACTTAAAAATTCTTGAATCACTTAAAAAATTAATTCAAACAATCCTCTAAAATATGATGGGTTTGGATGGAATTGTTTTATAAATTTGATATTTATAGATACCACTAAAAAGTTATTCAAAATCTCTCTAATACAACAATCCTTTAAAATATTTATATATTTTAATACTAATAAATTATTTTTAAGTTGTAAGAAGTCTCAAATAAATACCAATGAATTTTAATGGATTCTTTAAAAAATCTTAAAATTCAAATTAAATACTACCAAATTATTTTTAAGTAACATAAAATTCTGATTAAATATTCTCATACTCTTTTACTTAAAAAAAGTCTTTTAAAATTCTATGAAATTCTAAACCTAATACATCCCCTTAGATATCAATTTATAGCTAGGAAATAAATTTAACGAAACGTGCACGTGATCAGGTACTAGATAATGTTTGATTGAATTGAACAAATTTTACTATTTCTCTCTAAATTAATTGATAGTTTAAATGATATTCAATTGACATTATATTGCTTGTATTTTTATTCATTTGAATCTTTACTTTTTTGGAATTGAATTCCTTAAATTATCATTCATGTTTAGCCTAGTCTTTATTGTAATCCAAATGACACTACTAAAGTGTTTATACAATTACTGTCTGATGATGTTTCTGATTAACGTGACAAAATATTTATAATAACCAAAAACTAAGTTAAAAATCATTATTTCATAAAAAAAAAAGGTTACAAATTATTAAACTGTCATGTTATTCTTTAGACTAACATCTTTTGCCTACCGCAAAATTCATCCGATGTCAAATTTTAATACAAGAACATTTGAACATCTTTTATATGTTTATACCTAAATGCTTAGATTGATAAACGAGGAGATGCTAGGATCAAGATCCTCACACTCATGATCATGATCAGCAATCAAATAATTAAAACACTTAATGATCAATAATGTTGAATTAATGGTATAATTTTCAAAGAATCACCCTAAGCAGTTATTTCCAAAACCACCGGGGATGGTATTATGTTAATCTATATTACTATTTGTAAGATGTATAATCCGATAAGTTTGGGTTAGCAAAATGGGTTTACCTAAGATTAAGAGACAGTACTAACCGTAATTACAACTAAGCATGGCATTGCATTCATTCCGAATTGTGTGTTTCCTCTTTCAAAATCTCTCATCTAACGGTCCAGATTTAGTCTTGGGCTCACCCCCACCCAAGTCGCTCCATCTATATAACCACTCCACCCCTCCTTCCCTTCTTCCTCGCATTGTTCTTCTTCTTCTTCTCCACAAACACATCACATATTCACAAAACCCTTTTTCTCTGACTCAACAATGTCCTCGGAGAAGGAGAGAGAGACCCAGGTTTACTTGGCCAAGCTTTCTGAGCAGGCTGAGAGATATGATGGTATGTCTTCACTTTTTTCCTTTCACTTCATTTTAATCTAAACGTCACTCTATTCAATTCACCACCGTCATATTAATAATTTTGGATTTCGATTTGATCAAATCAAAATCAAAATCAAAATCTCGAAACCACGCTTTTATGTTTACCTAGATATGTATCATACATAGATACTGGATAGTATATTTGAAAGTGTTTTTATACAAAAGGTATAACAACTTACGTGTCGTTGATGTTTTACGTATGGTGAAGTGTATTTGTTCAAATTTCAAATCGTTAATTATTAGGGTGTAATCAGAATGTGTATCAGATTCAGATCCATCTGTTCCTTGAAAAGAAATAATCTTCGACCCGCGGCTGAAGAAAGCCCTTGATACACAGAAATAAATCATATATATGGTATGAAAGATGATTTGCAATGTAAAACAAAGAAATTCTAAAATAGTTTTTTTTTTATGTATCTTTAAACATATAATAAGAAATTAATATATAACATTTTTTTTATTAAAAATATAATATTTAATGTTATTAATGTATTAAATGCTACGATATCATGTAATTTTTAATTAAAAAATTATTATATATTATTTTTAGAACTCCACTTTTGGTAAAGATAAAATTGATTTTAGAGAAAGTGAAAGATTTTAACATTGAATTTACTGCAAAAAAAAATGTGTAGAAATGGTTGAATGCATGAAGAAGGTAGCAAAACTTGATCTAGAGCTAACAGTGGAAGAGAGGAACCTGCTGTCGGTGGGATATAAAAATGTGATTGGTGCACGGAGAGCCTCTTGGCGCATTATGTCTTCAATTGAACAGAAAGAAGAGTCCAAAGGAAATGAGAACAATGCAAAACTGATAAAGAATTACCGCCAAAAGGTGGAAGACGAACTATCCAAAATTTGCAGTGACATTCTTACAATTATTGACAAGCATCTCGTTCCTTCTTCCACCTCTGGAGAAGCTACCGTTTTCTACTATAAGATGTGAGTACTCAGTACTCATCTCCAATATTATCAACCTTTTACCATTTTTGTTTTTCTATACACATTTCTTTTTCTGGTATAATATGATAACCAATCCTAATTTATGAATATGTTCATTTATTTATTTTTTTCGTATTATATTGTACACTTAGTGTATCTATCACTTCACTCTTTTCTTTCTATCTCTTTCTCCAGATGTATATTGCGTCTAAATAAGTATCTGTAAATTATTTTCTTATGATAATAGATGTACACTTCATTTTTCTCAAGTGAGGAATTTTACTGGAGAAAATGAAATATTATAATTTTTAATTAAAAATCAGTAGTTAAAATTTTTTAAAAATCATACATGCAATTGTAGTCTCAATTGTTTTAATAGATAACGATAGCATTCCCCTTTGGGCTTTTGGTATTGTTTGTCTTATACAACCCTATTTATTCTCACTCTTCAAGGAGTCCAATGCCATGAATATGTTAAGTATTTTGTTTGTTTATGTTCTAATAATAATAATTTGTCAAAAAGAAATATATCAATAGTATTATATCTATCATTTCTAGAGAGGTTAAAAATTACTGTAAGTTAAAGTTAAAAAGAAGAGTTTTAAATTTAAATTTAAAATCATTTAATAATTTAATATTTTAAATTTTTTAAAATAATGTATTCTTAGATTTTTGAAAATAAAAATAAAGAAAAAATAGAAATCAAAATATTATTCTTAGCATTTGCTTGATGTTAAGAAGTTATTATTGATCCAGGAAAGGTGACTATTATCGATATCTAGCTGAGTTCAAAACCGACCAAGAAAGGAAGGAGGCAGCAGAGCAATCGCTAAAGGGATATGAGGTTGGTGGCATTGCTCAATGCATCATATATATATAACTTCTGTTGTTTGATGTGCAAACTCTCTTTTATTATTAGGCTGCTTCAGCCACTGCCAACACAGATCTTCCATCAACACATCCAATTCGTCTTGGACTTGCACTCAATTTCTCAGTCTTTTATTATGAGATAATGAACTCCCCTGAAAGGTAAGTTATTTTACTCTCAGTTTCCACTTGGGCCTATAGTTTTAGTTTGCCTTTGCGTAGTTTTAGATAGTCATCAATGGACCCAAAAAGAAAATTTTGCACACTTTTTTGCATTGTCACTTCTAAAATTTAATTTTCAAAAGCAATTATATACCATTCAAAAACTAAGTCCAAAAGTCATCTACAAAATGCTTTTAAAATTTAGTTTTTGAAACATAATAATTAGTCGCTAGGTGCTCCATCCCATGTTTATAAACCATCATTCTTCTCGGACCAAAAAGGAACAATCATTCTTCTTCTAAAATGTAGTACTTTCTCATTTCACGTTATTAAACACGCGTTTTTCCCAACCCTCTTTTGATCATTTGAACTTATTTAATTAGTTGCTTATATATGTTAACGGCTCTGGTCTTAATGTTATTACTAAAACTTACAGGGCCTGTCACTTGGCTAAACAAGCTTTCGATGAGGCAATTGCGGAGTTAGACACCTTGAGTGAAGAGTCATACAAGGACAGTACTTTGATCATGCAATTGTTGAGAGATAACTTGACTCTCTGGACCTCCGATTTACCTGAGGATGGAGGTATTGTGATCATTCAGACTTTATATAAGATGCATTTTGCTTGTGCCCTCATAATTAACATCACAAGGAATATTAGCAACCCACTTTTTAGTTACGTGTTCTTTTCAATATATTTTTTATTATATGATAAAATTTATTATATAACGTGGATCTCGTTCACTTTTTAATAAGTCTCCATTCTATTTGATAAATTTTAGCTAATGACAAAGATAACGCGTCAATAATTATTTTCTCAGTATTTCTCTTACGATTTTTTTAATGTGACTGCAGACACATAATAAATAAATAAATAAATAAAATATTATAAGTTTCTATTAAAGATAACACAATTCATTGAAAATTTAATATTTACTATTTTTTATGATATGTTCTCCAATCCCTATTTCAAAAACAAATTGTTTTTCTTGTAACACTTTTATTTTGCGCAATATTATGATGATGTTTAAGACCGGTTGAACAAGCGTTTGATGTACAGTATCGCCACAAACACTTACCTCCCACGTACTCAGCCCATTGCCGAACCTCGGAAGAAAATCAAATTAGAATGAATAGAAAGGAATTAGCTTGTTGCCTTTGGATTTCATCATTTTTCTAGAGCTACCTGTTATTTCCAAAATCTAGATTCTTGTTATTTAGTTTATAAGATAAAATGCACTTGGAACGCTCAATTTTGAGGTTCAAAAATCTCTCATATATGCAGGTGACGAAATCAAAACAGAAGAAGCCAAACCTGCTGAAACTGAGGTACGTGTATGAAAATATTTTACCTATGTTTTGCATTATTTCTGTGTGTTGTTGAATGCGTACGTATTAAGAGGTGTGTCTATTGCCGATTTAAATTGTCTGTGTCACTGCCCATTTTTATAGAGTGAGCATAAACATCTTAGAGCAATAGAATAATCCCGTATTAAATCATTGGAAGCTAAAGATATATAGAATGATGTAAGATGGAGATGATAATTTTTCACTTTTCTTTCAATAATTTCAGTACTTGATATATTTTTATTGAAAAATGTGTATTATATTGAAGATATAAAAATATAATAAGTATTTTAAAAAATTATTGTTATTAAATTTTTTAAATCAAGGTTAACATTTTATCTTGCTTCAAATTAAAAAAAGAAAAAGGGCGTTACTTGTTGAAATAGGCATATGTTGGCTGTTTGTTCAGTTGGTCAATGTTTTAACCAATGCCTAGTAATTTTCCTATTTGGTCAAAAAGCCATAATGCTTCTCTACCTCAACAGTTAACTCAGTTAAGAGGGGCTTACGTGGATGGTCATTTAGTCAATGTTTCAATTAATACCAATTGATTTTCTTTTCTTGGTCAAAAAGCCATCATCTTTACTAGCTCAACAATTTTGACACACCAATGTTTCATAAAATTCCACCAAATCTCGTAACAAGAATTCATTTTCTCTACTCTACCATGCCTTTTTCCATATCCAATGTTCCACATGCTTTTTATGACAGAACTATGTGCAAACAACAATTCCGTTAACATTTTTTTTTATATTTTGATTTGTTCACAGCAATCATAGGATAAGTCTGACCCTGGACCTTAGTCAGACATCTAATGTGCTCTGTATAAAGAGTATTTCTCAGCTTTTCTTGCAGTTCATTTGGACCAGAAAATCCATGCAAATTATGGCCACTTCAAAATTATTATGCACCAGTTACATCCAACAAATGCTAGAAAAGTTCGATCTGCGTTTTTTTTTTAATTACCAAAGCTTTTCTTTCTACTGCTTCATATATTTTAAGTGAAGTCGTCAATTAAAGCAACGGATAATCTACATATTTTACTTTAAAAGCATCTCTTCCTTTTGTTGATTATTTTTTAATTAAAAATGTTTGTGTTTTTAGTGATAAGAATTCAGTATAATTACCTGTATTAAATGTTTCGTCCAGTTACGTGACTAAGCTTTATTCCTTTCAGCTCTAATTTATAGTTATGCAATATCTAGTGATCTTGATTATCTCCATTGATCATGAATGCTGAGCAATAAGGTAAGCTGATAGGTAGAAAAGAAAAAGGATTTTTTGATATAGAGAGTAATTATGGTGGAACATAAGAAATGGAATTGAAACCAGGCTACATATCAAGAGTTGGCGAAGAAATGACTCTTGCCCAATAAAAAAATGAAAGAGAAATTGTCACCAATTAAGAAAAATATTTCTTTTAGGACTGAGTTTTCGTCATTTAATTGGGTGGATAAGGAAAAAAATATAAAAAGATTTTTCATCAGATATATCTTTATTTTAGTGAATAAAATTGTAAATATTATTTAAGTTAGACTATATATTTAATTTTTATAGTTAATCATGAAGCAGATCCTATATTTAAAGAATTTGTTTAAGAAAATTAAAAATAAAATATTAAATAAAATAATTGTAAATTTTTATGAAATTAAAACTCAGATATTAAAATTAAAAATTATTATTTATGTCTAATAGATTGATATAAAAATTATTGATTTTATAAATACATATAGTAATAAAAAATCATTATATACATAGTAAGATATTGAAAAAATTAACATTTGACAGATAGTTATAGTCCACTTCTACCATGTCATGGTGGTAAAAAAATTAATATATTTATATAAATTGAGATATTTATATATTAAAAAAATTATAATATTATATTTTATTTATTCCTTTAAATATAAGATAAAAGATGAAAATATAAAATTAAGTAAAAATATCAAGTTTATAAAAATAAATTTGAATAATAATACAAGTATTTTTCAACTAAAGTTGGTGTTTTGTATTCTTTAAAAATTATAATTGATTAAATATTTAATTTCTATAATTAATATATTTACAAATTAATTTTTATATTTAAAAAAATTACTTTTAGTTCATAAGTAAATGTTTTATTATATTATAAGATAAAAAAAGTATAATAAAACATTTATATAAAGATTAAAATATAAAATTTTTCAATATAAAAATTAATTCATAAATGAATTATAGAAACTAAATGTATAGTTTAACCTTAATATTTGACTTTATGAAAGTCTTGTGATAGTTTTTAATTTTGTAAAATATTATAAAATATTATTTATTTTATTTTATTAGAATTAAAGAAATTTATATAATATTTTACAAAATTAAATATGAAAATATATTTTTTATAAAATTAAGGAGAAAAGTGTAAATTTACTTAATTTTTATAAAAAATGTGGTTAAATTTTATTGAAACTTCTTTTTTTTATCATTTTTTTCAATCATTAGTTATCAACATCGCATCTTAAAACATCTGACCTGTGCAAAACTAGGAAAGGAAGGTAAGTTTCCAAAACCCAATCTACGTATTTGATTTAATATATTTTAAAAAATAAATATATGTTTTTCTAAATTTAAATATTATCAAATGATGTTGCTACAGAACTCATTTTAATATAGAAAATGAAAATTATGAATTTATCATATGGCTTGACTTAAGAATAAGTATGTACTTTAACTCAACTTAATCCCCACAAAAAAGAAAATTTTCTTCTCACAGAAAATGACTAAAAAAGCGTGCAGGTTCATGTACTTGACTAAGCATGCTGCAAATGAGTTGGCTTATCATCCACTTAGCACTTGTTTAGATTAATCTTTCAATAGAACTTGTGTTGCGAGGCAAATTTTACGGTTTAAATCAAATTAATAAATATGCATTACGAAACACATCTAATAGAAGGGAAAATTTTTCAATTCGGATAAATATAGTTACAATTTAAAACAATCATGCTCTTAGATTTAAGTTTTTCCAGAGTTTTAAACTTTGCAAATAAAGATCTTGTTTCCGTTGAATGGAGTTAATTCTCAAAACCCTTTCCAATAAAGCTTCATTGTACCTAATTAAGAAGCTTAGAAAAATAGCAACTTGGGTTTCTTAGGGAATCAATTTGGTCTAATTCTAATTCATCTCTATGAATTGTCAAAACCCCAATTAAATATATATAAAGTTGGGTTGGTATGTAAGCTAAACGGACTCGTCCAAGTTGGCTAACGTTTTGTTGGGATCAGTAACTTTGTGTGTATTAATATGAATATAAGGCCGGCCCTTCAACCTATTTTCAAATTATTTCTATCAACATGTAATTTGTCTCGTTATGTTAGAGTCCATGTGGATAAAATATGATACATATTAATTTTTTTTTTAATTATGAAGATATAAATAATTTATTTTATTATTTTATTGGTCTTATTTTTATTGAATTATAATAAGAATATGACTAGATTACAAGAGAAAAGAAAGATGGTAATTATTTTTAAAAAAATATTTTTAATTTATTTTGTTACTTTTCATTTTTTTATTTTTTAATATATATATATATATATCATATTTTTTTCATTCAAATTTATATCAAATATTGAATATGATAAAAGTTTATCGTATGCTTATCATATCCTACTTTTATCGAATCTTCTTATCGTATCTATTTTGATCTTATTCTCCAACTATCAAACGGGTTCTTAATAACAATTAGGAATATAAACAATTTTGTACCTATAGGTGTACGTAGATGTACTTAAAATATTTGCATATTCATAAATCAAGTTAGATGAAATATTATAATACTCACTTTACAATATTTCTATACTCATAAAATATATTTTTTTATTAAAAAACAGTTAATATATTCCACAATAATATTATATAATAATAATATAATATAATATCATTAAAAATTATACAATATTTATTTTTTATTTTAAATTTATATATATATATATATATATATATTCATGTATACTTATTAATTTTAGTAAATACAAATGTGGATAATATAATGATCAAAAGTTAAATATTTAATTCTTGTCAAATTGTGATACCACTACCATTTCTTTAAATTTATTTTAAAAAATAATTTTTATTGAGTTTACCATAGATTTCATGTCGCCATCATATTAGTCATCAACCACTTGTTAACATGGGATAAATCATCGCTCTTATTTAGTTCAAATTTGACTGTAAATTTGAAAGTTCAATCATCATATAAGTACACTCTTATTATCTAACAATTCTAGTATACTTGACAAAATATTAATTTTATTAAACACACTATATATATTATATCAATGCTAAACAAACTTTTGTACTAAGGTAATTACAATGTAAGGTATATATGATAACATATATATTTTGGCTAATAATGTTTATATAAAGATGTAATTCTTTAGCTTAAATATGCTATCTTGTCCTTTATTCTAGCCAATTTTTCACTGACCTAGACATTAAAATCTTTCTTACAAAACAAATTTCTCTTTAAACATTTTCTAACCTTTCTCAACTTTCAAAATTTATCAGTACCAAGTGTTTAGGTTGACTCAATACTTAGATATGACCATACCTTATTTGTTTGTGTATGGATCCATTAAGCTCTCCAATTTTTGTTTGCATTTTGAAGTTGACTTATACTACACAATTTCACTCTTCCTAATTAAAGATGGATATAACTTATATTATTAAAGAAAATCAATTAAAAAAAGACTTTATTGTTATGAATTATTATATGAGTGAATGCTCATATTCATAACTCCTCCTTATTCTTTGTTACTTACGATTTTATAACTGTTTTGTTTAATTCTCATTCAAAGAGATATGATTCTTCAGTTATAGTTTTAGGCCTATAAATAGGTGTCTCATTTGTATTGAGGAGATGTGAAATGAAATTGAGATTCTCTCTTCCTCTCTATATTCTTCTCTCTATTCTTCCTTGTAATTTTACGCTTATTTTATTATGTTTTTTGTCTCTATAAATGTAACATGTTTTATAATAGGTCCTTATAAAATTTTTTGTTAAGATTTAGTCCTTAAAATGTTAAGAAGTTAGGATTCAATCTCTTCCGTTAAATACTAAGATGGCTAACAGAGAGTCAGCTTAGCATTCTCACGTGTCATGTCACGTCATTTAATTTTATATTATTTTATTATTTAAAATTAATATTTACAAATAAATCCCTGAACACATTTTATCCTCTTCACCTTTCCCTTCTCACCCTCTCTCCTTCCCCCACCCCCTCTCCTCCTCTCCTTCACCCAATCTTCAACCCCTCCCCTTTATCTCACTCCCAATCCTAATCCCAACTACCACACTCTCTTCTTTTCACTCCAACCCCAACTCTATCCCACACTCCTCACCTTTACCCTATACCTCATCCCATACCCTTCCTTTTTACCCTACCCCTAATCTTAACTCCACCCTCACACCCCTTCCCCTTACCCCACTCTTAACCTCACATTCTTTCCACTTCACCCAACCTCATCCCACACCCCTTCCCTTTTACCTCATCACCTCCTCACCTGCACCCTTCTCCCTACAACGAGTTTCTTCTATTGGGTTAGGAATTAAAGTAGTTGCAAACATAATTTTGCTCAAGATTCAAATCTTTGAGATATTTTTTGTTTTGTAAATGAACAATATTTTCTTTATCAACTTTTTTCTAATTTTCTAAACTTGTTAAATGTTATGTTTTGGAGTAGCTTTTGAAGTTTTAATTTGGAAATGTTTGTTGAGTTTCGTTTAAGAGTTTTTTAGAGTACTTCCTTCACTTTCTCTTCTTTTATTACTCTATTGCTTTCAGAAGGTTTTAGTTTATCTCGAAAAATGAAAGGTTTTGGTCAATTATGAGGTAGGTAATGAAAAAGGGTAGAGTGGAAAAAGGAGAAGGGGAAAGAACTTTTCTATTAATATTTAAAATATATTTATAAATATTAAGTTTAAATAATAAAATTTTATAAAATTAAATAACATGATATGTCTTGTGAAAGTATTAAGTTAATTTTCTGTCAGTTAAAAAAAGTTGACACTAAAAATATTTTAATTTTTTAATATTATAGACTAAATTTTAAAAAAATTATATAAAAATTTATCGTAAAATATATTATATGAACTAAAAATATAATTAATCTAATAAAAGATAAAAGATGTTGATAAAATTATCAATGTTACTCTAGAAATTATTTTGGTCAAAATTATGGTTAAGAAAAATATATAATTTTTATTGTTTGCATAAAGGAATTGTCGCTGCTCCAAGGATAACGATACGAGATCAATTTTGGAATTTTGTCAATCATTAAGTAATACAATCCAACGACATAAAATATATTATAGATTTTCAAAATTATACATCATGAACAAATATTCAATGCTATAATTTTAAATTTAATATTAACAATGCAAGTAAATAGATAGAGACATGACCAACATACAAAATGCCAAACTTATTATATTATCGCTTTTAATATTTTACAATAAATTAGAATAGGGGAATTTTATAATTTTTGTGTTTCGATTTGAGATCATTACATGTATCATATTAATTGGGTAATACATCAATATCCAATTGAGAAAGAACTACAAATGGAATGCTACGTACTCACTCATAATCCCCTCGCAACATCTGTTTATTTTTTATGATTTGATTGCATTTGGACCCACTTCTTTTATTTCATTTTTACACGTTATAATTTTACCATCTCAGATTATATGTTTGGTGCATTTCATCGTGCCATATGTTACGTTCTTCCAACCCAATCCCTAGCCTTATACAAGTTGATGTGAGGAAATTGTTGCTTCTTTTGCAACTAGGTAATATGTTTAAACACGTTAAGTTAACCCATTTGATTTGACAATGCTAAACAAGTTCTAAGGAGAATGTTTTCTAATTATCAAAATGGAATAATTAGGTATTTTCTTTTGCAAGTAGAATATACTTTTAGAATGTATGGACATATAAGAATAAAATATAAATAAGATAGCATCAAGTAGCACATATGCTGTTAATTTTTTAATAAAATAATAATAAAATTTCAAGTTCTTAATAAATTTGAATTATCTCCAGTTATATCGTCTCTCTAACAAAGAAATTGATCAATATAGAATTATATTAACCATTAATTGTAAAATGTAGAATCGATATACTATAAAGTACTCCAACCTTTTATAACCATTGAATGCAAATTTAATGATAAAGATTTTTGCTGCATACGCTGGACTGTTAAGAGAATTCTTGTCCGTTCTAAATCCTTCTCCTTATTATCTGTAAAGAAAAAACACTTTATGTTTAAGCCGACGATGAAAAAGTTATGGACAAGGTTCATCAAAGTAATAATTCTGGATAATTTGTTTTAACAAACGACGACGTTTAGATACATAGTTGTAAATATTGTTGCTATTTTTTCATAATTAAAATTAGTAATTTATTTCAATAATTGTTATTTTTATTTTTCTACTCAAAATTGACAATAATGACTAAAATAAAATATTATTTTTAATAAAAACTTATAATAAAATTATTATGAGTTGAATTTATGAGATGGATTCAATTACCTGATGAATATGTAGAGCTGCTAAATGGTGTAGGGAACACAAGTTGAGGGAAGAATCTTGTGGCAGTAGGAGCAGTGGCAGCAACCTCATGCCAAGCCCCACATGGCACTGCTCTGATATCATCACCCCTCCACGTTGCCAACCTAAACAAAATCAAGTGAACTTTCGATCACACGTGTAGTTGTAATACAACTCCCCAGAATACACATCCCCTGTGTTTTTTATTTTTATGTGCTGCATTTTATATTTAATAATAATAATAATAACGCCTATTAAACCACTTTAAAAGGAATTTCAGACAGTAATGTCTTTCTTGTCCACAAAATACCCATTATTCTCCTGTTCTTTTTACCTCTCTCCTCTTTCTCTCTCCCTGCCTTGGACAGAAATAGCTCCATCAACAAGCTCATACAACTGACATCAAATCAATAAATTTCTCTTCTTATGGCTATTTTGGTGTATTTTGTGCTTTTCCTGGCGCTGACTGGCCATTCAAGTAAGCACCTGAATTGGATTTGGTTCTTTGTTTTCTCAAGTTTCAACATCTCATTAAAAAGTTTTTTCCTTTTTTTAATAACGCACCCTTTTATATTTTCTCTGAAGTGGGTTCTTATGATTAGCTGCAGTTCTATCTTTTTCTTGTTTCAATTTTTGGTTTTCTGTATTCTGTAAGGGGCCTTCTCTACTGTTCTGCTGAAAGATGAAAGCTTTTTTAGGGTGATTTTAAGGGCCAAGAAAATTCTGAATAAATTTTTTTCCCTTTATTTTGCCTCTCCTCTTTTATAAAAACAAACAAAAGGAAACGAGGATGATTGCATGCTTCTCATTTTGTTATATTGATAAGATAAGATTTTGGTGTGAACTAACAGTTTTTCCTAATTGTGGTTTATAGGTGCTCTTTATTGTGTATGCAAAGATGGTGTGAGTGATCAAAACCTTCAGAAAGCAATAGATTATGCTTGTGGAGCTGGAGCTGATTGTACTCCTATTCTCCAAAACGGGGCTTGTTACCAACCCAACACTGTGAAGGATCACTGTAACTACGCTGTTAATAGCTATTATCAGAGAAAGGGCAATGTTCAAGGTAGCTGTGATTTTGCAGGTGCTGCCCAAACCAGTCCAAACCCACCTAGTAAGTTTCATGTGTACCTCCAAGCCCACCTATTTTGGCCACATGTTCTAGAATTTCACTTTTGCTAATATTCTTTACCTTGTGTATTTATCTTTTTTTATCCCTTTTTTTTCTACAGCTACATCATCTGGATGTGTTTACCCCTCAAGTCCAGGGTATGTTTTTTTTATTATGGATCTTATTCTTGGTTTATTTAATTTTTTTGTGTATCCAGTTAATTGGGTGAGTTCTTTGGAAATTAAAGGAATTTGAGTCTATCGAGTGTGGTTGCAATCCTGAGGAAAGTTCCTTTCTCATGAGCGTTTTATGGTTAACTGTTGGGTGCTCTGTGTTAGATCCTTTTTCTTTGTACAGAATTGTAAAGTTGATCTTTTTACCCAGTTTTTCTACTTTTTTAAGTCTGTTTTTCAAGTTTCCATTTTTTCTCTTTAGGGTGATTAGATAGGCATTGGTAAGTTTTAGCATTATATCCCATTTTCTTGCTACTTTTTTGGTCAGCTACATCTAAAAGGCATTTCAAAAACTGGGCTTTATTTGTTGTAATTCCAAAACTGGCAATTGAAACTAGTTTGTCTTATAAATTAGCTAAAAGCCATTTATTTGGCTCATGTACTCACCTCCCTGAACTGGAAATGTGCCTTCATTTTTGCCAAAAAGTTAACTTATTGGCCGTGTCATGCTTGTGTTATTGAAATATGAGCTGGCACAATTTGGATGTTTCGCAATTATTTCATAGGTCTGTACTCATGTATAATATTATTTAATTAGTCATACTTCTTAATTCTTATATTACTTTAAGGTCTATTATGTAGATGCATCTTTATTTTGGGTCTCTTGCAGCAATGCAGGAACAACACCCTCAACAGGTTCACCAGGAACAACACCCTCAACAGGTTCACCAGGAACAACACCATCAATAGGTACACCTCCAGGCACAGGAACAGGCAATGGCACAACAATTGGTAGTCCTAATGTGTTTGGAATAAGTCCAACTTCTACAACTGGAATAAGTCCCACTGACAATGGAGCTAATTTGGAAGGCACCAATGCAAAGTTGCTATTGCTCTTTGTTCTAACCTTTTGGTTAGCATTCAGAGTCTGAAGGTACAGTGCCATCAGCGTAGTAGGAAATTAAAAATTAAAAATTTATGGGGTTTGATGTGTGGATGAGATTTTGCCAAGACAGGGGGGTATTGAAGTAATTTCACAACTGGGAATCATCCACAAAGTATGCAAGCAAACTCGTTTTTTGTTTTGTTCCTCCCAAGGGATAAAAGAAAGGGTATGGGAATTTGGTTCCTTGTTTAGTGGTGATATATTTTGATTATGACTACTACTATTGAGAGGGGTAGAAGTAGAACCACATCAGTTTCCTTTTGGCTTTTCTCCATTTGTACATCTAAGACTTTGACAGCCAATTATTTTTTTAATTTAATGGAATCCTACCCCATATATAATCTATTTTTAATTATGATTCAATTTCATGTTAGCTGGCTACTCAAGTCTCTGCCCCTCAATTTATTTATTTCCCTTTTTCAACTCTTTCCTTCTTGGTTTGCATTTGACACCATTGTTCTCGTTCCTTATTTCCATTCTTTTTCTTTGGTTTTATTCCTTGATTCGTGAGGAAAATGCTGGGTGTTCAAAGACAAATTAAATCATCTTGTACTGTATAATTTAAAAGAATAAAAATCTTCGTTTTAGTAATGGAAGTGTCAAATTATTTTAGTTTTAACTTTTTAATTCTTAATTTTATAGAATTATATATATATATATATATATAATAAAATGATAATAAATACGTGTAAAAATTGTAAATGTAAGTTTAAAACAAAAGTTATAATTTTTTATATAACTAATGGCATTGAGAGTAAATATAAATTTACAATCATTCAAATGCATTAAAATAAATTATTTTTAAAATGGTAAAGTGTAGATCTTATGAAATTAAGACTAAAATGATTAAGGATGGTTGAAAAGAAAAGAAAGAACAATTTATTTTTATCATTTATCATTTTTTAACTCATGCCTATTCATTACTCAATTTAGAAATTGTCAAGATGTATTGGGATAAAATTGGGGGCCGTGATACACAGAATAACAATTCTAAGTCTCTCTCACAGAAGCGATGGGTGCATATGAATGAAAAGTAAAGGTAGTTCAAAGGTCACTGTATCTGTATGAACAATACGAGATCACTTGTGAATTTTCTTTCCCTTTCTCTTTCTGCTAAGGCATTTTATTCATAATGTCGATTAATTTTTCCTTTGCACGTAATTGCTCCTGAAAGGCTAAAGTCAATAACAACTTAGAACCATTTTTAGTTTGAATCATGACAAACATAGCCGACAAATCTGAATTATGTAATAGCGCGGGCTCTCACCGACATTTTCCTAATTGAGAACAAAATCAAAATATGTAAATATAATCAAATAAATAAATTGTCTCTATATCAATAATGAAAATATACTGAAATTAAATAAAAAAATGTCTATATATGGAGAGAGAAAAGAGATCTGCCACTTATGGTTAACCAGAATTTGAAAGTGATAAATTTAACTGTTAAATTATTTTATATTATTTTTATAATTATATGTATATATATATATATATATATATAATTTTACATAATTTAAATATTTGTTTATATATTAGTCAAATTAAAGTAACGAAATAAAGTATTTATTAATTTTATTTTTATATAAAATTTGTAAAATTAATTTACTTGATAAAAATTTAAAATTAATTGTTGGATTGATTAATCTTGGGGATAACAATGAGTAAAATACTCGATGAGCACCCGTAAAATTTATCCATAACGGGTAGGCTATTTATTTGTTATATGGGTATGGGTATGAATGTGAGTAAATCTATAAATTTTAATGAGAATGGATACAGGTACGGTTATCTAACTAAATACTCATCTCGTCTCATATCCGCATATATATATACTTAAACTTTATTCTACAACTATATATTGAATTTTTGTATTATTATATTATTTATATAAAGTTATATAAGATTAATATAAAAATATATTTAATAATAAAGTGAACTAAAAAAATTATTTTAGTTTATATTTTTAATAGAAAAATTTATTTACTATTTTATATCATTTAATTAGGCTAATATAATTTAATTATTACATAGTTGATATGAGATTGACTTTTTTTTAAAATATTATTTATATATGACACACATAAAATATTTTTCATACAATATTTTTGTTAATAAAATTATATTAATATTTAAATCATAAAGTGAATGATAAATAATACATATTGTAAATATTTTATAAATTTACAATCACCTACTATTACTATAAATTTATTATTTATTGATAATATTTAAATTTTATTTTTTATATTTTAATTTAAAATAATATTTTTCTATGCAACATATATAACAAGTACAACTATAATCTTTTGAATTTAAATAATATTATTTTTACTATTTATTTATGTTCAAATAAATTTTTGAAAAGATATAAAATATAAAAAAATATTGTTAATTTTTTTTATTTTGATAAAATTATATTTTTTTTATATAAACATATATTTCTTTATTATAAAATTTTATTATGACCATTTTGTTAATTTTTGCAAAAATTTATATTTTTAACAAAATACTTTTGTATAGTATATGAGTTAAAAATACTAGTATTAATATATACATATATATATTAATTATATTATATTATTTTAATTAAATCGATTATTTTTCTTACAATTTCAAATTTAAAAGTTAAATAAAATATTTTATGTATCTACTTTTCTTTGTTAGTACTTGAATTTCTCTCCCCTAACTCTACTCACATTCTTAATACCTATCTCATTAAAACCTAACAATTATGAAATGTTATTTATTAGAGTTAGTTGTCAATGACGACACAAGAGGTCACCAAGTGATCTCACACGAAGGGTCATCATTGTACATATCTATTTCGTTGTCGTTCTGATGTTGCCGATCGATCGAATCTCTCACAAGATAGAGTTATCGCCGACAAATAACTTGTGTATTTAGTTTCACTTATTATTTCTAAGAATTTTAGTTTAGAAAAGTATTATATTAAGATACATTTAGCACTTGTCATCTTTAAATATTTATTTTTAATCTATGTTTGTACCTTGTTCGACAACTACATATTAAATTTTTATATTATTATGTTACTTATATGAAGTTATATAAACATATTTTTATTTATAAATTTTTTTTCTCAAATAAGAGCAGATAATGAGTATAAAATGGGTATGTAAGTACCCAGAGGGTACAAATACAGGTACGAAAATTAATTTTCATACTCACACAGGTATGAAACTGAGCATGATTATTTTTTAAAAAAGTAAGTAGTACCGTACTGATACCCTACCCATTGTCATCCTTAATTAATCTTGTATTTTATAAAAAATTATTAAGTGGTATAATAATCTAACTTTTACTCAATTTTAATAATAATAATAATAATAATAATAATAATAATAATAATAATAATAATAATAAATAACAAGGAAGTTTATGGTAAAATTAAAGAGGTACTTATTTTTGGTTTCTATCATAGTGACATTTTTTTTTCTCTCTATATGCTAAGCATGATTCCTCCAATTAATGAAGGTTGGAACTTGTTTATGCATAGAATGATTCCTTCGAAATTCCAACCTGTTTGATACTAACTCATTTGTATAACACACTAGCCAGAGAATAATTTAACTAATACTAGACATGCCTCACTCAGCCATTTTAGTATTTGCTATCTTACCGATCAATAATAATGTTGACACCATCAACATCATTTTAATGACAGATTGCTTTCAAGAGTTATCCCTGAACAATATCTATGCATTTAAAGTTCATATTCTTCAATATGGAAATTTTTAGTGCTTTGGCATGAACATTCAAAAGAAACAATTCAGTACATGACACGACAAAAGTTTACCATTCAACTACATTAGCCTATCCTTTTTGGACATGGATCCACGAAAACAGTCCAATTCTATTTTTGCATAAACGAATTTTCTTTGTTGAAGTGAAAACAGAAATTTTCGCATGAATTAGAACGGATCTGGATCTATCTTTCTCCATAACTCTTTGCTTAGGGAAAGAGAGTATTTCCAGGCTCCTCGTGAAAGAAAATGACAAAAGGTGTTCAACTTATACTATAAAAAGCACTTACATACAGTCACGAGAATACAACAAATTTTAAAATTATAAGACAAAACATATAATTGCTATAAAATTAACACAACACACAAAAATTGAAAGAGAATTGTTGTCTTAAATTAATGAACATGAACCATTCTGGAAATAATAAAAGGCTAATCTATTTTTGTGATATTTAAATTTGTATTGGAATAAAGTCTAGAAAATAAAAGAATATATATATATATATATATATATATATATATATATATATATATATATATATATGCAGTTAGAATAATTTGAAGAGTTTGAATTGCACACACGTACAGCTACAACATAGACATGGCATGCTTCTTGTCATACTGGGGAAACACATCAATTTTCTGTCTTGGTCTTGCTCTGAACAAATTCAACAATGAATTTTACAACAGAATCTGGTCTTTCAACATGGGGAAGGTGACCACAATCGGGTATTTGGCGTATAATGGCATCAGGTAATTCACAGTGCAGTCGCTGAAAGAGTAAAAATTCACTAGTCATAGCATTAGCAGGCAATATCATATCCTAGATGTCAAATCCACTGAAACAAAATAAGAGAATTATTTCAAATTCATGATTTTTCAGCATGTCATATAATATCTTTCGTGTTTATTATCATATTTCATAGAGGATGAAGTGCTATGAACTAACTAACCACTGCAAGTTTATTGCTGATTATGCGATCATTCTCCCCCCAAATGATGAGTGTTTTCTTCTTTAGCTGTTAAAACAAATTCAACATCAAAACATCTTGATCAGTAGGGTGTCAAGCTTCTGGACTTTAAAAGGGTTTAAGATGCGCCTCATCTAAAGGTGTACTAGAAACAATTGAGGAGACAAATAAGGGAAAAAAACTACTTCATTCTAGAATAAGGTACATCAAACAATTCTACTGCTGAATTCAATTGCTCTTTTTCAAGCATACAAACATGTTTTCAGACATTACAAGTAAGTTATGGGAAGGAACACAGCACCTCATGGATTCATCAAAATGCATGTGATTCATAGGCAGATTATTACAAAGTATTCGTCCATGTTAAAAGGGTATCTATAGTCCAAATGCCTTAAAAATAGAGTATAACAAATATAACACCTATCAACTTGTAATGCTGCAAATACCTTTTTTATCTGGGAGGCAACATTATAACCACCGCTAGTCATAAAATCAACAGTAGCATCATCCCACCAAGGCAACAAACAATGCAAGCGGCCCACCTATATAAGATTATATGAAGACCACATTATCCAACTTTTTTCTGCAACATCTAAAGATAGCAGTAAATGAGTGCCATTTAAAATGCTGCACTCAATGTGGATGTCACATTTAAAAAACTATGTATCAGACTCTTAACAGCTTTATAACAAATATCTGATGTTTGGTCTCTGGGCTATCTTATAAACAAGAATGAGCTTCAGCTGATGATGGTGAGGTGTCAAAGTGTACATGTGCCAAATGGCACATTATAGACTTGAAAGTAAATGTGAAATAAACACACCACATTATTAAAGAAAGTGAAAGTTAGGATCTGGCTACTCACATTAGTCCAATCAAGGCTGGTACTGAAAGATATGTTTGTGAAGCTCAAATAGTTTGCATATAAGCGTAATGGAATGCTCTTCAATAAATATATCTGATTCAAAATAGAGCCTATGAGAAAAACATGCACCATTTAAGACATCAATAATCTCATCCTATCATTTTAATCACCAAAAAAGAAGTACAAAAAAATCTAGTGAAGAGATTAAACAAGCATTACTGAAGATATTATTGCACTTACAAGGTTTAGGTGGGAAAAAGGAGCAAAAATGGGATTATGAAGAATAATCAACAATATGAGATTAGGTTGACATGAGATGTATAATAATGCAAAGCACCAACAACTTTTTTATTTATACTAATAATCATGTCTTGTATTATTGTAGTACTACTAGTATGAGCTCAACCGAAAAAGTTTACTAACCTAATAAGTTCCAAACATAAATAACAATCCTAATATTTTAACAACCCCTCAAGCTAATGCTTACTTATCTTTAAGTTTGTTATAAACAAGCATGATTAAAGAAATTAAACTAAATAAGAAGTAGCATTCATAAACCATAAATGGGAAGGAAATTTGAGGATGTTGGAGACACTGGAGAGACATACACAAGATAAGCATCAGCTGCACTAGGCTAATCTCTATAAGCACTCAGATACATCAAACAAGCATCATGACAGGGACTTCTTTATTGAAGACAAAGGTCTTCTCTCAGAATATTGAGCCTGGCATTAGCAGTATGTGAACTTGTTTGGTTAAAACATTTGCTTCAGGAATCAGGAATTAAAATTTGATGATGGTAAGCTAAAGCAGCTAATATGTGACAATAAAGCTATACTGGATATTTCTTCAAATCCAATGCTTCATGTGCAGGCCAAGCTTATAAAACTGGACCACCACTTCATCTAAGGAAAAAATCTTATCAAAATGCATTGTTCCTAGTTATGTCAAAATTAAAGATCAGTTGGTAAATATCCTCACAAAAGCTCTATGAGGACCTTGAATTTATAATACTAGTGACAAGCTTGGTTTATACAACCTATATGCTCTAACTTTAGGGACTGTAGAAATAAAATCTATAAAAGAAGATATTTTTTATTGTTGTGTCATATGATCACACGAGAATTGTATTTGTAATAAGGCTTAATTATATTTTTTATTATGATAAAAATAACAACCTTTGGAATTAGTCCTTAAAACTTTTGTTAAGATTTAGTTCATGATATTTTCAAAATGTTTGGAATTAATCTCTACTGTCAATTGTCCTCTGTTAAGTGATGAATTAGATAATAGAGTTCTAACTCATCATTATCATGTCATCATTATTTTTAATATTTTATTATTTAAAAATTAATATTTACAAAAAAAAGTTCCTAAAAAATATATTATTTTAAAAATTTAATATTTAATCTATCTTTAACCTCCCTCCCTACTATCATTCTCTCTCCTCTTTCACTATTTTGAAGGTTGTCTCTAAAGTTACAATAAAAAGTAATTTTATACATTTTAAAAATGTCAAAGATTAAATCTTAACAAAAAAAAAAATTAAAGACTAATTTTAAAAAGTGCTACTTTATAAGAACCAAAAATATAATTAAGTTTAATAATAATATTAAAAAATTTGGGCCTAACTTACTACTAAAAGCTAGTTCATAAATGAAGAACTACTCAAGCCCTTATAAAGAGTATTCTGATTTTCTTTCTAGTCAATGTCGAACCTCTTAACAAATAATATAAAGAGGTACGATAAAATTAATCATAATTACAAAAGAATCAATTAAATTCCTAATTTATAGATATAAATCTAATCATATCCTTGATTGTTATCTAACACTCTCCCTCAAGCTGGAACATATCTATCATATGACCTAAGCTTGTTACAAGTATAGTCAGCATCAGATTCTCTAAGGGATTTAGTGAATATGTTAGCCAATTAGTTACGAGAGTTGACAAATTCAATTGTGATTTCTCCAAAAAGAATCTTTTTTTCTTATGAAATGACAATATATTTTTGAGTTTAGTTCATTCACAGAAGACTAGATTTGAGGCAATGTAAAGTGTAACTTGATTATCACAAATAAGCTTAGTCTCCTGAATATCTTGTCATTTTAATTGTTGAAGTAGTTCTCTAAGCCATGTAAGTTCACATGCAGCAGCTGCTATAGCACAATATTTGGCTTCAACACTGAACTGAGCAACTATGTTATGCTCTTTACTCCTCTAAGAAATCATATTTCCTCCAATTAAAACACAATATCTAGAAATAAATCTTCTATCTAATGATGATCCTGCCCAATCAGCATCAGAATTATGAGTGATTTTAGCAATTCCATTACATCACAAAAGTTATGATAAGAATCAATTCTATGAGCTACAATACCAACATGAGATTCAATCTAAAAAGGGCTATAAAAATATAGCAAACAACTTTGGATTAATCCTTCTAACAACTTAAACCTTCCTATGTGGCTTGAGCTTAACATTGATCCAATCACCAACATTAAGTGTGATGTCCCGTTGATGAACATCAGCATTTTTTTCATAGAACTCAATTAAGGAGAAGTCCACCAGCACCTTAAAAACAGATTCTATCATGGTTTCCCTAGATAGATAATGTGTAATCATAGGCAGGGGGCACCCATATATTGTTCAAAGATGTGTTGTACCAAAATTCAGCCCATGAAATCCACAAAAGCCAATGCTTTGATCGCCTAGAAATGAAGCTCCTCAAATAATTTTCCAAGTGACGATTGACCAACTCAGTTTGGTCATCCTTTTGAGGATGATCAGAGGTGTTCATTTTTAACTAATAGGGCCCACCAGATTGTAAAAAATGATCAGGTGTTGAGTCAGCAGAAAGAGAGGCCAATAATTTGGAGGAGGTATTCAAGGAAAAGGAAAGTAGGGTTGAGGGTAAGTAAGTTAGTTACAGGAAGATGAGGTGCCGTTATTTTAGGAATACTCACATAGAATGAGTAGTTGTGAACATCCCTTTTGAATTGAAACAATACATCAAGAATTCTATTCCATTTACTTGGGTTTTATTTCTGAGAATTTCCTTTTATGGGCATTTCCATTTTAATTTGGTCTTTGCCTCAGTCAAATAGCGTCATGTGATCAAGATAGCTGACTTTACCTAGTGAGATAAGGCTTTTGTAGTTGTTGTTTTCTTTTCAGTTACATATTTATAGTTTGGGAATCCTAACACTTTGGTGTCTTCCTTGCCAGACCAGTAGATGGGGGAATTTTGGTTCATCACCTGCATTGAGAAGTCATCCTCCCTGACCAAACATCCAGTATTCCTTGCTTGCACAAAATGCTCAAGAAAAGAAAAGAATAGTCCAAAAAGCGGCCTTTAACATATGTACAGCAGAGGAGAAAAGAGGAAATGGGCTGATACATCATAGATTCATACATGTGTGTGAGAGAAGGGGGAGAAATGTTGTTCTGAACAAAGAGGAAGAGTGAATTGTACAAGTAGTAGCAGTGAATTGAAGAGGAAAATTCTACACTGGTAACACAGTCAAGAAAATGTGTTAAGGAGGAGCAGGAAAAGAGTGGTTTGGAGGGGGTTAACAATTTCTTTTTTTTTTTCCTTTTAGTTCATTATATTCCATTTCTGTGGAACAGGACATAGTCACTAATGATGATTTCAGCATCCATCAATTTCGAATTAAGTCAAAAGTTCTTTATTTTTTGTCAAAATACCTAATGGCTCATTCCAGGGGGCCAATGAGCCATCCAATATCAATTCGTTACACTCTACTGGCTTACAAGATGGCAGAACAAGAGTATGATGTCAAAAAAAAACAAGAGGTCATTTCCAAAAACCAAAGGTCATGCTAAGAAATGGTATAGCTACTTAGGGGTTGTTTGGAAATGGAGATTTTTGAGGGAATGGTAGGGGAGGGCAAATTTTTTATTTTAAATAAATATATTTGAAATTAATATATTTTTAAAATAAAATTTATAAAAACATAAACTTAATATATGAATCATGCATTTATCATCACAAATGATCTAAAATTCTCTTAATTTAAAATTAAAAAATATGTCCTTCCTTTTTTTACCCTCCAAAAACCTTCTCCCAAACATATCTTTAAGGTATCATTAGGAGCCAAAAATAAAATGAATGATAAATTAGATTGAATTTTATTTTAGTAGGGTGAAATCAATGAATTATGTCAAACAATTTTCTAGAAACAAAATATGGAATAATATTCTAGATAACTAAACATACGCATGAATTTATCTAGCTCGGGCAATTAGAACAATGGTATAGATAGAGGACAAATTTATAGATAATTGCTCATGACATGTGGCTAAGGGCCAAAAGTCAAGGCTTTGTGAAGTATGAGCTATACTCACCCCAGCATATGCTATTACTCTAGGTAGAGTTGCTAGGTTTCCTGTTCCTTCTGCATATACACTAGCATCAATCAAAACAAGTTTTTCCACCTGAAATAAATAACTTCCTGAAATAAATAACTTCAAAATAAATGATTAGATATCACCAGTCACTTGATAGAACTGTTTTTCAATGAAGAATTTATTGGATAGCACATACAGCTTCTGGATAATTGACTGCAAAGTCAATGGCAACTGCAGCACCAAGACTTGGACCAACCAATATCATTTCCTTTTTGATGTAGGACCGCCAAAACTGGTAGATAAATTCAAGTCACCCTCAACACATTGTAAAACAATTGGAAGCAAGAGAAAGGAGTGTTGAGAGAAATTTGTCAATCCGTGGAGACAACCATTTCTATAGAAGATAGACTGATGAGCAAGTCAAAGCCCATAATATAAATGTTTTCTTACTACAATTCACAGAGTTTGAAAACAAAGGATATTATGATAACAATTTAACAAACATAAATTTTTAATTGGCTCTCGCTAACCAATGCCCAAAGGGCACTAGTTCAGGAATCAATAAAAGTATGTTTTTATTAGAGAAATCATGTTGGAGATGCATTAAAAATCATAAGGATAGTTCATTATTCCACTATAATTATTAAAAAAAAAAAAAAAACACCTTTTATTCCCAAACTGCTCTTATAGCACTAGTTAGCATTTGCCTTTAGAATTATATACAACTTTATAATGGCCACACTGGCAAAAAAGCTGTCAAAGTTTCAATGCAAAGTTGAGGATCCAAAAGATGCATTAACTAACACATTAGTACCTGATAGAAGTGATCACGCTTTGATACCACATCACATGAAGGAAGTTTTCCTAATAGACACAAGAGAAAGAAAAAAATGAATAACTAAAATGAAGAAGGACATGAATGAACATAACATAGGAAAAGTAATAATGCAAACCTAAATCCGAGAAACCCCAACCAAGAATGTCAATGGCCCATGTCTCAAAACCAGCTTCCTCAAGCAATGGATATGTGTATCTCCATTCTAAACATGAGCTGAACAATGAGAAGTAACAAACCCTTGTAATAATAATGGTAATTAATGTTAGTTAATAGTAGTTGTTATTCAGTTTTCAGTTTTTCATTCTCGTGCCTGTATAATAAAGACTTCATCAGTTAATAATAATATCATCTCATTCTTGTCAAATCCTATTATGGTATCAGCTTAATCTCTCTAAAGCTTTGATGCTTCCTTTAGCAAACTAGTTGCTCCCTTCATGACAAATTCGTATCCATACTCTGTTCAAGATACACAGTATCCCTCCAATCTTCTCTACATTCATCATAATGAAAATCCATCCTCCATCCTTGTTCAACCTATTCTATCAAAAACCAATTATCACAATTGGGCAAGAGCCATGAACATGAGCCTTCTTACCAAGACCAAGGTCAAGTTCTTGGATGGCTCCATCTTTGAACCCACCAAAGATCATCCAATTTACCCTTTCTAGCAACACTGCAATACTCTACATATTTCTCTTCTTACAAAAGAATTTCTCCTATAAGAGTGAGTCCTCCTGATGGGAGCTATCTTTCTGCCCCATGTTCAAGAACTATATATTTCTCTTCTTCCTTTGAGCTTTTTTATGTTCTTTATCTGCCCACATTTCAATTCAATCATATTCCAGTTACCAAATTAACCTTTATTCTTGCTCACAAATTTACTTTCATCAATTGGTGCAGCTAGAGTTGAAGGGGGATTATATTTTCTAACTGAACCCATACCACTCTCACCATCTCTTCAAGATAATTATGTTTCTACATCTAAGTGTAACATTGTTAATAGCAAATCTAGTCTTTGTCATTGTAGGTTGAGACACCCCTCAGCTGATAGAATTATTCTTTTAAAACAACAATTTCCTTTCATTGCTTGTAATAAAAATGATGTTTGTGATATTTGTTATTTTTCCAAACAAAGAAAGATGTCATTTCCTTTAAGTAGTACCTGTTCTTCGACTAGTTTTGAATTAATACATTCTGATATACAGGGCCATATGTCCATTTTCTCTTTACATGGACATTTTTATTTTCTTCCCATTGTTGATGATTATTTTAGGCAAACCTGGATATATCTATTAAAAAAAAATCTCACGTTTGATCTGTTTTTCAAACTTTTTTCTGTTTAGTTGAAACTTAATTCAATGCAAAGATTGATGGAAAGGAGTTGAATATGTCTAACTTTTATAATATGAAAGGTACATTCATCAAACTAATTGTGTTGAAACCCCACAACAGAATTTTGTAGTAGAAAGAAAACACTAACACCTTATGAATGCTAAGTGTGCTTTCATGTTTCAGGCTAATTTACCTAAAACCTTCTGGTCTTATGCAATTGCTCAGTCTGTGTTCTTAATTAGCAGGATTCTTACACCCATGTTGAATAACAGAAGTCCTTATGAAGTAATTTATGGAAAACCACCTGATTATCCTCCTTAAAGGTGTTTGGTGCTTTTTGTTATGCATCTACCCTCAAAGGTCATAGAACTAAGCTTGATCCTTGAGACCAGAAATGCATCTTTCTTGGTTTCAAACATGGCGTAAAAGGTTAAATGCTGTTTGATATGAAAACTAGAGAAGTTTTCCTATCCAGAAAATTTTTATTTTATAAAAACATTTTTTCCTTTTCATACTACCACACAATCTATTGATGATTTTGCTGGTCATGAAATCTGTTTTCTTGCTTTCCATTCCACTTATATAACAATTATACTCCTATTGTTACTCTTCAGCATGGCACTTGTACTTGATGTAATATAGGACCTACTGCTATAGAAGCACAACAACAGACACGACAGCATATTGACAACACCAATCAAATTAGATACTCACCAGAACTAAGAAACTACCAAGTTATTTGCAGGACTATCATAATAGTTTATCTTTCACCATTAATTCTTCCAATGTTCAAAAAGAAATTGGTACTATCTATCCCTTATCTTCTGTTATATCATATGGCAAGTTGTCTCTTCGTAATCCTATAAGTCCTTTACTTTAAATATCACATGTATGACTAAACCTAAATCCTATTCACAAGCTATAAAACATGATTGTTGGAAACAAGCACTGAAAGTTGACCATGCCTCTTTAGAAAGAAGTAACACTTGGATAATTGGTGATTTGCCCCCAAATAAGAATCCCATCAACTGCAAATGGATTTATAAAATAAAATACAAAGTTGATGACACTATTGACAAGTAAAAGGCCTATCTTTTAGCCAAGGGATACACTCAAGTAGAAGGAATCGACTACCTCAACACTTTCTCATCAGTAGCAAAAATGACTACACTTGGGATGATACTGGCTGTTGCAACTGCAAAGGAATGGTATCTTCATCAACTAGATGTAGATAATGCTTTTCTATATGGCAAATTGAATGAAGAAATATACATGACTCTTCCACAAGGAGTTTTCTTGACCAAACCTAGTCAATCTTGTCTTCTGAAGAAATTCATCTATGGCTTAAAACAAGCCAGCTGATGGTAGTTCTCTACCCTCTCAGCTGTTTTAATATCTATGGGATATTAACAAAGTTCCGTTGATCCTACACTATACACTAAAAGCACCTCCTCTTCATTCTCAGCATTGTTAATTTACGTTGATGATATCCTTCTTACTAGAAATGACGTCTCAGAAATAAAATCTATATTATCTTCACTCATGCTTTAGAATTAAAGACATTGTGTACTTAGGCAACTCTCTCATCTGGAAATCAAAGAAGCATACTACCAGTGCTAGATCATCCTCTGAAGCAACAGAGCTTTAGCAGCCACTGTTGGTAAAGTTCAATGGCTCAGTTACGTTCTTAAAGACATTAACACACATTCATCATCAGTTTTTCTTCTCTATTGTGACAATCAATCTGCCATACACTTTGCTCTGAATCCTTCATTCCATGAAAGGACCAAACACATAGAATTTGATTGTCATGTTGTTAGAGAAAAGCTCAAAGATGGTCTCATTCATTTACTTCCTATATCATCGAAGTTACAAATTCCTAACATTTGTACCAAAGCTCTTAGTCCTACACCTTTTCTCAGCATTCAATCCAATCCGGGAATATATGATACACATTCTCCAGCTTGCCAGTGTAATAACAGTAGTTAGTGTGTTAGTTAATAGTCAGTCGTCATTCAGTTATCGGTTTTTCACTCTCATTCGTGTATATAGACTTTATCAGTTAATAATAATATCGTCTCATTCTTGTCAAATCCTATTAAGAAGGAGAGAAATGAAATGCAGAGGTAAATTCAGCATAATAAAAATACAAATGCAAACTAATTATATCTCTTGAATTGCATGTTTTGAGTACCTGTCAAAACCATGTAGAAGGACAACCGGGCTTGCATTATGCTGCATCAATGGCTTCACACAACTACTCATGATGGGATTCTCAGAGAACTTAACCTGATTGGGTCATATGGAATGAATCAATAATTTATGAGCAATCAAAAATTAATATGTTAACTTCAGCTTAATAGTAAATTTTTACTAGAAAAATAATATTAATATAATTTAGATTTTTTTAATTAAAAAATTATCATTTTTAATTGTTTAAATTCACTTCTAAGAAACGGTTAACATTTTTTTAAAAAAATATTAGAAATGAGAACTAATGGAGAGCAGAAGAAAAAATGATTCTGTAGATTCAAGACGGAAGTGAGTGTTATTATTCTAAAATGTCTATTTTCATTTTTCATTTAAAATTTTTTATTTAAATATTATTATTATATTCATTTATATTATTATATAAAAATTATTTACGAGGATTCACCCATTCAAGTGTCTCTTTTCTTTATACAAGGCTCTCTCTCTCTCTATTATGACAATATAAATAATCACTTAACAAATTCAAACTGGATGATAGCTGACATAATGAATGTAAAATTACAGAAAGAAACAGTTTGAAAGAAATCATATACAGAAACGGGAAGTCTCTGAATCCGCGTAGCGAGGCTTCGAGCAAAAGGGTCATTGATTTTGTTGACCTCATTGGGAAGGAATGAGGGGAATGCATCGGCTTCAGCCACAAGCTTGAGTTTGGTGGTGGAAGGAAAAGGAAAGCATGTTAATGTTGGTACCATTGGAAAGATGTTGGAATTGAAACAACAGATTGGGAGAGAGGGAAAGGGAGCGGCTAAGGTGAATTGAAAGGTGGCATGTATGAGTGTTAGTAACTGCCAGTGTCACTCGGTGTTTCGTTTGTCATTATCAGCAACCTATCTCACGCCATTTTGCGCGCGTGACTTTTACACGCTACCTTTCAAAATATGCTACAAGCCTCTTTTTTCTTTAGGATAACGTTAGAGTAAAGCTAGCAAAATGATTAATTCGGTCAAATTAGAGAATTTTGGTTATAAATTGTGGCTCTGAATTAGTTTTATTTTTTTTTCTTATTCGAATATTTTTAATCAAATTCAGATTCATTTGTCTTTTTCTTTACCACAAAAGATTCATCTGTTTAAACTTTTATTCTAAACCATAAACCATAACTGGTTCTGTCACCTCATTAAAAGAATATTAAAGATAGTAAAAAAATTATTCAAGTAACTAGAGTTTTACAGTTGACTTTAATATAAACATATATTTTACACTTAAATAAACTGAATTAATCTAAATTTAATTAAAAAATTAAATGAGTCAATCTAAAAAGTTTAAATTGATTCACAACTAACATTTAAAGTCCAATTCTGTGTTTTAAGTAAGCTTATTCATATAAAAAGTTGACTCATTTTGGTATCTCAATTTTATAACAAGCTTATTCAATTCATATTTTATAATTCGTTTTGGTACTTTTAATTTAAAGAATATTTAAATGATAAAAAAAATATGTTAGTAATATCATCCTTTACGATTAAAACTTTAAATTTTGTTGGATTGGAAAAAAAATTATTTTTATTTTTATTTTTTTTGTTAATTTAGGCCCCAGTAAACCTGCATTCTACGAAGAAATGAGAAACCAGCACAATCATGTGAGACCAATTTTCTACTTGATTTTCTTCTATAACGGTGTAAGAAATTTGAATAATCCAGTTTCTCATCATTGAAACTCAAGTTGACATAAATTCATATTTTATACTTAAATAAACTGAATTAAACTAAATTTAATAATTTTTTTATATTAGTGTAAGTCTAAAATTTTTTATATTTAATTTAAGTATTTAATTTAATTTAAATTTAATGACCTTTAAAGTAATAAATTATAACCCGTTAAATTTAAGTTAAATAAAAAATTTAGATGAGTGTAAGAGTTTTTAAACTTATACTAATATAAGAAGATCTTAACTTTTTTTTATATATATATTAGTTGGTCTAAAAAATCTAAATTGATTTGTAAATAAAATTTGAATTACAAATTCTATGTTTTAAGAAGTTAAATTAGTAATAAATAACAAGATAAAGGAAGAGAGAGATACAAAGAATAATAAAGTAAAAAAATAATAAAAGAAAAAATTACATAATAATTATTATTTTTTATCGATAAATATTGACTTGCATGAATTTAAAGGAGTACGAATCAAGTTGTATTTAAATTATATTTGATATAAATTTTAAATTTTTTATTTTTTAACAAAAAGAGGGTCAAACATAACAAAAAAACAACATGAAAAATAAAAAAATATACAATAAACAAAGGTTTTTTTATAAAATTTATTAAAATAATTTAAATTTTAAGAAAAAATTAAATTAAAACATGAATCAAACATTATCTTAAAAATTAGATGTATGTTTTGATGTATTCTAATAAAAATATTTCGAATTCGTGTTTCTTTAATGAGTTTTTTATAAAAAAAAAATCATAACTTTAAATTTTAAGTCAATTCAAATTCATGTAATGTTTGTAAAACAGTTGTTTTAATTTTTTTTCTTTTAGCAGAAATTGTCTTGAAATCTGTGTTATTTCTAACATTTTAATCAAACAGAGCAGTGAAATAAGTTGGATTGTTTTTTAAATTAAATCAAAATTATTATTTAATATGAAAAATATAAATATATTATATTATTTTAATTTATTTTCCTTTAAAATCCATTTAATTAAATCTCTACAAAAAATTTTAGCTACCACTCAAATTAATTTTTATCCTAATGTAAATTGACGTGAATTTTATCTTTAATATTTATTAAAGAATTAAAAACTGAGTTTAATATAGTAAAAAATAGATTTTAAAATTAAATATATATTAATTTTTAATCAATATATCATTTTTTAAAATTTAGTCAATACTTCTTCCATTTTAAATTAATTACCATTTAAAGATTTTTATAAAATAAAAAATAAATATCTTAAATAGTGAGATAATTTTACTAAATTGTTTGTATTAGTTATTTGTTCGTTAGGGGAAATTTTAACTAATATAATTAAGGAATTAATTAAGAAATTAAAAATATTATTTTTATTAAAAATATATTAAATACAAATATATATATATATTATTTTCTGATAAAAAATTATTTTTAGTTATTTAACCATTAGTGTGAATACTAATTTTTGCATTCTCCATATTGCTTCCAAAATTTTAAAAAAATAATAAATAATAAAATAATAAAATCGTTTTACAAAAAAAATAGAAAATTTTTGAAAAAAAAGTTTGATTTTCGGAAATGAAAGTCTTACCTATGCAAGCTCATATCCAGCATCAAATACCAGTTTTAAGCATGAATTTAGAAAACTTTTAGACTTTTGTGTTTCGTAAAAACTCTAAATGTATCCAATATAAAATCTCAAATAAGTTAAAATCTCAAGTAAGAGGGGAAAGGGGGTTTCCGAGGGGGAAAAACGAAAAAGAAATTAGAAGAACAACAAAATCTTTTAAAAAGAAGAAGAGAAAAGGAAGAGGTTTTTCAGAAACAAAGAAAAGATCGCAACAATTTTTTTGAGAGAGGGAGAACAAAATTTTTAAGAGAGACAACAAATGTTTTTGAGAGATCTGAAAAAAAGAGAAGAAAGAAGAATACAAATGGAAGAGAATACAGCTAGAGGGAAAAACAAAAAAGTAGAAGAAGAAATCAGATACCAAAAGAAGAGAAAAAAAATCACATCATTTCAGTCACTTCATCATCTTCTTTTACCGTTCAACTCTAAAACTTGTACATTGCATCAAGATTTTTCTTTCTTTTCTTGCTCATAGACTCACAGCTATATTTTGAGCTTTTGCACATGAACGGAGTAAGATAAAAACCATTTAATAAAATGTCTTCGATTACTTTATCAACATTTGTTTGTTTGTTTAACTTTTTTCACAATATATTATTATTATAATAAATTAAAATCATCTCTTCACTTTATTATACAAATTTTTGTAATATCAATGTGTGATTTACATTACCTTCGATTGTCCAATAAATTATAAAATATTTATATATAGCTTACGTCATCTTAAATTTTCTTTCAACATTAATCATAGTTAAAATTAAAATTCAAATACTTCATTTATGAGTAAAATATTTTTAACGATTGGCAATATAGTTGTGTGATTTTCTTTCACTTTTGTATTGTTTCTTGTAGAGTATATGTATAACTGCATTATCTTGTGTCCCTAAACATGATAATTTTAATTTAAAAATAAATTTTCTCTTACTAAATTTATTTTTAATTAACTAACCTCTTAATTTTTTTAGATAGAACTTCGTAACTTTGAGTTTTCCATTGCACCTGGAGATACATAAGATCGAGAATCGAACTCGTCAAGTAAAAATAATTTTTAAAAGAATTTGAGTTCTCCATTGCACCTAGGAATACATAGGAGCGGGAACTGAACCCATCAAGTCAAAATAATTTTTAATTTTTTTTTCTTTTTTAAGATACTGAGTTAACATTTCAACAAATAATTTTTCTTCTTCTAAAATAAAAATAATTAATATTTAGGGATTAAATAAATATTTTTAAAATTAAAATAAATTTGCACAATTAGTTTTAGGTAATCATTTTTAAACGGACGTTGTGAGGTACTAATACCTTCCCTACACGTAAATGATTTCTGAACTCATTTTTTATTTCAAAGATCATATTATTTTTAAAAAAAATTCAAAATTTTTTTAAAATTAAACTTTGATGTCAATTCCTTTGATATTTTGAAAATATTTTTCGTCGTACGCGACCGTCCAATTGCGACAATTACTATACCAAATTTAAAAGCATTTACCTATAAAAGAATCATTATGTTTATTTTTATCTGTGAGAAATGATATAATAAATCTGTTTCTATTTTTTATTTCTATTAGAAGGAGTTAGAAAAAGTGTGTAAACGGGTTTATTATGTTATATAACATATAATGATGTAAATATATTTGTTATAATACACTTTTATTGATTAAAAATTATATAAGTTTAATTTTTAATAAATTTTAGTTAATAATAAAAATGTATTAAAAGATATGTTTAGAGTGTTTTCGCAATATTTCTCATACGAAAAATACTATAATAGGCTGTGAGGCGGTTTAAAAGTACGGTTTTGGAAGGTGGACCGAAGGAAGGGAAACTGGGTTCTGATGGAAGCTAAAGATGCAATGCATGCCAATTGAGTATTGCCAGTGAAGCAAGCAATGTTTTCATACCTCACACAAACGCAAAGAATACAAGACGTGTGCGATTATTAATTTAATAAGATTAAAAAAGCACTTCTCCACCGCCATGGACTCGCAACGACGAACAACCCCTTCTCCTCCGTCTCCGCAACTCCATGAATCAACCTCCATCTTCTTTCCCTTTCTCGCATTCTTCACCATTGCCGCTCTGGTATCTCTCTCTCTCTCTCTCCGCCATTAACTTGTTATGTTTCGTACATTTATGAAAGATTTTGTCCAGTCATTTTTATTTTATGTGCTATTGCTATAAGCGTAATAAGCTCTCATTTCGGGGATAAAATCGAATGGACAAAGCATGGTGGTGGTGGTGAAATGTGGTATGCTAAATTTTGTTTGATCACTTTAGGATAAATAGGCCACACATTCGCATAATGATGTAATGATTTATTTGGTTAGCAGCTAAAATCAATTTCACACGCTATGACACACATTCCATATTGTAAAATTTGCGAGTTAGATTGATTTGGGCGCACATCTTAATAGCGTTCAACTTTTTAAAATCAATTCTGCTAAAATTTAAAATAAACAGGCACTTAGTAATCATGTCAAAATGAATGTAACCTAAATAACCATCTCCTAAGATGAAATTTTAACTAACATGTAGCATCTAAACAACCTACATGAAATGAATGCTTGGGGCATTATCTGATTAGTCTTTTGCTCAACATTGCACTTTTTACATCGAGGAATGGCAAGAAGTTCTAATTTACTAATGTTAAACGATAATGAATAGGATATTTGTCTTAATTCATTGTTGTTTTGATATTAATTCTTGCTTACTATTTATTGGAAAGAAGATCTGATCAAACTTCAGAAAATAAATATATTCTTCTTACATTTTTTTTATCCATGGCTTGTTTATTAATAATGTTGCCTAGCTTGGAACTTTTACTGAATTAATTGACCTTTCTGAAAATTAAGTTTTTGATAGAGCACAATGGTATTGTTTGATCCATGTAGGCGACCTGCCTAATGCGATAAGGATTAACTATTGTTCTTGTTGCGGTACTATTTATTAGAATTGGAAAATATTTGAATTGACTCTATTCAACACTTGAAGCTTAAAACATGTGATACAATCTACAGGTTGTGGTTCCTTCAGCATCACCATCTTTCAAAAATACCTTATCCATTCTGCACCAAGTTCCTGAAGGCCATGTAGGGGTATATTGGAGAGGGGGTGCCCTTCTGAAAACAATTACAGAGCCAGGTCTAAATACTCCTTTGTTTTTAATTTTTTTGCTCAATGTCTCCTAGCACAAAATCTGCTTCATGTTCTTGGTATTAATATTCCAGGTTTTCATCTAAAGATGCCTTTCGTAACTGAGTATGAACCCGTTCAAGTGACACTTCAGACAGATCAGGTAAATTGATTATAATAGGTTCATGAATGGCAGTTTATTTTGCTCTATAATTTGGATTTTTAAATTATGGTGACTATTACAGGTGACTGATATACCATGTGGTACTAAAGGAGGTGTTATGATAAATTTTGAAAAGATTGAGGTAGTAGCAAATATTATTTTGTTATGTAATCTTGATTAACTAGTGGTCTAGTTTGTTACATCTTTTAATACTTTTATATGCAGTGATGTATATTATTCTTTTAGGTTGTTAACCGACTTCGCAAAGAATATGTCTTTGAGACACTTCTCAACTATGGTGTGCATTATGACAAGACATGGATATATGACAAGATTCATCATGAGATCAATCAGTTCTGCAGCTCTCATTCTCTTCAACAAGTTTATATTGATGTGTTTGATCAGGTTAATTTTTAAGTTTTAGAAGCATAATTTTATAGCCATGGTTTATCTTATATTGGTTTGATTGAGCTCAATGACATCATATGATCCATGTAGCCAATTTTATCTAGTGGGATAAGGCTTGGTGGTTGTTTTTATTGTTGGTTTATTTTATTCTGGTAACTTTCATTTTATACTGTAATTGTTAAGCAAAACATGAGGGTTGGACTTGGTATGAAACAGTTTGATGTATGTTTAGTAACTTATAGCTTCTATTGTCATCCACTAAAATGTAATTTATTCAGGTCTTAAGTTTTTATTGTTCCAGACTTTTGAGTCTTTTGCTTCATTGTATAGATGAGATATACCAGTGTGTATTTTTTGCCTTAGGGTTTTTCTCCTTTCTTGATGGCTCATCTTAATAAATATGTTAACAAGGCAGGCATTGGGTCCTTTCAGATTGATGAAAAGATGAAAGATGCTCTTCAAGTTGACTGCACCCGTTATGCTCCAGGAATTGAGATCATCAGTGTCCGTGTCACAAAGCCAACAATTCCAGAAAGCATAAGACGCAACTTTGAACAAATGGAAGAGGAGCGTACTAAGGTATATTTTTACCAAGAAGAGCTGTGTCATTTTCCTGTTAAAATGCATGGAATTATATAGGTGCAAGGTAGTTGATAATTTCATTAGAAGTGGGCAGGGTTAAACATGTGCTGCTTGCATGCACATGTAAGGAATATTTTTTCCCCTTTATGGTTGATTTATGTTTTCATTTTTCTGACATGAGTCTCATTGAGTCTTGTAAATGCTTCTAGCAGGTTTTAGTATGCCAGGCTCTATTTTATTTAGATTTAGTTTTTCTCTTTTATATTAATGTTAAGCAATGTGAATTTTTTATGTTATGGGATAGGTCTTAATTGCTATTGAGAAACAGAAAGTATCTGAGAAGGAGGCAGAGACTATGAAGAAGATGGCCATTAGTGAGGCTGAAAAGAATGCCAATGTTAGCAAGATCCTAATGGAACAAAAATTGTTGGAAAAGGATAGTGCAAGAAGACAAGAAGCAATTGAGAATGAAATGTACCTGGCACGTGAAAAGAGCCTGGCAGATGCAGACTTCTACCGGTGAGATTTTCCTTTTCTTAATGTCTTTGATGTCTGTTAAGTTAATGAATAAGCTAGTGTAATTTATGGTCTTCGAAAAAAGAAATGCTTAACTTTGTAGTTTTTCCAATTTCTAGTGTTATAAAGGAAGCTGAAGCAAACAGGTTGAAGCTTACTCCTGAATTTCTCCAGCTTAAATTTATCGAGGCCATCGCTAATAATACGAAGATTTTCTTCGGGGACAAGGTAATCCTTTCCTCTCCCAGCAATGTCAATATTTATCTGTCCTTGTGCACAGGCTTGACCTTTCGGTTACTCTTCAGGTTCCAAATATGATTTTGGATCAGAGGCTGCTTGGAAACTTCCTTCATGAAGTTTCTAGAGGGACAGCTACAAAGGACAAAACAGATATCTGAATTTGTATCTGTCAGAGCTCAGATGACCCAAAAGCATTACCAACATTTTGAAGAGTAGTTTTGTCTTCAAACTTATCTTGGAAAGCTCGTCTGAGTTCTTATCAATTGTGACTGATGGGGGCATAAAGGACAACTACATCAGGTTGTTCTTAAGTCTCCTTACATTTTTTCATTTATATGAGCTGATTTTTTATTGTCCTTTATAATTAGCTAAAACTTGCACAGCCTACCACCATTTCCAATTTGCACAGCCAGGTTTCAGCTATATTTGGTAAAATTAGCTAAAACTTACAACCTTGTAGCTTATGGGCCTTAAACTTATAGCTCATACTTGGGTAGCTAGCTGATTGAATTAGAGTTGTTTGCTAAAATTAGTTATACATGAATCGTGTTAAATAGTTGATTGATAATTATTATGAGTGTAAATTATCTTAAAAGAAGGATAAAAATGAGAAGTAAAATTGTTGATAGGATAGTCATCGTAATTCAAATTTTTATCTTGAAGGGCGATATATTAGGAAACATCGCATTAACTTTTCTCGATTACATTTGTACTCATTCTTTATACTTTTTTTAATATTTTATAAAATAAAAAATATTTTAAAAAATATCATTTATTTTTTATAAAAAATTATGTGAACACTTCTAAAAAAAATATTTTTGTAATTTCAAAAAGTATATTTTTAAAATATTTGTAAAATATATTTTTTGAATTTTTTACAATTTTTCGTTCTAATTATGAATTTTTAACTAGAAATAAATTTTAATTGAATGAGATTATAACAATTTATTATCAAATTTTAATATATGTATATACATTTTTGAGTTTTTAATTTATATTTATTGAAAAATAAAAATTTTAAAAAATATGTATATTAATTTTGATACAAGAGTAAATATATTTTATATTTTATGCTGTTGTTTCTTTCAAATGTTAAAAGAATGATATAATTTGTTTTACTATATTAAATATAAAATAGGATGAGTTTTTTTTTATCATATCTTATTTTCTGTATCTTTTTTTTATCTTATGATGTTCATCAAGCAAGTCCGAAATGTTACTTTAGGTATTTTTTTTAAAAAAAGTTAGCTTTAAAAATATAATATATTTTTTTTTGTTGACCAAATAACTTTACTAATTTATTGGTCAAGTTAATAAATTTTAATTTTTAAAATAAATTATAAGATTACATTATTAAATATCAAATGCACTTTATGTATGCCAAAAAAGTATTGATAATGCATTAAATAAAACGATATGCATTGAAAGTACTGAACACACATTTACCTTAGTATCAAAACTTGAATGGTAATGGAATAGCTTTGAAGGTGAGGGGGCATTTGGTTTGGTTTGGTTTGTGAAATTTTGTATTTTTTTTTCATTTTAAACAAAATGTAGTTTTTAGTTATTAATAAATGAAAAATATTTTCCGAAATTTAATTTACGCCACTGCATGTTTTGAATTTTTTGTTTTTGGACTTTCAGTATTCGGAAGATGCATTGTTACAAGATTCAAATTCGAAAATCTTACTAGAGGAAAATTAGATCTAATATTATTTTACATTCTAACGCAAACTGCCAATAACTATTCTCAGGGAAATTATGGTTAGCTTTGGCTTCACTTCCTTACTTTGCTATAGGTTTGAGATCGACACTTCATTCATACGCACCCGTTCCAACAATAAATACTACTAAAAGAGAGTTTTGGAGGGAAAGGAGGAAAGAGGAGAGCAAAATTTATATTTTAAATAAATATATTTAAAATTAATATTTTTTAAAATAAAAAATACAAATTAATATATTAACTAAACTTAATGTATTAATAATGTATTTGTTATTATAAATAATATAATTTTTTATTTAAAATTTAAAAATATTTTCTCTCTTCTCTTCTTCAAAATTTTCCTTTCAAACATACACTAAAATCATAGTTATATAAATGGACTTTATACTAGCATATAACGCTCTTGTCACTTTTGGAATGTGATTACTTTTAAGATTAAGACTTATTTCAAGGTGGATAGGGTATCTTCAAAATTACTCTGATGCTTAAGTTAAGAAGTAAATCAAAAAGCCAAAATGGATAGAATCAGACTTTATTACAGGAGTTTCTCATTTTCAATGCTAACTAATATTATCGTCATTAATCATGTATAACAACTTACTTGCCATGAGATTTTATTAGTATATAATTACTTTTTTTTATGAATAATGGTAAAATTAAAGTTTTGAAATTAGTTTAATGGTGCTTATATGAAGAAGTGAAATTGAAACTTACTCAAGACATTGAAGATTCATCAACAATGCTTAAAAAAAACTCTTTTCTATTTTTTTTTTTCATTTGCTATACCTTTTCTTTTCTACTTTATGTTAGTGTAATCAATTATGTTAATATTATAATCATATTTTAACTGAGTAACGAAAAAGACCATTAAAAATAATGGGAGAAATTTTAGTCGTTGAAAGCTTACTTCAAGTAAAAGAAGAAAAGACTAAAGAAGTTAAAAGGGATATAACTGAATAAAGCTATTTTGGAGAGAAATTATACCTCTAGGATTTTGGAGAGTACTATCCAGGAACCATTACATGAGAAATTAGTAATATTAAAGCCCATGAGAAAGACCTCTACCTTACTTACAAATTTGCTTAAGCAAATTTTGCTGGGTTTTCTTTGTTATTTTGTAAGATTTTCTAAACAAAAAAACTCAAATGGAACGTTATATTTATGCTAAAAACAAAGAGGATCCAAATCTTGAGTAGGGGACATGAATTTGTTGGTAATACTTTGAAGGCTACAGGCAACTAACATGCATGGTTCCTTTTTGCTTCTTTTTTTTTTTAATTGAGGAAAGCCTACTATAAATTGAGTTAAGTTAAATTGAGCCTTGTCTAAAAAGGTAGACCAAAATATTTGTGTCATGACTCAATGCCCACAAGTTATATGGGTGGCACAATTTTTAGAGAGAATATGTTATACTTTAAATAATTGGCTTAAATAACTTTAAAGTATTTTTAATATACGTCATCTTTTGTTTTACTACCTATAATTCAATTTTTTTTATTTTAGTACCTAACATTTCAATAATTTTAAAATTAGTACCTGCCGTGAATTTGCTTCCGTCTGACTTGTGTAACAAAAATTTTATGTGAGGTGTTTACATGTAAACAATGAGTTATATATGATTTTTTTTTGTTATGTGTTTTAGCAATTAGAAACTCATAGTCATGGTGAAGTCGGTCACTCAATTTCTAGGGTTAGGGTTTTGCATTTCTTTTATACACTAAAAGTGTTTAAGCACAGGTTCACAGCTTTTGAAGTAACTACTCTTTGTGTAAAAAGTAGCTACGTGCATGGTATTTTTGCAACATAGCTTTTGGAGTAATCACTTTTGGTCCCAAAAGTAGCTATACACACCACGAATTCCTCAAATAAGCTTACGCATAGCCATTTTATGCCCAAAAAGTGTTTGTGTGCACAACCTTTCTTCCCAAAAGCCTTCAAAGTGGTTACTTTCACCATAAAAAGCAGTTGTGCGTACCATGTTCTTGCTTCAACACCTCTGTAATGCTTACTCTTGACCCCAAAGTTGCTACTTTCACTAGGAATTTCCTTTCAAAGCCTCTAAAGTGCCTACTTTTGACACAAAAAGTAACTACAAGCACCATACTTCACTTCATAAGTCTCTTAAATGCTTACTTTTTGTATTAAAAGTAGCTACCCCTATTTCTCAATTGAATTTTAAACCTCTAAAGTGTCTACTTTATGCATCTAGAGTGATTACATTGGACCACTTTGATCTCTTAAAGTTTCTAATTTCATGTGTTTTCCTTCAAATTTCCTGTAAAACTAATTCAATCAACAACATTTACATAAGAACACTATTAAATCCAAACAAATTGAGTTACTTCAAACAAAATTGAGCTATTTAAACAATTATCATTTTTTTAATGAGATTTTAACCTTCTTAACTATAATTTTCTATTAAAAGCTATTAGAAAACTAACTAATAATCCAGTAAAATATGAATTTATCAATTGACATTAATTGGTTTAACACTTGGACAACTTTTGTATTTTTAGTATCTTTAATAATACAAATCTTATTGATTTTATTAACACAATTGCATAGTAATTAAAGTAAGATGTCATTATATTATAAGGTAAACAAGTGTTATATTAGCATTGTGTGGACCGTTGACCACTAACTCAATTTCCATAAAAATCATACACCAGAGAATTTATTTTTTAGATACTTATTATCTATAATAAAACTAAAAAAGTGCAACACAATGCGCACATGTGTTCAGCAAAATAAAGTAAGAAATTACAAAAGACCTAAGTTCCTTTACAAAATAAGGAAAGAAATGACCTTTCAAACTTTAAGAATCCCAATCGACTACTCTCAATGATCCTTGCAAGGGACTTTATTTAGAGTTTCATCATTTACAATTGTTTATATTCTTTTGGTTGGTTTTTATTATAACAATAAAAAATTATGTTAAGATTTGTTTAATGAAAAAAGTATAATATTCAACTTTTATAAATTTTGTTACCTTGTTGCTCGTTTTCCTGAGGTTGCTCAATGTTAACATCATACAGTTCTTCATCTTAAATAGGATCAGGTTGAGTATGTCTTCAACACAAGGGGTGGAGGTGGGGGTGGTAAGTGACATTTTCTCTATTGTGACCTTGAGTTCCACATCTCTTGTACTTCTAAGGATAAGGGTTCCTTCTAAGTTTAGTCTTATTTTAAATTTCATTTGTTTTCCTCCTTCTTAACTTCTTAGGTCTTTTGGGACATCTATTTCCCTCCTTTCAACTTCATCTTGTCACTACATCCTCATTGGATCCTCATACGCAAGGTCTTCCTTTAAAAATGTCAATTGCCTCAAAATATGACCATCTATCAAGATCAATCTTAAAAATTACTCCAATATCTCCATCAAAATATTTCATAATAAGATTTTGTTCAAACCCTCCCCCATGATGCACAATTAGATTCATAGTCATGTTTGTTACAAAAATTTGAATACAGAATATAAGTGCACATTGTAATCCCTTATTGAATTCCAAATACAATTCCTATAAATTCAATTTTAAAAATCTCCTAAATACCCTAATTGAAAAACTAATTATGATAAAAACTCTAATTATATTACAAAGAAAGAAACAATACAACAAAATAAAATCTGCTATAAAAACCCCTACATGACAACAATGGGACCATAAGCCAGCTAATGCATAATGGCGAAAATGAAAAAGACATAATATGATCCTCACCTATCACTGTTTGAACACGTAAACTCTAATCTAGCCAACCAAGCCTTCACATGGTTGCCTCAAAATTTCACTCCAAGCAATCGCACTAATGTGGCACTTAATGAATGTGTGACACCACTTTACAAATTGCATTTAATGGTATTTACTAATTTATTACAGTATGATTTGTTAGGTAGTAAAATTAAAAAATTGAAATGTTAGGTAGTAAAAATAAAAAAAAAAAGTGTCACGTGAGGTTGTAAAAAGTTATTAAAGCCTAAAAAATTTCTTACTTTAATGGTCTAAGATAGGTAAAAGTACAATACTATGTTAGTTACACTCATCTTTGTGACCTTTTGGCTTTATGACTTACATAGCAAGTAGTCATTGGTGAAGGATCATGTAGCATTTGCTATTGATTCGTTGCTTTCATTTAATAACTTTGATTTATGTCTTCACTAAATGTTGACTTTGACCACTACAATTCAGTTATTGAATGTTAATTATCTTACTGTTATAAGCTACATAATCATGTCTTATAACTCCTAACAAAATATAATTAGGGTTAAGAAAATTCAAAATATTATTTAAAAATTTAGCTCTAAATATCCTTAAAAAAATTCAAACAAAAATGAAAAATGTAGGCCTATTTATTATCAATCCATAAAATTGATAAATTGTGACCTTGTTAAGACTTTGGCAAATATATCAAGCTTTCATTTTAGTAAAGGAATAGAGGTTATTGTATCCTCAAGGATTGGTAGATATTTTTGTAAGTTTTATTATCCTAATTAAAATACTTAACAACAATCATTAACAATTATAAGGATATTTGTGAATTATGATTTTGTGAAATTTAGATTATGAAATTGACCAAAATACAAAAATAAACTATAGGGTTTGAACTACAATGGTTTAGAACTTGGGTTGGATTTTATTATTCATCCTCCTCCATATTTTGATGATGAAATACATAGAAAATATTTTATAGAAATAGATGTAGTCTCTAAATATTTCTTTTATTGATTTCTCAAATACAATATTCTTAAAAGTATTCCTTAGATAATGATTTCTCATATATTCATGAATACTCCAGCATTAAAGACAAGAGTTAACGATATATTGAAACTTATTCTTAGTATCATAATACATCGAGTTAGTTTCATTCAGTCTAGTTCTAAGGATTGTTTTTCCAGATAAATCTTGGATCCTCAATCAAAATATTATTTATTAAAATAGAATCAAGCATTAAAACATAATGAAACCACCAATATCTATAGAAATGGAAAAGTATATATATAAATCATCAAAATATTTTATAGTTGAAGATTACATCCAATCCCAAAAGGAGTGTAGCTACCTATAGTAGTTATTACAACAAAAGAAAGGAGAGAAAAATGGTGTCTCAATGCTCATTCACCAAATGTCCTAGTTCTCCTTTGGTGAAGTTTTGTTCTTGCTCCTCCCTTTTTTCTTCTTTGCCGATTCTTCTTTCTTAAAAGAGAAGTTCATAATTCTCACTCAAGTAAGAAAATATCGCTTAAGCTAAAAGAACATTTTTGCTCAAGCAAGAAGCAAGACATTCTCGCTCAAACAAGAAGCAAAATATTCTCACTTAAACAAAAATTAGGCAAAGGCACAAGTTTGCTTCATGCATTCTCCTTCAAGCAAGAGATTTTTGCTTGAACGAGATTAGGTCAAAGTCAATTCTTTCGATCTCATTTGTTTCTCATCCTCATTAAAAATTTAACAACAATGAATATATTCATTTCAATCTCTAAATCAAAAGAAATACTTTAATTCAAACTCTTATAAATTAAAAGAAAATTTAAATTTAAATTATTGAAGTAAATAAGTGCCTTAATTCATATTACAATTTACTAAAATTTGGCACTTATCAAACCTATAAATGCGTTTTGCATGTGTTATATGAGATGTCAAACTTCATCTTTAATTTTGACTCAAAACATCATCATGTTGCAAAATGGTAACCTAATTAGGTTCAACCTTTAATTTAAGTTGATCATCTTTCCTTTTGATCCAAGTGGTGGTGGATGGTGAGCCTTGTGAAGACTATACAAGTGGTGGTGGGTGGTGATAGGGCAAAATTTTTTCACACTTTTTTTCTAGTTTTAATTTTAAAAATTCTTCTAGAATTTTAATTATCAAAGTGATCTTACAAATCAATTTTTAGAATTAATTTTTTGGAATGTGTTAAACTCTTCTAAAAATTAAATTTTAAAATTAATTTATAAATAATTCCAGAAGTAAAAAAGAAAAAAAAAAGTCACACGAGAGCAAAGCTAATGAAGTAAGGAGGGATGGAAGTGAGTGAAATGAGTGGACTCGAGATGAGTAGCTATGGTAGGTCATTATTCAAGGTTCCAAAATTTATAACTCTTCAAAAAGAATATTAGCAATATGTAGTCTCTAATACACTCTCTAATACATTCTTCACTTTGGCTAAATTTATTGAAAACTAACTAAAAAAGTATGGGAGAGAAATGTTAATTTAAAAATAAGAAAGAGCCAGACACATGTGCTTTATATAGTTCCCAATAAATTAGCCAATGATGGGATTGTGTTGCAAAGAATGTATTAAAGTTTGTTGCTAGCATTACTCAACTCTTCAAATTAAGTGGCAAATAGAAGAATTGTTGCAGGATCATTTACACACGTGTCCCTCAACTCTCATCAAGGTTCCATTACATTGGTAATGATATTTGTGTATTTTTTAGGACAATGGTCAACTCCTCAAATCACCCTCTTTTGGTGACAACTCTACTTAGGGCTTAAGCTCATGTTAATTGCTATTTTTGTTTCATAATGTGGACAAAATATAGTCTCAACATTTAAATAGCAAACTCTTATAGGAGAGAAAAGTGTTAGCATGATAAGAAAAATAATGTTAGAGTAAAAGAAAAATACTAACATGATATTATAGTATTTACAACACTTTCACATATTTTAACATTGTGATATCTCTTGAAGCATACTAGGGGTTGAGACCAACCTAAATTCCTAATACTGAGTGGTATGAGATGTTGATAATGGTAGTTCATTGTGCTTTCATAATCTTCAAAGGATAGTGTTCGTACATAAAATATTCCAACACTCAAGTCAATAGAAATTTGGCCAAATTAAAGATATAAGTTTTTGAGATAGCGTACCTAAACCAAAGGATTCTGTTCATATACACAAGTTGTGTTAGTTAAGGTGGATTTTTTGTTATGTGCACCTAACATTGTAATCATTTAGGTATGAAAATGCGTTTAAAAGTTGCATAATCTACATAACACATCTAAAAAATTAACCACAGGTCATGTTAGTTAAGGTAGATTTTTTGAAATGTAGTCAACTTTATCGTGTTAGCACATCCAATAAATTTTTGAGATAACGTACCTAAACCAAAGGATTCCATTTATATACACAGGTTGTGTTAGTTAAGGTGGATTTTTTGTTATGTGCACCTAACATTTTAATCATCTAGGTACAGAAGTGCATTCAGAACCTGTATAGTCTGTATATCATATCCAATAACTTTTCAACTGTTAGATTATTTGATTATTACGATTGATATTTGGTGTAAGGCTAAATCCTGGTGTCAATAGATCCTCTATATATATATATATATATATATATATATATATATATACTAAACTAAACAAAAAAATAGTATATTCTAACTCACTGAAATGAATAAAATATTATTTGTCCTTAAAGTTACAAGTGAAGGTCACTTAAAATTAAACTTTATATAATTTTTTTTATAAACACTTATTCACTTTACTTTTCTTTTATTTTATTTTTTATTATTATTTTATATTAAAGGACTAAATTAATGATATTTTACAAAATGAGATATATAGTAAGCCTTTTGAAAAGTAGAATATTAATATGACTGACATAAAAAAATTTAAAGACTAAAATAAAGATTTATGCTAATTAGAATGTAATTATTAGGTCTGAATATGTTTATAAATGTGTAGATATTATTATCCACACTAATATAATTCCAGCTCTATGGTTTTTTATATTAGTTTAATTAAATTTTTGGCCTTTTAAAAATATATAATTTTATTATTTGGTATTTTATTCTTATTTTTATTTTTTAAAAAATACATCTTTATAATATATTTTTCTTTACCAATTTTTCTCTTATAATTTTTATTCTTTAAATATTACAAATTTTTTTATTTATCTTCATAAATATCATAAACATTACGAAGGACTGAATAAAATACTTGAAATATTTAAACAAATAAATAAATAAAATAGATTAGTTTGTAACAAAAAAAAATACAATTTATGAAAGACTCGTTTTAAAAAATTTAAAATAAAGATCAAATTAAAAATAAATGAACTTTTCAAGTACTAAAAACTTAGTTAAACCTTTACATTTTGATGCAAATGAGAATCCAACATGTCATCATCCCCACTTGCAAATTAGATTATGCCTTTACAATTGGAAATAATCATGTTAAAGAAATTAAAAAATGCTTCCCTTCAAAACTATCATACTTTGAAGTACCAACATCAAAGTGAATGGTTTAAGTTGTCCTCCCTAATCATTCCACTGTATCACTATTCATTTGATGAGCTCAATTTGTTTCTACATTCCATTACTAACGACTCCACTACATCTCAAGAACGCCCTCGCAACACGTTTTCTATAAAATTCACTTTAATCGTCTTCAAGACTTGTATTCGCTAAACAAGACAACCATAGGTGATTAGTGCTTTTCCATGCTCTTATGCTCCAGAGGTTGAATCATTGAGGCCATCAACAACGGAAATTTGATAAAGGAAAATTACGAGCACATAAAATTCCTATCCAAGTAACATTGACCTAATGATAGAATGCAGCGGTTGCGCACACAAAATTTTAAGTACCAGCAAATTTATCAGAAATAACAAATCAAAGTTCGTAAAAGTTATTCCAATGAGCAGTGATAAAGCTTATGGAAGGCAAGTTTTATTATTTGCTTATCTATTACAAAAAGTAAATACACCTCTGCATATTACACGTGATTCGTGATTCGTGAAATCCTTTAGCAAGAAATAATGGTGCACTAAGAAAAGAGTTGACCTTCTGTAAGGGATGAAAATTCGAAAATCGCACGTTTACCCATAGTAAACAGAACAACTAATTCATTTTAGCCCAAAAGCCAATCCATCTAGTAGACTATTATCTTTCTCAAATAAATCAAATTGAATTTTGTAATTAAAAAACAACCAACAGGCGAATCAAGGAGAAAAAATGGCATATAATTGTGATCAATTCCAAAACAATTATTCAAGAAAATTAGATACAAAATGTAACAAAATTGGAAAAAATTAAAAATGGGAGAGATGGGAGAAGATGGTATGGGGAATCATTTGATTTTAACCGAAACTCTGAAGCGAAAGGATCATGACAGATATGAAGTAAAAACTCTAATCGAGTTGCAAACCAAAATCCCTAGATGCCGCTATCTATAAAAAAAACTCCGTTGTCACTCAATTCCCAACAAAATAAAGCACTTCACTGAACTTTCACTGGTTGACGAGCAACTTTTCCTCCATTCTGAAAACTCCTTGGCATAGTTTCTCCATTGCTACGCCCAGCATTATTGCCTCCCCGAGGCCGGCCAGAGAACTCACTTCGCTTCTCAAAATCATTCCTATTTGGATAGCCACCACCGCCACCACGGCCACCACCAAAGTTGCCACGGCCCCTTAAGTTATCATTTCTGTCATTTCGGAATGCACCCCTGCCCGATGAATATCTGACCCTATCATTATTAGCTGCAACAAGAATACCCGATGGTAAGTGACAATATTGGTACAATTTATGGAACAGTATAAGCATTAGAATTTTTCTCCTAGCAATTTTACCTTACATGGGATAACCTATTATACAGCATGTCTAGAACATAAATTAGTCAAAGACATTGACGTCATGGGAAATAATCAACAAAACCTGCCGGCTAAATTTTAAAATGTTCAAATTTGCTGAGAAATACAGCCCACATACCTCGCCTTTCTTCAATGGAAAGCCTTCGATTGTCCAATGTAACCGGAGGAGAGGCCTGAAATAATCGTATAAATGTTATATTGGAATAGCTAGCAAAAGGCACCATACAAACATTTCTGATGCATTTGCATTACAGGGATTATAAAGTTGAACAATAAGAAAAATCGGCACATAAAGCATACTTCAGATGCACTACATGCAGCAAACTTAGACAATCAACCACCATTCAGCACACATGTAACTACTGCATTTATAAAATGTAAATTAAAATCATTAGCAGTTTTCAATCTTGCATTCCTAATTAATTAATTCTCAAGAAAAATTGTCATCGAACATATGCTGCTAACGACAATAAACCATCAAAAGACAACTGCACAAATATATTAACTATTTCACTATAATTAATTGAAAAGAACTCATACTACACAACAATTTTAATTAAAAAAGCACTGCAGATCTCATCAAATTGTAGAACCCTTCCAACATTTTTGCAAAAAACAACTTCTGGATCACAGAATGTGAAACAATTTTCAAAAAAACTAGCATCATATGAAATGTGTCATCTGCAACACCTCCAGTAAATGGACAAAGAATACAAAGTCTAATTACAAATGATGGAGATCTTACCTCAAGTGCACTTTGCATTGAAGTAGCAGATTCAAATTCCACAAAACCAAAACAAGATCCCTGTTGCTGGAAAGGAGAACAAAGTATTGTGTCAATAGTTGTAGTTGTTGAAATAAGTTCCGTACACTAGATTGCAGAAATGTTAGTAACAGACTAACCTTATTACTTCTAACTTGAATACCATCAGGTTTAATGGGCCCAAATTTCTTGAAAACTCGTTCCAGCTGCTCTACTGTTGCATTCATAGGCAAATTTGCAACAAATATTGCATAAGCCTTGCCTGCACAAGGTAAATTACATAAGTTACAAAGAAGCTTCCTGATCAAATGCGACAAGCTATAGTAAACTGTATTCATATACTAGTCATTGAATGGGAATCACCTGCATTCTCATTACTCTTTTCTGTTGGACTGTCAGTGCTAGGGGGTGGCACTTCTGATACAGGCAGGCTAGAAACACGTGGTTGTTCAACAGTTTTCACAGGGGAAGTCCTGATATGGAAAGGCGCAGCATTATCTTTCAGTGCATTAACCTGAAACAAAAATTACAGAATAGACACATATGTTCAGACACTACAAGAGATACAATAAAGATGTAAATAAATAAATAAATAAAACTTACAATGGATGCAAAAGACTTCTTGGGAGCATCCTCCTGTGTATTAGAAGCAGCTTTCTCAGTGTGTGAGTGATGTTCCTGATGACTGGATTCTTTAACATGATTAACAGGAACCACTGTTTCAGTAACTGAAAATTTTCCATTCTCCCCTGGCTGACTCACTTCTTTGCTGACAGTATTGTCAGCATCAACAATGGCAGTTTGACTAGGTGGAGCGTCTTCAGGAACATGAATGGCCTCTGTATTCATAGATACAAGCAAATATTTAAAACCAAAACCTCTAACAAGAAAAGCAAAAGTCAAGAGGAAGAAAATTAAAAACAGCAGGAATAGAAGCATATATTTATAACCAGGAAATGTAAATAGAAGAATTACCAGGCTCTGGGGTAAAAGAATCAGTTGGAGAACTTTCATCAGCATCATTTGCAGGCACAGATTCAATATCAATTGACTTATACTCATCAATGTATCTGAAAACATCATTCAAAACAAAGTAGCCTTTGTCCTGTGGAGCTAGGAAAAAGGACTGGCTAAACTTCCTTTTCAGATTGTCACTTCCCATCAAGCACCCAGTAACTACAACCATCACCCCATCCTTGTATGAAGGCTGAGCATCAGCACTCAGAATCTCTACCCTAAAGCTTGTGTAATCCAGAGAAAGTATCTTTTTATTAATATCCTGTACAAAAACAAAGTAAGATCATTCAAGTTAGCAGATCTTAAATCATTTGTTGCAATGCATAATAGTCAAAGTAATAAAAAAATATAAAATGCCTCAACTAGAGCACCCAAATAAACTAAGATAAATAATGAGCTTGGGCCAGCATAATGAGCTTATAAAGGGATTGCCAACATTCAATTCATCATGAATTAGCTTAGACAATTATGATTATCTTCTTTACTTTCTTGCTTTTCATAGAACAAAAATAACTCAAAAGGGAACCAGAAAGATAGTAAAAGGTGAATAAATTCAGATTTCAGAGCATAATAATACATCAGTTTGATTTAACCCACGAATGAGGGTGCAGATGTGAAGATTGGGTATCAAAAAATAAATGTTTATAAGTATTAAGCAAACTATTGACATTAGAATAGGATTATAACAAAGTCCATATCCACATGACTATTATCAGTAATGTATATGCTTTATTGCTCTTCTTGTGATTATTCTTAAATGCTACACCCTCCCAATATCTGATAGCCTTCATTAAATTTTCTTATCTGATTGATACAGTCATGGTCTGTTATTATCGCCCAAAAAAATGATGCACACTATTAATAAAGATGTTATTTAAGTACACTCCCCCAAGAATGTTACCAACTGATGGTGCACACTATTAATAATAAGTGCCAAAAAGTGCCTCAAGGACACTGGGTAAGGATCAAGAATAGAAAAAGTTAATCAAATAATGTTATTACTGCACTTATTTCCAATACATCCCCAATGTGACCTCCAATAAAGATTTTCTATTATTGCTTCAACCAATTTCCTAACTTACAAAACTAAGGATTTTCTAAAATAGGACACTATCTCCACATTCACATCAAAAGTGCTTAATCCATGGTGCTTTCCATAGAATTTTGAATTGAGTCATGCTTAAACAAATAGCCATTTTTTAATTTAAAAAAAAAAAACAAATGGCTAATTAAGCATTAAACAGTTCAGGACATGAGAAATTAAAAGAGTAGGTTAGAATAAATGCTACTTGAAATGTGCTAAATTTGCATTTGTGTAATTTTGCATGTCTGTGAAACAAATGATTGCATCCATCACTTATACTTACTGCAGTAGTAGTCACTGTGGTCATGGATCCATCTTCTTCAGGTCGACTTAGGACACTAGACTCATGGTAAAATCTGTGAACTTGGTCTGGATCTTGATGCAGTATAGAGTAATACTGCTCCACAAAAGCATTGCCAACCATCTGAGGGGTTGGGGATCCATCAGTTACTGCCATCTCTGCAACGCGACATCGCGGGATGTGGACGCGGGATGTACAGATCGAGAGAGTTAGTCAAGTAACGGCACAAAATAAATTATTCCCAAAACCCAATTAAGGAAAACTAATAACCAATAATCCAAATAATGCACAGATGGAAGCGCAACATCCATACCCCTCCATTAATAAAACAAGTGGCTTCAATTTAGACAACTAGGATATAGTTAGGCCAAAAAAGCACCACAAAATTAAAGAGACATGGATAACAAGCAACACGTATACAATGTGACAAAATTTAAAAAGAATAGCACATGACAAGGCTAATATAACTTGTAAAAACTGTAAAAAAAAATCAACACGATAAAATCTTCAATCACAGGAGATATCACTCATGTTTTCATAATCAACATGGGTCAACGTAAATATAATAAAATGCTATCATCTAATTATTATGATATCCAATTTATATTGACAAAAATAAAATTTACGAAAAATACAAAAGTGTTCATGTAGTATCGGACAAGGTTACAACTGGAGACACAGTGTATGTGCTTGCTTCATAGCATTACACACGAACCAGCCATGTGTCGAGAAAACATCGAAACCTTTGAAATAAACCAGAGGCTATAATAATAATAATAATAATTTGTGATTGTTTTAACATTTCAAAACCCTAAATCTCAAAAGTACTAGATTAACAACGAAACCCTAATCAACCATCAAAGAGAACTAAACCCGTATAATAAGAAAAACGATACAGACAGAGAAAGAGAACAACTAAGATAAACCAGCGATAGACAAAAAAAGAAAAGAATAAAATCAGAATCAGAATCACGATACTAAGAGTTATTTTGAAGAAGTAAATATATTAATTTAAAAAAAATAAAAGCTGAAGGAAAATAAGAGAAGGGATACCTCCGAGGGAGAGATCGAAACGCTGAAGGGGAGAGAAGAGAGGAATGGGAGTGGAGGCGGTGGAGTGAGAGTAAGAGTGAGATCTCTGTGCGGAGGTGCGAGGGTGTAAATACTCGTAAATATATATAGGGGACTTTTTTGGTTTCTTGTTGGCGAGGAAAGGGTTCGTTTGGTTTTTTATTGAACCAACAAACCCGGTTTATTCACACTCGTGCTTTTTCGGCCTGCGACTACGACCAGGCCCAAAGTTCTCGGTTGAGGTTTTTAAAAGTTCCTCTGTTGCTGTTTGTTCCTGCTCTTGTCTTTTCTACCCGATCGAGGAGGGAGCAAAATCTTGCCATCACCATTTAGTAATTAAAAACATTTATATTATATATATTTGGGTTGATATTATTTTAGTATGATATATTTAAAAATAAAATTTTCAATGTTATTTAAAAATTAAATTACTTATTCAGTCATTAGAAATTATGCGGGGCATAAATTTTTTTTTCTTTGTAGAGGTTTGATATGAATTAATGTATAATAAATTTTGCGTATTTCCATGGTAAATTTAAAATATTCGTGTATTTTACAAAAAAAATATTTAATTATGAAAATTTTATTATTTACAAATATTAATTTAATCTGTAGGTCTTTAAAATGAATAATATTTATACAACTAGATTTCAGAAAGGTTTAGTATTATATAAATTATAAATAAGTGTTATTCCATTATTCTAAATCCAACGTAATATAATAAATGTCACTTTTTATTATAAAAATAAGAAAAAATATATAAATTAATGACAAATATTTACTTTAATTTCATAAAAAAAATAAATATTAAAAAATTATGTAGATTCGTTAAAGAAAAAAAATAAACACGTATTATTTTTTAAAAAAATAAATAATATTTTCTAAATTTTTAATATTGTGTAATAATGATCCTACATGACTTTAACATGATTATTTTTTGTGGAGGATACACGTGTTTTAGACAAAATAAAAATAAAAATCTTAACATATATTTTTAAACCAAAGTTAGACAAAGTAGGTTACACTCTACATTTTGATTAGCTTATGGTAGATAACAAGTTTTAATTGATCAAATTAAAAATATTTCAATCTTGTTAAAATAGTGGTAAAAACATATAAAAAAATATATTTTGTTCACATTTATGCCACATCAAGCTTGATTGTAGTGAGATAAATTAAAAAAAAAAAAGGTTTAAACTTAATTCAAACCAAAATGTAATGTTTAAGCCCTACATTTCATTGAGTGGATTCCAGATTCCAACTCGCTCAATTGGACAATCCATTTTACTGGTTCTACCTAACATACATAAAAAAAATTATGATACCAAGTATAAATAAATTTAATTAAAATATACTATTAGTATTAGTATATACTAATACTAATAGTATAAAAAGTCAACAATTGTCATTAATATTTTCATACACAATAATCCATTTTACTTTTTTTATGTTTGATTATATGTAATTTGGACCTTAAATGTGAAAAGTGTTTAAACGTGACACACTGTATTTATCATCATGCGCAAAGAAGTATTTTTGTAATTAAGACATCTAATTAATCATACATTAATATATAAAAAGTCAACATTTGTCATTAATGTTTTCATACACAATAATCCATTTTACTTTTTTTCTATTTGATTATATGTAATTTGGATCCTAAATGTGAAAAGTGTTTAGACGTGACACACTGTATTTATCATAATGTGCAACGAAGTATTTTTGTTATTAAGACATCTAATTTTATCATTAACTTTCCACATGCTCCTCACATTATTATTATTGTTGTTATTTTTTTAAAGCAAAAAAAATATTAAAAATTATTTCTCTATGTGTAATTTTAGGTAAGGATTTTTTTTTAAATAAATTAAACTAGAGTGGCCGAAACGGGCTACCCTATCCATTTTGATTAACTTATGGTGGATTATAGACTTTGAGAAATCAAGTTAAAAATGTATAAATCTAATTTGATCATATAAAAGTAGTGTCAAAATTAAATAAAATTTGATTTTTGTAAGTTTACTCCGCATCAAGCTTAATTATATTAAAATAAAATAAAATAAAATTAGATTTTATTCGGACACAAAAAGTAAAGTCCAAACTTTACACTCTATTGAGTAAGTTTAAGCTAATCCAACTAGACAATCCATTTTATTAGATCTACCTTAAATACATTAAAAAAATGTGATACTAAATATAAATAAATATAATTAAAATATACTATCAGTATCATATATATATATATATTATCAATTAATTATATATTGAGATATAATATTGAAATTATTATTATTTTTATTATTATTGTTATTGTTTTAAAAATTGAAATATGAAAAGTTATCTCTCCATGTGTAGTTTTAGGAAAGAATTATTTATTTTTTAAATAAATTAATGTAAATGTCTAATGTTGAATGTAATTATATATTTTTATTATTCGTTAAAAAAATTAAAGCTAAATATTTACCAATAAATTATATAAATTTTATTGTTTTTAAAAGCAGTGTTTCAATTTATTATATAAATATGAATTTAAAATAATGCTTATTTCAACCATTTCATTTTAAGTTTTTCTTATATTTCATTGCATAAATACTATTAATTTAAAGCCAACAAATTTAATTATATTTTATCATTTGAAATTAAAAAATTCATAATTACATATTTTTAAATAATTATATTTTGTGTAAAATATATAAATGTTTTAAATTATTATTAAAATGATAAGGCAGATTTGTTATAAAATTTTAGGTTAAAAATTTGTTAAGAAAAATTTAATATTCACATAAATTATGTATTGATTAAATTTAGTGTTGTAAGACTTGATTGCATTTAGATGTGTAGAGTAAATATATTTAGAATGAAGTTTTATTTTTTAATGCAAATTATATCAAAAAAATGATAAATAATGATTAGTTTTTTAAGCTTTATTTAAGATCTTCGATGAAGAAGAAATGGAAGTATTTGAATAATAAGAAAGGGGAGGAGAAAGAAACAAGAAGAAAAGTTAATACAAAATCTCTTATAAATTTAGAAGAACTTAAAATATATTATTATAAGAGTTGTGAAGGGTCTATAATTCCTCTCTTTCTCATGTAAAATTTTATAACAAAAAATTACATTATGCAAGTCTTTTTCTTCTATCTCTTTTTTCTTAAAAATTAATTCCCAAACAAATCCTTAAGCTATTGACATTCAAACCTCATTGTCTCTAACCTTAAATAAAAAAAATTGCATTAATTAAATAAATAATTTAATTTTAGAATTAATTAAAATACATAAAAGATATAAAAAAAAACTACACTATCATCTAATTGTATAAAACTTAAAACAATTGATTTGTATAAGAAAAATTTTTAAGATAATGTTATAGTTAAATGATAGTGTATAATTTTTAAATTGACAGTACATCAAAATTTAATTAAATAAAAATATTTTATATATTTATAAAATATTATCAATTTTGATACTTGATTTTAATGCAAGGTAAAATAGTTTATATGGGTGCATTTTAAAAATATAGCTTGATTAAATATTTATTTAATACATTATTTTAGAATATGCTGAAAACAACTTATTTCTATAAATTAAATAAAAAATTATTAAAATGTTAAAAATACTTAATAATTATAATACATTCTTATAAACCTTTCATGATTGTTTTTAATGTTTGTCTAATTTAAATAAAATCATGTAAACACATGGGATACTATAGATTAAGTTTATAAGCTAACCTAATCTTAACATGATATATTAATTAACATAATTTGACCTAATTAAGTATGTAAAGGACCAAATTATTATTGGAACAATGTGAAAATAAGACCAAGTAAATAAATTAGCCATTATCCTAAATTAAGTCACGTTATTTAAGTCAAATACTTAAACTTTATAACTCTAAAATTATATGAGATACGGAGTTAGATTAAGCTCAATTTGAAATATTGCTTGCCCCGATAAAAAAAAAAAATGTTAGATATGCTTTTGTAATTAAATAATACATTCTATCATTGTCTTTCTATTTTTAAAACAAGGATAGTTTCTCAAAATCTGAAAGTATATAAATTCAATTCCTAGAATTATTATGAAATAAATAAATGAATAAAATGTCTATATTTATAATTTTGATAGATTATTTAATAACTTTTTAATATATATTTTTTGAGTTAAATTTAAAAAAAATAAAGTGAGAACAGATTTAAATTGAATATGAAAACTTTTTTAGTCTATTTTCATTCAAGTGAAAAGGTAAAGTTTTCACTAAAACAAGTAGTATTAGCTTAAATAAAAATGTTAAAGACAAGATGATAATAATTGTTAAAGAAATTTAATGTTTCAAACCCATAAGTATAATCCTTACGTATAAATTGTGATAAAAATGTGAGAATTTAGAAATAAAGATAAATAATGCTAAACAAATTTTGTGAGTTTTAAATCCATAAGAGTCGTAAGGACTTACTATTGTAAAATGAGAAAATTTTTATAATTAAGCTTTAGTGAAATTAGTATTTGAAAAGTGTTAGGAGTGAAAGATGATGATGCAATAGTCATATCCGAATCTTATAGGCTCTTGATACCATGTGAGAATTTAGAAATAAAGATGAACGATGTTAAAGAATATATTAAAATCTTATTCATTGGAATAGTTAATAAATATTTATAAAGGATTTATTTTAAATATTTAAAAAATTAGAAGAACTAAATGTAAGCAATTAAAATTAAAAATATTAAAATTGTACATTTAAAAAACTAGAAAAAATAAATGAGTAAATGAAATAACGGAAAACTAAAATTTTATGTTCTAAAAACTAAAGGGACTAAACATGAATAACTAAAATTAGAGGACCAAAATTCCATATTCTAAAAATTAAAGGGACCGTAAAGGTGAATAATTAAAATTTAGAGACCAAAAACACACATTTAAAAAATTAAATGAACTAAAAATGAGCAATTAAAAATAAGAAGACCAAAATTGTCTATATATTAAAATATAGCGAACAGAAATATAATTAAACTAATAATACACAAAAAAAAAGTCTAAGAAACTAAAATGGATCAATATTGGGTAATTAATTCAATAAATCACCTAAAAATATATAGATTAATTTTAATATGTAGTTTTTTTATAAATAAAATTTTTGGTTATTATTATTTTCACTTAAGAACTGTGTCAAATAGAAAAACTCTTCCAATTTTTTATTTTTTTATATAAAAAACAAAAGTTACGTGATGACAGCCGTTCTTTTTTTTCTCTGTCAAATGACAGCCATTGAAAGCGAAGAAACAACTGTATCCCACAAAAGATGTCTATATCTTTTTGAAATCAAATGTTTGAAAATTTTAGTAAGACTCACCCAACTCATCAACGTTGAGTACAAGTCGTATAAAATGATCATCCTCCACTGAACCACCGATTCAATAGCAAGGAAATGCAACTTTTGGTATCCTTCGCACAAAAATTAATATTGAGCCATAAAAAGGAATAAAAATTGCAAGCATTCCATTCCCTCATTTAATTTGTGACTCTCTAAACTTGTCATGTTTAGTGAGCAACTCACGAAACTTACTATGTTTTCTATTATTTTATTTTATTTTTATAATTGTGGACTAGGCTCGACTCTTTGCACTTGAAATTTCTCTAAATTTCAATTTTCATTTATAAGTACACACAAATACTATAAAGTAGTAATATTTAAAAAAGCATAAAATGCATGTACAAAGAAATTACACAAATAATACATAAAAGTTGTGTAAATGATACACAACTTAGATGCACCTTACGTAAAAAAGGACAATTTAAAAAAATAGGGGAAACATAAAATATATTTATTATTTAATCATCAAAATGTTATTTATCAATTCATTATGATGTTACACTGATCAATGCATTATTAACCTATAAGATAATAAGGCAACATTTTATTATATTTGAATTCTTAAAATAATAAAGCTTAGAAGTTCAAACCAAGACAAAACAACTATTGCCAAGTATGCTCTCATTCTCGTTGAAAACAAACTACATGAAGAATTTACATAATTTTAAGTCGGAAATTAGTGAAGGAAGACATACAATAATTGAAGAATGGAAGCAAATATGTTGTATATTATAATAATATTTTAAGTTAAATAGGTATGAAATGTAAAAATACAAATTAAAAATATTGAAGAAAATATATTTTAATTGATAGGCGAATATTTTGTCAGAAAATAAAAATATAAATGATTAAAAACTTCAATTGTTACAAATTTTGAAAGTTATTTAAACAATAAGGAATTATTTTAGTTGGATTTTAAAAATATTTCGTTACGTTTAATAGCTTGTTTGTACTCATGTTCTTCTATACTTATTTTCTTATTTTATGCCACATGTATTATACGTTTTTATATAAAATTAAATTTCTTGCTTTTTAATTAATTTTCTAGTTGAAGAAGATATTATTTCATAACATTTTAATAAACGTTATGTCAGATATTTAGAAATATCATCATGAAAACTATCTTCTATCAAGAGAGTCAATTTATTTTTTTAAAAAATTAAAAATGCTAAAAAAATTCATGATTATCTCCAGTCTTTAGAGGTAGTTGCAGGAAATCACAAGTGACAAGTGTGATGACTCTCGTATAAAAACCACCAACAAGCTCCCGGCGAGGATCGAACTCGCGACCTTTCGCTTACGAAGCGAACGCACTACCACTATGCTACGGAAGCAAATGTTGACATTCAATTTTAACTAGAACAATTTAGCCAAATAGGACCAGCAAGCCAACTCAAAGTCAAAACCCTACTAAAACCACACTCTCTGCAATTGCAAGCAGAGAGGAAGATGTGCGGAATTGCTTTGATTGTCTCAGGCATTCGGATTGACATCTCATCTTTGGCATTCGATTCAACAAGTCCACTTCGCAAAACTGAGAAAGTAAGCACAAATCTTACCCTATTAAAATGGCCGAAATCTGAAGCACATAACAACTTGTACCATTCATTTTTGAAGCCCTTTTTTATTTACTTTATTTTTCTTTTCTGGTGCAGTTGTTGTTCTCTTTAGATGATCTCAAAGCAGCTCTACGGAGAAGGGGTCCCGATAGCTTGGGCGCCAAGAAGGTTCTTCTGCAATTCAACGTATCAGGTAAAAACCGAATCTCGTCCTTCACGGAAGACGATGATGACGTGTCATGTTCCGGAAACAAAGACATCGACGGAGAATGCCACCATTTTGCGATTCGAACCGCGGAACTTCATTTCGTCGGTGCAACTCTGCAGCTCCGGGGAACTAAACCGCTTGTTCAGCCACTGGTGGATGATTCTGGAAATGTTCTTGTGTATAATGGTATTGTGTGCTACTTTCTCAGATGATAGAGTTTTAGCTTTGTTCCTGCCGTGGAATGATGGTTGTTTCGAAAAAATGAACATGGAAATGGCATGTAATATAATTAGAACCAGAAACAGATAAATGGCGGTGGTTAATTACGGTGAATAAGTGAATGGTGAGTTTGAAATATTATTTTTGCTAGGTTAAAGTTAAATAATATACAATCTAACTATTTGTTCAATATGTTCATCACGGATGATGTGTAATGTTTGTATTGCTGTATCTGTATGAGCCTATGAGGCATGAAGATGTCTCAACGAGTACGTGTTTAAGGTGTGAAATGTCTTTCTGTTTGTCTTTGTGGTTTGCAGTGTGCATTTCTCTAGTTTTGCCCTTATATTGATAAGTCATTCTAGATTTTAATTTCTGTTGTGCTCTATAGGTGAGGTTTTTGGAGGACTTGACCTCGCTGGTGATTGCAATGATACTGAGTTTCTCATGCAGACTCTAGGAAAGTGTTGCTCCTGTGGTTCTTGTTCAACTGATCACTGTGTTATAGGTGGGAAAAGTTCTGTTCCAGATGTTCTTTCTACAATTCAAGGACCCTGGGCTCTCATCTATTGGCAGGTAACCCCAAGTGGTAAGTTTCTTTGTGTTTCAAATCTTTTGAAGTATTGTTTCCTTCTGCACGGTGTCAGAGGTTGTGCTTCTTTTTGTCTTTTTTAGGATACTTCACGAACCCTTTGGTTTGGCCGAGATGCATTTGGAAGACGGAGCCTCCTTGTTCACTGGCCTACCGAAGATGACTCAACCTTTCTGCTTTCTTCTGTATCACCTGTTTCTCCAGTTCAGCAGGCCTCTGGTATGTAATACATGAAACGGCTGTAGTCATCTTGCTCTTATGGTTTAATTCTTCTGAACCAGAGTGATCTGAATAGAATATATTGCCATTTAGTAAACTATTGACACATGTATTTTAGTGCTGGGGGGAATGTACTTTAAGCTATGTACTTCATATGGTCTTTATATGGATGTATATGTCAATGCCATTAGGAAAGGCACACAAAATGGCTTTGACTGTTTTTAGGAGATTTTGTGTTTCCTTATTTGGTGCTGCTTGAATGACGCCAGCATTCTGTTCTTTCAATATGAAAGAGACTGGTTTTAAACAGATAGGAAATGGAGGTAAAGAGAAAAACTATGATCTTACAGTTAGAAAAAAGTGCAGCAGAAGTGCACCCTCTCAGGAAAAGCCCAGTGATCACTCACATTTTGGGCCTCTCTCTTCTTTTATAGACCTGTATTATGAGAGGCCTATCACAAGATAAGCTAATTGTTTGAGTTCAAACACATCTTTGCAGCTTGAAATTTAGTTAAGCTATACCATATTTTGAGGGTTAAACTGAGCACCTATTTGATAAATTTGGAACTCTTATGAAATTTTTATTGAGAATTATGCAACAATATATGAAAGGCTTGGAGAGAGAGAGAGAGAGAGAGAGAGAGCAATGACAGAATTTTGCTAGGGGATAAAAATGTTGTTATTAAACTCACTTTCTCTCTTTTTCCCCCTTTCTTTTTCTGTCTATTTTTTCATTGGTTTTATGTTGTACGGGATGGATCTTCTATTGTACGTGGTAGTTCAGGTTAAAATTTTACATGAGGTTTTGCAGCTTTCAATATGTGAACTGTACTATAAGTTAACATATTTCATTCTAGTTTGGTGAAGCTATCTCTCTTGTATGTTCATAGAAATTTCTGATTAATTGATACATGTATTCTTTAAGAAAGGTTAAATATAACTTCTTTAAATATTTTTCAGCCACCATTTTCTAACCTATGTTCTTAGTTGACCAACTCTGCTGCATAAATCTCAAGCTGTTAGGTGAAAGCTCATGATTGATTTTATATCTCTAATATTACTTTGTAGAGTTGGTTTATACTCCCTGGATATTATTTGGATTTTGCTGTTAGTTATTGCATAGTTGTAAACCTGGACTAGTGAAGGACTAAATAAGGGGCTAGGTAGATTATGGTTGGACTGCTGGTCTGAACAATTGAACAAAGAATACAGTTTGATAAAAAAAATAGCACAAGCTGGATGTACTGGTTTGATTAAAAAAAAAAAAAAACCACTGGTTTTAACACATTAAAAAAAGCTGGCATGGTCTGTTAAAACTGTAGTTAGGTATGTGAGTTCTTGAATTTGTAAATTAAAGTTTGAAACATATGATCTATTAATATTAATTTGCTGCAGAGTATGAAGCTCATAATGGAATAGGATGTCTTAGTTACTGGGAAGAGCTACCATGTGGAATATATAGTGTGCATGTGGATGCTTCAGATTCATGTGGATATCTGGTTGGTGAAATCAAGCTACATGAATATAAAAACTCAATGTTAAATGAACTTATCAAGTGGGAGAGAGTTTCTGTTGAACCAAGCTCTGAAGACCTGCTGACATCTTGTCATAAGAGTTCTAGGTGGAAACATGATAGGCATCTGACTTCTTTTGAGGCAGTTTCGAGTGAAACAGGTGGTTAACATATACTAGTGCCATAATGATCCTCTTACTTATTCAATGCTTTAATTGATATTTCGGAACATTCTAGTCCCTTTGGCTTTTAGCATTATTTGGAAAGTCTGTGTAGCTTTAAGTCTTCCCAGGCTGTGACATGTGTTTGTCTTGATTAATCAGGATCAATTCAACACGCAATTCCATGGCCAGCTCATATTTTGCTAAATGCTTTAAAGGAATCTGTGTTACGGCGTACTTCATTGTATACTATTTATCAGGTATGCCACTTAGTTGAAACCGGATTACAAGTTCTGTATTTGTATGTCACTGATAAGATATATCTATGATTTTTGGCTAACATCATGGCTAGCATGTGTTCTTATCAGTTTATATATTCTTAAGACTAAAGACATATTCAGCTGTGGGGATGTCTCTTAGCTTTTTGATGAATGCATTTGAGTCTAATTATATTACTTGTTAGCTTCAACCGGTGCTGTGAGTCTATGCCTACACACATTGGCTTGTCTGGCAACAGTTTTTGACTCTGACTTAATGTAATTGTCACATGGGAATTTTTGCTTTACTTCCTGAATGGTTACATCATAGTGAAGTTCCACTGGATGGATTACATCACATGGTGTTGTGAAAACCAAAGCACGTTACTAAGCTGAGCCCTTGACAGTAAATCATAAATAACCAAAGCACTTTATTACGCTGAATTTCTATATGTTTTGCAGTCTTTAGCATATGCATTTGCTTCTTGATCTCTTTTGTAAATCTTTATTATGCAAAGAATTTGTACTCTTGAATGCCATTGCCTTGGACGACCTTTGAATGTATTCTTGAGCTGTCCTTGTTTCTTGCTGTTACATGATATTTATATTTTCGTGACTCATGGTAGAACTCTTTGGATTTGATGGCATAGGCAGTGGTATCTGGTATCAGACAAGAGAAATTTGTTCCTGTGGCAATTCTTTTCTCTGGTGGCCTGGACTCTATGATACTTGCAGCATTATTGGATAAATGCCTGGATCCCAGCTGTGAGTGCATTCAAATTCACTTAATTTACCTGTTATTATACTGATTATTTGGCAGAATCTTAATTAGTTCTTTTTCCTTGTTTGGTTTTGAACCACATAAAGTGGGAAAACTAGTTGAGTTTGTTGAGTTGACATGTTTTACTTCGGGAACCTTCAGTTAAGCTGATTTTCTAAAACTTTTTTGAATTGGCAGATGAAATTGATTTGCTTAATGTAAGTTTTGATGGCCAGTTAGCTCCTGATAGAAAATCTGCCAAGGCAGGGTTGATAGAACTAAGAAGAGTTGCACCTTTCAGGAGGTATGCAATCCAAGGGCCTGTTTCTTTCTACTTTTCTATGTTCCTTCATTTTTTGACTTGAGTATAAAAATTGACATCTTTTACCTTTTTTTACATTAAACACTATACATAAATTTAAGTATGTTGGGCAAGTACATTTTGAATAATTTTAAATTTAAGCTGTATGTCAATATTGACTTTTACCTAATTTTATGGGCATTGAATATGGTATGAAACATATCTTTCTAGTGAGATCGATGTTTTGGGTTGACTGGAAATGACTGCAGCCTAATTTCAGTTTGAATGATAATCAACCAAGTCTTAATACCTGTATCTGTACCAGGCATGAATACTTTACCTGTATTCTTGCTACTAAGGCTTTCAAGATTGTAATTCCTAAAATGCTTTCAAGATTGTAATTACAAATTAGCCTCAATCCCTGTTGGGTCAGACACAACAAGTAGTTGCAATCAATCTCTTCCAAAGCTTTGTTTTCTTTTGTATTCTTAGCCCTCACATCCCTTCTACTTATTTATAGGCAGCATGCCTAATCAACTAACTACTAATTACGTAACACTTTTTTTTATATTGTTTGTCATTCTGGACTCTTATGCAATTATACTGTTGTGATCATGCACCTATTGGACGTGCTATGTCAAAATATCTTTTATTGCATCTATGACTATCATGTTCAGTTGAAATTTCGCTATAATTGTAGCTGGAGACTCGTGGAGATTGATGCTGACTTATCAGACCTGGTGTTTGAAACTAGTCATGTTATGTCACTCATAAATCCTGCCAACACCTACATGGTAACTAATAATTCTCTAGATCTGTAATTTATACTTTTATTCTGTCATGTATAAACATTTCTAGTTACTCTAAGTTGATTTGCAATGACCAATCAACTGCAAATGTCTTCCTGTTATAAAGGCATATCATATAGATATGCATGTCTTCTTTTCTCAGTATATCATTAATAAATGTAAATTGTTAATTTTATATTACCTTCTGGTCTTTTACAGGTTAAATAACAGATAAAGTATGTCCCCTTTAAGGTTCTGAATATGTCTTTCCTTTATTCAAATGTTGAATTAGGGTGTGTTTGATGACACTGTTGCACTGTATATTTTAGCACTGAACTCTTACAGTTGGAAAAGCAATGTTTTGATTACTGATTCAATTGAAGAACTATTTATGAGAGTGGTCAAATCCAATGTTCAACCGGTTTTATCAGTTTAACTTGTGGCTGAACCAGAACACATGATAAATATATTTTAAAGAAGAAATAAAATATGTTATACAAAATTGTAGTACTAAGAAAGTATTTTAATGTTGTAAAAATACATACTTGGGTAAATTATAACTGGTTCAACCTGTCCGGTCCAACTGGTTTTTAAAACATTGTGAAAAAGAAAAAGTTTGCTCATTTTTAAAATTGAATCGAATTAAGCTATTTAAAAATTTAAAATACTGAAACCTTCAATATTACAAGATTCCTCTTAACTGCTTACTTTAGAACATTTTAATCAACATTATTGTTTAATGTCATTTAATAGACTGTGAACTTTCCATATTTTCTAGGCTTATTTTATTTTTCTTTAGGAACAAAAAATAAAATATAAAGAAAAAAGTCACCAATGGGAGTTGGGTCTAGCAGAAGGGTTAGTTTCCCTCTAGGTGGTGAACCATGGTTCAAATCTCCACTAGGAAAGGCACACACATTTAGTTCTTTACCATATCTTGAGTAGAATTGTCTCCAATAAAGGATATATGTGGGAAACAAAACGAAGTTACAAACCTGGTTGGGGACTTATGGTTTAACTAATTTATAATATCAAAGCATAATGATACTCAACTTTCCTAGTAAAAAAGTGCCAAACTAGTCTACTAGTTCTTTAATAAATTATTTCAGCTATAAGAAGAGCGATACAGTTTCTGCACTGTTGGGCCCCGAGCTATATATAGACTATGTGCTTCAGTTTATTTTCTTGTTGATATTGATAGATATAAGTTATAAATGCACTTGTTAAAGAACATGGTTAAATTAATATGTGAGTTCTTATAGTTTTAATAAGTTTTAGTTAAGTCATTATAATTTTAACATGTTATAATTAAATCTTTAAAAATCAATACCATTAACTTTGTTAAATATTGTAACTCACAGTTAAATCTTTGCTTTGCTCATTGGCATCTGGACATTCTTTAATTTTTATCCCGTGTCAAAAGTGCTGTATAAATGCTAACATAACATACTTTTTGGTTTCACACTTGTGGGTTTTTAACCGTCACCAGATGCGAATAGCAAATTTTGTTTTTTGAGGGTTTGCTCTTTTGCATAGATTTCCGTATTGGTTTGCTTATTATAGTTATGCATACAAAGAGAAGTGTTTATGTGGGTCCAGTAAGCAGAAGTTAAATGTTCAGATGAGAGGGAATCTGGCTTAATTTTTAGTACTCTATCATTTGGTGTTATTCTGCTGGTTTCTTTCAAGATTCACATCTCATATTTCAATAATTATATTTTCTTCTATTAGGTAGTGCCTTAATATGCAGGCAAGCATTTAGGGATTCGGTGATATGGGGATAAATGATTTTGGGAAAATGAAATCATGTGGAGAAGAGAGAGAGAGAGAGAGAGAGAGAGAGAATTGAGGAAAAATTTAGAGGTTGACAAGTCCAAATAATGGAAGTTTAATGTTAGTCTCTAAGGATTTAGATACACAATTTTAAAATTATAACGACTTCAATAAAAGTTTTTAAACTATAAGGATTTGATTAAAAGCTTTGTTAAAATATATGGATATTTAGATTAATTATAAGGATTTAATTAGAAGTTTGTATGTTTTGCTTGGGAAACAACGCATACAAAGGTTGAAAAGGAAAGTAAAAGGCACATACATTCATTTTAAGAAGCGGGTAGTAATTTCAGTGCGGATGTTATCTACAATTTTATTACTTATTACCCTGCCGTGACTGAATTCTGCTTCTGCATTGTAGCTTCTTTCTTGCTGAATATATACTTCAGTTTAATGTTCTAGATTGGAAAAATGGAAATTTCAGACTGAAAACCCTGTAGCTAAATTTTTGAACACCTTTACTACTATTTCTAATATGACTAGTTTGCACATATCATTTCAGGACCTTAATATTGGAATTGCTTTATGGCTTGCTTCTGGCGGTAAGGGATGGGTGTCTGATGCAAATACATCTGATAATGATGATAATCAAGCGCGGATGCAGTACAAGTCCAATGCGAAGATTCTCCTGGTTGGTTCTGGTGCTGATGAACAGTGTGCTGGGTACGGAAGACATAGAACAAGTTATCGACGAGGAAGGTATTACTATGATAATGATTAATCATGTTTTAGCATTATTCTTATCCTTTTGTTTACAATTTACAGATGATAATATTCTGTGTTTATGTTGCAATTTCTTTCATCTAAGAATCATTTATCGGCAATTTAACTTTAGAAGTGGAAATAATTTCACAGGAAAGAATTTGAACTATATACTGTACAGTCCTACTTAAATAATTTTCCTGAAGTTTAAAATGTTATTCAGCTCACTTTGTTTTTAAAAATATTGTATAAATCCCTAATTTTCTCCTCCAAAAATGCAAGTATCATTATTTTCTTGTGAAATTTTTTTTTCATCAATTTAGTTTCTCAATTATTCCAAGTGTCATCAAATTGGTCCTTCTTTGTTGGATTGAGAGAAGTAAGTGTAATGGATGACATTTTGCATGATTAAGGAACTAAATTTATGATGCTTTACATTATTGAAGGACTAAATTGAAGAATATTTTTAGGACCAATGAAATGAATAATGGCACCTGTATCTCTAGACAATGAAAATAGGTTTCACTTAAAATAGTTATTGAACTAAAAGTACTTGATTGGTTATTTATTTTGAAGTCACTTTTTTTTGTAGTAGTTCAATAGACTTATATTTGGAGAAGAAATATTATTGAAATTCTTAGGTTATGAGTGTTAGGTTAATAGTATTGATTTTTGAACTGGAGAATGTGCTTGCATTATCTTTTAATGAATTCTGATGGTGTAATATGCCTTAATCAGTTGGCTGGGGTTACATGAGGAAATGAGACTTGACTTTCAAAGGATTTGGAAAAGAAATTTAGGGAGAGATGATAGATGTATTGCTGATAATGGAAAGGAGGTAATGTTAAAAAGTCTATAAAAGATCAATATTGATCTCATTAGTCTACCATTTACATATTTTTTTCTTCCTTCTGTTCCTTCTATTTTTCCTTTAGGCTAGATTTCCGTTCTTGGATGAGGATGTTGTAAGGGTTTTACTCAACATTCCATTGTGGGAGGTAGCCAACCTTGATCAACCGAGTGGCATTGGTGATAAGAAGATTTTAAGAGAGGTATTGCTATTTCTTTGTTGTGTTTGAATGATTTATTTACTTTCCTCATTTTCAATTGTTATGGAAACTGATGTATTGTCAGACCATTTATTGGCAGACTATGAAAATCTCTTTGACTGAGCTGAAATCAAACTAGTGATCTGAGTGTTTGATAATACTAGCAAAATTATATGCTTTATGAGTTTGAATATTGAGGACTTAAAACTAATGCTGTTGCTTGAACTGTATCCATCCTCCATACACAGGAAAAATTAAAAGCTTTTGGTCTAGATCTGATACGATACTTCTTTTCCCTTAATATACACAAATTTCCATTAAGAAAATTAATACCATGGATTGTATTATAGTTTGACCTTCCCCTTCCCAAATGCACGCTCCAGAATCTTAACCTCCAACTGGTCATAGGTAATCCTACTTATATTTGGCAGATCCAGTTAATGTACTGACTTGTCGTTTTCAACAACCGCAAGTTTGATGTTCCATCTAAGCAAAACAAATGTTTAGATATGCACTTTTATTTTCTCAAATTAAACCCTTTTCTGAAGACCCAAAAAAAAAAAAAGAGGGATTCCTAAACTCGAATCTCATATTTAATGTATTTCTTGAAGGTCGCAGAATTGCTTGGTTTACATGAAGCAGCAGTTTTGCCGAAACGAGCAATCCAGGTGTGCATCTCTCAAACTTTACACTTGAATTTACTTGATGTAAGTTCTAAAGCTATGCAATACTACTATTAAAGGAAAGAATATGTGCTTTTCTTTGAGGGTTAGCAATTTTAAATATGAAGCTTCTAGGTTTATGTATTAGTTTCAATCCACTCTTTTGGGATTCAATTGTTCAGTTCATTCCTACGACAGTTGTAGTTTTGTACTCTGCTATTTCACTAGTGTACCAGAAGCGCCCTACGTTTTCCTAAGATAGATCTCATGTTAGATGTCAATAGAGCTTAATATATCGCTGGGGGTGTGTTGAAGGACTAAAATGTATATAGTTTTTTGAGGGTAGTGAAAACTTACTATATTTTTCTTACATCTTTTTATGGGGGAAACAAACTTTTGTATAAGGAATTAATAGCAAGAGAATGCAACTTCACTGGAAGGCAATGGCTAATTCGTTAAAAAGTTGTACATATGTATTTAGCTTCGCTAACTACTCTTTTGCATGGCGATTCATTTGTCTTTCTATTATACGTGTATTCGTGTAGTTTGGTTCTAGAATCGCAAGGGAATCAAATAGGAAGAATTTTGGAAGCAATCGAGCAGCAAATCAGGCGTCTGCTGGCAGTGTAAGGATTTTGTAGGAAATCCAATTTTGGTTGATTCTTCATTTCTGGCACGTAGGACACTTTCTCTTTTCTAATCCAAATCATTAATATACTTAGTTTGAAAATTTGTCTGCATATATATTCGATAATCAAACTCGAATGCTTCTTGGATCTACTTGACATGATATGCCTGGGGGGGTACTTTTACTGCTTAGATAAGACATCTATTCTCTGAAGGATTTTGATGATATCAGTTAAGGAAGATTCAGCCCCCAGAGGTCTCCTTAACGCTACAACTTCTGCCAACTCGACATCTCAAACGTGTAAAAGGTTAATTGTCTATAAAAGGTTATATTTTGTGAACAATGTAATTGTCATATTTACTCATGTTTTGGGAAGCAAAGACACTTGTTATTTTACTTTGGTGATGGAAGTTGAGAAAGGTTGGTTGTAGCTCTTCTAAGCAAAAACGGTGTGAATTGATAAAAAATGCCGAGTAGTTATTTGGGAACTAGACGTAGGTCAAATGTTGTAATTGAAGAATGAAGATAAATTATTTATGCACTTCTCTTATCCCTCTCTCTTATTTTCAAGAGGCATAGTTACTCATGTTTTCTGCACGGAGTTTAATTTATAATTCGTCTCTTCATTAAACCCTAAACCAGCTCACATCGACTTGGTTGTTTCATGGCCCATGACCTTAGGTTTTTTTTTTTTTAAATTTTATATCCTACGAGACATGGCTAAGCCCCCAAGCTTTTTGCTTAAATTTCCTTCACTTAAATGACACTTTAGGAGCCTCATAATATTACTTTTGAAGACCTTAACTCATACCAATAAATAAGAGAACTAAAAAAGGGAGGGAGAAAAAAAGGAGGGTTGGCAACAATATGGAGGTGGGAATTGGAGGGTGAGTAGAGAAAGCATAACGGGCGAACTAAGAGGAAACTAACTTCCATCAATACCAGCTACAAGCTTGCTTCTTTCGACCAGGGGGAGGTAAGTGCAGCAATTAGTGGATGCATATAAAAGCTTGAATCAGTGTTGGTTATAATATTAGCTTCGGTGGGTGTTTACACTTTACATTATAAATAAAATGAAGAAAAAAGAATTATGTATTGTTAAAGCTGACCTTGGGAGTGACTGGATTATCATCACTTTTTTCTTGGTAGACTATAATCACTTTTGTTTGCTTTCATTTCATTTTTGGCACAAGTAGATTTTGATTAGACAAAGCTTAGGTATACTACTATACGTACTTTTGCATATTATTCTCAATCAAGATTGTAGTTTCACTTGGATAATTTGCAATAACATTAAATATACATATTTTATTACAATAAAATCTTATTTATTGGTATATAACACAACTAATATCTAAAGAACAATATGCTTTTCTATTCTGATTTTGCTACCTTAATAAATTTGAGGAGATATAACTCCTTTAAGATGTGTAATAAGAATTTTCTGTGTAAATATGCCATTCATTTAAAAATAATCATGGCTTAAAATCTGCATAAAAATTAAAAAATCATTAAATATTCTTAATTTTAAGAGTATGAGTTTATTATATTTCTTTCATTTGTTTAATGAAAGTTCTAAAAAAAAATGTTAACATTGAGACAAACAAAAAGTTTAAAATAAATCAAAACCTCTAATAACGTAAAATACGGAATATTTTAGTTCACTTTTATTCTTCAACAAATAGGGTATTTTTTCTTGTGTTCTTTGATTTGGATCTAAACTCAGTGCAGTTGAAAAAGGTGTTATTCGTGCAGTTGAATACAGATTATCAATACTTTGTGATACTTTGCATTTTTGAATTATATACAATTTGTACGAATTACAAAGTATCGGTATTTTGCTTTTAACTGCATTAATATAATTTTTTTTAACTGTACTGAATTTGAATCCCTTTAATTTTGGGAGAATATTTTTGAAATGTATATATTTAATATTTTTGAAACGTATAAATAAATAATAGAAATAATTATATTTAATACTAGATACAATATTAATTATTTGACATTCAAATAATGGATTTACAAAAATTAATGTGCAAATGATTGATTTTCGTTATACATGACATGAGCGATAGGGTGTAAATTAGGTGCTTTTACTGGTTGAATAAATCTGAGTATTTTTGAAGCTATTTTTTTTATATATATTAAAAATTTTAAAATTAAAATCAATTAAAAATAGTAGGTGAATTATATTTTTTATTATAATAATTTTATTTTTTATCTACTATTTTGTTAATTCTGTTTTAAATTTTAGATGAGTTGTTATTTTTTTTAAATATCAATTTTTAGTAAATATTTATCAAAATTTTCTTATTACCTTGTATAAAATTTTAAAATCTCTATAAATATTGATGTTTATATTTATAGTTTTTTATTTAATTATATTTTTTTTCTATAAAATTAGCATACTTTAGAATAAGTTTCTGATTTTATTTTTGTTAGGATTTACCATCTAACATCTTCAAAATATTTTAGAACATGTTTGTTTACATTTTTAAAAATATTTTTTTAAAAATAAAAAATACACTTATTTTTTATTTTAAAAAGAAAAAAATTCTTTTTAAAAATGTAAATAAACATGCTTTTAGTTCTTGCCATCAATTGTTCTATTTTATGTGATGAGTTGGATAACAAAAATTTAACTCATCACTATCACGTTATCATTATTTTTCATATTATATTATGTAAAATTAATATTTACATAAAAGACTTTAATTTTTTTTCTCAGTCCTTCACTTTTTCCCTTTCTTCAAAATTGCAAATATGTGATGTGACTTAAGTTAGTCCTCAAAATTAAAAATTTAAAAATTCAATACTTAAAAACAATAAATATCAGTCGCTTTAATATCTGACATTAAGAGATGTTAAAAATATGTAATAGATTTTGATCATCATGTTAAGTAACATGCATATATCTACATGAACTTTAAACAATGTTATTTTGTAGCTTTTTGTCATGGGATAAGTTCCTTCTTAAAATCCTAAGTTGAATCATAATTTTTTCTCACACTATGTAAGCTCTTTCCTTCTTCTTTCAAGGTTATTCGTCTTATTTGTAGATGATTAGTGGTGGAAATGTGTCTCATTTCTCCATAAGCAATAATAAAAAAAAAGTTATTTAGATAGTTCTAATGTTTGTTTCAAGAGATCTCATTCTAGAAGATGCTACTATGACTTACCTATTGTTGTAAAAAGGTAAAAAATAAGTACAAATTCAAGTAAATTGTTCTTCTAATGCCTTAATTACAGTGATACGGAAAGGGGCATGGGAGGTTAATGACTTTTGATGAATTAATTTACTGAGAATATAATTGCGTGGTAATGAAACATGTATCATGTTTTTCTAAGTTATTGAACATTGTGAATAATTTTATTGGTTTAATGATATAATAGAAGCAGACAATATCAACAATGTTGAAGGAAGTTCTAATGCAACAATTGCACAATGTGAGAATGCATATTGGAAAATGCAAGTTGCTGTGAAGATTGCAAGTTTAGAAGTTGAAATTAAGGTATTAAAATATTGTCTAATAGTACAGTGTGTTATGATCATTGTGATAATAATATGTGGATTGATTAACTTATTGAAGTAGAAAGTATGTTTAGATTGTAGTATGGGTAATAATTCATGTATCAATGATGTAGTGTACTATAAATGGTTTATATTCTATTTTGAGCAATGAATGAAATAAGATTTACTCAATTTTCAAGGCTATTTTTGCATTCATGGTAAAATAGTCATATGCTTATGCTAATTAAGACAATATTCATACAAATTTTAATATCCAACGGGATAATAAATGTTACATATCTATATCTATGTCCAAAAGTAACACCAAAAGACACTCTTTGTAATTACTTACAAAATAACGACTTACATGCTTATTACAAAAAGATAATTTTAACTATTAAGCTAATATTGATGTTTTCTAATAGTCGGAGTAGACATATATTGTATTACACCTAAACATAGTGCTTTAAGCATGTGAGTATCATTTGCACGAGACTTAGTGGTAATTGTGTATTGGCAGCAACTGTGATATAAGAATGATCAAGTTCATGTAACTTTTGTCTAATTTATAACTTACGCCTTGGCATGTTCAGTCATAGGTTTAACACCAACTGCATTATTGTTACCTATTGCATTACACTCTTTTATTATACTGGTTGCAATGAAGCCTTCTAATCTTTATTTTTTTGTAAACATGATAAACTTTTTTATTATGGCCATTTTTTGTCATATATTGAACATTTATGCCTTATTACTTGCTTTTCAATTTAAAAAAGCTTTTGATTGACTTGTTCTTTTTTTTTTTTTTTTCTCTTTTCATTTGCATTCTTTCTTCTTTGTTTTTTTTTGTTTGCCAATAACTTTCGTAATAGGAGGTACTGTTGGAATTTGATTTGTCTTTGACCAAAATTTAATGCTATGCACAAGTTGTACAAAGTGTTCATATGTAATACTATATTGTCATGGTTGGTTAACCATGACAATAATCTTCAGGCTATTCATTCTTAAATGCAATAACAACTATTGCATGTTTGCATGACATGTTTACAACATATGAGGATGTAAATATTAATTTTCAATTGAAATATTGTGCTATGCTAAAATTATGTTACTTTTTAGTTGCCAAAATTGACAAGTACAAGTTTAAGTGCCTAAGTTAATAATTATTGAAACTGAGCACATATCTAACTTTTCATCATCTATTTTAGGCCAAATTTCAACCATTTATCCTTCATACTCTAGACTTCCATCATCTTGTTTTACAAACTTACCTCCATGGTAGATGTGCATTGTAGTAAAATTCATTCTACAAGATAAAACACTCAAATTAATTAACAAATAAATAGGCACAGAATTTAAAACCCATTTCATCATGTGAAAACTAATAATAATTTAAGAATCCTATGGGGATCACAATCAACCTATATAATAAACACAAATTGTGACTTTTCTAAAAGTAAATACCCAATCACAAAAAAAAAAAAAAGTCAAAGGCAAAAGTGAAACAGGAGACCTTTAGAATGGGAAGGGGGGGTCTCTATACGTACCTTTCTCAAAGCAAGCAGAAAAATATGATAAAATTAGATGAAAACATAAGCAGTTATTGTCCTGCACTAAGCAAGTGGATGAAAAAAGAATCTCAATGCGCGAGAATGGTTGAATTCAAAAAGAGAAATCAGATAAACTACGGTTAAGGTAGGGTGTAATTATTTAATTATAGTGTAATAGGTTAATTTTAGGGACAAAAATAAAGTATTACATAATGCACAAATACAATATTGTTTGAAATTCATGTGTATGTTTACATGTTACTTAATGTGATAAATCAAAACTTTATTACTTATTTTTAATGTCTCAACGTCAAAAGATTAGGTTGATTGACAATTGTTAATTTTGGAAATTAAAATTTTAAAATTAAAATTTAGAGGACTTATACATATTTCAGGAGTAAAAGTTTACTTGATAAAAGAGACAGTGAAAAAAGAGAAGAATTGTTGCTTTTATCCAAGGATATTCCCAACATATTTGTGATGCAAGCAAAGAAAGATTAGATAAAAGATTTAAGTTTCTCCACCATCATCACTTCTTTAATTTAATGTTATATATATTATACATCACTTCTTTAATTTAATGGTATATATTATACAATTAATTTTTTCTACTAGAATATTAGTTGGACAGGCTGGAAAAACTGACATGTGAATTTGATTTATAATTTATATTCTCATTTGTTGCTAGGTAGGGCAATGCAGGAAGCTGATGAATTGAATATGAAAAAAATCTTGTCGAAGCATTTATGCAATGACCGAAGATCAAAAGGAGCTTCCTTTATCCAACGTTGGGCAAAAGTAACAAAAGTCTTTTGGGGGAATTGCTTTGGAGAAAGAAGGGGTTCCCAAGTTGAAGAAAGGGAAAGAAGGAAGTACCTACAAAAAAAAAATATATATATTAATTTTTTTAAGGATATTTTTATAAATATTAATTTTTATATCATAAAATATAAAATATAATGATGACATAGCAGTGGCATGACAATCATGAATTAAACAATCATGAATTAGATTTTTCTTATTCAGTTCATCATTTAATAGTGCACAATTAATGATAGAGATTAAATCTTTATATTTTAAAAATATTAGAAACTAAATTTTAACAATTTTTTTTTTGAAGATTTATCTTAAAGATTACTACTTTTATTATGAAGAAAAAAATTATAATTAAACTTACTTTTTATATATAAATTTTTAAATTTCTCTCTCACACACATATTTATAAAGTTTATAAAATTAATTTATTATTTATAATACTCTTATTCAAAATATTCAATAATAACACATTTTAAGTTTTGTGCAAGAGTCCATCACTTCCATCCATTTTCTCAAAAGTCACACTATTCTCAAATTCTATTTTTCATAGTAATTTATTTATTTAACCTTAACAAATTTGTTTTAAATTAATTTGTACACTTTTTGACATTTACATTTTTTTAAACTCGATGCTGTATATGTAAATTGCTCTTTGTGTAGACAAACATCATTATTTTTAATCTTTATTAAATTTCTCTTTAGTACATAATAATTTTTAATATTTATTTGTGTGTTATATTTGCTTAGTTTTATAACCATGCAAAATTCTCAATTTCTGTCTTTCAATTTTATAATGTATTACGATATTTCAAATTTATAATTTTTTTAAAAATTTATTTTCGCACTTGATCTATTAATGTTTGATTTTTTCATGTGATTTTAAATGTTTAAGATAAGTATGTTAATAGTTTTATAATATTTTATTTTGTAGCTTTTAGATATTATTTTAAAAATACAAACAATTTCACATATATCTTAAGTATATGATCTTAATTTTCTTTTGATTTTCAAATTAACTTTTAAGATTCTTATCTCTTGATTTTATAATTATTAATATATGTTGAGTATTGATATTTAGTTAAAAATTATTTTTTAACACTATATGATAAAAATATTATTTTAAAATAAATTATATTATAAAATTATTTAATTTTATTAAATCTATCATTTTTATACATATTATTTGTGGTTATAGAGTTAAGTTAAGATACTTTTTAAAGAAAGTTATTTCAAATAATTTTATTATACATATAATATAATTATTTACAAAATATAAATTTATTTTTTAATTATAGAAATTTATATATTTATTTTAAAATAAAATGCCTTTAACTTTATAGCAGCCCAATATTTTAAACAATAATGAAAAGATATTGTATCGTGTTAGAGATTTGGGGCGTAGTTTTAAGAGAAATGATAATTTTATATTTTTTATGGAGTGTCAAATAAATGTGAGGAAGAAAAACATAAATAAAAAGAAAAGTAAAAATATGATAAACAAAATTCGCTACTCTTCCTAAAGGAACTCACGCAAAGACAGAGAGAGTGCCTTAAAAAGCTTCATCGTAAAATTATGGCACTAGTTTCTAACGCAGTAAGACACGTATGAATGTTGCAATAAGCACGTTTATTATTAATTGGAAGCTTTTGCAGTATCGCAAGAGATAAGTGAAAAAAGGAAGAGGAATGGAGAGAAAAAGAGAGTAACAAGACATGAACAAATAATTATGAAAAATTATCAATAGTTGAATAAAAAGGAGTACATTGGTAATAAAAATTGCAGGAGCCCTGCACCCACTTAAAGAGAAAAAAAGTGAAAGAACAAAATGAAGTCATATTTCTAACAAGTTGATCCAAACCGATCAACAACTTTCTGATGCCTCACGGACCTACGTTATTCATCTCTACTTTTCCACACTGGTGGATTTCATGATATATATATATATATATATATAACAAGAGCTAGATAAATCTTAATTTAGGTATATGGTGGTGGCTTTGGCAGATCCTTGACTTGGCCGCAGATCAACGAATTCTCCGGAATATTGTACTCATCCCTCAGAGAACGTTCAGGGGATATAACACTAATGTAAAGTTGTTGACCCAAGTAACGATTCTCAGCAATCTCAGACCTCAGATTCCACATTCCAACATTGTCGAATGTCAACATGATAGCAGCCCATGATTTTGGGAACACTTGCATTGTGTGCCTGCTCACTGCATCAAGAAGGTTATAGTTCTTCCTCTTGGCTGGGCTCCATTTCCCTGGCTCAATGCTGTTACATTCAGCAAACAGAAACAACAATTAATAGTTAATCATCGAATGTATTTATATTTTAATCATAAAATAATAATAATAGTAACAAACACTCACGCGACAGCGAAGAAGGAGTAACCGTTCAAGTGATAAGACTGAACGCTCTTTTCGTGGTTCTCGAAGATGATCTCAATGTAGGTGCGGTGTGCGAAGCGAACGACATTGGGCTGAACAGTAACAGCGGTGGCAAGGTTTTCCGGGTTATCGGAAATAGAATCGTACTTGAAAACCTTATCGGGGATTCCGAAGTATTCAGCGAGCTTGAGAGGGGTGTCACCTTCAACATGAGAAACCCCGTTAAGAGCGTAACGAAGCTTTCCATCTTCCCTGCTGACGGTGTTAACAAGCTTGACGGTGCGGGTAATGTTAATCTGGCCATAATGGTAAGAGCCCTGAGGATTGGGCCTGGCAGCACTAGCGGTCAAGTTCCAACGGAAGGAACGGAATTGGTTAAGAGACCAGGCCCAGCCCACAGGAGCCTCAGGGATTTCGGAGGAAGCAGGGCCCTTGCCGTTGGTGTAACGGATGATACCCTTTGCAGTGAGAATGGTTTTGGTGAACCTGGAGGAAGCAACCATGTAATAGTCCTTTGGTTCTTTGTCAGCAGTTACGAGCACACCGAAGCATTGCCCCAAATGAACATCAAGGGAATCGTAAAGGTTTTGGACTGTGTGGGACCCTTCCAATTCAACAAGCTTCATGGGGTGGTTTTGGATTCTGAAGTTGAGGGAGCTTTTCAGGCCCACGTTGCAGATTCTGTATTTGTAGGTCTTTCCGGGGATCATTGTGAAGAGGGGTTGGTCGCTTCCGTCACCTTTGGCGTTTTGGCCGTTAATTAAGACGGCTTGGGGTCTACCAAGGGCGCGTCCACTGTCCAAGAGTTTGCTTAGAGTGGAGTGGCTCTTGGTGTACCAGTCACCGATTAAGACGGTGTAATCGTCCTCTGGATCTGCGTAGGGGACGGGGATCAGCAACCGGCTATTCACGCGAAGCCCACCGAAGCCACCGGCTGCTCTGTGCATGCCCAAGCTCGGGTAGTAGAAGTAGCTTCCTATTTGATCCTTCACTTGGAAATGGTATGTGAAGTTTGTCCCCGGAAGAATGGGGCAGTTTGTTCCCGCCACCCCGTCTTGCCACGAATTCTTCCTTTGCTGGATCCCCATCCAATGGAAGAGGAAAGGTTCGTCGAGGTTGTTGAATACATTAACAACGATGTTGTTGTTGCTCGTCGAATTGATGTTGGGTCCTGGGAATTCGTTGTTGATCAGAATAACTTGTTGGGGCACACCCGCTGGAGATAGAGTGCCATAGGTGACATTCCATGTGAAATAGAAGTAAGGGTCTTCACCCATGATGGGTGCCATTGTCCCAACAAAGAGACATAGCGACAACCAAAGCCTTATGCTGCCCATGTTTTCTCTCTATATTGATCTTCTTTTTACTCTTTAAAGGGCTTCTGTTTTTATTTGGTACATGATGAGTCTCTTCTCCCCATGTTATATATGTTTCACTCGCTGCTTCTCCACCATTCAAACCCTCCGATTTCGTCTCTCACTTCCCTTTGCTTTTGCTCCTTCGAATGCGTGCTTCCTCTTACGTATATCCTCCTCGTCAAAGCAGTTCCATTTGCCTATTGTTAGAATACAAAGCTGGCCCATTCCTATTATATCCTCCCATGCACGTTTCTTTGCCAAGCTAATTGACCATCAATATATATTTAGTATATTAAGTGTTTTTCTTTCATTAAATTTATTTTAAAATGTAAATTAGTTGTATACTCTAAGAATAACTTTATACCAGACAAAATATTGTGTTGAATGGATTTTTTAAACTAAATTATAGGTATGTTGCACATAAATAAATTATGTAAGTGCTTTTTTTTCTTTTGAAAATATGTAATTATTAAGTTTTAAATTTTGGTCTACTTAATTATAATCAGTATAACAAAAATAAATTTTAGCAAATAATTATTACCCTGTTAGAAAAAGTTTTACTGAAAATTATGAAAAATTGTTAGTAAAGACTTAGTTTATTATTGTTTAAAATTTTAACTTAGAGTGGTTAGTGTTAATGACGATTTAAATGACACTAAAATTAATTTTAAAATCTTTTTATTTATTTATTTACTAGCTTTTTGTATTATTGGTTAAATTTTGAAATTGTTTTCATTGACAATAATAATATCTTAAATTTAGATAATTTGATTCATAAATATTTTAATAATAATAGTATCTGTACTTTAAAATTTTAAAAACAATATATATATATAATTATTTTAAATAAATAATATTAAAATTCAAAAAAACAAATATTTAACTTTTTTAATATTTAAATTTTGTGAATTCTATTAGAAATTAAAGTTCACACATCACAATGTAGATAATTTTGTGAGAAAAGAAAATTCAACATAAATGTATATCTCAAATTTTAAAATATGGTATAATGTGATATATTTTTTAGTATGCCTGCCTATGAAACAAGAAAAAGAAAAAAAAAGTTATCAATATGAAAGGATAGTAGTGTTTGGTTTGACCTCATACTTTATTAGCCATGCTATAATTGAAAAATTCTGTGGTAACTCCACTATACAATCTAACTAAAAATTATAGTAACAGGAAGAAGCATTTAAATAAAGTACAAGAGCAAATTTTAGAAATATGCTCTAAATCTTATTATATATGATAGTAGATTTATTTAGTAGAAAGGGCAATACAATAGGCAATAACTACGATTTCACAAAAATAAATAAAAAAATATATTCAATGAATGAATTGGTGAGTACCAACTATGATACACTTAAACTATCATAGCAATAGATCAGTTCTATGCTATTAGGAAAATTGGTCGGTATCAAAATCTAAACATTTTTTCTTATCTTTAGATCAATTTTTCATTTATGTCAATGTATCTATATAATTTGTTTCTAAGTTCAATTGACATTATCTATGAATTACATGAAAAAAAAAATTCCATTAATCATATAAGCTTATTTTATATTTAGAATTGGGTGTTTCACATTATCAATTTAAAAAATATAAAAAGTTAAAATTACTTACTAAGTTGAACTATGGCATGGACCTTCTAAGTCTCTCCATTCCTCACCATTTAACTTCTCAAGAGTTGTCACATATAATATAAATATTACATAAGATTAAAAAGATAACAACAATCCTATGTTTATACTAAGCATAAGTGCCAAAACTTAGTTAAAGAATAAGAAGAACAAGCAAATGACAATAAGAATGATCATTATATTAAAATCATGAGAAGGGTAATACTATGAGAAGGTCCATAATTTTTATGAGTATTATGACTAAAATGCTTATGCTACTTATTTAGGGTTATTATAAGCACCAGGGATATAGAAAATATATTTTAAAAAATATACTTTAAAAACTTAATTTGAAAAACATACATGTCTAATACGAGCTTTCACTACAATTTTAAGTTTCGTGCAACTTAATAGTAAAACAGTTATACATAACTTGTTTTATGAAAGATAATTTTGATAATAATACTACAAAAAAGTCATTAATCAATATAATGACTAATTTTGAAATTAAATTTATTTATTTATTTTATCAAATTATGTTTTCTTTTAGAGACTAAATTAACAACCAATTTTTTTAGAAATTAGAGATTGATATTTTTATCACTATTAGTGATTGATTTGTGAATTATTAAAATAAAAGTATAAAAAATAATTATTAATCCATTTATAAATTGAATTAGTGATTCATTTTTTTAAAAATTTTAAAACTAATTTATTGATTATAATTAGTGATTGATTTAGAGATAATTTGTTTATTGATAAAATAAAAAAATAATCATTAATTTATTCAGAAACTGAACTAGCTAAGAGTTTTTTCAAAAACCTAAAATAAAAAGTAAAAAATAGTCATTAATTCATTTAGAAACTAAAGTAGCAACTACTTTGTTTTAAAAAGTTAAAGATTAAATTATTAAACATTATTGGTAACCAATTTAGAAATTAATTTATAAAGACTTAAATATATTTTAACTACCTCTAAATAGCGCTTATTTCAAATTGTTACCTATTAATTTTTTTTAATACCTAACTAATTTTTTTTCAATTTTGTATTTGACGTTAGTTTTCGTTAGTTAAATGGTGACGTGACTCACAGTTTGCCACGTCACCCTCAATCTCTCTTTCACATCACCCTTAAATTTTCATGTCATGAATCCACATTTGCATTTTATTTCTAAAATAAATAAAAAAACAAAAAAATTAATATCGCAATGTTGAAGGAAGGAATGCTGAAGTCATAAATGAGCAGTTCCTCAATTTTTATTTTTAAGTGAAAAATTTCAAAATATAGAGTAAAAATTGTTGAATCTCTTATCTGAAATTCAAATTTATTTCTCATCTTCATCTTCATTGTTTTTTGTTTCAAAAACAAACATTTACGTTGTTATTTGTTCCTTGTTTCCCAAGCACCATTGTTGGTGATTGGTTGTTCGTGGAAGATAAGTGTTACTAGATATGGCATTTTGTTGCCATAAATAGGTGAGGCCCTTTACTGTTCTAGAAAGCACTCAATGTTAAGCAAAGAGTAATACGAAGCACCGTTTTGAATATTGTTGAAGATAAGTGTTATTTATTTTGATTATTGAGAGATATGGTTTAATTTTGTTAATTTTGCTTTACTTGACACAAATATTTGTTTCTTTTTGTATATAGATAGCTTTCAATGCTATTATTCATCATGGGGGTCATTTTGAGTTGGACCCTGTGATGCACTATATTAGGGGCAAAGAGACAGTTTCTGTGAAAAACATTGATATGGATAAGTGGTTGTACTTTGAAGTATTTAGGATTGTAAAAGAATACTTAGATTATAGAGAGCATCTTGTGAGGATATGGTGAAAATTTGGTCCTTATGACTTCAAGGAAATTTATGTGTTCAAGGAAACACTGAACACAAACAAATTTGAAGTACATACTTAGCGTGGGAATAGAGATAACCAGATTAGGGCTTAGGGTTTAATTTAAAAATACAACATCTGAGAGCAGTTAAGAAATAATTGTTCTCTAATCTACACATTTCAAAGCAGTTCTCTGTGTCAACCGCTCTGTAAAGTTGTAAGAGAGGTTCCACGTGTGAACTGCTTTCTAAAGTATAGCACTTCTGAGAGCGATTATTTAACAACCACTCTAAAATACAACTACAAGAGAAGTTTCAGATGAACCGCTCTCAGAAGTACATATTAGAGAGTGTTTCTAAATGAACCGCTCTCAGAAATATATATTAGAGAGCGGTTGTTATGGAACCACTTTAAGAAGTTAAATTTGGATAGTGAATTGATAAATTTGTATAATGCAAGTAGTAAAATGTAAAATATTTATTTTAGAGATACTAAAAGAATATAAAATATTAAGCAGTACTTTACGTTCAGTTATATATTGAAGGTAGTAATATAAAAATATTTATTTATGTAGGTAGTAAACCTTAAACGATTTAAAAATATAGGTTCTATTCTGAAATACTAAAATTATGGAGATAGTTAATAATACTGAAATACATTGAATTACAAATTGTCAGCCTTTAAAACTTTCCTATTAACAACCTTTATTACTACTATAATGCTCACAATGGTAATGAAAAACTAAAACACAATCATTAGCTGTTGATGGAGATTATGACATTCTTCCTAAAGTCTCACCATCTCTTCTTTACTTTTTGCCATTTTCTCCTTAGTTTTTTTTAACCTCCATTACATCACTGATCTTTGTATTCAACTCTTGAATTGTGCAGATTTGTCTTGAGATAATAAACTCATTGTCCCTATCTACAGACTCTTTAACCTAATGAAAATAATTGCAAAAATTAGGTTCCTGCAAACTAAATACAAACAAATTTTAGAAATGGAAACACAAATCCATTCCCAAATACAACTAGTTGAACTTACATTCCAACTAGAGCATCTCCAAAACCTTCTGCTAGGATTTTTCTTTCTCTGTGAGGTGAAAATTATAGCAGATTTTTTACATTTGCAAGTTACAACAACTCGTGCAAAAGATGAGCACGAGAAACCACCCATACTACTCATTTCGTGAAGATGAAGAATAGAAACGGAGATCGAGATGGACAACGACAACCAACAAAAAAAGGAACCCTAATCTTCTTCTTCCTTTAATGATTCTTCTTCTTTCTTTCGTGTTTGTCTTCAACGTGTTCTTCTTCTTCATGGAATAGGGTTCTTGTTTTGGCCCTCTTTCCCTCATTATCCAAAAGGAAACGTGTAAATTATATTTCATTTTTTGATGTGGATTCATGACGTGAAAATTTAAGTGTGAGATGGAAGAGAGAAATTGAGGGTGACGTGGCAAACTGCGAGTTACGTCACCATTTAACTGATGGAGGTTAACGTTTAGTACAAAATTAAAAAAAAATTAGTTAGGTATTAAAATGAAAAAAAAATTAATTGGTAGTAATTTGAAATAAACCCTATTTAAAGGTAGTTAAAATATATTTAAACCATTTATAAATTAATGAAATAAAAATTAAAAAATAATTATTAATCCAATCAGAGAATGAATCAATGATAATTTTTTTTAAAAATTATTTGTGATGACTTGAATGATTTTCCTTTGTAATGTGGCTTTACCTAGTTCAATTTTTCATATAGAAAGTTTAATAAAATTAATTTAGAGTCATTAAAAATAATTGAGAAATATACATTAATTAATTTGAATAATATATGTTTATTAAAATTTGTGTTTTTTTATTAAAAAAAATATGAGAATTAATTTTCTAATCCTAAAGCTAACAAGCCCTTGGTTGTGATTCACAGGGCATAGATTAATAAATTGTGTTATATAAACTTATTTGATTTAATTTTTTACAATAAGACAATGGCAATATTTCAATCCAATGATTTCAAATTTTTAAACTGTGTTATACATTTATAATCAGTATGTGAAATTGAAATTATTAGCTATTATTAAAATAATATGTTAGATTTTACTTTATAATTCATTATCTAAAAGAGTGATTAGATTAGTAGAGAATTGCTTTCTAGGATACGAAGCGGTTACATTAGACTTGCTCTTTGAAAATGATATTGGAGAACAATTCTCTATAATTACTCTTTAAGAAATACTTTTGAAAAGACTTGTAGAGTGGTTAAAATTTAACTATTTTCTAAAGTTATACTTTAGAGAGAAGTTATATATTAATTGCTCTCTAAAGATATTCTTGGAGAGCAGTTACATACTAACTAATTTTTTTAAAGTCACCTTTAGAGAGTGGTTATGTGTCAATTGCTTTCACAAATTAAAATTTTAAGATGCTTTGCAATTTCTATCTTATAAATGAAGTACGCTTGACTTACACTTTATGAATCTATTCAATTTTCTCTGTGCTAACAAAGTTAATCTCTTTCATGTGTGTAGGTACCTTGCTCACATTTCTGTCCATTCTCTCTTTCTTTTTTTCTCTCTCTCTATTAACTGTGAAACTTCCTATTAATTTTTTTTTTCTGCTTACTACTATTTGGTTCATGCAGATATGGATTATTTGGCTAATACAACATAGAAACTTAAGTTTTAATAGATTGTGTATGAAGTTGTAATTCCTAAACTTCAATCCATTCATCAACTTGAAGCTCCTTTTACAACTATATTTTTCTCACTCCTTAAAATGAAATAAGCTAAATTCTAAGATAGCTTAGTATTTAAATCTTCAACTTCTTTCATGGCAGCCTAAAAATTATAATAAGGGTGAGATGATGGAGATGAATAAAATCCATTTGAAGAAGTTAGATTTCTTAAAGTTGCTAGGCTTTCTCTTGATAAATTAGACATAAAAATTGTTCCTCACTTATAATGACAAGTGAATTAATAAATATAGTATAATTTCATAGTTATATTTATTTATTATAAAATTTAATGAAAATATAATATTTAATTTTTTATTATAAAATATTTTATTATTATTTATAACAATTCAAAATTATTTTATATTATATTACAAATAAATTTTTAATTTTATTTTTTATATAATATTTGATCATACATATATATATAAAATTTCGTTTCAACTTTGAACTCAGTTAAAATTTTCTTCCCCCACTTATATCTCAAACCCTTCAAAACTAGAACCTCGTCCTCCTGCTTGTTGGAGTCAACAAGCTTCAACTAAAACCATTGTTAACTAATCTCGTTTTCTCTCAACCTAAATCAGCCTCTTCCAATCTGATATACGACTATAATTCGTCTTATACGCTACAGTGCCACATTACATCCCCTACCATAATTAATTCGTCACGAAAACTACCACATAATCGATACACTACGATGTATTTTTCATTTTATTTAGACTTTGGCTCCGTTTTCTTTTACATATATGTGCACTAGCTTACTCTTTTCATTGAATCCAACTTTTCCAATGATATAATTTTTCTTTATTTATTTATCTTATTTTAATCTTAGACAGTTGATATAATTATTTTTATTTAATCAATAATATACAAAATTTTAGGTCTAACAGTACATCTTAGATATTTTGACACATTGAAGAATTGACCCTTCTATTATTTATAAACTTACTAATTAACTCACCTACACTTTGTATACAGGCAAAATCGTTGTTTGGAACCAAATAAAATATTAGGAATAAAATTAGAAATGAGTTACTTGAAGATCAAGGAAGCGAGTTACATGAAGAGTAATGAAGGTGCTGCTTGAAGAGTAAGAAAATATGCTACTTGAGAAGCAAGAAAATACAAATTATAAAAAAGAGAAAAGGATAGAAGGATAAAAGACAAGGGAATTTTTTTCTCCTAAGTTTAAGGGATTTTTTTTTTCTCTTTAACATTTTTGTTACTTCAAGGTCTTAGAAAACCTTCTCAAAGGAGTAAGGAAGAAGGATAAAGAAACTCCATAGCTTCTTCCGGAAAGAGTTCTACTCACAAGTGTGCTCCTTAAGTTCATAGGCCTATAGCGTGACATGAAGATGAATGACGAAACTTTATAATTGATGGATGATGCAAACACAAAGGAGTGTGTTTGGACGAACGCTTCTTAGTATGCTTGAACGAAGGAATGATGCTCAAGAACACTCTACTAAACGAGATGGGCAGTATTTGGTTTGGAAGGCTTTTAGACGCGCTTTACTCTAGTAGAAACTTTTTATCCTTGAAAAGGAGGTAGCTAAAAAAGAGGTAGTGGTTGTTCTTAGACATAGCCTACATCTTGAAACATTGAACAACCTTTTACAAAAATGAAACATATTGAGACATAGAGACATAGGAGTAAACTCATTCTCCCAAAAAGCTCATGTTACACTCGTCTATGTAGGTTGAGTGCCCTTGAACTTCCGTTCATTCAGTGCAGGTTGAGCATCCATGAGCTTCTATTCACTATAGGTTGGACGTCCATTCGTTATTGTGTACTTTATAAAAGTACGAACCTACCCGTTATAATATTTCTAGTTCCTAAACAATTACTACAGCCTCCACCAATTTGTTTTGATTGACTACGTCTAACTATGAATTGTTTGTTAGTTTTGTACTTGCATAAGAGTCTTGAGATGAATTGAGGTCTAAATTCAAATGAATTTCTCCCGGCAGATAAAAGGTGAAACATACATACTGTTATCTTGCCTCTTGAATCTTTTTATATTTTTTTCAAGCATTCGTTATTAGTAATTTAGCTCAACAAAATATTTAAAATGAAAAACCTCGAGCTTTGGGCATGTTGTGCTGATCAATACGGCTAGTGTTTTGTGTTTATAAAGGGATTTTTCAAATATTTGATGTCCAATTTCTGTTTTTTTTTCCTGAAAGAATTATTATTAATCATTCTTTAATAGATCTCAAGTTACATATATAAAGGATAAATGTTAGAACTATATTTTCTAACTCGTTTAAATATTTAAAAAACAAATTTTAAAATACTAATTAAAAAACATTTTTTTAATTATAATTATTTTCAAGCATGACATTTATTATTATTACAAAAATAAAACTGTCAAATAATAGTCATGCTCAATATGCTAGTAATTTTTTCTTGTTTGACTGATGTTATTTTTATACGTCATTTTCTTCATTTGAATACTTCATTATTCTTGATCAACTGTATCTAAATTTATTAATTTTTGGGCTCCAGCTCCCATATAATTTATTTAACACTAAATATGTATGAGGGTCTATATTTTATTTACTTGTTTTATGGGTTTTTTTCCCTTGATATATTATTTCCATGCTAGCTACTTAATCACTAAGTATATTTTATAAAATCTTGAATAATTAGAATTAATGTCAAAATAATCGGAGCGTGGTTTAGGCCAACTAGTAATCGAATCTATCTATTGGCAGTTCAACGAAAATGCAAAATCAACTTACTGAACGTCCAGTTTACAACAGGAGAGCATCCGGGTCCCTATTGTTGTTGAACACTTATCACAGGTGGGTTTTGGTAGTATCCATTTCGATTGTGTAATTTGCAATGATGGTAGTCCATATCAAGATTTTTACATCGTTAAAAAAATAAATGGTACAAGTTTTTTTAGTGTGATTTTGACACTATTGAAATTTTAATTTGTGAATTTTCCTTTTTTTTTTAACACAAAAACAATTTAGCAACCGTTTAGGGCTTAAGTGCGAAACATTGTAGCTCGAGTTATTATGATTATGATTATGATTATTATTATCGCATCAAAAGTTAAAAAGAAAATAGAAGGACAGAGGAAGGCGAAGGCATAAGTAGATGGAAGGAGAAATTTGTATATATTTATAAAATTGATATGGAAAATAAAAATGCAGTGGAAAGGGTTGTACATCAGCTACCAAGTAAACAAGACAGAAATAAAATAAAGTTGTCTGAAACTGAAGTCTCAAGATATGATGGGAGTGAATGGTGGGAGCAACATGGCACTGATCGCAGAAGTATAGAAAGAGATAAACACTCTATATGGTGTAGGGTGCAGGCTTGGGCAAATCCTTGACGATGCCGCAAAGAGTCTGAGTCTCAGGAAGGTTATACTCATCCCTCAATGAACGTTCAGGAGACAAAACACTGATGTACAATTGTTGTCCCAAGTAACGATTCTCAGCCAATTCCGACCTCAAATTCCACATTCCAGCGTTGTCGAATGTCAACATAATTGCTGCCCATGACTTGGGAAACACCTGAATCGTGTGCCTGCTCACTGCATCAAGAAGGTTGTAGTTCCTTCTCTTCGCAGGGTTCCACTTCCCGGGCTCAATGCTACAATAATCACAACAATTAATATAATTCAATTCATAAATTAATAATTAATAATTAATAATAATTAATGGATGGGATACTTACGCGACAGCGAAGAAAGAGTAACCACCCAAGTTGTAAGATTGAGGAACCTTGGTGGGGTTCTCGAAGATGATTTCAATGTAGTTACGGAAGGTGGCGTTGATGACATTAGGAGCAATGATGAGGTCGCCAGAGATGGCAGAGGGTTCATCGGAGATGAGGTTGTACTTGAAAACCTTGTCGCTCACGCCGAAGTATTCAGCCAATTTGAGTGGGGTTTCTGGGTCAACGTGGGAGACGCCGTTAAGTCCGTAACGGAGTTTTCCATTGGCCCTGCTGACGGAGTTAACCAACTTGATGGTGCGGGTGATGTTAATCTGACCGTAGTGGTAGGAACCCTGAGGGTTGGGCCTTGCAGCGCTGGCAGTGAGATTCCAATGGAAGGAACGGAATTGGTTAAGAGACAAAGCCCAGCCTTCTGGAGCAGGTGGGAGTTCAGGGGAGGCAGCGCCGTTACCGTTAGAGTAACGGATGACGCGGGTGGCGGTGAGCACCTTCTTGGTGAAGCGCGTGGAAGCCACCATGTAATAATCCTTTGGTTCCTGGTCAGCGGTTACGAGGACAGACATGCACTGTCCAACGTGGACATCGAGTGATTGGTAGACGTTCTGAACGGTGTGGGACCCTTCCATTTCGACGAGCTTCATTGGGTGGCCTTGGATTCTGAAGTTCATTGAGTCCTTGAGCCCAACGTTGCAGAGTCTGAACTTGTAGGTCTTGCCGGGCTCCATTGTGTAGAGTGGTTCAAGCCCACCGCTTTTGCCGTTAATGTGGACTCCATCGGGCCTTCCAATGCTACGTCCACTGTCCAAAAACTGCTTCAAAGTGGTGTGGGCTTTGCCGTACCAATCACCCATCAGGACCCAGAACTCATCGGCTGGGTCAGCATAAGGGACTGGGATCAACAAACGGCTATAGATTCTAAGCCCACCGATTCCACCGGCAGCACGGTGTAAGCCGGTGGTTGGGTAATAGAAGTAGCTCCCAATTTGGTCCTTCACTTGGAAGTGGTAAGTGTAGTTAGTGCCAGGGGCAATTGGGCATTGGGTACCCAATGTGCCCTCTTGCCACGAGTTTTTCCTCTGTTGGATACCACTCCATGTGAAGAGGAGGGGCTCGTCGAGGTTGTTGAAGACATTGACAACGATGTTGTTGTTGCTTGTGCAGTTAATTTCGGGACCTGGGAACTGACCGTTGATGAGAATGCCCTGTTGGGGAACACCCAATGGGGAAATTGTGCCGTAGGTCACGTTCCATGTGTAGTAGATGTAGGGGTCTTCACCCATTACTGCAGCTGCCATAAGGCACAGCATCAACGCGATCATCGATGACCCTTTTCCCATTTCGTCAAGATTTTTTTTTTCCCTTTATTCAACCCTTTCCAATCTCCTTCCTTTATTTGGAAGAAGATGGTTTTTATTGCTTTCTTCTTCTGCTTTTCATTTGAACCCAATACCCTCTCCTTTTATATGCCATCGTTCCAACCGTTTTCCTCCATAATTGCTTCGTTTTTCCAACGTTTCCTCTCCGCCATAGTCCATCTCTGGTGCGCCTCGTGTATCGCTAATTCGTTCCACTCTTTTCGGCCTTTGACTTTCTCTTATTTTAAGTTTTTCTTATCTTAGCGGGACATTGCTTTGGTAACCCTCAGCGGGTTACGGTACTCCCTACCTTAATTAATAGCACGTGTATAAAATATAATTACATCATAAATGAGTTGGACTTTTATTTTAATGATCTATTTTAATTTTATTTAATGATCTGTGTTTTTAAAATTGCAAATAAATCCTACAAGAAGCACAAGAAACCATTCAGTAACTATCGAGTTCCTACCACGCATTCCCGTAGACTTGCCTTAACTATTAGCATTGTCTCGAACCTCCATTACTGTCAAGATTCGCTAACCAAGCCTTTGCCTCGTAGGAACCATCATGCAACATCAACAATGGCATCTTTGTTTCTCCACTGTGAACCAAAATCGCAATCCATCTCTGTCGCACACACGTCACCTATATCACCACTAATCATCTCTTCCACGGGGACAAAAGCCTTTACAAACCTTTCATCTCCTAAAAACACCACCATCATTAAGATCTAACCACTACAACGTTGATGTTCTCGACCGTGGAAACCCTGGTCTGAAACAAGACGCGTACCATTGCAAACTGTTTTATGTACTTTCAAGTTGCCACCAACACTTCGCCACCCCCTCCCCTCCCCAAATGCGTTTTAATTTTTAGAATCTTTTACGACACTAAAAAATATCTTTAATCACTCTTTGTTGATGTGAATTTTATTCTTTTTATTTTATTTGAATGAGCAAAAATTAAATCTTGCTATTGGAAATTATGTTTAGCTTATGCATGTTGGGTTACAAACAAGAGAGTAGTAAACTGACACAAAAGCTTAGATATGTACATTAAAGAGGATTATTTTGAAAAAATTAGTATCTAATTTATAGGGATTAAACTGAAAATAGGAAAAAATTGATGAAGCATATATTTAATACGACGACATATTATTATTAAAAAAGTCACAGTTTTATTGATCACCTAGTAAATATATTTGTGCGTTATATATACAGTAGAAACTCTTTAAATTAATACTCGATAAATTAATAAACTCTCTAAAATAATAAATTTATTCGATTCCGACTTGAGTCAATATAAAAAATTAAAAAACTCGATAAAATAATAAGATAATAATTTTTTTGGAGATCCATTTATAATTTTCGGTCCCAAGAAAATCATAAATTAATAATTCATAGAAACTGAAAAAAATATATTACACTCTATTGAAATATGATTCAATAGTTGTCTGTTTTCCTTTAAAGTTCAAGTCTATTTGGAGCTCATCTCTAACTTTTCTTATTGCATCAAATAGCTCAGGTGTTATATTTTTGTATTGTATTATAAAGTTGTGAAGAGTGTTCGACGCCATAAGTACTTCCTTTCGCGTAACAGACTCCAAAGACACTGTATCATCTTCGTCGTCATCCTCTGCATTGTTCTCAATGATAGTACCCACAATATCTTCTAAACTCTGAACCTCTGAACATGCTTCATTTTCACCTGGGTAGTTCATTAGATTGTCGATATCCATCTTATTACGATAACCACATTGATTGATCATAGTCTCGAGGTCTTGAGTTTCTTCATCAAAAGTATATTCATCCAAATTTCTTGCAACGTCACTATCTGAACGAATTTTACAGTGTCGGAAGCAATTCGCTATTGTTTCTTTTCGAACATCTATCGTCCAAGCTGGGATTGCCAAAATGATAGCATCAAGGACATTTATCTTCCCTGAATCAGATTGTCCCACCTCATAACCTTTCAATATTTTGCGGTAAAACCTTCTACGGTAATGCATCTTGAAAGCTCTTATTATCCCAGCATCGCAAGGTTGAATCTTTGATGTCATGTTGGGTGGCAAGAAGAACAACTCAACGTTTCTTAACCCTTCAATATTTCTTGGATGTGCTGGACAATTATCCACCACAAGTAGAACTCTTCTACCATGCATTATTTGGTCAAATAAAAGAACATATTCATCAAAAAGCACACTAGTCATCCATGCTTTTTTATTAGCTCAATACTGACAATTCAAGCTATTCATGTTGACATTCTTGAAGTAACGAGACTTTGCATATTTTCCAATAATCCATAGAGGGATTTTTTCAGAGCCATCTTCATTGCAACAAATAACTACCGTCAGCCTTTCTTTTATCTTGTTTTCTTCCTTCAAGTTGTTTTGTTGCCAGTGAATGATCAGCTTGTAGCCTATAAAACAACCCAGTTTCATCTATATTGAAAACATCTTTCATAGGGAACTGATTAATTTTCTCTCGAATCGATACCAATTTCTGCTTTATGTCTTGTATATCAACAGATCCACTCTCGCCAAAACGACGAAATGACTTTATGCCATGTCGGTGCTTGAATTTCCCAAGCCATCCTATAGAGAAGTTAAAATCTGAATCATCATGAGGGTACACGAGTTTCATTGTATCTCTTGCCTTCTGCAAAATTAATTCTCCTGTGATATTCACACGTTCTTGATGCTGGAGAAGCCACTCATAAACAACCTTCTCCATATCAGGATATTTTGCTGGTTTGTGTCTTTTGATCTCTGCTCTTCCCTTTTCTAGTCCTTTTGTGTGCTTGCAGGATTATCTCTCTTATACTCACACAACTCCTTACGTATTTGATCTGACATAGTTGATTTTGCAACACCTTTTAGATGAGAAGCCATCTTGTGAGATATGGTTTGAATACTCTAACACATTCATGTAATTTATATATGCCAAATTTGCTTAAGAATACATTGAACACATTTGTTCCTCTTGTTTACATTTACTGTACTTCAAAAGTCATTATTGATTTCCAATGCATATGTAGTGTAGTTACTAATTTACTGTACGTTGAGTCCCAAGATTCGCTGCAACGTAATTCTAAGAGGCATAGATTAATTTGCCTTTTTGTTTGGTATGTATAATATAATTACTTAAAAACTCTTTAAATTAATAATTATTAATTTATCGATAAATTAATAACTCTCTAAATTAATAAATTTCTCCGGTCCTTACATTATTAATTTAAAGAGTTTCTACTGTATTGAAAAGTTGAATAGCTTTGATTCACTTTTGAAACAAATTGTATATATATATATATATATATATATATAAACCTTCAAAACTTAATTTAGATTTAAAATTATAATTTATTTATTTATCATAATATAAAAAATTAATTTTTTATTATTATGATATTTAATATTATTTAATTTATTTTAATTATTATAAGTAATTATTTTTAATTTGAAAATTTAAATTTATAAACTTTAATGTATCATTTAAAAACAAATAACACCACTCCTAAAATTTAATTAAAAAATGATTTTAGTTAAAGGATGAACAAAAATAAAAAATCATAAAAAAAATTAAATTACCATATTACTATTTGATTTTATCATAATCAAAATTTTATATAGATTTTTTGAATTCTAATACTTAGAAATAACTGTAGATGTTATAATATCAATACTTTCAATAATATATACATAATTTAAATCTCAATATTAAAATGATAACGAGCAATTAAAAATTTAGTTTAAAAAAAAGTATTATTAGGAAAAATTAATATAATTTCTATACCTAAATAAATTTATAAAATGAGTAATATTTGATATGACAATATTAACGATTATTTATTGATCTTGATGTAAAAACAAAAACATTACCTATAATACATAGACATAAATTTAATTAGATAAAAATCAAAATATAATACATGATATAGCTTAAAAATTATATAATTTTATGTTTATTTAGTAAATAAAATATACTTTTATATATGAAGAATGATCTTCTTACATCAGTGTAAGTTTAAAAACTTATACTTTATCTGAGCCTTTTCTTTAATTTAAATCTAATATTTAGTAAAGCAATAAATTATAACCCGTTAGATTTAAGTTAAATGAAAGATTCAGATTGGATATAAGAGTTTTTAGACTTACACTGGTGTAAGAAAATTCTGCATATATATATATATATATATATTTAATTTACCAGATTGGGTTATCTATCAAAATTTCAATCTGATCTATTAAACCAAAAATTTCTTATTAGAGTAGACTGCAAGTCTGCAAAAGAAATTCTACAAAAAGATGTTAAAAATCTTGTCTCAAAACAAATTTTTGCAAGATGGCAAGCAATTTTAAGTGTTTTTGATTTTGATATAGAATATCCCAGAGGCACCTCTAATTCTCTTTCTGACTACCTTACCTATGAATACTTACAGGATAAGTAGAATGCCTAGGAAGGCAAATACCCCTTCTAGAGGAGGAAGAGTTAGGCTCGCCCTGACTCTTAACAAAACCAAACCAAAATCTGTCACAACAGATTTTGGTTCCAATTCTTCGAAGTCATCCACTTCGACTGGGTCATCCACCCAGAAAGCCATCCAGATTGTAGAGTCATCTACTCAGCAATCTGTGATTCCTAAAAAAGACTCATCTAACAAGACTGATTCTTCCCAATCTCAAACAAAAAGTGTTAAACAAACTAAGGCAGACTATGCTTTCCCTGTGAATACACTTCTAGCCATACAGCAAGGTAGCCTAAATAGCTTACAAAAGAAATCTTGGGCAGACATTGCTTCTGATGAAGACATGAAAATTGATTTAGCAAACCTAAATACTATTATCCAGTCCCTCAGTCAATCGCAAAAGACAATAAGTCTCCCCGATAAAACAGAAAAAGCTATTAGCCTTCAAAAGAGTAAAACTCCAAATACCAACCATTACATGGTAAAAGGAAAATTCTTCTTTGTCATTCAAATGGAACCCGAATTTTGGAACAAAAATTCATACAAAGCTATCACCAAAGCTTTCCCTCCTGGTTTTCTTTTAGACCATATGTCTTGAATAAAACCAGACAATTCTATGAATTCATTTTGATAGATTCAGATTCTGTTTCTATTAAACATTACAAAGACCAAAAGGATACCCCAATAATCACTCATTCAATGATACAAATTTTAAAAATTTTATCACCAAAGAATTTTGGAAAAGATCCAAATTCATTTAAAAAATTCTCTCAACCTTTTGATCTTGTAGGATACAATTATTGGGACTATATCGATGCCTGGACAAGGACTTTCTGGTTCCAGAATAAACTCAATCGACACTCTTGGTTGATTTATTTTAAGAAAAATCAAAATTACAATTTTTCAAACTGGTTTCTTCAATGGTGGGACTTCTTTGGATCATTAGAAGTAATCCTTCCCTCTCCAGCAAAAGAAGGATTTGAAGCATTCAAAAATAGATATGCTCCCAACAGAATTAGTGCAGATCTCAAATATTTCTCTGCATTTGCTATGGCCTGGGTATTCTCATGGCAATACAGATATAGCAAGATAGAAGAAGAAGACATTCTTCCCATGATTCACAGACATGCCTTTGTGAAGTGGTGGAACTAATTCAATGCAGAACATGCTGGACCATAAGGAGTAAATGAGTTTTTTTGGAAACAATCCAAAACTCTTAAAGCTTGCTAATCCAAAAATTGCCGCCTTCCTATCAGGATATGATTCTAAAGATAAAATGAAGAAAAATTTGAAAGAAGTTCTTCTTCTATTGAATCAAGATGAAGCTGAATCTTCTACCAAACAAGAATATAATCCTAACAAAGACGACGACTTCTATCAAAATGAAGACGACTATTTTGGAATAGACATACAAGAATTATGACTTTCTCTGTAGAAACAGTTCCAGTAACTTACCGGAACTATTCAAACAGTGTCTAAATTTTTCTATATAAGTAGGCCTCGACCATGTTGTGAGGTACCCTTTCATTAAGCAATCTTAGAGAGATATTAGAGAGAAGAGTTCTGAGAGAAACAATCCTTTGTAAGCTTTCCCCTTTGAGATCTTTGAATAAAAATTTTATTGCTTCAAGCTATTCTTCTCTCTTCTCCCTCTTAGCCGGTTCTGTTCGGACTACCGTCGTCCGACTTTCTTCTCTTCTCCCTCTATTAGATCTGTGCCAGTTCTACCGCTGTTCTAGTTTCTATGTATTAAAGTTATTTACATTCTGCACTTTACATTTCTGCATTTCATTTCATTTAGTAATCCTGCTACTGCCTGCTTTCCTTTCAGTTTAATTTCTCATTGATCCACTTTAGGTTATTTGGTATCAGAGCCACGAACTCTCGTGCTTCTAGAGTCTTTCTCAAATATATATATATATATATATATATATATATATATATATATATATATATATATATATTCTTCCTTGGACAGAGTGAGTATCTTTTTGTTTTGATTTGAGGTGACAAATTAGATTTATGTTCCTTTAATGACTCTCAAAATTTTATTTGAGATGTGTTTTTGCCTCTTTAACGTTTAGGCATTGTTTCATAATTATTTATTTTTCACGTTACATTATTGGTACTGAAAAGTGAAAGTAAAGATACTTGCAAATCTTGACTTGTTAATAAATTTGGTTTTTGTCATTTGTAACTAAAGTAGAGGTGATTTTGTTGTGGAATGCCATTTGTGCCCTTCTCGTTTTCCTCTTTTAAAAATGGGCATGCTTGTTAGTTTCTATTCTGCATAGAGAAGTTGAGATGTTTCCTTAGCTTTCTAAATTCTTAAATAGACTTATGGTTGGTCATGAAAAATTAATTGTATGTAGTCGCATAATTAAAAAGGAAGAAGATTATTCAGCAGAATCAAGTTAGGTATCTTATTGGTCAAATAAGTTATTTTATAGGTTAAAATATGTATATGTTTCTTACATGTGAGACAAATTTTGAAATAGTTTCGACATTTAAGTTTCTCATAATTCATAACATAGTTTCTATTTAGTATTAAAATTTGTATTGATCCCTATTACCATCTACGGTTGGGCAACGGACGATTTTGAGTTCTAAAATCCAAAATTGAGGCAATTTGATTGATAAGAATTTAACTTCCATTCAAATTTTCTCTTCAGTTTGGTAGGTAACACGTTGGACGGGTTACAAATTTAGTAGGTGTTTACGGTGAAAAATGACAATTTGTAAACAAATAATCCAAGAGTAATCTGGGGAGTGGATTTAGGTCCTTTTGAGTTCTTTTAAGTGTGTTGTAATTAAATTGGATGTCGTGAAATAGATTTTTAAACAGGAATAATGAACAATGATAATGTAGAACTAAATTACAGCATAGAAGTTTTCACAAAAACGTGCTTAAACAAAAACTAAAATTACAAGAACGGAAAGAAAAGTAAAGCAACTTAAAAGTAAATGCAGGAATGTAAATAATGCAAGAAAATAAATGTACGACTTCTAGCAATGACAAGCAACAATCATATATCTTCTTGTAGTTGGTGTCTGGCGCGGTGCAGAATTTCAGTATTTAGAAAATTTTACATGTAGTGTCTTGGTGCAAAAAGTCGTCCCCTGAAAAATGAAGCTTTAAAGTATTTATAGGCAAGCAGATCATCACTGTCCACCTTTTTTTGTGGGCACTTTCTTAGTAACTGTCTTTTATGTGTACTTACTTCCAACCGTTGCTGCCCATTATTCACATTTGCTTGTGATCGTGCTGACAGTTAAGGCTCTTTCTGTAATTACTATTGCTCATGATCTTTTTTCATGTTGTTGGATCTTCATCTGATAGTAATTGCTGGTAATTGTTGGTAACCAATTCTGACCCTTACGTTAACCTTTCGAGTCCTATCATAACTCTTCTGGACTTTTATGTTTTTCAAGCAGTTCTGGGAGAAATCAAATAAACTCATTTGGCTTTGTGGACTTGGAGTAATTTTTCTTTTGGTTTCTATTTTTTGACTAAGTCTGAGGGGACTAAGAGCTCTTTCTTGGTCTCGTAGACTTGGAATATTTTCTCTACTCATTCCTATTTTTCAAGTAAATCTGGAGGAAATTTGGAGCTCAACTAGATTTGTAGACATAGAATATTTTCTAGCCACTTCTTATTTTTCAAGCAATTTTGTGTGTTATGGACTAAAAATCCTCAAAAACTCCTCAAAAGACTTTCAGTTCTGTGGACTTAGAATATTCTCCTGTTATTCCTATTTTTCGAGCAGTTTTAGGTGTAAGGAACTTGAAAACTCCTCAAAACACCTCAAAAAAGCCTCCAGCTTGATGGACTTGGAGTAATTTCTTATCAGTTCTATTTTTCGAGCAATTTTGGATGTCAGGAGCTTGAAAAACCCCTTTAAAAAAATTCTCAAAAACCCTTCTGTCTTGAAGACTTAGAATATTGGGGCTCTCTTCATGATTTCTCATAAATTGTCATTTCAAGCATGCAAAGGTGCTTCTTTAGACCCTCAACTCCTTGAAGAGTAGATCCTTCAATATAATTTTATCACTTAGAAAATTTTCCTTACCCCAAACAATAGGTAAATTCAATTGGGTCTAGATCAAATCTTAGTTATATTTATTTTTGGATCATGTGTTTAAAATATATTTTGTCATTAATGAAGTAAAAACTAGAGCATAGACATAGAAACAGAGACTATACAAAAAGAGAGCTAAGAAATAGATAAGTACTATTGAAGATGAAGAACCATTATAGCATCGTTGATGTCAAAGATGAAGAACCATTAAAGACAAAACAATGTCAATGTTGGAAATCAAGCACTATTGAAATTAAAGATAGAATGTTGTCGAAAATAGAGGGTGAGGCATGGGGAGAGAAGTGGTGAAGGGAAAAAAAATATGTTGGAAAAAGTGTAATGGTAGGCACCAAGAATGTGAAGATGAAGATTACATGTTTTGCGGTACGGATTGATTTCATTCTCAAATTAGATTCTCATAACACAATACAAGTGATAAAGACGTAAATATTTTGGGAAAACTAAATTAAAATAAATTGATTTTAAATATCTCATGAAGAGACTATATTCAGATGTGATAAAATGTTGTTTGGGGTAAGGAAAATTTTCTAAGTTAAAAATCATGTTAAAGGAAGTTACATTTCGACAAAATTTTGAGGGTCAAGAAGGAGCCAAAAAATAGGCCTGAACATAAGAGAATATTGGAAGATTATCCAAAACCTTTAGTTTTTATTAAAAGGGACACATTTCGAGCTATTTTAGGAGATTTTTGTCACATTGTTAATTTTTCTCTAAACTAAAGGTTTTTTCGAGGAGGTTTGAGGAGTTTTCAAGTCACTACACCCAAAGCTGCTCGAAAAGCAGGACTGACAAGAAAATATTACAAGTTCACAAAACTGAAGGCTTTTTCGAAGAGTTTTGAGGAGTTTTCAAGTCACTAACACTCAAAATTGCTCAAAAAATAGGACTGACAAGAAAATATTCTAAGTCCACAAAACTGATGGCTTTTCGAGGAGTTTCCAAGTCCCTGACATGCAAAACTGCTCGAAAAATAGGAAGTTGTCAGAAAATATTCTAAGTCCACAAAACTAATGGCTTTTCGAGGAGTTTTGAGGAGTTTTCAAGTCCCTGACACCCAAAACTGCTCGAAAAACAAGAAGTGGTCAGGAAATATTCTAAGTTCACAAATCTGGTTGAGCTCCATATTCTCTCCAGAATTGCTCGAAAAACAAAAAGTGCTCAAAAAATATTCTAAGTCCACAAACCTGGTTGAACTCTATATTCCCTCCAAAATTGCTCAAAAAACAGGAAGTGCTCAGAAAATATTCTAAGTCCACAAACTTGGTTGAGCTCCAGTCCCTCCAGAATTGCTTAAAAAATAGAAAGTGGTCAGAAAATATTCTAAGTTCACAAGACCAAGACAAACTCTCAAAACTCCAAAATTAGTCGAAAAGAGAAGTTAAGGAGAAATTATTCTAAGGGCATAACACTAAATGTGCCTCTTAGATCTCTCCCAGAAATACTCGAAAGATAGAAAAACAAAAGTCGTGATAGGTCAAGTCATTGCAAAATCCAAAAGCAGTTACCTGCAGTCATCAACATTCACCACTACGCAAAGGAGATCGTGGGCGATAGCAGTTATGAAAGAAGCCCCAACCAACAACACGATCATAAGCAATCATGGATAATGGGCATCAACAGTTGAAAGTAATTACTAAGAAGTGTCACAAAAGGAGGAGAACGGTGATGGTCTTCCTGCCTATAAATCCTTCAAAGCGTCATTTTACAAAGGACGACTTTTTGCACTCTGACACCGCACCTAAATTCTCTGAAGCGCTGAAACCTTGCACCGCGCCAGACACCAGCTATAAGGAGACTCATGGTGGCCACTGTTCGTTGTTGTGAGGAGTCGTACATTTACATTCACGCACCTTTACATTCCTGCATATTTACCTTTCTGCATTTTAATTCCAGCTTGTTGCTTATTTCATTTCTACAATTTGTTTCTTATTTAGCACTTTTTCTGTAAAGAACCTCTACGTTATGATTCAGTTTTACGCATTTTGTATTCACTATTCCTGCTAATTGTATAATTTGTCACGTCCATTTTACTGTTACGACAACAATACAATTAAAAGACCCCAAAGAGGACCTAATCCAGTCCCTAGATTGTTCTTAGATTATTTGTTTACAAATTGTCATTTTTTACCATAAACAAATATACAAGGCAACGAGATTATAATTTTGACATGTCAAATATGTTTTTTTTTTATTTTCTCTCATTATTTATCATTTAATGTTAAATTAATTAAGCGCAAATGTGCAATGTTGCAATTCTTTTTAGGCTTAAGAAGACTTCAATCAAGTTTAGATTTCAAAAGATTTAAAATTATAAATCAGTAGTCGGCCGAATAAATGTTTTTAACTCTCGTTTTTTCATTTGATTGACTTAATGTTGATTCGACAAATTCCATACTTATTTTTATTTGTGGGATTTATCAGTTTCTAATGATTAGCTTTTATCTACTCACCTTATTACTATCACATGCTTTTGATTTGTTTGTCATACATTAGAAAAAAAAAATCTTATCTCTAATTGTGAAAACACATGCTTTTGATTTGGTTGTCAAACATTAGAAAAAAAATAATCTTATCTCTAATTGTGAAATTGTATTTTAGAACAATCCCAAATGTTTTGAAAGGGTTTGTTGTTAATGATAGATTAAAATATAAAATTTTACTTTAATTTTCTTTTGAAATAGAAATTTGAATTATATAAGTTAGATTGAGAAGAAGAAATTAGTCAAGATTTAAGAGTTTTTATGTGCCATAAAGGTTTAAATGATTTTCTAAAGTGATGATGTAAAGATCTTAGCCCCACAATATAAAAAGAAATGAGAAATCCAAACATTTTAAGGAGAAAAGTACTTAAGAAAACAAATCCAACTAAGTTTGGGAAGGTAGATATTTCTATAGGATTTGAAAGATATCATGAATTTAGGTGCAACATCAAAAGTTGTAAGAATCAACTTATTTTTTCTTCTATTTGCTGGAAAAAAATACACCACAAAATAAGCATTTTACGATCATAATATACTAGTGGAAAAAACATAAACATATAATCATTGAGCAATTGTTGTTAATAATTATTTAGATTTTTCACTTATAATTTTTATTTTTGGTGTATATGAATCAGCTTGTTTTTGGTGGACCTATAACTTTTTTTTTGTTGCATGTGTCCTTTTATGTTTAGGAAAACGTTAATATCAATTTTAAAGTTAGATTTAAGAAACTAATAATAATAAAACTTTATTAAAATATTTATTATATTTTTATAATTTTAATATGATAATGTATCTTTTAATAAAAATTATTAGGTTTAAATAGTATTATAGTCCCTATACTATACTCCATTTTGTAAGTTAGTCGCTATATTTAAAAAATTTATATATTAATTCCTAAATGTATATTTATTCTTTATTTTATCGTTACGTTATTTAAAATCACATTCACTTTCTTTTTACGTGGCTAATGGTGATATGAAGTGGGTCTTTAACTATAACTTTTTGAAGGACCATTTATCTCCCTCATCTATTCCTAATCTTTCTCTCGCGAGAAACAAACCATGCTTAGTAATTCTCTTTGAAAGCATCATCAATCATGCCGAAATCAAGAACAAAAACAATATTGGTGAACAATAGTGGCAATTTCAACATCTTCCTCCAATGCATGTAAGAAACCCGAACATCGAAAACTATATTAACAATATGTGGTGTTTTGTTTTATACTTTGAAATATAATAACATACACGTTCAACTATTTTAGTATTATTTTTTGTGTTAACTTTAGCTATCATGATGTCTTCAATAACATGGTCATTGCCTTCAATGTTTACTATCTATTTGTATTATGGGGGTCACATTTTGAAAGCGCTAACAAAGAGAAAAAAGTATTGCCTAACTTATGTTGTAGGGTTAACATACACAATGTCTAATTGTGATCCTAATAAATGGTACGTGTAAGAAATTACTAGAGTTTTAAGTGGTTAGAGTACAAAGGCAATGTGTAGATCTTTTATCACAAGCCTAGAATCCTTCTTGTTGAAAGTTTGGTAAAGGTGTATGATGATAAAGAAGCAATGAAAGTAGCTAAAACTGCTATAATATTATCGCTCAAGAGTGAAAGTTTATATTGCGCATTTAGGGGTTCATGGTGATTGTAACACCCTCTTTTTTTCTTAATTTTCTATTTGGTATTATTTATTGCTAGTTTTTCTTTTGAATTAAACTTATTGAGTAATGAGATTCTAATGAAAAGAGCATATGATGAGTATAAAGTAGTGAAAGAAGTTAGTGTGAATAGAATATAAAGTTTGGAGATAATATTGGAAATCTGGGAGAAATGTAGGGTGGTGAACGACGTTCATATATGTGTATATACGCTATCTAAGAGCAAATGCTTCACATAACTTTATACTCGTTTCTTGACTAGACTCCTGATTATACTTTTGTTAAAGAGCCTGTTATTGTATACGTTACATTCGTGTGTATGGGCTAACCAATGCCTATTTACCTATTTATGTAAGACCTTAAAAAGTACTAGAGACATCAAATATCTGTGATCACAGTACACAGAAAAGTGCATATTTCAGAAAGAAAAGTGTAGTGATTTGTGATTGAGTATGTATGATTTTGTGAAAATTGCTGAAGAATTTGTTTGTATATTTGAGATGGCAATATTTCCTTTTGATTCATGAGTAAAGTTATGTTATGGTCTTTATTAATGAAGTTGTGTTATGTTTAATGATGAGAAAGATGTTTATCCTTACTAAATATTTCAGGAAATACGGATGACTAAATCTCGATGAGTAATTAGACTAGAAGACTATCTTATAAATTGTAGGTTAAACTATGTATTTAGGAAGTATCAACGCATATGTTATTTTAAATTTATTGTAGAATATAATAATGAAGTAAGGGATATTTCTACCTTGAAAATGACATTAGATTATAATTTTCATTTCGACTATCCTATAAATAATAGGATTCGCCACACTATTAGTGTACCTATTAGGGTACCCGGTACCGAGTACCCCTTAGGTATTCGGTACCGAGTACCCTCCAAACCAGATATTCCTTAAGATTCTCAGGTCTCGGTACCGAATAGTCACCATTTACCACGTGCATTAAATAATTAATATGCACTAATCTGAAGTAATAACGAGGATTATACTTAATCAAGAGGATAGTCAATAAGGCCTAAGTTATCCAGGCCCATCAGCCCAAAACAGTGGCTATAAAAAGGGAAGTACACAGTACATTACTGATTCTGATGTCATTCTTACTAAATATAGTAATCTCGCTTACGTAATACCGAATACTTACTTTACCATCGGAGTGCCTTTGCAGGTACCCTCCTCACCCTCAATTGATCACACCTCGGACAGACCGAATACTTCCAAGACAAGAAGACCGAAGACTGCTCTACAACCCATTCCGGAATCCGAAGACTAAGGGTGTTCTCATATCCAGGAACATTTTGGCGCCCACCGTGGGGCTCGATTCAACCAACAGTAAAGATATTATGGTGCTTACAAGAAGTCAACAAGAAGGACCTATCAGGGCGAGAGAAATGTATGACGGTGATACTACCCCCAACCAACAACCCGAAGTGGTGGTAGAAAGGATGAGCCAGGAAGACCTCTCTTCTGTCATGAGGCAAATGAAAGCCGAAATAATCGAGCTGCGAAACAGAGAGAGAGAGATGCACCGGAGTTATCGGCATTGAAGAGAGAAAATGCTAATCCGAGAAGTGAGATCAGATCGTACATACCAACTCATACGACTCCGATTTCTCAAGAACAAGGGGATTCCTCTCGCTCTGCAAGCTACAAAAACAAAAGCCCCACCACCAAGATTCCGACTCGACAGTGTCTGGCCGAAATCCCTTCATCGCCTCTATCATGGAGGCAAGATCGCCCGAGGCCCGGAAAGGTCTAGTGTTAGAGAAGTACGATGGCACGACCGATCCCGAAGAACATGTAGACATTTTTTCGACGCAAGTTGGTCTCTACATCGACGAGGATGCACTCATGTGCAGACTATTTCCGACATCTCTCAGGGGACCAGCACTAAGTTGGTTCACCCGACTTCCCCCCTCTTCGGTTGACTCATTCACAACTCTTGTCACACGCTTTAAGCTTCAATTTGCTACAAGTCGGCCGCATCAGTTGACCTCTATAGCATTGGTGAATATTCGTCAAGAAAGAGGAGAAACTCTTAGGGCATTCATGGACAGATTTGGTAAAGTTGCCCTCTCCATTCGAAATCTTGAGCCAGCTGTGGCTATGCATCACCTATCCACAGCCCTTAGGCCAGGACCCTTCGTTAATAGCATCTGCAAAAAGCCTCCGTCGGACTTAGATGAACTCAGGGTCCGGGCAACCAAATACATGCAGATGGAGGAACTAGCCGAATACCGAAGCCAGATAAGAACTGATCAAGGCTCCAGCCGAAGAGAGAGTGAAAGAAATAACCTAAAAAATAAAGAAAAAGAAAAAGGACTTGTTATTGACAGGGTCAACAGAGGACCTCGGTATACAAGCTACACTCCCTTAAATACTAACAGGGCAAAAGTGCTAGACCAAGCACTTAACACAGAAATAATGACCATGCCAAGAAGAGCAAATACCCCTCCCAGAGCTGACAAGACGAAAGTATGTAAATATCACCGAAACAGGGGTCATAATACTGAAGAATGCGCAGCACTCAAAGATCGGATTGAGGATTTAATTAAAGCCGGTCATCTCCATAATTTCGTGGCCCATCCCCCTTCCAGAGGAGATAATCATCGAGGTCCCAGACATGAAAGACAAAGAAGTAGGTCTAGAGAACCTCAAAGGCGGCTGTCACGACCCCTTTTTATAAAGGACCGAGAACATTGTTTCTACACCACATACTTATTTAAAAATAGGTAAATAATAGAGAATATAAGTATAAAAATTCACTTCTCATTCAAAGTAAAAAAATGAAGTTCCTTACAACAAATATCCAACAAATCAACATAATATTACATTTAGTTTATATTATTCAAAATACCAAAAAATTATAATATTACTCCCTCGACATGAGGTCTCATATATAAAGAAAAAGGACTCTGATGCATTATTACTCAACTCCAGCTTCTAACTTTTCTTCACTGGCCCCTCAGCCTGTGAAGTAGATGCAACACCGCTACATCCGCTCACGTACCACCGTACGATCATCGCGTACACACGCACACAACGACATAGAAAGAAATGCAAGGGTGAGCTTAAAAAACATAAAATAATTTTATATATATATAGAGCAAAATATTTTTCACAAAGAATAACCCCATGCATTTCCAGCCCATCTAATGCACAGCATGAAAACGGCTTCCAACTGGTTTCACAGCCTAATTAATCCAGAAGGAACCGAGCCGGTCCGGGAGCGACCCATTCCGGTATCTGGATCCAGACAAAGACAAAGACAATGACTCAAAGCATGAACTTACCGTTACATGTCTACCCACCTAAACATGTAACTTGGCTCTATAATGATGCAAAACTTATATCTCGGCATGATGCACGCCACCAAAATTATTTTAACAGCTCAACTACGGCAAGTTTATAATAGATCAGCCAAAATCTCAGCATTTTAAACTAATTAACAACAGTTACAGCTTAGAAAATAGCTTTTTATTCAATAGATCTAACAAAATCATATCAAAATATCTTGAAATAGCATATTAAACCGTTCAAAACATAGTTCATAGGTTAAAGTAAACTCCCCTTACCTCAGAAAGATGATTCACACTAGATCTACCGAATATTACTTGATTATAGCAAAATTCACCGAAGATTCAGCTTTAGAACGGAGTTTCTCCTAAGAACACCATGAATTTCTATAAGAAAGAGAAGGAGAAGAGAAACGAACGGTAAATCTAGCTTCAAACTTAAAGAAACTTACTTCCAATCCTTCAGAATAGATGTAGAATCTCAGACCTGGCGAGAAATCTAAGTTTAGGAAGGTTTAGTATGAGGGAAATGGTGGTTTACGGCCTTAGAACCTTTGAGAACCTTGGATAGAGGTGAAGAAATGAAAATTTCGTGTGAAGCCCCCTTTTTATAGAAAATTTTCGAAATTTACTGTTCACGCCGAAATTTACTGTTCACCGCCGGAAAACACTGTTCACCGCCTTACTGTTCATGCCGGAAAATACTGTTCAGGCACTATTCATGCCGGAAAACACTGTACACGCACTGTACATACGCGGTTGTCACTGTTCATACGCGGTTTGTACTGTACACTGTGACGTCACCGATGACGTCAGCTGTCACTGTACATACGCGGTTTGTACTGTTCATACACGGTTTGTACGCGGTTTACACTGTTCATTGCACTGTTCATACACGGTTTGTACTGTTCATACGCGGTTGCACTGTTCATTGCACTGTTCATACGCGGTTGCACTGTTCATTGCACTGTTCATACGGTACTGTTCACTTTTTTTTTTTTTTTTTTTATAAATAATTTCAAACTCCATCTAAATATATTCCAATACCAAATAATCCTTCAATTAACATTGAACAAGTGTAAAATATTATAGATTACTCAATAATAAATTAGAAGCCTGACAATTCTTCCCCCGAAAATAAATTTTCGTCCTCGAAAATTTCATTCCCCAGAGAAAAGATGAGGGTACAACTCTCTCATTCTTTCTTCTAACTCCCATGTGGCATCACCAGTTATTTGGTCCCAAACAACCTTTACTAACCGAATAGACTTACCTCTAAGTTTCTTAACTCTAGTTTCCTCGATACGAGCAGCTGGGACCTCCACAGACAAGTCATCTCGTAACTCCACAACATCGAGCTTAATTACATGAGACAAATGCGGAACATACTTCTTTAAGCTGCGACACATGGAAAACATTATGTATTCCATAACCGAGGTGGTAACGCTAATTCATAGGCTAATTTGGTCCTCGACGATGTAATATACGATACGGTCCTATGAACTTAGGTGTTAACTTCTTGGCTCTTAAGGCTCGCCCTACACCCGTAGTGCGTGATACTCTTAAGAATACATGATCACCAACCTCAAATTCTAGGGATCTTCTCGTCGGTCGGCATAAGATTTACGTCGACTTTGGGTAGCTCTTAGCTTTTCTCTAATAAGTTCAACTTTCTCCTTAGTTTCTTGCAGCATTTCAGGTCCAACCATCAAATGTACTCCATCTTGGAACCAACAGATAGGGGTTCTACACCTTCTACCATACAGAGCTTCAAATGGTGCCATATCTATACTCGAATGACAGCTATTATTATAAGTGAATTCTACCAAAGGAAGCATATCCTCCCAATTACTCCTCTGCTCTACAATGCAAGTCCGCAATAAGTCTTCTAAGGTTTGAATAGTACGCTCAGATTGACCATCTGTTTGCGGATGGTATGCGTAACTCAACCTCAACGTGTGCCCATAGATTCTTGGAAACTACGCCAAAGCGGGAAGTGAATCGAGGATCCCTATCGAGATAATACTAGAAGGTACTCCATGCAACCCGACAATCTCTCTAATGTACAATTCTCGCTAATTTCTCCAAGCTAAAGGTCATGTTAATTGGTAAGAAATGTGCACTCTTGGTTAGCCTATCAACTATGACCCACACCGCATCATGATTCCTAACTGTTCTAGGTAGATGGGACACAAAGTCCATAGTCACATGGTCCCACTTCCACTCTGGAATTTCCATCGTTTGTAACTCTCTGGAGGGCTTTGGTGCTCCGCTTTTGCCTTTTGACAAGTCAAGCGAGGCTTTAACAAACTCAGCTATCTCTCGCTTCATGCCTGGCCACCAAAACATCTGCTTTAAATCTTGATACATCTTGGTAACACCAGGATGAATGTTGAGACTACCCTTATGTCCTTCTTCTAGAATTGCTCTCTTTAATTCGGTATCTCTAGGGACACAAACTCGACCTTGACATCCGAGAATACCATCAACACCTTTCTTGAAACCCTTTGTCTTATCTCGTCCCTAAGAGAAATACAATCCGACATAACATTGGATCCCACAATTGTTTATCTTTAATTTCTGTAAGAAATTATTAGTCACCACAATTCGGCTACAACTAATCTTTTCGGGTGATAAGTTCACATGTATGTTCAGGTCTCGAATTGTTCTACCAAAAGGGTTTCACCGACTCTTAGGGAGAATGCAGAACCACATTCCTACTTAATGCATCGGCCACCACGTTAGCTTTTCCTGGATGGTATTGGAGCTGAAAATCATAATCCTTAAGGAATTCCACCCAACGTCTCTGCCTCATATTTAACTCTCGCTGATCAAATAAATACTTGAGACTCTTATGATCACTATATACATCAAACCGAGCTCCATAAAGATAGTGTCGCCACACCTTCAGAGCAAAGACTACGGCAGACTAACTCAAGGTCATGAATCGGGTAATTTCGCTCATGAGTTCGCAATTGACGAGATGCATAAGCTACCACTCTCTTATCTTGCATCAACACACATCTCAATCCCTGATGAGAAGCATCACAGTACACCTCAAACGGTCGACTAGTATCAGGGAGAATCAACACCGGCGAAGAAGTTAGTCTCTGTTTTAACTCATTAAAGCTTTGCTCACATTCCTCAGTCCACACAAAGGGTTGATCACGACGAGTTAACCGTGTTAATGGTGCAGCTATCTTCGCGAATCCCTCTATAAATCTCCGGTAGTAACCTGCTAGGCCCACAAAACTACGAATCTCTAAGGCTGTCTTCGGCCTTTCCCACTGCAACACCGCTTCAACTTTGGAAGGATCAACTGCAATTCCTTTAGCTGAAATAACATGACCAAGGAACTTCACTTCCTCTAGCCAAAACTCACACTTAGACAGTTTAGCATACAACTGTTTTTCCCTTAAAACATTAAGTACAGTCCTCAAATGCTCTTCATGTTCTTCTGACGAACTAGAATAAATTAAAATATCATCATTAAAGACTACCACAAATCGATCTAGGAAAGGTCTAAAGATCCGATTTATGTAGTCCATAAACACAGCTGGAGCATTTGTAACTCCAAAAGGCATCGCTATATACTCATAATGACCATATCTAGTGCGAAAAGCAGTCTTAGGAATATCTTCATCCTTCACTCGGATTTGATGGTACCCAGACTTCAAATCAATCTTAGAGAATACCTTAGCACCTCTCAGCTGGTCCATCAAATCATCGATTCGCGGCAATGGGTACTTGTTCTTAATTGTCAACTTATTCAACTTACGATAATCCACACATAATCTAGAACTTCCGTCCTTCTTTTTCACCAAGAGAACTGAGACTCCCCAAGGCGATACACTTAGTCTAATCATCTGTTTACGCATTAAATCCTCGATCTGCTCCTTAAGCTCTATTAACTCTTTTGACGCCATTCTATACGGTACTACAGACACTGGCTCAGCTCCAGGAATCAAATCTATAACAAACTCTACCTCTCTACGTGGAGGTATTCCAGGAATATCCTCTGGGAAAATCTCAGGGAATTCTCGTACTCATCGGTATTGACTGAAGGCTTTGCTCCACTTCTGCATTCATAACTTCCAACAAAACAAAACAAGATACTCCCTCACCTAAGGATGTTTCTACTTGGCGAGTAGAAATTAATTCTACACAATTTTGCTGCTCAGGAAAGATTAAACACCTCTGGCCACAATCAATTAGCACACGATTGGCAGTTAGCCAATCCATACCCAGGATTACATCTAACCCTGACATCGGGATACAAATAAGATTTACTTTGTATCTTCATCCCTCAATTGCTATGGGACACCTAACACAAACCGTCGAAGTCTTAATTGAACTTAAAGTAGGTGTCGATACTACTAAGTCTCATCCTAGATCGCCCACCGGTAATCCTAAGTTTCTCACACAATTGTCCGCAATAAAAGAGTGTGTGGCTCCGTAATCAAATAATACAGAAAGAAAAGTACCTTCTTAGTGCCCTTACCTCCATTACCATAACTGCTAGCAGCTCTACTAGATGGAGCCTTCCCAACTCCACCAACATCCTCCGCATTAAGACTCTCTATAATGGTGGCTTGATCCACCAAGTCAGCAAACTCCGTGATCCTGAGTGGGATCAAAATCCTCTTTGTGTCAGTTCTCAGCCCGTCTGAAAACCTCTGACATCTACACTCCTCTGAAGTCGGCGCAACCCATGGTTAGGAAGATCTTCTCAATCTCCCTGATCCAGAGTTCAGCAGCATCTGGTCCATCCACTCCTGTGAATTGAGGAGGATCATTCTTTCTGAACTCTGACAACCCATGGTATTCAGGAAGAGGTGCAGCTGAGGCAGTAGCTGCTGCTGCCTGTGCTGCAGCAGCGGCTTGATTTGCAGCTTGCTGCTGCTGAATCATATCTAGACTCTGCCTAACAGTGGCTGCCATGGCCTCCATGGCATGAGCCATTTGGTTCACATCAGCAGGAGGAGGATTTGCAGCAGATCTTCTTGGTATAGCCATCTTAATTTATAGACTAGCTTAAATTACTAACGTTTAACACATTCAGCAATACCACCACATAGCTATATTCACAGATTCAGCTTACAGTGATATATTCATATTTAGTATGTCATAACAATTTAATCAATTTAGCACTGAGCACAACGTCATATCAGCATTTCAAACAACATAGCAAACACATTTATCTCAGCAATCATGTACAATCTTAGCTTAACAACCTATTATTCACGTAGCATGAATCGCCTATAGCTCACCCAGTATCATATACCAAAATTTCCTACATCTGTCGTGTCTGAGAACTGAGGTGATCAAGCTCGTTCCCTCACAACTTGATGAATAGAAATTATGATATATGATTCACAGCTAAAACTTATATGTCTAATATGCACAACTGACGCCTAACGACCTCACCCCGTAGGTTTACCTAGACCATGCTCTGATACCACTAAAATGTCACGACCCCTTTTTATAAAGGACCGAGAACATTGTTTCTACACCACATACTTATTTAAAAATAGGTAAATAATAGAGAATATAAGTATAAAAATTCACTTCTCATTCAAAGTAAAAAAATGAAGTTCCTTACAACAAATATCCAACAAATCAACATAATATTACATTTAGTTTATATTATTCAAAATACCAAAAAATTATAATATTACTCCCTCGACATGAGGTCTCATATATAAAGAAAAAGGACTCTGATGCATTATTACTCAACTCCAGCTTCTAACTTTTCTTCACTGGCCCCTCAGCCTGTGAAGTAGATGCAACACCTGCTACATCTGCTCACGTACCACCGTACGATCATCGCAGTACACACGCACACAACGACATAGAAAGAAATGCAAGGGTGAGCTTACCAAACATAAAATAAAATTATATATATATAGAGCAAAATATTTTTCACAAAGAATAACCCCATGCATTTCCAGCCCATCTAATGCACAGCATGAAAACGGCTTCCAACTGGTTTCACGACCTAATTAATCCGAGAAGGAACCGAGCGGTCCGGAGCGACCCATTCCGGTATCTGGATCCAGACAAAGACAAAGAAAGCTCAGCATGAACTTACCGTTACATGTCTACCCACCTAAACATGTAACTTGGCTCTATAATGATGCAAAACTTATATCTCAGCATGATGCACGCCACCAAAATTATTTTAACAGCTCAACTACGGCAAGTTTATAATAGATCAGCCAAAATCTCAGCATTTTAAACTAATTAACAACGATTCTGACTTAGAAAATAGCTTTTTATTCAATAGATCTAACAAAATCATATCAAAATATCTTGAAATAGCATATTAAACCGTTCAAAACATAGTTCATAGGTTAAAGTAAACTCCCCTTACCTCAGAAAGATGATTCACACTAGATCTACCGAATATTACTTGATTATAGCAAAATTCACCGAAGATTCAGCTTTAGAACGGAGTTTCTCCTAAGAACACCATGAATTTCTATAAGAAAGAGAAGGAGAAGAGAAACGAACGGTAAATCTAGCTTCAAACTTAAAGAAACTTACTTCCAATCCTTCAGAATAGATGTAGAATCTCAGACCTGGCGAGAAATCTAAGTTTAGGAAGGTTTAGTATGAGGGAAATGGTGGTTTACGGCCTTAGAACCTTTGAGAACCTTGGATAGAGGTGAAGAAATGAAAATTTCGTGTGAAGCCCCCTTTTTATAGAAAATTTTCGAAATTTACTGTTCACACCGAAATTTACTGTTCACCGCCGGAAAACACTGTTCACCGCCTTACTGTTCATGCCGGAAAATACTATTCAGGCACTATTCATGCCGGAAAACACTGTACACGCACTGTACATACGCGGTTGTCACTGTTCATACGCGGTTTGTACTGTACACTGTGACGTCACCGATGACGTCAGCTGTCACTGTACATACGCGGTTTGTACTGTTCATACACGGTTTGTACGCGGTTTACACTGTTCATTGCACTGTTCATACACGGTTTGTACTGTTCATACGCGGTTGCACTGTTCATTGCACTGTTCATACGCGGTTGCACTGTTCATTGCACTGTTCATTGCACTGTTCATACGGTACTGTTCACTTTTTTTTTTTTTTTTTTTTTTTTTTTATAAATAATTTCAAACTCCATCTAAATATATTCCAATACCAAATAATCCTTCAATTAACATTGAACAAGTGTAAAATATTATAGATTACTCAATAATAAATTAGAAGCCTGACAGCGGCCATACGAACCAGAGAACCAACCTCGCCGAATTATTAACACAATAGCCGGTGGCTTTGCAGGTGGAGGCGCCACCAACTCGGCTAGAAGACAACACCTAAGAAATGTGAGATCAGTAAATCACATCTCTTTAGGTAGTCGGGTCCGCATCCCCCCAATCACATTTACTGACCAGGATTTTCAAGGGGTAGATCCTGTACAAGATGATCCTATGGTCATAAGTGTAGATATTAATAATTGTACAGTCAAGAAAACATTGATAGACCAAGGTAGTTCTGCCGACATTTTGTATTGGAAAACTTTCCAACAAATGGGCATACCAGAGGAAGAACTCAGAGAATACCATGAACCTCTGGTTGGGTTTGCGGGGAGAGAGTCGAAACACGAGGATGCATTGACTTATACACTTTGTTCGGGTCTGAACGAGAAAGGAAATGCATCAAAATAACTTACCTGGTGGTGGAAGCCAACACTTCCTACAACATACTCCTCGGACGCCCTTCTCTCAACAAATTAAAGGCCATAGTTTCGACTCCACATTTGGCTATGAAGTTTCCATCAGACCAAGGTCGGATTGTAACTATTCATGCCGATCAAAAAACCGCCCGAGAATGTTACTTTGCAAGTCTTCGGGTCAGACCGACACCTCGGGGAGATGTGAATATAGTATCCCTGAACTCAACAATGATATGAAAGATATAGAGCTTGATCCTAGGATCGATGAAGGCCCCCGAGTAGAACCGAATGAAGGAAAGAAATCAATACGGCTAGGCGTCCTTCAAGGACAGGACACATACCTCGGCATCGGTTTAGCGATCTGAACAAGATTTCATTCAAGAAGTTACGTGGAAAAATAAAGAACTCTTTGCATGGACCGCCGCCGACATGCCAGGCATTAATCCAAGTTTTATGTGCCATCACCTATCTCGTATACAAAAATTCTCGCCCGATAGCACAAAAGAAGAGAAAAGTCGGGGGAGAAAGAGCCAAGGCAATTAAAGAGGAGACCGGCAAATTATTGAAAGCAAATTTTATCCGAGAAGTGACGTACTCTACCTGGCTAGCAAATGTAGTCATGGTAAAGAAAGCAAATGGAAAATGGCGAATGTGCACAGACTTCACGGATTTAAATAAAGCTTGCCCAAAAGATGCCTATCCTTTACCAAACATTGACAAATTGGTTGACGGAGCAGGCGGAAATAAATTCTTGAGCTTTACGGACGCGTACTCGGATATAATCAAATTCGGATGTATCGGCCAGATGAAGAAAAAATAGCCTTCATTACGGAATCAGCAAATTATCGCTATAAGGTGATGCCGTTCGGTTTGAAAAATCTTTGGAGCTACATACCAACGCTTAATGGATAAAATATTCAGTAAAGCAGATTGGCGAGATGTATGGAAGTTTATGTTGATGACATGGTGATAAAATCCGCCTCCATACAAGAACACCAAGCACACCTTGCCGAGGTATTTGCCGAAGCACGCAGGTATAACCTCAGGTTTAATCCAGAAAAATGTGTTTTCGGTGTATCAGGGGGAAAGTTCCTTGGCTTTATGTTATCAGAAAGAGGAATCCAGGCTAATCCAGACAAGTGTCAGGCCGTAATAAGTATGAAAAGCCCGAGCTCTACCAAAGAAGTCCAAAGATTAGTAGGACGAATGGCAGCCCTATCTCGGTTTCTACCTAAATTAGCCGAAATAGCTCGTCCATTTACTACATTACTAAAAAGGGCACAGAAATTCCAATAGACCGACGAATGTGAGAAGGCTTTCCAACATTTCAAGTCTATACTAGCAACACCGCCAGTCCTATCTAAACCAATTGGTCAAGAAGAAATCATTGTTTATCTTGCAGTATCACCAATGGCCATCAGCTCGGTATTAATGCAAGAAACTCCTGACCCCATCCTCCTATATTTTACCAGTCGTACACTACTCGGTGCAGAGACTAGGTATCAAATAATTGAGAAGGCGGTCTTAGCCTTGGTACATACATCTCGGCGTCTTCGACATTACTTTCAAGGATACCGAATTGTCGTCAGAACCGATTGCCCAATCGGTAAAATGTTGAGAAAACCTGAGCTGGCAGGAAGAATGATGGCATGGGCGGTTGAATTATCCCAATTTGACATACGTTTTGAAGCAAGGGGCGCTATCAAAAATCAAAATTTGGTCGAATTCATTAATGAGTTACATCCGGACCAAAAGACGAGTACTGATCAATGGACTTTATACGTAGATGGATCATCAAACCAACATGGAAGTGGAGCCGGAATCGTCCTAAAAGGACCAAATGGGGTCACCTTGGAACAATCGCTACGTTTCGGCTTCAAGACCTCCAACAATCAAGCTGAATATGAAGCACCTGGCCGGACTTCGTTTGGCTCAAGAAATAGGGATTAAGAGAATAACTTTGCCTCGGTGACTCTCGGGTGATAACTTCCCAAATTTCAGGGAATTATCAAATCAAGGATAATACACTGCTATGTTACTTCCAGGAATACCAGAAATTGCGTGCAACCTTTGATGAAATAGCAGTCCAGCACACACCGAGATCCTCTAATGAAGAGGCCGATCGACTAGCTAAGCTAGCAAGCACTCGTCGGCCTGGACAACTTCAGAGTATTATCCAGCAGGAAATAGCCGAGCCAAGTATATTGAAGAAAGAGTGTTTTTTCATAGATAATCCGGCCGATTGGAGAAAAGATATCATCCAATATCTCAGTGATAATGAGCTTCCTACAGACCCGGATAAGGCAAAAAAGATAAGAACTCAATCTGCGAAGTATACCATGATTGGCCAAGAGCTATATAAAAGGGGAATCTCCACCCCTTTACTCAAATGTCTCGGCAAGGATCAGGCCGAATATGTATTAAAAGAAATACATGAAGGAATATGTAGTACACATTCCGGCGGACGAACAACAGCTCTGAAGATTATTAGGGCCGGATATTATTGGCCGACACTCCTCCAAGATGCAGATCAATTTGTGAAGAAATGCATACCCTGCCAACAACATGGTCCCTTGATTCATCAACCAGCTGAAAACCTCCATTCGGTTGTCACACCTTGGCCCTTTGCCATTTGGGAGATGGATCTGCTCGGACCCTTCCCCATAGCAAAGGGGCAATGTAAGTTCTTAGTCGTTGCCATTGATTACTTCACTAAATGGATCGAAGCCGAGCCCCTTGCAACTATAACGGCTAATAATGTTCAGAAGTTCACATGGAAAAATATCATCACCCGTTTCGGCATCCCCCATGCCATAGTCACCGATAATGGCCTCCAATTTACGGATCGACGCTTTAACGAGTTCCTAGAAGGGTTACATATCAAGCATCGACTAGCGTCAGTCGAACATCCCTAAGCTAACGGCCAAGCCGAAGCCGCTAACAAGGTTATTCTCAGGGAACTTAGACGACGTCTAGGCTCAGCAAAAGGTGAATGGGCTAAAAAACTCCCTGAGATCCTTTGGGGATATCGGTGTACCCCTCAATCCTCAACTAAGGAAACACCATTTCGGCTAACATATGGTGCCGAGGCCATGGTACCTGTCGAAATCGGAGAGCTATCCCTTAGAAGGCAGCAATTTAATGAAGAAGATAATTCGGAAGCTTTGTCAATCAGCCTTGATACCATCGAAGAAACCCGGGATCATGCAGCCATAATGAACGAAGCAAGCAGACGAATAATGACAAAGAAATTTAACTCGGGCATTCGGCCTAGGCATTTCATTCAAGGCGACCTCGTTTGGCGAGCAACTGGAGAAGCCAGACGAGATAAGAGACATGGTAAATTCTCGGCCAACTGGGACGGACCCTTCAGAATAAGGGAAAACTTGAAAAATGGATCATACCGCTTGGAAACATTGGAAGGAGATCCAATTCCGAGAACATGGAACATTTCTCATCTCAAACGATACTACAGTTGATTATATGAATGTAAATGTAAATTCAAGTGCACTCTTTTCCTCGCTTGGGTTTTCTCCCCTTATAAAAACGTGAAAAGGGGTTTTCCCAAGAAGGTTTTTAATGAGGCACTATTTTAATGAAATTCGTCTGTTCAAGGCAACTATTTATTCAGTCTGTTAAATTTATTCCCTCCCGAGTCACATCTCGGTTAAGGTTGAACTCAATTTATTTAAGCGATTCCCTCCCGAGTTACATCTCGGCCAAGGTTGAATTTAAATTATCCAAGTTATTCCCTCCCGAGTCACATCTCGGTTAAGGTTGAATTCAATTTATTTAAGCGATTCCCTCCCGAGCTACATCTCGGCCAAGGTTGAATTTAATTTATCCAAATTATTCCCTCCCGAGTCACATCTCGATTAAGGTTGAATTCAATTTATTTAAAGCGATTCCCTCCCGAGTCACATCTCGGCCAAGGTTGAATTTAAATTATCCAAGTTATTCCCTCCCGAGTCACATCTCGGTTAAGGTTGAATTCAATTTATTTAAGCGATTCCCTCCCGAGTTACATCTCGGCCAAGGTTGAAATAATTTATCCAAATTATTCCCTCCCGAGTCACATCTCGGTTAAGGTTGAATTCAATTTATTTAAGCGATTCCCTCCCGGGTTACATCTCGGCCAAGGTTGAATTTAATTTATCCAAGTTATTCAAATTTATAAGGTATTTCGAGCGACTACAGAAAATTAAAGGTCAAACACAGAGTTCCATGAATACTTCATTTATTGATATTGAAATACAACAAAAGAAAAGCAAAATACATTTATTAATCAACAATATTAATATTTGGGGACTCTTCGGGGGCGTCGGCGGGAAGAGAAGTTTCAGGAGCACCAGTGTCCTCGGCTTCACCCGATTCCACTTGGCGAGGAGCAAGGAGATCCGCTCAAGGTCCTCGGCTACCTCATCATAGCGAAGGAATTTTCCTTGGAAAAAATCCCTTGCTGTATCAAATTGGAAGCTTGAAGGAATTTCCCTGTAATCGTCTAGCTCGCGGACGGCATGGTAGAAACCCAGCTTCATGCTCGGCATAGATCGGTCGTTACTTTTAATTTCCAAGGCCATCATTACGGCCTCACACCGCTCCTTAGTCCTCCTCACCCGCGCCAAGGCAACAGCTAACTCCAGACCCTTAGACTTCTGTCGGCCTCGGCTTTTCAGCTTGTTCTCCATATCCTCAACACGTGTATCTCGGATACGAAGATGTTCTTTAAGCTGATCCACTTCGGTTTCCAGTGCTTTGTTGGTCTCGGAGAGGTTCAGCTGTACCTCTTGGCACTTGGCCAATTCTTCTTTCACCTTCTCGAGCTCAAGCATAGGCTCAAGCGCCAAAGATCGAGCCATGATCCCGGCTCAGGAGAAGAACTCGCAGAACCAATCCCACCTCGCCCCCTTATCTTGTTCATTTACTATCTTCTTCCCTGATTCTGAAAGAAGACGAGGTGGGAGTAGGCGGGAGGGATTCACCCCTTCGGCGAAGAACCTCTCGGACATAACCTCGGGAGGAATGGTTACCCCCCGAGAAGTCTCTCCCGATCCGGTAGCAGGTTGGGCACGTGCCTGCTTTTTCTTCGGCCTCGATTCAGCTTCCTTTGCCTTGCCCTTATTTTTCCTTTTTCAAAGGTCCCCTTCAGCTTGACTCTGATCTCGGGGAGGAGATCGAGCAGTGGCCCTCTCGGCCAAGCAATCCACCTCGGGATGACGATGTTGATCAACCGTCATCCCCTCCGGCATTCTTTGCTTTAAAGCCTGTCGGTATCCCATTCCGGAGCCGAGGTGTGCCATAAGAGCTGCATCAAAAAAGAAAAGTCAAATCAATTCAAGATATCTTAGAAAAATGTACTTAGGAAAATTACCTACCATTCAAGTCCATCCGAGGATTTGGGGACTTGAGCAAAGAAAATCGGTCCTCGGGCGGGAATTTCCCGAGGAAGGGTCTTTATATATTGAAGAGCCGATAGCTCCTCATTGTCAAGATATCCTCGGGCACCACGTCATATCGACGAGGTACCCGAGTCCAATGAAAAGGGAACAGAGGAGTCCCTTCTCTGGTCGTAAAAATAATTTTTCCCCCCTCGGGGGTGAATAAAGACCTTAAAAAGCCGGTCTTAAAACCTTTGAAGGAGGAAGTGTAAGGTTTAAAAATAGGAAAATCGGGCCGGCGGAACAAGGAAATCCACCGAGCTTTGTCCGAAGGACGTGTACTAAAAAAATGAAGAAAAAGGTTTGTGGTTGGCTCTATATAATGGAATTTACAAAGAATCCTAAAGGCTTGCATTGCTGCCCACCCATTCGGATGAAGTTGAGTGGGGGCTACGTTTAAAACACGTAAAACCCCCATTTGAAAATCATCTAGAGGAAATACTACTCCTAACTCCTTGAAAATGCAATCATAAACATAAAATCCCCTTTCCAAGCCGAACTCGGCGCCTAGGCATACTAGGTCAGGATTCGGCGTGCCATCCCCTCGGCAGCATTCGACTTCCATGGGAAAAGGGTCCTCGTTTTCAAATAAGCAAACCCTATTCAGTCTTAAGAACCGCTTCAGGTCGGCATTCCTTTGGTAATTGGAGAAGTATGATACCACCTCTCCGTCCACCCATTCATATCCTGGAATTGTACATGGTGGACATGTCGGCCTCTCCCTAATTGGACTAACGATGGGTACCATCCCTTCGGCGGAGGCAGAGGATTCGGCAGGTTCATTAGATTCACCTACAGCCCTGATGGGCTCCTCGGCCTCGTCCACTACAACTCTAACAGACTCAGCCCTATCCCGGTCATCGGCCCTATCTGACAGTGAATCTTCCCATTCTATCGGGTTCACCATCTCGGATAAAAATATTTATACCTTGAGAGTTTACTTTGAAAAGAAGATCTCGGTTTTTAAGACAGAGAGCTTGGCGCACAAGAAAATTATAACACTTCGGTACAGAGCAAAAGGTAGAAGCAAGCAGGGACCACATTCCCCTTTTATAGAGCAAAGGGCTTCGGGCAAATGAAGAGTCGCGCCCAACTTCAGCCGTTAAGATCATCAATAGATCAACGGTTATCAAAAGAGTAACTTATCAGATCTTGGTGAACAGTAAATGCAAAACCCTAAAAGCATCCCCAATTTCCCGCCAAAATCATATTTCCCGCTCATTGCACCGAGACCGAAATCTGGATGATAAGCCTCTTCAAAATTTCTACAATTTCTTGAGGCTTCGAGGGCTAGTGTACCTATTAGGGTACCCTGCAGAGTACCCCTTAGGTATTCTGCATCGAGTACCCTCCAAACCAGATATTCCTTAAGATTCTCAGGTCTCGATACCGAATAGTCACCATTTACCACGTGCATTAAATAATTAATATGCACTAATCTGAAGTAATAACGAGGATTATACTTAATCAAGAGGATAGTCAATAAGGCCTAAGTTATCCAGGCCCATCAGCCCAAAACAGTGGCTATAAAAAGGGAAGTACACAGTACATTACTGATTCTGATGTCATTCTTACTAAATATAGTAATCTCGCTTACGTAATACCGAATACTTACTTTACCATCGGAGTGCCTTTGCAGGTACCCTCCTCACCCTCAATTGATCACACCTCAGACAGACCGAATACTTCCAAGACAAGAAGACCGAAGACTGCTCTACAACCCATTCCGGAATCCGAAGACTAAGGGTGTTCTCATATCCAGGAACAATTAGTATATTTATTTATAGAGGGACAGTCAAAACTCCAGCAATTGTCAATTATGTTTATACTTTCCTTTGTTGCAAAAATCTATTTTACCTCAACTTATATTTTTATAATTGACTTGAGCTGGGGGACAATTGCTTTAGAGTCAAACCCTCCAAATTACTCCCACAGATAAAATATCTCTCTCTAATATCACTAATATCATCTCGGACTAGTAGCAAGCATGTCAGAATTATGATGATCTAACCGTTGTCTAATACAATCGTATAACCATGTCCTAACACATAACAACTTTATTTTAAATCATCATCCACTACTATACAACAATCAAAATGCGTACACACATCTAACAGGCTATAACATTTATACTAGACGACAAAACCTAGAACACCCATATATATAAAAGAAGAATCCTCTTCACACAAGTATGATTTTTACTCTAATTGAATCCTATAACTAAAGCAAATTTCTTTAACTTGAATATTGGAGTGTTTTTTACACGAACATCTTTTATTAAATTTGACAAAAAGCTTTAATCAAAATGATCAACTGCCGAAGGAAATCGTCTATCCTGGAAGTTTTACCTACCCTGGTCAATCAAAACTTACCAAAAGGCATAAACTAAAGCTTTATACATGTACATAAATGAAATTTCAAACAAAGAAATTAACACACGACGTTTTCTAGTTCCAACATTGGGCTCTGTTAGTTCCCTATATTTTGGGTTGGGTCTATGACGGGCATTGTTTTCACACCTCCCATGTTTTCTATGGATAAGGATTCAGTGCAGTTAATGCAGGAACAGAACTGTCTTTTTTTTTTTGCCTAAGTGATGACTATTTGTTTAAGCGTGAAGCTTCAGCCCCTTTCACGTTCTCTCATATCTCTTTTCCTTCACTCCTTCTCAATCCCCTCCATCACTACTCAGCCTCCTCCCTCTCAGCTCCTCACCTCTGTCCACCCTCATCCCCACCTTCACTCTCTCTTTGAAATTCCCCTTCTGATATGATAATTCAAGGAATTACAAGAACTCGATGAACTATAGAGAAATAGGGAATCCTGAGACGAAGAAAGGATTCTAAAATTCTATTATTCAGAATGAAAGTACAAAGAATTGTGAATTGTTATACGAGTCTCTCCTAAAAAACCTAATATTCTCCCTATATATAATTGCAGAGTAACTAATAGAAATCGCTGATCTCTCCTATTTATTCTTCAATCCAATCCCTATTAATTTTCTCACAATCGCTATTTATTCTCTCCTATCATTACCCACCGCCGAAGAACATCATTGTCCTCAAGGATGAAAGGAAGGAAATCACTGCAAAAGATCGTAGTAAAACTCCCATGTGGCATCCTCCGAAAGTTGATGTTTCCATTTTACCAGAACTTTAGTAACAACCCGGTTGCCTCTTGACAGTCATTCTATCCAAGATAGATTCTGGTTCACGGGAAGCAAGGCTTGCATCAGTGCTGGCAGGAAGATCTGTAGTAATAACCACAGTGCCGATATGTTTGCGTAATTGAGAAACATGAAAAACATTATGAATTTGAGACTCAGCAGGAAGTTGAAGTCTGTAAGCCACAACGCCTATGCGATCCAGCACCTTGAAGGGGCCATCAAACTTAGGTGCCAAATTAGCATTAACCAATGAGAAACAGAAACTTGACGATAGGGATGAAGCTTAATATAAACAAAATCTCCTAACTGAAACTGTCGATCACTGTGATGTTTATCGGCCAACTGCTTCATTCGGTCTTGAGCTCTTCGGAGGTGAAATTTTAGCAACTTTAACATCTCCTCGCACTTGGTTAAACTTCTGTCAACTAGCTCAATCTTCAAATCACCAAGAAGATAAGGTAAGTAGGCTGGTGGTGGTTGCTCGTAGACTATTTCATAAGGGGTGGCGCAGATAGAAGTATGGTAGGTTTCGCATTGATAGATCCGTTGATTGACGTTCTCGTTGTTGAATCTTGGAAAGTCGATCCTTGCCAAGCGGGTGCCACATGAGTAGATTGGTTGATTCTCTTTCGCCTGTTTGTCTTAGGTACTATTGTTATGCGAAGTGCATTCGATCTCAGGTAGTTTCTTTAAGGATTCGTGGATGTTCTGTCATAACAAATCTTCCAGGGTCTTTTGCATGGATCATGCGATTTACATCAACTTTGCTTCCATACGTTCGATGATTTTGTTCTTCAAGCGCTCCTCCATCTCCGTGTGACTCCGTGTCCCTGGTGCCATGGATGTTGAGTGCCAGGAAGGTCCAACCTGATACCAATTAATATGATAATTCAAGGAATTACAAGAACTCAATGAACTATAGAGAAATAGGGAATCCTAAGACGAAAAAAGGATTCCAAAATTCTATTATTCAGAATGGAAGTACAAAAAATTGTGAATTGTTATGAAAGTCTCTTCTAAAAACCCTATTATTCTCTTTATATATAGCTGTAGAGTAACTAACAGAAATCACTCCCCACTAATCTCTCCTATTTATTCTCTCATATCACCCTCACCCCCTCCCTTTCCTTCCCACCTTCACCCTCACATTTCTCCTTCCCCTTTCTCTCTAAGATCTCAGCTCTCCTCCTCTTTTCCACTCCTGTTCCCTCTCACTCTCAAATCACAGTCTCCCTTCCTCTTAGATTTCAGTGAGGCTCTTCTACATTTCAGCTCCGCCTCCATCCCTCTCATATCTCAACTCCATTTCTTGTTTTTCCCCAACCCCACCTCCACTGGCACCCAGCCCCCCTCCCCTAATCTCAACCATCTCTTCCACTTGCAAAACTCAATCTAGACCCTCCTGCATTTGTAGAAAATTTTAGATACCGCTTAAGCTGGTCAGAATCACTTAAGCAAATGTTAAACTGGACCATCCCGTTTGTGCGTGAATGGGAGCAGATTCGGATCCAGATTCTTTTTTCTATTTGTACTCTCGTCATTCTTTCATTTTTTTTATTACGAAAATTAAATTTTAAAAGTGATTTATAAATTATTTCCTGGAATTTAATTTTTAAAAATTATTTGAACACATTCCAATAATCTAATTCTTAAAAGGAAAATTATAAATGTCTTCTGAAATTCACGTTTTGAAAGAATTTTTTTTGTCAAGATTTTTAAAAGAATTTCTGAAATTAAATTTTTTTTGGTCGATGAAATTAAAATTCTGTCAAAAGAAATCCCCGCAAAAGCCGGGTTAATCCTAACAGTGGCCCATTGAAAAGCTGGCCCAATTCCATTAGTTGCATGGTTGGAAACGAGCTTGGATGTTGAGGCTGCTTCGACGTAGGTTGGGATATACAGATGAGTTAATTTAAAATAAATAATATTTTTTTGTTATATTAAAAAACATTACAGCTTTTCGACAAAATTTAAAATTATTTATTTACTCAATTAAATTCTAACTAGAGGGCACAAATCATCTATGTTGATTAAGTTCACTTGAACCAGAGAGTATCCCAGGACTATTCGATGTATTAAAATCTCCTGCAGACTAATGGGAAGTGAATCATATTTATCAGGAACCAACTAATTTTGACAATTAATTTTAAGATTTTTTACTCAAAGAAAATGCAATAATGTTCGGCCTGGCATGCTTAAATGTTTTGCAACAAATATTAGGTTTAGCCAATTCATGCTTTTAATGAAAAAAAAAAAGTTCTATTTTTGGTACATATTATTCAACCGTATGACATGCAAATGGATAATTTTCCATCAAATAAAGCTTTTGAAGGAAAAAAAATAAGAATGACAAAATAAAATGTAAAAGCTTTCTTTTTCTCTTTAGATGTCGTTAAACGAATGAAATAAAAATTGCAAATTACATGACGCAAAGGCCAAAATTAGCTTTTGCTGGGTACAAATTCGAAGACAATTCTAGAATTTATAGTACAATCGGATTTTCCAATGTTCTTTATTTTCAAGAACTAGATCATTCATGCAACTACACCTAATTTCACTCCCCGAGGCATTCCCTTCATTTTACTCCTTCCGAGGTGCGTGTTTAATAAACACGACAAGGATACAATGACGATAAAACAAAGATAATTACGAAAGCTAAGTTCATGCAAGATGAAAACTATATACTAAGAAAATAACTAAATCACCAAACCTAAAATATGGTAACGCATGCGTCGTTGAGAGCTCAGCATGTATGAGAGAACTTGAATCCATGTGAAATCTGTGCAGGAAAGCAAAATAAACAATCAAACAAGCATTATTACAAAATGTAGCTTGGGTGCCAAACTATCCAAACAAGTACAGGACTCCGATCCTTTTTTCTTCCGTTATTTCCTATTCATATTAACCTTGCCAAGCAATTCCAATTATTCTTCTGATCAACCATAGTTTGCATTATTTCAAAAGCATTAATGGAAGAACAATATGAGAAGGAGGAGAAGGCTGAGGAAAAATAAAATAAAATAAAATAGCACAAATCAGACCAAAGACAACACCCATTCATATCCCTATGGAAACCTTGGCAGAGAGGGGCTACTTATTGTCCAGAATACCACAAGTTAGCATTCATCTTTGAGGGGGATCAACTGTGCGGACATTTGCAACGGTCATTCCCTCAATTCGGTCCTTGGTGATTTCCACAAAGTGACCAACAATTTCATGAAACTGCTTGAGCCCTGACAGGGGAAGAATGATGGAGGATCGATCAGAACCTGCAACCTGCAATGAAGTAACAAGAATTTACAGTAGAAAATTCTCTTCCCACATTATAACTAAAATCAAGGAAAAGGACAAAGAAATGACAGCACACCTCAGATATTCTTAAGAAATGACCCCTATTATTGCTCCCGAGATCAAAGAAGAATCTTTTCTGATCAGCCCTAATCACTTTAGAGACCCCCAAGTTCCCAATTTCATCCTGAGCAGGCAAATCAACAGACCTGTCCACATTCAACTCAGAAGAGGTGGCAGGTTGACTACTATGACCAGATATGAAGCCAGCACCAACATCATCCGAGAGTCCAACAATTCGCTCTGAGGATTCAGAATTTTGCTGTTGCAAAATGCAAACAAGCAAATGAGAAGAAACAGATCAAATAAACCAACTTAAATTATAGTGTCAAAGCACGAAAAAAAAAATGATCAATTGCAAAAGAAGGAAACCTGATTGGGTAGAATGAAAAGCCTTGAGGCTTCGTTGATCTCTGCCAAAATGTTCCTGAATGCTGCCCACCCTTCATCCCTGGAGCTTCCAGCAGGAACAATTATAGTGCTACGATTTCTGCTGACAGAAGCTTCAGACACCTTCAAAAAATAAATAAAAATCATAATCTTGAGAGCAAATAACATACAGGCAGATATTCTTCATGAGATAGAAATTACACAATAAAAGTAAATATATAAGCCCAATATCATGAAAAACATAACAGCTTTTTATGAGGGACTTCGTATAGCTTCATTTGAACATTCTTGGCTGATAGGAAGCATCAATTACAAGAAGTTTTTGCAAAAGATTGTACAGGTGTTACCTAAGCATAAAGTTTGGCCAAATTCAAATGCAAATATGGACCTAAATAAAAGATAGAGGAATTACAGAATATTGTACTTGAAAGCATAGCATTGTCTACTTGTGCAGATTGGTTTTTTACTATTTACTGTTCTTTCTATGTTCCACTGAAACGCATAGCTGCATCCTTTAAAGTTTGCATTTGTTTAATTGTTTGGGGAGAATAATAAATGCTTTTACACCAAAATTACAAACAATTTTTCACTGGGTAACAACTAACAACATATGTAAAAACAGACAGCACCCAACAATGCTAACATGGAAAAACTTCAATACAAAATGATCCAGTCTTCAATGCTTTTTTCACCTTTCCTACCCTCACACTGACATTGTAAGCACTTCTGTTACACAAGGGCAGGCATTAGATATGAACAATAATTTGGCAATAAGAATAAAAAGGGATATAAAAGATACCCCCTAAATACTGAATTTAGAAGATTTTATACAGACAAGATAATATGTCAATGTCTAAACAACGTGTAGAAAATAAACAAGTGCATGTTTGGTTTGATTTATTTTGAAGAAATCATTGTTTTTCTTTTTTAACTTTCTAAGAGAGCTTTTGAAGAAAAAAATATCATTTCCCCATAAATAATATATCCAAAACAAACACAGAATTCCTTTTGATTCGTTAAGAATACTATTTGGAGGAGAAAGAGGGCAATAAAAGGTTGATGTATCATTGTATTGAACATAGAAATTGCAGAGTAAACAATTCTCTGCGCATAAAATAAGGACTTTGATTTGATTTGTACAAGTTGGAGGTTAAGAGAGTATCTGTAGAAGGCCAAAGTTGATGACAATTTTTGGAATTACAACCAAAACAAAACAATCGAACATCTAAACTAAGCCTCAGAAGTCAATCCTAAGATAAATCAGAAATTCTGCTACAGTATGACTTCTGCACGAACTTACTTGTGTTAAATTCTCTATTTCTCATTGTAAACAGGGCTTGACCCGCACAGCCTAAGCGATACAAATCCAACTTGATAGGAAAGCTCTTTGTTTACAATACTATCAAAACAATTCTACTCAAAATCTGCAAAGAACAATTTATTCTCTCTATCCACCACTATGACAAGGAAGGTTGTCCATTCCAAGAGCTTACAGGAGTTTTATGCATTTCAAGCAACTATGTTAGGATCGTCTAAAACATACCCAGCATTAACCACACAAACCAAATTAACATTTATGTTTCCCTTTTCTAATTTTGACAACAAATCCTCACTCAAAACCCTAACGTTATTAATACCCCAAATTGTTATGCATTAGGCTCTTCCTCATGAATAAAAAAGTTGTAAATGGTAAGTACTTCAAATTTCTCCTCATGTGGTATCATCTTTTCTACCTCTTTTACACATGCATTGGGTTGACCAACACCCTAACTGTCGCAATTAAATTTCCTTACCACTCACAAGAAAACATATATGCTTAAAAGGCCGACATAAGACTCTTCAAAGCCTAGATATTTCGATCTTCATTCAATGACAATATAGAAAGGCTTTTCTACAAATGCAGTCAGAGTCTGAGTGTGTATAGACCATATTTAAGCTTAAATTCAGACATAGATACAGACACATCCCTATTCTAATTCATTTAAAAGATAAGTAAAGAATTCCTAGAAGGAACCATTATTTTGATAAAGCCAACACAATCCTATTAACCATTTCCCACCAAAAATATCAAAACAACATAGAAAATGCAATGACAGAACACTAAACAAACACAACGTTGAAAACCAATGCCAACATACCCAATAAGGTGAGAGAAGTTATCTAATGAAGTTAAAAGCTTCCGACGCACTGATGACATAAAACCTATAGCTATTGAAGCCAAAGAAGATATTAAAAATTCAAGCATCAGAGTAGGAGAAAGAGAGTTAAGCTTAAGAACCTTTAAGAAACGCCCCCTCCGATTCTCCCCAATGTCGAAATAGAAAACCTGGAGGAAGAAAAACGAAGAAATTAGAAACGAAAAACGCTACGGAGCGAGAAAGAGGAAGAATTAACAGTGTTACCTTAGTGTCGAGTTGCAATTCCTTGCTGAAGAGGTCTTGATCGTCGGAATTAACGTAGTAATTGAAGAGATCGAGGAACCAGGAAATGCCAGAGAAGGGAACGATGATGGTGGACCTCGTAGCAGAAGTCTTCTCAGAAATCTTAAGGTAACGACCGCGAGGGTTCTCCTTCAGATCGAAGTAAAACAGCTTGTGCTCCACCTGCAGCGTTTTGCAGAGCAACTCCACGTCGTTCCCGCCACCGCCACCACCACCACCACCACCACCGCCGGAGTTCCCCTCCATCTCCGCCGTTAACCGATTTCGACGCCGAAACAGATCTGACTAACAATCGCTTCGGAATCGCATGAGCCTCTCTGCAACGCAAATCCTCTTAGGGTTTGCGAGTTTTCACGGCGTGAAGAAGAGCAACGATTGTAACGGCTTCGTTGACGGTTAGAGAAGAAACGGAGTCATGTTAATCGCGCGGTGTGAGATTGAGACTGCACTGAAGTGAGTGGTGTTAGTTCGGGTTACAAAGACGTTTTCTTCTATGTGTAAACGTTAAACAAAGCCTCTCACCCCTTCGCAGACCCATTTGATGTGATCTTTTCACCCCACAAGTCAATTAGTAGCCATTGGTAATTACTGGATTTGCAAGTTTCTCATAATAATTTCTTTCAATGTCAAAAAGTGGGCGAAACAATGGCCATTTTTTAAATCAAACAATTGCATGTTTAAGATATTGTTTAATTAAAATGATTAATTATATCTCTGCGAAGAATCACGGTTACATTACATGTTTGACTGGATTTATAGAAGAATTTGCTCTTATGGAAATTGCATGTCAGAGTCAGACACGCACACACAAAATAAGTTTAATTGTAATTTTAGATTTTAAACTTTATAGCTTAATTTGGGTGTGATTTTTGTACCGTATTTTAGTTGTATGAGTTTAATATTTTAAATTTTCAATTGATAAAGTTGGATCCCTTATCCCAAATTTTGTCTAACCATTAATGGAAATGTGATATAGACATGCAATGTAGTATTTTTCATTTTTGATTTGGCAAAAAATATATATTTCATTGACTATTTAGTAAGTAGTATCTAAACGTTAATTTATTTATAATTTTTATTTTTAATTATAACTCTTTATATTTAATTTTAATTTTAAGCCAATATATTAAAAATGTCCTCATTTAAAAATGTTGACTCACATTTTATACATATAAAAAAAATTTAAATATTTTATTCTTAAATTTCCTTCTTTTTTTTTTTCAGTTATACGTTATCAATTTCACTTAGCATGACAAAATCATTTATAACTTTGGATGAAAATCAAAATAAGAAAAATTTGGAGATGGATTGTTTTACTTTTTTCTTTTATATTTATTTATTAAACAGATTAGGAATGGATTTCATATTAAATTATTAATAAGTATTTGATACACTAAATGATTCAGAATCTATCTAACCTTTTATCAATAAAATTTTATTTTATTAATCCTGTCATTTATTATTTTTAATATTTTAATAGATATCTATAAATATTCATAGATATTTATGGTATTCATTAAATTTGAAGTAACATAGAATGCAAGAGAATGAGAACTACCTAATTTAATTTTTATATGCTAAAAAAATTAAATTAATAGTACCAAAATTTTACTTGAATTAAAATATGAATTAGTAAGAGTAATTTACCTAGTTAAAAAAATTGCTATCTCACTAGTCTCCGTCACTCTTTTATAAAATAATTAAATTAGATCTACGTCATTCAGAAAAAAAGAAAATCTTTTTAGTGTTACATTAGGTGAATGTGTATTTTTTTTTTTTAGTACATGATGGACGGGGATAAAAGTCTAAACTAAAAACCTCTAAAAAAAAATGAAATAGCTAACAAATCAATAAGTAAAGCAAAACAGATCCAAGATAGAGAAACCGAAAAAATAGCAATTCTATCCTGCAAACTACAACCATGCTTGACTAAAAGATCTATGACTTGATTTGCCTCTCGAAAGATATGAGAGCAAGATACCTCATGGTTATTACCAACAATGTGAACTATCTTGTTCACCAAAGAATAGCTAGCATGAGTACAAATACATCCTTCATTTAAAAACTTTACTGTCAAAGCAGAATTAGTCTTCACCCAAATGGTTCCATTCCAACTCATTTCCCGTAGCAGTTTAATCCCATGATAGATAGTCCAAAGCTCTGCTTGAACCACTGAGCAGCTACCCAAATCACTCGAAAAAGCCATGATAAATTGTCCATTATGGTCCGGTGCAACACCACCACACGAAGCAATCCCGTTACTAACAGCTCCATCACAGTTAAGCTTGCATGAGTCCCTTAGTGGAGGAGACCAATGAATTACACATTGTTGCATTGGTGCATCAAACATGTCACGTGAATAGCCACTAAACCCCACGTGGCAAATTTCATTAGTTTTTCCTTTAATCTGAAAGATCAACTGAGATATATCTCCCTCCTCATTACAGAACACTACTCTATTCCTCCAACACCAAAATGCATCCACGGCTACCGCAAATAAAACCTCCCAACTTGATTCTATTTGATAGCTATAAGATAAATTTACTAAAACCCAATCACACACGTAATGATAACGAAAAAATTCAGGTATCATGTGGCCCTGTAACAACACATTCCATAATCTGATCACCATAGGACAATCACGTAAAATGTCCATGATTGTTTCTATATGTGCATGACATAACCGGCACATCGCACACTCTGTTAAACCTCTATGTAACTAAAAACAATTTATGACTAAGCTAGCCTGGGCAGCACGTCAAAGGAAAATGCAGAACCTTTCTAGAGCGTGTTAGCGAGTTATATCACGAAAAACCTGTGAGCATGTGTACTCCCATAACCTCGAACTACACTGTAAGCACTTCACACAGTGAATTCCCCATTTGAAGAACCAAGCCATGCAACCTCATCAGCATCCACACCCAAAGATGGAGGCACTAATTCTTCAATAACAAGCACACCTCTGTCGGTAGAAAAGCTTCAATATCTTGCAGCTTACAATCACCTTGATCATTAATATCGTTAGCCACAAGTTTATATTTTTTCACTAATGGAACAGACCCTATTGCAACATCAGCTAAACATGATATACTTGAAATTTAATGATCCAGCCAAAACTTCACATGAGTACCATCTCCAAGTCGCCACATTAAATTTTGAAGCACCAATGGCCATACTGAACACATTGCTCTCCACACATTAGACGCACTCTTCGGGGCATTCAACCTCGGGATCCTCTCCGTTCCACACTTATATTTTGCACTCAAAATCTTGACCCACAACTTGTTTGGGTGAGTGATAAACTCCCAACAATTCTTCATCATAAACAAGGAAATCATATTCTGCATACTCCTTATATTCAACCCTCCTTTCAACCTAAGTTTGCAAATAGCCTGCCAAGCTATTGCATACATGCAGTGCTTGTTTTTCTAGTCGTCCCATAGAAACCTTCTGTAATGTTTATCCAACTCATCACACAACTGTCGAGGCAAGAAGGCAAATTGCATGAGGTATGAAGGAAGAGCTAAAAGAACTGACTGAATTAAGGTAACTGTCCCTGCAAAGGATAAAGTCTTGATTTTCTAGCTACTAAGCCATTGTTTGACCTTCTCCACAAAAACCTTAAACAAGACACTATTAGCTCTCCTATGATGGATAGGTACACCTAAGTATTCTTCCAAGTTGTCTGTTTGTTGAAATCTAAACATGTTGCTAATTCCTTCACAAAATCTCCATGAAACTTTTTTTGAAAAGTGAATTCATATTTTGTCTTGACTAACCTTTTGGCTGAAGCTAGAGCCAAAAAGATCAACACACGCTTGAATGATCTCCACTTGATCCACACATGCTTTTGCAAACAATAACAAGTGATGATCGCAAAGATTTGTTGATAATTCTCATCAAAATTTATATAGAAATTAATGTAATACTAGGGTGTTAACCTAGGTCGTCCTCTTGTGAATGAGTAGATGAGTGACCAAATATCAAACATGTAGTGTGCAATGTATTCAGTAAACAAGTAAAAAGGGAAGTTTGTGGTTTCAAGTCTAAATTACTCAATCAGAAAATTAAATTATAAAGTCTAATCAATAAAATATAATAACCCCTAGTTTGTGCATATAGACTATTTCCCAATTCCTCTTAAGATTTAATGCTCTATCATTTTTCCTGAATTAGGTCAATTCAACAAGTGAAAATTAACCTTGAATTTTCATACGAAATTAAGCAAATATGTGGATTCTAATCTCTAATCCTTAGAATTAAAGCCAAAATAAAAAAAAAATCAAGTTCAAAACCTCCATTAAAAATGAATTAAAAGTTGATTAAGCAACACCCTCTCATTCAATTCTTAACTTAGTTCAAGAGATTGGAAAAAAAAGAAATTCATGAAAAAGGGTTTATATTATCATTAAAAGCCCAGAAATTCAAGAATTCATAAAAACTCATTAGTGATTATAAGAAAATTAGCCCTCCATGAGGATGTATTTTACCATTACAAGATAAGAATCAAGAAAAATTAATGACATCAGGATAAAAATCAAAGAAAAGCAAGAAGAAATGGAAATTAAACCCTAAGTCAAATCCTTGGCTGTCACCCAAGGTTGACCTAGGCTCTGCAAAAGTATCCTAAAACCCTAAAATATCTCAAAGTAAATGATTATGCAAAAATCTCTAACCCTTAATGGTAAAAATCTATTTATAGTAAACTTGACACCCTTCATAGTAATTACTATTGTTTATGATAGTAGACACGTGCAGCTCCAAGGATTTTTCTTCCTCTCTGTAGTAACTACTATTGCATATGAAACTAACTACTATCGTTCATAGTAATCATGTGCAACATGCATCCTTTGGAGCTTTCTGTAGTGATTACTATTACTTCTGAAAGTAGTTACTTTGGCTTGTCCTTTGGAGTTGACTTGTTGTAGTGGTTACTATAGTGCTTGAAAGTAACTACTTTCACCTTATATTTTTCAAATAGCCAAAAATTTAAGGGAATTACTTGAAAATTCCTGCACAATTATTCACATGATCAAAATTGCAAAATATATTTTACAAAAATTAGTATAAATTAGCCAAAAATTAAGAAAGATATGATATTTAATCTAAATGGGATTTTTTATGTATTTATCATTTCTAAGTCCATTTTTTCTATCAAAAATATATAAATAAATAAACAAAATATCTATAAATTGTGGATTCATCAACAAGTCATCAGCAAAGGCCAAGTGAGTAATCTCAGGTCTACCCCTAGAAACACGGATGGCCTTCCAAAGCTTATGATTCACTGCTATCTCAATTTAATGGAACAATCTTTCCATATAGAGAACAAACAGATAAGGTGAGATTGAATCACCTTGTCTCATTCCTTGAGAGGGAGAAAATTCATCCAAAGCTTTTCCGTTCCACAACACATACATCTTAGAGGACGAAATACATGACCATATAAAAGACAAGAAATTTTCTAAAAAATTGATATCTTGAAGAATATCCTTAACAAATTTCCAATTTAAGCAGTCATAATCCTTCTCGAGATCAATTTTAATAATCACTCACTCTTTGCTTCCAGACTTCTTCCGCATAGAGTGAATCACCTCCTGAAGTACAATAATATTATCCTTACTCTATTGATTTGGAACAAAACTACATTGACTAGGTCATACCACCTTTTCCATCACAGTGCATAATCTTGTGGTCAGAATCTTAGTAAATATCTTATATGAAACATTACATAGACTTATTGGACGCATGTGCTTTAGCATAACAACATTCTCCACCTTAGAAATCAAGCTAATAAGCGTATTATTGACAGAGGCAATAGAGGCATGGTTTAACTCAAAACCATGAATTAGATTACATATCGATGCTCCCACAACATCCCATTGTGTCTGATAAAATACAACTTGCAACTCATCATTCCCTAGAGCTTTAAACCCACCATTCTACGCACAGTTTGTACAATCTTAATATCTTCAATTGGATCACCCAAGCTTTAACAAGATTGCTCATCCACCCGAGGAAAACTATCAAATAAACAGAATGAAGCACAAGATCTAAATTTAATAAAGAGCTTTTTATAATACCCTGTAACCATCTGTTCCAACTCGCCTTTATCAATCACCCACATTTTATCCTTATTTTGTAACATAGTCAGTATTTCTTCTACGACAAGCTATAGTCGTACCTAAAATAATTTAGTATTTTTATCACCATGCTTAATCCATTTGCACCACGATTTCTGAAACCATAACAATTCCTTGCACATCAAGATGGTCTCATAATCCTTCCATAGCCGACATTGTAGATCTTCTAAAAATGGATTCGCTTCAAGTGTTAACTTACAAGAAATACCTTTAATATTCATATCAACCTCCGCTTCTCATAAAAAAAATATTTTCAAACACAGTACGATTCCAATCCTGGAGGGTTTGAGTAAAGTGCACAATTCTGGAATTCCAAGCTATACCTTGCTTTCACTTTCACTTCACCACATCCTTAAAGTCATCATGTGTAAGCCACGCTGCCTGAAACCCAAAGGGACATCTCTCTCTCCTAACTAGGCCACTATAATTAAGGTTCAACAAAATCGAACAATGATCTAATTTGAGCAGGTTAAGGTGAATGAGGTTAGTTTTTGGAAATGCTTGTTGCCAATCACAAGACTCCAAACATCTATCTAACCTTTCTAATAATGCACCCTGCCTCCAAGTGAAGGGAGCTCCCTGAAATCCAATATCAAGTAATATGCACTTAGAGAAGCAATCATGAAATGTACTATAACCTCGCATGTTTGCAGAAAACGAGCCTCCATGCCTTTCATTATCACGTAAAGTAGCATTGAAATCACCCATCATAGCCTAAAGTCCATCCATTGTTGCATAGACGAATGTAAGAAATCAATGTTAACATGTGAACAAATTGATCTGACTAAACCAAAACTTCTATTTTCCATCTTCTTGAGTTCCATAGAACCCAAATACCCCCCAGCTCGACCATGCCTCTCAACAACAAAGGAATTATCAAGCTTAATTCTTTCGAAAAAAAATACACTCAGCTCGAACTCTAAAAACATGTGCTTCCATCAAGCACAAAATCCCAATATTTGATTCATGAATCATATCATTAATCATAGATACGAACCCTTTCACTCTAGCACCTCTACAATTTCAACTATGAACATTCATTGAACATAGTTAGGAAAATTGGGTATTACGATCATGCTCTCATCTGGCCTATCCGTCACGTCTTCACTAGCATCAAGCGTCTTGCTTGATCCAAACATCTCCGTACTTGGCTCATCATCATGCTGAAATTGATTGCAAAGAGCAACCGCAAAGGTTTTTGTATCCTCATCAAGGAGCACAAGATATGTTGTTACATTGTTTACATTCTGCATGGCACCGATACGTGTGGCTGCATGTCTTTGCATTTGCATGACTTGCATAGTATTCTTGACTTGATCAACTTGATTCTAACATAGACCAACATTAAGACCAATCACCATACGAGGGTTGACAGGAGTCGCCACTTTTTCTTTTGAATTAGCTCCACGTTCAATCCCATGTTGCATGACTTTCTTCAAATTCTTTGGACTTGCCACCTCACCCTTGTGTGAATTACTTTAGATGTTACATCCTCCTTCCACGATACGAATCCTAGAAGTAACTACCTCCTTCTGTTTCGGCAACCGATTGGAGATTGGCACTATCTATTAAGTTTGAATTCAATTCTTTCTCAGGATTTAATTGAAAAAATCGCGACCCATTTGCATCATCTCATATTTTCAATGTAACTTTCTTCTTTTATCGATTAGCCACATTATGGTTATTAACTACCATATGGCTCTTTTTCCGGCCCTTCTTAACAATCATCCAGGAGCCATATGGTCCATCTGACTCATCATCATTTGCATTATTCGCACCCATATTCGGACCAGAGTTGACGTCAACATTATGGTTGGGCTTACCACCGTCCATCTCCATTGATGTTTCAACATGCATCGTGTCTGCTGTACCCTCTAACTCTTGATACATGTTACACTGAGTATGCTTATGACCATACTTCTCTCAAATAAAACATTTCGAGTGCAAACCTTTATATTCCAGCTTGAGAATATGTCCAAGAACATTGATATGTGTCACTAATGTTTTTACAATGTCAACCTCCACACAAATTGTAGCAAAACGTCCCCTGGATTGAATCGAAGTAAGCTTATTAATTTTAAACTTATCATTGAACAGCTCAATTGGCAACATTAAAATCATTATCCAAACAACAATTTTTCACACTTTCTTCTCCTTAAGAGTGAAAAATGGCCTCCATCTTTGGACCACAATATAGTGGTCCGCTATCATACAAGGCCCTTCAAACAAGGCATGTTTATAATCTTCTTCAGTAATGAATTGGACCAGATAGAAATCCTGCGACATATCAACAATGCGTACTGCCCCCACATTAGCCCATTCCTGTTGAATTTTATTCTCAAGCATCTGAAAGGCAACCTATTTACCCAATACATGGACCACCAATGAATTCTTCCATGGCTTGCACCATTCCTCAAATTCCTTCTACACAATCGAAATGGTAGGACATGAGTCCAACTCCAGTGAATCGTCTTTAGACACCTTAGCATTCTTCTTCTGATGCCTTGATGTTTTTCATAAAGCTATGAAGGTCAATAAAGGTCTCGACTCCATCAAAGAAAAGACTATCCAAATATGACTTGAACTTTTTTTTTTCCCATTACCCTGTTGCTCACCATCAGTCCTAGCCTCATCATGAATGTCATCATCATTATAGGAACACTTCTCTCCAAAACCCTAACATTCATCATGAAATATTTTTAATATTATTTGTACATGTAAAAAATAAACCTTTTAATAATTTTATATACGTGTGTTTCTATCAATTTATAATCATCAAACTTCAAATATGACATAACTTATATCAAGTATTTTAAACCAAATAATGACACACATAAATTATACTTGTAACATTATATAGTTTTTATTAACATATCTTACATTTATTTATCTACATGTCATTATTTAATTTGAAAACTTGATTATAAATATATAATGCATTTGTCTAAATTTTGTCATATTAATAATGAAATTATATATATATATATATATATATATTAAGATGAAAAATGTATAATAAAATATTATTTTGCACTTAAAGTGATGTACTCTTATTTATTATACAAGGAGTGGATGAATATATAGTTAATATTTAGTTTTATTTTTTTAAAAAAAATATCTGTATTTTTTATGAGAGGTAATTTTATTTGAACTGAAAATATTTTTGACATAAAAAATTATTTTCTCTAATAAATTTTTTCATTAAATATATTATTTAAATTTAAAATCTTAATTACTTTATGAATCATAGGCATGAAGTGTCTAAACTAACCACCCATTGATATTTTATCTCTTTATAGAAAAAAGTGTATTGAAATCAAACTTTTCCATTTTCTTTTTCATTGAATAAAAAAATTATGAATAATTAAAATGTTAATAACTTTTTTTTAAAAAAAAAATCTTATAACTATTTTGGTGCAAAAAAGAAAATGAGAAATTGCTAACCTTAAGCTGTAGAGAACTAACAATTTCCTATGCTTATATAGAGAAAAAAAAAATGTCAATTTCAGATTTAAATAATGGTTTTCTACGAAAAAAAAAAATTCCAACACTATATAAACTGTAACTCTATCTTTAGAATTATAATCGCCTAATCTCCATCTTCAAAGAGTACTCTCGTTCTTTCCTTATATTTTATTTTTCTAGCATGAAAATCTTTAAAATATTGAATAATAAATATATAAATATTTCAAAAAGGGATTTGATAAAAGAAGAGAAAAATAATTAAACTATATATTAGCTAAATAAGCAAAGATCAAATTTCCTTTTTTAAAATAAATTAAGTTTAAGAATTAAATTTATCCTGTTTGAATAAACGAGTCACTAGCTCTTAACCATTTAAAAATAAATAAAACTGTACCCTAGACATGTGCTTTATATGCTTCTTAATTTTTGTATTATGAATTATAATGAGGTGGAGTCTAGCCAATTTGGGTGCACCTCTAACATGATTGACCGTGTGATTAACACAATCAGAATCCAAATACATGAAATTATTCACACATCACATCTTCATCCACTGCTAGCAGTAGTAGTAACACTAATTTCCTTGGAATGTTGAAACTTCTATTCTCCTAAACTTACATTAATTTTTAGTCTTTTTAATCTCCTAAATTTTATTCACCACAAAATATAATCAAGATAAGAAAATAAAGATTTACTATTTTTGAAAAAAAAAAGTTTATTTAATTTATGTTCTTATTATTTGAAATGAGTTTTCTCATGTTAAATTATAACATGTCAGGTCATAATCGAATTCAAAGACATTGAGGTGGATTGAGTTTAAAATTTGTCCTTGATTCCAATGAAGCAAAGGTTAGAAAGTTCTGTTTTCTCAACTCATGAACAGCAAGCTAAACAACTTCCAACGAAATGAAGATTTGGTTTTTCGATTAATGTAAAGACTGCACTTTAAAAAGATAATTTCAGAGTTATAATCATTGGTGGAAAATATAGTTTAAGATTATAACCAAATACAAAAAGCAAAACAATATAATATATAATAAAATACATTTATAACAAATTATACAAATATCAAAATTTCAACAGTTATAAATAAACATTTTATTCTTCAAAATTTATTTAGGGCCATTTGGTAGACATGATAGAATTATAAAATAAAAAGAGTAAAATAAAAGTAGTATACGATAAGAACATGATAAACTTTTATTATATCTAATGTTTGATACTGATTTAATAAAAAAAATACAACAAATATGTAGAAAATGATAAAATTAATATTTACTAAATTAAATTAAATTTATTTACTTTTATAAGTTATTTATTTTTAATTTATAAAAAATATATAAATAATCTAACTTTTTTAATTTTAAAAATATATAAAAATAGAGAGAAGAAAGAGGTAATAGAATAAACTAAGAGTATTTTATAAAAGATAATTAATATTTTATCTTCTAAAATAATAATTATACTAATTCAACAAGATAAATTAATTCTAAATTATAGCTTAATAAACATTTAATTAAAGATAAATATAATAATTATCTTTATCTTTGAACCAAACGGACTCTTAATCTTTCAGAAAAGTCAAATCTATTCAAAGAAGATAAATTAAAATAAGTTCAAAGAGATAGACGCATGAAAATCTGTCACTAAACGGGGGAAAACAAATATCTTGCATCGTAGTCATTGGCCCATTTGATTTGCTGCACATCTTTGAATTTTGAATCCACTTTTTCTATCGCCATTAATTCTTTAAATCGTATATGCCTTAGTCCTTGTTTGGTAGAGTTTATTAAGAAGGTAAAGAAGGACTACCGGGTTATGAAATGTTGGCTTTCCTTAATATCACATTCATGAAGGAAAGGAAGTGTGAGCTGACTAAAAATGCACTATTTGCAACCCTTCTCTACTGAATATGACAGAGAAAAAGAAAATGTTTACATGCGCATTCATATTTTAAATTCTTTCTTATAAAATCAATTTATTAAATAAATAACAATTAATTAGTATGATAATTTTTTACCCACTTACACTTTCATTTGTTGAAAATAAACAAACCCCATTTCTTTTTCATTGGATGCTATCAAATCAAAAAGTAATTAAGGACTCATTATTATTATACCTTTTTTTTTACTCCACAATATGGTACCAAGCAATTCCTTAATAATCCAACCATTTTCTACCTTCCAAATACTCGTTCCATTTCCATTGCTGCTTCAATGCCTCTCATCATTCCCATAACCCTCTGTCCCTCTGCTTTTGTCCTTTTATCAACAACCACCAATTGACAAGTTCTTTTGTTAGCCTCTTTGTTAGCCACCAAGAAATTACGAGGCCTAGCTGTAGACTACGTACGCATGGCTATTTAATATTTATTCACCTTTTAAGTTGGTGGGGTGTTTGTGGATTATATTAGTTCAGTTAAAAAAAACCATCCGAATCAAACTAATCATTTTTGTATGAACTTAGATAAATGAATCAAACCAAAACCTTCACAAGAAATCGATTTTTAATAAACATTTTTTAAAAATTGTACCATCAATTTTATTTTATTATATGGCTTAATTAATATAATTTAACCAAAAATAGTTGACGCAAGTAAAATGAAAATTAATTATATTTTAGCGTGGTTAAATTTTGAGATTGGAAAAAGAAGCATACTGTCATAACCGAATATCACTAACGATTATGAAACCTCATAGTCATATGTTATACTCCCTCCTTTCTTTTCAAGTGTTGTGTTTTAGGGGAAAAAATTATTTAATTGTCAATTTCAAAATTCAAGCAACACTAACTATTTTTTTTTATCAATTATACGCATACCTCCACTTTATGTTTAATTATTTTACACGTTTTCATAAAATTGGATGTTTAGAAGTTCAAAATATGAGTACAACTATGAGTGATTTAAAAAAATTTTGTTGAGAAGCTCAAGTTTTGGTATAACTTTTCAAATCAAAATTTTAAGATTAAGAATTATAGAGATTTTTTTTTGTTAAATAGTGCGTCATTTAAGTAAAGAAAGGAAATGCTTGAGAACAAAAATGGAGGAAAATTATAACATTAGCGCGAAGAGTTGAAGACGAGAGAGAAACGGCAACGAGCATGAAGGGAGAATGAACGAGTCACGAAGAAGGATAGAAAGTGAAAATCAGGAGGAGAAGAAAGAACTAATCAAAAGTAAGTAAATTCAATCACTAACGGCATGAAGGTATGGGGAGAGAGAGAGAGAGAGAGCGAGAGAGCTTTAGGTTTATATTTGTAAAATGTGTTACACGTGATTATTTTTTGTTGCTAAGGAGCAAACCTACCCTATGAAGGGCCACCTGAACCAGTTGTATAGTCCTTGAACCAAAAAAAACAGAGAATCAGTTGTATAGTCGTGTACAGTGTTTGTGGGCTAAACAAGCCTTGAAATCCACATTTTTCTCACTCGTAATTTCAACCCAACCCATCTATTTTTAATCATTTTTGCTATCAGTTTCTGGTCAGTGGCGGTTTGTATAACAACCCTGAAGAAAAGCATAAACATTTTGATCAAAATAAACAAAAAAATTATTGCTCTCCTTTTCTGGACTGTATTTGTTAAATTCATGTATAGAAAACTGGTAAAAGATAAAGATAATCGCATACAAAATGGCGCAAAATATTAATTTTCAAATGTTCAAATAATAGAATAGTAGTTAATTGCCACATTCCTGCTACATCAGATGAGTGTTGTTTTTTTTTCATGTAATTTTATGGGGGATTCATTTGCAGATCCTTAACAGATGTAAACAATGAGAATAAGACTCTTCCAACTTAAATTGTTACAAAGTTATGGTATTCAAAATCATTTTCCAGTTGCAACTTTATGAAGCCTATCTACCGATTCTCTGATTGACAAAACAAAAAACAGATGCCCCGGGAAATGGGTCTGCATTATACGTACAGCCATCTACCTCTTCAACAGGAGAATTTATTCAAGAAAATTGGGATGATGGGTGTGCATCAAGAGGAGGTCCATTAATTCGTCACACAGCAACCCCTAACTCGTTGATCTTCATTATCCGTTTGTCCAGCGCAGATCTCTGGCGCTTCAAAATTGAAGCCACAGATGCAACCTGATCACGTGTTTGTGGCAGAGAGAAAATAGTATTAACTAATGTAACATTACTGGACTTTTGCGGAAACGCACAAATACAAAGTTGACTTGCCTCAGCTCGAAGTGCCAGAGCTTCCCGACTAGGTATATACCGCAACTTATCTAGCAAATCTAGGGCATGATAAATGAGGGGGTAAGTTCCAATGCGGCAATAGATATCACACAAACCCAAAGCAAAAAGGAAAGGGAGAATCACCCAAAGCAAATAATAGAGAATTACGAAAGAAACTCCTGATTTTTGTTTCTTTTTTAAAATGTTAATAAAAAAAGACATTGAATAAACAAAATATGATTTATTTATTTTTTTAATAAAAATGTGATTAAGAAAGAGAGACAGCATACCAGTAGCTTGGGTTTCAACTTTATATGCTGATTTTGCCAGCTGTTGATATTGGATTCCAGCGCTCCTAAACATTTATGGGAATTAATAAACTTCCGGCATACTTTATCTGAAATCAAATAACTAAGATACCCTTGCTTTAACTGATAATACATACACTAGTTCGGTATGCCCATATTTCATTTCCTTCTCAGCAAGAGCTGTCCTTTGAAGCAATTTTACGCTCTCCTTCTTAAGTATATCTACTGAAAGGTTCAAGTCCTTTACATTCTTCTCAGCACTAGCGTACCGTGCCTTCATAAGCATTCATGAAAAAGGTGAACGAAATAACAGAATCAGCACTGGAGAAATATTACTATTTTTAATACAGAACTGTACAAGGGTTTAAGAAATCAAGTTACAAAAGAAGGAAAGAGCAGGTTATGCATCACAAATAGAGGAGCATTATGTAAGAATATAGGTTAGGGATGATGTATCTTGATTGTTCAACTGAGTAATACCTCCTCGCTTTGAAATCGACCCAATGTATGATGGAACAGAAACCTTCTTGGAGCTGCAAAAACCAAAAGTAATTAGGTAAAAACAATTTAGAAATCAGTGATATTTGAGATAGAAAACAGCATAAATAAATCTGGCTCTGATCATAAGCAATATACAGCACAGAAGAGCCATAATGTTCATATTTTCCAAGAAAGATATGTAACAAAATACGTTATACATCACCATGTGGGTCAGCTACACAGGTCAATCAATGCCATTGAGCTACATTAAAAACCAATTCGAGCAAGTCATTTCTTAACGGTTTCTAAATAAACTTTTCTAGGGTCTTCCACTACTCATTATAATTGACCCCTATTGTCTTACATCACCTCCCTTTCACTTAAAATTATTTCTTGTATTGGTCTCCAAATCTTGGGTAAATGGGATCCCTTCCACTAGCATCATCAACTAGATTGATATCTTTATTTTTTAATACTGAAATTCGGAAAGCTCATTGGTCTAAAAATTTGAAAATGTATCTTCCTATTGAAATTTTCAATTTTTCTGGAAAATATAATGACTGATTTTTATCTTTGAATCTATGTTTTGGCATATCATGTTCCACTTGTTGGGTCACTTCTTGATTCTATCAACTAAAAACAGATATTACTGATTTAAGCTTCCATGTGGTAAATCAGGTGTCGTTAAAGGATACATGAAGAAAAGAGAACTAATGCTGCTCTAGTTTCCCAAGTTTGGTCACAATGTAATAACTTGTTTTGTGATAATGTATTTAAAACTTGATAAGAGAATTTGTTTATGATAAAGAGATATTGTATTGAGCCTTTTTCAAAAAAAAAGCCCGAGATGCCAAAAGGAAAATTTGTTACTTGTATGTGCAAATGATGTGAAAAAGAATACCACGCATAGCAAGAAGGGCAGCAGAAATAGCCAAACCAACACCTAAAGCTTGATGCTCCCGTGCAATCATCAATCCATCTGCAAAAGGATAAGATCATACACCAATGCCATATACACAAAAGATTACCACAAAGCATAAACAACTCTGATGTTTCTATGGCCACCAACTTGTTTGAGGACTGATAACATTCAGCATTAATTTATCCAAGAAAAAGAATTTTAAAATAAGATTGATAGTATTCATTTTTAATGGAAAAAATAAAAATTATTAGAGATATCTTATGCTAGGGTCAATCATTACTAGGGTAGGAAAAATATCCTACCAAACAGAAAAAATTAATACAAGAAAATCATGGCTGCCTAAGGCTGATCCTTCTGAGTATTGGTAAGTGAAAACCCTCAAAGAAACAATTATGAATTGAACACCAGAGGCCACAAACATAATGCTATGCCATAACAAGTATTGGGACAAACAAAGAGATATCCTTAGAAATGCAAGCGTTTTGCTACAATCAAATTCAAAAGAATGATTGCAAAAATTACATGCTGCCACAAAAGTTTAACCTTACTTTTGCCAAAACCTTTATACTAGACCATCAAAATCTGCATCAAAGTTGAAGGACACAAGCAACACTCACAAGATCAATCCATTTTTAATCACCTTTAACTTTATTGAAGAAAGCATCTTCGTAAGTTCTATACTGTGATACTGCTTCCGGTAAAAAATTCTGCAAAAGAATCATGCATAACCAGATGAGTTTTGGAGCCATTCATAATTTATGAGGGGTAAAAGTGGGATGCCACATGATCAGGAAGTTCACAAATTCATAAGATTTAACACCAAAAAAATGAAAAATCAAACAGTGGAAAAAGAAGCTATGCCATTAGAAGAATGGTTATTTTCTCTATAAACAAAAGCAGGAAAGCAAATACAAGTATCTCACCAAGCTCTTATAAAAGAATAATAAATAGGAAACACAAAATAGAACCTTCTATTTATGAACAATATTTCAAAAATTTAAGTAATCAAGGGATTCGTGTAACACATATTCAGGTTACACAAGACATGTATGAGAGGGTAATTGCATGTGTGAGAACTTCTAAAAGCATATCTAAAGACTTCCCTATAAGGGTAGGTTTACATCAAAACTCCATCTTAAGCCCTTACTGATTTAACCTAATCTTAGATGCATTTACAAGTAACATACAAATAATTATCCGTAAATGTCTTTTAAGAATGACATAGTGCTGGTTCAAGAATAAAAAAAAGGTTAACACCAAACCTGAGTTATGGAAGTGAAGTTTGGAATCCAAGAGTTTTACTAAGCAAAAATAAGACAATATATTTTTCAATTTTAGCAAAAAACAAAGTGAGAACCATGTGCTAATAAATATTAAACTTTAAAGAAACAATATGAGAAAAAAGTGAGAGTGACAAAGATGAAAATATTAAAATAGATGCATGGTCACACAAAAAAAGGACAAGATTAGAAATGATTGTATACAAATGAATATTAGAATAGCACCTATAACAGAAAAAATGACAGAAAATTGTTTAAGGTGGTTTAGTCACGTGCAAAAGTCATTGGAGACACTAGTGAGAAAAGTGAATGATACGACTTTTAGTTCAACAAAAAAGAGTAGACAGAGACCTAGAAAAACTTTAACAAAATCATTAAAAGAGATCTAATAATAGATAATATTTCTCAAATTTTGGTTTTTGACTAAGCACAATGACAGTTATATGATCCATGTAGCTAATCTTACCCAATGGAAAAATAAATGGTTGTTATTGGATTTCAAAAATTTCATAAAAATAACTTAAGATTTGATCTGCAAAATGATATGACTATGTTTACTATTTTCTTACATATTGTTAATTGAGGCTTTGTATGATCTCAAGAAAAATAAAAAACATAACTAATCATGTCCCATAACTTTAAACATGTTTAGCAGCTTAAACCATATGATACAGCATGTTATTAGATGTTTCAGGATTGAATCTAATTAAATATGCCATACGCTTCTGAATTGAATATGATCAAATATGTATTAGGCTCTGTTTGGATAACAAATGTGAAATTCATGACTGAAGTTATAATTTGAATTCTAATTTTTATTACAAAAATCAATTAATTCAGAGCATCAAATTTTAAGTATGAGTATACAAAGAATCAGGAAATAATGTTACTAATTCTAATACTATTATTTGAGTGAATAACTTGGCCTATGGCCCCATAGTTGGTCCTAAGCCCAATGAAGGAGAAGGGTTGTGTTAGGCCTTCAGCAACCAATGTAAAACATGTCAAAACCTTTTATATGGATTTCACACGACAATATTGCTCTAAGACTAGGTTGTTACCTGAAAGTAATGCACTATATGGCTCAAGTATTGGGTCAAATGAGCTAGAGAAGCTACATCGGCGCCCGATGTAGTGTTAAATAAACATGAGTCCTTACAGTTGACTAGATAAATGTGGGTAAAGAAGTTATTCAAGAACACGTGTTTCGGTTTGGTTCATGAAATATTGGTACTTTAACAAGAAAGTCAATAAAAGTAGTGGACACTATGCTTCATAGAAAGATTAACATCATGTGCTTTCAAGAAACAAAATAGGTTGGAAATAAGGTTAAGGAGTTCAATACTATAGGATTCAAACTTTGGTACACATGAAAAGTCAAGTGAAAGAACGGAATAGGCATAATTGCACAAGACACTTTTAATATCATCTTGTAATATCTAAGGGCTTCTCAATAGGAATAGGTTTACATCAAGGCTCCACTTTTAGCCTTTACTTGTTTAATCTTGTCGTAGATGTGCTTACAAGTGACATACATAAGATTATCCCTCAAATGCATGCTCTCTGCAAACCATATAAAATGATAATATACGAGCGAATATTAGAGTCACACCTATAGTGATAAAAATGACTAAAAATCGTCTATGATGATTTGGTCATGGGTAGAAAAGGCCTTTAGAGATGCCACTAAGAAGAATAGACTGCATGATTCTTAGTCCAGTAAAGAGGGGTAGAGGAAGACCCAAAAGAACTTTAGACAAAATTATTAAAAGAGACTTTTTGATTAATCAAATTTCTAAAGATTTAGTTTTTTACCGAGCTCAATGGCATCATGTAATCCATGTAGTTGACTTCAACTAGTGGGATAAGGCTTGGTTCTTTGCAGATGATACCGAATTGGTTAAGGATTCGAACAAGAAAGTAAATGCTAAACTTAAGTTATGAAAGGTGGTTTGGTCATATGCAGAGAACGCCTTTAGAGACACTAATAAGAAGAGTGGACTGCATGACTCTTAGTTTGGTAAAGAGAGGTCGAGGGAGACCCAAAAGAACTATAGACAAAGTTATTAAAAAAAACCTTTTGATTAACCAGATTTCTAAAGATTTGGCTTTTGACCAAGCTCAATGGCATCGTGTGATCCATGTAGCCGACTTCAAGTATTGGGATAAGACTGGGTTGTTGTTGTTGTTGTTGTATGCTCTATGCAGATGATATAGTAAGGATTTCAAAAAGGAAGGTTAATGCTAAACTTGAGTTATGAAAGGAGTGTTTTCGCTTAAGTAAAAGTAATACAGAGTCTATGCATTGTAACTTTAACAAAAAAAAAGATGAAGATCATGCCTTGAAAGTTAATGTTGGAGATGATATTATACCATAATTTTTCATATTCAAATACTTGCGATCAATTATACAAAAAGATGAAAAATTAATGAAGATGTTACTCACAGAATACAAGTTGGATGGTTAAAGTGAAGAAAAACATCAAGAGTTATTTGTGACCGTAAAGTACATATCAAGTTAAAGGGAAAGTTTATCATATTGCAATACGAAATCCTAGATGGTAATGGATACTAAGCCTTAAAAGAACATGAAAAGAAAGTGAGAGTGACAAAAATGAAAATAATAAGGTGAATAAGCGAATACACGAGAAAGGAAAGAACACGAAATGATAGTATACAAAAAAAAATATTGAAATAACATCTATAACGGAAAAAATGACTAAACATCGTTACAAGTAGTTTGGTCATGTACAGAGAAGATCTTTAGAAGCACCAGTAAAGAGAGTGAATTACATGACTTTTAGTCAAATTAAAAGGGATTGAAGGATACCCAAAAGAACTTTAGACAAAGTTATTAAAAGAAACTTTTTGATAAACTGATATTTTCATTGGACAGAAATAAGGTACCATTGATTGTTAAAAAAATGAAAGTGATGATGGCAAAAATGTTAGTGATAGTTGGCCAGCATGGGCTGTAGGGTTGATGGTGGCAGTGGCCAAGGTTACAATGATAATAATATTAATAAAAAAAATAGGAGTGGCAATAGCAGCAACAATGATAGAAATGGCAGGCATAGTGATGGTGCACAAGTAGAGGTGGAAGTACTGAAGTGGATAACAGTGGTGAAGATGGTGGATGAAATGTTGGCAGCTGTGACAGTACTGGTGGTAGTTACAGTGGCAAAGGTATAGCATGTAGAGCTAGATAAATGAAGTGGCAATACTAGCAGATACTCTTGCATGAGCATTGTGTCTTTCAATATCTGGTGGCTAGCCTGGCCAAACCCATGCCAAGCTGCGCTAGACACTCAAGCCGCCCTATTTTGACTTTAGCAAGAGGATACAATATTATGGTCATCTTAATGGATGTAGCAAGGCACAACCAACAACCAAGCCTGAGATTGATTAAAATTTAAAAAAGACTCAAGTTTGAAACTAGTAAAAAGACTTAGTATACATACACATCAATAGAAAGAAGAATGGTGAGGAACAGAACAGAGTTACAAGGATACCACAGAGAAATGTGAGAACTCAAAGAACTTGTGCGAAAACTGAAAGACGGCATGCATGGTGTGAACAATAAACAGGAGCAATGGCAGGACTTAACCAGAAAAAGAAAACAATAAGCAGTGAGTTGGACATTGGGTTTGCTTGAAACAAAGGAGAAAGCAGTGGACATTTGCATGAATCAACATTTGAACAAGGGTTTTGATCCCTGCACACTATTCTGATGTAAAAAGGGGGAAATTGCAAAAATATACTAAGAAATTGATCAAATAACACAAAAAAGGGGATAGGGCTTATACCACTTTGTTAACAGCCATGACAGCTGCAAATCAGCACAAATTTGGGGACAATCACAAGCGTGACAGACATGAAGAATAAATGCTCTGTTCCTGTAGTGGACTCCACTGCAACACAATGCCACAAAACTAGCATTATTGCTTGCTTTTGACAACAAAAGATTTTAAGTGAGGGCAAACAGATATTTCTTTAGATTTAGTGGGGATTAAACATAAATTCATTAGTTTAAGCAAGGGGGAAAACAGAAATTTTATTCAAGAAGAAAGAAAAACAAAGATTTCAAAATGGTGCACTAGCAGCACTGCCTGATTTAACTAGGAAGATTATGAAATCTGAATAACCGTGATGCTATGAATATAACACAATAACTTAATACTCTTCTTTAGTTATCCTGATGTTCTAGGTCCATTATAAGCAGAACACAATAATTTCAAGCCCAGCAAACAAATACTTCCACGGAAGAAGATCCTATCACGGCAGCGGGTGGAAAAGCTATAGGGAATTTACGAGCCACAGAAGCTTGGTTGGTGTCCTACACTATTTTCTCGCTCTTTCCTATAAAGTAATTGAGCACGAGCTTGCAGCATCAGCGGAACAATTTGCATATATTCTCACCAAGGGACTTTCCATCACAAAGTATCATTCAATGACAAACAATCCATCCACATTCATTGTTAGAGAAAGGGTGTAAGGTGTTAGATACAGCATTAGTATCATATAATGTGGCAGTGGCGGAACAAATAATTCAAGGGCCATAGCACTCCCCAAACTTCTAAAATTGCTTATGAAAACCCATGAAATCTTCATAGATCTTTTATTTTATTTGAAACACAACTTAATCTCTTTAAAAATCATGACACCCCTCCCCCTCTCGGGGCCTAAAGGGAGTTAATTATTCTACGTTCCAGGACTCCAGATTAGCCACAGAAATACAGTTAATAAAGAACGGTTCATCGATGACTCTTTGTTGTGTATGTCAGTCCCCTTCTTCCCGTCTGATTTCAGCTAATAAAGAACACAGAAATGGAAACCCTCAATTCAGTATTCACCTTCTAACCAATTCACAAAGAAATAGAGCAAATAGGGAAAACGTAGAGTAGCCATGTTATCTGCACTGCTTATAGCGGTAATAATGTACAGGATCTAGAGTGATGCGTAGAGAAGGAAAAAGGTGAGATGAGGGAACCTGAAAGGCACGGAAATGAGTGAAAGAGTTATGTTGCACAGCTCGAGCTGATTCAATGGCAGAACGCTGGAGATTCTCTGCAATCGACGCCAGCGATGCTGCGGCCTCCGAGGACGCATCTCCATCTGAAGAGTTAGAGGACGACGAATCTCCCTGCGACATTCTCTGATGGGGCGTGGGTTGCACTAAATTTCTCCCCCGGGCTCACACCCCGTTCATATCTTCGTTCTAAAATTTACTGAAAATTCTAAAATTTATGTTTTTTATATTTTTTATTTTTTTAATTAATTTTAATAATAATTAAGAGTGTGTTTAAAAAATTAATCTTAAAATTTACTTATAAAATTTTATTTTTTATTTTAATGACATTTTTATTTGTATATTTTAATTTATATATAATTTCTACTTTTATTTTGATTATTATATTTAAATTTTTTTAGTTTTTTAAATTAAATTTTTTATTCTAAAATTTATATAACAAATAAAAAAATAATACAAGTATAATATATTATTAATAATAAAAAAATATAAAATATTTAAATAAAATAATAAATTAAATGTTTAAAATATAATTTAAAAAACTTATTTTTATGGTGTCACAAAGCAAATATTAATAAAAACTTATAGATGTGACTATTGTTGTAGATGGTATTAGGATGTGATTTGGGTTTTAAAATATAAAATTGAGATAATTTTATTTTTTTTATTTTTTTAAGTTGAGTTTATTATGAATTTAGTAAATAAATTCAACTAAGTTTAATATATGATCATATTTAAAATAAAATTTGTCATTGATAAAGCAAAAATTAGAACACAAACAACTAATAATGAAAGAAATAAAGACAATAAAAAGAGATTAAAAAAATAGAATTTAGAAAGAGATAAATATCATTAAAGATGAGCACCATTAAAAATATAACACCATTAATGTTGATGACGAAGCATTATCAATATTAAAAGTCAAAGCATGATTAAAGTTAGAGATAAAACACTATAAAAACTAACAAAAGTCATTACTGACATTGTAGGATAGTTGTTGAAGTGAGGATTAATATATGCAATTTGAGAAGATTGAGAAATGAGATCTCTAACTAAATTTTCAAAAATATCAATAATGCAAGAGAAAGAGAGAGTAAACTAACTAAAACAAGTGCGAAAATGGATTTGAAAATTTTAGAGATGGTTAATGGAATGTTGTTCAGACTTAAGTTTCAATGGATGCAAAATCATAAAATTCATGGCCGATCAACTAAATTTGTTTCAAACTTTTTTTTTTTATGTTACTTAATTTCAATTTGAACCAATTGTATGTTCATTTTTACTTATCAAATTCTTTGATTTTGGTTGGTTATCTCTTTTGCTCACTATTAATGGCACCTTGGAGGTGATGTCATTGCAATATTTCATAAATTTTCATTCTTCTAGTTTTGATGCAACATGTTAAGGTGAAACAACATATTAAAGTGTTAAAATGACTTATACATGTGAGTGGATTATAAACACAAGTTAATAAAATGAGGCAATAAACTAGAATCTAGTTTTGACTACTAGTAACTTATCCTCTATATTTTAAAAGGTAAGACCAAAGTCATGTTTAAGAATCATGAAACATCAATTAGAATATAGAAACTTAATTAAGACAAGTCACATTTTAGCTTATGAAGTAGTAAATCGCAAGGCTAATTGCAAGATATAGTCATAAGAAATGGAAAAATATTATATTGCATTGTGCAAAGAAAGTCTAAGAAGCAAGATGAAGATTTAAGAAGAGATTCTCAAAATGAGAATAAATGTGAAACTAAGAACAAAGCAAAAAAGGTAATAGAAGAGGAAGTTCAAAATAAGGAAAGTAAATCAAAGCTAGAAAATGAAAATTCTCCTTTAAAAGTGACCAAGCAGCAACTATTGGAAGAAAGAAATCAAGAATTTCCTTTATACATAAAATTTTCATATCCTCAATCACGGAAAAAAAGAAAGAAAATGATGAGCAGTAAAGGAAATTCATGAAAAATTTTAAGAAACTATAGATTGACATTTATTTTGTTAAACCATTAGAGCATATGCCTACATACACTAAATTTATGAAGAAACTTCATACTAAAAAATGAGCTGCAAGATAACGAAACAATCACATTAATAGAAACTTACAAAGAAAATTACCACTTAAATTCAATAATTGTGAGAGCTTCACAATTTCTTATACCATAGACAATATGATTATTAGTAAAGTTTTTTGTGATTTAGGAGCTAGCTAGTAAAAATCTAATACCTTTATCCATTAAAAAAATAGGTAGAGGAGAAATTAAGTCAATCAAAATTATTCTTCAATTGGTAAATAAATCCAGTAAACAACCATATGAAATTATGGAAGATATTCTATTTAAAATGGATAAATTTATCTTTTTTGTAAATTTTGTTGTCATGGACATAGAAAAAGACAAAAAAGTATCTTTTATCCAGGGAAAACCTTTTTTAGACACAGGAAGAGCCCTTATTAATGTTCAATAAGGTAAACTTATGCTAATGGTTCAAGATGAAAAAGGTAAATTCAATATTTTTGAAACCATGCAACATCTTGATATTAAATTCAATAGTTCAGTAAGGACTTTTGAAGTGTTTTCTCTCCTCTCAATTTTCCATCACATACACATTGCAAAATTTTGTTATTAATAAGAGATAAATTTTAAAAAAATTTATGTATTAAACTTAAGATTAGATAAAGGTAAGTTAAGTTTCTCTCTCTAAATATTAGACCTCTATCTTTTGAGAAAAAAAATTTCTCAATGACTTGAACTTTTACTTATAAAAGCACTCATAAGGCTAAAATTATATTAATAGTTCACTCTCCATCTTAAACTGTTAGAAACATTGTGTCAAACATCACCTATGGAGTTCACATATTCACTTTATCTGAACTCTTAAGATCAATCAACCTTATCTATCCCCAAAGAAAGCTCTTTTAGCATTTCTTTCTACATTAATTTTTCTTATACCAACCACGTAACCTACTCCTTAAATTCTACCACAAACTCTACAAACATTAATATCATATTCTTAATTCCTCGTAAAATCTTATGTGATTGTAACGAAATCACGATCTTAGATAAGCACAATACAATTTTATTGCATGACACATTCTCCTCCGTGCCTATTCCCCCACATTATTGATTGAAATTGTATCCCAACTTGGTGAATGTGCTAGAGACATGGTTGCAGTAAACCAAGGATGCAACATGTGGGAGATGGAAGTGAATCTCCTTGTTACAATATGACCTTGCAAAAATGATAATGGCATTGATGATGAACGGCATGTATTATTTGTATCCCATAATATTGTAGATTCGTTGAAGAAAGTTAAAGAAACCAATCTATATTCTTATTCTTCACACCTGTGCGCAATTTGTTTGTTTTGGAGGAGTTTCATAATGGATCAAAATTGAAACTTGTTTCCACCAAATGCTTTTATGTTTTCTATAAAAGAGTGTTATGTTTAGTGGCTCTAGAGTTGTATGCGCCACCAATTATCGTTACATTGGTGTTCCTTTTGTTATCTTCAACACAATTAAAGCTTCCATAAATAGAAAATTTGTATAAAAAGCAAATATTTATTATATTAAAGTTATAAAAGTTAATATTTTTTAAAAATAAATTTTTAGTATTATAATTGCTTATCCTTATACTCAAAGTTGATATTAACATTTTAAGGTGAGAATATTTTTATTTCACCAAAAGATACAACAAAGAGTTGGCTGAGAGCTCAGTCATAATGAAACATTACTACATGGCAAGATTTGGCCATTAAATTCCTAAACAAATACTTTCCTTCTACAAAATTAGTTAAGAAAAAAAATTATATCCTTTGTGCAGTTAGACCATGAATCACTTAATGATAACATAAGAAAGATATAAAGAATTGTTAAGAATATGCTCTTATCATAAGTTAACTAAATGACTTTAATCTCAAATATTCTATAATGAACTTAAAGCTAATGAAAAATTAATGATTGATGCAATTAGTGAAAGATCTTTTGAGCTTAAAACACGTTAAGAATAACTTAAATTCACTCATATTTGCACCTTTTATATTAAAAATTATCTCATCTATTTTATTTTTCATGCAATGAAGGTTAAATTCTCTAAGATTGAATCAACTCCAATTCCTTAAATGAAAATTTTTGATGTAGTTAATCAAAACTCCCTAATTCCTTAATATAATATAATTAGCACAAACATTTTTCACCAACACTTACCATTTTGTTACCTTTGAATTTTTATTTATTAAAGCACAACTAAATGAAAAAATTTACGTAGTGAAACACTTGCTATATTGCATAAAATAAATAAAGGAATGTTTACCTTCATCTTACAAAATGTCATTAATTCAAGATTGGTTACTAAAGCTTGTTAGTGTTTATAACAAATTTTTCATATTTTCAATCATTGTTGAAGCCTTGTTAGCATTTTTTTTTTCATAAAGTACAACATAAACTATATTTTAAAGAGAACCACATGTAAAACATTACTCAAACTACAATAGTAGTGATTGTTAAATATTATACAATTAAAATACATAAAAAAAACATTACTAAATGTTTTCAAGGTGCAAAACTATCGTTCTCCTAATATGTCATCTATGTAGTCTACTTTCTTGTCTTTTATTTTAATATTGTTTCAATAATGTTACATTCATATATAATATACATAATCTCATCTTTTTAACTAAAGTTTAATTGATGTATGAATCTATCCACCATATTTAAATCGATAAGTAAAAATTCAAAGCAGTTAGCAAGAATTTGATTCTTAAAATCTATATTATAAAATAATTTTGTACAAAATATATATACATATATATATATATACTCATTTTTACATTTAATAAAACTAAAATTAATTTTATATTATTCTTATCACAATTATTAAGACTAAATCACATATGTATTATCCATGCTCTAATATTTTATCTTTAACTAAGAGCACTAATATCATATATGTCATTCATTCGGGTAGTCATATTTATATGTAACAATTAAGAGAGATATTAGATATTTATTCATTTTTTCATTTAATATAACTAAAATTAAGTCTATATTAATATAATTTTTATCACTATTATTAAGACTCAATCGCATATGTGTTACTTAAACTCTAATATTTTATCTTAAACTAAGAGTACTAACATCACATACTACATTTATTCATGTTTATCTATTACAATTAAGAGAGATATATTACATATTAATAAATTTTTTTATATAAAATATTAAAAAAATGTATAAATGCAACAAAAGTTTTTTATGAGCAATATATCTAATATATCTTTTCTATTTTTGATACTTATTTATTAGTATTATTTTGTTGACTAACTAAAAATACACTTTTTAAAATATAAAAAACTTCTTTGTAAATAAATAAAAGCACTCACATTTTTAGAATTAATATTTAATTAAATAACATAACATATGATTTTTTAATTTTCAACAACAATAATAATATTGTCGTATGAAAAAATATTTTGAAAATGTAAATCATATAATATGATATAAAATATGGTATTTTGTGCTAACTTATAGGAAACAAATGCAAGTTTCACAAATTAAAATTTCTTTTGTTAACACAATAATTGGACATTCAATATTTTTTTTACTTAAACAAGAATAAAAAAAACGACAAAATTTTTTATATTCTTTCTCCCCCACCTCTCTTCTCTTTCTAACTCTCTTACCCCTCCCCCCACCACGACCCCTAGAGCCACCCCCTTCCCTTGCTCTCCCACTCCTTTTCTTCTCTTTCTCAATTCTCTTATCTAGCTTTTACTCATATATTGCTCTCATTTTTAAAATCTCAACAAACTTTAATGACCCTTTTTACTTGCCTTAAAATATTCCTAGTCTCTATTCTTTATGGAAGAGAGTAATTATGTAAAATTTATTTAAGCGAATTTTGCTATTTTTCTTTTGTTGGTTTCTCTATTTTTACTTAAACTAAAATAAAATTAAGAATCTAGTTTATACATTAACAAGAAACAATCTAGATCTAAATTTCATAGTTGCATCAACTAATATCAAATCCACCACCTCTTCTTATAAAATATACATTTACAAATAGTAAAATGCACACACAATTTTTTACTAATAATTAGCAAAACTTTTTATAAAAGTCAATGAGATTACTTGTACACATGAAGTCTAAATAAGTATATATTATGAATTAGTTTATTTGTATGTATAAATAAAAATAATTTATTTCATATAATTAGAAATTAACATAACAAAATTTAGATATGTAAAATAAATTTATAAGTTAAATTTTGATACTTTAATTTTTTTTAGTTCTTACAAAATTTAAGCTATATACTTGAACTTTTTAACATTTTAAATATCAATTTATTAAAAATATTTTTATTTTGTAAAATAGATATTTTAATGTCATTTAACAATTTATTTGATATCAAAATTTTATAATACTCAAATTAATATTAAATAATTTTGAAATACTAAATAAAATATCTTAATATTTCTTTTATAAGTAATACTCTTTTCATTTAGTATATATATATATATATTCAATGAATCTTAGAAGGAAAAAAATAATATTTTATGTCATTTTAATTGTTATTTATTAACATGCGTATATCTTAAGAAAATGATTAATTTTACTATTTATTACGGTAAAAAATTAATTATACTAAAATGTTCTTATTACAAATAGCGAAATTATTGCAACAATTAGATGATAACTAATCGTAAATTTATTTTAGTTAAAAGAACTTTCTTAATAAATAAGGATTTTATTAGAAAATATGAAATATTTTCTTAATATTTAAAGCAACAAAAAATGTAAGACAAGTAAAAAACATTTAAATCATGACAAATACAAAACAAAAGAAGTATATAATAATGTATTTATAAAAGTAGTATAGATAAAATTATTTTATTGTTATTATTGATAATATATTTTAAATAATTAATAATATGAAAAATCTTACATATTTTATAAACTTACAGGTTATTCCAAAATGAAATCTAGGTTTCTTAAATGAAGAGCAACGAAGTTACACTTGCCAAGGATCTTAGAACACGTGACATGCTACATCCTCCCGGCACCTACCACGAAGCTCCGTCAAACAACAAAGTGGCTGACAAATGTGTTTATTCTCGCAGCGAGCGAGAATTTCATATTTAATATTATTAAACTGAAGATCTTTCTTATATTTTTCTTAAAAATCTCTTTAATAATGCTTTTATCATTATATAAAATATAGATAATTAAAAAACAATTTTATCATTTTACGAGAATAATTCGATATTTTTTATTTAGAAATTCAAGAGATATTTATACAGAACGATTAATAAATATTGTAAGACTATTGAGAGGAAGTAAATATTATTGGTTTTTTAATGTATGTTTGTAAATATAAAATTTGTATTAAAAAAAGAGACATTTATTATTTTATTTTCTTACATTTTCTGTTATATATTGATCGACAGATACACATTTATAACAGAAAGTAATTGAGTGAGTTTATATAGATAGAAAAAAGGGAAAAAATTGAATTGCTCTGGGAGCGAGAGCAGAGAGAAAAGTTGGTTACAGACTAACAGGTGGAGAGGAAGGGGAGGATATAATATAAGTTGCAATCTCTGAGCTGTAACTCCAACCAAAGTAGTATCGTCGATTTGGCTCCCCAAAATGGGAATTGCTTCCTGTTCGCCAGAAAGGAAATAACAAAGGGAAGAGTGTGAACGGCACAACGAAACGACGTAGTTGTTAGAAACAAAACCTCAAACCTCAGGGGATGATGCATTCTCTTCCATTCCATGCCTTTCCTCCGATTGATTTAGATTGAAAGCTAAATCAGTCAAAAAAATTTATGATGCTTTGTGGTTCATTCTGTTTTAATTTGAGAGATCGAATACAGCCATGGTTACGCGACTACGCTAGGCTTCAGTCATTCGCTGTTATCCTCATTTACATTCAGGTACTCAACCTTTTATTTTAGCCTTCAAATATTGTTACTTAATTGTTGTTTGTTAATGCGTGTTTGAAAATCGAAAATGCAAGATTGCGTGCGCGTTAATTGGATCGCTGGGAGCATCGTACAATGGTGTGTCGCTCATAAATCTCGCAATCGCTTTGTTCGCTTTGGTTGCAATTGAGAGTAGCAGTCAGAGCCTTGGTCGTACCTATGCCTTTCTTCTATTCTGTGCTATATTGCTCGATATTTCTTGGTTCATTCTCTTCAGTAACGAAATTTGGTGCGTTCTGCAATTTCCTCTTCTTTTTTTTTTTTTGATATAATGTAATTTATTTTTTTATGTGCCGTTGTAGACTATTCTTGAGTTCAAGTGGTTTTTGCCCTAAAGGAAGGGGAGAAGTGGGACTAGAGAGAAGAAGCGTCGAGAGGAAAGGAGTGAATTATTGGATACTTTTCATTTTATTTGATAGCCTTATAATTAATATGTATGTCAGTGTTACAGTTGTTTAGCAATGAGTGCGACACTGCATTTATTGTGTCATGTGACTTTTAGTTATAAAGAGCAAATAGGGATTATCCATTTGCCGCAGAATGGGTGGGATGGATGTGATTGTGAATTATTGAAACAAGTTTGAGCCGCTGGAAAATGATTTCCTCATGATATGTCTCTTTCGCGATGCTGACCTTGTTACAGCTGAGTTTGGAACCACTTGCATTGTTACTAGAATCATTTTGTTTGTCCATTTTCCAATTCCTAACTAAACAGTTGTAATTTTTCTCCAGAAAAGCTCTCTGGAAAGTCAATGTTCCCTGGTTAAGTCGTTCATCTACATGCAATAGGTTTCATACTATTAATGTTGCAACTGCCCAACCGCATGGGGCGCTATCTTTAGATAGGTTTGTGACATGTCACCTTGGTTCTGAAACTGCAACATAACTATTCGTACATTGTTTAGCTGTCATCTATGTTTGGGCAGGCCATTTGCTCTGTGCTTTTCTCTAAATCTGTCGTTGAACTTCTGTTCTGCTTGTACCATTACTCAATTTTATTTTATTGTGTTGTTGTATTCTTGTTTTGGACACTGGTTTCATGTCTTTTAACTTGGGTTGTGACCTTTGTTTGTTAGAAGATTGGTCATTGGACCTTCTCTTTGACATTGATGTCTTGTGTTTTATGTGAGAAAGTATTTGAATTTAAGTTTGCTATTTTAGGTGAGATCTCGCAAATCTCAATCCATGTTACTGTTTCTTGTTTTATGTGTCTACATCCCCCTTTGTAATGCTAGGAAGGATCTCTATCATGACAACGTTGAATCTATTAAAATTTCAGAGTATTAAGTCTTTATTCTATTATTCTCTCCTTCCTTACCTACACACTGTAGTTTCAACATGTAATTAGAGTGATATCATCCTTCATGACATGGTCCCATCATTTATCCATTGCCAGAATTCCGTAATATCTAGAATTCTGCTACCTATCTATGTTGATGTCTTTATCTCCACGATCCTTTTCTTAAAAATGATTATGCACATGATGGCAATAAAAATTATATTTCATTTTATTTGCTGTTGTTTCATGGTGTTCCTCATCTTGTTCCAGCAGGGACTCTTCTATCCACTAATGGTCCAAAGGTGCCTTCTATTCCTTTTGATGTTCATTATGATGGTGACATATGTTGGTCATGATTCACACCGTCCCTAGATTTATTCTTGAAAGTTTATTGGATTCCTATGTTTTCTTGCTGTTTAAAGCTTTCAGATGCTGTTCTTGAAGTTGGAGAAGTTTTAAGTAAACCTTATGGGGTATAATTGCTTGCAAGGAAATTTTGATTCAGCAACTTTCCAATGAAGTTTCTTATTCATTGGTCATGCAATATTACAACCAACTCTTATGGCTGATGATCATTTTAGCTGTCATGCTAACTTACTTTTCCTGTTATGCTCAGCTCTCTGACATCTCTTGCATCCTTGAGTTGTTTTTCCATCCATGTTTTATGGAGCCTACTGTATGTTTTTGTTATTTTCTTTTGTAAATCGTTGAATTCTAACAGGCTTAAAACTTAGTAAACTTTGAAGTGAGGAGAAATGTTAAAATATCTTGACGTTATTTTGAAGTATCTTAACATATCTCCAAAATATATTTGTAACATCTTAGAATATATTGTGAAATAAATTTGTCATCTAATGGAAGAAGCAATCTTCAGAGTTAATTCCCGATTTCATTATATTTCTTGATTTATTTTCTTATTTAATTAGTGTTAGTTGTGTTATTGTATTTGTGGGTTTGGGCTTGTGCTAGTAATGCCTTATCATTAGTATAAATAGAACCATTGAATTAATATTCATCATATTGCTACAAAGCATGTCAATCTACTATCTAGCAGAATATTATTAGAGTCTTTATTCTCTCCTTTCTTTCCTAGTCTTGATAATTTCAACGGCATGCATCCTAAATTTAGTATTATTTATCAATATGAAGTCACTGCTGTATGTAGTGAAGAGAGTAGAATATACATATTCATACCAACCAATTTTATTTGCTTGTATGAATCAAACAAGTGATCATGACTGTTTTCATTAATATCTGATGAAGAGCATTATGTGTATTTGCAGGAACATTTCTACCAAGGATTATACTACATTTTTCATATTTTCAGTGAAACTTACTCTGGCTATGCAAATTGCTGGTTTTATAGTGAGGCTATCATCCTCGTTATTATGGATTCAAATTTATAGGTTGGGTGCTTCCTATGTGGACACAGCTTCTCGAGCAGCAGATTTTGACTTGAGGAGTAGTTTTTTGAGTCCTGTGACACCTGCAGTGGTTAGGCAATGCTCTGACTCTAATGAGATACTCGGAGGCTCTATCTATGATCCAACATACTACTCATCTCTATTTGAAGATGGTCAAGAAAACAGATATTCAGATGGGGTAGGCTAAATTTTGGACAAAACCATATATCTGTTTATGTTCATTTTGATGATTAATTTTCAATTGGTATCAGTTAGGCACCTTGTTGTGAGATTTTATCTATGCCGGTACTTAACCTATTGAGAAACAATTCTATCTACTCTGGTACTTCAAGTCCACCTGTACTCTAACTTTTTAGCAGCTTTATTTACTATTGAATTGAATCTTGGTGTGTATAAAGTATAAACTGCCAACAGGTTGAGAGTGAAATATTTGGTGCTTTAGAATGTGTTTGATTATGGATACTTTTGAGGTTAAAACATAGGATCCGTTAGTTAGACTTTCTGGTTATTTGTTCAGACAAGTCATAAAACCAAAGGAGTAAAAACCAGCAAAGAGTCATTTGCGTCCAAAAGATTAAAACAAACTGGTTTGAACTTTTTTTGTTACTTTTCAGTTCTTTTTTTTTTTTTTTTTATTCAAAAAGAATTTCGGAACAAATAAAGATCCACATATGACATATGGGTTGCTATTATATAGCCTTTTATTAATTATTAAATTTTTATCGTGCAGGACATATAACATGGTTCTTTTATATTAATTTAAAATTTTAACTAAATTTCTTGTGCTTTATGTAAGCTTACTTAATAAAAAGGGAAACCTAGTGCTACAGAGCTCCCACCATGGCAACATCTAGGGCAGGTTGGGCCCATTGTAAGCAACCTTAACTTGCATATGCAAGAGGTTGATTTCCACAACTCAACATGTGACCTCCTAATCACATGACAACAACTATAAGTATTGCATGCACCAAGGCTCCTCTTCATGAGTTTTACTAAATAGATTTTATAATATTAAAATATATTTAATTATCACTAGGTTAACCATGGTTCAACTTAGGCTGAATTAGTGTTTTTTAGTAAACTATGAACTAGTGTGGGTGAGTATTTTGTTTGGGTGTTGCTTAGGTTGGTTGTGGAGTCCTTCATTGTAAGCAATTATCAGTATACATCTTTGGATCCCTAGTAATTAAATATCAATTTTGTGAAATTTTGTAATACGTTGATTAGGATACAGGTGAAAAGAAAGATGTTCTATTGAGGACATTATACTTTAGTGGTGAACTTCCAAGTTTTCTATTTCTTCACCATTTACCTATGATACGAGATCTGTCTATGTTGTCATACCAATTAATTTTATCTATACCTCAGCACAGGGTCAAATACTATGCATCCAAGTGATGAAGATTTATACTTCAACTTTATTCTTCTTCCTTCCCTTTTTGATTTGTTGCAAGAGAAGGCTCCATTTGTTGTTACTAGTCTAGTCTCTGTCTCAGATATGCTGTTCTCCCACCAACATTTCTAAGTTTTCAGTCTAAGGACGAGTTTGATATCTCTTGGAGTTTTCATTTTTTTCCCCAAATCATAGGGAAGGCTTTTTTATTTAATATTTCATCATCGTATTATTTTATCTATTCAATTCTCTATTTGGACAAGTCTTATTAGTATTACCTGACTCATTTCATTTGGCTTGTAGATGCACAATCATGATGTTACCCAGAATGAGTCAGCATCTCCTGCTGAGGTTTCTCAGAAGTCATCCACAGGCATATCTGTCCAGGTTGTGGATGTAAGTTCTTTATTATATGCTGCCCTTCTGTAGTCTGTTAACCTTCTACAACATCATCAATCTGTATTAGTTTGTCTAGAATCTCTTTTACTCTAATCACATATTTTCAAGGAACTAGATTTACAATTTTCCAAGAATTTTGGTCTAGTAAGTGTTATACAGAACGGCGGAAATGTTAGTATACTGTGATGTTTTATTATTTTAATTGGTTTTTATATAACTTTAACAATGATCTTTTAGTGATTTCATTTATTTAGTGCAGATAATTTATGGTAAATATTGCAAGACAAGGATCCTATTAGGATACCTTCAGAGGAACAGTTTAGCTCAGTCCAATTTTATTATGCATATAAAAAATCATGTCCTGGTTTATGTTTCAGTTATCATTCTGTCCTGATTTATTCTGGAGTTTCTACCTAAAGGATTTTAGGTTGAATCTTTAAGGAGATTTCTTAGGATCAATGGTTGATTTGGGATAAGATTAGGCAATTGGCCTCTACTTGGTGTAAAGAACATGGTCTTTTTAAACGAGTAGTTTTACTTTCATTGATCTTTTCTTTGATTGTAGCTTTTTTAAAGTTAAGGTTCAGTTCTTCTTTGGAATTTTCAGAGACCTGAATAACAGGGAGACTTCAAACTTGATATATTTTTTTTCCCTGTTTATTTTATTATAATATTTTTTTTGTTGTTGTTCAATACATTTGGATAGGACTATAGGAGAATTTTGAGTCCTGTTGTTTATTTAATGGTAAACTTTCTTTCAGTTATTGGAGCAGTCTTATGCTAATTAAATTCTCTCTGATATGTTAATGCTCTGTCTAAGTTGGAAACTTGTGTTTGGTCTACTGAAATTAATTTGATTATATGAATGATCTGTTATTGATAGGACGGTATAGCATGTAATGTGTTGTTGAAGTACGAAGAATGAATGCCAACTTTTTTTATCTCTGATACTTTTGGTCAGCAATGGCTTTGTGTAGATATGGGTTTTATGTTTTTGTCTATACAATTGATACTTCTATATAAGAAAGGAGCATACAACTTTGCAAAGTGTGTTATATTTGCACAAATTTAGTAAAACAATTACAATTGGCAAATACAAATTGAACAGATTTTGTTTTTGGGTTGATGATTTTAAATCTTATCATTAGCTGCATGCCCTCTTATGTGTTGTAGGATCTCCCCACTCTATTTTGTTCCAGATTCTAGTGTACATTCTTCATCTCATATTTTTCACAATACTACTTTTATTCTTAATTTTACTCGAAGGTAAGTTCACTGCCAAGGCATTTAAATGTCTTTCCTGGAATACTCTTTTCTTCAGAAAAGATATTGTCCTATGGCTAATACTTTTCAATGATTACCATGGTTCCTGATTGGTGCTAGCCTGGTCTCTGAGGATGTTCCAATTTATTACACCTTCACTTGTAGTCTTCTCTAACTTGGCCCTAATATTGCTCTTCAGAAAAGTAAATAGTCTACCCATATATTCATCCTATTTATGTTTTCCTCAGTTATAAACATTTTACTTTGTTTTGTGTCTATCCCATGTTTCCATTTCTAAGACCATAGGCAAAAGACTTTCTTCCTATCTAGGCTGGTGTGGCAGTCAAGCTATGATTGTTTTGATGTTTGTCTTCAGCTTTTGGTAATTCAAGCATGAATTAAGTATCTGGTTGGAGGGATGGCCCTAGTGAAGACCAAAGATCATATAATTGGAATAACTTCAAACTATTAGGTGTCTTATCCTCTTGCTCTATGCCATTTACCACCTCAGCTATAGCCCTAAAATGTTGTTAAAAGTGGAAAACTATAATGGTACACTTTGAATATTTACTAGGCAAAAGATTTCTCTTTCTCTAAGAGCTCCTATGAGCCTATAGACCTAAGTCCTCATGGTTTTGGTCAAGATATGATAAATGTAGTTCCTTGCTAAGTTGATGAAGAAAGATCTCCCAGTGTTTTACTATTTTGGGCTTCCCTATCCTAGCAATTCTAATAGTATGTGGGATTTTGTTTCCAGTCTAGCTGGAAAATCTACCATCGGCTGCTGGTGGGCATTTTTGTGATGCTACTGCTACACATTCATTTCTGGCCTTGACTAGGAATGGTAAGCTACGGATGTTAGAGAGTGCCTTCCCCGAAAAGAAGATCTCCTTACCTTATAGGGGACACTGAATAGTGACTCATACTCTATGCTAAGATTGTCAAACATTGTCATCAACTTGACATAAAATGTCTTCTTACATGGTGATTTATAGAAGGAACTGAGGAAGTTTACATGGAGAGAATCACATGGTTTGTTATTGAGATTTGTATTGGTGTGCAAACTTTGTATATCTTTGTCTGTCTCACTTAAAACGACTCCCCTGAGTTTGGTTTAGCTGCTTTATAACTGTTGTTGACTTTGAAATGATTTGTATTGAAGTTGATCATTTGGTCTTTTATTGGTGTGCATCCTCCTATTGTTGCATTTATCTTGCTTGATGTGGATGATATTATCAATACAGGGAATGATTAAGTTAGCATTGAGCAAAATAAAGCAACATTTATCAAATCTCTAGTTTTGTTTTCCAGTATCATTAATTAACCAGATTTCTAAAAATATGGTTTTTGATCGAGCTCAGTCACGTCGCATGATCTATGTAACTAACTTCACCTAGTGGGATAAGGCCTAATTGTTGCTGTTGTGTTTCTAGTATCACATCTGTTTTTTCTACTATACATTGTCAGTTGAATTAAGTCTTTGCCCTTAATATTTCTCACATTTGTTTCTTTCTGCAAAGGAAGGAATTGATACTTAAATTTTCTTTTGTTTGCTCAAGATTTGATATTATGCTTCTCATTTTGATGCCTGCTGGCATCTTGATCCCCCCAAATCCAGCTATCTATTTGATATATAAATTCCTTATTATGTGTATGATCTGATTATCTTTCAAATCCTAATGATTTTGTATTTATATTTTAAGACTTTATGTTGCTTTCCCATTGCATGACAAGTCTTGTTCACTTCTAATATGATTTGGGCCTTGCAGGAAGAGAACGGATCAATCAAGAAGGATATTGTTTGAGATAGAGCCCGAAAAGCAGTGTTCTCACTCCTATATTGGTATAAGTTTCTATTTCATTATTCGGCAAACTGTATGGGAGTGGGTCTTGAGCCATGTGCCTTTGTTGACAACTTTCTCATTGTAAATTTTGGTTGGAAGGAGAGGCGCATACGGTTACACGTTATGACAAGAATCATTTTTCCTTGAAGCAGCAGTTGAATGACAAAAATTGAGCTGAGGAAGCCATTCTGGTTGTGTCAAAGATTTGGATTTCAGGTAATTGACATATCTGCAAATGGGCTAGCAGTTTGGCACACTGCATTCTAGCTTTGCATGCTGCGTATAGGTGGAAAAGATGCCTGGAATGTAATATCTTTTTTTCCAGGGTTCTTTTTTGTTTGTCCTTTTGCAGTGATTGATTAGGCTGCCAGTTAGTGAATATATAGGGAATACAAGCAAAATATATAATTTTTTTTTTCATTTTATTCTTTTTGAAACTAGACCATGAAGATATATACGTTATTAAAGATGCTTTGAAACCACTTAGTGTTCATATTGTAATTGAATTGCACAGCAGGTGAGCGACAGTCGATTCTCCAACACTAACTGGTCATGCTAAACTTATCGATCTAGGGGAAATATAAAGAAATAAAGATATGAAATTTAAATTGTTATCGATCTAGGGGAAATGTAAAGAAATATATATATATATATATATATATATATATATATATATATATATATATATATATAAATTAAATTGACAAACCCAAAACCTGTAGTTTTAATATTTCATGTTGGATTTCGTTTCCCGGGAAATTTGTTATATGATTGTATTGAATAGTTAACTTAAGATTTGAGTCTTTCTTTTATTAATTATAACTTAGGTCACTTGATGCCTTGCTTTGAGCTGTTTGTATTGAAGTAACTGGTCATAATCCACCTATTATTATTATTATCATTATTGCCGCATAAAGAGTCCAACATTGAAGATAAAGTCAAACATTCAAGCAATAAAAACCACTAAGATTAGAATAGTAACGAGGACACAGGTTTGAATAATTTGCATGATATTTCAAGTTTAGATTTCAATGTTATCGTTATAATATTAAACGAACAATTCCAAGCATTAAGCTGCCTTTTTTTTTCGTGTCAAATAAGCATTAAGCTACTAAAAACGTAGTGACTTGGTACTTTGCAGGGTCTTCCTTTGAGCCTCTCCAATTTGTTGCATAAAGAAGTTCAAAATGATCTTTTTTCTTTTTCTTTTTTCCATGGCACAGCTTCGAAGTAGAAAAAGAATGTCTGACCTATCTGGTTTAACGCATAAAGTTATTGAACCTAGGTTCAAATGTTAGCTTGGCTTCATATTATCTCGTTATGACATTTGTTACATAAGTTGAAATGAATGGTTCATGAACTTAATTTGGAACTATTAAACTTAATTCATATCAAAATGCTCATTGCTCAAGTTTCAAGCTATATTTTTTCATCAAGTTAAACTATAACTAATTTTAATAAGGTTTTCTCTTATAATATTTTCTTATCGTAACCTTTGTATAGGAGTGTTCAAACTATTTTAATTGTCAAATTAATTTTAAAAAATGATTAAACTAATAAGCCATTTTTACTACAATTCAGTTAACCTGTAATTTTTGTTAAATCAAAGTGAATCACTTATAATATTTATATTGTTTTAAGTGTTACAACCTCAAAAATTCTTTCCTTAACCTTATCTTAACTTCATAAACACATGGTGTGTCACTTATATATCTACTCTCATCTCTCTTATCTCAACCATATAATCCTTTCTTTTCCCTTCTTTGCTAACACTTTTATGCTTCTTTCACATTTTCACTCTCCTATTTAAGATTTTTCCTCTCCGTTCTCTGTCTCCCAATAAAACTATTTTACTTTTTAGCCTTGTTAAGTCACCCCTGTCTAATTTAAAGCAAAAGTCATAAAAATAAATAAAAAGTAAATTTCATATAAATAAAAAATGAATAACCGATCCAAACCAAAACGTAAAAAGGATAATTTGGTTTAGTTCAATTTAGATATTATATTCAAATCAAGCTAAATTTCATCCACATTGTTTTTATATTATGTTTGAATTATTATTTTTGTATAAAAACTTAACTATGTCGATTAATAAAGACTCATACTTCATATAATTTTGTGTTATTTGTATCGCTTTTTTTTTCATTTTATTTTTTCAAAATTTCAAAATTCAGAATCTTTTAACAAATTATACTTTAAAAACAAGAAAACCAACTAAAGGTGTATATTATAATAACTTTATGTCTAGCTACTCGTGTGCTTGTATTAATATTTTTAATAAAATTTAAAAATTAAAGTGTCAAATTTTAAATTGATATTAAAAAATGAAAATTAGAAATAAGTCTTATCGTTGAGTTAGCTCCCTTAGCCAATAAAAAATTACAGACAAGGTAAATATATTATCCTAACCCATCACTAGTAACAAGTATCTGATTAAGATTGAATTGACACCTATCCATGGCATGTTTGATTTCTCGTCCAACGCTTATGAATGAGCATACTATTGAACGTGATTTTAGGTGGTTTCCAAACATGCACTAGAAGTTGACTTTTGTATTTCAAACGCACATATATCCAATTTTAACAAGCAACCAAACATACAGCGAGCTGGTTTTATACATTTCATTTTCATAATTTTTCTTTTCCCAATCACAAATCACCCAAGGCCCAAACACAATTCTCATCATTTCTCGAACTCCATTCCTCTGCATGTCTTCAACTCTCAACACCCCCCCCCCCCCTTTTTTTTTCTCCTTTTCGTCTGTATAATTTCAATTTTTTATTAAATAAATAGGTTTATCTGCCAACCCCCCCGTAATTGCGATGGGTTAGCTTTATAACTCATTTTTTAAACCAAAAAAATGGAATAACCAATCCTGCTGCATTTCGCAGAATGGTGGTGGGAAACCTATTCCTCAATACTTTAAAAAAAGAAAAAACAGACACTGCTGTATCAAAGCAACTTTAGATCGTGCAAATTCAAAATTCATATTTCGGCGAGTCTTTTTGGTTCATCAAAAGCCTTATCAAAATCTTAACAAATGAAAACTGGTGGCCACTCGCCACAATAATAAGGCAAATATAACAAAGAAACAGTGATGTGTGATAATTGGAAAACAGGGGAATCACCCTAATAAATGCTTTTGATAGAAGTTTGCATCATACCATCTAAATAATTCTCCACAAACAGCTGAAGAACTCCTTTTAAAGTGTGATCATTTCACAGTCAAGATTTTGATGACCGACGCCGTGCCCACACGATGCAGGGCCACAATGGAATCGCCAATATTGCAGAGACCCTTTGCCTTGGCATGTTGCATGGCAAATTCAATTGCTTCTTCAGTTGTTTCAGCATGAGAAGCTCTAGCAGAAGCTGCACTTAGTATCGGAACCAACCCACGGAATATGAGGCTATGTCTGGCAGGGGCCTCATCACTGCATGACCAGTCAAAGGTATCAGTCTTAATCTCAGGAACAACTACAGAAAGAATTGGCGTGCCTGGCCTATATTTAGCCACCAATTTTGCAGTGCTCCCTCCTCTGGTTAGAACCAATATAAGGGCAGCCTTAGCTGAGTTGGCTGTTCTAACAGCAGAAGAAGCAAGACTCTCCAATGGGCTCATGGGTACGGGTGAGTGCTCCATCATCCTTTTAAACACGTCTCCATAGTCAAGGGTGCTCTCTGCTTCGATACATATTTTAGCCATCGTTCGCACAGCAAGTTCTGGATAAGCTCCAGCAGCTGTTTCACCACTGAGCATCACACAGTCTGTGCCATCCAGCACTGCATTGGCAACATCAGTTGCTTCAGCTCTGGTTGGCCTGGGAGATTTGATCATTGACTCCAACATCTGGGTTGCAGTCACAACTGGTTTTCCTTGGATATTGCACTTGTAAATCATCACTTTCTGCGCAAGAAATATCTTCTCTATGGGAATTTCCATTCCAAGGTCACCACGTGCCACCATAAATGCATCGGAATTTAAAAGGATATCATCAAAATTTGCAACTCCTTCTTGGTTTTCAACCTGCAACCAAACAGAATTAGTGTTCAGAAACAACTAAATATAGAAAAATCAACACACTCTTTTCCAGAACAACCTTTATTGTTGAGTGAAATCCATGTGAGACCCACTAAATAAGGAGTGAGGCCCACATCATTGAGTAAGACCCACATGGATTTCACCCAATAATTGTGCGTTGAAAAGAGTGTCTCAGAATATGGTGTTAGCATGTCTCTTAAATATAAAATTGTATTAGAGACAGGAAATATTAGTAGAAACTCATAAGATAGCTTCTTTAAAGAACACAGAATTTGTAAGATGATTTCCTACAACACCCTTTAGCGTGGATGTAATAGGCATCTCAAGGATAACATAATTGATTTAGAAAACTAAAACATGTTTATCCAGCTCCAGAATTACTTCTTTCCCATACAAGAGAACACAACATAACAAACCTTTGACATGAGCATAATGCTCTTAGCATGTTTTCCCAGCAGTTTCCGAACTTCAATCAGGTCAGAACCTTTCCGAACAAAGGAAAGAGCAATCATGTCAATCTTATTGGGAACCCCCCAGGCCAAGATATCTTCCTTGTCCTTTTCAGTCAAAGTTGGCAGATCCACTATCACTCCAGGCAGGTTAACATTCTTCCTCTCACCAAGAACAGCAGAGTTCTCACACCGACATCGAACCAAACCCAATTGTTTGTCACATGATAAAACTCTAAATGATATGGTGCCATCTGAGCAGAGTATGACACTCCCAGGCTTCACATCCTCAGCCAACTTTTTGTAGCTCATGCAAATCATATTCACATCACCCTTTATACTGTAGTCAGTTGAAATCATTATTTCCTGACCTTGTTTCAGTTGGATAGGCTTCCCATCCTTGAGAAATCCTGTTCGAATCTCGGGCCCCTACAGCAATGTACATAGTCAGATAAAATCAAAGATGATGAAGAAACTCCAAAATGTTCAACTCAATTTATTAAGATACAGAGTAAATATACAATTTGATCCTTAAAAATGATATTCTGTTTATATTTGGTCATGAAAGTTCCACTTTGTAAATTTAATCTCCAAATATTTACTTATATTTTGGTCCTTCCTTCACAAAAATGTAAGTAAAATGAGAGTAAATAACATTCGGTTGGGAACCAATTAGTTTCCAAAAGGACCAGAATAGCAAATTTAACACATTCAACGACTAATTTACATAAAAGAAAACTTTTTGGAATCATAGGTATTCAAAGTGCCATTTTCCGGGACCAATTTATTTACTTACTCTTAAGAAAAAGGAAGGAACTCGACACGTTTGATTCAATTTATTAAGTTAACACAAAAATCAATTCCTAGGATTTGCACCGATTCAGCACTGAGTGCAACACAATACGCCCAAACTATCAGGTTTTGAATGCGAAGTGCACTATTCGTCATGATTGTGGATTTATACATAAACCGTGCAATCTTTATTAGATTAGATTAGATTTCATTTATATAAAGTTAAATAGTCAAAATTAGCAATTATCAAAGAAAACATAATATTTATAAAAATGAAAAAGGAATCGGCGATGAGAATATAAAGAAGAAATCGTGCCTTGGTGTCGAGCATAACGGCGCAGAGAATACCAGTGTTTTCCATGGCGGTTCTAAGGTTATCGAGGGTTTCTTGATGGTATTCGTGGGAGCCATGAGAGAAGTTGAAGCGAGCGACGTTCATGCCGGCACGTAGAAGTTTCTCGGCCATGGGCACGGACCTCGATGCAGGGCCCAGCGTGCACACGATCTTCGTTTTGGGCTTCTTCTCTGCTACCTTTGGTGTCGCCATCTGAGATCAACAACCCCTTCTTCTCAAACGTATTCTAAACCGAACACACAAAAAGACGATGTTCTGTTGTGCTTCCTGTGATTATGTAAAACAAATTATACACTGTCCCTGCCTATTCTCATTTTTTTAATTTTGTTTGACTCATCTGTCGCTTAAAATATTGTTAATAATGCATTTTTTTAGATGTTTTTCCCTTGGTGATTAGGAAGATTAAGTCCTTTATTGTATATTAATGTTCAAGTTGTAAAACAGCACCACTGTTTATTTAAGCCACTAATCAACCTATATATATAATTCATGATTTCTAATAATTGGATTTTTAGGATCGAGAGTTTTTTAATAGCATTTTCAAATAGGAGAATATTTTTTTATCATATTAAGTGACTTTTTTCTTTGTGTTTTTAAGGGATTTTTTCTTTATAATATATATATATAATTTCATATTAATTTTAAAATTTTTTAATATAATAAAATATTTATTATTAATAATTATAATATTTACCTTTTTAAAATTTATTATAACATTTTAATTTAATTGTTACTTCTAATTTAATTTATTAAAAATTTTAATTTAGTTTTCTTTCACTAGGATTAATTCGACATTTTTGGTATTATAGAATTTGGAGAGCTCCTTACTTCTCTATTCGATCATAACTTGAATTTTGTGTCGAGAAAATCCTCATAATTGAGGGCAAGAAGTGTACCTCAAACCATAAAAATACTAGTAAAGTTCGCAGGGTATTTTAAGCAGGTTCACATAACCAGAGGGAAAGTTAAAGAGGTCGATGATTATAATTATGTCTGATACAAGTTAAAGAACGGCGAAATGCTAGAATATTTGGTTGTTTTAGTATCAACACAGTTCAACTTATTTAAAAGAAATATGTCATGTAATTGGCACTGGGCCACTGGCATTTCATTTCATAAAATAACCAGTAGCACAAAAAACATGAATAAACCAACCACACGAGTGCAAACAGTTAATTAGAAGTAACATCATTATAATGTCAATTGTTTACAAATCCTCAGAATCAAAATGGTCAAACTTGTCTAACACCTCCTCCAGTTCTTTTAAAGCAACCATATAATGCTCCTGTGACTGTGCCCCTACTTCTAACACTGGAAGAGCATTGTTAAACAGATGAGTATGCCAGTACACAGGGTTGTAAGAATCAATATTACCAGAGACATGGAATTGACTAAACCTTTGCTTGAAATCCCTCTTCCAACGATGCAGGATGTACCGAGATGGGATTTCCTCAACACCATTATAATTGAGAACATTCAATGCATGCCTGCATAGATATCCTTTGTAATTGAACAAACTGCAAATGCAACGAATATCCAATCCCGTAGTCTCGTATAAAACTTCAAAACTTTTAACTTCCTTTTCGTGCCCCTCAACTTCAACTCTTTCTTTCACAATGTATGTTATTATAGATCCATTAACATTTACCTGTCTTGTGTTAAAGCAAGAGTACATGCCCTCAACCTCAGATTGAAACATTGTAAAGATTTCTTTTGTATACACCTTTGAAAGCTGGACCTCAAAATTACATCTCGTTTTCAACTCAAAGTTTACTTTTCTAGACTCCAAATCTGCCATGGCTTCTTTCAAGTGCTTCCTGTGCAGAGCTAGATCATACTTGTCAAGAAATTCCTTAAAGGATGTATGCTTATGCACAAATCCATCAAAAAATGCAGTCAGCCCCTCATTTTCTTTTGTTGGGATCAGTCCTATGAAAAAGGTATCTTTTAGGTAAACAGGAACCCACAGATGCCTATCTTCATACAACACCTGAAGCCACTTGTTATCTCCAAGTCCATGACATTTAATAATATCAGCCCAGGAAGTTTCAAACTCGACTATCTTTAACGACTCATAGACAGCATTATACAGCTGCCTTCTGATTGCCTCATATCCTTGCAACCCTCCCAACTTTTCTGGAACTCTTTGCATGATATAATGCAAAGAATAACAATGACGAGCACAAGGGAAAACCTGTGCAACTGCATTTTGCAATGGCTTGCTCTGGTCAGTAATAACAACATGTGGAGGACGACCAAGCATACACTTAAGCCATGACTTGAATATCCAGACAAAATAATCGACTGATTCATGTCCAAGGAAGCCACAGCCCAATAGTACAGAATGTCCATGATGGTTTATGCCAATAAATGATACCAAAGGGATCTCAAATTTGTTTGCCAAACAAGTTGTGTCTATCGTAACTGTGTCATTAAAGTAATTGTAAGCAGCCCTTGACCTGGAATCAGCCCAGAAAACATTTTTTAGGTGCCCATCATCATCAATATCAAACAAGTAAAAGAAATTTGGATTGGTCAACTTCATTCGACAAAAATAATTATATATAGCGTTGGAATCCCCCTCTCTAAGTTCTAAATATTTAAAATTATCAAAATTGGGGTCATGACTTTCTTCATAATTTGAGTTACCATTGTAACCAACATCCATGACAGTTGTTCGATACAACTTGATGGTGTGCACTTCCGTTATAGGCTCTGGTGGTGGTTGTGATTTTCTGGCTTCAAGGATCATTTTCTTGTGTGACTTGTAAAACCGTTTGCTCTGTGGACTCACTTGATGATTGTGTTGAAGCTCAACTTGCACTATTCTCCATCTCTTCGACTCAACCATTCTAATCACTATCATTGCAGGACAACCAGTTCTTGTTTCTGGTCTTGGATTATTGGCCTCACTTCTTTTCTTAAAGCCAGCACTACTGCAGCTAAGTTTTGCTCTATAGCGCTCTTTTTTCTTTGATCTGAACCATGAATTGCTCACTCTGATACCAAAGCCTTGTTCCTTTGCATAAATGTTGTAGAAGTTGTAAACTTCATCAAAGGAATCAAATTCCAGACCCACAGTTGGAGGTGAAGCGTGTTTTGGTTGTGAGTTAAAAGATTCAAGATCATGATCTGCTACAGAAGAGTTCCCCTCAACCTCAATATCAACCTCATCACTTTCATCAAAAAGTGGCTGACTATTCAGACAAACTTCTTCCATCTAAAAGAAAAATCAAAAGAATTTGTTAAGGAAATTCTGTTAACAGAGAAAGTGGCTACCATTATACCGAATACAGCCTTTGGAAATAAATGCACAACAAATATTTTGTATTGATGAGGAAAATTTGTTAACAGAGAAAGGGGGTAAAGTACAAATAGTGAGCAACTAAGATATCCAAGAAACTCAACTAAAATAAGGTTGCCCGATCTGTCTGCATGTCATATATAATGTTAAGAAACTTGAGCCTAACTCACTCCCAAAAGCTAGCTCATAGGAAGAGGACTACGTTAGTCCTTAAAAGAAGTATTTTTACTCTATTCCTAACCAATGTAAGACATCTTAACATATAACAACTCCTTTGAAATGGTGGTGAGCAAAATTCCAAAAGCAAAAACACAATTATATCCCCAAACAAGTTAAAGGGATGCATGAACTAGATCCACAAACATGCATTATCTGCAGAGAACTAAGTGTTAAACCTATAAATATGCAACAAGTCATTTATATTAATCTTGTTAAGTACCACTGTCCAAATAAAATACATGATCTTATGCATTGTTTGGCTCAAATTTTAATAGAGGGGATGGGAGAGATTTTAATGAAGGGGAGAGATACATTGTTTAGTTCACAAGGGGAAGAAAGGGAGAGGAGAAGAAAAAAACAAATTTAATATTCTATACATAGGATATCAATTAGTTATTAAATTAAGGATAACTTTGTCTAATTAGTCTAAAAGATTCTCTGATCACTCCTAGTTCCCCTGATTTTGGGGTGGAGATAAAATCGAGTGAAGAGGGATTTTAGCTCTTTTCCCTCCATTTCCCTCCAACCAAGCACTATGTTAGCGAGAACTTTGGGACTTCGTAATGGGTTTGTCAAAAAGAGTAAGTGAGATATTTGAATTGACTTATTGCACATATATGCAATAGTAGTCAATCTTAGATAGTGGAGCAGAGCTGCCAACCCAAAAAGACACTTTGAAGGACTGCCCTAACCCTTATAAAGAGTATTCTTACTCTATTTCTAAACAATGTGAGACATCTTAACACACACCCCTCATGCCCAGGACTAGACATCCAGTACATGAAATTTGCAGGACTAGACATCTACATGAGTGGACCTTACAAGACTGGACATCTGTGGGCTGCCCAACATTCAAACTGAATAGACTCCGATTTCATGTTAAGAAACTTGAGCCTAACTCATTCTCAAAAGCTAGCTCGTTAGAGGATGACTGTCTTATTCCTTTTAAGGAATATTCTAACTCTATTTCTAACTAATGTGAGACATCTTAACAACACCAAATATAGATTATGCTACACACACATATATATATATGTGCTGAAAAAGATGTCAGCCGCAATAAAGCTTGCTAGACAAAGCAGAAGTTGTCAGATATGGTGAATGGGAGCACCTAGAGTTTGAGAATGCTGAGTTTGAATGATACAATGGTGTGGAGCAAACAGTCCCAATGTAGGGGGAAAAAATCCCAAGATTGCTTGCCTTAAATGCAGAAATGGATCCTCTTTGGAAATGGATGCAATCTTCGCCATTGAATATTTTGAGAATATTAATAATTTTAAAATAAAATTTGTATTAAAATAATTTTGATGGTTTGATGAGAAATTGGACAAGGAAATGGAGGAGTTCTGAACCCTTTAAAATCCTTCTAAGGTTCAGAAAATGAGGCTAAATTTGACATTTTTGTCTTGCATCAAATAGCAGTCACAACAGCTGCCATTGTGGCAGTGATTTGCACTGTTCCAATTGCTATACAAAACTGCAATGCTATGCACACCATGCTGCAATTGTGGCAGTGATTTGCATTGGTCCAACTGCTATACAAAACTGCAATATGCACACCGTGCTGTGGCAAGGAGCTTCTTTGCTCTGCACTATCATGATAGCGCTGTGTATTTCCCAATCAATAGTATTCCCTTATATGCATGTTTTTTGCTACTTTAGGCTTTTTGAGTACAAAGATTTAAGAGCATATAAAGTGTATATCATAACTCCGATTAATAAAAAATAAAATTGTGTCCATTGTCAAGTTGACTCAAATATTGCCTCAAAATTCAAAGACATGGTATCTACAATTTATTCATTTAAAGACATAGAATCAGGTAAGCTCATTCCAGTGTATGCATAAAACATGCATAAGGATCGGCAAGATCTCCAAACATGTTTCCAAAAGCAGAAGGGCTAAACGCCTTGCTGATTTTGGTTCAGTGCAAAGTTTGAACAGTACTCTCATCGATGACATATATGGCCAGTAAAATTTCAATTAGAAGATACATATAGTTAGAAAATAAGGAAAAAGATTCATAGTTCACAATATCATATATTTAAGGTTCAAGATTTGCAATATCTTGATATATGTCATACACACCAAAATGAAATGAAGTTGGGGAAAGCAAAAAATGTCTTATTCTCTTCTATTATTAAAAATTACTTAAAACTTCAAAGTTTAAAACAGACCCAATTTTTTTTCAAATTTTAAATGGTTGTGTCCCACCATGTCTTAGCCATGTACGAGCTTAATTTTTTTTAAGAAAGAATGGATATTTTACTTGCATTACAGACATGTGTTGTCAATGTATTGTGTTCAATATTTCGCCACGGTATCAAAATGGCGTGTCTATGCTTAATAGAATGGAATGAAAAGCCAATAATATTGCATAAGGAGGAAATAAATAATAATAGAGAGATGAAGCCAATGTCATATTGCACGGCTAGGCAACAGGCCAAACATACAAGGAGGAAAAGAATAGCTTTGCTTCCGGCAAAAGAAATAAAGAGAATAATACCTCCATTAAATAAAAAAGAGACTCATTAACTATACAAATGCTTGAGTACTTGATGGCAAATAAGGTGAGGTTTAAAAAGCTTACAGCTATAGACATCTAACACTCTCGAGACCACATAATAGTAGCAAACTCATGCACTGCAATGCCTTTTTGACAAATGTAAAAACCAAACATATTTTATTTACAATTCTACACAAGAGAGCCAAATCTGGTTATTTGGTTGCTAATTTGTTATGAACTAGGAAGCACAAACACACCTAAAAGGCCGTTGTACCAGTGGTCAACATGGACACACTAGCAATACACCCAATACATGTCGTAGGGGGTCCACCAATATTTCCATCATGACATCATTGGATACATTGCGGACACAAAAGGACACATGGATATGTTGTTCATCATGGTACTTTGTGTAATCTGTTCATACAGTTTTTGCTACCTAATTCACTAAAGAGAAAGAAATAAAACCTTAGAGGCAAACACAAAATGACAAGATACTGCTCTCACTTTTTTATGTCAGCAACTTCTGGTTTTAAAAACACATCATGTTCAGTATACTTTGGACCTTCATTGTTCAACTTTTGGACTCCAGACTCTTTAAAACAAATTTTGGAAATAAAATAAATCCAAAATTAATTCAAAGCTAGATAAGTTATAATCAAATTTTGATTGTAGGTAAAAAATTTGAGCTTTTATGTTTAACTTTGTCACGTCCTTTTTCTTAAAATTTGCCATGTCACAGTGTCCATGCTTATGAACACTAATCGCCTGTCTATTTAATGAGGGGGGAAAAACTTGATGGACAAAATAGACTGTAATTTAGGATATTAGGCGGAGAAACCTTGGGATTTAGACCTTCTAAGGTCAAAAATTCAAGTGGTTAGTTTATTATGCCTATGCTTGTATTTTATCAAATCCAAACTGTTTGTAACCTTGCATTTTGCTAAAAAAGTGCACCTCCATCCTAATTTTCCCAGTGTTCAGTACAGCTACAGCCATCAGAAATTCAAAAAAGGAAAAAAAAGAAATCTACTGGTGAATGAGAAACAACCTTGTAAGACAAGAACAACAGCTTCCCCTATAAAAGCAAGGGCAGGTACAACACACCATAGTAGGGGAAATGCTAAATGTTTTTGCAGTAAAGGTGCGAAACGCACATACACGCATTACCTAATGAAGATTAATTGATTCTATATGAACAATTTACAAGGTTGAAGCTAAAATCACGAGTATTAACTTTAAATTAAAGTTGAAAAACATGAAGAAAATTACCGAAAGTTATGAGTGAGTCAGCAGCAAACTTTGAAAGCAGTTGAAATGGTTTCTGGGTTCACAGATATCTGTTTTGCGGAATCTTGGTTCCACGCATCACACTGTTGTGGGTTTAGAAGTACTTACCTCTTACTGGCAAAATAAATACGTATCACTTCCAGTTCACTTCAATTTATTAATTCAATATATTCTTAAATCAGAATTTTCAGACATGTTTCAAGTAAACAATGGTATTTAGTTGTTTGTGCAATGTATTTTTGTAGTAAATAGTTATAGATTGATTTTTTTTTACAAGAAATTACATATTTATATATAAAAAATTAATGTAAATATTATTTTTATTACAACTTTTAAGAATTTATAATATACTCATGATATAGCATTTTAGACTTTATATTAATGAATTTTTGGTGCACTATACATGTACCATTAAATTAAAATAATTTTTTAAATAGAAAATAAAATTACATGACTTTGATAAATTTTAAAATAGTAAATACTTTTATTTAATAACTAACATTTTATTGTATCAAATAAAATTAAATTAAAGAGATAAAATTTTTAAAATAAAGAATGAAAATTATAAAAAATAAAAATTTAATCAAGATTGAATAAATGATTTTAAAATAAGAGAAATCATTTTCTAAATAAGTGATTTTATAATATTTTAAATTTATTATTCCATATCAGTCATTTGACATGACAAGACAGAAAACCATTTTCTAAAACTATTTTTGTATGAGAAAGATTTTAAAATTAATTTTTTAAAAAGTTGAATTCAAAAATTATATATAGAGGTTGATAAGTACTCTATTATATTAAATAAAAAGATAAATTATAAAACTAAAATTTTTAATTAATGTTAAATTAAAAAATGATTAATGAAAAGAATAAAAAAAACTTGTCATGACGAAGCTACAAAATGCAACAGATGAAGAGCATGTTCAATGGATTCTTAACCACTTCTTTAAAATAACAGTTGCTCATTAAGGATTGTGCATAGGAGATTAGCTGACGTAGATAGCATAGTAGGTACACTTGCTTAATTAAACAATGTTGCTTAATAAAAAATTGTGAAACTCAGCATTAAAATTAAAAATTAAAATATAAAAACATGAAATAAATTACGGAACCCATTTAACACAATTTTTAAGAGTTGTGTGGTTAGAGTTAAGAAATAGTGAAAAATAAAAAGTGACGTGTTATTGTTAGATCACATTAAAATTAATAAAATAAACTTTAAACATCTTGAAAGAGTTTGTACTATTACAAAATAAAGAATTACATGTAAAAATAGTTCTTGGCATTATAATCAACATGTACGCACAAACTAATCATCCAGGGGTGGTAATTTCCAATGTACTGTATATTTTAAGGTAATAGATTTTATTCTATTCTTGGAGATTTTCAAGAATTTTTTTAGGAAGATGATTTAAAATTGTAAAAAGTTAATGAAATGTGTGATATACTTATTGTATGTATATGTTTGGTTGACACTTTTTGAAAACATGTTATGGAATATTAGAACTCTATAATTTTACCCGAAAGAAATTAAATTTCTGACCAGCAAGGGAAAACATGTTTGGTGTACAGGATCAAACCATCCGAAATGTTTTTGACCGAAGAAGGTAGCTTTGATATATAAACATGAATTCTTCTTTAATTCGTTAAATTAAATTTTAAAAAAGTATTTAATAACTAAAAAGGATGACTATAAAAGAAACCAAGTAACATATACATGATAATTGAAAAGTTAATAATAAATAAAGTAATAGATTCTAATTAATAAAACTTAAAAAAAACTTATTTGATCATTTTGATAAGACTTTTTTATTATTTATGATACATAGATAAATATAAATATTTTACAATTATAAAAATATAATTCCTACTTTATGTCACAAAATATATATAATAATTCAAAATAAAGAAAAAATATTTCTAATAATCTAAAAAAAATATTAATAACACACTTTCAATTATTAGCTAAAATTTATTAAAAATTACAAAAATATAAAGAGAGAAATATTAATTTAAAATTTTTAATAAATTTTAATTAATACTTAATAATTAAAAATGTATTAAAAAGAGTATATTACTAACATTCATGTTAACTCTCCAGAAAAGGCCATGCAAACAAAATATGCAAATTCTGCGTATCATCGGTATGGTAGAAGAGTAATGAAGACTGTTGAAACCATTTCTCCATCTAAAATTCAATAACAACGCGCACTCATTCTAACAAAAATTTTGGCTTAAGAAGTTCTGACTATCTAGTATTTTGCAGAGTATAAAGATCCACCCTTGGGGAATGGAATGAACAATTTCGAGAGAGAGCCACGGGGACCATGTAATTGTGTGTTCAATAAAAGAAAGAAGTGCAAGGGGATTAGTCATATTAGAATGTTGCCTCTCCAGACAGCCAGAATAAGGATTACCAACCCCAAGTCAAACCCGCTCCTAGCCCCTCCCTAACCCCAACTAATATAAATTTGGGTAAGCGCTTTGCATACAAAACTTAAGGCCCCAGTTCTTCAGTTTGCTCGATGATCATCATACTACCTGTTCAAAATAAAATTTGATCAACTCAAGACTGAAGTCTCAAAAGAAAAGGAATCACATAGCCTAGTAAACTTACATGGTTCACAACTCATCATGTTTTTCTGGTTGTTGCGAATTCAATAATTCTAGTTTGTGTTGTAACTCCTGTTAAGTTCCACAATTACCATTAATACCATATTGAGGTAAGGACGGCATTGTTATCCTGGAAATAAAAAGTACCTTCAGCTTTTCCTCTTGACAAAGTGCTGGGGTAGATAATAAGGCCACATATCTGCCATGATGACAATGAAACAACAATGAGAAAAAGGGAAAGCATCACACAGAAAAATTTGACACAAATGAAGAGAAGTGGGGTAGGAGCAGAGAAAAAGAAAACAAAAATCCTTACTCGCAACGGCTTGGTTCATCTACGTCAGTAATCTCGTTTTTCAGCCCACATTTTAGTTTGACCTGTTAAAAACACAAAGCCATTAAAATAGAGGGTCCCACATATTGAAATCTTTTAAGTTCCTATTTCCCTGTGCAACTATAATGACTAGTTATTATTATTATGGGAATGTATGGAACCATGGAACCTGAAATTGAAAATTTGCCCACCTATCGTTGCAAAATGTTCACCATCCAGAACTCCCTAAAGGGATCCCAATCCTTTGCAGAGGATGTCCACCAATGGATTAATCACCTTGGTTTTATTTTTTTAAAAAAAATTTGTATAGTTAATTTGAAAATTTTGCAGCCATTAGATTTGGACTGCTTTCATTTTCTCATGTGTCCCAAACCCAGAATATTTTATCTATTAACATACTCTTACAGAAAAACTTAAATTTTATATATACTTCTACATCTAACCTAAGTGGATTTAATTATTATAGAATGAATACAAAATAATCTTGTCATAACTGTGAGCAACAACTGCACAACATTTTCAAAATTTAAAAACATATAACCTTCAAACTCCTATCAGGACCATTCCAGCATTTATCACCATTAGAAAATACCATTACTTTGTACGAATCCTCAAATTTGTCCCAGCGCCTGTAAATAGAAGGAAACTGAATTATTTGGCTTTGTTTTTTGGGAAGGGGGTGAGATTTTTTTTACCCACCAATTGTTGCATTCTTTTGAACTGGAGAAAACTAGTTACCAAATTCTTACCCCAAACGGGTGGTGGAATAGCCCTCCTCCTGAGAAGCCTGTTTATAGGGGCAGACTTTGTAAGTGTACCTGAACCAAAGTTTCCATCACCAGAAAGTGAGACAAACAAGACTATCTAACTTGGAGATTCAAAAACATGCCAAATAGAACAGAAAGTAAACTGGTAGAGGAGAAATAATGTAACTTGTTCTGCTTGCTCTCAAAGCAATGATCATAGAATGAATAAAACTCCTTCGCTGGACCTGTAATATTTGAATTCTACTTCAGTTTATATTCAAGCCAATTCCATAACTCAAACCTCTATTACTCATGCCATGATATTGACAAATGTTACCAACATCATACTAACCAAAATCATGTTTTAGCTTTTGTTTCAGACTTGATATTCTAGACTGTATTTTAGACAACTTGGTACTTGATTCATCATATTCCTTGCGTACGCGAGCAGCATCTAAAGAATCCAAAGAGAAAGGCTTAAATTATATCTACATGGATATAAAATACCAGTAATAAAGTATTAAATGTTTACCTGATTGGTTCACTGGAGCCTGGAATAAATTAACAGCTTGAAAAATATTCCGTACAGTTTTCTGTATTTTCTCTAACCAAGAAGGATTTTCTGTTGTGGTACCGTTCAAGCTCAGTTAAGTTATCTCATCACAACTCCCGTCTATATACCAAACTTAGATACAGATTATGTAATATCTATAACAAACCTGACAAGTCTGGTTCAGTATCCAAATCAGATTTGTACGAGGAACTAAGGTCTTCATGCTCCTCCTCTCGATATTCTTCATCAATTTCATCTTCATCATCATATTTATCATCATATTTATGGCTGTCATCATCATATTTGTGACTTTCATCATCAGTTTCAGAAGCATAGCCTTCATATTCCTCATTATCTGTACCCTTAGGAAGATCTTCGTGATCTTCATTGTCTAATGTAGTATCAGCTTCAGCACTTTGCTTATCAACATTTTCTCCTGTCCAACGAGAAGCAACAAGCCGGCCCAACTCTTCCCTTGATAATCCCTCAGTATTTTCAGATACATCATTCCCCTACAGATATACCAAGAACGAGAATAAGAAGCAGAAAAGACAAGCAGAAGAAAATTGCACAGCTTTAAGATATTTCTGAATTAAAATTTCACCCATAACTAAGCAATATACCAGAGCAGGAAATACAGTAAAAACTGAAGACTATAGGGCAAAAAATATGCAGAAGATTGTTGGGAAATAGCGATTGTATTTGATGCTAATGACTACAAATAAGTGCAATGACACTAAAAGCTAGGATTGTTAAATGCAAGAGAAGCCATGAACTCTAGCCATCACAGTTGTCTTGATGCAAAATCACTTGTAGAACATGGTTCATAAGCTCAAATAGTGAATGACGTGGTTTAAGATGTTCAAAGACAACAAAAATGGGATTCAGTTAGTAAGTTTGATTTTGAGACAGCCCATGATTGGATGAGTCATGGTAGCTCAGATAAAGTTATCAATATAAAACTAGAGAGGTCTTTATGTGCAACATAGAGGTGGCTTGCTGACTATCTCTAACCTTCAAGTTTTTATGTGATGGTATATGAAAAGCTAAACTAGTTACCTAAGGAGTGGGAAGTTAGGCAAAAGTACCCTTTATTCCCATTATTGCTTTACTTTAGTGGTTGATGTTATATGCCAAACAATTTCACGTGCCATTGATAGGGATCTCAACAAAGGTAGTAAGTTCCAAATGACATTATGACTTCCACCTCTAATTTATTGATAATGTTAAAACTTAAAACAATAGGATTTGACTAAAGAGAAGGAAGAAAGAGAGAGAATGTTAACAATCAATGTTGTCAAAATATCGTTTGATAGCTGAAGCATTCTATGCACACTTCTGAACTCCAATTGGCAAGATTGGGTGGGATCATGCTAACTTGTGGAATTGAAAGGAGGAGACAACATAGCAGAGTAAGAGAATAGAAACCAGAGATGTCACAGCAGAGGAGACAAATAAATAAATAAACAATTGAATAAAAAAAAAGCACTAACAAAGAAAAAACTTGGGAGAGAGAGAATGGCCAGACTTTGTGTTTCAGAATGCTGGAAAACAGGGTGAGGAAACAGCAGTAGAGAGAACTTAAAGAATTAACCAGCCACTTCTCCAGTAAAGTGTGTACTGTGTAGTACATAGGTTTTGCATATCATCCACATCAAGTCTTTTAATAGACTTTATGAAGAGTCCGAGGACTATTTCCTAGGCTAATCTTAATTTAGTGCAACTTCTAGTCACTACCACCCCCATGAATACTAAATGAATTTTATCATGTGATAAAATGAATATATTATTTCAGAAGTGCATTATACCTAAAATCCTATAATTTCAACAATATCCATGTGTGAAATCAGGATTAGAATCATCTCAAGAGGAGTGCTGTTTCAAATCTCAATTTTTCATTTTCATCTTTAATTTGCAATATGTTTAGATCTGAAACAAAATTCCTAGTGTTCCCTTGCATTCGAATCTATGAACTGAAAACAAAGGCAGTGTGTAAGGAAACCCCCATTAAAAGGGTCTATCCTAGGCATAGAGGGGGTGATAAGGGATCAGACCACTGAGGTCTTGTAACTGTACAACAGAAATATTCTGTTATAACAAGTTGGCATAATAAATGTATAAAGAGAAAAGAGTTGGGGGAAGAGGAGGAAAATTAGTCAGATCATTGTGTGCGGAGAGACCAGGACTCTCAAATTCCCTGGGCAAATATCAATTCATATTTTCTTTTCTTCAATAAAGCTCCTTTCTATTTTTTTCTTCTGGTCCAGTTTGTATCACAGTGAAAGAACTTGCCACCAGAAATATTCTGCAATCTTGATATTTTAATTATCAGTAAAAAATTACGACCCAAATAAGTAAGTGCAACTGTTTTGGCAGTAAAATAACTTTGTTCTAGACAATTCACTGTGTCTCACTTTAATTCTTTTTCATGAGATGTAGCAGTAGCTATAAACTGTCATAGAACAATGACTTTTTAGGCAAAGTTACTAGACAATAACCAACAAGAATGGAAGAATCTAGCAATACATGTTTATGAGCTAATCATATCAAGAAAGTGAATGGTGCAGTATGCATCCATTGAAATATTAAATATGAGAGGAACAAAAAATAAGAGTTAACTCCATCATACTATGAGAGATTGAGAGTATGGACTGCAGAAATACCGTATTGATGATTTCATCATTAGACTCTTTGTTTCCAACCTTAGAATCAGTTTCAGAATTAACATTGGGTTCTCCCTCGGCTTCTTTTGCATTCTACATTGGGGAGTAGTGGGGGTGGGGGTGGGGGTGGGGGGCATCAGCAAGTTTTAAATCTAATTTGTATGGCAGGAATTGCCATTTCAATAAATAAAAACTCAGAAGAAAAACAAATTTGCAAAATTTTTATTCACCTCTTCCACTTTTTTAATCAAAGATCCTTCACTGTCAGAACTGTCTCTGGCTCCATCATCTTTATCAAGTACATCTGCTAATTTGTCCCCTGCTTCATCCTGTGAAAAAGCTTTAAATGTTTAAGTTGAAGAATTAAACCATTTACGTGTTGCCAGTTTAGGCAGGAATTGCCATTTCAACAAATAAAAATTCAGAAGAAAAACAAAATTGCAAATTTTTTATTCACCTCTTCCACTTTATTAAGCAAAGACCCTTCACTTTCAGAACTGTCACTGGCTCCATCATCATTATCAAGTACATCTGCTAATTTGTCCCCTGCTTCATCCTGTAAAAAAGCTTTGAATGTTTAAGTGGAAGAATTAAACTACTTAGGTGTTGCATGTAGAGGTAATTACATGTTCTACTAGTAACAAAATATTTGCAAGCTATTTAAAGGGTACCATAGGTACTGTTGGTGTTGTTCTCCAATTAGAATTGGAGTTTCACCTTGATAATCTACATAAGAGAGGTCAGCATTAAAAGTTAGCACAGAAACATTAAAAATTTGAGACACATTACCGAGGTGAAACTCCAAATTCTGATTGGAGAACAACACCAATAGTACCTATGATACTGCTGCACCTTAGTTTTCTCCTTTAGAGATAGGGCAATTCATTGCATCAAGAAACATGAAAAAGTATTACCTTTTTTGGTCATAGCATAACTAACCTAAGGATGTTTTAGGGTTAATGAATGATCAGGAAAATCATATATACTTAGTGTCACCTCACATTGACAATTAAATACCAGATTAATGCATTCAAAAGTTTGAATAAGATTATTCAGTATGGCACACTCTGATTGTACAGTCAAGTTCTGCAACCTAAATGGAAAATACAATCAAACCTGATCTGCAGGAGAACCCTCTACATTTTCTATTTTATCATAGTTACTTGCCATAGGATCGTCTTCAACAGCTGAATGCTGTCCAGCTTCATTTATATGTCCTATTTCTTCTTCATTGTCTTTATTTTTTTCTTCATTAGCCTTCTCAGATTCCTTTTTCTGCTTCTCTTCTTTTTCTTTCTGTAAACGTTCCTTCTCCTCAACCTTCTCTATTTGTTCTTTATGTTCTGCAATGGAGGCAAAAGGAATGCGTCAAAGCAAGTATTCCATTAATAGGAAAGAAATTTGCTATATAAATGAAAATTTTTCAAAATTAAAAAGTGCACACTCATTTTTTCCCTGATCAAAATTCCATATCCTATACAATCTAGCACGAAATCTGTAAACTTAACAGTAAAACATGTTTCATCACATTTACTTCCTCAAAACATTTAAAATGCTGTCCCCTCCTCAATTATACAGCTTGGAAATTGCCAAAACCAGAATCTTCAACTTCCTACAAGTCGCTTGTCAATCGAAAGCAGCTGGATGTGGTCATATACATAATTAAACTAACAGTTGGCTCAGAATTTCTAACACACTTGCTCAGTCATACTCAATTTATACATTAAAAAGGTTTTTCTGCTAAACCAATAGGCCTCTAACACTTCAAACTGAATATAACAATAAATGCATTCCCGTATCCCTAACCAGAATTCTCCATACATTCATTTGATCCTCCTACAAATGGAAAATAAACTAGTACAGTATATATAGTATGTTTACATTAGTAGCAAGTACATTTGGTGCATTATCTTTCCATTTTGACTTTGCGTAGAAGATCTTTATTTTTATGGTTGACATCCTTTAACCAAAGGTGCATGTAGTTTACATATATTGAATAAAGTGTTCACAAGAATGGGAAATAAACAAAAGGTGATACCCTTTAGCTGTTTCACAATCCCTTTAAGTACACTTTCTTCCCTTGCTAATTTTGAAAGTTCTGCTTCATCCTTCTCCAAAGCTAATTTAGCTAGTTCAATTTCTTGCTTTCGCAATTTGACGCCCTCTTGATAAGTGGCAATCTTATTTTTCAGCTTATCTCGAGCTACTTTCCCAGCCTCCCAGCAGGTATTTGAACACTTTACTTGACCATCATATTCATCAGTTCCATCACAGCAATCTACAAATTATGGCAGGAAAGTAAAACAAATTACTTCAGAGCTAATGAATCAAGAATGTACAGATAAACTAAACAACAGACTTGTAATGTATTAGAAAACAATACTTTTAACTTTATAAAAGAAAAAGGACAACACTTTTAGAAGTGATGTGTAAATGCACAATGTTAGTGATGGATCAAAACATAAGATGCATTCTCCATACTCATCAAACTTGTTACACAGTAACAGAACCCGAAAGTTATGGAAATTCTAAATGTGGTTAAAATTATATTGAGCATATAAATATATATAACAACAACTGTAATGATAATATCCAAATAATTTGCTTCTAGATCAAGCGCCAGCTTTACTCCCCCAGCATCTCCAATCATCATGCCATATATCTATATTATAAAAGAATCGAATAATACCAGCAAGAATAACAAGACAAAATGAAAGTATTCCCAAGTTCAAAACACATGCACCAGATCCAAAAGTATTAAGTGTAAATATCAAAAGGAACCTGTGTAGTAATCAACAAATGAATAATCAGTGTCGGAGTTAGGACATCCTTCTAAATCTGTACAAATAGGATCACATTCATACATATGTATCTCAATTTCTTATCCTCCTTCCTCATTTCGATTATTCGGCCTAAGCACCAAGTCTAAACATATAATAGGAACTACACCATACAATTACTAAAATTAAAATATATATATATATATATATATATATATATATATACACACACACATCCGCTCACCACAAATTCCATCATTCACTCTAGATGAAAACAGGTGAACAGCAACATGTCCTGCGTTCCTGCAAAAAAATTTTCCACCCGGACATGCCGATGTACCTGCACCCAAAAATAAAGGAAGAAAAAAGAATAAACCAACGAGTTTTAGGAATAGCAAATTATACAATATGAAACAAATAAAATAAATCAATTAAAATAAAAAATAAAAACAAATAAATAAAAACCAGGCTCATCGGTGCCATCAGAGCAATCGCAAAAATCATCATTGAGCTGGGCCTTGTTGAATTTTCCGGATCCATCTTTACATTTTATTACATCGGAAGACTTGTAATACTTCTCATCTGATAGAACGCGTAACACACATTTCTTTAATCGAAAAATAAAGAACCATAAGAATGTCAAAATATAAATAAAAAAAATTAAAAATTACAATGATAAAAGTGTTGTGTGAAGCAAAGTGAACGAACCTTGGGGAGCGATTCCGAGGAACGGGTCTTTGGGTTTTGAAGAAGAGGAAAATGGAGCGAATAACAGCAGTAGCAGAGCAATGAGGGTGATTGGTACTCCAGGCTTCATGTTCTGGCAATTGAAAATTGAAAATAATAATTAGATCAAGGTGAGTTTGTTTCAAGTGTTAAATGGCAGTGCTATGTAATTGAAAGTTGCACAAGTGTAATCGGAATGAGTGCACCAAAGGAGAGAGCGACCTTGCCGTTCCGACTAGAGGCTGCTACTGTCTCGTGACAAGTGAAATGAGATTCCAGAACCATTGTTTTCTCAAGACGCCCCTACGAATCCGAACTACTTTTTCTGGAAAATTTTAATGTCATAAAATTGACTCTGGCAAATCAGTGTTAATATTCATGTTAAATAATTAATAATAATTTAAAGTTATGATTAAAATGTGTGAAAATTGAAATAAATACGTTTCTTACATTTTTTTTTTATAAGTTGTTTAATCAGTATTTCAGGAATAATTATTAATATTTTTTAAATTTTGTTATCAGGTAAGAACACTTGTGAAATCGTAAGAACGTGTTATAACATACATTTTTCATTTTTTTGGTGTATAAAAAATATAATATATGCCTTTTAATATATTTTTCTTATTAAATAATTTTTAAAATCATAAAATTATATAAATTTTACTCTTTATTTAATAAGTTTTATTCATAATTTTTTATTTTAAAAAAAATCAATAACAATTAAAAATATGTTAACAAAGTATTCTTTTAGAGTTACTTTAAAAAAAAATCATAACAATGAAAGTTAATAGATTAAAAAATTATAAAATATTTTATTTTAATTAATCTAGTGTATTGATAAAAAATTAATATAATATTTTTATTTATAAACTATATTTTATTTTATTTTATTGTTACAAGGATGATTAAGACAAAAAAAACTAAAATTAAAAAAACTTGTAAAAATACTCGTTGCACGAGTTTATTTTATTTTATTAAATTAATTTATTTTAAAATATAAAATATATAATTTAAATATAAAAATATATAAAGATAATAAAAAAATTATTATATAATATAATTATTAATTTTATTAAATATTTCAAAAATAATAAATAAAATAAAATATAATTTTAATTTGTAAATTATATATTTTAAATTTTAATTCATAAAATAATAAGTAGGTGCATTAATTATATATATATATATATATATGATAAAGTATGTAAATTAAAATATACAATTTTTTATATTGTTATATAAACAAATTTATTTATAAAAAATATTATACATATTAGAATAGTATTGTGAAATTAAAATATTTATAATTTAGTATTTTTTTTAGAATTAATTATATCAAATTAGAATGTTTAATAGACTAAAAAAATAATTTATAAAATAATTAATAAATTAATTTTAAATAGCATAAAATATCTTATTTTTAAAATATAAAAAATATTATATTATTTCATAATATTATAAACTATTCATATTATAAAATTTTAAAAAATTAATTATAACAATAAATTATTAAATATAACAATTTTATAATATAAATTAATATTTGAATAAAAGGCTTTATAGTTTTTTACTTATGCATTTGTTTATATTTATTAAACTAAATATATATGATAAATTATTTATTTATAATTATAATTTAAAATTATTAATAAAATTTTACTATATAATTATTATAGAATGATATTATATTTTTAAAAAATAACTCATTAGACTAATATATACAAAAATAAAATTATATTTATTAACTAATATATGAAATTTTAAAAAGCTGATTTCAAAATTAATATATATAAAACTATATGTTAATATCTAAAAATAAAAAAATATATTAAATTATTTATATATAAATAAAATTATTAAACAAAATTTTTGTAAATAAAATTTAATAATAATGTAATATATATTCTGAATTTAGAAGTCTACTTGTTGATAAAAATAAAAAAAATAAAAAAATATATAAAATTGAGTTTTTTTAAAATGATTAAATTATTTTATATTGCTTGATAATTTAATAAAATTAATATTGATTAATATTATAAATTAATTAATTTTATTTAGTAACTAATTAAGTATAAGAAAATTATACTTAATTAATAGAAAAAACTCTAAATGACAACAAAAAAAAGTAAGATTTTGTAATTGATAAGCTTTATTATATTTTTTTAAAAACAAGAGAGTTATACTAATTGTATTTATTGTTAACAATGCAACATGATTGTTCTGACCATGAGAGAACAAAAACTATTATATGAAGTTATATTTAACAATTTTGAAGAAGCATGCTACTCATTGAAACTTATATATAATGATAAAGAATTTGTTAATAGAATAAAGGAAGCAAATAAAATTTGTTCAAGACATCAACTATGAAAATTATTTGTGATATTACACATGTTCAATAGTATGAGCAAACTATATTATATGTGAAAGAAAACATCTGATGATATTTATTTTCAATGTAGGAAGAAAAATAAGAATCTAAGTAAATAGATTTAGTTGGATATTTAAGTCATATGCAATTTGTTAATATACTCAAAGTTTTCTTCAAATGAATAAGATTTGAAGAATCTTTATTTGGTTGAGCTTGAAAAATTAATTTAAATAAATAAAAGATCTCTCAAAAAGTATACTTGTACATAAATTTCATAAGATTTGAACTTTAGTTTCTTTAAAAATAAATTTATAGTAATTAAGTTTAATTATAATACAATTGAAGAGGATGAAAAACATAGCAAATTTATAGCTTCTTTAACATTTAAGTAGTAAATTATTTACCATGAAATTTTGATCTTAGTATTAAATCAATTTGGTAGTTATATATATATATATATAGATAACAAGAAAAAAAATATACATTTAGAATATTTTATTAGTAACTTTTGATATAAAAGAAAGATTATTTTAAATATAACTTTAAGTTATATTTTTTTACTCTTTCATAGTGAAAGAACAATTTATGAAAGATTTTCAATTTCATTTGTAAATGATGATACTTCCACATGTAACATCAAGCAATGCAGTTTAAAAATTGATATACTAATCAACATAAGTTTAATCATATGGGATGAATCTCATATGCTTAATAATTTTTGTTTTTGAAACTCTATATCATATATTAAGAGATTTATTTTTGAAACTCTATATCATATATTAAGAGATTTAACAAGAGTAAAAAATTTAAATAGTAAGAATAAATCTTTTAATAGAAAAGTTGTTGTATTGGAAATAAATTTTAGACAAATTATTCTGGTGATTCCAAAAGGTAATTCTAAATATATTTTTTTAGCAATTGTGAACTTTTCTTACCTATGGTTTGATTGCAAAATACTAAAGTTGACAAAAACACATCTAATATAAATGAGACTGTTTATATGTTGGATTCTTTAAATTAGAAATGGAAAAATAAAAGTTAATGATGATAAAATTTGTATACTTAAAATTCTAGATGAATTTCTCATTCTTGAAGCAAATAATAGTAGTACGCATTTAGTTGATTTTGCATATCTAAATTTAGTAAAAAATTATGTTGATTTTAATTTCTTTGATCAAAGGGTAATATTTAATGCCTACTTTAGTTGTAATATTTAATTCATATTTATGATAAATTTTAATTAATTAATAATATAAATTTTTTTGTAGTTGTAATATATAAAAATTAAATTATTTTTATTACATCTGTCAGTATTTTTAATATTATATATGTGAAAAATCTATAAAATTTGATGTATTAATAACATTAAATATTATAATGTTAATCAAATTATTATTTATTATAATTTTATTGAGTGAATTTAGTAATGTAAGCTTATAATCTGTAGTTTGTTTTTTTGTTAAAAAGCTTATACGATTGTTTGATAAATAAAAATTAACAAGAGTTTCATAGCTCTTAAATTTTAGTTTATAAAAAATTACTCAAATAATATTTAATTTATTGAAATATATTTTTTAATATATTTTTAGACGTTTGGTATGTCAATTTTCTAACGTTTTGATATATCATAATAAATTATTAATACTTTGTTTGTTTTGGTAAAAATAAATTATGTGACGACGAAAAAGCGTGAGAAAAGAAAGTCTTTATTATTTGAATGTTTTGTATGAACAAAAAATGGTATTTTTATGGAGGTGACTGTAAATTTTTCTTACATTAAATAGTGAAATTTTGCATGAGAAAGGTTGTGAGATTTTTAATTATTTTATATTTTATTGAAGGTATATTTTTAAAACAATTAAAAAATTACATAATTAAGAAAATATAGTATATTATACTTTTTAAATTTTTATTAAAATAAATTATCATAATAAAAATATTTGTCATATAAACTAATTTTTATTCTCTTTTTCATTCACCTATACAAGTAAAACATTTTTTTTTATTTTCTTTATTATTTATACCAATCTAAATAACAAATTTTTTTATCTCATTATCGATATATTCATTTTGTTTCTTATCATATTTTTTTTACTTATTTCCTTTTATACATATTATATTTCATTCAAAGGCAGCATAAAAATAATTTTTTAATAAAAATTAACATAAAACATTATTAATATACTAAATTTTATAATACAATGTGATACTTAATAAAATATATATATAATTTCTTATTATATACGCACATTAAACGAACGATTAATATATTTCAATTCAATTTTACAAAATAATCTTAATTCAATCAATTAATTTTATACATTTTCAGGCAACTGAAATATAAGTACAACATATAAAAAATGGTATATACATAAGCTAAGAGTGTGGCAGATATTTGCAATGCAATTATTATCTTCTGCTGCAATGGAGGGAGCGAGGCTTCCTCTGTGTTCACCTTCATCTTGTGCAATTCCTTCTAAACCCAAAATCACAGTTCCCCAACGCTCTTCTTTCCCTTCTTCACTACTAAACAATTGTTCCTTCCCCCAAAACGCAGCGTTCTCCCATCGTAACTCTCTCCGCAGTTCCACCTTCGCACTCGCCCAACACGAAACTCCCGTTTTAGGAAAAACCGATAACTCTTTACCCGCTTTTCCCAAAATCGACAAAACCGGACGCTTTTGCAGTCCCAGAGCCGCCAGAGAACTTGCACTGTAACCTCTTCATTCCACTCTTTACACATTACGTTACGTAGCTCGAATGTGAAGCTAGTTATTACAATAAACTAAGAATTGTTTTATGCAGGTCCATAATTTATGCCGCGTGTTTAGAAGGGTTGGACCCGGTACGGCTTTTTGAGAAACGGATGAATGAGCGGCGAGGTAATGGCTCGCCTATGCTTTGAATTGTGGTTACTTAAAGCATATGTTATGTTGTGTTGAATTGGAATATTGGATGCGGTTGTTTCTGTTTCAGAAGATGGGTATGAATTTGACAAGGAAAAATTGTTGGAGTATAATCATATGAGTTTTGGAGGGCCGCCTGTTACTGTTGAATCGGATGAAGAAGCGAATGAACTTCTAAAGAGCATTGAAAAAGAGTCTGCCATTGGTAACATATAATAATAGATCGAGAGAACCCTTGCTGTTTTTTTTTTATAAAATGAATTGTTGAAGATGCTTGAAGTGTGGTAGAAAGTTCACAATGTGTCTTTGCTTTTCTTATATTTAAGCTTTTTCCCCATTTAGAAAAGAGGAAAATAAAATCACGATAGTTAAACTGGATTTATTCATGTTTGGTTTAGCTTTTTTTTTTCTTTTCTTTTTTTCTATCGCTTATTACAAATGTAAAGAATTAGTTGTCCAAAATTAGCTGAACCAAACGCACACTTAATGTTACTATGATAGGTCAATTTTATTTGCTGGTCAAATTGCAATTTAATCAGTGTTTTGAAAATGAAAGCCAATCAGTTATTTATTTGGTGTTTCTCTAGGATTGAAAGTAAACATCAGTAAAAAACATTGTTGGCTTTCCATGATAATTTAAGCTTATATTTTGTAGCATGATGCCATGTTCATATCTGTAAAACATAGGAACACAACATCAAACACTTTACTTTAGTGGTTATGAGAATGTAAATGTATGAGTTTTACCTTGATTGTCTCTGCAGCTAGGTCAAGTATTCTGATACTGTAAGTTGGCCTTGAAGCGGTACTACTTTATGTTAGGGATATGTTAGACAAGAGTTTATGTTGTGATTAAATTGTAAAACCCCGTGCAAGTCATAATATGGACACTTAAGCTCTGTGAATTTTTTTTTGGGGTTAGATTGCTTCATATTTATGACATGTATTTTAGTAACTTTTAGTTCAGTTAGCAGACATTATTGGTGAGAACTTTTACAGTTACAGTATTACATCTTAGGTATTGTAAATTTGGCACAGCCTGCTGCAGAAGTCTGTATGTTGTCCATCTATGCCAAGAGAAATCTTTAACTTGGTTGTGAAGTATTTGTTATCTGTTCAGTTTTCAAGTGCCTGTTGTTGCTTCCATCTCTACACTGTTATAATATGTTATCTTCTGCATGCCAGAAGCTGAAGTCCTTACCGCCCCTCCGAAGATGGTATATAACAAACTGATTTTGAGGTAAATATAATATAACCTGTATATCTAACTTGTGCTGGTAGCTAAAGTTTGTTATTTTGTGCACCTTTCCTCCTCCTCCTTTTCTACTTCCCCGGACACCGCAAGATCAAGTGCTCTTTTGTGTGTGTGTGTCACTGTGTGAAAGTTTGTTGAGAAGATAATGATCTAGTATCATGCTTTATCTGCAGATTCACTAGAAAACTATTGGTTGCAGTCAGAGATAGATGGGATAGTCATGTCCAAGTTATTAACAAAGTTGTCCCACCAAATTGGAAGGTATTGTAATTGATAAACATAGTAGCTTTTGTACTCATTTGTTATGTAGATAAAGTCAAAGCTTAATCTTATTTGTCCCATGCTATCTCTGATTATCTTTATCTGTCATTGTCATGTTTTTTGTTAGCATGGATTGCACATAGAAGATATATTCTTCTGTTTAAGACTTCAAGTCATATATAATTCCAAGTTATCTTCTTCTAATATCTATCCATTTTCTGGCTTTTAACTATTTGTTTCTTCTGTAGTATTCCATGCATATATATATATATATATACACTAATTTTTAGCCTTAGTTTGCTATTGCTCATAGTAATTTGCATCTTGTCTATTGATACATTTCAGAATGAACCAGCAGGGAAGATTTTAGAGCTTTCTATTCTTCACTTGGCAATGTCTGAAATGGCAGTGTTGGAAACAAGGCACCAAATCGTTATTAATGAGGTACATCTTAATTTTCTGTAATGGTGGCCTTTTTTACGGGTATGGGGGACCACCATTTTATTTAAATATTAAAAATTTATTTATTACCCTCTATATGTGCCTTGTTCATCATTGAGGTCTATTGGTTTTTAAACAAGATAATTGAGGGAAGTGTTGAATCATACTTTTAATGAAAATAGCGAATGCCTATAATCTATAAAACATACATTTTGAAGTTGTATTTGTTTTAGATTTTCCACCCCAACCCCACGTTCAAACATGTCATGAAAATGTCTATTGCAAGCAAATAGACTTCATTCTATTCAATGATATTGAGAAGAATTCAAACAAACTGTCACAACTCAAACATGAGCCATCATTAACATAAAAGCTAAGTTAACCAAACACTTTTTAATCTAGCTTATCTATCACCAAAATATATTTTAAGAAACCTATTTCAAAATGTACGTTTGGGTTGATCAAATATCAGCAATGTTTTCTCCGTATTTTCAACATCCCCAAAACTAATAATCACTGGCCAAAACATAAACAATCCACCAGCAGCAACCTGACACAACATATGTTGTTACAATATTAAAATATTTAATGCCACCCAAAACAAATTCAACACCAGATTTGTGTAACTAGAGTACTCAACTAGTTATTTAGGGACTGAATAAATGATATTTGCACAAACATTTGCAACCTTCTCACAGTCTCTTGCAAGCCATTGGATGATGTCCCGTTGGTGCTTTAACCTTTTTTTTTTAATGGTTTTGAATGGTTAAATTTGTGCAACAAAGACGTTCTCTGTACCACTCACTAGTTGGGGATAACTTTAGGTGTCTCCTTTGTAAATTGTAATTGGGGTGTATAAAGGTGTCCCCTTTGTAATTTGAGTGTATCTTTTGGAATGTGTATTTATAAAGAAGATAAAAAGTAAGAAAGAGATAAAAATTAATGATATATGATGTCACATATGATATCAATTTTTAGTGGTTTAAATAACAAAATTATTTGTTTAAATATCTTTGTCCTCAAACATGATTACAAATGTACGAACCTACTTGTCTGTCCATTTAAACTGTACCCTCTCTAATTTAGAGGGTTTGATATTCTCTATTACATGTGGAACAATCATTAATTTAATTTTATATTAATAAATTGTAGGGTAAATGTTTTAGTTAAAAAGGATGTTAATACCCTCTAGTTTTTAAGAGAGAGAAAAAAGGGCATAAAATACTCTTTTAAGTTTTAGGATATGGTAGCAAGCACTTTTGTTTTTTTTGTTATATTTTAGCGAGGAAAGGGTAAGAAATAATTATTAGTATTAGTATCATGGTTTAGCATACTGCATTACCCCGTAAATTACTTGTGTGGTATCTTTCACACTCATTCACAAGAAAAAACTTGCTAACTTATAATGCATATATTTGTTTTGAAGGCTGTAGATCTTGCTAAACGGTTTTGTGATGGTGCGGCCCCTCGAATCATAAACGGCTGTCTCCGCACATTTTTCCGAGAACTGGAGCTCCAGCCATCAAATAATGGGTCCACTTGATCTCTCTGTATATTGTCTGCTCGTTGCCTTCGGATCGTGGAATTCAGGAACATGACCCATGGTAGTTTGATAACTTGTGTTTTTGCTTGTCGAGCCATTTTAGTTATAGATTAGAACGGCAGGCAAGGTTTGATGTAGGAACCATGTTTGAAACTGTTAGTTACTGAATGACATGGAAATATTGTCATCGTGTGTGTTATTTTTTAAATATGTTAACGTAGAATTTGTAAGAAGTTTTGTTTAATTATGATAAAATACTTTTGAAATTCCATTGTTCACATTGACTCATTGAGGCTTATATTCATAAATTCAAATAAATTCTTTGTTATGGTATAGGATTCTGAAAATAATTATCATTGGATATGTAGAAAACTAGGGAAAAGGGAGAGAAGAAAAATCAATAGAAAATTGTTTTTTAAGTTATTTGCATTTAAAGAAATTATATATTAAATAGTGTCGTCCCATTCCATGGTGAAGAAAAGTAAAATTTTTGGATATAAACTAATATTTCTACGTAGTTAAGTACTTTATGCAAAATTTGCTGCTATAAAAAAATTGTATCAACGATTGACTGCTTTATCATATAAAGCTAGATTTAATTAAAAAATAAAATTATATATATATGTATGTATATGATAAATAAAGTTTTTAAAATAAATATTTAAAAATTATATTTTTAATTTAAATTTATAATTATGAAATATAAGGTAATACTTTTTTATAAATAAAAAAATTAATATTTATGGTAAATTTTAGAAATTTATACAAAATATATATTAATTAATATATTTTATTTTCAAAGAGTAAAAATTAAACTATTTGCCATAAGAAAAATATAGGTTACATATTATTCTCACTTAATTTTAATTTTAAAGAATAATTATGAAAGAAAGCAACTTTATTAATCTCTCACATTTTAAACAAAATACTTTTATTTATAATATAAAAATAATCTTTTCTAACAGTAATTTTAAATAAAAAATATAGCGTTTCTATTTTTTCTTCTCGATTTTAAAATTTTTAAATAATTTACTATGTTAAAACTAAAGACACACCACTTTTATCTTATTTGTATATTTTTTTCTCACTCTTATTTCACTAAATCAAACAAAACATAAATATAAATTGATTCGTGTTTAAAGAAAACATATTCCCAGGGAAAAATATATTTTTTTTAATGGTTGAAAGTTAAATATTTTGAATAATTATAATTTTTTCCCTCTAATTATAACTTATCAAACATATAAATTCTATTTATATTATGTGACTATTTAAAAAAATTTATACGATCACATAATATTTATTATGTCGCAAAATATGTAACATAAAAAAATAATATTATGATTAATTAATTTTTTTGCTATTTAACATTTTTCATTTTAAAACTATATGGATACCATTTAACTAATTATTTGAATTTTGGCAAAAGCTTAATTTATGTTGAAGAAAAGGCATATTTTGTAAATTTTCAAAACACCCTACTAAAGCTAACGAACCCTGGACGAGGATCATCAACAAGAAAGAGTGCAATCGGGAATCAACCCATTGAGACAGGACATCCACCTCAGTGGGTGTTGGCTGCAAAGAGCCAAAGCAAAGCAAACCCTAACCCCAAATCGAAGAGCACTGAGTCTCACATATTGAATCTCTTCACTCTCATAGTGGATTGGTTCCAAATTGCCAATGTTGGGTGGACTATACGGTGACCTACCTCCTCCTTCTTCAGCAGAAGAAGAAAAGCCAACCCCCAATGTGTGGTCCTCAAGCACAAAGATGGCACCCGCAACCCTCCGAAAACCCGCTTCACTCTTCGCCCCACCCCAAACCCTTCTCAGATCGCAACCCAAACCAAAACCCACAATTAACCCTTCTTCGCTCCCCAAAACCGTTCTCTCTGTCTCATCAACACCCGCACCAGACGACGTCGTTCAACCCGCTCTCGTCGGGGTCCAATCCACGGTCTTAGAAGAGTACGACCCGGCCCGGCCCAATGATTACGAAGAGTACCGGAGAGAGAGGAAGCGCAAGGCCCGTGAGGCCGAAATGATGAGGGAATTGGAGCGGCGGCGACAGGAGGAGGAGGAGGAGGAGCGAGAGAGGGAGAGGGAGAGGGAGAGAGAGAGGGAAAGAGATTACGCTGGCGGTGATTCGAGGTTGAATATTTCCGGCGAGGAGGCGTGGAGGAGGCGTGCTGCGATGAGCGGGGGTGGGGGTGGAGGTGGGGCCGGGGCCGGGGCCGTGCCGAGGTCGCCATCACCGCCGGGGAATTCGGATGGTTTTAGCATTGGGAAGTCGGAGACAGGAGGGTTGGGGGTTGGGGCAGGTGGACAGATGACTGCGGCGCAGAGAATGATGGCAAAGATGGGGTGGAAGGAAGGGCAAGGGCTTGGGAAGCAGGAGCAAGGGATTACTACGCCGCTGATGGCAAAGAAAACGGATAGAAGAGCTGGGGTTATTGTGAATGCTAGTGATAATAATAAGAAAGTGAAGAGTGTTAACTTCAATGGTGTGCCTACTAAGGTTTTGTTGCTTAGGAACATGGTATGTGTGTGTGTGTGTGTGTGTGTTTATTGATATGTTTTTTATTTGTTTGCAGTAAATGGTGGTTTTGTTCAAGTGGTATTGATGGTTGATTAGTAGAGTTGAAATTTCCTGAATCTTATTATGAATGTATATGCAATGTGTGGATAAATTTCTCTCAATGGTTGGATTTGTGTGCATTGCTTTGGAGATGGGCTTAAGGATTTTTTATGAACTTGTCTTGTATTAACTTTAGGTTTGATAAAAGTTTCACGTTTATTGTTGCTTGTCACGTTGTTGGTTTTGTTCTGCGTGTTGTGGAGGTTTGATTTTAAAATAGCGCTGATTAATTTGTTCCTATGTTATGATACAATGAGCTATGAACTGCTTATTTTACTTGAGTGGTCAAAATGAAATGTCAGACTTTTTAGTTTGATTAGGTTAGGTTTTTTGTTTTTTGCCAATCAGTCTGCTTTGTCAGTTAGAAACTGTGTTTTACTTTTAATAGTCAACGAATGCACTTTCAGTTTGATTGTGAAGATTCATATTAAATATTCTACCATTGTTTATTGGTGATGTCTCTGAGATTTGACTTGAAAATGCAACACCAACAACAATTGGTACACTTGATAGTAAATAGAATATGATAAAATTGTGTATCTTGATTGTTCATCCATCATTCTATGTCAGCACTCAGCACAGATTACTATAAATATCATCCAAACATAACAAGGAAAAAATTGCCTCAATTAAAGGGCTAACCGACACTAATAACTCCTAATTGACTCTACAATATTTATGTGATATGCTAAAGATGTCTAGGATATGCTAACATTCTCCCTTAAGTTGTCCATATATATATATATATATATCATCATCATCATATCTGCCAAACTTGATATATCTTGTTGATCCAGTGATCTCCATGAGAATTAGTGAATATAAGAGCTGGTTATTAGAATTTACTAATTTTGTAACTATTTGTATACTAGACTATATTCTTTTCCTTATGTATTGTGACAACTGACAATATGTTTCAATATGCTTGATCTGTTTCATGGAGGACGATAGTTGAGGCTACATGTAAATTTGCTAAATTGTCAATGTGAGCTTCATTGACCATGATTAACAGATGTTCTATTCTTTGAGCAACTTTCTGGAGTTCACAAGTTGCAGTTTCCATGGCTCAATATTTTTGGCTTCTGCACTTGATCTACCGATCAAAGTTTGCTTCAATTCTAAGATAGCTTAATTTTCCCGCTAAGAGAGCACCACAAACTCACATAAAACTTCTTTTTCAGCGAGAGCCTGCCCAATCAGCAGTTGTATAATGATGTATCCATGTTGTCCCTTTTCTTTATAGACTAGGCCTTTTAACTGGTGTTCCTTTACTGTATAGAAGTATTTAAACAACTACATCCTAGTAAGAGTTACATGAAAAATATTGACATTAGGATCCATAATGTATTGATGGTCTTGTACTGATACATGCCAATTTCATCAAATGGCTAAAGCATATTTCCTGTGGGACATAAAAATGCCATGTCTAGACTGTGCCACCTCAATACCTATAAATATCAAAGCTTGCCTGGGTGCTTGGTCTGAACATTGAAAAGGCTAGAATTAGTGCCATTATAGTTGTTCAATACCAACTTGGTCATCTCTGAAAGTATCAAAGCAAAACATTTCTCTAGTTCCTTTCCTTATGTTGGCTGGGCCTTGTGACTTGTATTTACTCTTGTGACTCTGTATACATTTTAATATGGGATTAGCATATTGACATGTTAGGCACATCCAAGAGCTAGTGCCTCAATGCACTCTTCTTGTGCATGATATATCATATACGTCTAATTGATAAGAATTCTAAACTTGAGTAATGGAGTAAAGCTTAACAGTGTGTTTGGTTAAGTATGAGAGAGATAGAGTATATGGAGGGAAAGTTCATTAAGCTTAGCAGTGCTTAATATATCAAGAGACAGATTGTTTTTGAGATGGGACCTGGTAGGGGAGGTTCCTGTCATAATATTCTGAAGTAATTGAAGGTTGCCGTTGTATAGTTGCAAAGTTCTGTTTCATTAGGAAAGTTTATGGTAATAACCTTGATATATACCCTAGTCACTTTTGATTTTGTGCATGCATTGGAATGGTTGACAAAATATTTTCTGACTCACTTTATAGTTTGTGTCTTTTGTAAACAGTTTGGGCACTGGGCGGTGAAACATATTGGTTGCATCATTTGTTTACTCTTTTTCACATTACAAGTGCCAAGGTTTTATCACAAAGCAAAAATTCAGATTGAAGTATTCATTTGAACATGTTTTTGTTTGACATTTTGATCAGAAGAAAAAATTTTCTTTGAAAGAGTGGAGAATTACACAGTTCTTCCCACCCAAAAATCAAAACCAAAAACTTGTTATGCAACCATCTGTGCCAAAGAGCTCTCCGATCCCAAAATTTGGAAAGCTGCACATTAATTTTTTTTTCTTTTCTAGCCAATGATGGCAGCTTTTTACATTAATTTCCATTGCACGTCTAAGTATCTAGAACAGACCCTAAAGAGTTGTTACTTATTTATGGACAGTGTATATGTTCCTCTAAATGAAGCTAATTTTGGGTACACACCGGTTCGTATCTGCATAATTTGATGCCTTATCTGTTCATTTATGCCATGAAGAGCTCAACAGTGATTGCCTTAGTTCATCTTAAAATGCATTTAGTGTCATAGTTTAATTGATTAATTTACACGTGACTCTCACTGTGTGTGCTTTCTTGTTGAAGGTGGGTCCTGGCGAAGTAGATGATGAACTGGAAGATGAGGTAGGTTCAGAATGTGCTAAGTATGGGACAGTAACTAGAGTTTTGATATTTGAGATAACAGAGCCAAATTTCCCAGTTGATGAAGCAGTAAGAATCTTTGTGCAGTTTGAGAGATCCGAAGAAACAACTAAAGCGCTTATTGACCTTGATGGTCGGTACTTTGGGGGTAGAGTGGTACGTGCCTCATTTTATGATGAGGAGAAATTTAGCAAGAATGAATTGGCTCCAATGCCAGGAGAAATTCCTGGCTACGCTTGAAAGAAGAGAGCGTGTATGATTTTTGTAAGTTGTCCCTAGTGATTACACTGAAGACTAAAAACTGGAGTTCAATTGGTCTTGGTTCAGACGTGTTTGTAAAAGTGACAAAAGATTGTTGCTGAAAGAATTATTATGATCACAAGGACATTGAAAGTTCCTTACTAGCGCTAATGTTATCGCTGTACATTGAAAGTTCCTTGATATGATGATCACTTAGACTGAAGTAGCATGTAATGAGTTTTTGCCTCTTTGGTGTATAATCATTTTCTTTTAAAGTGTTTGCAAACCTGATTTTGGATAATCTTTATTTATAAAATTAATTTTGGTGAAGAGTGAGTTTGAAGTCATTTATATTTTAAAAAATTTTAAGCTTTTAATAAAATGTAGTATGCAATCCATAGTCTAACATGCAATCTATGGCTTTTCGGCTTCTAGTCTAACTTGTTTTGAGAAACAAGCTATTTTCGTTTGAGACTAATATAATAATTTATAAGATTTGTTTTATCTGACTAATAATTTTTCTATTATTTTATAAAATATTAAATAAAAAAATATATGTACTTATTATCTTCAAAACATAAAGAAAACATTTTGTAATAGTTTTTTTATTTAGTAGTTAAAAATTTGTAAGCATAAAAAGTAAGATTTAGAATTATTTTTTTATTTATTTACAAAAAAAAGTTAACTTCAACTTTTTAAATTGAATTTAAACAATTGATAATAGTAAATTTATTAAAAATATTTATATATTTTTGTATCTGTTGTGAAAAATAATTTTGAATAAAAGATTACTATTTTTAAATGTTTAAAATTAACCTCAAAAACTGAGGTTAAAATAACCATTTATTTATTATTATTTTAGTAACTTAGTCCTTAAAATTAAGTTTAAGAAATTTATCTCCTTTAAAATAAAGATATAAATTTAAAAGTGAAGACCTATTCATATTTAATTTTTAAATTTTATAAATATAATTAACTTTAATTTAACAATGGATAAGTCTATATTTTCTTACTTTCAACATCTTCAAAAAAGTCAAAATTTTATTACATTTTACATATTTAATATAATAAAAAAATTTATTACTTTTACTCTATGTTTAAACTTAATTTTAAAGTTTGAGTTAATAAATATGTATAGTGTATATTTAATTTACGAATCTAGATTTTTTTAGTTCACACAGAAACTGAACTCTCAATTTTTCATGTAAACTAGAATAAATCATCTTTTAATTTACTATCACTTAATCATTATAGTGATTTTAGATTTTCTTTTTGATGTAACTTGTTGACTACATTGAATGACATTGATAATTATACAACGAGAAATTGATTTTGAATGCTTCACAAAGAAAAAAAAATTAAAACTTTAAAAAAATATCAACTACTATCTTTTTAATTATATTCTTATCTCTACTTAACTAAATACTTTACATACTTATTATAAATCTATGATAGTAAATAAGAGTTAATAAGTTAACATTTTTAATATAAGAAAAAAAATCAATAAATTTTATTACATAAGATGAGTTGAAATGTTTAAAAGTAAAATAAAAAATAAAAATTTATTACACTTTTATATTTTTACAATAATAAATATTTTTCAATAAAAATTAATATTTTTAAACGCTTAGACTTAGATTTAAAAATTACTGTAACATCTCACTTTTCTTTCCTCATGGGTTTTATTTTTATTGTAGACTAATGCTTTAGTGAGAGTAAGAACTTTTCCATTAATTGAAATATGTTTGAAGGCGATTAGTGGTTCAATGAATCACTTAACCACGACGAAAATGTCAACTTAAAATCTGTTTGGTGCCAATCAAAACTCCCTTGGCATTTTAACTCCCAAAAATTTCTCCACTCTGGGAAGAGGGCCTAAAGCTCGTGGACCTCAATCCATGCACATGAATGAACTCACGGGACCATCATCAAAAACCATCAATCTCTTATTCTCAAACATCTTCTAGTGTAAGAACAATGAGTTGCTTGGACATCCAGCCAACACAAATCTACACCTCGCCTTCCAAATATATACCCCAATCTCGATTCAACCCCAGTAAAGGTAAAGGACAAGAAAATCCCACTCATTTACACTTCTCCAAAACCACTATATTGTTTCTGGTGTAACCATTATCATTTCAAGAACTCAAAGGCTTTTCTCTCAATTGACATGAGTGTTGGTAATATGCCTTCCCCTACATAAGCCAAGACTAAGGTTCATGTGGGGTATGAGATCAGAATTGCACTCCTTTTCCTCAGGGCAATGCAAGGAGAACAAAGGTTATGAATAGACATCTATGCATGAAAGACAAAAACTTCCCTCCTCTTGGTTCAAGACAAATATGAGTGGGATAGTACTCAAGTACCATGATGATCGAATTGAGAACTAGCTGCAACTTACTCATTATTTTCTCAACAAAAGACAAGGGAGATATTCAGATTTCTGCTCAAACCGAGAACCACCAAAACTGAAGAGGTGAAGTTGCTGCCTCACATTTCCAAGTTCCATTTGGCATAAGCTTAAGACCATTCTCTTTCTTGTCTTCGTGCATTTAAAACTTCTTTCCCTCACGACATGACATCCTGAACCTAAGAATCCTTTTGCACACCTTATCTGCAACATCAAGTCAAGACCGAGGACCATGTGGCATCAAACATACTCGCGTTCACTCTCCACTAAACCAAGGGATCTACCCTTTTCTTTCATTTCCTCCCCATCAAGCTAAGAACAACACCTCATTCTCTCTTCTCCCCACGTCACCAAAACCCCCCTCTACATGACATTTCAAACCGGCACCAAAGCTTCCATCCAAACTCCCATCTAGTATCCTTAGCAACCAACAAAACAAAGAGCAAGCAAAATCTCCACCAAGAATCACTACCTTCTCCAAGAACTGCGAGCTTTCTGCACTCTTAAGTATAACAAAAGGATATCACACCCAGTTTTGAACGCCCAGAATTCAAGGATCGAACTCCCGTAGTTCACAATTTTTGCCAAACAATCTGCATCAAGGTAACTCTCTTCAAGAACCTACTAAACCTTTGCGAAGTATGGATTTTTCTCACATACATGCAAACTATTCTGCATGATTCAACCCCAAGCCTCTTATTTTTAACTTGGCCTTATCCCTTCACGTAGTATACTTCAGTAATTGTCCATAGCTACTTTGGGAGTAAGATTGGACTGAAAATCACCAATATATCCAATTTTTGGCGATGCTATTCACAACTAAAGCCCTCTTTTTTTACCACCTCTGTTTGATTTCATTGACATGCACTTCAATTTTTGTATTTCTTGTAGAATAACTTTTTTGTAAAGCTATCACATGCCTGATTTGGAATTCATTTGATCCTTCAAAAATATTCATGAAGTAGACACATAAAATATGTCGTGCACCCTGTGACATCAGCAAAATAACTCCTGCAACATTATTTTTCTGCACCTTATGCATGCACGAAATTTGAATTTAAAGACATTTCCATGATCCTTGTAATGTTAGCTTTCAAACCCAATTTGCAAAATTTGATTTGACTTTAAAGACATTTCCATGATCCTTATAATGTTAGCTTTCAAATCCAATTTGCGGAATTTGCTTTAACTTTAAAAACATTTCCATGATCCTTATAATGTTAACTTCAAACCCAATTTCCGGAATTTGATTTGGACATTATTTTCCCTACTTTCAATCTAAAACTCGTAAACTAATCAATGTAGAATTCTGCATGAAATATTTTTCAAAAATTGCATGTGACAATGACCTTTCCCTTATGTTTAGCAAAATTTTCAAGTGGAAAATTTTCCCTAATCAAATTTCTGTGTTCTTTATAGTACCATTTTTCTAACAAGTTATCACAAGCTTATTTTGGACCCTAAAGGCACCCCGAAAGAACAGGATCAAGTAAGCATCTCTCTTTCTCTGAAAATCCTGGGGATGGTTATGCGTAATTGGTTGCAAGGACTAATCCACGCATGGAAAAAATTGTGCAGGCACATTTCTAAAATCCTTATGACACTAGCTTCCAAACAAAACTGACAAGACTCAATTCGAATGTCATTTCACCCACTTACACTTCAATCATTGTAAGTGTTTCAGTTTTGGACTTTGCTGCAAAACAACCTTATTCATGTTTTCTGTAAAAATCCATGACAAATCACTGTAGGGTAACTAGTTAGCATTAATCGTTGCAGTATTAGCTTTGCAAAGAGCTATCTTAAACTCAATTTAGACCACAAATCAGCCAGTTACACTTATTGGTAATTGTATATAAAATATGTGAATTCTGAATTTTGAAGTTAAGTACTTAGCCATGCATTTTGTCCTTTGGGTAATTGAATGACCTAACCTCATTAAATTACATTCCTAATTATTCACACGTGTTTCCCCTTGAACAGGGAACACTTTGACTCTTTTCGTGCATCGGTTAGACCTGATTCTTGCTTACAACAAAAACCATTTTTAGACAAGAGAAAAAGATGTTTTCAAGTAACCAATAAAGAAGTAGGATTAAATGGGATATGGTGCCTTTAACTCTAAATTATTTGGATAAATTAAATGATACCTTACATGAAATATTTGTGTTGTGTACTATCAAATATATGAGAATGTATATCTGAAATACCCTTTGATTTGTGATAGTGAATTTTTGGAAAATGTTTCAAGATAAATGGTTTGGCGTATGCATACATGTTTACATGTGGATTTTGAAATGTCATGAGTGCATTTGCTAGGCGGATTGAGACTCCCCATTCATAAATGAGAGAATTTTTACAAGGATAAAGGCGTTGGTGAGAATGCTTGGAGGTTTAACACCTACCTGCAAATGCATACATGTTTACATGTGGATTTTGAAATGTTATGAGTGCATTTGATAGGAGGATTGAGACTCTCCATTCATAAAAGAGAATCTTTACAAGAATAAAGGCGTTGGTGAGAATGCTTGGAGTAATAATAAATGAACCTTTTGAGTGATGTGTCAAACCTTTTTGAGTAAAATGTAACTAAAGTCCATAGGAAGTAAACTCACGAGCCTGGAGGAAAGAGATAAGGTCAGTGAACTAAAAATTGTTGATAATTATGTTTGATTGTGAAAAAAAAAAATAGTCAAAAATTGGTATCCAAAAGGGTCAAGATTAGAGTTTAAATGACACTTAACGGGATAACTAAGCCATTAAGGAGTGATGCCTTCTGGTGGCTCATTACAATTAAGATTAACAAAACTAAAATATTAATTTTATTCTTTAACATGTGTATTATCCTCTTAATTGGACAAATAAAAAAAAGGAGTATTTAAATAAGGGTGTCCATTTGCTGCTCAAAGCCAATTGTTCCCCAAACTGAGGACCCAGAAATTTCCTAAATTCCACTGCCTCCCATTCATTAAACTCATTAAACAAACAAACAATAGCATAAAACATGGAATAAATCACATTACTATTCCTAACAAGTTGCAGCAGGGACAAAATCCATCCACCAACCTACTCACCCAAAAAGATATCAAATAACACATAATCATTTCAGAAAGATAAGGAAAACGAAATACACTAGAATATTAGTCGATGACAATTGCCATTTCTGCAGTCTGACCCATGGTGTCATTTTCAAGAAATTTGGATGGGATGTCTCCTCTAAGAATTTGAACATTGAAGATGATTTTCTTGTTTCTGCTTTCCATGAGCTCTAAAATGCATGCATCTCCAATCTTCAAACAATTATCAACCGCAAACTTTTTCCAGCCTTTGGCAGCAAACAATTTCCATCCTTTTCTATGTCCATTATACACCATGTCCCAGCTCTTGCCCTTATATGTGAGAACAGTACGGACCATAGTAGAAGGAAGTTTTAACTGTATGCTGGTGGACGGCCCCTATACAACAATACAGGATTTAAAATGATTTCTCCCATGTGCTGGGAAAAAAATTTACTATTCCCCAACCTTTCAAACAACTACATCTATTGATAATGTATGAAAGAGTAAAAATTTTGATGTCCTTTAATGTGCCCAAGATTTCTCAAGGAATAGTAAAGAAATGAATTTTCTTTATGATACAGAACAAATGGACCATTTTAAAACAACAAATAAGTTAGCTCCAATAGGTTTCCAACCATAAAACCAAATGTGCTAAAATCAGTGGCCATAAATATGTTTCAACTAAATATAAGAGCATGATATCTAGTAAGAGGTTAGAAGATCACATGGACATGTGTCTGACTACTCTAAAATTATTCTGTTCTCCATTTAGCAACTCCCATCTTAAATATCACTCTCTAATTTCAACATGATCCAAATGAGGAGAAAATCACATTAGAGAGGTGATAAGTTTGACATAATGATGCATAGACAAAAACATTATAACCACATTGGTACCATGAAAGACACTGAATATAATCAAGCTTATCCTTTCATTTCTTTATTCTGTTTTGCCTTTATAGTTGATGTACACAAACATGGGTGAGCTGGACCCTCATTCATGATCTTAAATTTAATCCCTCTTCTAAAATTTGGCTACTTTCTCTTCTTTTTTTTTTGTTGCTTTTATGATAAAAGAAAATGAAATAGCATGAGAGTTTGTAAAACCAATTATGAAATTACCATTGCATAACGGGGACTGAGATTTGTTTTTGAAAGAATCATAAGACAGTATGGTTTTCCAGAAAGTGGTTTAACTTCATCCCCTTGTAAATTTGTGGTAGGATTGGGCAGTGGTAATGGGGCTCCATTTTCCACTTCAGCTGTAAAACTACCCACTGCATAAAAAAAGGGTGAATTTAGTGATAAATGTCTTAGATGAAAGTTCATCTTGACAATAAATTGAGGATGAGGGCAGGGAAGAAAACCAGCTACCTCCAGTTAAAGCATAGAGAAGTTCAAATAAGAATGAAGCATGTAAAATAAATAGTTTCCAGGGATCACTGCACATCCAAGCATGATTAATCTCCAAAAATTTTGTTAACAAAAACAAAAGACTGAGATCAACTCCATTTTTGCAATTGTGATATGAAACAATTTAGAAGATGAACAATCATAGAAGGGAAAACTATATGAAATGAATCAATCATACATCAAATGGGCAAATAAATTATTCAGCACAGCAAGGGATCCAAAATGGACATGTTTTGCTCAACCAGTTACTTGAAGCACCTGCCAAGGCATTTAATCATTAGTAGTTTATTAGTTTAAATTCTAATAGGATGGTCACTTTGAGGTCATATTTTAAATATACTGCTCTGTTCACCAGATTCAAATTGTGGGCTGGATGGACTATTTTGGAACGATTACTTGTGCATAGTAACTCAGTAAGAAAGAGTTAACTAATTTTAGTTTTTGCACTCAACACTTCCTATACCTAAGGTTTAACTTCTTTCCTTGTGTTAGGGTCAAAGCTTTTAAAATCAGAAAAAAGATGAACAAAAGACTGAATAATTCTGACAATCTTTATTAATGCCTTGAAAAGAATAAGGATTCAAGAATCCTCCAGAGCTAAGAGCTCCCTGAACACTGAACAATATTTCCTCTCAGTATTTCTCTACAAACAAAAACATAATTCCCTCCTATTCCTCCTAACTCTATTTAAAAGGTATTAGATGTCTTATTAGTGTCAATCATTTGTTCTTCCTCCCTGGTCCTAACATCTTGCCTACTGATTCTCTATAATTGGAGTTATCTCCTTAATTATCAGTTCCAAGTTCAATTCATCATGTGACTCAATTCAATAGAAGCCTAAAGAGGTGAATAAGGTCCTAAATAATGAGAGATATGTAAAAAGTAGGTCCAATCACACCTATTTCTAATCCTAAATGGAATGGAACAACTGAGGGACTTATATGTAAACACAGTATCTATTTAGATACCCCTTCTCATAATGATAATGTATATAACTCTATTTTGGTCCGGTCTACTATAGAATGAACTTATAACTATGGAATCAATTCGATCATCAGATTATAGACAATAAGTTCATAACCCTAGCCCATTCTCATTTTGGCGGAACAGATCTACTAATTTTGACAACTATAGCTAAAATAGCTTCTACTTAAATTAAAAAATGCACAGGCAAGTGAGTCCCCTTATCCCATGGTTGTGAGACATAAAACTCCCAATCATATTGAAAGGTCTCCCCTCTTATCAGCCTTGTTTCTAGGAGTGGATTTTCCTCTACATCAAGGATAACAAAGACTGGTTTTGTTCACCCTGGTGTGAATTAATCACTCTTTCCAACCTAAGTGTGATTAATTGAACCATATCAGCTGATTGGAAGGCATTGAACCCCACATATATGTTTAGACCTTCTCTCCTCTTATCAACCTGGCTTTAAGGGTTCTTTTCTACATCAAAACCTTTCTAGGCATGTACTAATATCAAAAGTGCTAAACAGGTATGGTTATTTTGCATTGAGTGCAAGGATCTGAGATAAAGTCTTTCTTAATGAGGGACTTTAGGTTGGTTACATGATTATCTCCAATTTTGGAAATAACACCAATAAACCAATGTCCCTTCTTGGAGTACAATATCTGTATATTTACATACTAAGAAGCACAGACATGACATGGAATACAGATATAACATGACAGGGATTTGACGGCACAACACAGCAATGATATGTTATGCAAAAATGAAAAAATAAGATATTTTAATCACAAAATAAAACATCTCAAACACAAAACCTCAACTCTTTAACATAAAGTAAAAAAATCATAATACACTAAAATTATTAAAGAAGATAATATATTATCTTAACTATTTGCTATAACTACTAATTAATACAACACACATCAGAATGTGTCACTGATGTATTTGTGTGAGAGACGTGTTTGGTACAGCCATGACAACCTTCTAGCCATATCCATGCTTCCTAGTTACATATTGACAGATTGTGTATTCAAAATTCTAACTTGAAAGCCATTTGTTTTCAGCATCATAATAAATATTATATGATTTTTCTAACTTGCTTAACATTGTACAAAATAAGAAGTTATATAGTAAACTTTTAATATTATCTAATTCAATGTACTAATACTACTAAGTACCGAAAAATTGAATATTATCAAATTTTTTAGCCAAAGTTGTTTGGCATTACTGGAGTTGAGCCCCAAAGTCCAAAATCTCCCCATTACAGTACACGGGCAATAAAAGCATGGACAAAGTTTCAGCCTTTAATCCTACACACCAATGAATAGAAACAACTCGTTCAAGAACAACCTAATCAAAATACTTTCCATTACACTCCTTATCGTTTAGTAAAATAGAAGCAGATTTCATCAAAGGAAGTGTGAGACTCACTAAATAGAAAGTAAAACTCATCATTTAGAAGGATCAATTTATATTTTACCAAGAAATAAAAAGAATGTTAAATATATACCTACTTACTCAAGCAAAATATACAACTTCAAAGTTAAACTGCGCCGAAACGCTTTTGTTAGTGGGCATGCAATTAGTTTTGTTTGAAATATTAAAACAAAAATATGGCAAAAAATAGATTGTAGTACATGAATATAGTTGGTGATCGTGTATAAAAGACCCATAAACGCATTCTGAAGATTACCTCTTCGACTTGATCTGCGAGGCAACATTATGGAACAGCTATTAAGATTTATGACCTGCAAATCTCAAAGAAATAAAAGTCTACATGCAAATATAAGAAACATTGTGTGTAAAGACGAACTCCTGAATCAGGTGAAGTGAGAACTAAGAAACTTATGTGTAACCATCCCCAGTTTATTCTAACATGCGGCGAAATAAAATAATTAAAAATAATATAATATAATTAATTAATTAACATTTTCTTTTGCGGTAATATAAATTTATATATGTATAAATATATATTAAAAATTATTTTGAAAATTTTAATTTATTAATAATATTAAATCTTATAATTTATTATAGTGAATATTAAACACATTAAAAAATTTAATTATTACGTTTATTTTTTAATAAAATAATAACAAAAATTAAACAAAATTAATAAATATATTCATACATTACATTCAACAGATTTGTACAAATATATATATATATATTATTTAATTTAATCTTAAAATAATTATAACTTAAATATAAAAATAATTATTTTTAATATAATAAAAATATAATAAATAATAAACAAAAATTTAATTATTTTTTTAAAATAAATTATTTATAAAAATAAATATAACATTAAATTAATTTATATGTGACTTTAAATATTATAAATTTTAATAATAATAATTTAATTATAAATCAATGAATATATTTGTGCCTTACACAAATTTATTTATATTATTTATTAAATTATTTTATTTTAAAATAAACAAAAAATTATAATTTAAACATAAAAACTATATAATAATAAAATTTTATTATATTGAATAATATCAAATATAATTATATTTAAAAATATGATAAAAATATTTTTATATATTTAAAAATTTTAATTAAAATTTAAATAAAAATTAAAAGAAAAAAATGACTTTATTAAATAGTTTACTTTAATATTAATTTAGTGTTTATAATTTTAATATTAATTATTATTCATTTTATTGTTATATGACTTTTCAAATATTTATTTTTTAATTTTTATTTATTTATTCCACTATTTTTTATTAATTAAGTATTAATTATCAATTTTTAATAATAAAATTTAAAATAAACTATTAATATTGAGTTATTAATTGTACTAAATTAATATTAATTCTCATTCATTCCATTATTGCATGACCTTTTAAACATATAAAATCACTAATTTTTATTTATTCATTCCATTATTCCTTATTAATCATATGCTAATTACTAGTTTTTAATAATAAAATTTAAAGTAAACTATTATTATTAAAATTGAAAAATACTTTAAATTATGCAAGAATAAATGCATTAACATGTAATATTAAAGTTAATATATATATATATATATATATATATATATATATATATATACATTTTACATCTGTCCATATAACTCTTGTTTAAGTTGATAAAGTGTTATTCGAATCTCTTTTTACGTTACTGGCATCATTATTTCACTAATATGCAAAATTTAGTTGTTTTATTTTGAAAACAAAATTTAACACCTTAATTTTAATTATTAATAATTTTAAAAATATACCTTAATACCGTGTAATGACTTAAACTAGTTAATTAGATCAATACTATCAGCAAGTCTCTTAACATTGTATGAAACTTAATTGGCATCTAAATTTGTTTGAGTAATTTTAACTTTGAATAAAAAAAATTGAATAACATTGCATCAATTTCAGGAGAAACTCTATTACTCACATTTGCTTACAAGAGTAGAAAACTATTTTAAAAATATTATAGATTAAAAAAATATAAAATATTAAATTAAACCAATATCAACACAATCCACCTCAGTCATCTCTGTTTTCAATTATTTTGCAAACTTTTTAATAAACTGTGATAGTGAATTTTTAAATATTATAAAAAAAGTAGATCTAATGAAATCCATAACATTAGCATGTAGCTTAAACTTAGAAAAAAAAATTTGGTGATAAATATAAAAGAATGATAGAAGTGCTTTAGCATAGAATGAAAGCATATTGATGTATTGTATATTGTATGTCATGTTGTGTAGCTATAGAAAAGGGATATTTACAACAAGTGAAATAATAAACAGACTAATAGACTCCCAACTGATATTTCATCTTAAAACCCCCTCCTCAAACATAGGTTCATGTATTGAGCAAACACTAAGTTTGGATCTAAAATAAGAGAATTTGGTGCTAAAAATAGCCTTTGTAAGACCATCTGCAATCTGATAAATGTCAGGAAGATGATAAACTGAAATTTGCTTGCTGACAACTGATAAGTTCATATTTTGATATATTTTATAACTTATATTTATACACTTAAACTCTATTTTTTATATATTTACACTAATTATGTTATTAATTATTGCAGTTTAGTTGAAAGTTGTTATTAGTGCATTATGAAGATATTCTGGATAAAAATTAGATATTTTTAGTACTTGTAGTGCTATGTGAATCTGAGTTTGAATTTTGAATTTAAAAGTTAAACTTAGATAAAGATTTAAAACAGTTTCAAGTTAAGATTCTGATTATGGATAAAACTGATTTGAAAAGATAGAGCTTAACCAATTGAAAACTCAAGGCACAGTCTATATAAAAAGGCCTTATGCTCTATACTTGACACTTTCACTTCTCTATATATCTTCTTTTTCTTCTTAGTTCTATCCAAACTCATCTTTGAGAGTCATTAGAAGCTATTGGTAAGGACGACAAGTTTCTTCTTGGAGTCTAAGTAAGTGATTGAGCACACCTTCGGAGAACGAGAACTTTCTTTACCTTCTACCTTTCTGGGTTTCTTTTGTTTGAATTTTTCTTTGTGGTTATGAGTTTATTTATCACGTTCTTCGTAGTTTATTTTGTTATGAGTAATTAAACTTATAGCTAAGGCTATGACGGATCCTACTACAAACTTCATATGCTTTTTACTTTAATGTTGGTATTGATTTTTCTTTAATGTTTGGTTTTATTCTATTGGATTATATTGTGTAGGTTAAGATTTAATCAACCTTAGCATCTCATAGTTAGTTGCATTGTAGGCGATCATACCATGTGTAATTAACAGAACTATAGGATAAAACGAGATAAAGGGCTAGGTTAATCATAGTTAATTCCTTTCTTTCAACCGTAATTGAATTAACAAACTCATAAGATCTTTATGCTTTCTCAATCAATTACCTTGTATGATCATTGGAGGTATTTGCTTAGGGAAAAGAATATTGATATTGCATAATCATTAGATGTTAATAGAACTAATTATAAGTGATTGGCAAATATTTGAATACCAATATCGAGATTAAATTAATCAGAATATAAAGAAGTATAGTAGGTGAACCCATAAGTCCTACGTTCATCTCATATGATTTCTCTCATATATTTTATTACTGTTCTTGATCCGTTACAATCCCATTACATTTAAATAATCAAATTAAGTTATTATTGGTATTTGAAAATAATCTCTGTGGAATAATAATTTGGGAATTCTTAATTCGAAAATTCTTTATTATTTTTTGATAGTTACACTTATTTACGAATAACAAACTTTTCTCAAACAAAATGTAAATCCAATTCAAAATATTTTGTTCTGTTATGGAGTATTGGGTTGGCTGAGAGTTAGATAGTACCTAAGTTATCACAGTAAATGGTGGGACACATTTGTACTTGAATATTGAGTTTTGTTAGCAAAGATTAAACATCTAAAATATATGTAATGGTTGTGTTACGAAAATGCTTTAAGATTGAAATATGTCCATGTTCTAATTTTGTTATTTTTATTTATTGTTGCTTTCCTAGTTTTAAGGAGTCAGTTGGTACTTTGTTATCCCTATTTGTGTTCATAGCTTACTCCTAAGACCATGTTGTTAGTGGGGAGTTATTCTTTAAGCCTTTTAAATTGTAAGGTTTTTGGTTTCAAGAACGCAAGCTTTTATCTTTCTCCTTCAATATATGTTCTTGTTCTCTATTAAGTAAATTCTGCTTTTATTTTCTCTTGAAAATTTCTACCAATTAGTATCAGAGCCCTTTTCTTATGAAACCTTTAAAATGGATTCTGAAACAAGTTTTTCCCAAATAGCTCTTCTAGTTTTCAATGTAGAAAACTATGATCTTTGGGCTGTCAAAATGGAGGCTTATCTGGAGGCTGTAGATCTTTGGGAAGCTATAGAAGAGACTTATGAAGTCCTTCTATTGTCAAACAATCCCACCATGGCCCAGATCAAGAATCATAAGGAGGAAAAAACTTAAAAAGTAAAGGCAAAGTCATACCTTTTTTCTAGTGCCTCTACAACCATCTTTACTAGGATCATGACTCTCAAATTAGTAAAAGCAATTTGAAATTATCTAAAGGCAGAATATGCTAGAGATGAAAGAGTTCAAAGCATGCATGTGCTTAACTTAATGAGGGAATTTGAACTTCAGATGATGAACGAGTCTAACACAATCAAGGAATAATAAAACAAATTATTGGGTATTGCCAATAAGATAAAGTTGTTGGGTAGTGATTTTGCATATTCTAGAATTGTTGAGAAAATTCTAGTAATGGTACCAGAGAGGTATGAAGCATCTATTGCTTCATTGGAGAATACATAGGATCTATCTAAAATCACTTTTGCAGAGGTGATACATGCCTTTCAGGCCCAAGAGCAATGAAGATTGATGAGGGAAGATCATGCCATTGAAGGTGCTTTTGTAGCCAAGAGCCAACAAACAAAAAACTACTAGAAGAATCATCCAGTTAGCAGTCAGAGCGGTGAAAATAATTACAACAAAAGAAAGGGTGAAAAGAAAAGTTATCCACCTTGCTAGCATTGTGGCAAAATGGGTCACCCTCCATTCAGATGTTGGAAGAGACCTGATGCTAAATGCATCAAGTGCAATCAAATGGGAAATGAAGCAGTTATATGCAAAAGCAAAAATTAGCAGCAAAAGGAAGAAGCTAAGGTTGTTGATAAGGAAGAGAAGGAGGATCAACTATTTGTAGCCACATGTTTTACAAGCAGCGAAGAGAGTGAGAGTTGCCTGATTGATAGTGGTTGCATAAATTATATAATCAATGACAAGGAACTTTTCAAAGATTTAAAGCCAACCAACATCACCAAAGTCAGAATAGGCAATGATGATTATATTTCAGTCAAAGGAAAAGGGACTATTGCAATAGCAAGTTGCTCAGGTACAAAGTTTATTCTCGATGTTCTTTTTGTACGTGAAATTCAACAGAATATATTGAGTGTTGGCCAATTGATTGAAAGAGACTTCAAAGTTTCTTTTGAAGATAATTTTTGCTTGATTAGAGATGTAGCTAGTCAAGATATTTTTAAAGTAAAAATGAAAGAGAAAAGTTTTGCTCTAAATCCATTGGAGGAAGAGCAAGCTACTTTTCTAATAAAGAAAAACATCACAGAATTTTGGCATAAAAGGCTCGGACATTATCACCACCAAGGGCTGCTGGAAATGAAGTCTAAGAAAATGGTAGCTGATCTTTCAAAACTTGATGATCACATACCAACATGCAAGACTTGTTTATTTGGAAAGCAAAAAAAAGAAGCCATTTCCAAAGTTAGCAAAAAGAGCCACTTGTAAGCTTCAGTTAGTCCACACAGATATATTTGGACCTCAAAAAACTCCTTCAGTAGCAGGTAGTCGATATTATGTTGCATTTATTGATGATTTCACAAGAATGTGTTGGATTTCTTTCCCTTAAAATTCAAGTCAAAAGTGGCTGGAGCTTTTTGAAAGTTTAAAAAATTAGTAGAAAATCAAAGTTGTAACCAAATTCAAATTTTAAAATCTGATAACGGTAAGGAGTAAACCTTAGAAAACTTCAACCAATTTTGTGAGAAAGTTGACATTGAGCATCAATTAACCACACCCTATACTCCACAACAGAATGGGGTGAGTGAAAGAAGAAACAAATACATCTTAAAGATGACTAGATGCATGTTGCATAAGAAGAATCTAGCCAAGAAGTTTAGGGCAGAAGCAGCTTATACTGTTGTTTTCTTGCAAAATAGCTTCCTCACAAAAGTAGTGAAGGATTAGACACCATATGAGGCTTGGTATGGCTATAAACCATCTCTAAATTTTTTCAAAATATTTGGATATTTGTGTTTCACTCATGTTTCATAAAGCAAGCACAACAAGCTTGATAAAAAAGCATCACCAGGCATCTTTATAGACTATAGCACTATTAGCAAAGCCTATAAAAATTTTTAGCTGCAAATCAAAAGCAATGTTGTTAGCAGAGATGTTTACTTTGTAGAAGATGAAGAGTGGAACTGGGATGAGGTAAAGAAGAAGGATAAACCCATGGCAATCCTACAGTGTAAGTCTCCTACTTCAAGAACCGAAGAAGAAGAAGAGGATTGACAGAATGAATTGGTAGATGATGCTACTGTAAAGGGTACTAGATCACTCTCTGATCTTTATAAAAGATGCAACATTGTTGTTTGTGAACTTGCAGATTTTGGAACAGCAGAGAAAGATCAAAATTAGATGGCTGCAATGAAGGAGAAAATGTCTATGATTGAGAAAAATAGAACATGGGAGTTGGTTGTTCGACCCTAAAATAGGAAGGTGATTGAAGTCAAATGGGTGTATAGAACCAAGCTAAACTATGATGGTTCTATGAACAAACACAAGGCAAGACTTGTTGTGAAAGACTATGCTCAATCTTTGGAATGGATTACTCAGACGTCTTCGCACCAGTTACTCGTTTGGACACCATAAGGATTTTGCTTGCTGTAGCTGCTCAAATGAATTGGTTTTCCAATGTATCAACTTTATGTAAAATTAGCATTTTTAAATGGTATTCTACATAAAGAAATATACGTTGAACAGCCTGAAGGTTTTGTGAAGAATGAAGAAAAGGACAAGGTGTATCTTCTCAAAAAAACTCTTTACGGATTGAAACAAGCTCCACGAACTTGGTACAGCAGGATAAATGACTATTTGTTGAGCATTGGTTTTAAAAAAAACTTGGTTGAAGCCACTCTTTATGTTAAACATCAAACCAATGATTTTTTTTATGGTTTCACTTTATGTTGATGACCTTTTGGTGACAGGAAATAATACAAGGATGGTTCATGAATTCAAACAAGAAATTATGAAGGTTTTTGAGATGACAGATCTCGGGTTAATGACATTTTTTCTTGAAATGAAAATTAAGCAAGCTAAGTATGAAATCTTTATTTGCCAAAAGAAGTATGCCAAGGAAATTTTGAAGAAGTTTAGGTTTGAAGAATGCAAGGAAGCAAGCACTCCTATGAATCAAAAGGAGAAGCTAAGTAAGGAAGATGGAGCTAATAAAGTTGATGAGGGATACTTCAGTAGTTTGATTGGTTGGTTGATGTATCTTATTGCAACATGTCCTAATATTTTAAATGATGTAAGCATTTTGTCCAGGTTTATGCACTGTGTAAGCGAAGTACATCTCAGAACTGTCAAGAAAATAATTCAATATGTCAAAGGCACAAGTGATTTTGGTGTTAAGTTCACATAAAGCAAAGAATTTAAGCTGGTTGGTTTCTCTGATAGTGATTAGGGAGGTTCCATTGATTATATGAGAAATACTTCAGGCTACTGTTTTACTCTTAGATCTAGTGTTTTCTCATAGAGCTTGAAGAAGCAAAAAATTGTGGCTCAATCCACTGCTGAAGCTGAATTTATTGTGGCAACCACTGCTGTCAATCAAGCTTTGTGGCTGAGAAAGATTTTAATGGATCTAAACCTAGATCAGAAAGAAAGCACCAAGAATTTTGTTAACAACCAAGCTGCTATTGCTATTTTCCATAATCTTGTGTTTCATGAAAAAACTAAGCATTTCAATGTCAAGTTATTTTTTCTAAGAGAAGTGCAGAAAAAAGAATTTGTATCTTTGGTTTATTGCAAGTCTGAAAATCAGTTTGCAGATTTGTTTACAATTCTAAGGCAAAAAATTAGTGTTTGCAGCTCCTAAAACAATGAGGAGTGTAAGGAAAATGCTTTAGGATTGAAACATATCCACGTTCTAATTTTGTTATTTTTATTTATTGTTACTATCCTAGTTTTAAGGAGTCAGTTGGTACTTTGTTATTCTCGCTTGTGTTCATGGCTTACTCCTAGGACCATGTTGTTAGTGGAGAGTTATTCTTTAAGCCTTATAATTGTAATGTTTCTGGTTTCAAGAATGCAAGCTTTTATCTTTCTCCTTCAATATATGTTCTTGTTCTCTGTTAAGTAAATTCTGCTTTTCTTTTCTCTTGAAAATTTCTAACAGGTTGAAGTAAGCACCTATATTCAGCCTCAGTGCTTGATCAGCTAACAACATGCTGCTTCTTTAAAGACTAATTTACAAGGTTGCCTCCAAAGTAAAGACAGAAGTTAAAGGTTGATCTTATGTTATCAGGATCACTTCCCCAATCTCAATCACAATAAGCAGTTAGGTGAAAGTTTAAGCATGCATTAAGCTATAAACCAAACTACTGGGTTCCATAAAGATATCTGAGTATGCGTTTTACTACCTTCCAATGAGTGTCCAAAGGATTATACATGAATTGATAAACCTTGTTGACAAAAAATGTTATGTCTAGTCGTGTTATAGTGATATACTATAGTACTCTTACTATTGACCTGTACAAATGACGATTATGAAAGGTAGTTCCTTGATGTGCGGAGAGTTTGAGACTGGAAATCATGGGTGTAGGCATTGATTTACACGATACCATGTTAGCTTTCTTCAAGAGATCAATAATATATTTTGTTTGAAAGAGATGAAGAGTTCCTTCTGGATTTCTAACTGTCTAGATCCCTAGAAAATATTGAAGTTGACCAAGATCCTTCTAAGCAAAATTAGAATGGAGTGCTGCAATGATTGTTTAGATTTTTAATAAAGAACTTCTTGTTATCAAAATGTCATCAACATAGACAAGTATATATATGGATGACGTTTGAGATGATTTGATGAGAATTGAATTGTCACATTTAGCAGCATGGAATTCTAGGTGAATAAAAGTGTTATTGAGTTTCTCAAACCAAGCGTTTGGTGCTTATTTGAGACCATAAATTACTTTTGTCAAGCTTCTAATTTTTTATGATGAAACCAAGAGGTTGACTCATGAGTACCTCTTCTTGCAACTCTCTATTCAAGAAAGTATTATTTACATCCAGCTAGTGAATTGGCCATTGTTTAGAAAGAGTAAGTGAGAGAATAATGCAAATAGTAACAGGTTTGACAACAGGACTGAATGTTTCAATGTAATCAAATCTTTCTTTTTTGTGAAAGCCATTGGTCACAAGTTTGGCCTTTTACTTTTGTATTAAACCATCTGCATTGTACTTGGTTTGAAAAACCCATTTGCAACTAATGGATTGTCTATTAGGAGGTAGAAGGACTAGCATCTAGGTCTTGTTCTTCATTAAAGCACTGTATTCTTCCAGCATTGCTTGATGCCAATGTGGTTAGTCTAGTGCATCAACAACTGTAGCAGGTTCCACCAAAGCATGAAAGGCGTTAGGTTTGAATATATTTATCTTTCCCCCTGTAATCATTGGATGAACGTTTTCTATGTGTGACACATAGTAGTAGAGTGTAAATTTGTATCTTGAATACAACTATTAGAGGAAGAATCAAAACATCCTTGAGAGATTATGGGTATACTTGGCACTATAGGAGCATCAATACTTACAAGGTGTGAATTAACCTTAAAAGGAAATATTGATTTATCAAAGATTACATACTGAGCAATATAAAGTCTATTCAAAGGTGACAAGCAAAGGTATCCTCTATGTTGTGTGCTGCATCCCAGAAATATACATTGAGTTGATTTAAAATTCAGTTTGTTTGCATTATAGGGAGTAAGAAGTGGATAATAAGCACAACCAAATACTTTAAGAAAATTGTAATCTGGTTTATTTTCAAAAAGCAATTCAAATGGAGATTTACCAGCAAGAATTGGAGTAAGTAATCGGTTAATAATAAAAGCAATAGTAGTAAATGCCTCCCCCTAGTATTTTAAAGGAAGACCTGATTCAGCTAGTAATGTTAAACTTGTTTCAACCACATGTCTATGTTCCTTTTTGCTATCCCATTCTGTTCATGAGTATGAAGACAAGATTTTCTATGTTGGATGTCATGTTCTGCTAAGAATGTAGAAAGAGAAATATATTCTATATTATTGTCAGATTGTATAGCTTTAATTTTCATCTCAAATTGGTTTTCAATCAATGACTTGAAATATTGAAAACATTGATAGTTTATGATTTAGTCTTTAGCAAAAAGGTCCATGTGTAACTACTAAAGGCATCTATGAAACTTATATAATATCTTGCTCCATTAGTAATGAGAGTTGTTGTTGGATCCCAAAGATTAGTATACACAAGTTCAAAGGGTTTAGAATAGATATAGTTAGAGTTTTTAAAAAGGTAATTGATGCATTTTACCTAAACAACAAGACTTATAAACAAATTCAGATTCATTATTATTATAATATATGTTACAGGAGTTTAATACTTTCTTTTCATAGGGAATGAACCATGTCCTAATCTTGAATGCCATCGAACTATGGGTAATATGGAATTGGAGGATTTGGAAACTGAATTAGAGTAGTAAGTAGAGTTAGTATTCAGTTCTTCAATTCTCTGGTCTTGAGGTTTTGACTTAGTGACTACAGACAATTTATCTATGACATATAGACCTTTCTTAATTTTGTGTGGACAAGAGTCTTGGTAGCCTGATATTTTTCAAAACACTTGTTAGGATGAAATTCAAAGAAAACCTTATTTTCCTTAGTAAATTGTGACACACTAAGCATATTTTTGGGTCAAGCCAAGCACATGTAATATTTGATTTAATATGAATGAAGATTGATGTGAATTCTGTTGCAGTATTGATTTTTCAATGTGTTTAATTTTCATACCTAATCCATTACCTATATGTACCATATCACTGCCTTGATAAGCATATGTTCTTGAAATGATTAATGTCACAAATGGGTCATACTCCTCTCCTAAGCCGTCAAGAATGGCTTCAATGTGTTACTCAATAGAAACAAAGTGACCCATTGCCTCAAGCGAATCAACAATCTTTTGAATTTCTAACATATATACATTGGCTGCTAGCAAATCTTTCTTTATAGCTTTGAATTGAATCTTTAATTGCTTGATCCTTACTCTTATTCTTGACACAAAGAGTGTTTCAAGCTTCTTTCAAAGATGGTAGGATGTTGGGCAGTTTACCATTCAATTATAAAGTTGCTCAGTTATTGATGCAAGAAGCCAAGCAAGAATCAATTGATCTTGTTGTTCCTATTGTGAAAATTTTTCTGATTTTGAACCTTATGCTTTCTTTTTCTCATCTGAATCAACTTTTTCATCTTATTCTTCCTTTTCTTTCCATTTTGTGTTGCACTATAGTTCTTCACTAGTAATATATTGATATAGATTGTATCCTTTGATTGTAGCTAATGCTTGGTGTTTCTAAGGGAGGTAGTTGTCTTCATTGAGTTTGAAAGAAATTGGGTTGGAGAAGATGTGAAGTTGTGCAGCAGATTAGGAAATTAGATTTGTAGCCATGGATCGATTAGCTTTTGATACCATGAAAGAATGATAGAAGTGCTTTAGTATAGAATGAAAGCATACATATGTACTGTATATTATGTTATATAGTTACAGAAAAAAGATATTTATAACAAGTGAAATAACAAAAAGACTAACATACTCCCAATTAATATTTCATCTTAACAAAATTTACTAAAAATTTTACACAATTAGTTTTAAATTAAATAGTTTATAAGTAATAATGTTTATACCTCTATCAATTTTCACTAAAAAAACTTATGTCAATTTTCTTTCCACTTCTTGAAACACTTCTTACATGAGTCATATTATCATCCCTTTTCATATTCAATTCAATAATTTGGGAAAGAATAACAGCAAATCTAATCTTTTTAAAGTGAAACTTCAAATTGTGACTTTTATATATTTTAAAAATAATTATTTGCATTTCACTTTATTATTTTAATACAAAGATACAAAATAATAAGAGAAAAGAAATTAAATGAAATAATGAGAGAAGATGAAAGAATTAAATTAAATAATAAGAAATTTTGATACACTTGGATTAAAAAAATCTAACAGTTTCACCTTTTAATTAAGTGAAATCATATTTATACTGTTGACGTGACTTTTATTTCTAAACTTAGAAGAAAATCACAAATAAATAATTTGAACCATTATCCTCTAATCCACTTTTTAGATTATATTTCAGAAAGTATTGAAATAATGTGTCATTTTTAAGAAATATTATTTCGAACAAACAACCTATACTTTTCTTATATATACTAAATAAAATATAATTTCTTTCTCACTTTTAAATGATTTACGTCTAGCCATATAACTCTCATGCACAATTTAACTGTATTTACAATATTAAAATTATTTGATTATCTATATTGATGTAACATATATGAATTTTCGAATATATAAACCTATATTAATTCTATTAATTATTAATTTTCAATAATAAAATTTAAAATAAACATTAATATTAAAATTTAAAATTGCCTTAAACATTATAAGAATAATAAATCATTAATATTAAAATTAAAAATTACTTTAAATATTACACCTTTTGAATATATCAAAACTGTAAATTAAAATTAAATACATTTAATTTATTTAAATTAAACTATTAATATTTATTATTGTAAAAATAAATACATTAATATTAACATATTAATGTAATTATAAACATAAATTTATCTTCAAAATTTATTTACTTTTATATATATAAAAAGATAAAATAACTAAAATTTGAAAGAAAAAGAACAGAAGTAATATCTGGCTTGTCTATTATTATCTATAAAGTAAATTTTAATATTAACAAAATGTATAAAAAAATATTATAAGAGAATTGGGTGAGGTCGACCTGAGTAAGGGAAATAACAATGTGTATCGCGGTGTTTATGTGGCAAGCTCATCCAAAGTGCCCCTTCCTTCTCTTACACAACAGGGACGAATTTTATTCTCGGTGAGTGAGTTATTTTCATTTTCAGAATCAGAATTAACAGTAAGAGACAAATGGATAATTGATTATTACTGATTGACCTTGTAAACATGAAAGGCCTACGGAAGCGTTAGCATGGTGGGGAGAGGAAACAATATTGGGTGGTAGAGATGGGTTAGGCGGTGGCACGTGGTTGGGTTCAACGAGAGATGGAAGGATCGCTTTTCTCACCAATTTTAGGGAACGTGAGAGTCTTCCACATCCTAAGACTAGAGGAGACCTTCCCCTTCGTTTCCTTCAGGTTTGTTAGATCTCGCACCCCATCTGTTTGCCACTTTGTTTCTTACCACTTTCCGCTCATTCTGTATTCTTTCTTAAGTTCATAAGGTTTTCTGAAATTGTAATCAATCATCAATTTTACTTTATATTAAAGACAGTTAATCCTGAATTTTACGTTGGTTACTAAGGGAGTGTATGAAATGGATGCGGGCATTCTGCAGTGAAACGCACTAGTGTATTTTAACTTTATCAAATTTAACTTAGCTTAACCAAAATAAAAAAAATAGGAGAGAGCAGGAGAAAATTATTAAATAAGTACTTAACTAAATTTTTATCTATATATAATTTGTAAATCAATTATGTTAGTGCTTTGAATTTGACAATATCGATATCCTCTTTCACTTGAGGAGCTAAATTAACATAAAAAGTTAGAATACCGGTGCATGCCCAGGCAAATTCCCAGAGAAGAACGGTTCAAATTGATTTCACTGGAATGGAACTAATTATGAAAAGAGAAGAAGAACAAGGCGATTTGGAAGATATATTTGGGAGTATGTATGGTTGAGTTCCATGTGTGTGTATATATATAATGGGACAAGATTTTTTATACCTGTACAAAGTTTTTAAACTCAATCTGGGCTTTTTTATATAATTTAAATTTAATAGATTATAATTTATTATTTTATTTGCTGATAGATTTAACTTAAATAAAAAATTTAGATTAAGTATAAAAAAATCTTTCTCATATATATATATATATATATATAATTACAAATTCTTTAAAAAACTAACTCAAATATATATTAAATTTGCGTACATTTCTAAAATTTCAGAATATTTTTTTTAGATGCTAATAATCAAGACTGAATTTATATTTTACTTTTGTGATTATCGACTAAATCTTTAAAATTATATGGATCATATATTTATATTTTTGGAATTTTAAAAATGTTTTATTAATGTCTGATATTATAAAATAATATTTATTTTAATACAAAGTGAAAGTAAAAAAGAATATTTTTTACATAAATAAATACCAACAAAGAATTTTCATGTTTTCTAAAGTAAACGTCTAAATATACTTTTCATTAAAAAAAAAAGAAGACCAAACTACACTACTCATGCAATTTCAAAGATTTACTGGAGGGTTTATTATTATTATTATTATTATCATTATGCTTCTTTTCATCATCTCACTTATGTATGGCATTACATTCGTGAATCCCTATATTCACAACGCAGCAGAGCAACAAGAGTCCCAACGAGTTTGCAGAGGAAGTTCTGAAAGAGGCGCATCAATATAATGGATTTAACCTCATTTTAGCTGATATTTGCAGCTCTACAATGGTTTATGTGTGCAATAGACCAAAACAAGATCATCTTTGTGTTGCCCAAGTTACCCCTGGAATTCACGTGTTGGCTAATGCTACCCTCGACGCTCCTTGGCCAAAGGTAACGACCGTATTATTTTTAACTTGGGTTAATTAATTTTTAAATTCTATTTCTCATTTTTTTTCTCGCCTTTAAATTAATTAATTTGAGATTTTCTATAAAATAAAATTTTAATTTTAAATGTTATTTGATTATTGACTTAACGTTCTTAAGCAAATTAAAAGAAAAGCAAACTTATAAAATAATGAGATTTAAAGTATAAAAAAGATAATAGAGGGAAAAATGCTTTAAATAATATTTATTTGTGTAAAGTAGTATGTTCAAATACAACAATGATTTTTTCTTACTCTTTTATTGGGTGTGAAATTGGTGAAAAAAGAGAGGAAAAAAATAAAATGAAAAAGCGAGAAATGCAATAAATGATATGATAGAAAAATAAAATAAAAGCAAGAAGATATATCAAATGAATATAAGAGAAAATGATATGAGAAAGTTGGAAACCATGTAGCACTCACCCCTATTTATACTTATAATCTTAACTAAATATAAAATTAAATAATGAAATATTAGAAAGCATATAATTTGAAATTTGAAATTACAGTAAATAAACCCATTTCCATAAGTAATTATAATGATTTAATTACAAATACAAGTAAACAAATGTTATATTTGAGTGTGTTTTGGAAACACTAAAAATAATTTTGCACATTTTGGTTTTGACACTTACAAAGACTGAAGTGTATTTCTACAAGCATGAATTCCTAACATTACAAAGACCCTCAATAGCTTATTCCATATTTGGGAGTTTCATGTTGTTGAAAAGCTATGTAGCCTTGAAATTTTTATATAGCAAGCAAAGTTGTGATTAGTAATAACACTAGTTGAATTTTGGCATCACCTTTTCAGGCTGAACGCCTGCGCCATAATTTCAACGAACTAATTGCACACTATGGAGAAAGTGATTTTCCAATTAAAGAAGTGATTGAGAAGCTGATGACAAACACAATCAAAGACGAGGACTGCATGCTACCCGGGATTTATCCTCCAGAACGAGAACGCCCTTTGAGTTCTATATTTGTTGAAACAGAAATTTTATCGGTAACCAACTCACATTGCATTCATTTACATGCTTAACACTGCTTTTACATGTCAGAGCTAAAAGCTTGCTTTATGCTTAGGAGCGTTATGGGACTAGGAGCTCTTCTGCCTTGTTTGTGAAATCAAACAATGAAGTCATATTCTATGAGAAATATCTGGACCAGAGGCAATGGAAAGAGAAAATGGTGAGCTACGTGATCAATGAGAGAGAATGAATGGCTGGAATATTTATTTATTTTTTCTGCTACTATACTTCAAGTAGGTCAGAAGTCATGTAGGCCTAAACCCAAACAAAAGAAAGGAATAAGTATATATGTAATTAGTCAAGTTACAAGTATATAATTTGGCCACTGGCAACTTTGTCAGTCTACATCAATCTAACCTCAACTAGATTGGATTGGATCAGTTGGTTAATTTTTTTCAACTTGTTTTGAATGTTTTTCTCACTTGGATATGTATATTTTGCTATTGTTTATAAACATAATAATGTTTATTTATACAGTAGTAGGAGACCTTTAGTTACAGTGAAAGAGAAATTGTATTCTTTGCTCATGTTTTTCATAACTTTTTCTATAACCTGGAGAGTGATAAAAACAGAATAAGAAGAAGTGTAAGATTGCATGATATGAAAATAAATTATAAAAAAATTGTAAAAATAAAATAAGTAACTGAACAATGTATCTCAAATGACTAGATTTCAAAGGAGCACAAAAACATTGTAAAAATAAAATAATTAATTGAACTATGTATGTCAAATTATTAGATTTCGAGGAGCACATTGTGCTCAGCTTTGGCTGTGGTTATAGATGGACCAAAATATAAAAGCAAGAATAGACCCAAGCTAACATTTCCTCCCTTGTGCTTTGTTTGGATGCAAAGGTGAAATAAAGAAAGAAATAAGAGGATGAGAAACAAAATAAAAATTATTTAATGTTTGAATAAGTTGAAATAGGAAGAAAATGATAAAAAAAAAAAATTCTTCCATTTATTTGGATAACTAAAAAGAAGTCTAGATAGAAATAATTGAGTTGCACTGAAAACATTTATAAAAAAATTTAAATTTAAATTTAAATTTTTTTATAATTTTTATATTATTTTAATTTAAAAAAATTCTCAGTCCTTGCGACGATTCTATCTCCTTCCCTCCCCCTCCGTGTCTATTACTACCCCTTTCTACCACTTTTGGATTTTTTTCTGTGGTGGGATCCTAATAAAACCCCTCCTCCTCCTTTCTCTTCATATCTGAACTAGTGTTGTTTAAAAACAATAATCACGATGTTAGTGCAGGTAATGGAGGCATTTTTTAACCAAATCACTATGACCGTGGCACAAAATGATGATTTTTAGTGGTAGCATCATAACAGTCGTTAGATGCTTGGCAGTAACATCGATCATGGCAGAAATAGTGTTTTTGATAGGAAAAATTAAGTTGGACTACAGCCCCACCTAGTCTAGAGAAGAAATCTGTAAGCCTAAATCCTAAATCACGTAATCGCATCTATTCTTCCTCTCTCTTCTTTGTCTCACATCTTTGTCACTATTGGGTTGTGTGGAGTGGCGGTGTGCTGCTTGATACTTGCTATCATGAAGTGTTTCTTCCATCGCAGAGGTTAAGCCCTGATCACAGACAGTTCTCAGTGTGAGTGCGCATGATGCACATTTTTGAAGCATAACGGAGAAAGGGAGCAAAAGTTTGATCTTGCCCTTGCTACAATGTAGTTTAGGGCTTTTTTTAAGGGCAAAATGCAAAATTTTTTCCTTCTCTTCTCGAGCAAGAGAGACGTGCACATGTTCTCTTGAGAAGAAAATCAAATCATTTTAGGAAGTGTAACAACAACAAACAATTATAAACATGAAAATCAATATGAATTGAGTGATGCTAAGCTAAAAATGTAAAAATAAAATAAAAATGAGTTGAGTGATTTAGAGTTAAAAGTAAAAAATTGATTAATATTATAAAAAAATATTTAAAGTTAAAAGAGCAAAAAATGATTAATATTAAAAAAAAGAGAGGGAGTCAATTTTCAATTTTAAATTGAATTGTAATATCAATATGACTTGAATGATGCTAAAATATTAGCTTTTAAAAATTTAAAATAAATAAATGAAGCAAAACTTTGAAAAAGATAAAATATTAGTTGACTATCTAATTGAATAAAGTATTATTTAATACATTATTTAATGACTTGTGCTCTAATTATTAAGATAATTTTATTAATTATTATTTAATGTTTTTATTATTTTTTTATAAATTTTTTATTTTCTTTTATTTATTTGTAGGATAAAGCAAATGGAAGCATTACTTTTTGCTATACTTTTGGCTATTTGGCTCAATATTTAGACACCTATTCTTTTTAATTTAAGAATTCCAATACATTATCGACCTATTTTGATTTGATATTATATTTTATTTTTAAAAAGAGAAAACTATTTTTGAAAAGAAAAAGTAATAAAGAATTTTAAAAAATAGTTCAAAGTTATTATCCTATAGATATTATTTTGAAGTATCAATAATAACTTAATTCGATTGTTTAAACGTAACAGGATTATAACATACCAAAGACATAGTTTAATGTTAACAATAAATTAAAAAAATAGTAATACAACGTACGAGAGAAATCATATGAGATGAGCTTAAGACTTATGGGTTCATCTATTATACTTTTGTATGTTTAATTAATTTAATCCTGATATTAGTATATAAATATTTTTTAACCACTCATAATTAGTTCTATTAATACCCAATAATTATGTAATGTCAATATTCTTTTCCCTGAACAAACACTTCAAATGATTATGCAAGGTAATTGATCGAAAAAACATGAAGATCCTATGAGTTTGTTAATTTAATAACGGCTGAAAGAAACGAATTAAGTGTGATTAATCAAACCCATTGTCTCATTTTATCCTATAGCTCTTTTAATTACACGCAGTACGATCGCTTACAATATAACTAACTATAGGATACTAAGGATGATCAAATCTTAATATACACAATATAATCTAATAGAATAAAAATTAAACATTAAAGTAAAAATCACATAAGATTTGCAGTAAGATCCACCATAGCCCTAGCTATGGGTTTAACTACTCATAACAAAATAAACTACGAAAAACATGATAAATAAACTCATAACCACAAAGAAAAACTCAAACAAAAGAAACTCAGAAAGATAAAAGACGAAGAAATTTCTCGCTCTCTGAAGGGTCCTTAATCACTTGCTTGGACTTCAAAGAGAAGGTCGTTGTCCTTGCCAATGGTCTCTAATGACTCTCAAATATGGGTTTGGTTAAAATTAAAAAAGAAAAAAAAATGTGTGTAGAGAAGTAGGAAGTGTATCAAGTGTGGAGTATAAGACCTCTTTTATATAGGCTGTACTTTGAGTTTTTAGTTGGTTGAACTCTATCTTTTTAAATCGGCTTTATCCACAATCAGAATCGCTTCAAATATTCATATCTCAATCTTTATTTAAGTTTAAATTTTAAATTCAAAATTTAAACTTAGATTCACATAGCACAATCAATGACTAAAAGTATCTAAATTTTATTCAAAATATCTCCAAAATACATTAATAACAACTTATAGCTAAACTGCAACAATTAATAATATAACTAGTATAAATATATATGAAATAAAGTTTAAGTGTATAAATATAAGTTATAAAATATATTAAAATATGAACTTATCAAAATCAAAAATATTTATTTATTTTTTATTTTTTATTTTATTTTGTTAGAATCATTGTTTTCTAATTGAAAATGAGTGAATTTGTAAAGTGACTATTTGTTCTGTAAATTAGTGGGTATTCGAAAACTAACTATATTTTTCTTGTAAAATCTCAGTAAAAAAGTATTAAAAAATAAAAATTAAATTACTAAAATAAGAAATTTGAAAAAAATGTCTATATTCAAGAAGCTTTTGCATGAAAGAATAATAAAATAATTGTAATTATTACTATTATTAATAAAATTAATCAATTTATTTTATATATTAGTCATGACTTGATTAATGTTTAAAAGGATTTTTTAAATTTTTAATAATTATTTTAAAATATTGGTTCTTAAAATCAAAGTTTGATTACAATGATTCTCAATACTTACAATTTGATCTTTCTTTTTAATAATAAAATCTTAATATGTTAGCCGTTATACAATTTTTAGAGGAGTAATTCAATTGATTTTGATAATCTTTGCAAGAAAAATTTATTTTATTTTATTTTTGTAAAATTTAACTTTTATCATGAAAAGATAACTTAATTATATTTTTTTTGTTCCTGTAAATGTTGGTCATTTTATAATAAGTTTATATAATTTTTTTAAAGATTTAATTCCTTTAAAATTAGAAAATTAGGATTTAGTCTCAGGCGTTAACTCTTCTCAGTTAAGTCTTAGTTGATGAAGAGTTAGTTTAACACTTTACGTAATGTCACGTGGCATGTCACGTCATTTAATTTTTTATTTAAAATTAAAATTTACAAATAAGTCTTTAAATCTATTTTATATAATTGTGTAAAAGTTTTTTCCTCTTCTCCTTCTCTACACCTTTTTCTGACACCTCTCCTTCACCAAGCCTTCCCTTTTCAACACTTCTACTCCTTCCTTTTCTCCCTCCTCACACCACCACTCCTCCCCTTCCCCTCACACCCCTCCTTTTCCTCCACTCTCACCCCTTCCTCTTCCTCTTTTCCACACCCTCATTTGCACCACCCCTCTCCCTCACCTACTTCATTCTTTCATCTGCACTATCCCTTCTCCTTCCCTACACCCTCATCCCCTTCCATTCCATTCCCTTCACCCAAATTTTTTCTCTATTATTCTACTCTCACTTATTTTCTTATCTCACTTTTAAATTTTCTCTTTCTCCACTTTATTCTTAACTCATTTTTCACTTTTTTTTTCTATTAAAATTTTGTTTGTGTATTAGATATTTTGAGTGGTTGTGTGAAGGTTCTACATTGGGGAAAATGATGCTAGAAAGAGGTTGTGGAGACATGAGGGGGGTGGATGTGGAAAAGACAGAAAGAAAAGTTAAAAGAGTTTTTCTGCAATTATGTAAAAAGTGTTTAGGAACTTATTTGTCATTATATAATTTTAAATAATAATAATAAAAAATGACGTAACATACTATGTGACGCTAGTAGGTGTGCTGCGTTGACTTTCTGTCTGCAAGCTCAACACTTAATATGATAGAATTGATGGTAGAGACTAAATCCTAATTTTTTAATATTTTAGAGGCTAAATTCTAACAAAAAATTTTATAAGAACTTATCACAAAATACTTCATATTTATAGGGATAAAAAATATAATTATATCTAAAAAGATTAACTTTATAACATTACATAAAACTAAAATTTAATTATGTTTATTAGAATTTTTTTAACTATGTTTAATTTAAAAAAAAATAGAAGATGAAATCAAAATTAATCTTACACTTAGAGGATAAAAAAAAAACTACTTTTACTTTTTATATGTCAAGATTTGTGCAATTTATAAAAAAAAATTGACTAGAAATAATAATAATAATAATAATAAATTTAAATAAAACAAACCAATGATAGAATACATGAAATAAAATAAATATTTATTATTTAGATAAAACCTAGTGAAATAGATTTATTTTAATTTTTATTCCTTAGTGCGTAATAGTCGATAAGAATTGAATTTGTATTTCATAAAAATGTAAGTTTAAATTTCGGTGTTGATATAAAAATATGGTTAGCACGTGATTTAGAAATGTCTCTGTAAATATTTTAGAAACTTGAAGAGATATCCTAATAAGCATCATGATTGAGAACGAGCAAGGGAATATCTGTGAGTTGGTGCAGGGGAATTGCGAGTGGGACAGTGTGGTATACAGCATTCGATGGAGTTAGAGGTGAAAGTGGTGGGAGGCATAGACAACTGTTTCGCATCTCTTCCTCTGTCTCTAATCCAAACTCTTCAGTCCACGCGATCAACACCTCTTCCTCAAATTCTGGCTCTGGAGCTTCGCTCTCACAGTCAGCCTTCACACTCGTGGTTCGTTGCTTGGTCCGGTGCCAGTTCTTCTTCTTCCGCCATAGAGGTACCTTTTCCCTTTCCCTATTTACTTGCTTTCAATTCCACTTCTAAAACGCCCAACACATACACAAATTGATTGTGCAGGTTTCGACGCGATTTGCGGAGTGCGTTTCGTTGCCAAATCATGCTAGAGTTCAAGTCAGAGTTGCTTCTAATGTGCCACATGCTTCTCTGGTCACCGTAGAGCCACACACAGAAGATGACTGGGAAATCTTGGAGCTTAATTGTGACCAAGCTGAGGCTACACTCCTCAACCAGGTATGTATGTGATTGTTCCTTCAATCAACGCCAGCATAACGCAATTTATTTGAAGAGTGATTAAGGATTGGAACGTTCTGTTGAGAATATTAGGTATGCTTTCATTGTAATTATCAATGCTAAGTGGTGATGTTTTCTCTCTATTCTATTCTATTCAATTGAATTTTTAGGCTCTGTTTAGAAGAGTTTATGGACAGCTTAAGGACTCTTTTTTGCTTATTTCACTAAGCTTCTTGCTGTAGATTTTCAAAATAAGTTGCTTTCAACTTGTCTTAATAAGTTAAATTTATGCACAAGCCATAATTTTAAATGAGTTTTTTGAATAGGCTTTTAATTAAACTGTGTATCCAAACACGCTCTTAATCCTTTATGGTTATTTTACAGTCCCAGGCTAGTCCTTTATTTATCTCAGTTTGGTTCTTTATATATACTTTTTGGTCTTTTTTTTTTTTTTTAATTTGGTCCATTTTAGTCAACTGTGATGGATTCTGACTGCTAGAAATTATTTCTCTACTGTTACTAAAACCAATAACTTGATAGAAAGGACCAAATTGATAAAAGAAAAAGAGACCAAGGACGAAATTTAAGAAAAGAAAAGAAAAGAAAAGATAAGGGATGAAGCAGGCTTCAATTTAGTTTTTTTCTAATTTTTTCAATCCTTTCTCTTGGATCTCATGGTAATGTATTATATTATTTATACTACTACACTCTTTCCCCTTCCTTTTCTTTCATACACCTAAAATGGAAGTAGGTTTGAGAAGAAATTAATCAATACAATGTTGTGGATGGCTTAATGCAGGTTAGGATTGTCCACGAAGGGATGAAATTTCCTTTGTGGTTGCATGGTCATACTGTCATCACATTCCAAGTGGATTCTGTTTTTCCGAAGAACGTGGTAGGTAAGATTATGCCTATTTCCATCTACAATGTTCTTTGGTATATATTTTCACATTCTTTGTCAAAGCTGAAATATCATTAATGATACTTTGTTTTTTGGTTTCTTTTTTTGTGTTAGTGTAACTTAATCCCTCTTGAACTGCTGTGGCAAATATGATAGAGATGTAGCTATCAATATGATAGAGATGTAGCTATCAATATGATCAGGAGTTTTCTTTTCTTTCATTTGAAATAAAGATATTTATTTTTGAACGTCATTTGTTTGAGGTTCTGTTTGGTATGCTTCTCATGTTGCTTCAAGAGAACTACTATCTCTCCAATGGTATTTCTTTTCAGTATTACTATAAAACATGATTGAACACATTTAAAATGTTATTAAGTAGCTGGATATCTCATGTTGAGCGTAGGTGAGAATGGTTGTATTAGTTATTCTCTTCCTCTGTGCATTCTTGCAGTTCCAGTGTAAAAATATCTCTTTTGATTGCCAGTCTAACATGTGAAATTTTGTCAGTGCAACTCAAGCCAGGAACTGAAGTTGCTGTTGCTCCAAAAAGACGCAAAAGAATTTCCTATTCAGCAGGAGATTCACATCTCTACTCCTGTAATAAAGAGCATACTGCTAAGATGCTGCTCCGTTTACAAGATCCAGATGGGTTATGTACTACCAGTACTCATTTCAAAGGAGTTGAGCTTCATATGGAGCTTACTTCTGTTGCTTTTGTTCACCCAGAAACAGCCAAACAATACTCATTCAACATGCTTCAGTTGGTTTCAATAATGCCCAGAGTGTCCAAGGAAAATGTTTTTTCCCAGACTAATATTATGAAAGCCAAAAATGGTTCAGCTACTAATGAAGTTGAGAATGGATATACGGACAAGAAAGAATATCAACAAGCAATTGTTCAGCTGTTGACTTCAGAATCTGTGGCTGAAGGACATGTGATGGTAGCAAAGTCTCTTCGCCTTTATTTGAGAGCTACCCTGCATTCATGTATGTCAAGTTACCCACTGTGTTTTAGAATCAATTGTATGTGCATGCTCATAAATTTAATTGTGTAGGATACTAAGATATTGTGCCCAGCAAATTGTTATTAATGTATTTGATATTTGGTATTTATCTGATCTATGTCTGTAATTAGGAGATAAGCAATCTCTAGTTGCATCATGCTGTCATGCATGGCAATTAGGGAATAAACTGTTATTTTGAAAAGCAGTGGATTTTCCTTGGTATGTAAATATTTATTGAGTTTTCTATGGCATTTGGAGAAATTAGAGTGGAAGGGTTTGTGGAGGGCTCTTTGGTTGATTTGTTGTTTTTGGTTAAAGCATAATTGTAGATCTTCCAATGCAATATTTTAAACCTTACTATCACGGTGAGGTAGAATTTTTTACTCTCTTTTGGTGTTCATCTCATAGTTTTACATGTAAAGGGGATAGGAGATTCCTTGCCAATATTGTTTATTCCTTTTCTTCTCTTTTTCTTGTGATACATTGGAGGTGCAGGCATCTTTGTATTGGATGGGGATGGGTGGCCTAGTGGAGGATCAAAGCTTTAAAATCACCTTTGCCGATACATCTTAGGTTTAGGTCTGTGCTAGACAGCTTGTTGAGCTACAGATTCAGTTCAATAGTTCCCCCTTCCCTTTTCCTTTTTCTTTATGTGACATTTTACCATACATAAACCAAATCATACAATGATCCTTACATAGGAAAAACTCATTCTGGGGACTTATTGGTTCCTTATTGTATTTTGTGCTCCTTGCTTTCTTCTTTCATCATTTGCTTTTGCAGAGAAATTCATCAACATTTATTTAAGATGTGATTTTTTTTTCTTTACACTGATTTGATGACAAGATTTTTTTTGTTTCATTTATTTCTAAAAGAAGTTCATTAAGAATTTAAGATGAAGGGAAGAAAAGTACAAAGAGAAATTAAAAAGCAGAAAAGAAAGCATCAACGGTGCAAAAAAAAAATGCTGTCCGTTATAGTGTTTTCGGGGTTGGCCACCATGCACCACTATTTGGGATTGATTACCATGTTAAAATACTTGTTGTATGACATCATGCTCTTACTAAACTGAAAATCCTTTGATGCTAACGTCTATTTCCATCCCTCAATTTTGAAGTTAATCTCTTCGTTTTACTCCTCAACTAATACTAAATGATCTACACAAAGCATGCATCTAATCTTTTGTGTCTTCAGTAAGAATATTTAAGACTGGGTTAAACAAGGGTTGCATTGCTGCTATAATTTGTGTTACCTTTATCATTTTATGGGCAGACAGCATGTTGCATTTTACTGTTTTCTTTGGCTGTTTACTGTATATTTTCATTGAAAAATTTATCTGTCCTTTCAGTTTTGATATCTAATTTTAACAAGAATATTGTGTTTGTGATTGCACAGGGGTTTATTTGAAAGCATGTGATATTATTTTGGAAAAAAATATTCCTTCCATCTCTCTTTTTCCTTGTCAATTCAAACTGTTAAGGAAGGAGAATAATGCTGAGAAAGATGGTTTAGAAGATTTTCATGGCCCCAAGAATCACATTGATAAAAAATTGCATGCAAATGCTATGTCGGGTGTCTTTGTGGATACAATAGATTGGTCAATCCAAAATGAAGTTGTAGCAGCTCTTTCTGATGAATCTGATTACAATGCAGAGGAAGAGGCTACAAATCAGTCTCAGAATAAAAAAGGATTACAGAGTCTTGTACGACTATGGTATATTGCACAACTTAAGGCAATTACTTCGATTATGGGTATGGAGGTTAGTTCATTGGTTTTGGGTAATAAAACCTTGCTTCAATTTGAATTAAGCTGTTGCAAACTTGCAAGTAATGGGAAGGTTCAGCCAGCCTATAATTCTTCAGAGAACAGTGGCAAGGCAGCTGAAATGTTATTTTTATTGAACATTGGTGAAGAATATCTGCATCATGGGAAACTTAATGCATATGAAGTTGCTCTTGGTGAAAGACTCGATAACATCAATATTGGGGATCTGAAGCTTTTTGAAAGGATAAAGTATGGCAATCCTGTGTCTATTCATTCTATAGAAGAGAGAGCCTCTGAAGACCACAGTAGTTCAAATGTATCTTCCCTTGGCTGGATGGAGAAAACTGCTTCTGATGTTATCAATAGTAGGTTTTTTCTTGGGTGAAGCGTCCTTTACTCACTTGATTTTCTGTTATGATAATTTTTTTTAAATAAAAACTTAAATGAACCTTTGTTTGTGTTGCTTCTATCATTGATGTCAATAAATGTACAAGCAGAGTAGAAAAATGTCCAGATGATATCTATGTAGACATAACCCTGGCATTGGCAATATGAAAATTGTTTGTAAATAAAGATTAAACATGCCCTTAATTGGTGCATATGTTGGTTGGTTTCTGGACGTTATTTTTTAATACTATTTGGTAGTTGAAGTTAGGAATTTGTTTTTCTTGATAGTCGGAGTTATTAATTTATCTTATCTCAGTTGTAAAAAGAGAAAAGGCATATTCACTGAATGCATAACACTGACACCTAAACCTGTATTTTGTTGATGTTATTATTATGATTTGATGCATACTTTTTTAACGTATTGTAAACTACCACCTTTTTCTGATTGTTAATCTTTCCTAATTCTTGCACGTTCTTCCTCAAGCTAGAGCATGTGTAAAAAGCTGGGACCTTGAATGAAGTCTCCTTGAATAGGCTTTCATGCCATGTAAGGAACAAGGGGTGGGGTGGGGGTAGATACAGAGATACATATTTTATTGAAGGTAGAAGTTGTGAGTAAAACTGATACTGCACTTTTCTATTTATGCTAGAATTGTACAATAATTATATGCAAGGTGTGTTGCAACTTGCAAATAACACTTCCTGATTTCTGTATTTCCTAATTTCTTACAACCTCTTTTTAGTGGTTGTTTGATAATGATGTGGGATCTTCCTGTGTCATGAGATTGTAAATCTTCTCAACTGTCTGAGGAGAGAAATGCATATTATTCTCAGAAAGAGGTTGATTCTGTGCAACTTGTTTTTATCTGCTGAACATATTTGTTAATTAAGATTCCCTACGTCTGTGTTATTTTGGGCTGTTAGTATGGATGACCCATTCACTGATTTATTAGAATTTTGTTTGAGAAATGCCAGATTCATCTGTTTTCCTCCTTGATGCTGCTGCTCATTAATTTGAGTTCTGCTAACTTAAATAATGGTTGTACTGTTTGGGATGTCCTTTAGTGACATTTAACTTGCTGTTTTTTCTGACTGCAGGGATGTTGATATTGTTATGTTCAGCATCTGGTTTGTGGTTTGGCTCACACAACTTGCCACTCCCTGGACATGTTCTAATATATGGACCTCCGGTGAGTTTAACTTCAACTTTTTTGAGTATTACCATGAACATGGCTATTAGTATTAGTAAACTACGGATTCTAATTGCTGGATGGTTTAAATGGAGCGAAGGTCTCTAGGTAATTGGTTCCATTGGTCAGGGTGGTTACACTTTTTTGCTACCAACCATGCTTTGTATCTTTTTGTTGACCTGTTTGAGCTATATGCTTCATTTTATACACCCGTTGACTCTCCACAGGTTTCTTACCTACTGGCAACTGCTCTAGCACCCAAATTCTGTTCATTTCCAATGCCTCCTTTTCCACAATGATATCTTGTTCCAATTTTTCATTGGACAGCCTCAGATCCTGGTAGGGATGGTAGAGGAGATCCAACCAATGATTGTGTGTGTGTCGATGAGTGTGGAGTGATGGCTGTTTCACCTGAATGAAACCACTAGGGATGGGTTGAGGCGAAATGTACAATACAGATTTGGGGATCATTGGTTGGTAAAAGCTGTTAGCTGGAGATGCTAATGAAGGATTTGTGGCCGAGAAAGGACAGAAACTGGAATTAAGACAGTATACGTAAAAAAAATTATAGGTTGGTATGAGGGTGTTTCCTCTCTTTAGGCTCTAGACAACATGTTAAGAGGGGAGATAATAAGAGATCAATGATGGAATCCTTGTTTCTAATTACACATAGGAGGTTTATTATATGGACATAATGTTATAAATACTAGAATAACAAAATGTCCTAATTACCAACATTACAAGAAATGGTTTATTTTCATTGTTTACATATTCCAACAGAAACAAGTAAATAAAAATACCACCTCATGTTTATGACTTATGAGCATGTATCATGTGTATTTACTTGGTGTAAGCAACTATTGACGAAATTTTGGGCAAAGTATTTTCAATTTAGGATATATTGATCACTTAACTGGTTAAAGATACAAGGATTGCTTAATGAGTAACTACTTAATATCTTAATTAACAACTAAACTGGACAATATTTACCAAGAAAACTTTTTTCTTTTGTAATTTTATCTTCTGAAATTTTAAGGGAAGTTAGGCCTGCCTAAATTCCCCAAATTTGTAAAAGTTTGTTTTAGAGCTACTTCACAGTCTTCATCACATTACACAGTACAAATTAATTGCTGCTGTGCTAGTTTTTGAGCTTGGAATCTAGTGCCCCATTTTAGGATTTTGCATCGTTTTAAGTGATTCTTTCTTGTTACCATTAAATTATTGATCAGGCTACAGGAAAAAAAATGTTTGCAAATCTGATGAGTGAATTATCAATGCATTTGATGTTCAGATAATTTTTTTTTTCAGGGCTCTGGGAAAACTATATTAGCAAGGACTGTGGCAAAATCCCTTGAGAATCGTGAAGACATCTTAGCACACATGTATTAATGTTAATTCTAATTTAGATGAGCCTTAATGATTGTTCCCCATTATTTTTGTATTCAGTTGCTGCTGCTTAGATTTGAAAATTTCAGTTTTAATGCTATGCAGAATTTTTGTTTCCTGCTCAAAACTTGCCCTGGAGAAGGTCCCAATTATTCGCCAAGAACTTGCAAACCATGTAACTGAAGCTTTAAATCATGCTCCTTCGGTTGTTATCTTTGATGATCTTGATAGCATAATTTCTAACCCCGACTCTGAAGGACCTCAGCCTTCAATGTCTGTCACTGGACTTGCAGATTTTCTGGTTGACATCATGGATGAATATGGGGTAAGAAGTATGCCTTTATTGTTACTTACGACGATTCTCTAAAATATTATGTATATTGTTACTCCTTGTGACAACTGCATCTCAAAATACTGATGAGAATTTTGCTTTTTAAAGTGTGGGGTCTGTTATTCATATCCAACTTTTAAAATCATCAATAGGTTAGTTCAATTAGCTTTCTGTCTTTTGATGAAAACATTCATTAATGGGAAGACTGCATAGACTTTTCCGGTGTCTACAATAATATAGTATGATAATGATAGGAATATAAAATTGAAATAATGACAGAAAAGGAGGATAATTGAGATATCAAATAAATAGATATCTTGATGGGAAATAATTGGGAGAACATAAAGGTAAAAAAAAATATATAATCAATTTTGGATTGAAGTATATAAAATATCTGTTAGAATCCTGTAATGACTAGGTATATAGCCAAACTGGCCATACATAGGTAGAAGAGACGCCAAACTGGTGAAACAAAGGCTGAACATAAACCAAATAGGCAAAAGAAATGAAATCACAAGACAGACAAGGAGTTAGAAGTAAAAAATGTAGAAAGGGAACGAAAATTGGTTCTGGTCTTGAACCATCCAGCTGCTGCACAGACAAGAAAAGGGTGAAACTCATTTGAGAGGATGTTGAACTACGCAATACCAAAATGAATAGGGGGAAAAGGAAGGTCATTAAACTCAACAAAGATTGGCCTTTTGTGTTGCCATCAAGGTTTACTCCCTTCTCTAGTGCCAGTCACCTTAAGGCTCCTCTAACCATTTGCAACCTTCAAGAAGGCTGAAATTAGAATTTCCAAAACACAGTGCAAACACCAATGTAGTGTGAAAAAAAGAGTGCTTCTACAGCCACCACTGACCACCACGGGCTACACAAGACATCTTCCCATCGTTTGCTGACCTTACCAACTAACCATCATTGGATTGTCTGAACAGATGAACTGCTGCTTAGTAGGAGTCCCTGAGTTTTGGACATGATCGTAGGTCACTACCAGTGAATTCTGACTTTAAAAGGGAAAAGATAAAAATAGAGAGAGCAATGATTATACAAATGTTATGTGGAGCTTATAGGATTTAGGGTGTGGCATAACACAATGCCTCAGGTCCCTAACCTAATTCTCCAATTTATGCTAGTAATTGGGACAAGTACGAGTGCTAGCTGTACAGGCACCCACTCAAATAAGACTTTAGAAACCCTAAATGTATTGTAAAGATATTAAACTATTCATTAGCCTTCAAGTAATAGCTGAAGTTTATGGGATAGTTAGGCTTTGCTGATAAAAGATACAACCCCAGCTTTATCAAACTTGTATTTCCCTTCACAGCAAGTGTCAAGGAAGAGTTTATGCTGCTTTACATTATACAAGACTCAAAATAAATTTGTCTTCTTGGTATCATTATGATGTTATGCTAATTGATTTTTTACATGGGGCTATCTTTGTCAATGTGCAACAAGATTTCCTGGCTTTGCTTTTTCAATGTGTTCTGCCCTTTTTTTCCTCCCATTTCTTGTTTCCTCTTGAAGGCATACATTGCCATCTGCTTTTGTATTGCCTTCTCTTATTTTCTCAAAATATTTCAAAAATGGTTTTCAACCAAAAACTTCTCAAGAGTCAAGACATTTTAGCAAAATTTAGAAAGTTATTTTAATTGATAAATGTTGTCTTTTTGAGGGCTAAGGAGTAATTGAAACACATAAGAAATTTGCAAAAGGTTTAACATATGAGATCTTCACTTTGTCACATAATCATTTGTGTACATTTTTCTTTCCTAACTACCATTATGAATTTATTGGCTTGGTCACACAATGAACAGGAGAAGAGGCGAAGATCATGTGGATTTGGACCAATAGCCTTCATAGCTTGCATACAATCCCTAGAGAAGATACTACAATCTTTGAGTTCTTCAGGTTCGCTAATTTTGTATGTAATATTATGTTATAGTAAAATCTAAATCGAATCTTCACTATGATTATCTTTCATTCTTTTTTATACATTTTATTTCTCATGTTTTGGCTACTAATTTCTTGATTCAATTGTCATTAGGACGTTTTGACTTTCACATAAAGCTGCCTGCTCCTGCAGCTTCTGAGCGCAGGGCTATGTTGAAGAATGAAATACAAAAGCGTCACTTGCAGTGCAATGATGACATCCTGCTTGATGTGGCTGTAAAATGTGATGGTTATGATGGTTATGATCTGGTATTTCACTTCTTTTAGATTTATTGTTTAGACAGTTGTGATTTAGGTTAAAATATACATTTAGTCCCTATAGTTGACATTCATTTATGAATAGTTCCTATACCTAAAAATCTTACGTTTTAATCCATGGTATTATGACATTGTTAATGAAAATTATAAGTCACTGAGTTGTATTTTTTTAACAATATTATAATGTTAGGGACCAAAATGCAATGAAATATTTGTATAATGATTAAAATATAAGTTTTTTTTTTTTTTTGTAAGAACTAATTTGTGAATGAGTGTCAAGTATAGATACCAAATGTGTATTTTAATTTGTGATTTATTATGCTTTATTAGTTAGCACTAATGATAATAATAGTGTCTTGTGTGACCAATAACTTCAAAGATATGAGTCTCCAATCCTTTTAATATCTACTATATTCTTTTTCCAAGTGTTATCCACAATGATACTTATTCTGTTTCAAAGAAGTGTAACATTACTTGAGCGTAGCTTGATAAGCTTCAAAGATGGTCTTGTTTCCATCCAACTTAATTATTATTTCACTGGCATCAGTTGCAATTTTTATATGAACTATCGCTTTGTTAAAAGTTTCATTGTCCATTTGAATACTATCAGTGCACAAACTGTTGATAACTGTCTGAACTACATGTATGCAAACACCTAACATTTTCACTCTCTCCAGGAAATATTGGTTGACAGAACTGTCCATGCTGCTGTCCGCCGTTTTTTGCCATCTAATGTGGCCATTTATGGGCCAGAGAGTCCTGCTTTACTAAGGGAGGATTTCTCTCTGGCAATGCATGATTTTCTTCCAGTTGCAATGCGTGATATCACAAAATCTGCTTCTGATGATGGCCGTTCAGGATGGGATGATGTGGGTGGTCTTGTAGATATTCAAAATGCTATCAAGGAGGTCTGAATTCCTGAAATACTAAAATGCTGTTATGCTCTCACTTTATTTTATGTGTCCTGTTTTGTTCTTATAGATTTTAAGTAATATTATTTCATTTGTAAGAACCAACTCTTATAAATGCTTGAGCTAGGTGGAGGGTCAATAATGGGTTTTATTTGGAATAAGGTTTCATGCTCTGACTTGTATAATATGAATAGTTCATGCTAGGAATTGTGTCCACACTTCTTACATTGTTCTGCTGCGGTTTCTTTATACTCTGCAACTATTCATTCCTATGGGCCTATTTGGTGGATATGATAGAATAAGAAATGATAGGATACAAGAGTTGGAGAAAAACATGTTAGGACAAAAGTATGATAAGTTCTCATCCATTTTACATTCGATGAACATTGGGATAACAAACTAGATAGAAATATGTTATCCTTTCCTGTCAATTTCTAACCTAGGCCCCTTTCATAGGATAAAATTTACACTAGAGAGATGGATACAATAAGCCTATAGGATAGACTTATCATATCCTGTTGGTTAAACAAACATTGGAAATAAGACAGGATAGAAAAAATTATCCTTTCTTGTTCTTTTATCCTGTCCACCAAACAAGTTCTGTAAGTCCACGGTTTCTTTATGTATTTCCTTATCCTCTAAAGCATTTGTAATCTGTTTTCTTTGTTGTAATTGATTTCTTCTGTGTCAAGAATTTGGGAGTGAAGATGTGGATATACTGGATTTTAGGGTTCTAAGAAGTAAGATCAAGGAAAAGACTGAAGAGTATTGACAATTTTATTGATCACTTTAGAAAAATTAGGATTACAAGAATCCCCCAGAGCTGTCAACTCCTGAACAGAGAATGACTTCTCCCTAACACCATTTACAAAAAAAATATATCGCTAAAACCAGAATCTAACTCTATTTATAGGATCTATTAACCATATTAACAACTAACTAACAGTTGACTCTTTCCTACCATTCCTCCTAAAATAAACATTCCACACTTTAGGTCTCTTATTAGTATCAATCATATGTTCTTCTGCCATGGTTCTAACATGGATAATCTAGAAAGATAGGTAAAATAGTAGGGAAAGCTGAATTATCTGAGTGTGACGTGGACAGATCTTGCTTTCTGGTTGAGTGTAGTCAGTCAGTTCATGTGATCTCCTAGAACTTCTCAATGGGATGTTGTCAGTTACAGTGATTCTTTATTATAGTTAGTTGAACAATAATTTCATTCTTTTTGCTTTTTGTTTCCATGTTTACTCTATGCTTGTACTTTTGCATGATTTTATGCTGGTTAAATTAATCCAGATGATAGAGTTGCCATCAAAGTTTCCAGAAACTTTTGCACAAGCACCTTTGAGGTTACGGTCAAATGTCCTTTTATATGGTCCTCCTGGTTGTGGCAAGACTCACATAGTTGGTGCTGCTGCTGCTGCTTCTTCACTTCGATTCATATCAGTTAAAGGGCCAGAGCTGTTAAACAAGTACATTGGTGCTTCTGAACAAGCTGTAAGAGGACAATAAGATTTTCTTTTGGCTATTATTGGTGTATGCTGTTTTTTAATTTATTTTTATGTTTTTTAATCCGTATATTTTTCTCTGCATAAAATAAAAGGTTTTTTAGGTTATTAGTTGACTCAAACTAGCCTTTTGTACTGTCACTCCTTTAGCGATTTGATCTTGAATGACTTTTAGGTGACCTAGGCTGTTTCTTTTGGTTTGATGTGTACTAGAGTTAATCATTCAGATTTTTTATTCTGCTTAGAGGCCTGAATCTTGAATGCTGGTTCCAGGTTAGGGATATATTCTCTAAAGCAGCTGCTGCAGCTCCATGCCTACTTTTTTTTGATGAATTTGATTCTATTGCCCCCAAGAGGGGGCATGACAATACTGGAGTAACTGATCGTGTTGTTAATCAAGTCAGTATATATTTGTCACTTTTTGCATTTATACTTTGTTGAATAAAATCTGACTTCAGTATATTCTACTTCCACAGTTTCTGACTGAGTTAGATGGTGTTGAAATTTTAACTGGTGTGTTTGTGTTTGCTGCAACCAGGTTAGTTTCTCAAGCATGTATTTTTTGTAAATAATAAAATTCAAATGAAGTGTCCGAAGATAAAAGACTAAAAGCTGAAAGGATGAAAGAGTTAAAAGAAGGCTATAGCTATAGTTTCAAACTTGATTTGCTTCTGGTTTGCACTTAATCTAGATTAGTTAGTTACAAGTGGCAATTTCTGATACAATCTTTAATCACAACTCCGAATCTACAATCTGAGTGATATAAGCAGGTTGAATTTGAGTTGAAGATTGCAGCTTGAAATCAATCCATTTATTTAATTAAATATAAGCAAGTGATCTCATAGTTGGTATCCTATTTAACTTTGATTCATTTGGAACTTACATTTAAAGACCATTCTACTAGCTAAACTAAATAATTCAACACATAATTCTACACCGTTGTTGTTACCTTGAAGTTTGTTTCATTTGAGAATTTGGTAATTCTAAACTGCTGATGAAAAAATATGGTCATTAACTCTGCACGTTACATTATAAAAAATGCAGAGAGTACTTCACAAGGACACAATCTAAATTGGGTGTTTTTGGATTATCTGCAACAAAAAAAGATTAGTTCAATAATTGATTTATCTACAATTGATTATTGTTATAATCAATTGTATGAAATAAGTTTTATGTTTGAAGTGCAAAGGGAAAAAAGTCATGGAGAATTCATTGCCAGCCTGACTAATCAGTAAGTTAGGAGATATCACTATTGGTATGAATCAGAATGCGAGGTTAGTGTGAGTGACAGGCAGTTCATCACTGTATGACTCATTGATAAGAAAGAAATCACTGGAATGATCATTATGGATAGAGAACAGCATAACATTGAGGGGTTTGGGCAAGTGAGAATGTACCAGAGCATGGAATACAAGTAAAGGAGGTTCAGTTTTAGATTTAAGGAAAGTACCAATCTACAGGGGGCAAAGTTGGTGATAGGGTTTCTGGATGGAAAGCTTGTCAGAGAAGTTGTCAAATAGCAGTACACGACAAAGAAGATGCTGCCAATAGGACAACACAACAAAAGGACAACCTGATCTAAGACTTTGAATAACAGGACAATGATGAATATTCCAAAAACGAGTTTGAAATGAAGTAGTTCCAAATTTTAGGAAAATTGAGAGCAGAACAGTGACATATGGTTGAAACTACAGGGTTTTAGGTATAAGGGAGGCAAAGGAGAGAATCTCTAGATGAAAAAATCTGAAATTGATATTTGATGCGATTAGATATGATGTGTTGGATGTGATCCAAAAGACAAAGCACTAACTTCTATTTATAATTGGACTAGGATCTTAATCCTGATTACTCCTTTTGATCCTTTGTATAAGGAACCATCTAGAAGGTTTTGGTAATTCATATTATCAGGCATTTTACAATTCCTATGAAACATTTATTTTTGTTTTCCTATATGCCTTTAGTAAATGAAGTTGGTGAGAATCATAAATTAAAACGATAGAGGGAAGGAGTAAATCTTTCAAATTTTAAATATTGATAGTGAGGCTAAGTTTAATGATACTAAATGGGGGTAAAGTGGGCATGTAGTAGTAGTTTTTAAAAAATCCAGAAAATTAACTAACTTCGACTATTTTATATTGGTCTATGCAGTTTAATTGAAGATGCCTTATGAAAAGGACTAGAGGGAGTAAATAATAAAATGAATAATAAATTATAAGGGAATATGGAAACCAATCCTAAGGTTTCACTTGAGATATTCTAAAATATTTGGAAAAATGTCTGGGCTGTGATAAGGTTGATCCTTGTTTGTTCTGAATATATTTTCAGATATTATGAACTAATGGGAAACGGATATTATTCTGACATCTGTTTTTCATGTCAAGCAGTAGACCAGATTTGCTTGATGCAGCGCTGTTGAGACCTGGTAGGTTAGATCGTCTTCTGTTCTGTGACTTTCCATCTTGGCATGAGAGATTGGAAATTCTAACAGTACTTTCTAGAAAGGTTAGCATTATGGTCCATGTTTTGTTTCTTGTCAGCAAACTGCTCATAATATCTTGTTGGGATTTTTACATGAAGTGAATGTTTTGGATTCAAATCTTTTACTTGTCATATATTTTGCAATGGAATCAGAGCTATATCTATGTAAGCAAGAGACAACATCACAAGAATGTCATGCTACTAATTTGGTAGAACCCCCAAGAATCAATAACAAGGTGGTCAAAATTGGGATTTTACCTTGAATTGTAAAGGGAAGTGAAAACCGTAAATTGAACCATTAGATTTTACAAAATTCATATATATATGCATATAAAGTAACAATGATTTGGCATCAGTGATTTATCAAACATCTTCTCAATTTAATTAAAACAAGTCTTTCTAATTAATGCAGCTACCCATGGCCAATGATATTGATTTGGCTACAATAGCTAATATTACTGAGGGATTTAGTGGAGCTGATCTCCAAGCTCTCCTCTCAGATGCACAGCTTGCAGCAGTTCATGATTTTCTAGACAATGTGGATGCCTCTAGGCCAGATAAAACACCAGTTATTACTGATGCTCTTCTGAAGTTCACAGCATCCAAGGCTAGACCATCTGTTTCAGAAGAAGAGAAGAGAAGACTCTACAGTATATATCGTCAGTTCCTGGATTCAAAGAGATCCGTTGCTGCCCAGGTTTTTCCCTTTCCCTGCCTCCTTTTCTTCCCCTTATTCTCTGTGTTTCTGTTGAGTATGTTGAGAAGTTATATTTAGTAACATATAGAGACAGAGGCAGGCCAATTGTTAATTGGTCTGGGGGCAAAATTTGCAGTCTACTTCAACTGATTTCATATACGTCAGAAGTGGTGAATTGTGATGCTACTCTAGTGAATTAAAAAGTTTTGTTTTTACTTTTACATGTATTCAGTGTTTGACTGAATTTTTTTCATACCATGTTTAGGGATGTGACTAGGAACTTTTTGCTCGAGTATTGGGTAAATTGACATCCATTTGCGTCATATTAAAAGTGTAAAAAACTAGCTCTGTTAATTGACAACTTAAGCATCTTTAGATAATATTTCAAAGAGCCTTCATAGCGTTTCAAGCTTTCCCATTAGTCCAAAAAATAACTAAAATCATCATTTTACGTGCAAAATATATGAAATGCTGTAATATTTAGACTTGTTTAGACCCTCATTAATTTTAAAATCTCTATATCTGTCTCACATTATCTTGAGTGACTGAGGATGTGTTAGAACTGGATCAAAACAAAGGAAATAATAGAGAAAATAGATGAAGAAAAGAGACAATATGTGTATTATTCTCTAGTACAACTTAGGTTATTCAAGAGATTTTGTTTTCTCCCAATGCCTAAAGGCCCTAATTCTCAGGTTGTGTTTGGATTAGACATTTTCAATTCCTACAATTTATGTATTTGGATGGTAAGAAAAAATAATTTTAAAATGCCAGAATTTTAACTAGATAATTTTATGTCAAATAGAAAGAATTTTAAATGACTTGTTTCTAGATAAAATTTAAAATTCTCTCTATTATGTTTAACTTTTTATATTTATCATTCATAACTCTTCTCATACTTCACTCGCATTTTAAGAATTCTCTCTATTATGCTTAAGTTATTATATTTATCATTCATAACTCCTCTCATGCTTCACTCCCATTTTAAGCATCCCTCATTATTGCTTTTATATTTTCTAGAATTTTAAAATCCTTTATCCAAAGACAACCTTATTTCTTTTACAATCTTAGCCTGCCTAGCTACTAACTACTAATGAGTCCTTAATCAACATATTATAACTAATTACAAATGAGTGTTACCTAACAGAATGTAACTTTAATGGTGAAAGGAGATGAAAGAGGCTCTTTTGTGATATTTACCTGAACTTTCTGTTAATGGACTTCCTTTTATTTAATTTCTCAAAGCACACTTCTATTTATTTTAGCTTTGTACCGAGAAAAAACTCTTGAACCACAATAGATGACTAAGTTTGATTCAGATTTTAGCCGGTTTTCTTTTATGTAAATGCTGATGATATGGGCAAGTGTTCTATTTCCCTGATTAAATTCGGTAAATAATAACTATCATGGGATATCTTCATGTTTTACTTTATCTTTTCCTCCGCTACCAAAAAAATAAATAAATTCTAGCTCAATCACTGTATTTTAGTTATGCTTTTTTTCTTATTTAGTTCACTAATAATTGTTGCAGTCAAGGGATGCAAAAGGCAAGAGGGCAACTCTAGCTTGACAATAAAGTAATACTGTGCAATTTGTTCATGTTGTAGAAGCGGCTCTCTGGTATTCCTTTCTCCCGAAGATGTTTTTGGTGTTAATTTGCATTTCCTTGATAGTAAATTTGTACAGGAGTCGATGGTAGTTCAGTTCATCATTTTTTTATAAGAAAAATCATTATTTGTTGTATTTGATAATGTAAATTCTCCCAGCAATGTTTCGAATTGAATAAGAAAAAGAAAAATGTATTTGCAAGTTTTTTTTTTTTGACACTCACCAAACACCCTTCCCATGCGCACAGGAAAAAAATCACCACGTTAGAATTTTATTTAATTTTAAAATGTGTTTTTTAAACCCGTAGAATGCGTTAAAGAAATAACTTTACACTTGAGAGTAATTAATCAAATTTTAACCTTATACTCCATTAGGTTTTATTTTTTAAAAAACAGTTATCATTATATCTAAAATATAAAAAATAGAAATTCAATTTTAGATGCATTAATTGTTACTCTTTCTATATTTTTATTTATTGTGATATTCTTTGGAATAATAATAAAGAAAAAGGGTTATTCTCTCTCCCCTTAAAAAAAAAGAAAGATGCAATAAAGTATAAATAAAATCAATATATAATTTAATGTAATAGTAAAATAGAAAAAATTACCATAAAACTGTAAAAAAAACTAGGAAAGAGATCTATCTAAAAGATCCTTTTCCAAATTTAAAAAAATATTTTGTTTGACCTATTTAGATTTTCTTTTAATGAATACTTTTTTTTTTGTATTGTTATATTTTATTTTGTTCATTCCATTTATTATTATTAATAATGTTTTCATTATGTATTTATTCATTTTATGTATGAATTATTAATTTAATAATTTATTATCATGAGTATTTTTAGAATATATTATAAATATATAACATTTTATTGGTTTTGAAGAATTTATTATTTGTTCTTTTTAAAAAAATAATCGAATGGTTAGATAACTATGTAAGGGAATAACTAACTTTTATACCAATGTTTACAAAATTTTAAAATAAAATAAATTAATACACTTTATTTAATATGATAATATTAAAAATGAATTTTGAAATATAAAAAAAGCATCATATTTTCACATATATGGTAAGTATAAAATTAATTAATTGAACAATTAATTATATTTAACTCAGTTAATTAAATAAATATGAATAAATAAAAATTAGAATGTAAGTTAATAAATTATTAAGGTTTAAATGATTTTGTTCTTATACTTGACTTATATTTAAAAGTTAATCTTCACTAGTAAAAAAATTTATATTAATTTTAATATATACATATATCTATTTTTTATTTAGTTTATGTTGTTACGTCTAAATTAAATAATATTTACTTTTTTTCTATTTGGTGTTAATAGATCTTAAATGAGTGTTTATGTATAATTTTTTGAAGGATTATTCATCTCCTTCTTCCATTAATCTTTTCTTGCAAGAAACAACCCATAGTTAGTGGTAATCTTCCTAAAAGCATCACCAACATGTTAAAGTTGAGAATGAAAATAATATCGGTCAACGATAATAAAAATGCATCGATAATTTCTTCCAATGCATGAGAAAAACCTAAAATCGAAAATCCTATTGATAATATGTGGTGCATGATTTTATAGCTTGAAATATGAAAACATATACATTCAACTATTTTAATATTGTTTTTTGGTGTTAACATTTGCTATGGTAATGCCATCAATTATAAGGTTATTGTTGTTTAGTGGTAATCTTATTGCAAGCTTGGAATTCGTCTTAAGGAAAAGTTGGTTAAGGTGTATGATGGTGAAGGAGTAATGAAAATAGCTGAAACTACTATGAGTATTATTACTTAAAAAATGAAAATTTATATTGTGAACTCAGGCGACAAGGTTCATGATGTCAATTGACTCTAGATGAAGAAGAATACAAAGAATGCAACAATGGTATCATATAGAAGGAATGTTTGCTATTATGCTTATACATTATTATAAAATTGAAATTGAAGATTTGAGAAAATTAAGAGAAAGTATGAAGAGAAATTTCTATTATTGAATTCTAAAGAAAATGAAAAACAAAAACTACAATTATGAGAAGCTGTTATGAGCAACATCTATAATAGAATCAAACTAATTTCTGTTTTAGAATTTAAGTAACAAAAAACAAACTTACAAGTTATTAAATAACTTTAAATACATAGAAACTATAAAAAACTAATAAATACATAAAAAAATAAAAGAGTAGTTTTATTCTTTTTCCTAATATACATTAACATAATATATTTTATTATATGTAAACATGTTGTAGCTATATATGTAAATAATTGTGATCTCTAATACTTTGTTGATAGATGTTATCACATTGATACTTTTGCCAAATGTTATGAACATATGAACCTAATTATTGGAGAAGAAATATAGCCACCTATTGAATTACTTACACTTGCACCATCACAAGTGAAAACACCTATAGGAAGAAGAAATATGAAACTCTAAAATCTTATAAGCTTAAAAGGCAAAACACATCCATCACTTTTGCCAAATGTTATTACATCTAATACTTGCTAGATCTACACCAGTTACAACTTTAACAAAGACTGCATAATAAACCATGACTATTTAATATGTCAACAATTAACAGCTGAACAAACACTGAATAAAAAGTGTGATTCATTCACAAAAAAGAGAAATAGTTTTGATTCATGTTTTATTAAGTAAAAAATGATGGATAAGAGTTCATAACTCCACATCAAAATTTAAATTTAAAGACATAGTTTTGTAAAAGACACAAGAGGAAGACAAGAAAATGGATATTTTTCACAAATTAAAATAATAAAACACATTCAATTGAAAGAAAAACAAATAGTTTCAATTATTTAATGCACTTAGACCGAAAAAAAAGACATTTGATTCACACTAATTTATTATGCTAAGATGTCCTTTTTTAAAAAAAATACTTTTTATAACTAAATAAAAATTTATTGTAGTACTTTTTTTTCTTATTCAAAGATGAAGAATGTTTGATTTTAACATGTAAACATTTCATTATTCTTTTTTTTTCTAACTTTTATTTTTATTATGTGAAATTATAAAGCTCAATAAATAACAATGTTTAAAATAAGTCATTATACTTTCAATATAAATAGCATTTTTTGATATATAACTCAAATACATGTTTTATCAACATATTATCTACTATCTTTAAAAATTTGAAAGAATGATAAATAAAATTATTCTTTTTTTTAGATATTAAAACTAAGCATTCAAGAAAAAAATAAAACAAAACAAATATTTAACCAAGCAGAATATTATTATTTCAATTTACTCAAACATAAAATATTTTTGTATATTTTTTATTCTCTTAATTTTTTTTCTATTTCATCTCTCCTCCAAACAACTTAAAACAAATTTTGAACTTACTAATATTTTTAACTGGATGGAGAATTGCTAACCTGTACATAAAATATAATAGAAGTGAATATAATATTTTCTCACTCCTACCATAATCTACCCAAAATAAAATTTTAATTACCGTTTTTTATTGGACAGATAACCAAATTTATCTTTTTTTTTACAGAAAATATAATGGAGTTGAATAAAACAGTATATAATATATTTGATAATTATTAATAGAACAGGACCGTATGATTTTTTTGTGTTTGGCATTTATTGAGTAAAATATTATCTTTAATTATACGTATATGCTTATCTTGTGTATTGTTTGGTCAAGTACTGAAAATTAGTATTTTGCTTTATAAATTAGTAGCATTTAAGTATGTAAGATGATTCAAAATCACATTACTATTATATATTTTTTGAAAATATTAAGTACCTATTTGGTTTAGTCCTAGAATAAAGTTGGATAGTATTAATTTTTGAAAAAGACGAGAGAATTTGCATTGGCAAATTATCAGAATTCGTATTTTAACAATAAAGCAAATGGAATCTAAATATATGATAAATATAATGGAGAATGAAAAATATTTATGAAAGATTGCGCACTTAATTACTTGTATAAGAATTTGATTTGGAGTGATTAGTGACAAACAAAGGTTGATGATGATTAAGCTCTCAAAGTAGTATGTTTAATGTATAAAATCTAAAACTACCCTTCAAATCATGCAATCTGAGTGGAGGAACAAAAAGATAAAAATAAAACTAAAATACAAATAAAACAAAACACGAACACAGGAGAAAAAAGAAAGTTGTGGGGGAGCTAAGAAGAGATTGTCGAACTTGGGGTTCTTGCAACCTGCGAGAAAGAGAGAGAGAGATAGAATCGAAGGCGACCAAGCTTTCATTCGATTCTGAGAAGACGAGGGTCGAGGGTCGAGGGTTCTCCACCTGTTCCCTTTCGTATCCGTAAGTCGCTCTGGTTTTGTTCGTTTCTTCATTACTCTTTTTTGTTTGATGCGTTTCATCGATCTATCGCTTTCCCTATTTTCTCTTCAATTGACTCTTTTTTCCTTCATCATTCCCTTCCAAATTTCGCTCTTTTCAATCAGTTTATTGAAACCCTTTCGGAATGCTTTCCAATTTCTGTGCCGCTCCTATGTTTATGGTTCTGCTCGTTTTTCGACTCTAGTTCCGCGTTTGAAACCGATTGAATCGACAATTTTTTTTTCATGTTATATGGGTAATTGAATAGGTGTTATAGATGATTGTTGAGTCTTTTTTCTTGTTTGTGCAATCTCTTTGGATTTGAGAAGCAGATTAGGGTTCACTCGTAAAAAATGAACTGGTTGGAAGCACAAGGGGAATTAAAGATTTTGTGTTAAGTTTTCTTCTCTCTTATTCTCTCATCGTTTTCTATGTTGGAATTTAATAGAAGGTGGCGTTCTTTTCTCTTTTGTTAGATAAAGACAAAACCTTGGTGCTACCTGATTGTAATTTGTATGTTTGAGTGTTAGTAGCTAGCATCTTTGCATCTTCTCAATCTGTTCCTGGACTTGCCTTTGCGTTTGTTCAGTAGGATACATGGAAGTTGAGAACTCCTCCTTTGCGATGGCTGCAGAGTGAACAGTGGGGGTGTAGAAGCGAGGATACTACCTAAGAAAACTTGTGTGGGAGAGATTGGGGGAGAATTGAAAGTGTTTACTGAGGCGTCTTTGGGAGATACATATAGGCTAGAGGTTGCGTGTGGATGGTGTTGGATAAGGCCTTGGTGGGGTAGGAGATCATGGAATTGTGGGATGCTCATTCCCTGTGATCCCTAAAAGTACGCTGCAAGAACAGGGGAGATGTGGGGACTTGTCCATAACCAGTTTGGCGAGATCTGGAGGGACCCAGTTGGGTGCCAAACTGGTGGGATAATTTAACCTGGTCTGCTCCTGTTGTTGGGCTGGGACCTTATAACTGGCCAAGAACAGGGTCTAAGAAAAGTTATGATCTTATGGCTTTAATTTGTCATTCTTAGTAATATATTTTTGAGAGGGAGTATCTGTAGTGATTTGGATTGGAGAACTGATAGCGTTCTCTCTTTCGCTCTCTTATTTTTAAGTTATTATAATCTCTTCTGTATTGTTAATTTGTTATTAATATATTAATATTGTATGGTTTATGCTCTATCTTTGTGAAATTTCATGTACTACTGTAGATGTTTCAAACCAATGAAAATTACATGCATAATACAAGTGACGTACTGGAATCTGATCTTGCATTTTTATATAAAAGAAGCTATATTTTTTCGTTCACCATATACATTTCATAAGCAGAAGTTTGATTTTACTGCCCACTCTCCATACGGAGAGAAATTCCTTCTTGAAACATTATGTTTCAAAATTCTGATCAAAAGTGGTTGGACTGTGAATGATTTGCTCATCCTAGTACTTTTGCTCCATTTATGAGTGAGAAACCTTGATACCCTTACTAGCTTGTGCGTACATATGATATGAATGTTTGTACCTGAAGCTGAGTTGCACATGCTGATAAAGTGATATGTAGCATCAGCTGTTAATGACTGTGTGTAATGAGATGCTATTCAAGCCTCCTGCTATGTGAATTGGTTGCATGGCTGGGCATGACTGAAAGTGGCTGTGGGACTGGGCTTTTCTTTTTCATATGCCAGGTTATTGGTTGGTCACTTGGCCTATGGTTGATTGAACTGCTTTTTATTACCTGCTGTTATGAATTGTAGATATAGAAACTCTGGCCTTTCTAAAAGTAGGGTTATACCAGTTGGCATGGAGCTGTAGAACAGTATACCCAGTTCTAATTATCAAGCTGTGTGAAGTTCCAATATGCCTTCCAATCTGAGAAAGTGAAAAGCTCATTTCCATTTTTCGGTTGACTAGAGTAAAAAACTTTCCAGTTATTCTTTTACAGAGATGTGATTTACATCCATGGATCTTTTGTACTTGGTTGGAAAACATGTATAAAATCTGAGTAAAACACTATATTAGTCACTGAAAGATATGCTAGTTATTTTGACTCTCCATATCAATCCCTTCATCAAGTCTAGTTCACACTTACATCATTCACCTTCATTATTTGGATGGAGTGACTCAGAATGTTGGAACATTGAACTTTGAGGGATCAAGTTGATTTGATTACAGGTGTATAAAATAATCTGTTGTGCCTGTTTGGTTCAATAGGGTATTGTATTTGTATCTTTACAGTGATGATCTATTGATTTTCTCAATGGCTTGTCATGGAATGGATCTTAACTTGTGTGGAGTGTCATTTTTCAAAACTAGTAGTCGATTCTAGATAGTGGTGCAGAGCGGCCAACCTCAAAAACGCTATAGGGATGACTGCTATTCTGAAATTTTAATACACACATATACATGCTGAAAAATGCAAAATTAATACCCAAATTTGGAACAAAACAAAAAAGGAAAACTCAAATCAGAGAAGGAAATAAATAACAAACAGCGAAAGGTGTAGCAGCAGCCATTGCCTCTACTTGAAGCTTTGAAATTTGAATGAACAGAGCAGGAGAATCAAAACAGAGAAGGAAATAAAAAAACGGAGAAGAAAATAAAATGTCCAGTCACTGAAAAATGTGCAAGTTTGTTGGAGATGTAGAAGATGACTGGAGAACATCCCTATTGTGTCAGAAGCTTTGCAGGAGATGAAGGCCACTGGAAGCAGTGGAAACGTAGAGAACAAAGATGAAATGAGAGGGAGAGAGGAGAGCTGAGAGATGAAATGAGATGGAGAGAGGAGAGCTGAGAGATGAAATGAGAAGCTAGGGCTCGTAGAAGAAAGAGGGAGGGAGAAGATCAGAAAATGGGGGGGGGGGGGGGCAAAATCTCAAGATTTCCCCCCTTAAAAGTCGTCCAATGTTTTTAACAAAGGGCAAGTTTGGAATTTCAGAAAGGATAGAATAGCTGCCATGACAGCTGTGATTTTTGCCATTTTTGGCCGCTATTCGTAGCGTGACAGCTGCTCCTCTAGCCTGCGATGCTATTATTGGGTTTCCATAGTGGCACTGCGCTGCTCCACTCTGCCATGGCCACTATTGACTACTATCAAAACAACTTATATTAGAGATAGAAAATAGGGGGTACAACTTGGCTTGGGAGGGTAATAAATCCAGCAGAAAAAGAAGGAAGTCTGTGTGAAACACGGAATTTATTTCTGCATTTATTGTCTTTGTTGCACTATTTATAGTAAGTTCCTGTTTAGTGTCAAACTTGTATCAAGCTACACTAGATCAGCTCTTGAGATTTTAATGTTACTGCATCAAAGAATGTCTTTTTTTTTTAAATTAGTTCCTATCTAAAATTTATTCATTTTTATTCCTTATAAATTATAAACACATGTATTTACAGTCCCTTGAGAGTGACCAAAAACATTGTTTTTGTTAAATGTAGGGCCCAAGAGACTAAAACTTAAAAATGCTATATTTTCTGGGATAAAAAGCATAATTAAGCTGTAAAAATCAAAGCATTTGTTATCTGATAAGATTGTATTGTGTAGTTATTAGTCAGTTATTGCACATGCTTAATATGCTTATGTGTGAGTTACAAGTTAGGATTCTGTTATAGAAAAGAATCAGTTGGAGCTGTCTGTGACAATTATAACAGAACTGAAATTTTTTTAACTGGCACACAGCTACCACTCCACTATAAATCATGATGGTCCCTGTATTCAGAGAAGATGAGAACATCAGAATATACAGTTTAGATTATGCTTCAGATCTTTACCCCACTCTATTTTCTTTCATTTTCCTACATTCTCTTCCATAGCAAGATTTATCATGGGTTACAATTCTTTAACAATATTGAAGATTTTAGGTACATGATATTCTTTTCTTATATCTCTTCCAGAATCTTTCTGCTACATGATGTTGAACAAGTGATAAAGAATTTATTCGGTGCACAGCAAAGCTGGTATATATGGCTGGACTTATGCCTGGAGAGTTGGCACATCATGGAGCTTCTGATGGTAACTCTGGTAAAAGTCCTAGAGACAAGCTAGAGGAAGCATTAGGTCGCTGGTATATGTCCAGAAAAGAAATAGAGGAAAATTCCCCATCAAGAAAAGATGGTATTGACTTGAAGAAAGAGACATATCTGCGCAAGTCATACTGCACCTTCTTACAGGATTTAGGCATGAGACTTAAAGTGTGAGTTGGCTACTTCTGGTTTTATAAATATTTAATTATTACTTTCTGGGGTCACATACTTCTTGCTATGTGTTAGGGATTGTCTGAAAGTTTCTAAAGGATTGCATGCTTCGTTGTGCTGTTTTACACTGTCTCTCTTTCTTTTTCACTTTTCTTTTCTTTCAAATTTCTTAATAGTAATGTTTTATGTGAAACCTTTCCTAGATTATACAGCTGTGTATCTACATGATACACTCCACCGATGCAATCATGTATTGCATGATTAAAGAAACCATTATGATCATATGCTTACTTAGTTCTTTCTGCTGTTTGGTTGCCTTTTTATGTTTTACTTGCTTCTGAGATATATATATATATATATATATATATATAAAGTAAGCTTTTATCTCCAATCTTCAATTTGTAAAATTGAATCTCAATTTTGACTACTATTTTGTCTACTTCTTCATACTTGTCTCTCTCTTCAATTATAAAATATATTATTCAATTATCATACGTATGAATATAAATATAATATTACATTATAATTATAATATTAAAAATAAAATAAGAAAATTATTATTAATGATAAAATAATTAAAAATTTTACTATAATATAAAAAATATTTTATTAAATCAATAATCAAAGTATTTTATTAAATCAATAATTAAAATAGTTATGAAAGTGAGAAGGTAGCCTTTTAAATATCTATATTTCATATATAGTTAATGTATTTTATATTATAAAGTTATCTTCATGACCGTTTTAAGAATTACAAATCAAATAATTTATAAATATAATTTTGATGTATTGTCAGTAAAAAATTTTCTACACTATCAACCAATTAGAATATAATTCGTTCTCTGTGTGGGAATTAAATCTAGTAATTATTTATTTGGAGTATTTTGCAAGAAAGATTGCCATTATCTATCAACTGCAGTTGATGTTTGTCACCAAATTGTAAATATTTATATCCTGGTTTTGAAATTTTATTGGAGGTTTACATATTGATTGTAATATTGTCCCCTTCAGGCCTCAAGTAACTATAGCAACAGCTATAATCTTTTGTCATCGGTTCTTTCTTCGTCAATCTCATGCAAAGAATGACCGAAGGGTGAGTTGTTACATTTTCAAATAGATATTATGTGGGCATTTTACGTCTTCAGAGCTTGAGTTTCTATTTAATTTAGTTTGATATGTTTGCGTTGCCATTGTGGATAGCTAATGTAAAAGACAAATGGAAAATATCATAATAGTATCTGGAAGATAGTCTGTTTTGTGCAGAATTATTTTCCTTAATTTAATTTTCAATGTAAGCAAATGCTTAATACTGGCCAATACTTCATGGATGGTTTTTGTCTTTAATATTGTTAGTTTCAACTTTTTAAAGCATATGCTTGATTTTGGTTTTTTACGTTAAAATAAATGAAAGTGAACTAAATTGTTCTTTCCATTGACTTGTGATATGAACACAAATTTTGTGTTTTCCAGAGCAAAGTCATAATGGTGAGCAATGTTATATGGCCAAGCTTTAAGAAATTTTGGTTTATTTATATGCAAACTACATTTTTGGTTATTTCAAATGATTTTTGATGATAACTATTCCTGGAGAGTTCAAGTTTGTGTGTCTTATGTTTCTCTGATATGCTATTCTCAATATTGAAATTTTGAAATTGTTTTGGGTGGAATCAGTCTAAAAAATATTCCAAAATTCCTCGAAAGTTGAAAGGTTCCCATGGGAGAGAGATAACCAGAATTACAGAAGGAATGAAATGATAGAGATGAGCAGAAAAAGGAGTATTGATTGATATGGGATTGAGTCACGATTCTGGAATAAGTTCTCCAAGAGATGTCCCCTTACCACTGAGGAGAGTTCTGCTATTGTCAATCTTGACCTTTCTTCTTCCTTTCACGGGACTTGTGTCCTTTATGATTTAACATCCTACCATAGCAGAATACTGTCAACTTACTGACTCTTCTCAACAAGTCTAACTACTGAGCCTTTCCTAATTTCTGGGCCCCTTTTTCTTTCTAGAACCAATTTCTATCTGTGACCCAGCAGCAGTTGTTTAAGGATTTCTATGCTTCAGAAAATGTTTAAACAATTGAGTGTAGAATTTATTTAATTTTTCAATAGAGATTAGTAATCAAGGATTTTTATTGTTTTCCTCAGTTTCTTTTTTCTCAAGTGAGTTTTATAATTTGTAAGAAATCGGGCTTTGAACAGGTCAATCTATCCCTTTCTAATTTTAGAGGAAAGTTTTGTAATTGAAGGTGAATTGATCTTCTAGATTTGCAACTATTGTTGCTTGATATTTCTGTGAAAATTGTTTCGCTTAAGTCCTGTATCTTGCATTTTATTTCAAATTCCAACTTCTACTTAATATTTTTTGTTTATTGAAGTGTCAAAATCTAATACTTTGCTTTATTATTGAGTCCCCCCAATTATTTGATGAAGGAGATTGAAGTTGTCCTCCAACTTTATATTTAGAGAATGATAGATGTGGAAGAAGTTTAATAATAAGGATTACTTAATTGGAATCTGATAATTCACTTGATGAACATTTTTGCAGACCATTGCAACAGTCTGTATGTTCCTTGCTGGGAAGGTTGAAGAGACTCCTCGTCCACTGAAGGATGTTATTCTTGTTTCTTATGATATCATCCACAAGAAGGATCCTGCAGCTGCACAGAGGATAAAACAGAAGGTGTTCTATTACTGATGGTTCTTTGACAGTTCATTCCTATACATCAACATTCTGACTTCAGATTTTTCTGAAACATTATTGCTGCTGCTTTTAAATCAGGCGATTTTTTTCTCACTGTCCATCTTTGTCCAATTATCTAAAATGGTCTAGTTTTATTTTTTGCTTCAAGACTGTGCCTCCCTCCCTCCAACTTGTCAGCTTCAAGCGAACACGTCATCTATCTAGTTTATAATGTCAAACATGGTAGACATGTTGTCAATATTGAAATCCTATTGTTAATATGCCTTGTACATTATGAAAAGTATCCAAATGTTTTTTATTTTATTTTATTTTTTGTTCTTAATGACTACTTAATTTGAATTGGTTATCTGGAATTTTGTAATTTTATCATTAAGCAAATGTTCTTCTCTATAGTATACTCCTTTCTATTGGATAGTTGATCTGATTCCATCCATTTTACTCCAAGTACTGTAAATTGGTAAAGTGTTTCCTTGGCACCTTTTGGACTTCCTTTTCTATTTACACTGCTCTGTATATTTTAATTCTCTTTTTGTAACCCTTGATATATTTGTATTTGTTCAATAGAAATTGTAAATGATGCAGGAAGTATATGAGCAGCAAAAAGAGTTAATTTTGCTTGGAGAGAGGGTTGTGCTTGCCACTTTAGGTTTTGACCTGAATGTTCAACATCCATATAAACCTCTTGTGGAGGCCATAAAGAAGTTCAATGTTGCAAAGAATGCCCTTGCACAAGTTGCTTGGAATTTTGTTAATGATGGGTATGATTCAGAATCAGTAGCCACTAGTTCAAATTTAACTTTGATGAACTTAGTTTTATAATATATTTGTTCATACACTGGAAAGTGGCTTTCAGGCTGAGGACATCGCTCTGCCTGCAATTTAAGCCACATCATATTGCGGCAGGTGCCATTTTCCTTGCTGCCAAGTTCTTGAAAGTGAAGCTTCCATCAGATGGTGAGAAGGTTTGGTGGCAAGAGTTTGATGTCACCCCACGTCAATTGGAGGGTTGGTGTCATCCCCTCAATTTATTGCATGCTAAGAAAATTGATCTGATTGGATTGCCTTGTGTTTGCTTTGTTTAATGCTTTATGATAATTTCTGCCGATGTTGCTAATCTGGATGTTTTATCCCTGTTTCCTGATCAAGTTGGACATTTTCATTATAGAAAAAAACCTGGTTTAATACCAATGATGGGTGGTCCTTTTGTGTCTTAGTGCTTCTGTATATCCTTCTGAGTCTTTGTATGTATTTTCTTTTGCAGAAGTTAGCAATCAAATGTTGGAACTCTACGAGCAGAATAGAATTCCACCATCACAGGGAAGTGAAGTAGAAGGAAGTGCTGGAGGAGGACCTAGAGCTGCTACAAAGGCTCCTACTGCAAATGAGGAGCAGGCCTCAAAACAAATATCATCTCATCCAGCCCCTCAGCATTCTTCTGCAGAAAGAAATGCAGTGCCACCAAGAGGAACTGAAAACCAAAGCAATGATGGAAGTGCAGAAATGGGCAGTGACATTACTGATCACAAGATGGACTTGGAGATTAGGGAGTCTCAGAATTCAGAACAGTTGCCTCAGAAAGATAACAAGAGAGAAGTGGCAAACAGATCTAAATCTGGGAGTGAACGAATAGTTGCAGGAGACCAAGACAGAATGGTTGGGACTAAGGAGGCCACAGATGTGGGAAGGAGAGATGAACCGGCATTATACAATTCTGGCAGCAATGTTGGCCGAAATCCAGAGCGTTGGGAAGGCCCTCTAGGTCATTCACCCAAAGAAGCTATCAAGATGATTGACAAAGACAAGGTAAAGGCTGCATTGGAAAAGAGGAGAAAGGAACGAGGGGAAATGACATTAAAGAAAGATGTACTGGATGAGGATGACCTCATTGAGAGAGCCCTAGAAGATGGAGTTGAAATTCCAACTGAGAATGACAAAATTAAGCACGAGAGAAGACAGAACTGGTCTAAGCTTGATGGTGAAGATGGCAAGGACCACGAGGAAACTAGGGACGGGAGGCACATGAGCATGAAGGGGCACTTACAGAAAGACATTGATGAAGACAATGCAGAAGAAGGGGAGATGGTTGATGATGCTTCATCCTTGTTGAACAATCGCAAGAGAAAGATGGGGAGCCCTCCAGGTAGGCAACCAGAGATGAAAAAGCGGCTCGATTCCAGTTATCACAATGATCTTGCTGAATAAAGGAACTGGGAAGGGGAAGAGAGTTAGTTGCGTAGACAGGGAAACGCACAAGGAATGAGGTGGAAAATTATTGTTGAGGTGAAGATTCTGCTGTCCTTTATTTTGCTTATTGTGATTTGGCTAAAGCGGTTGCTAAAGAATTTATGATTCTGGATGCTCTTGTTTGCCTTATACATTTCTTATTTATAAGGAAAGGGATGCCTCAGTTTTGGTAGCGCCAATTAAAAGCTTATGCTTTTCTTATTTTTTGGGTGGGGGGTAGGGGAGGTTGTATGAAAACCTTATGTTATTTATTTAATTTAATACATGTGAAAATATTTACCTGAAGGTGCGTTGCCAAAAAATTCTGCAGGTCTAGTGATCTGCAGTAGTCAAAATATGAATTTTATGTAACTTCTATGTTACGCCTGATCTTGGCCTTCTGTGGTGCCCAAGACCAACTACCTTAACATTCATCCAGCCTGCATGAGAGAATCTTTACGAAGAGAAATCCTACTAATGCACTCAACATATTTTTTATTGTTGAATGAAATATAATTGGGTATTAAATAATGTAAGTTTTATTTCTTATTTAGTGGGATTCACATATATTTTACCCTAAAATGGTGTGTTTTTTCCTTCTCTTAACAAATTACATTGGAAGTTTAGAATTAGGTTTTCAAAATTCTGGTGGTCTTTATTTTTTTTAAAATGAAATAAATTATTTTTTATTTATCTCAAAAAGCAGTGAGTTCAGAATTATCAAGTCTCTTGAGTTTTACGTGATAGCCTTACTAATAAATATACAAATTAAAGCCAAACACAAGAGTCAAAGGGCTCAAGGCTTGCCATGTGATGTTGTCCCCAATAACAGGAGAGTATTCTAGTGTTGTGAATGAAACCACTAACATCGATGAAGCAAATTAAATTCCCAAGTAAATCTGCAAATTAGGAGTCTACGAATATAAGCGAGAGAAGTGTGCTGTTTTCTGGACGGAGGCGTAATCAACAAACTGAGAACAATGAGAAAATAACATTTATTTTATTGAACAACGTAAAATATTTTACATTTATTTTATTGAACAACGTAAAATGTTTAAACATCGAACTGTACTTGGAATATGTTGACCAAAAGGAAATAGTAAATTCAACCGGTGTGTTAACTGTTTATATTTCCAAATTGTACATAAGATAGGAAATTAAGAATATTGATTATCAATGAAGTAATAAATATCCGTAACATTTGAATTTTGTGTGCATCTAATGACTTAGAGGGGAGGGAGAGACTAAGTGTATACACACTTTCAGAGATCAAATCAACTTATGTTATTTTCAGAGATCAAATTATATATTTATTTTGTAATATAAGATATCTTTTAATGACCTGTTTATCTAACTTTCTTAAAATTTATGAATTTTTTAAATACAAGAATTTCTACATTATCACAAATTACATCTTCTTTACTAATGAATAATTATTTTAGTTTAATACATATTTAATTCTCTTTAAATATAATCGCAAATTTGAGTGTGTACGGAAAAAAATTCAATTACTATATTTTAAATACATAATTTTCTTTCGAATATTTGATGTCATATATATATATATATATATATAGGATAATTAATTTTAATATAAAATTTAAGTTGTAAAATGGCAAAATCACATAGATAAAGTCTCTGAACTATTGTCATTGGCAATTTTTTCCTAAGATGAAGCTATCGTGAACAATGTTAGGATTAGTTGCAGATCCTTGAAAAATCGCTAGTGATGACTTTTAATGATGTTTTTTTAGTTTTGTTACTCCGCAAAAACTTGTATTGTCACTAAACTCATTGGTGATGGTTTTTATGAAATACTAAACTTGATTGTGGTGTTGCACAAATATGTCAAATGCATATAAACAATGGCCTTATAAAAGCACTAGTTGAATGTTGAAGACCAAAAATACATATATTCCATCTTTCTTGTAGAGAATGTATAGTAAAATTAGAAGACGTTGCTATGTTGCTTAGATTGCAAATTAATGGTCTACTAGTGATTGATTCTACTAATCCAAATACTTTAACATTACAAAATATGTGTGAAATTGGCCTGGATCAAATGACATTAAAGGTTACAAAATAAAATTAAAGTGGATCACACAACACAAATTCATTCATATAAGCATGACCACAACACATAAAATATATATAGTCTTGTTAAATTTAAAGCAGAAAAATAACGTCACTTACTTATGCTGACGACAAGTTTATACAAGTAAGATGTCTTAAATCTTCGCAAGTAATAGGCACCAATATGCCTGCTACAATACATGTAAAATGCCTTTAGAAGTTTTCACTATTTATTGCTTCATCTTATTCTGCATTAATTAATTCATGCAATCAAAAATAATATCAACGTCATCTTGCGCCACGATGTGTTTGCATAAATTATAAAAAAAAAAGTCAACCATTAGTGGTTTGTCCCTCAATAATAGCAAAGCCAATTGACAATATATTTTGATTACTATCTTGTGCAACTTCTACCAATAAAGCTCCCTTTATTTCTCCTATCAACATGCATAAGAACTAAAACTCTAAAATATATGACATAATATTTGAACATCAAGAAATAACTCATTATTGCAATAAACCTTAACAACATCCATATAAACAATTGATCTACAAACAATGTCACATTGCTACAGACTATTGCGGCAGGGTGTCATAGAAGGCTTTTTAGTGACCATACACTTTCAATTGCCTTTTGTTTTGCCATTCATGCTTTCTAATATGTTGTTATGTATCCATGTTGAGTCTAAACTTGACTAATAATAAGTTTTATCTTGAAAGAAGGGTTAGATTTTACCATTAGCTTAATACATTTTACAATTGTGTTTGCATTCAACTTTCTATGATCCTATAAAATGCTAGCCCAACTACAATTGTGTGGCCTGTTATACTTTCCAATTTTCTAAAAGTATTTGTTCTTTCTCAAACTACCTCGAATAAGCCATCCACAATTTATGTCATAACTAACACACTTATAGTAAAATGTATTTGGTTCAAATTCAAACACTTTGTAGTTCACTCCTTTTGATATATTATAATGCTTAGTTGTTTGTATAACAATTTCTCAATCATTAAATTGCATCCCGACATACAATTCTCCATGTACCTCACAATTATCTATCAAACACAAATAATAAAAAACTAAACATAAAATTATGAGTATAATTAAAATATTTCAAACATCACATACCCAAGTTAACATACTCTGAAAATTCATATGCTTGCATAGTTGTAAGATCTAAAGTACGTATGAACAATAACTCCTCAAATGGATGTTGGCCAATCATTGGGTTTGAAAAATAGGAATCTTCATCATCTACATTCTCATCATCACTATCCTTATCACTTTCAAATCTCCTTCAAAGTCGACGTCATCACTTTCAGTGTTGTTCTATTTCCATTTTAACCTCTCTGTTAGGAATAATGCTCACATAGGCTTCATCCTTGTCACCGTTACCTTCTATATATGCACCAAGTATATTTGTTTTAAAAATAATATACAACACAATGGTAGGATTTAGGACATACCACTCACGATGTATGTGAAATATTTGTTGAATATCTTCATTATTATTGTTTATTGCATTTCCTTGGTATTGCATCAAACCTCCAAAAATAGAAATTGGATACTTGTATGTCATACTTTCTACTATTTTTAGAGTTTTCACTTCAATATATTAACAAAGCTAGTATTTTAGTGCTTTATATGATATATTGTAAGAAATATATATACAAATTAACTTCTCACAGTAAGTTTCATACTTTCATTTGTGTTTGCAATAATCTCATTATTACAATAGACTACTATATTTGCACTCATTTCTTTCTTCACTATAAAGTAGTAGAAATGAAGAATAGAATGGTAAGATTATGAGGAATGAAATGCAAAGCTTAGAAATGAAAAACAAAGCCTTAGAGAAATGAAATGGAGTTTTTGAGGTGTAATTCGCTACAAATGACAAAGGCATGTATGTAGAACAAAATTTCAAAAGATGTCAATGGTAATTTTACTTTTCAAAACTCGTCACTATTTGTCACTGATGATTTTTGCTTAAAGAATTTATTTTTAATTTTAATACTTATCACTATAAATTTTTAGAGTTATTTTTAATTTTTTAAAAAGCTTGCCACGAGTAATTTTTGAAGGTATACAATTAATTTGTTTTTAAAACTAGTCATTGACGACTTTTCATTTTAATTTTTTTTGTCTTAAAAAATTGCCATATAGGTAAGTTCTCTAAATTCCTATATTCAGATAATACTTTTCAAAAACACACATTATGGTAATTTTATATAAAAAAAAACTCATTTTTTTTGCAACAATTTAGTTTGATTTAAGTTCATTCACCCAACCTAGTCAACTTATCACATTTATATAAAGCTTTCCATTTGAATACTGTAAAGAAACAAATTATTTTATGTGGTTCTTACGAGTTTTTCCTATTGTGATTAACTCTGACTAAAATGTTGCTATCATTTAGGAATAAGGGTATTGACGACTTAGAAAAAAGAAACTGTTAACAATTACAAATTTACTATATTGGATCCTATAACATCTGACATATACTAATATGATTCTCCATCTGATGCCTTCACGAGAAATAGTCAGATTTTTTTTTCTCTTTTCTCAAATTGAATATATAGCAAATAGATAACTTGGATCCTGGGCAGTTGAAAAAAAAAAAACCTGCAGTATGTGTAATCTAATTTTTCACCATTTGTTCTCTTTAATTATATATACATGGCTAAGACTAACATGAATTAGCAAAGTAAGTGACTTCTAAGTGAGTGATCATTTTTAAACTGTTAGATGCATTTTAAAATTTATGTTAGTTAATTCTTCTGCACCTTTGTATATTCTAGATTTTCAAACCTTATTTTAAGAAGGTATGCATTTAGACGCAGTTTGAATTTATAATAAAAAAATAACTTTTAAATCAATAGAATGTTGAATGTCACTTTAAATTTTGAGTTCTCTACAAATCCTATTTATGAAGTTAATGATTTTTAAAATTAAAACTTTCACATTCATTCTCACAGTCTCAATTCATCATAAAAATAAAGTTTTATATTGATACATTGTTCAATGCTCTTTTAGATCTTTCCCATGTCCTTCCTGCACAATGATAGCTTTTGCATCGTGTAACATTCGCTTTAACCAATTTTTCTAACTTAAGCAAAAATTACAAACAAAAAAAAAACTCACTAGAGGTAATTCATTTAAGCATTACATAAACTTCTTAAGGTGGGTAATACAATACAACATTAGTTTAAGCAACGAATATTAGGTTAAGCTAATGGGTGTTGGCTTAAACAAATTTTGACAAAAATTTTGGATTCATCTCTGTCTTTAGTTCGCTTAAGATGGATTCTGACTTAAACGAATTTTGATAAAATATAATAGTTCATCACTATCTAATTAAGTAGATAATGGTGGTTTAAGTGAAAATTCCAGTGAATAAATTTCTTACATTTCTTTTTGTTTAACAAAATCTCTTCAGTTAATACTCCTATTCTGATCAAACCAAAGTGTTAATTTTTAAGATAATTGGGATAAGTATATAATATTTTTAAATTTACAAAGATCACAATTGAAAGTATAACAATCTAAAGAGAGAATGATTATGTAAGTTTAGGGTTCATGGTAGATTTGGGAAACGGGTTTGCATACTATTAAGGAGGAAAAAATATGAAGGAGTTGAAATAAGAGAATTAAAGAAAGTTTTTACGACAATATTCTAAGAGAAAATTATCTAATTTCATTGAATTTCTTATCTTGAATATCTCTTTTTAAACTTTTATCAAGTGAATTTTCACTGCAAACACTCAATTTATTGTTGAACTTTATATTGAAAACACAAAACAAATTCTTGAACTCGCTTAAAAAACAAAGATGTGAGTGAGTTTAAAAAAATATGATATAATTTTACGTGAATGAATAATTATGTTCTTTCTTAAATAACAACTTCCTTAAAAAGAATTATGTTAAAGAAGGTATATTTTAAATATCTAATAGATTGAGTTCATCTATATACAAAATTGATTAAAGATTAAATTTTAAATATAGTGTGATTTTGTGTAGTGTGACTTAAATGGACAATTCCTTTGTTTTTTACTGCTAAAAATAGTGTGACTTTGTGTAGTATAGTCTATCTAGTTATTGCGTAATGGTATTATGTTTAAATGATAGATTTGATTTTGTTTATGCATTGGATCTTATAAAAATCCCATCTTGAAGTTAGATATTAGCCAAACCAAGGGAGTTCTAACTCATCTTTTCTTAGTGGCGCACTAATCCGTTAGAATGTGTTGAACTTTTCTTTAGTTAGATTAATCACTTATTTATTGTATATGGATTTAATGTATTCGTTGTATCGATTCTAAAAATAAAATTCTTTGGTTACATAAAAATGCTCAACCAAAAAAGTGTCTGTTCTGTAGACACGTTTGACGTCAGATTATTGCGAATCCAGACATGTTATTAGTCATTCGCTACAATCAAATGAAATTAAGGAAAGATCCCAAAAAACAAAAATGAAAAAGAAAAGGGTAAGGCAACCACGGAGAGCAAGAAAGATCAAAGTCACGTTAATACTAAACTTGAAAATGATATACTGTATAGCAATACCCCCAACAATACTAAGAAGCAATTAATACAAAAGAAAATGAAGCATCTTCCATGTAAACTGCAAAGATGAAGTCATAGCATCAATAGAACAAAACAGAAAAATCCACACAACCTTTTGCAATGAAGGGTCCACAAGCCAACCATATATATATATATATACACCATATGTCATCAATGAAAAATCTATTTTCCAAACGAAATTAATTAAGCGGGCGAACGGCCTCCGCCACAGCTCTTTCCACCGCCCCAGCCGCAGCCACCACCACTGCTTCTAGAGTTTTAGTTCTACCCTACTAAAGTGAAAGAGTATATAAAAGACACTACTTAAGAAAATAATGTCTCCTTAATATGTTTTGTTTTGTATCTTTTCATGATCTAAGTAGGTACCACTATAGTATAATTATACTAATATTAAATTAATTTGGCATCACCACATTGAATCACCATAACTAGCATGGTCCATCATGTCCATGTCAAAAACAGAATTGGCTTGAGATTCAATGATTTTGGAGGATTGAGAGGCACTATTGGTTGGGCTATGTCCTGGGTTCCAAATGGGCATAGTTTGGCGCACCCTTAGGTGCACTGCCTCAGCTTGGGCCACGGCCAACTGGGTTTGTAGGGCACCAATTTGTTGCTGAAGAGATGAGATTGCCCCTACACATCCATACACAGGGTCTCTTACTCTTGCATTTGCCTCATACACCATGCTGCTTACTGCATCACCTCGTTGATGCTCTGGTAAGTCCTACAAACAACACAAGTACTTAACTCTTAGTGAGTGAATTGCTTCAAGTATTGCATATTATTTAGAGTAATTTTATTGTGGATACAATTGCTTATCTTCTCTCTCATGCTGGCCCAGTTTTTTTCTTTTAAATCAAACAAGTCACATTGCTTGTAGAGGCAGCATCCTTTTTTTTCTTTTTCTTTTTTATAATTTTCGCACTTTTTTTAAACTAAGAATATATGTTTAAATAAAAATAGGTATTCGGATTAATTTAGACATATTTTCAATTATATTCAATAATTCAAAATTAATTTTATTAAAATAAAGTTTACATGATTTTAAACTAAATGGAGTACACTTCAAGTTTCTTGTCTCACTCATACCATATCATCACAAGGTAAAAGAATTATTTTTCTCTAAAACTCTTATTAAATGGACTTCAACAAGCAAATAGGAAGTTTTATTCTTAATTACAAAATTGAAATGGGCCGTTTGATTTAGGGCCCAAATCAAGTTCCTATATCATGATACTTATCTTAATAAGAAATTTATGCTTACAAAAAAAGTTATGGTTAAAATTAATTTGAATACGTATTCTAATTACATTTGACGATTAAACATAAAATTGATAAAAATTTAAAATCGAATGACACTGACAGAAACAAGTTCACGTGGTGCAGGAGCATGATGTTACTTCAATCATTTCTTTTTGTGATGACAATAGAAAGTGAAGAAGATTTTGGATTCTTAAATGTGGTTTCACACAATCACGTTACTTGTTAAGTTGCGGTTTTGTGCTTGACACTGACTTTGGGTGCCAAAACCACGTTTAGAGGCTCCCATTGGGTCTTCAAATATACGATGAAGAAAGACAATCAAGTTAATTTATCAAACAACTAAACAAATACAATGCTATACATCAACTTTTTCAAATAATTATTTTTTTTCCTCATTTGTCTTATTCTTTTCTATTTTTTACGGAGCACATGGCAGACCAAAAGATGAGACTGACCTAATATTGAAATATGAAGAAATTGAAAAGCAGACAAAGAGATTAGGACGTACGATGTGAGGTTTGAATGCGCCGAATGCCTAATTTTCTCCACCTTTTCTAATTTTTCAAGGGCTACTTGGAAAATGTCAAGCGGGAAGCTTGTTAATTATAACACTTATCCCAAAATTTGAAAGAAATAATATATTCTATATTTTTAATACGCTTTTCAAATATATAAACAATAAGGGTCAAATTCTAGATTATTTTCATCATAAAGATTGATATCATGTCTTGAATCAATTGCTCTTAAAGTTTAATTATGTCAAACCCATCAATGATTTTATATTATATCATTAACAAGGCTTTGTTTACCTTATGTTTAACCATTAGCTCAAGAAAAATTATAATCCAGATATGTAGCATCACAATATGACTATATATTATTAAATATCATTCACATTAGCTTAACACTGATTGTCTGTTCTCAAATGAAGAAAAAAGGAGCAGAAAATATACCAATATTTAAAATTCATCTAAAAAACTGAAACATCTAGAGAAAAGAAAAACTACTCGCGAATAAGTGTTTAAATCTAAATGATTTTATAATTTCCTTCAAAGTGACACAAAATTTAGTAGATGCATCGGTGGTTATGGCTGCCACTGCATGCTTATCGTGTTTATGTGCACACATGTACATAATATATTAATACATGTATATGTATGCACATATTACAAGAAAAATAATTATTTATGAACAAAAAAGTCAAGTATTAGGATATATATATATATATATATATATATATATATATATCAAATATTAATATAATATATTAATTGTTAGTATAAAATCTTTAACGTTTATACTAAAAATTTATTTCTTTAAGAAATGAAATTTGTTTTTAATGACTAATGACTACTATTCTATGGCCATGCATGGATCTGGCTGAAGGTATAAAGAAACATATAAAAAATTAGACTAGCATATATATTTTAAATTTTAAAGTTAAACAAAAGCATACAATTGTTTTAAGTCGAGATTTTCAAAATTAAAAATAAAATAAAATATTGAGAATGAAATAGCCAAAAAAGAAAAGCTGGGAATGAACCATGTTACACCACGCCCCCCTTTAAGAGAAAATGGAGTGTGAAAGATTCATTTATGGTCAAGGAAAGCGTCACTAGCTAGTCTGCAAAGCCATTGAATATATTCTTATCTTCATACCAAACATACCAGATCATTTGGTTAAGAAATTGACTTATCAAGGTGCAAATATTAACAGCCACACAGACACCAAATGGAGTTTTTGTTTGGAGGGTGTTGGTGAGGAAAAGAAAAAAAATACAACAGAGACCTTAAAGAATGATAATGATAATGATATATCACATCACGTGTTGTCTGTGTAATAGTTTTTCTTTCTGTGTATTTAGTTACAGTCACTATAATATTGTACCATAGTACTCCCAAAAATTACAGTCGTTTGCATCAATCCTCTTAAGACTACCACCGTATCCATACATTCTTGTTTCTGAAAATGAAAATGTTTAATTCATAGATAAGACTTAGATATACGCCAATTTTTAATTCAGAAAAATAACAAAAATATAATTAATTTAAACAGTAAAGCATTCTGAATCAATTAGTGCTAATTTAGTTTAGTTCTGTTCATTTTTAAATATTTGATTTTTTTAAAATATATCTTAACTAAACAGACTGAAAAGTTTAAGGTGAAACAAAACCACGTATTAAGTTTAATGCTATATCTCGAATTATAACAAGTAGACAAATTAAGAAAAAAGAAATGTTCATGGATGATATACTCTCTAAAGTATTTTTAAAATATATTCCTTTTTATAATTAATCAAAATTTATTAAAATTATAAAAAGAATGCAAATTTTTCTTCAAATTTAATGAGTTTTAGTGGCACTTATGTCAGATTATTCCTATTGCTTTTGAAAATGAAAAGACAAGAGTAGTGGCATTGGAATGAAAAGAAGAGGGGAAAGAACCTGAAGCATCTTGTTGACATTGCTGGCACCGAACACTTTGTGAACATTTGCAAACTTCTGGGGCTCATCTGCGGGGAAATAAGGAGCAAAAACACAATCTTGAGCACACCTTCTCCGAAGGAGCTTGCATGCAGCACAAGGTGAAGGTGCACCTTGCTTCCTACCACTCTCTTTCATGGATCCTGCAATTATGTTTCCTTTGAAATTAAACTATCAATGTCTAAAAAGACACGAGAACGATAGTGGAAGAAGATGATATATTGGTAGAAAAATTGAAGTCAAGAAAAGTGAGAGCAAGAAAAGGAGAAAAGACAGAGAGGGCGTGTGGTGTGGTGTGGTGGGGGTTAGGGAATGGAGGCGAGTGCGTTGCATTATATATATAATTTAGTAAAAGTGCAAATGGAAGGGCTCTACCATTTGGACAAAATTTTCTTACTTATTTGTATTTTTTATTTTTCTTATTTTATTTTTTTAAATAAAACTTACTGTATAAAAATAAATATTACTATTGTAGGAGAAAGAGGTACTCAATGCTCCATGACCAATTGATGTGGGTCCTACTCATAAATTGAACTCCTCTCATATTATTTTGATCAATAAAACATTGTCCTTGATGTGACATTGGGCCCCAAACATTTCTTGTCCTGTTCTGTATTTCCATTACCTCTCATTTTCTATATTTTAAATTAATTTTATTTGCATTTGATACATATAAATTCTAAATTCGTGACTCTTAATAACAGCCATTGATTGAAAAGTTACTGTTATGTTTGTGTAATTTAGAGCAAAATAGCCTAAGGTTAAGATAAAGATGTTAACAGTATATCTTTAACATATATTTTAAATATACTTTTAATATTTTTATTTTTATTTAACGATACTGAGTGACTATCTATTTTTTATTAGTAATCTTAATTATCTTAAAATGATTATTAAGAAGAACTTTATTTATCTGAAATTACAAAAAATGACAATCAAGGAAAGAAGACGAGACAGATCCACAACTGCAGCAAGAAAAGCGAGAGGGAAAATGAAAACAGAATATATTTCATACTTGTTTCATTTTTCTAAAATAGATTTGTAACATTAAAAAAATGTGAGTGCCTACTTATTTTTAATTTCAAGCTAATTATATTTATAAAATATTTTTATTTTAATTTATAATAAATAAAATTTTTTATTTTACATATTTTTTTTTATTTTAAAGAAATTAAATTTATCACATAAATATTTCTAGAGATTAAGGATACAGACAATTTCTTCTTTTGTGCCAGCCCCTGTTTATCATTAAGAAAATAAAGTACTCTCGTGTTCCTATTCTAACGTACGTACCAAAGGATTGACTTTTGACCTTTACATTTGTCCCATCAATTCAACCCATCGTATACTAGGAAAGGACGGTTACAACATCAGAAATATGTATCGCTGACGAACATATTAAAAAACGCAATTATATTATTTATACAATTAATTTTTATAATATTTTTTTTATCTCTTTTTAAATTTTAATCGTATCAATTATCTTATAAGTAAAGTGACTTAAAATAAGAGAATCTATGTTGAAAATATTTTCAAAGAATTTATATAAACTTTTAAAAATAATTCTAAAAATATAATCAAATAGAAATGAAAAATATAAAGATACAAAATTATTAGTTTCCTTTTTAAATGATAATTTATATTCATTGACCATAATAAAAAAATTATTATTTTAAAAATTTATACATAAATATTTCATCAATTCATATCTTAAGTGAATTTACATAATTAATTATATAAAAAATATGATAATAGTTTATATAAAAATACATAGAATTGAATTTAACATGTTTAATTTTGCATAAAAGTTTGATAGTAATAGGACAGAACATTTGAAGTGCAATGTTTCCACTCTATGTCTTTTTTATGTTAAAAATTTAAGGATGAGTTAGGATATCTGTTTTCTAATGTTATTATTTTTAAGACTCTAAACAATAAAAGCTTATATGATTAAGACATTTAAACTATGATCTATAATGTTCTCACCTTCTTGTACAAGAAATCCTTAAACACAATTGAGACACTCAATTTATAATATCCTCACTTTTAATATATAAAGATATATTGAAGTAATCTCGTTTGATATTCTAGTTTTAATGTCTTAATATCCAATTATTTTTATAATATTTTAGAACATTCTAAATTGAGAGCTGTGGGACACCAAAACTTCAATGACAACAAATTAAAATAGTAAAAAGTCTACAAATAGACGATGTGTTGCAAATTTTGATATATTTTGGTTATTTATAAATTTTTTGGTCTAGTTATAAATTCACAACTTTAGATTTGACACTAGCTTGATTGAGTGATGTGATAATTTGCATGGCCTAACACATTCCTAGTGAGTCAAAGCAAGATGAAAGTATACATGACATAAAATTAAAAGAAAAAACTAATGAAAAATTGTCTAAAATTTATCAATCATATTTAGTCATAAAATCATAGATTTGAGTTTGTGGTGAGTAACCCTTTACAAATAGGGTTACTAAGTGTAAATTCTGAATACGTAAAGTTATATACTAGGCATACATGTCACTAGATTACTTGACATTACATAGTTAAAAGACAAGTAGTAAGTTTTAAAATTTATTTTCTATAACATTTAAATGGCTTAACTCTTTAAAGTATTTGCAATTATGCTCATATGTAATTTAAGAGAATAAATTTTTTAGTTTATGAGATGATCTTGTAAGACTTCAATCCAATATTTTTGTATTTGATATTATTAGGCAAAAGGCAAATGACATGTTACTGTTGGCAAAAGAACAGAATTGTATTGTTGAGGCACAAATTCTACCTTCTAAACCTAATCTTAGCCAGAAAATTCCTTGTGAAACAATAAAGCTTAATATGCCATGCAATCAGGTTAAGCAACAAGGTCTCCAATGTGGTAGGCAATGTCAAGTAACAGAGTGTTATTTATTGTCACAAGAGCCACCACCATTGCCATCTCCACAACTATATGTCACTCCTAGCTTGTATCATAACTCCACACAGATGTCTGCTGCTCTCGGTTAATGAATATAAAATGTTGATAATATTGTTATCTAGTCATTTGAATTTAGTGTTCATGACATTAATTTAAATATATATTTTAGCAATGTGTTTGAAGATGAAAGTTCAATCTTTGATAATGAAATCCAACCACCTAGGAGGAATTCCTATCTACAAGTCAAGACATGTACATGTAGATATATACTAACACATCTAAATATCTATAATGATAACTAAAATTAGATATTTTGTCTTGTTTTTTATATTGTTAGTTGACTTTATTGTGTTTAGCATAATCACACTACTATACTTTGTGATTAGTGTTTGTAGAAATTTTTTTGTTATAATGCTATAACACTTTTATTTAATTAAATGCAACTCAATGTGATAAAATACATAAGTATGTGGAAATGAAAATGCTTCCAATACAAATATATATTTAATATTGATGAACAACAATTTTAGACATGTAGGGAGTTAAGATGACAAGGACAATGGTGTTGGTTATGATCAACTTCTGTACACCTACAACATGTTTGTCTTGGTTATGATTCGACCTAATCTATTTTATTTCATATTCTAGTTGACTTTGGTTTACTCTTTTCATATAAATTTACTTTATCAAAAAAAAGTTTTCACCTTACCACCTCCAGAATTGCACACTCATTTCTAGTGGGTCACCGTGGTATTGAATATCCTTTAATTATATTTTGCAATGTGTACACAAGGTTGACAAATTGATAAAAGGCAATGCTAACTACAACATATTATGCAATAACATGAGAAACAATTGTATTTGTATAGTTGAAATTTGGCACATTCATAATGTCAATAAGATAAAACGAAACACATTTTTGACCTCCAGTTTGTGTCACTAGGTTAAATGTTTCCTCAACTTCAAATCTTGTAGATTGTATGTCATGCCAATTAACTTGATATGAGCTTGCAACCTTTTATTTATTTTTATTACATCAATTAACTTTGAATAATACCTTTAACCTTTACTCATTTGGGTATTTGCTTAACTCATTAGCTAGCTACTTAGCTTCCTAACTCATTAGCTACTTTAGCAGCCCTTGTTTGTCCTGCCCCGTTCGGTCGCATTAAGCTACTCCCTACGAACATGATTGTCATGTGTTAAGCTTTATTTTTCTTTTGAAATACTATCAATTCATCTTTAAATATATCAAGATTTGTTTCACAAATTTTTTACAATTTTCTTTCAATCACAATCACAAACTTACATAGAGTATAGCTTATGTAAGACTATGTTTGGATGTCATGTTTAGGAAGGGAGGGGTTAGTGGAGTGTAACCCTTATTTGGAAGTTACTTAATTAGGAGGAGAAAGGTTAGTGTGTTTTTCTAAATCCTCCAAAACTTCTAAATGTTAGTTTTTTGAGTTATCCTGTTTTGGAATTTTTCTCTCTTCCATTCTCTCCTGATTTCACGATTAAGATTTTTTTTAAATATGTTAGTTTTTAAAGTGAGAATTTATTTAAAAATAAAAAAATAATTTTAAAATTATTAATTTTTAGAGAAAGAAAATTATTTATTTATTTTATTTTTTTAAAAAATAAAAATATAAATAAAAGATATAAAAGACAATAATGTCATTTATATGATTACTCCTTCCTTTTCAAACTCATTCCTTCTCTCCCTTTCTAAATATCCAAATAAAGTCTAACAAAAAGAAATTAAAGAATTGCATTGTCAATTCTAAAATATTCAATCTCTAAACATAAAAATAACAAATGATGTTACCTAATTTTAAAAATTCTTACTTAACTTTTGATTCTTGAACTTATGATTAACATCACTTTGAATGTAACATATATAATACACGTGATAAGTACGAGGAAGCTACCATTCAAAGTGTGCATTTGCAACAACATATTTTATGCTTTGATGTTTATTCAATATAAGGCAAATTCCAACTTTACTAGTAATATATGTGGTCATATGAAAGATAAGAATCATGCCCAAACAAATGTCTTCTCTTCAATAATAGCAAATGCAATTGAAAGAACAAATTTGTTACCATCTTAACTTATAGCAATTAGAAGTGTTTCCCAATATTTTTCATACAAAAAAGTTCTATCAATTTGTATAATTGATTTGTAGAAATTGAAAACATTGAATCATTGCTTAAATTTTCAAAATACTCAAAAATATTTCTAAAATCAATCATCAATATTATTGCCAATAACATAATCAATAATTTCAAGTTTATACATGAACATAGTGCAAACTATTACATATAATACAACTATCTTGGTAACATTGCATAAGACTCATCCCAATCACCAAATATATAAACAATTGCTTTTTTATTTGCTTTTCATGTCTTTTTGTACGACCCTTTATAACTATACAAATTTACAATTCTTTCTTGTATTAATGATCATTGATAGTTCTTGACTTACCATACTTTTAAAAATTAATAAATTAATTTAATACATAATAAATAATAAATAAAGATAATTTAATTAAATTATAAATCAATTAAAATAATACAAGAAATGAGATTTAAACTTTAAATATACCTTAATATTTTATATTTTTTAGTATTTAATAATAAACACTCACATAGATATTAATTTAATTTATTGTTGGAGTTAATAATCTAATAAAGTAACATAATATTAATTCTATTTGATGTAAAATTGAATTAAAACCATCTTAAATGTTATTATCACTTTCACTATAATTAAAAATTTCACCTTCATTGAAATCATCATTGCTGGTTTCCAAAATATCTAATAAGAAACATAATCATTTGATAAATTAATATATCCAACACTACAACCTATAATAAATAATAAAAAAATTATAACAAAATAATTAAATAGTTGTAAAATAAATAAATTAACTAATATAAATCTTTTACTTCCGCTCTAATTCTTTTTCACTTCATTAGATATTGTAGAATTACCAACAAATTATTATCAACATATAATTCAAATATTATTATTAATGATTACTATTCAAAAGAATTTATCATGTAATTAACATATTCAATATCCTATATTTGAAAATTATTATACTATTTTTTCTTCAAAGATATTAAAAATCTACCTGTCAAACAAGAAATATTTTAATTTTTTAAAAGTTTCTATTTATATATATATATATAAAATTTTAATTTTATCATAATTAATGTCACGTTTTACTTTTACTTGTACCATATTGTTATCTTTTTCAAACATTAAACCTTATATTTCTTCAAAAAAATTTACTATTATAATAGAAAGCTAAAATAATTTAACTTATTTTTAAAAAATATTAACTAAAATAAAAAAATAATTCAATTAAATTTAAAAATTAAACCAAATTACTTTATTATCTTAACTAAATTTAACCAAACAAACAAGATAATAATAAATATTTTCAAGAATGTAAACAAATATTAAGAACAGAAATTAATTTTATAATAGATAATGTGCATTAATTATGCACAACAAGTTCATAGTTTAAATAATTTTTTTTTTTATAAATTAACAATGTGTCATATAACTAGATTTTTGACACATGTCAACATTTAATGTGTGACACTTGATATATGCTAACATGTGCCAAATTTTGGTTATACATAGCATTTTTATTTTTCTCAATACTTTTAAAATTGACACGTGTTAAGCATACTAAGTGTGACACACATTCATCATGTTTAACACTTTCAAAAGTGACTTATGTCACTGGCTTAACATATGACACAAAATTGACAAACTTAACATATGAGGAGATGACACACATCCTTCATCAGCTTAGAGAGCATGTTCATGGAGCTCTTTGCATACTAATTAGTATTGCTTTTGCCTATTCAATAATATGTTTCTATGTTAATCCATTTTAAAAATTTGTTTTGAATTTTTGTAATTCAAGATTAAAAGTTGAGAAAATTACATGGAAAGAGAAAGTTAAAAAAGAAATTGTTAAGTATGAGAAAGTGATAGGAAAAAGAAATTATAAAATTTTCTAAATTCTTAGTATTTAAATCACCTTAACTTTAGTTAATTATAATATCTCATTTAAATTGTTAGTTTAATTTATTTTTTTCAAATAATTATTCAAACAATACATTTTTAACATGGAGTATTTTAAATTTCTTAACAAATTGAATTCTCTTCTATAAACTTCTCACCCAACACACTCATTTCTCGTATCATGCTTCATTTGTAGACCAATATAAAATTCCCATGTTGGGATGGCCCCTTATCCATTCTTCGCACTTTTCTAAAACTGTATACACACCACTAATCCTTATGTGTTTTTGTTTTCCTCCTCATTCTTTTTAATGACAGTTCCTTCAATCCTTCCAGACATTAATGTTGTCCCCTGTTGAGTAATTGTCCGCCACCAAATTGATTGCCTTCACGTACTACATGGTGAAGCAAATTTTTTAATACAATAATTAAATACTCAAATATCATCTCCAAAATATATGATATGTAGTTGAAAAAAATATGACAAAAAAAGTTGAAACAAAATGTATTATTCAACAATTGGTGGCATTTTGGACTGTCAAGGATTAAAAGCAGCAATTTGTCAAGAAATGCAGAAGCTCAGTATTTGAACAATGGTTAATCCCATGCGTAAAAAAAAGGTTGTACTATGTAATATATCTATATGACCAAATATAAATAAGATTTAATTTTAGGAACAGAAGAAATTCATAAAAACAACACACAGAATGATTAAAGCAGTGGCATTTCCAATCCTTGTTGGTGTAAGTGACAAGAAGCTTAGTTCTCTTTAAGTACAGTCTTGACTTTGAATCTTTTAAATAGAAAAATTAGGTACAAAGAAACCTTCACTCGCTTAAATGGGTTTAATCAACTCGATAAGTATAATTAATTAGGTAGATAATTTTGAGTAGTAAGAGTTTAAGACAAAAAGAGCATGCTATTTCAATGCGGTTATCTTTTCTTTTTAATTGGTGGTTAAAGTTGAAGTAGTTAATGCTTATACTACACTGCCAATTAGCGTAATCTTGTTAGTTAGAAAAAAAAAATCTTAAAGAATTGTTTTTTTATTCTAAAATTTGTTTTAATGCATGAAATTGAAATTTTAATTTAAAATTTAAATTTTAAGTTTGTCAAAATTTATGGAAAATCATAATTCAATTGTTTGAGATTTATAAATAATTAGAGTAGCAAATTTTGATTTTGAAATAAATTTTAATGTATTTTAATATCTTTAATTAGGGGTTGTAGGTGTGGTTAATTATGCTAGGACTGAGTAAAAAAAAGCAAATGCACAAAGATTACAATATAATTCAAAGCAGTGGGACGATGATAATTAAAATAGATAATAATAGTAGTAGTAATAATCACTATTAAAATAAATGATGATAATGGTAATAAGGGTAAGAGTGAAGATTTTGGTGTTGAGTGTAATGACAAAAATATGTAAGTAATGGTGACAAAAAAAAGGCAATGGAAGTTATAAAATAAAGAAAATCAGTTATGCAATGTGCATAAGTTAAAAATTGTGTTTCAATATATATAAATTACAGAATGGTAAGATTTAATTTAGTTGTAATATATTCACTAAAGTTGGACCTTAAGCTTAGGATTGTAATTTCAATTATAATGAATTTTCAAACATCATAATAGAAAGTCCAAAGTCGAAGTCTAATTCTAATTCCTAATATCTAATTTTGTCCAAAAACAAATACTTTTAAAGAGTTTATAACCGAATACTTTTGTTTACCTTTATTGTATCTTTTTCAAAAGCAAATAATGTAAATATCAAAGGAGTATAGTTTCGCTTTTTCATTTATTTTATGTATCAACACACCTTTAAATACTTACATATAATTTTATTTTCAACTCGATTGAGGTGAATCTCACTCTTAATTTTAAAAGGAAATGTTACTAAAAATTGGTGTATAAATTTCATTATTAAAATTAAAATGTCCTCTTGAGAGTGCGAGAGGAGATGGAAATATGTGGGAATATAATATAGGGTTCGGCAGGGAAGTTAAGCAATAAATTGAACAGTGTTTCCAACCTCTTTGCTTTACCAACCCACACCACATCAACAGAAGATAGGGCATGACAATGAGGTTTGGTCCTATACATAGAAACCTTTCTCAAATGGCTTAATGCCAAGATCTTTGAGTTATTTTTCATTCAACTCGGAGGATTACTGGTGATCAATCACTATGCTCGGTAACTATATAAATAGGCTTCCACGGTCCTAAAAGCTATAGCCATGCTGCTATGAAAAAGACTAATAACATGTTCTCTTAGATACATATTTTAATATATTATTTTTGCGATGAGTCTATTTTAAATTTTTTAAATGATTAATTTTAAAAATAATTTTTTTAAATTACTAATAAAATATAAACTTAAATATGTTTTAATTACTTCTAAATAAAGTTTATTTTAAATTATTATCTATTAATTTTTTTATTTTAATGTTTAGCTATTTTTTTTAATTTTATAATTTATGTTGACTTCCGTCACAGTTTATTATTTCACTCTCGGTCTTTCTCTTTTGTTTCATTCTTAAATATTTATATTATAAATCTATATTAATATTTTATTATTTAAAAAAAATAAAAAAATTAAAATTCAAGCACACAATATTTTAAAATTATGATTCCTTGTGCTTGAATCTTAATTTGAAATTCATGTCACCATATGACAGAAGTTATTATTAAATATAAAATTAAAAAGAAAATTAGTTAGCACTAAACTGCTAACTGGCACGAATTGATTTATTACCCTTGACCTCTAGAAGACTCTAACAGTCTGGGATTTAAATTAAATAAAAAATTAATAATACCAGGAAAGCTGTATAAGTACGTAGGTTACTGGTTCTAATTTAAAATTTTGTATATGATGCCTTTGAATCATTCGAAAAAGTCGTTTAATTTTTGATAATGGAGAAACACGATAGACATGCGACAATACGGAAAAAATGCAATGCAGTTTTCGTTGACGAGGACAAGTTAGATGGAAATAATTATTAAAGGGTTTCATATAGTGCAGGCCATTATAAAAGTTCTACTAATAATTATTAAGTATACTCATAAGAAATAGTTACTAAAAATTTCAAGCTGTTGGTATGAACTATCGAGTGAGCAAAGCGAGGTCACTTAGCATGCTTTCTATTATTTAATTTAAGTCCATTTATTTTAATACCAAAAGAAATAAATAACATTTTCTCTCATTAGCATATACGACTCCAAAAGATACCTTGTGAGTCAAAGTTTGTTTCCAAAGAAGAGGATCTTTGTTCACATAAGCAATAGAACTTGTGATTCAACTATAGCTTACTTTTTCAAGAAACTTCCTAGTTAGCATTGCTCCATATAGGAGAGTACTGTGCGTAATTTAAAAATTCATATCAAATTAAACACAAAAATTAAAATATGTCATGCATTAATTAAACAATGTCCATCTTTTACAAATTTGAGTTAGCCTTTCAAATTAAATTATACTTAATCTATTTCTAATATAATATAAAAGTCATTTCAGTTTAACGTTGAATTCATCTTAATTTATTTTTTAATACATACAAAAGGAAAAAAATTCTGAAGTATAAAAAATTTGAATTTGCAACAATTATTTAACTAGTCACATGATGCAACTCTCAAGCAACCTAAATACCATCACTGTTCAACGGTGCCTTGAACGAATAGAATGATTGCATGAGCCAAAAGATTTCATAGGCAGGTGAGTTAGGTAGGGTAATGATATGTCCATTTTTTTTTCCTTTTCTAAAAGACGAAACCAATAACAAAACCCGCCGTCTAAGACAACGTGATTAGGTGCACTTATACGGTCAAGGTAGTGGAAGCATATGAACTTTGAGACATGGAGCACCCCTTGGTTGAGTAACTAGGTGTTCCTCGGTCAAAACAAAATGCAAACAATTTATAGGACAGCTCTTCGACCGTTAAGGAGAAAAAACTACCATTATCTTTCGGTTGGTTGGTTGGTTGGTTTGTTGAGAATTGAGATTTGACTAAAATGAAGCAGCACACGTTGATTTCAAACTTGGAAAATTAACACAAGGGCATGTCAAAACCAATGTAAAGGAATCAATGTAAAGGGACCCATTTCCCAAAATACCTTCCTCTATTCCAAGTGCTTTGATGTATCTCATTCTTTAATTTAGTATTTAATATATGGACACCCGAAGATAGTGTATGTAGCCGGGACCAATGGACTTTAATATAATTGATTTTTTCAGATATTATATTTAGACAGCTATTTGTATAAAAAAATATATTTATTAAGAAAATAAGACTGATTTTAATAATTTTTATATCTCAAAAGATTGACGTATAATTATCAGTTGAAGTCTTTAATTTTTGTTGTTGGAATTCTTTTCCAAATGACCATCCAAACAAAAGTAACAATTTTGGAAGGTGTATGGTAAACACCATTATTTTAAAAATATTCTCATCATCATGAGTACTAAATTAAGTGAAGAGATAATGGGAGAAAAAATGCATGTGCTAATTAATTCATTGAAAAGGTTCCACTTTTTTCAAGCTACAATTGCCAAGAATCTTCCACTTTAGTATGAAAGGTTGTTGAATTGATGAAGTTCATGAGTTCTAATAGCAACCTGTGCTCCCATGAAAGTAGACCACGACCCCATTTTCGACTATATGCCATTTTCACAATGTTGTACGACTTTATTAAGAGTAAAACTTGTTTTCTGGAATGCAATATAAATTACAGAAATAATCTTCATCCACCTATACATCATTCCAAAAGGATGTAGCTTTTTCCCAATTGGTTTCTTCAATCTGGCTCTAAGCCAGTTAGATGGAACTTTCTTTGAATTTTCAATAGCTTTGATCTCCCTCCACCATAGTGAATCTTTAGAAGATTGGGTAGAATTGCATTCAAATCAGATGTAATACCACCATATTTTGCCATTAACAGTTCCTTTTTTTTTTCCCATTGGAGTCATCTTCTACTATTGATCGCCACCACCATTTTGCTATATGAGACAGCTTGAAAATCTCTAAATCTTTGATGCCAAGGTCTCTTTTTTGTTTCTGTTTGCATATGTCCTTTCAGCTCACTCACGCAATGTTTCTAGCCTCATCCTTGTTTCCCCATAAGAAATTTCTCTGAATTCTAGTCAGAGTCTTCAAAACCTTTGATGGAGCCTTCTAAAAATAAAAGATTAGTTAGGACAAATCTTAGTAAAAGTGATCCATCCCTCGAACGACAGATGCTTGCTTTTCCCAGTTCATAGTTTTCTTCTGAACTTATTAATAACTGGAATCCATGTTTCATACTGCCTTGGGTTAGCTCCAATAGGAACGCTAAGATATTTGAAGCCAATTTTGCATTGAAGAAACTTTGATTCATCTAGCTTGCACCCAAGACCCTTTAACATTAATGCCTATAAGCTTGTTTTCATGAAAATTCAACTTTAAACCATACACATGTTCAGAATTTCTCAAATTAAAGGGTAGGCGCGCAGTGCTAATTCTAGTTTTTCTTTCTTTCCTTTTCCTTTTAGTAGAATGCTAGGTTAGGAAGATGATTTACACATCCCACCTAATTATAAAGATATGTAGAAGAATGAAGGAAAGATTTAAGTTATTAGTAGATACACAATCCATAGGGGATCACATGTTTGATAAAAATTCATTATAAGTGAATTTATAAAGTTATTTAAGAACTAATATAAAGAAAAAAATTGAAAAATAAAGCTAAGATAATAATATTTTAAAAAAATCCTTGAAAAGATTATGTGAATTTATTTCATATTTTTGGTAAATAATGATCAATTGAGTATTTGATGTAGAAACATGATGAAGAAAATAAAAGACAAGTAGAAAATAGAGTTGTGTGAAGTAAACAACTCAATCCATGGCCACAATGAAAAAATTGGGAAAAATCTCAATGAAAAAAATGAGAAAAATCTCAAATATGAAGTAGACAAGTCAATCCACTAATTTGCTGAGGATAAAAATTATAAGTTGTGTGATTATTGTTAACAATTGCTAATATTATTCTTAATTTAATCATTATAAGGAATCAGAATTTTTAATTGAGAATTTAAGTAAAGGTACCGAGGAATTAAGATTTAAGTACACCGGGTAGAATCAAGAGCAATACAAATCTAACTAACTCATTCTTTGTGATTTGTCTTTAACCTTTGTGTGTCTTTAAAATTTACTTTAATTTTTTAGAATTTATTCTTTGTTTGTCTTTTTTTTTATTGTTATAATTCCATATTCTGCTTAATCATTCATACAAAATAAGTTTGTTATTTTAATTAGTAGCTACTTTGTAAAGTTGATGGCTGAATCCTATCCTTGTGAACAGTGTTCTTACTCTCAAATCCAATTCTTGAATATTGAATTCAATTAGCTAGTAGCTATTATGGGTGGTCACCAATAAATCAAATAACACGTAAGAAAATGACCAATTTCAAAATGTAAATGCGCATAATGAAAAGGCACTGGTTATATTAAAATTTGGAAAATTTTATAACAATAACACATCCACCATATAATCCTAAATATATAGACTTAGTTATTTATTATATAAATAAAACATATCCGAAAATTAGAATCCATAATTATCCCTCTAAAGATAAAAAGAAAAAGAGGAAATGAGTAAAGAAAAACTCAATTTTCGAGTGATAATGACATCGTTTCTTCATTTCTTCATGTATTCATGCCTTTATTCCTTCAAGAAAACTAATCAATAGAAAAGAAGATTATGCGCATAAAGATGATAATAAGATGATTGAACGGAAGCAGGGCCAGCATGAAGTAGTTTAAGAACTTGCCAAGAATAATTTAAAATACAACAAACATTGCATAACAATGGAAATAAACAATAAACAGTCATGATACCCAAATTCCTAGGAGAACTATTGGAGAGCTTTAACATGGCCACGTTGAATGTTCATGAGCTAAAACTTATGTTTGGAGATTCATACATATAAAAATGCATTTTGTAACGTTAAAGTACAGGCTACACAGTTCCATCAATTTTCTAACAAAATAAGAAAAAATGGATAGAAAAATAGAATATATAACAAAAATACAAACAATTGTCTCCAATAAACATAAAGAAATGGGGGGGGGAGGTGTTATCCAAGCACATGGGTAGCATTTTAAAAGATGATGAATGACAGTAAGTTTTAAAAGATGTTAATTTAGTATCTAAACCACATGGGTGGTGTCTAATCAAGAGGTGACAAAGAGAAGCCGACTAAGCAAACATCTATACACAGGGGGGGGGGGGGGGGGGTTTGTAAATTAAAGGATCTATCTATATCATGTTCCAATCAATGCCACTCTTCTTAACTTTGTTAGATATATCAACAAACAATTTTTATTGAAACTTAGAAAGTGATACATATATTTCAAAAATGCTTTTAAACATTGAGCTGAGTGTTTTTGTTTTACTATATAACAGGTGGGCACAAACTAAATTTGATCAACAATAATGATGCAAAGTGACAAAGAAAGGGGGAAAAATCAACATACTCAGTTATACTATTCCTCTTAAACCTTGTGGTCTAGAACCTTTTATTTCGACTAGATTGATGAAATGTTTCATTGTAATTGGCTATTCATTAAATTAAATAAGACTCTTTAGGCTATCTCTTACAACCATTGGTCTTTTAATCCCAGCCTATCTAGCTACAAACATGATTTACAATTGTTTTGCTTTAGATACCTCACTAAATCCCTCGAGAATTGAAAATACACAATTTTATGAAGAAAATAAAACACACATAATATTTCAATAAACATTGTTCTAATACGTAACGATCGAGAAATATAATTGAGAGGAATTGAAAGTAAATTTCGTTGTTGACTTGTTGTTTGCTTTTACCTTTTCTTTATTAGTAAAAGATAAGTTTATTATAGAGAATGGAAGAGGTAGTCTAACCCATCTATCAATAAAAAAGGGTTACCGTTAAAGAGATCTGTAGTTCAACGAGTGCCACAGTGAGAACAAAATAACTCCTTTCAGTACACTACTCATTTTCACCTACTCACTCTAATCATTTTCGGCATCCCTCTTAACATTTCCTTTTTACTATCCAAGTATCGCAGCATCACATTGAAGTCATATGGACCAAACAGTAAAAAGAAAATAATAATTCGTACTTTTTACCTTTTTTTAACCTTTGAACAGCTTCTAAAATTGTTGAAAGTGATTCGGTCCCATTAGTTAAGAGAGAAGAACGAATTTGATTCTATATATTTTCATTGCATAAATAGCACAATGCATTTTAGTGCTCTAAAATTATATTATTTCTTCTTAATTAATAAATTATCCTTTGAAAAAGCACGAGCTAATACAACGAGCTAGCTAGCAAGACACCTGAAGCTTTGGCATAGTAGATTCTTTCCATAGTCTTTTTAAGCATATGTTGCATCAGCTTCTAGCTTTTTCAATCCTTGTTTTTAAATGTTGGATCCTTTTACATAGTTTTTTTTTTTTTAACTAATTATTATAGTTTCAAAGCATTTCTTTGCTTGACGAAGCAAACTAATTGTAAATAGTTATCATTTTGTCTTTTTTACGACTCAACATGTTTATCCTCTATTGCATCCTTGAAAAGAGTCATATTCTTTCCAACATTTTGTATCTAATAAACTTTCAATTATCTAGTCTTCTTTAATTGATTTCTGTAATATTTATGATTTGTACCTGAATTGTTTATAAGCAAACCTATCGTGGCTAAGTAGTTAAGACTTCTTAACTTTTTTCTTTATAAGAGATTTATATTCTTTAAGAAAAGTTATCCTTCTTAATTTGAGACATGGGCATGCATTGGTTTCTTCATTATTTGTTCTCAAGTGCTAGTCGATGTTTCTTACTCTATTTAATGATCATCCAGCGAAGTTTAATTTCTCAATTCCAATTTTAAGAGTTCTGTAAGAGCACTCTTAAATTATGTAACCAAGCAATATAATTTGTTATTATCACGTCATCATTTCACATTAACATGGTTGCAACAGAGAATTTATTATTTGGATATAAGTACACTAATTGGCTTTACAATAAGGTTTTGTTTTGTGATTAAAATAAGAAGATTTGATATGATAAATTATTATATTCAATTTAAATTTTAATATTTATTGAACAATAAGATGTAATAATTTATTCTTTTGAATCATCCTATTCTATTTTAATAATTTTAAATTCTTATTTAGAAAAAGATAACTGGCTAAGAATCATCAACGTTGAAAAACTTCGTTTTTTCTTTATATACTGATATCTTTAATGGTTTATAAAAAAATTAATTATTTTTAAAATATAATTTTGATATGGTTTTCAAGAAAATATTATATCAACATCATTTTTGTAACATCCACAATTTTGTTGCTCTGGTATAGAAAAATAGAAATTTTTGGTGCAAGGTTTTTTGCTCAAGTGAGATATGTCTCGCTTAGGCGAGATAAAGTTTTTTAAACCAAGCATTCTAGGACACTTTCGCTCAAGCGAGAGAGTATAATGTTGCTCTAACTATTCTCTTATCCAAGCAAGAATATGGCTTGCCCTGGCGAGAAGGAGTCTCGCTCAGGTGACCTCGTAGAAAAAACAGGGAGTTCTCTGGACTCACTGCTCGCTTAGGCGAGAATAGCAAAAAACTGAGTAATTTCACTGTATGATTTTTTCGCGTAGGCGAGGAAGGTCTCTCTCAGGAGAGAGTAGGACTCACTCAAGCAAGATCGCATAGATCTGGAGGAGTATTTAAGGGACCTTAACACTGAAACTTTCATTTTTCTCCTCAAAACAACTTTTCTTCTCATTTCTCTCTATCCTCTCAGCTTCCACTCTCAGAAAAAACTCTCCTGAACTTCAAACCTCTTTCAAATTCAAGCTCAAACCTCTATTCCATTCAGATCTAAAGAGATCTTCATTGTTCAAACAAAATCTCCCATTGGAAGCATTGCACCTTTTTTTTGGATCTCAAGGAGAATTTGATCTTAGAGATCTGTTTCGAGGTAAAGGAAGTAGATTCTGAATCCTAACTTCTATTTTATGTGTTAGCTTAAAAACTTTCATATCCCTATTTTGAATAGTAAGGCCCTCATATTTATTAAGATTTTCGTGCTAAAATGGGATTTTTGGAGCATGAAAACCGTGATCTATTTCTTAAAAAGCGCTTAGATAAGATTTTTATAGTAGAAGTTATGAGTAACACAAGTTTTTAAGAAAGTTTATGATTTTGATATTAATATGTACTTATAATTATTATTGGATTATGACTTTGAACAATATGGAATAAAAAGGGCTAAACTCTAAGATAGACGATTTTTTTAAAAAATTGAGAGAGTGTGATCTCTAACAATGTATTTGTGATTTAGTTCAATGTATGTTAAACTACACGACTAGTTTGACCCCAAAGGTTTCTAACATTTGACATATTTCATTAATTTGTATGATGTGAAATAGGTGGGTGATTTACCTGTATTGGAATGGTGTAGTGTAATGAGTGTGAGTTGACAATTGATAACTGACGAATGTTGAAATTAGTGAATTCATGTTGTTATTATGAAAAGTATTTGATTATTTTGAATGATAATGTTTTATTAGTGAAAGTTGATGAGTAAAGGGTGGATGTGAATAAGTGCGCATGTAAAATTAAAGTTGTTTATGTTATCAAAGTGGAAAGAAAAATGTTAAGAAATTGAATGTTATATGAAATGCTGAGAAAGTAAGTGTCATTAGAAATGCTAAGACACTATACAGATAGTTATAGAGATACACTTGGGATATAGAGTCCAAACAAGATTTAAAAAATTTTGGAAAAATAAGGTTAGTGAATGCTATTTATAAATGGATACAAGGGAACACACATTGTATCCGTGTTGTTTGGCCTAACCGACAACTATCTATACTTATGTAAGACCTCAAGGAATTTAAGAGGCAATGATTGTGAAGTTGTAAAATATGTAATTGCAATAGGCGAGTCATAACGAATTGATTGTTATAACTATAATACAAGTATTGTAATACATCAATGACTGTAATTATAATACATATATTATAATGTATTAATTAATATAGTTATAACGCACACATTATGACACATTGCTCGGTTTGAAAAGGTATGACATGATATGAAATTGGTATATGTTTGACATTAGTATCTCCCTGAATTTCTCACCCTGACTTTCATACTCAACTAGAAAATTCTTGGATTCATTCTAATTCTTGGACTAAGAATATACAAAATTTTAGAACTAATATTTCATACTTCAATAAATCATGTTTTGATAATATTTTTAACAAAAAGAAGCGCTTGTTAAACAGAATAGAAAGAATTTCTTGTAAATTGAATTAGGGAGACAACCCTTTTCTTACAAACCTCGTGAAAATCCTGTGGAATGATTACCAATGCCTGCTGGATTATAAGGAGATTTATTAATATCATCAGTCTAGAGCTAAGTGGATAAGTGTAAGGGATAGAAACACCAACATTTTTCATGCTATTGCCACTTTTAAAAGATGAAAAAATGTCATTGAAGCTTTAACTTAGGGAATTGGTAGTATAACCTTTCCAAACTTCAGCAAATGACCTTAATTACTACTAGGACTTATACTATGACCCTTCTCCTAATACCTCCAGCTTGTTCACCCTAATTCTTTTCCCTCCCTTAGGGACTCTAATAAACAGAGGTTTTCTGCCAAAATATCCTTAGAAGATCTCAAGTTTACCCTTTTCAGTATTGGCAATTTCAAGCCCCCTAGTCCTAATGAGCTGCATGGCCTATTTTTTAAGAGTCAGTGGACCCTCTTAGCACCTTTCATCTTCAATTTTGTCCAAGAGACCTTTAGGGAATCCTTCAAAATCTCTTATATAAATGAAACAGGAATTATCCTTATTCTTAAAACTAATAATTCTGAGTCCATTAATAATTTTAGACCCATCTCCCTATGTAATGTCAATTATAAAATCATCACCAAGTTAATTGCTAACAAGCTGAGAGATTCTCTTCCCAATTTAATTTTTGTTAACCATTCTAGCTTTATTCCTAGTAGACAGAGTATTGACAATGCCCTTGTTCTACAAGAATTGATTCACTCTTTCATAATCTCAACAACAGGAATAGTTTCATGATAATTAAATTAGACTTGGAAAAAGCCTATGACAGGCTAAGATAGAGTTTTATCATTGAAACCCTTCAGAGTATTGGTTTAGAGTCTGACTTGGTGTCCTTAATATCTCATTGTATTTCTTCTTCTTCAATGCACCTTAATTGGAATAATTGTGTTACTGAATCTTTTAGGCCCTCTAGGGGTATTCGTCAAGAGAACCCCTTATCCCCCTATCTCTTTGTTCTATGTTTGGAGAGATTTACTCACATGATCCAAGACAGAGTCATGTGTGAGGAATGGATCCCTTTTAGTTTTGGTTTCCAAGGTCCTAAAGTTTCTCACCTATTTTATGTAGATGACATTATTTTAGTTGCAAAAGCTGACCCTAATCAAGCTCTTATCATTAAGAATACTCTAAATGAATTTTGTTCTGCTTCTGGTCTCAAGATTAATACTTAGAAATCTTCCTTGTTCTTTTCTAAGAATTTTGATCCCTCTCTTACCATGTCTATTAAGGAGTGTTTAGATTTCAATATCTCTAATCAGATTGGTAGCTATCTTGGTATCCCTATTCTCCACACTAAACCCACTAGAAAGAATTTTACTTTCTAATTGATAAAATTAGGAAAAAGTTCTCCATTTGGAGAATGAATTCTCTCTCCTTAGTTGGCAGGGTGTCCTTTGCACAATCCTGCCTTATGAGCATCCCTTCTTATGTGATGCAATCTACCCTTGTCCCTTTTTTACTTTGTAATGAAATTAACAGCCTTTGTAGGATGTTCATTTGGGGCTCTTCGAGTGGTAGGAAATGCCACTTGGTAGGATGGAAGGAAATCTATCAACCTAAAACTGAGGGAGGCGGGCTTTAGGGATCTTGAGAAGCTGAATAAGGCATGTTTACTTAAGTTATGTTGAAGGATAGTTACCTCCTCTACAAATCTGTAGGCTCAAATTTTTACACATAAATATAGGTTTTTTATTTATCAAAATTCAGGTTTCAAGTTTGATTGCTCTGCTTCTTACCTCTAGAAAAGCATTGTTTCTGTGTGGCCTTAGTTCTCACAGCGCCATGGGTGGTTGGTTAAAGATGGTTTGTCCATAAAATTTTGGAATGACAATTGGATCTCTAATATTATACACTTGGCTAGAATATCTGATGTTTTACCTCATCACATTTGTAATACTATAGCTGCTATCTCACCTCCCAACAGGTCTAATGGTCATGATGACTTTTTCTGGTCTCTTACTAGCAATGGTATTTTTTTTCTGTCAAAAGTGCATATCAACTGTTTTCTCTTCCTTCTTCTACTTCTAGTAATGGTAATTGTAAAAATATTTTTTAACTTGTTTGGGATTGGAATGGTCTCCCCAAAATTGGGTTATGGAAAATTGCTCATGGGAGACTTCTCACCAATGAGGAAAGGTTTAAGAGGAATATGTCCTTTTCCTCTAATTGCCCTAGGTGTGGAGTTCATCTTGAAACCATTATGCATGTCTTAAGAGATTGTAACTTTGCTAGGAATGTTTGGGATTACCTAATTTTTCCTAAACAATGGACTCCTTTTTTCAGTTTAGGCCTTTTTGATTGGTTATTTTTAAACTTATGTGATTTTGCCCTCAACTCTTTTAAAAATTGGTGAAGTGTTTTTGGTTATGTTGTTTGGTATTTTTGGAAGAATATGAATAATTTTATTTTTTCAAATAGATTTGATAAGCCTAAAAGCTTAGTCCATAAATCTTTATATGATGTTGATTGTGCCTTCGTTTATTGCCAACCTAATTATAAGTCCCTTCTTGTTTGTTTTCTAAAACAAGTAGTGTCAGATGGTAATTTTCCTCAACTAGACAGTTCAAGTTGAACACTGATGGAGCTATTCTTAAGATCGGTCCTGCTGCCTCTGCCTGAGGAGGCCTAATCCGTTATAATCAAGGTCAGCTTGTTGCTAGATTTTACAGCTTTTTGAAGCCTTGTTCCCCTCTTGTTATTGAGTTTTGGGGAATCCTCTTAGGAGCTCAATTGATGGTGAAGCATAAAGTTCAAACCATATGAATTAAAAGTGACTCAAAGGAGGCAGTTAGGCCTATCCTGAATGTGCAACAGCCTTCTGACCCCTTGAGACATCTCATTTATAGAATTAAAATCTTGCTAAGATTCATTAAATTTGTTAGAGTTGTGCATGTGTTTAGAAAGACAAATAAGTGTGCTGACCATTTAGACAAACTTAGTTTGAAAGAGGTTTCTCCTTATTCAGAGTTTATTAATGCTCCTTCCTCTGTTCTTCCTTTCTTAAGCCCAGATGCTGATGGCACTTGGTGTCCTAGGACTGTGAACTAGTTCTTGTTTGTTTGGGTCTTTGACTCTGTTAATTAGCAAAATAAAAATAAAAATTTTATGTTCTAAACATTTTAAAGATTATTTAATTTTTTTATTATAAATATATTTTATAAGAAATAGTCTTATTTAAATTAGATAAAATTATTATTGATGATAAAAAAATATATTTAATGTAATCATTATATTTATCACTCAAACTTAATATCATTAATTAAAATAAAATAATTCTTTTATGAGTGAACTCATGTATTCAATAATAAAGATTATTTAAATTAATGTCATACCTGTAATTCTTTTACAATCCATACTTACATATTATAAATTATTTTTTAAGAAGTTAAATGATTTAGCCAACATGAATAGTAAATGAAACTTTTAGCAAACAACACTGAAATTAAATTGAATGTTGATTTTTTAATCAGTTCTTAATTACTTAAATGTTAAATGATTTAAATATATCAAAATTTGATTTGGGTCCAAATATTTTTTTTATTTTAGTCTCTACATTTTTAAAAATTATTAAAGGATGATATGGCTAATCTAAACATTATCATGTTTAATTTTATTTTTATTTTTATTTTTATTTTTTTTGTCATGTATTGCTTTTTCATAAAGTCACGTAAGTTAAAAGGATTAAAATTAATAATTTAAAAAATGAAAAAAATAAAAACAAAGAATTTTATAAATACTTAAATTAAAATTTAGTATATTATAATAGATCAAAAATATAATTAAGCTAAATAAAAAAATTAAATAAATTTATTTTTTAATATAATAGATATTTATTTTGTTAATATTGTTGAAAGTTTTTTAATCAATTTTCTAGAATACTTATAATAAATATTTTGTATGGTGAAAAAATCACATAAAAAATATTAATCAAATATAGATTCATTCAAAATAAAATAAATTGAGTATATATCTCTTCTTACATAACCACAACAACATGGTGTTACAAAAAAAAGATTTTTTAAATTTACAAATACTAGTACAATAAGACAAAGTCATATTTAATAAGAGGAAGATTAGAAGTAATGAATCTTAGGTAACAATTGTTCAATTCTCCCATTTATATAGATATGGATCATAGTTAGATAAATGTCAAACGCATTAATTAGTATAAAAATAGAGTGGAAGAATTTTTCAAATTTGCTAGCAAAAATGTGCATAATAATAAAAGATAATTTTATTTTTCTTCTCACAGTATTTGAATTTAAGATATTTAAGTATTAAAAAAATAAGAGAACATATATTTTATGATGAGTTTCATAAAAATTATACAAGATAGATATGACACGAATTAATAAAAATATCCAATATTTTTCAAATAACTATAATTGATATAGAGATGGACGATTGACTACAAAATTTGATCTATGATAACGGAAAAAAAAATTTAAGAAATAAAATATTTTTTATAATTTATAAGAAAATGTAAGCAAGTGTTTATATATATATATATATATATATATATATATATATATATATATTACATAAGTTGCAACGAAATTGCTTAACCAATATAAAATGTCTCTGCTTATTATATTCCTCGAATTTATATTGGTTTTCCAACTAATATGAAAATTATTTTTAACCAATATAAAAAAAATTATGCACTAATGAAATGTTTAAAAAAAGAATTTTACTAATAAAAAAGTTTTATTTATGCATGAAATTATTTGTAAAAATGTCTTCCAATGCTTTCACGATGCATGGTGGCACACCTTGACGTCACCGCTTCCATGCTTTTGTAGATTTAATAAGCTATGAAAAGATTAATCGTACGTTTTATAGTAGTATAATTAAATGTTTATTTGATCAACTTTTTTTTATATAATGACGAATATAATTAAAATTTGTCAAAAATGATATATTTTTTAATAAATTATATGAAAAATAAAAGTTACTTTTGTAACTTTTCCATAAATTAATATAAACGGAGCTAACATGTATGTACTCAAGGGAATAATGAATCCAAATTAGAGCATTAACTGCAACGTACAAATCCCTTTCTTCTTTTTTTACTTAGCTATTATGAGACTGACTATGAAGACTGCTGTATCCTAATTGGTTGAGTGCAACCTGGTTGAGACATCCCATTGGTTTTTTTTAGGGAGCTTATGGGGTGCATGAAATTATAACCAATTAATAGTTAACATCATTGAGTGTGAGCCTTGTTGTTTAAGGAAATCCTTTTGGGTCCATTTTTCATTATCCACTGAGCTAAAGTTATTAAGGGAAATTTTTTATTATCTTTTGCAAGCCAACACCGACTATGTATAATCTTTAGCAATTTTATGATACGATAAGATTCCCTTACATTTTCATGTAGGGTAGACCTACTTTTCTCCCATTACTTTTCCATTTTTGTTTAAACTTCTTGTCATTCATCACATGTACAAAGAAAGAAAATTGATAAATAATCTTATCAAGCTTCTAAAGATATACATATTTCTGTGGTGATCATAACACCAAATATGTTAAAACACTAACTGCCAACGATCGATGAATTAGTCATGCCCAAGCATTGGACAACAAGCTTTAGAATATATTCATTAATTTACTGAGTGAGACAGTTTGGAGTATCACTAATCGTGACTTTTCCAAATGCAATTAAATATTGTTTTTTCTCCTTGAAAAGGTTGCAAGAAATGGAGTATATGTTGATAATGGCATGATGATGAATTTGACTAAGAGAAATCTCTGTTTCTATTGCTTAAGGTTCCTTTCTTTCAAAAGACTCTCTATTCCTATAATAGAGGGCCCTCTTGTCCCCTATTCTAGTATCTTTAACTTGTTGAAGCAAAGTGCATTAGATTGTTTTGGAAAGATTCCCATAAAAAGAAATTTATAGCTCACAGGCGCAATGATCTGCTATTGTGGTAGAAAAGCATAAGGGATTCATACTATAGTGGAACATCTCAAGTGCTCAAGGCGATTTGATTTAAAGGGACAAATTTTGGGCGGTTCACAAAGTAATAGGAAGTGATATCCGCATTGGATTATCTTAGATATGATGAGGGTCCCCATGACCCTTATATTGCCATACCCTTCATAGAACAAACATAGCATGGCCAACAACATTATCGTGTTTTTGTCACTAAAGATTCAAACAGTGCAGACATGACTTTACATATCCTCAAACAACTATAAGCAATGTAATTCCCTTTTTTCATCATCTCCCTATCTGGTCCCCCAAGGATCCCATGCTATCTATTGGCTAATGGTGGGTTTTGAGTACATCATTTAGGAAAATGTTTTCTACAAAGGGATATGTATATATAGAGAGAGTGAGGGACATTAAAGAAAATATATATTATATATGGGAATGGACATTTTTAAACTAATATAAGTTTAAAAATTTTTATGCTCAATTTTTTTTTATTTATATTCAATGAATTATAATTTATTATTTTACTGATCATTAAATATAAGTTACATAAAAAGTTTAGATTGATTGTAAGAGTTTTTAAACTTACATTAGTGTGAGATGATCCTTTTTTATTATATATAATACATTACATATTTTACACAAATTAATTCTCAATACCATACATACATGTCAATATAAAATATATGCCTGAAATTAATTTTGACATTACCTTAATTATATTTATGATTTAAAAATAATTTTGATCAATTTTTAAGCAGAAAAGCACTCAATTTTAGTAAATATTATGCTATTTTTTTATTTTTACAATTATAAAATTATATTTTATTTTATTTTATTTTTTTATTTTTAAGCATGTGAAAATAACATTCATATACAAATATTTAAAAATATAAATTTGTAATTATTTAAGAAAATAAAAAAATAAAAAATATTATTTTGTCAGACAGAAATAGCCTAGCTCATATAGAACTTTTCCCTTCCCATCATTGAAGCTTCTATTAATGAGGGTGCAAGTAGTTATAGGAAATCTTAAGAACTCAGCGCACAGGTTTTAGTGTATATACGAAAGATAAACGGTATTAATTAAAAAGAAATTAAATTAATAAGATTCCACGATATAAGTAATTAAATACAAAGAGAGAGAGAGAGAGAAATAGCCACAACTTATGTAAAATAGTTTAAGATGAACTACTAATCACATGTTTGACAAAATTAACAAAACTTCAAAATCTAGTCAAAAGCTGAAAAGTTAAAAATTAAAATATGATAAACCTATTGATTAATTTAAAATATTTAGTGAAAATAAATGTTAAAATATCTTATATAAATGTAAAGTAATACTATATATATTTCTAAATAATTATGAATCTTAATTTTATGTTTGATTCATTTTAAATAGCTTATAATTTAGAAAATTGAGCTAATAAATTTATTTTGAAATTTTTATTAAATAAAATAAGATAATATACATATATTATAACTATAATTTTATAATTTTATAATTTTATAATAAATCAAGTATGAAGCTTTTAATATAGGCAACAACATATAACCCACTGCACAATTCCATTTTTGTTAAGCTCTACATGTTTTTGGTTTACTTTGACTTTAGGCCTTAATATATATATATATATATATATATATATATATATATATATGTGTGGTAGAATTAGAGTTAAATACTATAGTTCACATTTTTAAAAAGTAATTAATAAATAGACTCAATTTTTTTTCCTATAAAAATAACACTCTTTGACAATAAGTCCTTAAATTAGTTTTTGTTGTTAAAATTTAATATTTGACATTTTCAAAATGTTAGGATTTAGTTCTTTATCTTCCTTTTATCTCTCCCTCCTCTTTCTTTAACATTTTCTTGCAAGCATAAAAACTTTGTTCATCTATCCTTGCTTGCATTACTCATTCAAGCATTTTTTTTGTAAAAAAAATTTATGTATTTGTTTATCATTTTTATTAAAATATTTTATTTAAATTTAATTAAAATTTATATTTTCAATATAAAAAAATTGATTAATTCTATCATATTAAATTATTTTACTTTAAAAATAATTTTTATTAAATTAAGATGAGTCAAAATTTAAATTTACTAACACTCATTAAATTTTGCTTAGCTATATTTATAAATTTTATAATATTATCTATCATATATCTATAATTCTCTTGATGATGGTGTTGTATTTAATTTTCTTAAAATATTAAATTTTATTTAAACTTTAAAAATATTTATTAAATGTGTGATATTTCTAAAATAATTAAAAAAATAAAAAATATTAAAACGTAAAAAAAATTATGATTAATATTCAAATAAAATTATAAAATAATGTTATTAAAAATTATTTATAAAATAATATGATTAAAAAATATTATTATAGTTAGTATTTATCAATAATACAAAACAAAAATTAGATAAATATATAACTTAATTTGATAATAAATTGTTATATTTTATTTAATATTATTTATTAATAATAATTCTTTCTAAATATTTAATATTATATAAATTTAATTGTTCTTCATTTATTTTTAAGTAATTTTATTTATTTATAAATTTATAGTAAAAAATTTAGCATCTAAAATAAAAAATTTTAATAGATTATAATAATTTTTTAAGGATAATTAGTCCATAAATTAACTCTTAGTTAATTAATTTTTTATATGATAAACTTTTTGACCCTGTTTTGCATGAATCATAGCTAAATTAGTTAACTCTGAATACCTATAATAGATTGTACTGAACAAATCAAAAGCAGAGTATTAATATATGCACAAAGCTAATAATGTTATGTTGGCTCTGCGTCAACCCATAAAGGTCAAAGTTCAATTATAGCAAATGTCTCAGTTTGAGTGCTGATAAGTCATCTACTAAACTTCCATGGGGCTGGTCATATGGGATAACGTTGGGATTACTTTTTGCAACTTTTTCTTTAACTTTTAACATTATTTTTAATTTTTATTGTTACTTTTCTTTTTAAAAATACCTTTCACTATCATTTGAAAAAAAAAAACATCTTATAATCTCATTTCCTTGATTTCACCTACTAGATACCAGTATTCTAATCAAAGAAACTTAAGATAACTATTGTGAAATCAACTATATTGAAACACAACATTATTAACATAAAGATTACATTTTACCCTTTGGTGACATTAGATATCCTAACACAAACATCACCTTTAGCCATTTGAATCTCACCCTTCTTATTTGATATAATCATTTCTTGATCCACAAATTTCCAACCAAACTGGCCCTTTTGTGTACCATCCTAACACAAACCTCTGCAATGCATGGGCCTTCAAGACTAGGGTTCTGCATGCCTCCCACCCAAGTCAATATAACAAAAGAAAGTGAGACATTGCACTTTTGGATAAACTAAAGCAAGTTTTCTGTAGACAGGTTTTGGTGATTAATCAGTATAACAAACAAAAAATGTAATAAAGGGTATTTTTTAAAAATTATCCATTGTGATGGAAAAAAACCTCTTACCAATCTTTTTTTCTTTCATCAATCTTTGAAATGAATATGCCTTTGCAACAAAAACAAACAAAATTACACATTGGATTACTGTATCGCAAGAAAACATTGCATCTCTCAAGCTATTTTTTTTCAGAAAAAAGGGAGAAGATAGCCACGTATTCAATTATTCAATGACATTTTTTAAAACAAAAAAAATATATAATCTCCTAATGTTGGAAAAGAAAAGGTTGTACGATTAATCTGCTCACAAAATTATGCTTTCTTTATGAGCTTTTATATGCTAAATAAAATTGATTCAGTCAATAAAAAACTAAATTTATATCTCATTAAAACATATATTTAAATTTATAAATATAATTTGAACCTTGAAACATATTTTGATTCTCAAAATCTAATTCACCTAAATTTTATTAAAAATATATATAAAAAGTGTCAATGACCATGAGCAATTAAATAAGGAGAGAGTTGAGGCTAAAACATATCTTGCTGACATTTTGACAACACAACTATCATATGAAATAATAATACTTTAAATTCATTATTTTTAAACAATATTCTCTTTATATCTTGTTTGATTTTATTCTCAATCATAAATTTTAGAAAAATAATTAAGATTACATTTGACACAATTAACTAGAAAAATTTATGATATTTTATAATTTATAGGTTAGGTGTGTGTGCGCGCAGTTAAGATCACTTTAAATTTATGACCAATTTTTAAAGTAGTAATATTTTTAAAGGTCAACCTAAATGAGCTTAATGATTAGCTTAATTTGTCTAAAAATGTTATTGCCAAAACATGCTAAGTTAATGGAATTAAAAATTAATTGTTAAGTCAAATTATTAAAAATTAAAAATCGTGTTAGGTAAATTAAAAGGCATTATTTTATATATAAGAAAATGAATAAAATAAATATGTGCAATAAAATTTAACTTGATTGTCGTTACAAACTTTTCCTGTAATTAAATATGGTAAAAACGAAAATTTTTGTTGAGAGAAACAATCTATTTTTATACTATTTCTATCTCAAAATTACCTTGATTGTCCGTTGAGAGATACAATTAGTGCACACCAACAAATCACGTTTCAAACATTAATTTGGACTTAAGTATTTATGTTCAAAATTATATATATTTATTTATTTATTTCCATGCAATCTCTTTTTCATGTTTTGAAATATAAGGTCTAAAAATTAACTTATATCTCCTTTTTCTAACTCAATATAATTAGAGCATGTTTGATTTATTTTTTTAAAAACTGTTTTTAAAAAGTAAATTAAACATACTCTTATAAGATATTTGTTTGTATTTTTAAAAGTTTTTGTAATTTTTTTTTAAATGAGAAGTCAGACCAAATAAAAATATTAAGAAAAACTCTTAAAAATAAAAGTAACTTTTTTCTTCCTTCTATAAACAAAAAGCCCAAAAGATAGATCTTCAACAACATTCAATCAGAAAAAACTACTTTCAAGAAAGAAAGAAGCCCAAAAATATCTAAAGCCTCAAAACAAGCAACGAAGTCGATGCATAATCCTCTATTGTTTTGTTTTTTCCTTACTCTACAAATAACATTTCGACTTTGATCCCCTTTTTACACATTAGCTTCTTCATCAATTGAATACTAAGAATGCATTCTTTAGTAGTGATCGATTCTAAATAAACTTAGCAACTATCCGAGTTTGTTGCTCAAAGTCTAAAAGTGTATAGTTATCTATCATGTTTATGAATCACTGTTTGGTCTTAATTGTCTCCTCAAAGCTTAGTTTAGGTTGTTTGGCATTATAATACCATATTTAGGTTATCTATTCATTGAGCGAATGTTGAGTAAATTTACTATTATTCGCAGGTACCAATGAATATTTGAGAATATTTGAATCAAGTTGCATTGCATATTACCTATTCTTGTCAAATACGTTCAGCTAAATTACCACTTCACCAAAAAAAAGATCCATATGAAGACATTATAAGTAATTTTTGTTAGTTTAAATCCTTCATTGATAAAATTAATTTGGACTAAGTCTTCTTAAATGATAACATTGATAAAATGAGAAAGTGGAACTTCTTTTATCATTAATTTAGAGTTAATTATGGTTATAAAATAATTAAATTAAAATTAACAATTACAAAATTTTACTTTTAACTTTTCATGGAAGCCCGACACAGATTTGACTATTCGAGTACTCAACACTAATACAAGTAATGTCTGGATTAACACCACTAAGAGCACGAAACAATGGTGAAGAACTTTGATTGGCATATGTTGAAGTGTATTCTCTTGTAGGTTACGGGTGAGTTATTGGATGCAAAAATCTGGAATTTTGCGTACGGTATACATTGAAAAATGGCTCTTCATTACAGGGCACAAAAGTTTTCAAAGTCACTTTTTAATCCTTTGAATAATGTTCATAAAAATATTAAGTAAATTTAATAATTTAATTGTGACGTCCTATAGTAATTAGTCCTTTGTATTATGTTTGAGAACAGTGTTGTTAATTCAATTATTTTAAAGTGTTTATCATTTTATTTTATTTTCTCTTTAAAATGTTATTGAATTCTTTTAGTTATAAAAATTTAAATTTCATTTAAATACATTACCTTTCTACTTTCTTTTTTACTTTATCACATATTGAATTATCAACATTGCTATTTATAAACTTTTTATATATTTTTTATCAGAACTTTTTAAATATTTTCGTTAATTCTTAATGTAAGACTTTCTATAAATTTTTAGAAGTATTTATTATTATTATTATTATTATTATTATTATTATTATTGCTTATATTTTTATTCTTCATTATTAAATATTTAAAACTTATTAACAATTAATATAATAATACATAAAATTTAACTTTAATAAAAATAAAGTTAGAATGTTGTGATTAATTAATGTTTTAAAAATAGTACATTAATCACTGTTTAAATTCACCCTGCAAACTAAAATTATAGCAAATGCGTGATATATAGAGTTTATTATGGAAAAAGCGTTACGGTTTGATTTCTCCAAACTTGTACTCAAGTCTCAATTAAACATGTTCTTTAGAGGCATGACCCCATGCCAGTAGCTTCTTTGCTTGCTTCTTAACCAAATAATTATACCATAGTTTTTTCTTTTTAGTTCAATCTAAAACCGTTGGAAGTCTCTTAACTTCTCAAACCTTTTTCTCTCCCAAGTTCTTGTACCGAACCCGTGACAAAAATATAAATGTCAAAATGAAAGCACAACATAATTAGAACCACATTAATTAGTACGAGAATTGAGCTGTATTCTTGATTGTAGTATATAGCTCATCTATTGTGCAGCTGCATTGCGTTCAACCAAATTAAAAATACATCTTTCTGCTTTCAATAACTTCGATCCATTCACAAGTTTGTGCAATTAAATTATAATATTGTTTTACTCAATTTTTCACACTGAGAGGGAGAGAGAGAGAAGGAGGTAATTGGTGGTTTTGATTTTGAGAAAGGGAAATAAAGGTATTATGAAAATTGTTTAATGAACACTAAATACCAGATGCGTCCATTCATCCATTTTCATTATTCTTTGACTTTGTAAAATATCCAATAAAATTCGACCACATTTTCTCCGTAACAGATGCGCACAAAATCTTTTGCACTAATAGAAATGCTATTTGAGAAACTAGAGAGAAACTCATGTAAATGAACATGTGCCATGTGGTGGTAATAGATAATAAACACTATACCTAAAAGTAATATCGTAGAAATTAGACGTAAGAGATGAACTACTGAAGTAGACGGGTCTGGTTACCACGTGATGATAGTAATATCAAAAAAGAAAAAGTAACACAAAAGTCCAATATAATAATACGTATAACCTTCATTTTCTTTAGGATAACTTAACAGAAGAATTGGTAATTGAAAATTGGACTTTGTGTGGTTCATATCATTTGCAAGACCAGGCTCCACTATTGCCCAATGGGCCATAAACGCCGCAGGATCAAGCAATGAACCACAAACTAACTCTGACAAAAGTAAAATCTCAATCTACAATATATATATTTGACATCCCCCAAAAAAAGAAAAACTATAACATAGCAATACACTGCATGCCTACCTATCTTGTACTGTGACTCGAGGGGCAAAGACAGTGATTCCATTTAGAATCATTGGTTAATATATATATTTTTTTGGTCTAAAAGCATTTCTGAGCTTGAACTGAACCCAGAGCTGATCCATCAGCATGGATGCACGAAGCTTGCGCAGGTTCGTTCTTGTAAGTGAGCTTCACATCCTTCATCTTTATACCGCTGCATGGATACTTGGAACTGCAATCGAATTTCACAGCAACCTCGGTCGCCGATGATCCATGAATGTCTTGGTATGTCACATCACTGATTTTGACTCCGGAGGCCTGTTAGACAGAAGAAACAACATAAGCTCTTTAAAATCTTTTTATCAAAATATGTTATTTTTTAAATTGAAAAAGGTATTAATTATTGTTTTATTGATTTATTTAAATCTTAAATAAGTTCTATATTCTGACTTTTAATAAATTTAATTTTGTAAAAAAAAAATTCATAATAGCTTTTATAATTAATAAATTTTTAAAAGTAAATGATATTTGTTTTGGTCAGCAAAAAATAAATAACTTTTTTTGGTCAAGAAAAATAAATGATATGAAACGGAAGAAAAATTACGCACTGTTTTAGGCCCATTAAGCCCATGAAAAACTTTTGCCAACAAATTAGCCTTGATTGGTGAGCAAAAACAAAGAATTTAGCCCTGACTTGATTGAAACTAACCTGACCCGGGCAGCCCTCGTTACGCGGGCAGTAGTTTTGGTCAATTATAACGGGGTTTTCGACGTTGTCCATGACTATGTCTTGAAAAAGGACATTCCTCACAAATCCGCTGCTGGGTCTCCCCCAAGTCTTTATTCTAACTCCGTTTTGAGTCCCAGAGAGGGTAACCGTTTTAACTGTCACATTTTCTACACCGGGTTCTTCTGATTGCTTTCCCAAGCTTCCAATGCTGAAAATTTCAATAAATATTCACAATTATTATCAATATAAAAATGACCAAAAGTATATCAACACCTATAATATTCACTTATTTCATGGAATAACATTCTTAATTTCATATAAATAAACAACCTGATTCCATGGCCTGGTCCGCATACAATGTTTTCAATCCACAAGTTACTAGTGCCAGGGCCAATTGAGATGCAATCATCGCCGGTTCGAATTTTGGAGTTGAGAATGGTGACATCAGAGGACCTTTGGACATGGATGCCGTCGGTGTTGGGGCTGTCACCGGCGGCCTTTACCGTCACGCCTTGCACTTTCACATTCTGGCATCCGTTGAACACTATGTGGAACATTTGACTGTTGAGTGAGGTCAACCCACCAATGATGATGTTATTGGAGTTGGTGAATCCCAGTGTCTGAACACAGTAGAAACACAACGATCGTCACTTCAAACTCTCCTTTGTTTCATAAAGTTTGCTAATAATTGCTACATATTTTAATATACAAAAGAGCAAAGAGCATTAAAAGTGGTTACCTAATTATTCAATTATATTATCTTAATGTTCATTACATGCTACATCCTTTACTATGCATGTCACTATTCAATTCCTTAAAAAATGACTACTATAATGTTTAGCTTTGTTAATATCAAAAGTTTAATTTTAAACATTTAAAACTATAATTTTTTTGATATAGTATTTTTAACATAATTAATACTATTTTAATAAAACTTCAAAAAAATTGTTGTCAAAGAATGACGTTAACATTTTTTGTTATAACATTTATCTTTAAGAAAATAACCAAAATTTCAGTGGGAGACAAATTATATATCATGGAAGTCCAGGTCCCACAGAAGCAATGTTTTAAGAAAAGTAATCTAATAACTTATTATGATTGGTATATAATAACTAATTACAAAGTCTCCGCTAGATAATTTGCTCCAACTACTAGCGACCACACTGCTGAGCAGTTACAAACCATTCCATAATCTTGCCCCCTAAATAAACTCTCACTAATGATCACCTGGATTAACTCCAACTTTGAAATTAAAAATATTAAAAGCAAAGAATAATTGCGTCAACGATAATAATGAGCAATAATGCATGACGAAACGTACCGTGGCGCCGCTTGGGCAATCACCTTTGTCTGAGTTCTTGCAATTCCACAAGGCAGTGCCTTGGCCATCAAGAACCCCACCTCGAATTGAGACACCATTAACATCTTCGAAGTGCAACCATTTTCCGGAGTTTCCGATGACCCCATAATCAGAAGGGGCCACCAAAGTGCCATCAATGGTTATAGAAATAGCCTTGTTGGAACATTGCCCACTAAAGGTTGCACTTTTAAGTAAAAACTTTCCTTGTGGCACGTGAATTGAGGCGGGTTTGGATGAATCACAAGCTTTGGCCCATGCTTTCAGAAATGCTTTGGTGGAGTCTGTTTTACCATCCGACTTCGCCCCAAAATTGACCACATTGTAAGTAGAGGCTGCCATGGCCATGGATGAACTCAACCAACAGCATAAGATCACACGAATGAGAAAGAAATGAGGACTAGTTCTTGGTGTTGGGTTTGCCATTTTCTGAATTTGGTGAAATATGATTGTGCGAGAGAGAGATGTATATGAAGTTGGAAGATATATGAAGTGGTACAGGTAGTGGTGAAGAAGGTGGTGTGGTGGGAATTGGAATGGTCTGTGAAGGTATTTATAGCTAAGGATTTGGGTGATGTGCACTGTGCAGGTTGGTACTTTGTCTCATGTCTTGTCAATTATGTTATGCTAATATATTTTTTTTTGTTATTTTACGTATTAAAATAAATAAATAACTGAACGCATAAAAGGAATGAACTGAAAGGAAAGTAAAAGTCGTGCCGAATTTTGAGTTAGATATGAGGGCCTGTCTTTGCGGCAGTGACCTTTGCGTGCCCTTCCTTTATTGCTTGATTATCTATTCCCTTTCCTTTAATTGGTTTTGGATAATATTTTGCTATTGTTTTTATTTATGAAAAGTGTTTTCAATTTTTTTTAGTTCCTTCATTTTACATGCCATGATAGACGTATATAGATGGCAAAGAGTAATTCGGAATATACGTTATATATAATGTGGATGTACATATTAATAAATAATCGGGTGAAATACAGTGTACAATATGTTATAGAATGAAGACTTTAGACTGCCAAAAATTTACAGTTCACTTTCAATAAAATGTCAACATTGAATATTTTGCTTCGTCATTTACTTATGCGTTAACAAATATAAGTTTGATTTATTCATAATTAGTTAATTACATAAATTCGTATTAAACTTATAAAATGAAATGATAAATATAAATGCAAAGTTTTTTCCTTACATTTGTAATATATTAAAATTAAGTGTATTAAATTTATAATTAGATTTTGCACAGTGACTAAGTTCTTCGCATATTAAACCTTTAATATCATTGCTTTTAATTTTTTATTTAGCATGTACATAGATTTAAATCAAGGATTGCATCGAAGGTCTAAACAAAAGGTTTTATTAATAGCTTAGATAGTAGTAGAAGTAGATAGAAGAATTTATCTTTGTTTGTGTGTGGGGGGAAGTGGGGAAGGTTCGATTCTATTATATAATTACTATTGAGGAGAAAGCCAACAAATCAGTGGGGGGAGAAGACAATAGAAAAAAAATATGAGCATAGGACATATCATGCTAGATTGTAATAGTGGTATATGATAATCAGATGGCCTGCATCATCTAGGTATACAAGATCTAGAAATCTTTGTTTGAATTTAAAAATAGTTACATTATGATGGAACTAATGTTTTTTGTTTAAGATTTTTTTATATGCAAAATTTGAATCTAAGACCTTACTTAAAATAAACTGACCATGCATTACTTAAACTATTAAAACTTTTGTATTGCTTATTTTTCAGAGGTTATATTTTTTTATGAAATGATTTAAATATATTAACAATGAAAATATTTTTTATATTACCATTTAAGTATAAAATTTAATAAAAGCAAGAATTATTGAGTTTTATAGACTAGTGTATTAAATTATTTATTATTTCATTTTGTATTTTGAAAATAATTATTTAAACAAAAATACTATATAATTTTGTATGCCTTGCTTTAAAATGGAAGAAATACATGGTAGACAAGTACTAACAAATATTCTGAAAAACCGTACGATATAGTGGTGAATAATAAATACGTGGAGAACACAAAGTAGTACATAGGTCGCTTGAAAGGGGAGAAATTCAAAAGAATATTTATTTTTCTTGAAAAGTTCAAAAGAAAATATTTAGAAACATAAATTAAGTATTTGGTTAGGACAAAGAAAGAGGTCCACAAAAACGTGACATGGTATTCGTTTTTCGTAGGTTGCGGTCCTGCGTACATAACGGCTACATAACCCTAAATCACGCCACCATTTGGTACTCGTTTTCCGGAGTTGATATAGCGTATATACTCGTATGTATGTATACTTTAACCTCTTCTTTCTAAGATTCTGTTTGGTGCACTCACTCCACACACCATTCTCCAATCACCATTCTTTAAGTTATTCGTTGCATATAACTGTATATAACAAACAGCGCCGACCTTTCCTTAAGGCGAGCGCAACCTTTACTTCTTCTTTCTTCAGGTTTGAAAATATATTTTGACTCTTTAATTATATTTTTCAAATATAATAATAATAATTATTATTTGACAAATGATTAATGTTATTTTGTCTTTGATTATTTTATCGTTTTACCATTTTTATTGGGTAAAAATTTAACACTTTACTATTTAAAATTAGAAAATATTCCGTCCAATTTTTTATAAAAATAAAATAGAGCATTTTTTTTGTTTTTATTATAAAAAATAAATGATAAATTTAAGATACATTAATTGTTATATTTTTTTTATATTCTATTTTTATTAATATTATTAAACATATAAATTATTAACTATACTATTTAATATCATAAGTATTCTTAGAATACAATTTATATTTATAAAAAATATAACTGACTTACTTTTTTTTTTTGTTCCTAGTAATTTAGTCTTTTATTTTTTATTAAATAAAATGAATTATGATAATTGAATAAATCATATTTAAAGATTTGGGACGAGGAAGAATGAGTAGTTTTTGGATTCGGCGATGACTAAGGGAGCAAGCATGTTTTTGGTTGAGAAATGGGGAGCGATTACTCGCTATGATGTGATTCAATCACGTTATCCAAGGAATAACTTACGGTACAAGATCAACCACCACTTTATATTCACGCTATCCGTCATAGATAGAGGGAGATTTTTATTATAAAAACACTGGACCAATCTCTTTTTTAAAATTGGATTTCACAGATAAATTTTAAAAAAATAGCTTTATTTATTCTTAAGATTAATTTAAGAAAGGAGAATTATTTAAGTTTTGTAAAAGATTATTTAACTTATGTTTTTAATTAATATGAAATATTTTAACATAATTTTTTCACACTTAAATATATAGTGTTTAAAGTTTATGTATGAATATACATTTATGAGTTACTCAACATTATAATTGAATTAGTTTTATATAAAAAAGTTAGATAAATTTTTATTTTCAAAAACTAATTTAAATAGAATAACTATTTTTCATGTGTTTCTTATCCTTGATAGGAACAGATGAGTGTGTGGTCCAATATTTTGTATATTTTGTTTGGAGGATAACGATTTTTAAACATTTAATAAATAGATGTGAAATAGATGAAAAATGAAAAAAATAAAATGATGAATAATATAATAAAAAAGGACAATAATTTTAATTCTTTATTTCTTATTTATATTTTCTAAAAATTGTACTTGAAAATGCAATAGATATTTTTTAATTTAACATAAGTTTCAAATGATATTATTTTATTCTTAAACAATGTTATAATGCAAATGCACTGACATTATTCAAAATAACTTATATAGCACACGTAACGGTAATTTTTTATTTTTTTTGCTAAACGTAACGGTAATGTTTTTAATATAATTAAATGCATCTAATTAAATACTTAGCTTTAATCATATTTGCTTCCACTAAAAAAAAAAAACTATATACCATGAGAAAGTGAAAATTTATTTATCATAATTTAGCATTAATTAAGTTTACAAATTTAAATTGATGGTTGATAGACTCTCACTTTCTCACTTTACACATGTTTGTTCTTAATTACTTAAAAGAGAAAATATTTCTTGATTCTAAAGAAATTATAAATCATCGACCCAAATGTCATACCTAATTCAACTATTAATCTTAAATTAAATAATATATTACTAAATTATTATGCTAAATTAACATATTCATTATTAAAAATTAAAAAGAAAATACTTTTTAAGATATACCTAAAGAAATAAGAATCGTAAAATATGTAAAGGCTAAATAAAGAAATAAATATCAATATACACAATTATAAATTAACACATTATATTTGCAAAACATTCAAAATATTATATGTGATTGATGATGTAATATGAAAAAATAATAATTCTTTCACACCTCCATTTTGAAATGTCAATTGGGCACAGGAAGAAATATATAGCAAAGAAGAAGAAGAAGAAAATATAATAAATGATGTGAAAAATTTTATGAAGAATTTTATCTCCTGCAAAAAAAAAAAACAATTAGGGCAATTGTTTACTGACAATAACTGAAAAAATTAACAATTTGACTAAAAGCTATTGGTTTTTCATTGAGTTAAATTTCTAAATTGACAATAACTGAAAAAATTAACAATTTGACTAAAAGCTATTGGTTCTTCATTGAGTTAAAATTTCTATTTTAAATTTTATTGTTAACTTGCTTTTGCGATAAAGATTTATAAATATAAATCATTTTACTTTAAATTTAATTTTAATCAATATCAAATTTTTAAATTTAGAATCACAAAAACTCAAGTTTGTGAATGCTCAATAACAGGGTGTATGTCAAAAAATAGTTTTTCCCTACTCAGGATCATGTGTTACAGTGATCTTTTAATGCAGTTTTAGAATAAAAATTGTATATTTTGTGTTTGATATATAAAAGTGTTTCAATAGTAGTGAAATGTAATTTATTTTGACAAAGTAATGATACAAAAGCTGTTAGGATTGTGCTGCTAAGCTAATTAATGAGGGGGTTACATAATTTACATGAGGTTATAGCTAGTAGGTTTGAATTGACCTTATTACTATTATTGTAACCCCACTCCCCTCCCAGAAAAAGAACAAAAACATAATACATAATTCTAAAGTTTATTTTCTTTTTCAACATTCAAGAATATGAAGTTAATTAACGATTTGATTGATGTTTATAAAATGGTGCAATGCGCTTAAGTTTCTTGTAAATGCAAACAGAAGAAACAACTCGCGCTAGCAGACATTTTGATGTGATTCACATGTTCTGTTGGGAGATGAACTTAGGTTTATAAGCCACAAAATATGCTCAAAATTAAATTCATGTGCACGAATGTCTTGGTGTACAAAATGGTACTTCGTGCACGCTAAACAGAACCTTGTTTCAAGGTTCCTTGTTTAAGGCAATTATGGTTTGCGGAGCCATGTGATTTTCGTTGACCACCATGCAATTGTAGCCGTCGTCTATATTTTATAGGTTTAGGCAAATTATCTTCAAAAGTTCAAATGCATCAATGTTTTTCATTATTGATGAGTCGCCATCCAAGTTCATTTATATCATGCCTTTCATTTCTTCTCAGCTAATTCAAGTAACCACTCAATTTATTTAATTGTGACTTTTCACTATTTTGATTTTGGATAGTTAATGATAAATAGTATGAAGAGTGAATCTATTAATTGTGAAAGTTGATTTTTACGATTTACATATTTAGCACAAAGAAGGAAAATGATTTTAATAGATGAAAGTAAATTGGGGGGGGGGGGGGATTGTTTAATTTGTTGAAAATGATTTTTTATTATACCCTTACAATAGATAAATATAATTATCAAACTTATAATTAAGGATAATTTAGGTAGCACAATCTACATACTTTAATTATTTTTCTTTTCTTCCAAATTTTCTCAATAAATGATAGAGATATCTTTTTATTTTGCAGAAAAATAATAATTTTGACCTCGTGATTTTTGTTCTCTCCCTATTTTTAAAACAAATAATGTATTATTAAAATTTTAAAAATTTGACATCCATATACTTATGTTATTTTTTTATTTCAGTCTTCACACAATAAGAAAAACTATATTTTGATCACTATATGAAAAAACAAAACCTAGAAATCGAGCCTTTTCATTTGTTATATCAATGATTTGATCTCTATATTTAACATTACTTTTATTTAATATTTATAAATAAAAAAAATCGGCAATTTATCCTACATCCAACACACTGTTTTTAGTTTTAAATTTTGATGAAAAGAACATGTGAGATACTTATAATCTCAAAAAATGATAGAATCAATTTGTAAATATTTTTCAAATGGAAGGATTGAAATATAATTTTTTATATATAAAAACTAAAATGAAAATAATATTAAATATAAAAAATAAAATTTGATGTAAGCCAAGATAATTTTATAAAACTCTTTTCATAGTGAAACACTATCGAAGTTTTAATGAAAACTAACTTTTACTATAACCTTATGATGTATGATTATGCATAATCTCGTTGGTCAAACTGTCCATTTATCACTTTTCATGCCAACTATTTCGTAGGAAACAGCATTTCTGTTTATCTTTCCAATTATCTCTTTGTTGCCTTTTCCTAGGTTTTTGAGTTGAAGAAACCTGTCACGGTCTAATCAACGTTAACTACAAAAATGAGATTTGTGTTACAGAATCAAAACAGACGTCATTTTCATTTTGTTACTCACAAAGATGCATGTCCCACGTGTTTTAATTCACACGCACACCTTTCTTTTTGTGAATTGTTGCCAATGGGAAGCACTTCTGAACAAGTATATAAGATCATCACTGTTTAAGGTAGGAGCCGAAATATGGGTTAGGTTCGTTGCCGAAAGAATGTATTACTTTAGGTTAAAGAGAGATCCAAAATAGTAAGTCAATTGCTTGCTGTTAAGCATGCTTGAATATTGATTCTGGAAAGGTTATTAAGCATTAGAAACTGTTCAATGTTCAATTGAAACTGGCCTTGTTGGTGGTGCCTTCTCTTAAATCCTAAATTGACCATATATACTATTTATAATGCTTACCACGTGGGGATTTCTTCTTACCATAACCTATGCCAGATGCATGAACTATGTGAAGTTGCTTTATTCCATCGTCAGAATATGCCACAAGTTTCACCCAGATTGATATAACTTGCCCATCAAGTTAATCCGCAAGAATCAAAGTCAAAAATCAAAATCCTTTTTAGTTGAGCCAAACAGTTACTTACTTTTTCAAATAAATAAATTAGTTTTGGATATTTTTATAGTTCCTCTAATATTAAGAGTTTTTTTTATTTGATATATTTTTTCAAAGTTGTAATTTGTTTTTGGAAATTTTCTTCTTCTTCCGTGTAATCTTTATATAATTAATTTTGCATGCGTTTTATTCTTCAAGTGTAATTTGCTACTTTTAGTTCTATTAGGAAAGTTTTTTCTTTATTATTGTTTTTCTTTAAAAAAATTATAAAAATACTATATAATCAAATAAAATCATGAGACAAGAAAAAATTGAGGGATAAATTATAACTTTTATAATAAATAAAATATAAAAATCATAAAATTTAGGGAGATTAACTGTGTCACTTATTTTTTTTTCAATACAATAATTTGAAAAAAATGAGATGAGATTATTCAACTTTAAATTTTAGATTTGAAAAAAGTTTACTTTACCATTTGCATTTTTGGTCGTGTACAATTTAAATTTTGTATTTTTAAATTATACAATGTGATATCTTATACCTATTAAATTGTAAAGAAACTTTTCTATTAGTTAGATATTTAATTTGAGTTAACTCCTTATATGTTTTTCATGTATATAATTTATTAGAAAAAAAATACTTTCATTTTAAAAAGAGAAAAATGTGTTTTTTTCATATGTTTTTAATCTTGTATAATTTAGATCTGGTTTTTAAACTGTACAATGTGACCCTTTATACTCACCAAATAGTACAATTAAAGAAGGTTTTTCATATGATTCTCACAGCATATAATGTTGAATAAAAATAAACTTATTTTAAATTTAATTTTTAATTCCTAATATCTCAAACTAGTTCTTTTTATTTTAGTAACAAGAAAAAGATTGATGATGAAAATGAGACAAGTTGACAAACATTCATTTATTATTCTATTAAAGCCAACAAACAACCATGCAATCAAAGGTTCCAATAACTCAATAGGAGTAGAAAGGTATGGGATCTCTTCTAGCTAGTTCAAACCCAATCCTCCACTCATTCAATGCACAACCAACTCTGTCTCAATAAACTTAATGGTTAACACATTTCTTTTATCTAACAATAGTTAATAGTGAGATTAAATATCTTAATAAGAAAAAAATTTATCTGTACAATTTAAAAAATGAAGATCTAAATTATACAAGATCAAAAGTATATGAAAATAAAGGATTTTTTTTCTTTTTAAAATTAGAGTATTTTTGTCCGACTAATTATCCATGTGAAAAGCACACAAAAAGTAAATAATTAGATTGGATGTCGCAGTATCAGAAGAGTTTGTTTACATAGTTTAAATTGCATATAACAGCAAATATAAGAGGAGTAAAATGAAATTTTTTCTTAAATTATACCAAAAATGACAAAAAAAAAAGCATAATTACACCTTTAGAGTTTGTTTTTTTTTAATATATTTTTCTATTTTTAAAATAAATAAAAAATTGTTAATTTAAATTTTAAAAATAATATTATTTTTCAGTCTTTAAAAATAAAAAATAGAATTACTACTAATGTGTTTTTGCTTTTATTTTCTATTTTCTTCTTAAAATTAATGAAAGTTCAACTAAAAATAATTTTTAAAATTAAATTACCAAATAATTTTTATTTTTATTTTTTCCTAAAAATATTTTTATAAAATTATTTTAAAATGTAATTTTTAAAAACTAAATCAAATAAGCTCTGGTCTCTAGTTTTCGATTTTGATAATTTTAATTTTTAAATTTATTTTTTTAATTTTTTTAATTATTTTAAATAAGTCCATCACCTAAAAATTTATTCCAATGACCAACAAAAGTGTATAAAAATTAAATAGATTAATGATAAAAAAAAATATAAAAGAAACTAAAATAATAAGAAAATGATCTTTACAAGGTAAACATTTTATATAAATTATTTATATTAGTTTATACAAATCAATGACACATCATACATATACTATACTTATATTCTTATGAAGATGATAAGAAATGTCACTTGATACTATATAAAAATGTCATCTAACGATAGAAAATACAAAAAAGAGTCTTGTATAAGAATTAAAAGACCATTTAAATCTAGTAGATAATGCGTTGGATAATATTTTGTCAAATAGATGATAAAATTGAAAATAGATTTATAAATTTTTTATCTAGAAAGACTAAAGTACAAAAAATATTTTGTATAGAGATTTAAAAAGTAATTTAAACCTAAAATAAATTTACCAATATACTAAAGATGTAGAAAGAAAATGTTAAAAAAACAAAAACAGATAAGACTAGTTTAGCCACTTATAGACTACATCAAAGTATTTATTTATCTACATGTGTCTATTTATACTTAAAAAAACTAATTTTTAGAGTTGATTTTAAATAACTAAAAATAATATTTTTTTATTAAAAAAAGTATTTATTACATTGAAAATATAAAATTATGATAAATATTCATTTTTCTAATGAAATTTACAATTTTAATTATTTAAATAATTTTTCTTATGTATGTTGAAAGCACACAGTAAGAACGTATAAAAAAAAAATTTAATTGAAAATCATAGAATCTCATGTATTAGTAACATGGACTAACTAGATATGGGTTTTATAATGTCAACATTGAAAAAGGAATATTTCATTAGCTTTTCTAATTTCTTTTGTATTTTACGGGTTTGCCCCTTCTACTGAACTAATAAATTTCTTTTTCCTTTTAAAAAACTATATATATAAATTAGACACTGGTCTCTATTTCAAACTCCCTTAAATATTGTGTTAGATAAGGCATCTTTAGTTAGATAACATGAAGGAACGTGATAATATTTTCATGGAATTCAATGATTCCTGCAAGTACATAATTTTCATTGTGAAGATTAAACATGGGAATGTGAAAATAAAATTTTTTTCCCTTAAAAAAATGCAGCATTCTATAAACATTGGAATGCAATTCATTTGCAATGTAAGACCAAAAATTAGTTAAAGTTTGCAATTTCACGTGACAATCCAATTAGAGTTTTATCTCATAGTTGCTGATTCTTTATTAACTTTGCCTAATATAAAAAGATTATTGTTATTATTATTTATGCTAAACAAAATATGATTTTTCAGGCCTTTTATGTCAAATATTTCATACTAAAGAGTCAAAAATGGAAAAACAGCGATGAGACAAGTAAGAAACCAATGGTTCATGAAACTGAAACTTCTTTTTTCTTAAAAATAAAATAAAATATTTCAAGTAAGGTAACTGGTTCATAAAAAATGTATAATATTTATGTTCATATGTTAACCAATTTCGCTTTGCAGTTTAAGATCAGACTAGAAAGTCCACTAACAAAACTGGCCATGTTCAAATAAATCTAGCTTCTTCTAAATGAAAACAAAATAGATTCTTCATCTGACCTATAACAACACAAAAATTTGCATCTAAAACAATCTTCACATGCAACTTTGTTTCTTCAGCCTATTGCAAAAGTATATGTAAAAGGGAAAAAGTTGTTAACTACACAGTCACTATAATTGCAAAAATTAAAGGTTTCAACGTAATTTTTTATACAGCATTACAACTCGATCCGAATCGTCCAAATTGAGCTGAGTTTCAGTTTTTAGTTCTTCTGTAAAATGCCATCCCATATAAGATTCTCATATCTTTGTTCTCATTAAACACTAAAGCACAAGTTAAACATGACATACACATTACAAAGGAAAAAAAAAAGGATAAAGGAGTTTTCCAGTCCCTCTAAATATCATACTATGCCAAATGGAATCATGGGTAATATAATCCACGAAGTCACATCTAATAAATTCTGACTAAAATGTATGCTAAAAGACTGGCATTTTATTCTATCCAAGTAAGTAGTCCTTAATCAGTAAATAAAGTACACTTACATCGGTACTCCTTTAGACTAAAACCTAGTAAAATAATATTAACAAAAAATTGTATGGTATCAAGACACACCTTATGCTCCTAAAAAAATTACTAAAAAACCTACTCAAGAACTGCAAAGAAAAACAGAACGCACATTTAGTTAGAATTATAAGGCCTTGTGTGCAGTTATATTAAAAGCATATCAAATATCACCTATAAATATATACATTTATAATATAAATAAAAAGGGTAGGAAATAAAGATCAAGTGGCAAACCATAATATAATAAAGCAAAAGGTTTTTTTTTCCTGGTCAAAGGAGCAGATATTATTAATCAGAAATCAAGAAAATACATATGCTAACACAAAGGGAGATCACAAAAGAAGTCGCTTTCTCAATCCAAATGCAGTCAAGGTAAACAAAAGCTGATTCAGCTAGTTAATCGCTAAAGAATCAAAATTTCTTCTAAAGCGCATTTAATTAGAGAAATGAGGATGAGAGATTGAATATCTACAATCTTCAACTATTCTGAAAATATGAGGCAGGGCTTTCTGTCTTGGACCATGCTTGAGCAAGGAGTAAGCAATTCGTCTTAGCAACCAAGTATAGAAAACCGGGATGTTTGGCCAGTTAAAGGGCCCATCTAAAGCATAAAGCTTCAGCAATGTGAACCTGTGGCGCGCTGTCCCCTTTCTTACATAATGAAGCAAAATATTGATTAGATATGTCGTATATACAACCAGCAATGTTAAGCAAAGTCAATCAGTGTTTCGTAAACATTCCTTGTGTTAAGGATGAAAAATCATAATCCTTTCTGGTCTGTGTAGTGGTTGATGATACCAGAGCTAGCTACTGAGGCTTATTCACTTCTGTTGTCATCATAACTTTAACTAGAGCAATTACACTAAATGACAAATCAGTTAACTGCAGAAAATGAGCATAAATAAAGAGAATAGAAAAAATAATCCACCAAAACATTATGCCTAACTTAAACTTCTGCTCACCAAATCGAATCTAGCCTGTTTCAACAACCCCTTTAACAGAACACACAATAGAAGCAGCTCAAAGATCTTATCAAGCAGCCAGAAGGTTAATTGAATGTTCACTATTTCCAACCAAATCCTGGTATGGTACTTAAAAATTAACATAGGACTGTTTCTGGAATCTGAAGAGGATAAATAACTGTCATATGTTACATGAATAGTGGAACAGCAAAGAAGGGTATAGCTACCCTCTCAACTTCAGGGTACTAGAGAAATCACCAAACTGAATCTAGCTTCAATGAAAAGGACAAATTTCATGGATGATATTGACAATAGTGACAAAAATCAAGAATACAAGATTTTTCTATAGATCATTTGCATGACGGCTCCATAGTATGTTGTTGATACAAAGTAGTTACAAACCCACAATGGCAACAGTGTACAAGCAAAAAATATAGAACAGAAGTTATGATGCTCTGATACTAGCGTCAGAAAAAAATATCCTTGCCGTCAGCTACTTAAAATGCATAATACCTTGGCAGTGCAGATAAATTTCAAAGCCTCTTTTGCTAGTTGATGGGTAGTGTTTTTGGAGTTCCAATCAGTTAAACAATTATCAGAACAACAATCTTCTCCAGCCATATATGAAAATGTTCATCACCAGGTCCAAAAGCTGTTGAAACCCTTTAAGCAAACCAGAATTGTGCACTTGAAAAAGAAATACTTTTGTTTAATGTGTCTTAGAGTCAGGAATTTAGCGTACATGAACTAAGTTAAGGTTTCCTTTCAAAGCATAATAAAGGAGGTAAAGTCTATAACACAATACAATATCAAACACAACACATGCAGATTCTTATTTTGAGAGCAGCATGAGCATCCTTCATCATAAATAAAGTCTTTCAAGATGTCACACTTAGAAAATCTGTTTGGTGATGAAGTGGTAGAGATATTTCTTTTTTGTTTTTTTTTTTTTCTCATCATGTTAAATCTTTTTACATTGAGGCATGTAAAGACAACAAAAGAAGCCTCTCACCAATATTTGGTGGCACATTGTTTCTCAAAATCTTTCTCTATCCTACTCTTCTACCAGGTATAAATTATCCATTAGGCTGCTATTCATCTAATTAGGTACATTCACTAATGTACAATGTTCATTGATGCTCCTATCTTGTGGAAGATTACTAGGAATGCAAGTAATAAGAAGAAGATTCGATATCCCAACAAATGTCTCCACGCTCAATGCCTCCACAGGCTGTAAGAACTGTTGCAAGGATATAATCATCCACCACAAAACCTTCAGCTTGCATTCTATGCATGAGCTTCAGAGCCTCTCCACCATGTCCATTCCTTGCATAAGCCAAGACCATGGATTTCCAGGAAACCAAGTTTCTCTCTGGCATGTTGTCGAAAACTTGAAAAGCATCAGCAACATATCCACATTTTGAATACATGTATATTAAAGCACTATTTACAAATACATTAGACAAGGCAGGGTTCTTGCTTGCATAGGAATGAATTAATTTTCCTTGCATTGGAGCTTCTAGTTTGGCACACGCTTTCAGAGCGGATGAGTAAGTATAGGAATTAGGAAACACACCTTCCTCCATCATTTCTTGCAAAAATTCTAGAGCCTCGTGTTCAAGCCCAAGTTTGGCACACCCAGAGATAATGGCAGTCCATGAAACAACATCCCTAAAATGCATATGTTGGAGCACCTTGAAAGCATGAGAGTATTCTTTACATTTGCAATAGAACCACACCAAAGTGCTTTCTATGTATATGTTAGAATGAATAATAGTCTTGATTATATGTGCATGAACTTCTCTTCCAATTAGCAAAGACTTAATTGTGCCACAAGCCATCATGACACTCAAAATTGTAAATTTATTAACATGTATTTTTTTCTTCTTCATTAATCGAAAGAAGCTTATGGCCTCTTCCCCAAACCCATTTCGAGCATATCCTGATATAATGGATGTCCAAGTAGCTGTATTTCTGTCCCTCATTCTGTCAAACACTTCTTTAGAATTCACCATCATCCCACATTTTGCATACATATCAACTAGGGAAGTTCCTACAAAAACATCACTCTTGCAGATTTTCTTTATTATTGCACCATGAAGCTGGGTCCCAAATTTCAAAGCTTTATTCTCTCCACATGCCTTTAGTGCACCACACACAGTATATTCATTGGGAGAGCACCCATGACCTAGCATTTGTGACAATATCAACATAGCTTCATGTCCAAGCCCTTGCTGGGAACAAGCAGTAATCATAGTTGTCCAACATACCACATCTCTGTGTGTCATACGATCAAATATTCGAAATGCACTTGATATATTGCTACATTTTGCATAAAAATGAATAACTGCATTATCAACAATTAAATTCCTCCAGCTGCTTTTCAAAATATGAGCATGGATTTGTTTCCCCAGATCTAAATTCACTCTTCTACTGCATAAATTCATGATACAGACAAACATCTTACTGTTTGCTGGAACCCCATATTTAACAGAATCTTGAAATAATTTAAAAGCTTCATCATCCAAGTTAAATTTTAAGTAGCTATCAATAATAGCAGTCCATGTAACCGTATTCCTTCTTGGCATTCTATCAAACACTCTACGAGCATGAGCTAGCTTGCCCAATCTCAAATAACTACAAATCAAATTATTATCAACATAAGTAACTGAATGTCGAAAACATTTCAAGACAATTGCATGTACCCTTCCTAACTCTTCCACATCGTAACACAATCGCAGCCAATGAGCAACTAATTTTGGATTGAAGCATTGACTTTTCTCAGCCAAATTCTCTATCCTCGAGCAGGAGGAATCCAGGGGAGAATTGATAATCTCTTGGAAGTTCAACCCCGCAGCATTTGGTACTTCAATGCTTTCAGAGGCAGCTTCATAGACTTTTACAGCATCCAAGCATGTGTTCTGAAGCTTTACCCAATCTTGTCACATAAACATAAGGGAGAAAAATGCCAGATTAATTGAAGAGGCAAGTTTTAACTACCCAGTTACATTGATTCATTTCTTAACATGTGGCAATTCTATATGATCTTTATACTGCAAGGACAAAAAAATTCTACGGCATATTATCACAGTTCAACCTAGGGTAAGCTAGACAAATTCTGGATGATCAATAGTTTTAAAAGAGGAATTTTTGGAGATGAGAATGAAAATGGAATATGATTATGTGAGTGAATAACTTTGATCTGATTATAAAATGCACCAACATCTAATTTTACTTATAGTAATGAAGTATTGAAAAGCTCTGAACAGGAGGACGTTATTCCGTTCAGTGGGTGACCAAATATTTAAAAGCTAAATATATTGTCATAGTAACATTAACTCGGAATTCAAGGCATTTACCATTTTGTGCTTTGGGATTGTCATCATAAAATTCAGCAACCGTATGGAGATGCATAAAGAATTCTTCTGTGAAGTCTTTACGATTCCTGGAGACAATTTCATAAATTTCAGATGGATTCCCTTTGATCATTTCAATAAGTTCACTGTATCTCCGTAAATCTTCATCTATCTGCAGAAGAGGAGAATTCAATAAATTTGTGCATTGTAGCAGCCATAAACAACAAATTTAAAGGCATGGTAGAATCTTGAGATATACAAAGTTTCCCGACATCAATCACATTTTCTTTTTGTTCTAGGATACAACATCTTTCCCCTTTTATTATTTCATAAGCAATGTAGTAAACACTAACAGTACAGTTGTACTATCAAATACAGCTCCAAGTTTGTATGTTGCATTCAAGAAAGTGAAAAAAAAAAGTTATTAAAAATGGGGGTGAATTTTAGACAGAAATGTGCTAGTTTGATTTTCATGAGTCCCCAATACTATGACGTTGAGCGATGAGTATAAAATTCAACAACAAATGGGTAAGCAACAGACCGCCTTAAGCTTCTTTCCAAGCCATAGCAGCTTGTTCTTCATCAGTGGATTGTCTTCAGTGTCTGCTCTATCCTTACAATGTCTAAAGAAATGGGGCCTAATATTGCTCCACTTCTTGTTGAAAACTAACAACCTTCTCCAATCAGTCTCGTCCGTCATGAAAACCTCAATTAGCTTGTCACAATCTCTAATGATCATTTGGTAGTTATCCAAGAACCTTGTGCCATCATAATCATCACTTCCACTAGGATCATCACAAGAGCAAGCACCACTAGAGGCACCAGTGCATGACAATCCTTCGCCAACACAATTCTGCATTGCCCTTGAGTCACAAGCAGTAGCTGGAAAGGAATGCTGCTGATCTGCTTGATCAATGAACAAGTTAGCATAACAGGAATTAGGATTCTCTTGTGTAACAGACCATAATGTTCAGGAGACACAAATACAACAATGTTGTAACGTAAACAAACCCATTAAGATAGATTACATGGCCCACTAGTTATATTAAAACTTCAGTTTAAATCTGTTTTTGTTCCCTTTACGTATTATAAATTTCTCATTTGGTCCCTCATTTTTAAAAAGTTATAATCTAATTAGGGCAGACCTACATTCTATAATGTGGGACACATCCCCCCACTTAATTTCAAAATCATTTAATAATATTAAAATGTTAAGTTTTATTTAAGTTCCAATATCCACAATTTTACCCTTATTATGCTATTTTTTATAGTACTATTTTTTCTTATGCAAAGTACGAGATACTGGGTGCATTTGAGAATAGTACTTAATTAAGTGCTTATTCACAAAATTCTTTTTAAACAATGGTTTATACTTTAAATTTAACAATGAAACTTATTAGGATGATAAACTGAAAACAACTTATTTTGATAAACTATATAAGAAGTTTATTCAAACAAACTGAAAAACAGTTTCACAGACCCATTAAATCAAACCCCCCCCCCTCCAACGGTCACCCAAAATTTCTGGGCCATCACTGAATCTAATTCTTCTAAAATTTTCCCCTTCCCTGCATTTAGTCTCCACTTGGTTTTGTTCATTAAGTGCATTGTGACACACAAGGAACTCCCTAAACGGAAGAGAAACAAACAAGGAACTCCCCTGGTTGATTTTACCTTGCTAGCGCCAAGTAATATACATTATGCAATGCAGCAAAGGGCCAAAACTAGATAATGGAGTTGGAAAGTAGTGACTCACCTTTGGAAGTAAAAGTGATGGTTGGAAGGGCAAGTGAATTTGTAACGAAGAAGGAGAAGGGAGAAGCTAAATCTGCGGTGGGTTTAAGAGCGTGAAACCTTGGTGGAAGTGAAGCAGAAGATTGGAGAATTGCAGAGCGTAACTCCATGTGTTAAGTAAAATGGAGAGATTGAAAATATCTGAACTATTGATGAAGTCGCAGGTTTGGGTTGAGGTTGTCGGAAAGATAGCAAAGAGGGTAAGGAGCTGAACTCAACTCTGGTCTCTCGGTGGGATAAGGAGGCGAGCCATGTCAGCGATGTCACGGCTACCATTTAATATCTTTTCCATAACTTGATATTTTAAAATCACTATCTCAATTCAGATATTGAGTATTCAATTGGTTCTTTTTTTTTTTTTTTCCTCATGGAAGAGAATTTAATTAGTTAAACTACATTTATCTGTAAGCATGTAATAAATATCTTATTATTAAAAAAATGTATTTTTTATTCAAATTGAGGTTAGATTTGGATTTTTAATTTTTTTATATTAAAGTGATACTCCTACTGTTAATATAGAGAGTGGAATTTAATTAAAATATTAAAATATACTAATAATGTAAAAAAAATTATTGTATAATTATAAATTGTAACATTATTAAAAAATTATTGAATTCTATTATAATTATTTTAAAAGTCATATCTATGATATTTTATTTTATATATTTTTATTAAAAATATTAAAAGTTAAAATATTAGAGTTAAAATACTAGTTTAATATTCTAAATACCTATAACCAAAGAGAAATAACCTCAATATAATTTGAGGAAAATAAAATTTTTAAGCCTTGATTAAATGGTTAACAAGTTATTTTGTTTTCCTAAAAGTATAACTAGACTTTAAATAGATAAATTTAAGTACATACTAAACTCTATCAATCAAGTTAAATAAAGGATGAGAGGAGCTTTGAACATTAAGAATTAAGGACAAAGAATATCTCAAATTACTATTTATTCGTAAAAGAATACTCATAACTCTACAATTAAAGGCCAGTAAAAAACTAAATTTTTACAAAATTTAGCAATAAAATATCATTTAACATTCCAGATCAGATCACCATAAGCAATAGCACCATCTATTAAGAAGATAACACCATCTACATTAAGCTTTCATTAATTAGTTAGAGGAGCCATTTAGTAGGAACTTGATCATTCATTAACCTTAGTAAAGATGAAACATTATTCTTACAGCAACTAGACAAAAAAATTCAAAATTAAACAAATTTTTCTAAACAAGTTTCATAGGCTAGACAAAAGAATTATTAAAAATAAAATTATTCATATCCTTTATAACCAAATAATAACTTCAAATAACCCATTATTGAGAAAAAACAAAGAAATTCCAAAAATCTACCTAACATAATAACAATATCTAATAACATGAATTATAAATTTAGAATTATCACTAGTACAAAGGGGAGAAGTTGTCATACCTCTATTGCATCTTTCTTTATTCGTAAACAGTTTGTTATACATAACTTTCCACAAGAACATCCTAATTTAAGAGATCCTTCCCAATTTTATGAATCTTGCCCACCAGAATTGGAAGGAAGAGTAATTTTAGCAAGAAAACTATAAATCTAATCTAGAAGGACACTAGCCAACTTATTCCAATCTAAGAGCTCATTAACAAAAATAAAGCAACATGTAGATTCAATTCCAAATCAAAAAGGGAATGTGCAGCATAACTAAACAATTTACTAATATTAAGTGTCTAATTATCATATCAGAATTTAATAGTCATGTCATCTATGACCCATCCTAATCCTTTAGCAAATAAAGATAAAATAAAAGATAGACTATTTTACACAAGAGAGACTCTTTGTCCATTTCTAACCTTAGAATTTTGTCCTAGTGTAAATTTATATTTATTATGCAGAACTTGAGCTCCAAGATCACGTGATGTAATTAACTTCCACCATGATTTCATCAAATATGCTCTTATTAAGCACGTGTAAGTCCTTAAAACTCAATCCACCCTTTGATTTAGGCTTATAAATTTTTGCCAACTAATGAGATAGCACCTCTTTTCCCTTAGTGAATTCTAAATAAACTTCTTCTATAAGCTATTGATTGCATTACAAAGAAAAATAAGAAACAACTAGAATTGCATAATATAATAATAAATACTCATAAGACATGATTGGATAAGGATAACTCTTTCATATAAGGAAAGGGAATTCATTTTTTAAAGAGAAAGTTTTTTGCTAATTTTTATTTAGTTAATCATTAAACTAATAATTAACATTATTACTAAAATTAATATTATTAATAGTGTTACTATAAATAATTTAATTACACTATTATTATAATTTACTTGATTGACTGTACATTTATTTATATTTTTTTTAAAAAATTTCTTATATTTAATTATATTTTTTATATTTCATTCTAAGTTATATAAATCACATATATTGAAAGTAGCACTCACTCTATACTCATCTGGTAAGTTTAGCTTATATGCATTTGTAAACTAATAATATATCAAAATTAAATTTTAAAAATATTATGATAATTAACATTGTTACTAAAATTAATATTATTAATAGTGTTACTATAAATAATTTAATTAGCACTGTTATTATAATTTACTTGATTAACTGTACATTTATTTATCCTTTTACAAAAAAAAAATTGTATTTAATTATATTTTTTATATTTCATTCTAAGTTATATAAATCACATATATTAAAAGTTGTACTCACTCTATACTTACTAGGTAAGTCTAGCTTATATGCATTATTATTGATCTTTTTTATTATTTGAAATGGACTTACCTCTAAGACTTAATTTGAACTTTCTTTGAGAGGGAAACATTTCTTTTATGAATTGAAGTCAAACCAGATTTAATATCACATGTCTTCTCTTGTTAGCTAACTAGCATAGCGCTCATTTTTCTTAGTTATTTAGGTTGTAACCTTCTCATGTAGGACTGTTTAGAAAGCTTGTTAAGCTTGACATGCTGGCTTATATATATATATATGTGTGTGTGTGTGTGTGTGTGTAGAGCTGTCAAACAATTTAAATAATAAAGTTATTTAATAATATATTTTTTATATATTCTTAATTTTGTTATTATTAAATTAATATGTTATGTTATAATTTTTTATTTATAATTATAATAAATAAAAATTATATTATATTAAAAATTAAAAATATTTATACACGATTACACTTTTTAAAATAATAAATTATCATATTTGTTACATTTAAACAAGTTAAAGAGTGGTTAAGTCTTTAAATAGGAACAAGACGCAATAAAAAATTAACAAAATAAAATTAAAAAATAAAATAATAATATTATATTAATATATTTTTTATTATTATTATTAATATTTAATTATTAAACTATTATATTAATATATTATGTTTAATTTTTTTATAATAAATAAAAATTATTTAAATATGAAGTATATTTTATTCAAAACTAAAATTTTATAAAAAAATAATAGAAAAATAAAATAAAAAATTTAATATACAATATATATATATAATAGGACCATATAGTAAATAATATAATTTTAAATAAATTATAATATATATATATATATATATATTTTTTTTTTTTTGTAACTTACTATGTATTTTTTTTATTGGTATAAATTTTTTGAGTAAGGTAACTATAAAAAAATTTTAAAAACTAGGTCAACAGCATATAACTACACACCTAAATATAAATATGTTAAATTTTAAATAATTATTTTTAATAAATTTAACATAGAGGTAGATAGATTTTTTCTTAAAAAATATAGTTATTAATATACATTTAAAATTTAATAATTAATAGATATTTACATAAACAAAAAATATAAATAAAAAATTATATTATTAATTAATTTATCAATTTATATATAATATATAAATATATATTTTAATGTATTGTATCAATAATATTTTCTATATTATATTTAAGTATTTAATAATTATTTTTTTAATTTAATAGTTATTATTATTGTCATTATATATATATATATTGCATTTAGTTTAAATTTTTATATTAAATTTTATCAAATATTTTTTGATTAAGATAAAAGTTTAGAAATATAATTTATTTAAATATAAATTTTATTAATTCTTATTATGCTCATATATTATTTTTCTGCATTCATGAATTTTATAATATAAATATTTTTTATTTATAATTTTTATAATAGCAATATTATTTATTTTTTTAAATATAATAATTTTCTTTTAGCTGATTTAACAAATTTTGTGATTGTTATTTTTTGTTATTAATTTTATGTGTTTACCGTGATTTTATTTATTAAATATAAGATGTCTTTACACAAATAAAATATAATTATCATAAAAAAATAATTAAAATATTTAATAATTTTATAATTTTATAAAATTAAATTAAGAAAAATAAAAATATAAAAATTCTATAATATGAAAATATTTATAGTTAATGATCAAATAATATTTTAAAAATTATTTATAAAATTATATAAAAATTATTATAATTATTTAATAATTATCAATAACATAAAAATTTAAAAATGTGTAAACTAATTTGATAATAAAATAATTAGATTTTTATTAATATTAAGTTAGGTCAGTTGAAAATAAAGCCTTTAATAGGTAACAGGTCATACTCAAGCCTAATAATTATGCTACAGGTTAGAACCTGTTTAGAATAAAGTCTAACCTATTTTTATCCCTATCCCTATGCAATACATCACTAGAATTACATAAGGGTATTAAATCTAACGGGGTAAGAGGATTAAACCCATATACTATCTCAAAGAAGCTATGCTTTGTGGTAGAGTGTACCACACAATTATAAACAAATTCTACATGTGGGAGACACTCATCCTATGACTTAACATTCTTTTTTATGATGACCCGAATAAGTGTAGATAAAGTCCTATTGACCAATTCAGTTTGTCCATCCGTTTGGGAATGACAAGTGGTAGAGAAAAGTAGTTTAGTTCCTAGCTTAGCCCATAAAGTTCTCCAAAAATGGCTAAGGAACTTAGCATCCCTATCATTAACTATAGTTCTAGGGATTCCATGTAACTTAACTATATCCCTAAAGAAGATTTGACAATATGACTTGCATCATCAACCTTGTGGCAAGGAATGGAGTGAGCCATTTTGCTATATTGATTTACCACTACAAAAATGGACCTATACCCCTTTGGGTTCTAGGTAAGCTTAAGGTAAAGTCCATACTAATTTTTAACACAAGGAGTTTTGGGTGTGGGCAAAGGTGTGTAAAGGCCTTGAGATAAAACCTTTGATTTCTCCTATTTGCATGTAAGACATCTAAAGCAATGTCTTTGTACATCCCTTTTTATTTGGGGCCAATAGAAATGTTTACTAATAGTGGATAAAGTCTTACCTTCCAAAGTGCCTCATAAGTCCTCTTATGGCTTTCCCTAAGTAGAAGTTCTCTCATAGACTCTTTAGGTATACATAACTTATTGCCCTTAAACAAGAAGTCTTCTAGCCTATGGAAACCATGTGAGGCTATGGTCTTAGAAGAAAAGAAAATTGAAGAGAAATATTCATTCTCATGATACAACTCCCTAATCCTTTTTAAGCCATGCACATTAGCTCCAAGAGAAGTTAAGAGGATTTGCTTTCTAGGTAAGGCGTCAGCTACAATGTTAGCTTTACCCTTCTTGTGCTTTATCACATAAGGAAATTGTTCTAAGTATTCTACCTATTTTGCATGCCTTTTATTCAATTTGTTTTGCCCTTTCAAGTATTTTAATGATTCATGACCACTATGTATAACAAACTCTTTTGGAACTAATGTTTCCTAGTTTTGAGGGCTCTAATCAAGACATAATTCTTTGTCATGGGTGGAATAGTTTAATGTTGTACCATTAAGTTTTTCACTAAAATAAGCTATGGGATGCCCTTCTTGTAGCAAAACTGCACCTATACTTATATTAGAGGCATCACACTCTAACTCAAAGGTTTTAGAAAAATTAGGTAGAGCTAGTATTGGTGCTTGTGTGAGTCTTTCTTTAAGTTTTATGAAAGCTTTTTCTTACTTTAGACCCAATTAAAAATCACATTATTTTTCACCAAATCATTTAAAGGTGAGGCCAAAGTAGAAAAATCTTTCATAAACCTCTTATAAAAACTACCAAGCCCATGGAAGCTTCTAAGCTCTCCAACGTTCTTATGGGTTGGCCAATCCTTGATGGCCTTTCACTTAGACTCATCCACATGTACCCTTTTTAAGCTCATTACAAACTCTAGAAAAATTATGTGATCCATGCAAAAGGAACACTTATCTAAGTTAGGATAAAGGTTATTGTTTCTTAAGGCAAGTAAGACTAACCTCAAATGTCCTAGGTGAGCTTCTAAAGACCTATAATATATAAAAATATAATACTATAAAATATCCTATAAATTCCCTTAGGACATGGTTCATAAGTCTCATCAATGTACTAGGGATATTGGTTAAACCAAAAGCATAACCAACTGCTCATATAACCCAAGCTTGGTGGTCTTAAAGGTTTGTTTTCCATTCATTCCTATCTTTCATTCGAATTTGATGGTAACCACTTTTAAGATCAATCTTTGAGAATATAGTGGAACCACTAAACTCATCTAACATATCATCTAGTCTAGGTATATGGTGCCTATACTTGATGGTAATGTTATTGATGCCTCTACAATCTGTGCACATATGACCCACTCTTTTTAGGCACTAACAACATCGGAATAGCATAGGGACTAAGACTTTCTCTAATTCACCTTTTCCTTAACAAGTCCCCTAATTATTTTTCTATTTCCTTGCTTTCTTAAGTTTTACACCTATAGGAATGTCTTGATTCCTTTGAATTGTAGATCGTTCCTATAGTAACTTCAAGCACCAAACCTTGCTTCCATGAAGAACAATGCAATTGAACAATAAATTTCAAAGAAAAAGTGAAAGATTGAGAAGGAAATTAGTGTCACTCTCAATGGGAAATAGGTTACATGATCTTCACCATAATGGAAAGATTTATCAATAAGAAGTAAACTCAAGTTCTCTACTTAGATCACTTGAGAGAAAAAATGTTTCACCAAACTCACTAATTTATATTTGAATTCCATTTTATAAGATTGAATTTACTTTCATGAAAATTAGTTTTAGTCGGTCTTTACAACGGGTCGCTGCGTAGATCAAAATTTCACTTCAAGGTTAGAGCAACTTAAGTCACCAAAGACTTTATTTTTAGTCCAGCGTAGCTACAATTGGCAATTAAGAATAATTAAGAATCTGTCCACGTTGATCTTGAGCAAGTGAGATTGTTCATTAGGAGTAACATCTTAATTTATATATATGCCACACATAGTGCTTAAAAGTGTATTATTTGATTCTCAAAATTTTGTGGTTAACTTCATACTATAAATGATACTTTAAATTATTATAAATTTAATTATTATTTTATTTTCAACACAAAATTAATGTAATAACAATAATATATATATAAATATAATTATTATTTTATTTTCAACACAAAATTTATGTAATAACAATAATATATATATATATATACATGAATTTTTTTTAAATATGAAATAATAATATAACTGCAAAAATTAATAGGAAGGACTATTTTAAAAATAATATTTTAAATTTTTATTTACAACTTTTATATAAATAATAAATTAAAAATAAAAAATTGCATAAAAATTAAAATAATATTTACATTATTATAATAAATAATTTTAGATCTTTACTTTTTTTATATTTTTAATTACTAATTAAAGTGTTAAATATCTTTTTATTTTAAAGTAATATATATTATTTTGTAATATCAAGTTTGAATCTCAATAAATATAATGCAACATCCGAACATAATTTTAGTGAAAGATACATATTATTTAGATAAAAATAATATATATATATATATATATTTTAATTTTTAAAATATTATAACATAATAATTTTATTATTATTTAGATTATTATTTTTTATTTTTATAAATTTTAATTTAAACTTTCATGATTAACTCTTTTTATTAAAAATAAGTTAAAAATAATAATAAATATTTTATAAATTTCTATAAAATATAATATAATTAATAAATATTTTTAAAATATAATAATTTAATACCGAGGTATACAATAAATTTATTTTATCTTAAAAAATAAATTCATAAATGTATTAAAAATCAGTTTTATTTTAAAAATTAAATTTAAAATTGAAAATCTAAAGATAAATTGAAAACTACTTTCAACAAAAATTAAATTTAAATTATAAAATTACTTTTAAATCAATTAAAAAATAAAATAATTTTAAATTTAATTTATATAATTAATTTATGTGGTGAATAGACAATAAAAAATGAAATATATACAAATATATTAATTTAATTTAATATAAAAATAATAAAAATTATGCTATTAATAGATTAAAATATATAAAAATATAATTTTAGATTATTAATTATAAAATTTAAATATTTTTTTTATAGGCAAAACAAATATTATTAAAAAGAGTTCAAGGGAAACTCAAAACCCATATACACAAAAAATTACTTACTCAGAGAAATAAAAAGTAAACTATACTTATGCAAAATTAAGACATACAATTTCGTGGGTTCAAATACCAATTAGCTAACATAATAGCTTCTCCCTTACTAACAAGTGATAACCATTTCCAGGATCTCAGAATAATAGAATCTAGGACCTCCCTCTCATCCAAAACACAATTGGAAAATATAATTCTATTTCTGTGCAACCACAAAGACCACAATGTACTTACCCAAATAATTAATAAACATATTCCTTCTCTTTTACTGCAGCCAATACCAATCCAAGAAAGCAAGTGAGTCGATAAATCTGAAGGCAAAACCAGTGAGAATCTAATCCAACGCGCAGTAAAGTGCCAGATTTGATATGAAACTGAGCACATTAAAAATAAATGAGTTGGAAGTTCCTCCAAACCATGACAGAAGCAATAAGTTATATCATTAATTTGAACACCACGATCAATCAGTAAACTTTTACAAGGAAGTGCATTCAACAACAAATGCCAAGAAAAAATCAGACACTTAAGATGGACCTTCCCTCTCCATAGCCTTTGCAAGGCATATGCCGTACACTGATCTACACTATTAGGACCACCTAAAAGTTCAAATAGCCATGAATACGCAGATTGCACTGAATAACAACCTGAAGAATCTGCCCTCCATACCCATTTATCTTCTTGTAGTAACTTAATAGAAACTTCATCCACAAGCTCCAACAAAAGATTAAAGCTCGAGATCTCATGTCGAAAGAGTCCTCTTCGCCAACTAACATTCCAAACCCATTTAGTGCCATCATGAAAACTATTCTCTAATACACATGATTCAGCATTTCTCGCCACTGCAAATAATCGCAGAAATGCTTCACACAATCGCACCCCGCCTACCCACTTATCTCTCCAAAAAAGAGTGTGTAAACCTGCACCCACACTTCTATCAAACTTCTCATCCAACCATGAATTCCCTTGATGAATAACCTCCAGCAAATCACGCCACCACAAAGAACACCTGTTGTGAACTAATGAACACTGAAGAGAAGAAGCTAATCTTCCATATCTAGATTCCAACACTCGCACCCACAATGAACTAGAACAGTTAACACCTCGCCACAACCATTTACCAAGAAGCGCCCAATTAAACCACTGCACATTCTTAATGCCCAAGCCACCATTCTTCCGCGGTCTACATACCGTTTTCCATTTCACCCAGGGGATTTTAAATCCATCCTTAACACCCTTCCATAAAAAATTCCGTTGGATAGTGACAATCTCCTTTATTACCGACTTCGACACCTTAAAAAAGGATAATGAGTGCAATGACATAGAATTAAGAATGACATTAATCAAAGTCACCCTACCGCCAATCGATAAATACCTATGCTTCCATGACGCTAACCGCTTTTTAAGAGCCTCTAACACACCCTTCCATGCACTAGGCTTTCTCGGGTTAACACCTAACTGTAACCCGAGATACTTTAATGGGAAACTACCAATCTTACAATGTAGGAACTCCGCAGCCAAGTTTTCAAAGTCATCACCAGTGTTAATCCCAATACAAAAGATTTATGGAAGTTAATTTTCATACCTGACATTAATTCAAAGTTACGTAATACTGCTTTCAAAGTCTACAAATTCTGCATCGAAGCCTCTCCCATAATTAATGTGTCATCCGCAAACTGCAGCAAAGAAATATATGGTCCCCCTACCCCAATATTCACACCAGAGAACAACCCACAAGTCACTGCCTTCTGCATAAGAACTACTAACCCTTCCGCTGCCACAAGAAAAATAAAAGGGGCAAGAGGATCCCCTGTTTTAGGCCCCGCTCAATATGAACCTCCAATGTAGGACAACCATTAATCAAAGCTGATAGGCTTCCCCCACACACACAAGCTTCCATCCAAATGACCCATTTGTCTGAAAATCCAAAGCTATGTAACATAAACAAAAGATATCTCCACTCTATCGAATCATACGTCTTCTCATAATCAAGCTTTAACACAAAACACCTCTTATTATACCTCCGCACATAATCAACTGCTTCATTAGCCACAAGCACACTATCTAACATGTTCCTTCCTGGGATAAAGGCTGATTGTTCTTCTGAAATTATTGAATTTAAAATCACTTTCAACCTATTTGTCAAAAGCTTGGAAACAATCTTATAAAGACAACCTAATAATGAGATAGGCCGAAAATCAGATATCTGTTGTGCACAAGACACTTTTGGCACAAGTGCTACAAAATAAGATAACAAAGACCTAGGTAGCTTCCCATTTCTACAAAATTCAGTAAGCATACCCATCACTTCTTCCTTGATCACTCCCCAAAACCTCTTAAGGAACACAAAAATGAAACCATCAGGCCTCGGACTTTTATCACCCTCACATTCCAAAATCATCTTTCCCACTTCCTCCTCCGAAAAAACATTAACAAGCTCCTCATTCTGTAGAACAGAGACTCTTGGTAAATTATTAATATCAATAGTAGGTTGAAATCAACTTCTACTACTAAAATGAGCCGCAAAATAGGACACCACACTTGTTTTAATCTCATTAACCTCTTCAACACATCTCTCCCTAATTTGGAGCGCATGTATATTATTTCGTCGCGCCTCCCATTAACACATAAATGAAAGAACTTTGTATTTAAATCACCCTCCTTCCCCCATCTCACCCGAGCTTTTTGGGCTATGAGACTCTCTCTATTCTTCCTAGCCTTCCAAATATCACCCACCAACATTTGTTGACGCTTCTTCTCCACATCAGAAAGTTCCATCACAAAATTTTTATCATCAATCAAGCTCAACTCAGTTATCAAATCAGATATCACCTTATCAACATTTTTAAATACCTTAATATTTCATTTTTTCAATGCAATCTTAACATTCCTTAACCTCTGGCTAGCTCTCTGGGCAGCCCATGGGAGGGTAATATCTCTTTTCCACGCTTCCTCCACCACTTCCACAACTTCTTTATGAGTCAGCCAACAATTATTAAATCGAAACGGCTTCAGACCCCAGTTAACCACTTTGTGCTTAAGAATAATGAGACAATGATCAGAAACATCTCTGCTCAGAACCTGAATAAAACCATCTCCCCAGTAATCAAGCCAGGAACTAGAAACAAGGACTCTATCCAGTCTGCTCATTATAGAAGCATCCCCTGTATCCATGTAAATTTTTTACCCACAAGTGGAAGATCCACAAGTTCCATTTCCTGAATGAAAAATATTTTATACAACCTAAATTTTAAACTTTAACGTAAACATATTGAATATTATAAATAATTTTCAACTCTAATTATGCTAACTATAAATTTGGATTATACAATTAAATATATTTAAGTTATAGTTAAAAGTGAATCAATGATCCTGTGATCATTAAAAAAATCATGTTAAACTATTAATGCAAGCATATGTTTTTAAATTTAGAATCTTTCATACTCTTCTCCGTTCATACAGTGTAAAGGCCTTTTATTTTATTTTATTTTTTAAAAGAAAAGCTTACCGGTTTGAGTGTCTCGGTTTTGAAACATAGAAGCAATCGAACTAACCAAGCTGTACCAATGGGTTCAAACGGTTTACTGCCTTATTATTTTTCGTATTCTTGAAATTCATTATTTTTCTTTATACAGCAACTAGTTTAGTGATTCGGCAGTGTATATATATTATTTTATATTTGTGCAAATAATAATAGTAATAATTTTTAAAATTATTCTGATTTAATTTCATAACTATGAATACTAATAGTATTTTTTCAATTAAATACAAATATTCGATATATATTAATCACCACATTTAAAAAAAATTAAACTCTTAAAAGTATATTCTAAATTTGAAAAATAAAAATAATTTTTATAAATATAAAAGTATATTCAGAAAAATCTAAATATTTATATAAAGTAATAAAAAATTTTAATAAAAATTTATTCTCTAAAATTCCAAACAAAATTAACAAAAATATAAGTAAAAAATAAATTATTATAACATAGTAATTTATGTATCATTCTCAATAAATTTTAATATTATATATATATATAATGAACTATGAAAAAAATTAATTATACTTAATATTTCACTTTTAAAGCTGTAGAATTTTATTTATAATACAGAAATTAATATTCATATATTTTTTTCTAATCTCAAATTTTTTAAAAATGAAAATAAAGAAAAAATAACTAAATAAGGAAATGTAATTAGAAGAAAGTATGTACAAAGTATGGAAAATTTACTTCTTTGAAACAATGTTAGTATGTTGCAAAGTAAACCGTCTTAAAAGATTCGCCCCTCATGATTGATGATTACCCCAACACAACACTTTGTCTTCTTCGTTTGTGCGCCTAAAGTCACTTCACTGTCCTCTCTTACAACTAGCTGTCTCTCTGTTCTCTTTGTTAGCTCTGAATTCTAAGAATGTGGTTTCGGTGAAAGCTTAAATTTGTCTCCCTCCCATTCTTCACCTACACGCGTAATCAAAAGATGACATCCCTCAGAGAACTTCTCACAGAAGAAGGCTTCGACCAAACGAACCCATTCAGACCAAAACACAAACTTTCACAAGAGATAACTTTGAAGATATGCCATGATCGAAAAAACCTTGATTGCTCCTACCACAAGTTAGACAAGTCCTTTATACGAAATGGGTCTTGGTCATTTCATTCCAAAACTCAAAGCGTTGGTTTAGCCTCTGAAACATCGATTTCCAAGTCATTGGTGTCACCGAATTCAAGAACTGTGGGACCCCCTATGGATGAAGTTGCCACAAGAGCAGTGATTGCTATTCTCAGTGGGTACATTGGAAGATATGTTAAAGATGATCTTTTCAGGAAAACGATTCGAGACAGGTGCAATTCTTACTTGGTCAGAAGAAGAAACAGTTCAGAATCAGATGATGATGAGGTTCTTGTAAACATGAAACAAGGGATGGATAATATTGACATGTTGGTAGCACAACAAGATCAAGGGACAAAGAGAGAGATAAGGATCAAAAGCTTAAGGAATTCCATTGAGCTTTTAACCATAGTTGCTTCATTGAATTCTAAAACTTTAAGGGAATCTGCTTCAACTTGTGGAATACCCAATTCCCATCTCTCTGCTTGTGCTCAACTCTACTTGGCTATAGTTTACAAGCTTCAGAAAAACAACAGGATTTGTGCTAGGCATCTGCTGCAAGTGTTTTGTGATTCTCCATTTTTGGCAAGAACTTACTTGCTTCCTGATCTTTGGGAGCATGTGTTTCTTCCTCATCTTCTCCATCTCAAAATTTGGTACACTGAAGAGCTACAGGTACTTTCAGATTCAAGTGCATGTCATGGTGAGAATGAAAAGAAAATGAAGTCTTTGAGCAAAGTGTATGATAACAAAGTGGACACAGGAACTGTTATGTTTGCTTTTTATTACAAGCAGTGGCTTAAGGTTGGGGCTAATGAACCTTCTCTTCCCATTGTCCCATTGCCATCAAGACTACGTCACATATCATCTAGAAAAAGGTCTTCAGATTCTTTTGTTTCCCATTCTTCTATCAACCCAAACTTGTAAGTCACATGGACATCATGCACTCACTAGTCTACTCAAGATATCTTTTTGAAACAAAATGTATATGGTAGTTATGTGCTTTCTATGTTTTGGTTTCATGCAATAGATACAAGGAAGTATTTGGCCCCAAACTAGAGCTGAAACCTACCAATTTTGCTCATCAAAATGGATTGTTGACAATTAGATGGGGCTCACGGAATGATGAAAAATTGTATGATGATGAATTCATCAGCAGTTCTTTCCAGGTTAGTTTCAGTGTCTTCACTTCATCGAACATTTAATATTGGAATGCATTTGAGAAATATGATATCTCATCCTATTTCTCACCTTTGACAGAAGGAAGACATGAACACATTATACACTGGAAGGTCATCAAGGCGAATTGGCAAGAATCATCTTGCTGAATTAAGGCCAGAGTCTCTTATGCTGGACTACTTTCAGTGCTTTTCTTGCAGGACTATGGGAGCAGAAAGCTTGGTGAACAGCAACTATACATCCAGCAGTGCTTCATTTAGAGACGATATAACTGTTCTTTCAACTGAATTTGTTGGAGCTATTACAACCCTATGCTCATCAGATATTCTAAGTGAATGTGAATTCGCAATTCGTGTGATTACCAAAGCTTGGCTGAACTCTCATGGTGATCATCTAATTGAACAAGCACTGACACAATCTAGTGTAATTGAGGCTATCCTGGAGGTATTGTTTGCCTCAAGTGAAGAAGAAATTCTAGAATTGGCCATATCAATTTTAGCAGAACTACTAGGAAGGAATGATGCAATTAGACAAATTATACTGAGCTCAGATCCACATCTAGAAATCTTTTTGAGACTTTTAAGAAGCACTGGTCTATTTCTAAAAGCTGCAATTCTGCTTTATTTGTCAAAGCCGCAGGCAAATCAGATGTTATCACCAGAATGGGTGCCACTAGTACTTCGAGTGTTAGAATTTGGAGACAAAGTGTTGACCCTCTTCAGAGTACAATGCAATCCTCAAGTGGCAGCATTTTACTTTTTGGACAAACTTCTTACTTGTTTTCATGAAGATAAGAATGTTGAGAATGCTGGGAAGGTTGTTTCCCTTGGGGGATTGACCCTTCTTATGAAAAGAATCGAAGAAGGAGACGTACATGAAAGAAACAATGTTGCTTTAATAATTTGTAGGTGCATTCGTGCTGAAGGAAGCTGCAGAAGTTTTCTTGCTAACAATATAAAGAAGAGTTCTTTACTAGAACTCATTGTTCTTGGCAATAGTAAAAATTGCAGCAGAGGTGCTTTTTCTTTGCTAGCTGAGTTACTCTACCTTGATAGGTATGCATTTCATTACCCATCTTTTGTTCCATCTTTTCTTTGTTTCCTTACTCTCTTTTATCAGAAAGTGCTGATATGATAGTCTTCTGAAATCATGTCTTCAGAACCTCCAAGATTTTAAATTTCTTAAAGGGTCTTCAAGATGGATGGGGTGGCCTAAACACAATGCACATTCTGTTCATCTACCTTCAGAAGGCTCCACCTGAAGAACGTCCTTTAGTAGCAGTGATATTGTTGCTGCTCGACATCATGGTAATTCTTTCAACTACTAATCCATGTATGGAAATTTTAACTGATTGTTTGGTGAATAATTTTCCATGTTATTCTATGACTTTGATTGTTTCCAAAATCAAACTCTTATATCGGTTAGCCATCCATTAATATATTAAATTGATTTTAGTATCTTGAAGAGTTCACAAATGGAATATCAGTTGTGTTGCAGGAAGATCCTTTCAAAGGGAGTTTATATAGAGCAGAAGCAATTGAGGCAATTGTGGATGCTTTAAATTGTCAATTATTGAATAGTATAATACAAGAGCAATCAGCAAGGGCTTTACTCTTGTTAGCAGGCCAATTTTCTTATAAGGGAGAATCATTAATGGAAAGAACACTTCTAAAACAAGCTGGCTTCATAGAAAATTACTCGGAAGATTCCTCTCATGGCAAGGAAATTGTTGTATATAATTCAGCTCTCAAGGTAGGCTTTGGATTATAATTATGCTTGTATTATTACTTACGATTCAAATTATTGATTGGTTGTATGTTGTTGATTAGAATAAAGAGGAGGATGAAGCGGAAAGTTGGCAAAGAAGAGCAGCTAGTTTCTTGTTCAAAAGTGGAAACAAGAATTTACTAGCTGCACTTGCAGATTCTGCAGTCAATGGAGTCCCAAGTTTAGCAAGAGCTAGCCTTATAACAATTTCATGGATGAGCAGCTACCTTCACTTAGTTGATGATAGAAAGTTGCCACCAATGGTTTTCTCAATTATCATCCCACTGTTACTAAAATACTTGAATTATGATAAGGATGTTGAGGCTAGAGTGCTGGTTTCATATTCATTGCTATGCCTTGTAAAAAATTCAGGTATGAAATTTTTACCATCTTCAGTGTTGTGCCAAATTTGTCCTTGAAGGACTAGTTGTTCATTTTTGTTCTCAGACTTTAGATTTGGCAGCATAGTACAGACCCCACAGTAAAAACAGGGGCTAATAGAGAAATTTTATGCTTACAACTTTTTTCTACAACACTTTCTGACTTAGAGAATGAAGGAGAAAAGTGGAGTATAAGATAAAATAAATGATATGATGAAGAGATTATAAAGAGAAAAAATGAGTTTAAATTGGTACATTAAAAGTGTGTATAGAATAATAATAATTATATTCTTCAAAGTTTATGCTTATTATAAATTTTGATTATATTCTTGTTTACCTCTTCAGTTTTCATTTGTCCTTATTTTTGAATTTAAACAAACTCTTAGCAGGAAGTGTCTCTGTCTTGCCATCGCTGGATGAAGACTCACTCAAACATCTTCAGAATCTCTCTCTAGTCACGTGGACTGCCAATGAGCTAATCTCAATCATCTCGAAAAGCAGCATACGATCAAAATCAATGAAAAACAAAGCTGCATGTTGAACACTTCCATGTTCATTCTCTTTCATACACGTGTGAATGTTTGAAAGGGAATATTTCTACCAATATCTATTTGTTTCATTTTATGATAGCATATAATTCACAGTCTGAAAAGCTTGTTCAGCCAAAGAAAGAAGCTACAAAAAACGGGGGAAAACACTAAAAGAAGCTTAGGTGCTAACACATATCCAATACAAGTAGCTTCCCATTAATCTCACTAGCATGGTTTGAGTTATATTATTTTCACAATTAATTTCTGTAACAATAAATTTTTTTTCTCTCTCTTTTTCTCACCTCATGCATTTTTTTCTCTTTCTATCACTTTCTAATTCGTAAAAAAGAAAAACAAAGTAATACAAATTTGTTGTATGAATAGCATTTCTCTTATCTTTGTGTTCCTTGAAGTGTTTTAGATGGAAAATAACTTATCTCTTGGGAGGTTGTGCATGTGCACATGTATGCTCGGAGTGAAGTTACCCCATCTCTTTAAAGAAAATAATTCTCTTAGGAAAAAGATATTTTGCTGTCAAGAATAACAGACAAACATGACAGAACAATTTGGGACATAAGTGGATATAATTATGTGGATGTGATGTGATTGCTCATTGTAGGAACCTCACTGTGGGGAGAACAGTTTTTCTAAGCTATAGCTTCTTTCCTTTTGATCCATCTCCAAGCTGTACTTAAATCCATGCCATACATATTATCACACTTCCTAATTTTGCCTAAATTTAAACCCAATATTAAATTAGGTCTTTTTAAAATTTAAATTAAATATTTCTCACTGTGATAATTCAGTAGTAACAGTCAGCAAAACATATGTATTATGGATAGGATTTGAATCTTATTTCTGTCAAATTTTCAAGTTCCCTCTTCTAATTCCTAATACTCCTTTCCAACCACAAAAAAAAAAAAAAATGTTATTATATTTAAAAATTACTTTTAAAATTTTTAAGATGTAAATCACTTACTAAATTATTGTAATTATTTTATTTATTACTTTAATTGATATTATATTAATTTGTTTAACTTTTGAGACATTATTGATTTAAATTTTTAAGTAATATTTTATTAATTTTAGGTTTAATTGTTGACATTATTTTATAATATGTATTAAGTAATTAAAATAATGAGAATCTATATATTGATTAGTTTATTTTATTCTAATGTTTGCCATATTAAATAATAGAAGATATGTATTTTAATTAAGACAAATAAAAAAACAGATAAATTATATAATTATCAATTGAAAAAAATCACAATAAAATGATGAGTTTATTTTTAAAATAAAAATATATTCTTAACATTATTTATAAACTAAATTATAATATTTATTTTAAGTAACACTTTTTGTGCATTGCATGAAATAAAACCTAGTCATTAATATTTAATATTATTTTGAAAAATTATTTAGATTTTTTTAGACATTTTTTTATTTATAGTTTTTGGGATCTCAAACAAAGGTTATGCTAACCTTATCTTTAAGCCGGACAGCATGTTATTCTTGAATTATTATTCACCTGCTCAAAGGGATTGAATTATAGTACTGTAAGTTTAATTAAATTTAAAATCATTTTCACTAAAAAACATGAGAAATGTTAGTCATTGAGTAAACATAATCAGTTACAATGTCTAGTTAGATACCATATTCAGAAGAAATGGAAATATGTGAAGCTTAACTAGTTTTTCTGACCCTTTGATTTCAACTGCTACCGAGTTTTAGGCCACAAAAAGCATGCATGTTGGAACACAAGTCATGTACCACATCATCTTAGCACTAACGTTTGTGCAACTCATAAATCTTGGCATTACATGTCGTGTAGGCTCCCATATATGAAGACAAAGTAAAGTTTATCAATTTTGACTTTTTGGGATAATTAATATGGAGTTCTTTTAAAATATTTAGAAATTTTAAGTTAAAAATATTAAATTCTCTTCAAAATACTGTTGTTTAATAATTATGACTCAATTTATTATCCACAGTTTTTTCACTATGTTTATTAATAAAATATTGCCATGCAAGGAGTTATAATATAAAATTCTCACGATGATATACCATGCACAATATACATCTATAGTATATCCAAAAATCAATACTTATGCAGTAAACATGATTTTTAAGAATTTTGGTGAAGTGTGTGATCTTTTAAGTCAGAAGAATGCTAATGAATTTGCACGGTACGTGGTAGCCAAAGTACATACTAACTAAATATCACCCATTCTTTGACGGATAAGGTAAATCAAATACTCTCTAACTCACTTTTTTTAATGCATTTTTGAAATTCTTATATAGAGCATAAGTTGAAAAGAAATGTGCTATCATTCCAACCGTGCAGGACAAGTATCACATGACTAGGAGGACTCACCAATGAACATGAGTGTTGTCTTTTATATGCAATCTAGTCTTGTCATCCTCTAGCTTAATCCAATTGGGTTCCACTATGAATTTTGCTGCAAGTGACAGGGTTTTGGTTGGCCATACTCATGATGAGTCAAATCATCTTGAACAGGTTTAGGAAAAAATTTTAATTTCTCTTTTACCCTTTAATATATGGTTAAAATATATAATATAAAAAATAAAATAAAATTATTTAAAATGAAAAAATATTTAAAGTATTATCTACATAGTGAATGTTTAATTATTCAAATAAGAGAATTGCTACTGATTTTGACAAAATTAGGTAGACATGTGCCATCAGTGGCCGGCCACAAGTGTATCTTCTAGTGTCCTTACGTGCCCCATCTCCAAGAAAACGGTAAAAACAAACGGTGTGGCAAAAGTGTAAGACATCAAGCTATTATAAACTCAAATTTTGCATGTAGTAATATGACCAATTGTTATCAATATGCATGGTCCCCTGTTCACATGCTGGTCTCAATACGTGGTCTCGAATAGTGTATTATCAATGAAATAATATGAAATGATAGCATATGATCGATATATGGTATAAACTTAGGACTATCCATACCACTCAATTCAAACTTTATCACTGCATTAGAATTGAGGAATGGAATGGACCACAGAACATTTCAAATGGTTAAGGAAAAAAGGGACATCCATCTGTCTAAATGTAAGGAAAATATTTTATGAATAGTGAAAATCGACAATAATGAATTATCCCTTTTATTTTTTAGAAGCAGCCATTTTTATACGAATATCTATGAAAAATAAAAATATAAGAAGATAAAATAATATATACGATATTATGTATAGTGTGAAATTTTAAACTATTCAAAATACTAAGCTGGAAATGTAAGTTTGATATATGTTAAAAAATACATTAGAATCCGCATAATTCTCAAGTATTTGTTACACGATTGTAAATAACTCCCGTTCGATTTCTCCCTTTTGTGAACTTGCAATTTGGATTCTTTTTCTCTTAATTAAAAGATTTCAACAGTGACACGCTTGTTTTATAATTTTAAAAATAAGTATAATATATATATATATATATATATTATATGTCTTTTCTCTTCTCTTCCTTAACTTTCTTCTATGTTTCGTTCTTTTTTGTTTCTATGTTTCATTTTTCTTTATTCAAGTTATAGTGCATGCACGTTCAATTATTTTATAAATTCTTTGGGTAACAAGTTTTTTTTTTGTATATAAAAAATTCAATAATTTAATTTCTTGAACTCTTTCTTTAACCCATTAGAAGTAACTCAATTTTGTTAAATAACTCTTGAAGTTCAACTCTTTTTCCTTTTGAATCACTTTTTTTCAAGCACTTTTTACTTTTTAGATTAACGTCATAAATTTTCTATCTTTGTAATAGAAGACAAAAAGAGTTAGCAGTTCTTTTGTAGGTGATCTCATAATAGGATAAGTAAGTTGATATTTGACGAGAATTAAAGAAGGTTCATTGAAGACAAAGGCTTAAAGACATTAGAAGAATTTCAAGGACTAATGATAAGGGCAAAGACAAAAAAAATAAGAGTAATTTGGAATTAGAATATTCTAAAATGGTCAATTACATATACATAGAGAATTTGTGCTCCAATGTGTTCTATTAAGATTTAATTATTATGTTAAGTTTATTTATTTTAATATTAGTCATTACTTATTTTAAATTTTTATTTAGGATAAAATTTTGTTATTTTATTTAGATTTAGGCTTGTTACCACAAGAAGCCTGTTAGGATTGTATTTATCTTGCTTTATGAGCATTAGACATATATATGCTCTTATGTACATACTTTTAATTGATTTTGAATATAATCTGAGATTAAACACTCTTATGAGAGCATGTAACTTTAGATTCTTGTGTGAGCAAATTTTTCTTGATTTTATCAAGAAGCCAAGACTCTTATGGCATTTCTTGACTTATCAATCTTGCGATTGTAATGCCATTTTTCATCTCTGTTCCTTTTTCTCCTTTATTATTATTTTTCCTTATTTTAATTTATATTCTTACCTTAATAATTTTATTTAGTTTGTCGAATGTAATTCAATTCAAGATCATTTAATTCGACAACAAGGATCGTGATTGTCATTAATTATTATTATAAGCTTTGATTAAAATTGAATTAAAAAAATACTATTTATCATACTGTTCACAGGTACTGTTCAAGTGTCACTGTTTAGAAATATTTTCTATTATCATGCTATTTGAAAAAAAAAAACAAAAAGAAAGAAAGAAAATGCAAAAATAAAAAATAAAAAAAAAATTGCAACACAAAAATGTGAATTTTTAACATCTGTTTCTTGCAATTCCCAGCTTGCTTTTGCTAAGTTTAATATTGATTCAATACAAAAAATAACAACTTGGTTGTTATTTAATTTTACATAATTTTCTTTAAGTTCTCAGTTCTTGTTTTATTTGCATTCTGTTTTTAAGTGTGCTTATTTCTTATTTAATCTTTTTTATTCTATTATCTTGTTGGTTTCTTTTGTTTTGTTTTAGAGTTTTTGGTTGGCTTTACTTGTATCTTGTTGATTGATTTTCTCTTAGTTGTGGTTGATTGTGTGGATTGAAATTTGACTTCTATAAGAACTCTTGAGAACACTTGAGAGGGAAAAAAGAAAGAGAGAAATTTTACACAAAAGCCAACTTTGAGTAAAACATGAGTAAACATCTATTAAGTGAAAATACTTAACGAGTGAAGAGAACTACCTTTTTGTATTAACTTTTATTGTTTTGTAAAATGTCTCAGGAAGGAAGATTAAGTAGAGAAAACACTCCTCTTTCACAAATTAAAGGACTTGCACAAATGTTTGAAAGAATGTTTGAGAGGTAAAATAAAGCAATAAGAAATATTCAAGAGACATTAACAAATAATGCAAGAAGGCAACTACATGATCGTTCTCCACTTGCCTATGAAAATTCTAATAGTTCTTCAAGAGAAAGAAAAAATATAGAAAGGATGATGAAGAAAGAATGTATAATAGGAGGAGAGATAATAGAGAGAGGATGAATGAAAGAAAGAGAAGAGAAGAAGATGTAAGAGTGAGAGAAAATGAGAGAATTGGTGGAGTTAAAATAAAGATTACTAATTTTCATGAAAGTAATGATATTGAAGCATACTTAAAGTGAAAATTGAAGATAAAACATGTATTCTTATGCCATGACTATAGTGAAGAAAAGAAAGTAAAAGTAGTTTTCCTAGAGTTTCATGACTACGCTTTGGAGTGATGGGATAAAAAATAAGGAGCCTTAGATATATAGATTGAAATAAAGAACCTAATGTGTTGGAAATTTATTCTTACATACTACAATAGATAACTTCATACAAAGTTTCAAGGTTTGAAACAAGTTGAAGAAAAGGAAGTTATCATGATAATAGCTAATATATTTGAAGAAAAAGAAGGAACAATAGTCTGTTTCTTGAATGGGTTGAACCATAACATCGGTGACATAATGAAACTTCATTCCTATGTAGAATTTGAAGATTTCTCAAAAGAAAAGGGACTTTGAAGAAGAATACTTCTTCCTATAACTCACAAGGATGGAAGGAAGGGGTGAAAAAAAGAAGAAACATCAACTAAAGATACAGTTGTCCAAATTAGTAAACATTCACCTAAAACTTCTTTTAATTTTACTAATGCTTCTATTTATTCTACTAGACATAGGAAAATTAAATGCCTTGAAAAGGGCCACATTGCACCCTAATATCTAAACAGAAAAATTATGATTTTGAAGGAGAATGGTGAAATCTCAAGTGCAAGTTCATCTCAATCATCACATGCTTCAAGTGAGGAAGATAGTGAGTTTGAAACATTATACCATGAAGGAGATTTGTTTATGGTAAGGCGTCTCTTGGGTAATATAGCTAAAAAGGATGATACTGCATAAAGAGAAAACATTTTCCATTCAAGATGCTTGGTTCGTGGAACGGTTTGTTTTCTTATTGTTGATGGTGGTAGTTGTACTAATGTGGCTAGTATTACACTTGTTGAAAAATTAAATCTTACTACTACTCCTCACTCTAAGCCCTATAAGCTTCAATAGTTGAGTGATAATAGGGAGATGATTATTAATAGACATGTTTTGATTACTTTTTCTATTGACAAGTATAAAGATGAAGTCTTATATGATGTAGTGCCTATGGAAGCAAGTCATATCCTCTTGGGAAGATTCTAACAATTTGACAAGAAAGTAATTCATGATGGTTATTCTAACAAGTTTACATTTATACATAAAGGGTGCACAATCACTTTAGTGCCCATGACTCCTAGTCAACTATATGAAGATCAAATAATTATCAAGTTAAGAAAAGAACAAGAAAAAAAAAGATAAGAGAAGAAATGAAAAGAAAAGAGTGAGTTTGAGGGCAAACTTAAAAAGAAAGGGGAAAAGTAAAGACACTTACAAGTAAAAAATATGAGAGTGAAAAGAAAAGTAAAGAAAAACAAATCAATGTAAAAGGAGAGAAAATTTGTTTGTGAGAAAAAAAGAAGTAAAGAAAGTTTTGTTGACCTCTCGGTCTCTATATCTATTTTTGTGTAAAAAAAAGTCTAAATAATGAATTTAGTGATTCCTTTGCTAACACTATTTTGCCTAGTAATGTTTCTACTCATTTGCAAGATTTTGAAGATGTCTTCTTTGAAGAAGTATCTTACGACCTACCTCCAATTAGAAGGATAGAACATCAAATTAAAAAAAAGTAGAGTAACAAGCGAAGTATGTCAACAAGGGAAGAAAGAAAGTAGTATTTGAGCATGGGGATTGAGTTTGGATACATATGCGCAAAAAAAGGTTTCCCGTACAAGAAAAGTCAAAGCTTCAAACAAAAAGAGATGAATTATTTCAAGTTTTAGAGATGATTAGGTAAGAGCATGTGACTCTAAGTTTTTGAGTGAGTCAATTTTCATTGGTCTTATTAAGAAGCTAAAACTCTTGTGACAATCGTTTCTTGTCTTATCAATCTTGCAATTATAGTGTCATTTTCCATCTCTATTCATTTTTTGCTTTTATTATTTTGTTCTTATTTCAATTTATATTCTTACCCTAATAATTATATTTTGTTTGTCAAATGAAATTCAATTCAAAATCATTCAACTGAATAACATGGATCATGATTGTCATCATTATTGCGCTATAAATGGATTCAAATTTATGCAATCTCGTGTTTTAATGGTCATTGACTATTGCATAGAGTGTGCCACCTAATATGTCATTCGTTCAAATTAACTAGGTGGTATGTTTATTCTTGACCATTATTTCAATGAATCTAAAACCTTGGCAAATTAGTAATAGAACATCTAATATCACTTGACCATTTAAAGATATAGGCTATGAAGCATAGTGAAACAACATATAACATTTTTTTTCATGACTAAAGTGAAGTATACAATAGACATTAGCTAGTATTACAGTGATTAGATATTCATAGTGATTTTTGCATGAGAGCGTTTATGGTAGCTAAGTCCACAAAGTTATCATACTTAAGAAAAATGACAATAGCATATATAGTGAGTGCTATAACATTCATGAAAGCCTTTCAATCTTGATTGCTTGCCAAATAATGCATATGATGCTTAAGAAATTTCCTTATTAAACCTTTTTATTTTGACATTTCTCTTGGTAGGCTTGTTGCAACTTTGTTGAATGGATCCTCAAGACATTGGCTATGGTCGGGAAGGATGTGTGATGTTCCATGAAATAATATAGCTGTTGACTTATCAAAAGGCAAGTTCAGGATTTGCTCAAATTTTTTTAGTGTTAGAGCCAACTAAAACTCTTGAAAGGTCAAACACCTCAATAAAGAATCGTAATGTTAAATTAGGATTGTTAGGATATTATCTTGCAGATCAACCTTCTAGGCCTTCTCGCTAAGGTGAATTGTTAAATTGTCTTTAACTTTCTTGCTAATTCTCGTGGACTAGTTGAACCAATCTTCTTAACTTTCAGATGTAGCTTTCTTCTTAATTCAATTGATCTTTCCCATTGCTGCTTGATTCTATATTAATTTCTATTTTTCTCAAATATTTAGACAACTTTGGGATCCTTAACCTACAAATAAAAAGAAAGTGGATGATACACTATTCAAAATATTATATTTACTTCATTAACATAAGATCTTAGTAGTAACGAGGATTAATATTAATTTTAAATGGGTGAATTATTCGTAAAGTGCAAGGATCAATAGTGCTTCTAAATGGATCAATAATACACAAGGTTCTTTTATCAATAAAACAAATATAAGAGAATGTATGATGATGCAAGAACAGTGTGAATCATTATTCCTTTAAACTCTTTGAAAATTATTATCCATATTTTTTGAAACTAAAATTGATACCTTAAAGGATAATGATATGAATAACAGCATGACAATGCAAGAAACATGTAAATCATTGTACCTGACCTTATTTCAAAATTGATTTTAAGTTAAAACTATTGTTCAATGGATGAAGATATGCATGACTCTTGGACGAATGAAATTTGGCATAGAGAATCAGATAAATTATTAGTTCCTTACATTGTTCAAATTTGTAGCAAAATCTCTTATAATTTAGAAACTTTAAGGGACTAATAATTTAATAATTCACATAATTTCTAAAAGAAATGATAAGGAAATACACTATCTTAATGTATTATTTTGGGTTACTTATCGATTTATCCTAAGATCTATGACTTCTTTTAACATGTAAAGGCTCAGAATAAGTGGTTTATCCTAAAAGGTTCTTAGAGTTAAGGTTTAATTTCTAATGTTGACCATAATAGTAAATAGTCTACTAGATGTAGATACTAACAAAAGATCAAACTCTAGCTGGAATTTTCATTGGAGTAAGGTAGAATGCACATCCAAACTACATAACTTCTCTAATCCAAGGTTTTACATAGACCCAAGTATAAGGTCGTGCTTAAAGTGTGTGTTGGATGTGTAAGGGAAGTATACAAACCTCATCCACTATAATTATCAATGATCTTCTATGTTAGGATTAAAATTAAACAAAATATCAAAAAAGTATTTAAAATTAGACTAAAAATAAAAACAAAATTAAAAAAATTTACACAATTAATTATTATAGCAGGTCACGACGAGACAACGAACAAGTTTAGAAAATATCGATTAAAATAATATCTTTTAAAAATAAGAAGGGTTGTCATTGAATTTTATTTTACAAAATTGAATTTTTTTTTAAAATTGATCTTTAAAATTAAAAATGAGTTCATGAGTTATTTACATTTAAGAAAGATATTAATACTCTGCAGCGTCTGTTTCGACAATAATTGACTTAAATGAATTATCAAAATTTATTATAATTTTGGAAATATTTATCTAACTCCTAAATAATAAATTTTATTATTTTATTTCTAGAAAGGATATAATTTATTTACTAAAAATATGAATTGATATTTTAGAAAGGAGAATATTTTATTTTAAAAATTATTTTAACTCGACAGATTTACTTCTCACTCCTATTATCTTCAAGTGTAATAGAGATTATAAAGTCACATAGTTCTATGTAAAATATTATGAACAAAGTTTGTTAATTAATATTTCAATTAAAGATAATCATTTTAGGATTAAAATTATTTTTATAAAATAATATTGTTTAGGTCACAAGATAGTGCGACTATATATGTGACCTGCATTATATAAACTTTGATAAATAATACAATAGGTGAAGAAATATTACATATATATGATGTAAATTGTTATAAGAAAGAGATATTTATAATGAAAGCAAGGTATTTTAAGACAATATAAACTTTGTATAAATTCCTCGTAACTTATTCATTAACTAAAGACAATGTAAATTGTACATCATTATTGCAAAAATATAAAATATAATATAATTTAAAGTAATCAAATACATAGTTATTTAGTTTATTAAGTTTAAAATAGACTTAAATTTTAAATTAATAAATTAGTTATTTATTTAATAAGATGAGGAATATTTTAAGAAAAAAATGAAACGTATAGTTAGATTAATTATTAAATAACTATTTAATAAAATGAAGTTAAAATGTAACTTACCTTTAAACTGAATTTATATTAAATGAAGTTAAAAACTCTAAGTGCCTTAGAAAGAGTAAAAAAGAAAGTGTGAAGGGACATAATAGACACCATCTGGCGTTCAAATAAAGAGGAGGAGTGAAAATATGTGGCCTACATTATGCATAATTAAAAACAATAAATTATAATACAAAAAAATTTAAAAAGATATAAAGAAATTTAATTTGTAATATACCTAAAGTTATGTTCTCCAACATTGCAAACCTCTACCTTTTCTACGTTGCACAATTTGACTAATGTCAATTTCTGAATCAGCTGTATGTCCACTCTAAATAAGAGGCTCAAATAACGAAGAAAGCTCCAAGATGCATTCTTGCTCATTTTGTAGTGATAGCATGGTCTCATACAACTCCTTTATCTTTTCAAATAAAAATGAGTCCTTACAATTACTACACAAGTAATATGTCCTCTTATGGGCATCTCCCTACAATGGCATAACATATCATATTACAATTAATCAAACAAATTATTAAACGTGCAAGTTTAACAATTACTTACAAGCAATGCAAACACTGTTGCATCCTTACTCATCCACTGTCTAATATGAGTAATGTACCACCACATGTGTCAGGCTTCTAATTTATTATTGAGTAATCTATAATATTTTATACTTGTTCAATGTTAATTGAACAGTACCGTATGAACAGTGCAATGAACAGTGCAACCGCGTATGTACAGTACAAACCATGTATGAACAGTGCAATGAACAGTGCAACCGTGTATGTACAGTACAAACCGTGTATGAACAGTGCAATGAACAGTACAAACCGCGTATGTACAGTGACAGCTGACGTCATCGGTGACGTCACATACGCGTATAGTGCGTGTACAGTACGCGTGTACAGTGTTTTCTGGCATGAATAGTTCCCTGAACAGTATTTTCCGACATGAACAGTAAGGCGGTGAGGTGTTTCGGCGGTGAACAGTAAATTTCGGCGTGAACAGTAAATTTCAAAAAATTTCTATAAAAAGGGGGCTTCACACGAAATTTTCATTTCTTCACCTCTTTCCAAGGTTCTCAAAGGTTCTAAGGCCGTAAACCACCATTTCTCTCATACTAAACCTTCCTAAACTTAGATTTCTCGCCAGATCTGAGATTCTACATCTATTCTGAAGTATTGGAAGTAAGTTTCTTTAAGTTTGAAGCTAGATTTACCGTTCGTTTCTCTTCTCCTTCTCTTTCTTATAGAAATTCATGGTGTTCTTAGGAGAAACTCCGTTCTAAAGCTGAATCTTCGGTGAATTTTTGTTATAATCAAGTAATATTCGGTAGATCTAGTGTGAATCATCTTTACGAGGTAAGGGAGTTTACTTTAACCTATGAACTATGTTTTGAACGGTTTAATATGCTATTTCAAGATATTTTGATATGATTTTGTTAGATCTATTGAATAAAAGCTATTTTCTAAGTTTGTAACTATTGTTAATTAGTTTAAAATCTTGAGATTTTGGCTGATCTATTATAAACTTGCCGTAGTTGAGCTGTTAAAATAATTTTGGTGGCGTGCATCATCTTTGAGATATATGTTTTGCATCATTATAGAGCCGAGTTACATGTTTAGGTGGGTAGACATGTAACGGTAAGTTCATCTTGAATTTCTTTGTGTTGTCTTGTTCGGATCCAGAGATCTGGAATGGGTCGCTCCGGACCGCTCGGTTCCTACGGATTAATTAGGTGTGAAACCAGTTGGAAACCGTTTTCATCTCGTGCATTAGATGGGCTGGAAATGCATGGGGTTATTCTTTGTGAGAAATATTTTGCTCTATATATATATAATTTTATTTTATGTTTGGTAAGCTCACCCTTGCATTTCTTTCTATGTCGTTGTGTGCGTGTGTCTTGCGATGATCGTACGGTGGTACGTGAGCGGATGTAGCAGTGTTGCATCTACTTCACAGTGAAGGGCCGGTGAAGAAAAGTTAGAAAATTTGGAGTTGAGTAATAATGCATCAGAGTCCTTTTTCTTTATATATGAGACCTCATGTCGAGGGAGTCACATATTATAATTTTTTTTTGGTATTTTGAATATTATAAACTAAATGTAATATTATGTTGATCTGTTGTATATTTGTTGTAAGGAACTTCATTTTTACTTTGAATGAGAAGTGAATTTTTTTTTATACTTATATTCTCTGCTATTTACCTATTTTTAAAATAAGTATGTGGTGTAGAAATAATGTTCTCGGTCCTTTATAAAAAGGGGTCGTGACAACATGTATTTTAAGTTTAAACTAAACAAACCAATTTGTGGGTCATTACTCATAATCTAATCCAATCTCTTTTCCCAAAGCTTCATTATGCCCCTTAACTTGGTGGACCAATTCTCACTAGTCTTTCCTCTAAGAATAATGTCATCCAACTGGTTGAGCTGGTATAGAACATAAGAAACATGTTGCACCATCTTTGATTGTCACATCACACAATTGGACTAGTGCCATTCATAAATTTAAAAATATAAAAATGACACAATTTATCTCTAAATATACATACCTTTGATGCATATGACAGGCAATGAATTCATTAACTCTATACTAGACAGTTGTCACACAATCTGCATATTTAAATTCATAAAATATAGTTAATCAGTTATGAATATTTAAATTTTAAGAATTCATCAATGTATAACAAAAATACCTCATCATGTTTTAAATGATCAAATTTATATATGAAATAAGAGAGATCCTTCCTCTTGTTCCTATATCTCTTATGTACTAACCATGTTGTAAAGACATATATATAAATTTGAATCGAGGTGGTGCAAATATTAAATGTTATTTGTAAATTACAAATACAAACATTCAATGCATATTATGCATTATAAGGAAGATTTTGTTGTGTATGGAAGAGATTATTAAGAGCTAAAAGTAAAATCTTATACCATGCCCACATCATCACTAGCGGAGTTAATCTTCCAATACTAGAACACTCGATGTTCATGGACATACACAACTCTTAGTATCGGAATGTTAACGTTTTAACTCCTTAACCATACTACCGGCAATACTAAAATCCTTTAGCAATGAAAGGTACCTAACTGAAATGCTTGTATATGATTAGCCAACATAAATTGACGTATCAATCTGACAATATAAGCTCTAGCAAATCGAGTAAGCTAAAAGCCATTATAATTATATATGGCAACGTGTGTAAAGTGTTGGTCTAACTAAGTCTGTGACACCCAGGCACTAGGTGAGGGCGAGGAGTGATCGTCAGTGCAATGTGGCATAAACAAGAAGCAACTACTTGGTAGGCTTCCGGTGGTAAGGGGCACATGAATGAATCGAACTTACACCAGAATGAGAGGGATTCAGAGGTTGTGTAGGTATGAGACTATACAATTGAGGATAACTTAAAGGAATTGATTATGACTACCTATACCAACAAAATGCATTTACTTTTCGGTGGTCTATCACTTAAAAATTCAAAAGTTAAGCATGTTGAACTTGGAGCAATTATGGGATGGGTGATCTTCTGAGAAGTTTCCGAGAAGTGTGTGAGTGAGGACAAAACACACTAAAAAGTCTTATGTTGGTTTGTGGGAACAGTCATCAATCCCGAATGAGTTGTCGGGCTATTATGATAATAATGTCAGAGCAGGTCTCTCTCCCAATACAGTGTTGTTCAAGGACGAACCAAGCAGAAACTGGTGCGCATGTGACACCCAGACCCTAGGTGAGGGCAGGGAGTGATCGTCAGTGCAATGTAGCACAGACAAGGAGCGACTACCTGACAGGCTTTCAACAGTAAGGGACACATGAATGAATCGAACTTACACTAGAATGAGAGGGATCCAGAGGCTGTGTATGTATGGGACTATACAGTTGAGGATAACTTAAAAGAATTGATTAAGACTACTTATACTAACAAAATGCATTTACTTTTCGGTAGCCTATCACTTAAGAACTCCAAAGTTAAGCATTCCAAAGTTAAGTGTGCTTAACTTGGAACAATTATAGGATGGGTGACAAAGTACACCAAAAAATCTTGTGTTGGTTTGTGGAGACAGTTATCAATCTCGAATGGGTTTTCAAATTATTACAAAGTTAGCTTCAAGCTACTCACAAATTCATCAACAAGTGGTCTAATACCAAGTAAATTCTAGACATCTGCCTTTAGTCACCTCTTATAGGTGTAACCACTACCCTTTCACCAATATGAAGACTCATCTCAATAACGATGTCCTAAAGAGTTACAGTATACTCTCCAAGAGGCATGTGGAAGGTATAGGTCTTTAGCCTCCATCTTTTCACTAAAGTTGTAATAAGATGGTGGTCAATAAGAAAGTTTGTCAACTATGCAACTCTAACAAATTCAAGTCAAACAATGAAGTATCTTCACTAAAACTCCCTCTATACTAGTAGGTATAAAGTGACTCATTTTCACCTTTAAAATTTGGTGGTCATGCCCATCTAAAATATGTTTTAATACATGAATAGACTGATATCACAATAATGAACCATCCTTAGAAGTAAGATTTAAAACCTTATGATACAACAAAAATGATGTCATCTAAAACAAATTTTAACAAATTAAACTCCATGTCCGAACTTCAAATATGATAAATTTAAAAATATATTATACTAAATATTATCCTTTTTGGTATTCACTTTTGGAACTTAGGACCACAAAATTGGATTCTAAAATTTGATCTCTCCAAGAAAGGTATTCTTGTTTTAAGAGGGTTCTTTCACTTTTCTCCACTAGGGTCTCTCAACCCTAGGTTTCTCTCTGTGCTTGCGCTATTGCGCTACTCGTGGGCTCAGCCAAAAGCCATTGCGAGACATTGATAAAGGTTTTCACTGGATCTATGACTTGGAGGCTAAAGGACGATAAGGAGCATAAAGATGGCAGAAGAAGAGATGCAATCCAAAGAAGAAATAGATCTAATGATCAGAAGCAAAAAATAAAAATAAAAACAGACTCTGAGAGCACCATGGACATGGTGGATCTGCTGACATAAGGGAAGGATTATGAAAAGGGTGTCTCCAACTAGGTGCTTTCTTTCCCTAAATCTTCGCTATGCATGATGTATAAGGAAAAAGTTTTACCTAGTAAGGACACAAATCTAGTGTTTAATGATAAAGAAATAATAAAATTGGTCTTAGAAGATTTTAATATTCTTTCTGATTCTGATGAACCTACTACAAAGGGAAATGAGGTTTAGAACCTCTATCCTGAAATAAAAGTTTCTCTAGAAGACTATAAACTTTGGTGTAATCCTTAGAAATATACTTTGATTATAAAACTATTCGACGAAACTATTAATTTTAATTTCCTAAATTAGAAGTTGTCTAATCTATGGGGTAAAAATATAAGCCTAAAAATCCTGGACCTCAATAATAATTTCTATTTGGTAAAGTTTGAAAGTTTGGAGGATTATAAACATGCCCTCTTTGAGGGTCCTTAGTTAATCTTAAATCATTATTTACTTGTTCAACATTGGAGACCTTTATTTAGACCCCAAGACTACTATTTTAGGAAGACTGTTGTTTGGATTAAGGTCCCTAACTTACCCCTAGAACTTTATAATGAGAAATTTCTTTAGCAGGTTAGGTCTTGCCTAGGAACTATGTTAAAAATATATCCTTATATCTCTTTACTTACAAGAGGAAAATTTGTCAGGATATGTGTTGAACTAGATCTTAGTCTCTTCTTTCAAAGCTCTAAGGTAGGAATTTAGAGTTGGGTACGAGGGTTTGCATTTGATCTGTTTTCATTGTGGAAAATATGGGCACAAGGTAGAATCCTGTAAAGAAAAATTTAAGCAATTTCAAGAAAATATAGAACATGACCTTTTACTTAATAATCCTAGTATAAGGAAGGAGTTTAATCCGAATGACATGGAGAGCCTCTCTAGGGATAGTATTCAAGATAGGCATGAGGACAATAATAAGGAAGAGCTATATAGGTTTGGCCCTTGGATGCTGGCTAAAAAACCAATCAAGAAAAAGTCTGGACAATTCAACACCATGAGTGATTCTATTAATTCTGGGAGAGGTAAGGAATCCTCCATAGGTTCTAAGTTTGGAATTTTGTTTAGTTCTTAAGATTTCTAAAATCAGGAAATAGGCAATAATAATCAGAATATGAAAACTATTAATAGTGAGACTAATTCTGAAATCAAGAGTATGTTGGTTTCTAGTAAACCTAAGCAGAGCAATAAGTTCCCTATTATTCCAAACTCCTAACCTAGCTCTAAAAAGTTAACTAAATTAAAATTAAAATTAAAAAATAGGATAGGCAATCATAGTGGTGAATCTAGTGCTGATTTAGTGAACAAAATTCATGCTATTTTTTATTCTCATCTGGAGAAAAGGGTTAATAATAATCAAGAAGATATCTTTCAATTAATGAGAATAATGCAAAAAGAATTAGAAAGTAAGGCCAACATGGGAAAATCTATTCAGGACCTTGAGAAATGAATCTTATTAAGGCCTGGAGTCCTCAACTAGGAGAACTTCCTAATATTGTCTCTTTCATGAATAGTATAATAAAAACTAAGCCAAATAATGAGTTATAGTCCAACTTAGTGAAAACTATGTCTTTGGATAGCAGTCTAGTGAAGGACCAGCATCTTAAAGATGCATTCTAATTAATCCACTTTCCATGTTCATGAACTGTCTTTTTTGTAACTGTAGGGGGCTGACAATAAAACTTTTTCTAGGTTAGTAAATGACTTAATTAAAATTCATAATCTCGACTTGATTGCTTTATTTGATCCTAGAGTTAGTTTGAACATGGTTGACAAAATTATTAACAACTTAAAATTGAACTTGGTTCAACTAAAGTATATGTAATTGGCTTTTTCTAAGGGGATCTGGGTCTGCTAAAATACCAAGAAAGTTAAAGCATTTGTGTTATTAAAAACTAAGTATGTTGTGCACCTTAAAATTAGCAATCTTGATCAACCTGATTGGATCTTATCATTAATTTATGCTAGCCCCCAAGAGAGGACTAGAATTGATTGTTGGGATAAACTTATAGACTTTAGCAAATCTATTCAAAGCCCTTGGTGCCTTGTTCGGAATTTCAACTTAGTGCTTTATGATTAGGAAAAGAGGGGCAGGAGTTCTGTTAGTCAACAACAAAGGAAGAGTTTTGCTGATTGCTTAAATAGGTGTGATTTGTATGATTTGGGTTACAAAGGTAACCTTTTTAGCTGGCAAAGAGGTAACCTAAAAGAGAGGCTTGATAGGGTGGTTACAAATGATGAGTAGAGAATCTATTTCCCTAATAGTTCGGTTACTCACATTCCAATTTTAAAATCTGATCCTGTTGGACTTTGGCTCAGAATAAGATCAAATAAGCAACTTCCTACTCCTGTAAAGCCTTTCAAATTCCTAGCTCCCTACATCTCCCATCTAGATTTTCCTAACTACGTTAAAAATTCTTGGTTTCCTTATAATTCTTGGAATGATAATATCAAAATATTCAAAGACAATATCTCATACTGGAATAAAACTACCTTTAGTAACATTTTTTTTATATAGAAAAAAGAGTATTTTAAGTAGAATAAATGGCATTTCTTGCAAGTTAGGTTCTATGGATAACCCTTTCTTATGTAATCTCATGAAATCTCTCTGGAAAAAGTACCAACAGATTCTAGACCTTGAAGAATCTTACTAGTTCCACTATTATAGATCTAAATGGCTTAGCTTAAGGGATAGAAACACAAACTTTTTTCATAAAGCTGCTATTTTTAAAAGAAATAAAAATTTAATTGAAGCTTTAAAAGATGAAAATGGAAATTAGGAGTATAATCCCTCAAAATTGAAATTCATGATTCTTGACTATTTTAAAAAGGTTTACTCTTATCTCTTCCTGTTTAATTCTACTCTCTCCACTACTACTTCCTTTTCCCCCTTGAGAGAGTGTGATAGGATTAGTTTATCATCCATAATCTCTATAAATGAGGTTAAGGCCTATCTTTTTTCTATTGGTAACTTTAAGTCTCTTGGACCAAATAGTATTCATGCTCTGTTTTATAAAAATTAGTGGGATTTCCTTGCTTCTTTCATTTTTATTTTTGTCCTGGATATGTTTCAGAACCCTACAAAAAGGGCTGAAGTTAATAAAACCCACATTACTCGCATTCCTAAGATGGATAACCATGAATATATTGGTAATTTCATACCTATATCCCTATATAATGTCAGCTATAAAGTTATTACTAAAACAGTAGCTAATAGGTTAAGAGTTATTCTTCCTCATATTGTATCACCCAACCAGACTAGCTTTACCTCTAGAAAGCAAGGTATTGATAATGCTCTCATATTACAAGAATTAAATCATTCCTTCACTATCCTTAAAAATAAAAATAATTACATGATTATTAAGCTTAACCTTGAGAAAGCTTATGACAAATTGTGATGGAATTTCATTATCTAAACTCTTCAGGAAGTTGGCCTGCCTTTTAACATTAATTTGATCTTTCACTGTATCTCTTCCTCTACCATGGCCATTAATTGGAGTAATGACTTGACTGAGGATATCTTTCCATCTAGGGAAATTTCCTAAGGAGATTCTCTTTTCCTTATATTTTTGTATTGTGTATGGAAAAACTAGCTCATTTAATTAAAGATAAAATCATTAATAATGATTGGTGTCCTTTCTCCTTTACAAACCATGGTCCTAATGTGTCCCGCCTTTTCTTTGCAGATGACATTATCCTGGTATCCAAAGCTAATTATCATCAAGCGAACCTTATTAAGGAGATTTATCTAATTTTAGTACTACCTCTAGCCTAAGAATAAATAATGAAAAATTCTCTATCTTCTTCTCTAAAAATACCAATTCATCAATTAGTAAAGTTGTTTCTGATTGCTTAGGCATTAAGCCCTGTAAGCAAATAGGGACTTACCTTGGCATTCCTATTGTCTTGAATAAACCTACCAGGAACCAGTTTTCTTTCTTAATTGATATAGTTGGAAAAAAATTGTCTTTTTGAAAAATGAAGTCGTCATCTATAGCGAGTAGGGTGACTCTTGCTCAATTGTGTATTATGAGCATTCCATCTTATAACATGCAAGCCTTTTGCATTCCTAGTTTTGTTTGTTAGGAGATTAATAATACTTGTAAAAAATTTATTTGAGAATCTTTTAATGGTAGGAAGTGTCATCTTATAGGATGAGATAAAATTTGTACTCCTAAAAAGGAAGTGTCATCTCTATTGGAGGCTAATTAATTCTCCTTCTGACCTTTGGGCCCAAGTGCTTACTCAAAAGTATAAATTTAAGCCTAGGAGTGATTCTCATATTAGGAATAATATCACTAGATCATCCCATCTTTGGAAGAGAATAATAGTTGTCTGGCCTCACTTCTCTAAAGGTATGGGTTGGGTTGTTAGAGATGGCATGTCAATTAAATTTTGAACAGATAATTGGGTCCCTAATTTTTGTAATCTTTCTAGATTTGCAATTTCTTCAATTCCAGCAGCGGATCTGGATCTTCCAATGACTTTCTTTACAGTTAATGGGGAATGGGACTGGTGCGGAATCTCTTTTGTGCTCCCTCACCACATCTGCCAGTCCATCAACTCAATTAGACCTCCATCTAGAGATGTTGTACAGGACTTTGTGTATTGACTTTTGACTAGCAATGAGATTTTTTTTCCATTAAATCTGCTTATTTTTTATTAAACTAAATAAGGCAGAATGTTAACACTGATAAATCTTTGTTTAAATTTGTCTAGAGATGGAAGGGTCCTCCCAAAATTGCATATTTTCTTTGGAAAACTGCTCATGAAAAATTACTAACCAATGAAGAGAGATTCAAAAGGAAAATGTCAGTCTCTCCTTTATGTAGTAAGTGTGGGGTTAATTAGAAATCTGTAATTCATATTTTAAGGGATTGTTTTTATGCTAGAGATGTGTGGAGTCATTTTATTTTTCGCTGAGCATTGGATAAATTTTTTTAGTTCTAGGCTGTCTAGCTGGTTAGTAAATAACTTCTCTTTTTCTAATCATAATAGATTTCAAAATTGAAAATCTATTTTTGGTATTGTGATTTGGTATTTATGGAAGGATAGAAATGATTTGATTTTTAATAATAAGTTTGCCAAACATGATAATGTTGCTGAAAAGCCTTGTTTGATGCAAATTATTATGCCTTGTGTTGTAGGAAAAAGTATTCCTACTATCCTAATCAGTTAAGGTACCATTGTGTTGCGAGAATTGCTGCATGTGGGGGTTGATCAGGGATGCCCAAGGAAGATATATTATAGGTTTGTACAGTAGAATTGATTTTTACTCCCCTGTAGCTGCTGAGCTTTGGAGTATATTATTTGGCATCCAACTAGTGGCTCAACTTAATCCTCCCATTATTTGGATAGAATCAGATTTAAATGTCACTATTGACCTTATCTTGAAGTTATAGCCAAATTCTCACCTCCTTTATCCGCTAATTTGTAGTATTAGAAGTACTTTGAAAGTTATTCAATCTGTGAAGTTGTCTTATATTTGTAGAGAAACAAATTATTGTGCTGATTCTCTGACCAAACTAGGTTTAAAGTTACTTTCTCTCTATTTTTAGTTTTTTGATCGCCCCTTATCCCTGCTCCTTTTTCTAAGTTTGGATTCTTGTGGAACTAATTTTCTTGAACATGTAGTGTAGTTTTATGTGTGTTGGGCATGTTGGGCATGTTAGCCCTTTATTTACCATTAATTATTTTTTGTTACAACCATTTAACAAAAACAAATTCAAATTCATTTTCACATTAAAAAATTATAACTTAGTACAAAAATTAACATAACCTAATAAAATTTATATCAAAATTTTGCGTAACATAATAAATTCATTTTACAGTTTATTCTCAATTACCAAATTTATTTAACATTTTAACGATTTCAATTCAACATTAATAACTATTACTTAATTGTCAAACAAATATTTTGCAAACCTCTAACCTATTTTTAACTAATATTTATTTATTATATTAAAATTTTCAAAAATCCTAATTATATTAAACTAACAATTAAATTTTACATAAAATTTAATTTAATAACAAATTTTTTTACAATTAACTTTTGAACAAATTATAATAATTATTTTACCTTTCAAATTTTATGATTCTTATTATATAACTTTATGGTAATTTTTTATAATTAATTTTACAAAAGTAACCTATTTACTCTTTTTCAATACAGTTATTATTTATATTATATTTAATATTTATAATTTTACAAATATTCATTCTTAATTCACGCATATTATTTTATTTTTCTTAATCTACTAACAATTAACTTCTAATTCTATACCATATATTTATATAATTTTATTATTATTAATTTAACAATTAATTAGAAATTTACAACTTATATAATTATTTTATAATTATAATTTTACAAATACAATAAATAAATATTGTTTTAATTACTTTAATTTTAATACAATACATATTTATTATACTAAATTTATTATTATATTCACAATTTATTATACTAATTAATATAATTTAATAAAATTATGATGGCTAATTTGAATTTTTAAAATATCATAATTCTTATGTCTAACTATTTTTTTAATTGTTTTAAATTTTATTGTTTATTTTTATAATATGTAACCTATTAAATAAATTCTTATGCTAACTTTGTTATTAATATATTAATTATTTATTATAATATTAATATTTCAAATTATAATAATTATTTTATCTTTCAAATTTTACAATTCTTATTATATAACAAATTGTGTCTTTTTAATGATTAATTTTTAAGAAATAGTCTATTTACTCTTTTTCAATAACAGTTATTATTTTTACTACATTTAATATTTATTATCTTACAAATATTTTCTCCCAACCATTTATGCATATTATTTTATTTTCTTGATCTACTAACAATTAATTTTCAATTATAAACCATATATTTATATAATTTTATTATTATTGAATTATCTATTAATTAGCATTTTAAAACTTATATAATTATTTTATAGTTACAATAAATATTATTTCAATCACTCTAGTTTTTAAACAATGCCTAGTTTAAACATTCAAATTGTAAACAATAAAAACTCATAATATACTATTTCTAATTAAAACACTATCTATGCCAACATTATGTTTTATAAATACAATAAAACATTATATATATATATATATATATATATATATATATTTTTTTTAATAACCACTAATTGGATGAACCAGAACTACCTTCTCTCCTCTATATTATTCCTTGCAAATTTTATTAAACATTATGGCCTCCTGAGAAAATAAAATTAAACATTACAAAAGTAAAACAATACAAAAAAATTAAATTGAAATTTAATAAAAAAAAAATTATTTCTACCTTTCAGAGTGTCACCAACAGCAACTTCAGGCCCAAAATGTGTTATCAAACAAGCTACTGAGAAAGCGAAAAATATTTCATTTTTCTAGCAACATTTAGGCAAAAAAATGAAGACAAAGAGGAAGAATAGAGACAAATGAGGGATCCGGATCCTCTGCAGTCTTGGCGGGAACTGCAGGGCGCAGTGCGTTTTCGCTTAAGCTAATATCTCCGCTTAAGCGAAAATAGAAGACTTTAGAGAGCGGTTCATTTTCAACCGCTCTCCAAGAAAGACCTTAGAGAGCGGTTAATGGAGAACCGCTCTCCAAGAAAGACCTTAGAGAGCGGTTAATGGAGAACCGCTCTCCAAGAAAGACCTTAGAGAGCGGTTAATAGAGAACCGCTCTCCAAGAAAGACTTTAGAAAACTTCATCCAACTCATATAAAATTATTTAAGTGCTTAGTGCTAGCCAACGTGTTGAGATTCGCCAAAAAGATGACTTTTACATGTTGAATCCAATAACGAATGGGAAATCTTAATATGATCCACCAAACCCAAGCCTTTTCCATCAATTTATGTATAAAAGGAATGAGATGGTCCTTCATATAGAAGTTTAAGTGGTTAAAATTATTTTTTCACTATTTATATCATAATTAATATGTTAATTGTGATTTTGTTACATCTAATGATCATATCATTTTTCGTCTACATACGTAAAGCATGATTGTTCCTTTAAGGAAACGTTAGTTTTTAATTAAAATATGTATTTTAAATTTGTATAACAAGTAATGCTTTTACAAAAGATTTTCTTTTAAATGTTCTAACAATGTTGTATAAAAAATTTTGAAAAATTAATTTGTACCATATAGAAACCATTTTCTTTAACTGATCTTAACGTTTATGCTTCTTGTTATTGCAAAAATATTCACTGCAAATTGTTGTGAATTTTCTTTCTTGGAGAGCGGTTCTCTATTAACCGCTCTCTAAGGTCTTTCTTGGAGAGCGGTTCTCCTTTAACCGCTCTCTAAGGTCTTTCTTGGAGAGCGGTTGAAAATGAACCGCTATCTAAAGTTTTAAATTTTCGCTTAAGCGGAGATATTAGCTTAAGCGAAAACGCACTGCGCCCTGCAGTTCCCGCCAAGACTGCAGAGGATCCGGATCCGACAAATGAGAAGCAAAAAGTTGGGAATTGAGATCTCGTGTAACCGTTTAGGCACTTATCACATGGACCAATCGTGGCAAGTTTCGTGCTTCACAATGCTCATGTAACTGTCTCTCTAACACCTCATAAATTATTCTTTTTAAACTCAACCAACAGGCCATCTTTTTACGACGCTGTCAATCACATTCAAAGAGCTGTCGCCAGTCACTACCCATCTCTACACAGTGTGTAAATTACGAAAAACTGTGTTTTAACGGAAACTTTAAACTAACAAATCTATTTTTTTTTAATAAAATTAGAATTCTTTGTTAAAATGGAATAATTAAAAATTTATTAAAAAAGTAAAATTTTGAAAGTTGTTTAATGAACTTACAATCTTAGAGTTTATTTGTTTTCTATTTTTAAACAGTTTTTTAAAAGTAAAATAAAATAAAATTTATTTATTAATATAATCTTTTTCATTTTCTTCTTACAACTAGTTTTTTTAAAATTATTTTAAAATGTAAATTTTAAAAATTAAAAAAAATGAAAACAAACAAATCCTAAATTAGAATAAAATAAATGTTCTCCTAATTAATTTTTTCTTTCTTTGTTGCTCACTTACTCTCTTTCTCTCTCTATATCTTTAGATTTGTTCCCTAAATCTTTTTTGTTAGATTTTTTTCTCTTTTTTAAATTTCTTTCATCCCCTTGTTAAGATTCTCTCTCTTGTTCTTCTTTCATATTTATCTAAATATATTTTTTGTGGTAAGTAAGTATCATAGAGAGAATTGTTAAATTAATATTCTTTCTTTGAAGAGATTTAAAGGTGATAATGCTTGCAAGTTTGTAGTTAAAGATAAAAATAAATGTAATTAATAATAATTAAAATTTGATTATTCTATCTAAATAAAAATGTAAAAAAATTAATTACTCAATACAAAAAAAATATTTAAAATTATATAATTTTCAATGATGTAATTTAAATTTTTTAGAATTTAATTTTTTCACAAAACACACCCTAAGTAAATTTCACTTGTACTTGATTTCAGTTGAATTAGCAAACATTTTTGGTATATTTTAATACTTTATTAGTAGTAATAGTAATAAGTGCATGTTTAATTTGGCTGAGTTTAAAATCCGATGAAGTCATGTGAACGTAGAAATCAAAACTTACAGGGAAGAATAAATTTATGTGAGAGTCAAATTAACGAAATCTAAATAGGCTAGGAATATCATAGAACGTGATTTAACGGAACAAAAAAAGCAACTTGTCAAAATGGGACGTGGGTCTACGCATGACGCGCATTCAAAGGCACGTTCCTTGTGTTGCGTGTTTGCATTCGAGTGCGTAACATTGTAACAGAGCATATCTTTCCTAAACATGAAGATTGGTGTAACGATGACCCATGAAATTGATTTGGGTAAGTAAAGTAGGTTGGTTCTTGATTAAGAAAAAGTAATTGGGGATGCACCATGGTTACATGACACGCTTAAGGCGACACGACAGAAAAGAGTGTATGGAAAAGTCAGTCAAGAATCAAAAAAAGAGATTACGTAAGGCCAAAGACTATGTCACCATCAAATTCAGTTTGACTGATGATGACAAAAGGGTCTTATGGTAAAGCCTCTCGGAACGTCCGTTACTTCCCCACACTTTCCTCTCGTTGGATACTCTACCTTTCTTGTTCCCCGGGAACGGAATTCCTTCTTCATTAACCTAACTCAGGGCCATTCTCGTAAATTCTCCAAACCCTCCCTTATATAATCTTCACCGCCTGTTAGTACAGTAGGTGTTCGTTTCATTTTCGTTTTCTTTTCCGTTTTACTTTCAGCTTCACACGCTCCCGGTTTCTCCAATTCCAATTCGTATCAATCCCAATGGAAAGAGGCGCTTACAGAGGCAGAGGCAGAGGCAGTGGCAGTGGCCGCTACGGTCGCGGAAACGGTGGCAGAGGGAGAGGCAGTGCCAGTGCCAGTGCCAGTGCCAGTGGCAGAGGGTTCCCTTCTCCGTCACAACCACGTTATTCCCCAAGACCAAGCCCCTCTTCCTCTGGTGAATCTTCAAAACCGAAACACCCTCAAACTCAAATTAATCAAGCTTAAGATGATAATGTGTTTTTTTTATTGTGCAGATTTTGGATCTCTGAAATTGTCAGAACAGAAAGTGGAAAATATAATCCCACCTGTGCACAGACCTGACAAGGGTGGAACGCTAGCAATTCGAACCTGCAATCTTCGCGTGAACCATTTTCGCGTTTCGTTCAATCCCCAAACCATAATCATGCACTACCACGTTGATGTCAAGCCCAAGGTACCCGCGAAGAACAACCGGCCTCAGAAGGTTTCCAAGTTCGACTTGTCGTTGATTCGAGAAAAACTCTTCTCCGACCTCTCGCTGCCGTCCGAGAGGACGGCGTACGACGGCGAGAAGAGCATCTTCAGCGCGGTGCCGTTGCCGGAGGAAACATTCACCGTCGACGTGTCAAAGGGGGAGGATGAAAAAACGGTTGCGTATTTGGTGACTCTAACGCAGGTGAGCAAACTGGAGCTTCGCAAGTTAAGGGATTACCTAAGCGGAAGTGTGCTTTCCATTCCCAGGGATATTTTACAAGGCTTGGATTTGGTGGTGAAGGAAAATCCCGCGAAACGCACCGTTCCATTGGGAAGGTGCTTCTTCCCCTTTAACCCTCCGTTAAAAGAGAGAGACCTTCAGCCTGGGATAATTGCAATAGGAGGGTTTCAGCACAGTCTCAAACCCACTTCTCAGGGTCTCTCTTTGTGCCTTGATTATTCCGTTTTGTCGTTTAGGAAGAAAATGTCGGTCTTGGAATTCTTACAAGCTCACATTAAGGACTTCAAAGTGAGCGAGTTTTCCAGGTTCAGGAAACAAGTTGAGCAAGCACTTGTTGGGTTGAAAGTTAATGTCACCCACCGTAGGACCAAGCAGAAGTACACCATTGTGGCGTTGACGGCAAAAATTACGAGGCATATCAATTTCACTGTTTCTGACCCCGAGGGTCGGAATCCTCCCAGGGATACTACTCTCCTTGATTACTTTTGGGAGAGGTATCAGGTGGATGTTGAATACAAGGATATTCCTTCCTTGGATTTTGGAGGCAATAAGACAAATTATGTTCCTATGGAGTTGTGTGTCTTGGTTGAGGGCCAGAGATACCCTAAAGAGAATTTGGATAGAAATGCTGCCAGGGATCTGAAAAATATGTCGTTGGCGTATCCGAGGGAGAGGGAAGCTACGATACAGGCGATGGTGAGGTCGAATGATGGACCGTGCGGGTAAGGGGAATGTGATTTCGTGTAGCTTTCGGTTCCTCTTGGCTGCATATTTATAACTTGTTTTAAATAGACTTATTTTCACTGTTTTGAGGATAGACTGCTTTGATGTTTGGTTTCTTTCTTGTCCATGTTTCCCTTCACTGTTTGGTAAGATGCTTGCCATGATGCTTTTGCATTTTTATTTGCTTGTGGCTATAGATGAGGGCTCTGCATTTACACAAAATTCAAAGGACTCGTGTGTTGTGCACTTTTTCCTTGTCTGTTTACTAATTTATCAATTGTTGTGGTACCATAATTTAATTTTTCACCTTTTCATGTATGTATGTTGAAAATATTAATGTTGAATGTGCATATTTTGTAGAACTTGCATTGCTGCTTTTCGTTGATTCTTAGTTTCTATTGATGGAATGATAAAGTTAGATAATTAGCTGCTTATGTGAACTTGCCTTGCTGTTGATATGAATTAATATGTATACTTAACCATTTTTTATCATTATTTTCTTAATTTGTTGGAGACAAATGCTTCACAAAATCTTTTTGAACAGCGGCGGTATTATTCAAAGCTTTGGAATGAATGTCAACACTTCGATGACAAACGTGACAGGGCGTGTACTTGAGCCCCCAAATTTGAAGTTAAGTGATCCAAATGGCAGGAGTATTAACATGCCACTGGATTCAAATAAATGTCAATGGAATCTACTAGGAAGATCGATGGTGGAAGGCAAGCCGGTTGAGTGTTGGGGGATTCTTGATTTTACCAGCCAGGAGTCTCACTGGCGCAGATTAAAAAGCAAACAATTCATTCAGAAGCTTATCGATAAATACAGAAAGTTGGGCATTGACATGAGGGAGCCAGTTTGGTATGAACCCTCTGACATGTGGAATCTTGAGGATTACAACTCTCTGTGCAAATTACTTGAAAAAATTGATGATAGGGTTCAAAAAAGGTGTCGGCAACGGCTGCAATTTCTTCTTTGTGTGATGGCTGAAAAACATCAAGGTTACAAGTGCCTCAAGTGGATTGCTGAGACCAAGGTTGGCATAGTGACACAATGTTGCCTGTCTGGTAATGCCAATGAAGCGAAAGACCAATATCTTACAAATCTTGCTCTCAAGATCAATGCCAAAATTGGAGGAAGTAATGTAGAGCTTATCAATAGGCTCCCACATTTTGAGGGTGATGGTCATGTTTTGTTCATAGGAGCTGATGTCAATCATCCAGCATCTCGGGACACCAGTAGTCCATCAATTGCTGCAGTGGTTGCCACTGTTAACTGGCCTGCTGCAAATCGCTATGCTGCACGTGTTTGTGCTCAAGACCATCGTTTTGAGAAAATTTTGAATTTCGGAGATGTTTGCTTTGACCTTGTTTCGTATTATGAAAGGTTGAACAAAGTCAGGCCTGAAAAAATTGTTATCTTTCGTGATGGTGTGAGCGAGAGCCAATTTCAAATGGTTCTTGGAGAGGAGCTACAAGATTTAAAGGCAGTGTTTTGTCGCTCAAATTATTTCCCAACCATCACTCTTATTGTGGCACAAAAGCGACATCAAACACGATTTTTTCCTACTAGTGCGAGAGACGGGATTCCTAGTGGCAATGTGTTCCCTGGAACAGTTGTGGACACAAAAGTGGTACACCCTTTTGAATTTGACTTTTATCTTTGCAGTCACTACGGAAGCCTAGGTACAAGCAAGCCCACCCATTATCACATCCTGTGGGATGATCACAAGTTTACTTCTGATGCTTTGCAGAAGCTCATATATGATATGTGCTTTACCTTTGCAAGGTGCACCAAACCTGTATCTTTAGTTCCCCCAGTATACTATGCTGATCTTACTGCTTATAGAGGAAGGTTATACTATGAAGCGATGCTTCGTATGCAGTCTCCGGCTTCAGCTGCATCTTCTTCTTCATCGCATAATGCTTCTTCCTCGGTTTCTTCAACAGGCTCAAGTTTAAATGATCCAGGGTGTTACAAGTTGCATGCTGATGTGGAAAACATAATGTTCTTCATCTGAAGTTGCTTCATCTGCGCTTGCTTTGTGGCAGAAGAACCTTGTTCTCTTTTGCTTCTTGGGTAAAACTTCTCTGCTTCCTTTTGCATTGGGACAAACTACATTTCCTGCTTGAAATAGTTTAGTAGTTTGTGCGTGAATCTAATGAGTCAAAGTCCTTGAAACTGTATTGTCGTTCGTTATAGTCCGTAATGGAGTCTGTTATTCATGTTATTTTAGTTGCCTCTGGGTTTGCGGTTGCCTCTATATACATCGTAGCAGGTCTCGTGTGTCATTGTGAATGGGCTTAAATAAAGGTGTTGATTACTGTTTTAATAATACGATATCTGTTAGCTGTTATGTTAATGGATCAGTCTCAAAATTTTTCCTGCTTTTATGGGGTAAAATTCCTGCTTATTTTTTGGGCTATTAATTTTTCACATTCACTTATAATGATATCAAATGAATGAAAAGGGGAGAGAGATAAAAGAAAAAGAAAAGACCATGTAATAGATGTGATAAAAATAGAGAGAGAAAAAAATAAAAAGACGATTTAAAAAGGAATGTAAGAAAAATTGAGCAAAAAATTATTAAATTTCTTATTATTTTCGCTGTTATATTTGCTCGTCTCCTAAAGGGTCTGCTTGGAAGTCGGGAAACGAAATTTTTTTCTCTTTTCGAGTATTTTCTTCTATCAATTTCGATGCTACAATTGTGGTTTGTTTGTAGTTGATAACAATCGATTTTGTTTAAATCTTTATTTTATTTTATTATTACTGAAAAAATAATTTATTTTAATTCTTAAAAAAAAGTAAGGAAAAAAAATACACAAAATGCTCAAAATAAAAAAATTTATTTTATTTTTCCAAAATGAAGAGACATATAAAGTTAAAAAGGGACATCAATTTACTATTAATTTGAATTAATGTATTTTACAACCACAGCTAACTTTAAAATATACTACGTATATTTTTTAATTTTTATTTTAAATATTTAATAATCTAATTAAATATCAATTACTTTTTAAACTTTATAATAATTTTAAAAAAAAACAATTGAATCGTGTTTAATTTTTCCTTTTATTTTAATTTTTGCTGTATCTTTTAGTTTCATTTTCGTGTAAATAGTTTCTAATTAAGTATTCTTAATAAATTCCAAGTAATCTTATTTTAGAACCACTTTTTCTCTTCATTTGATATGAATGTTTTAAATAAATGCTGAACTAGGGATAATTAATTAGATATAAATCAATTTTAGATTATCTTTTAATTTATTCAACAAAATTATCGAATTTCATCAATCTATCTATCTATATACGATTTCTTATCCTTAAATGTCCATACTTAATATGATTTCATCTTTTAGAATAATGCTAATAACAATATATGTTTATTAAAATCTTTCCAAAACTAAAATTTCATAACATTGTTATATTGTTTTCAATTTTTTTTTTCAAAAATAAGGTTTCATTTCATTTCGTTCTTGTTTGTTCAACAAAACATATAATTCAAAATTCTTTATTAAAAGGGTAAAATATATAATTTTAAACTTATTAAATTTACACAATTAACTTAATAGTTTTTACTCTCTTTATTTATTTTTATACATTACTTATTAAATTTATTATATTTTTATTTTTCTACTTTTTCTTTCTCCCTTAAAATATATATGCTTCGAAAAATATGAACAAAATACATTTCTAAAATTTAGTTAGAATTATATTTTGTTGAAAAAATCATTTGTTAACAATTAAATATTTATTTGTATAATAGCAATAAATTCATATTAAAATAATTTAAAGACAAAATCAATATTTTTGTCTTTCGACTTAAAGGTCAATTTTAAGAATGCATATTGCAAAATTAAATACTTTTTCCTTAATCTCTTATCTTGAATATTTTTTTTAAACTTTTAATAAATTTAAGATAATAAAATTAAGTTGTAATAAAAAAAGAAAAATTACCTTCATAATTATTACAATAATATTTTTAAAATATATTTGACTTAAAAGAAAAATACTTTAAATAACCTATTTTAAATATTTAATATTTAAAAATATTTAACCTGTAAAATTTATTAAAGATTAAATTATTAATATTATAACTTTTAAAATATATTATAACATATATCATTTTATTAATTTATTTATGAGTTATATAATAGACTGACTCACATTAGTTATCACGGTTAGTTATACATTATTTAATAGTGATTATAAAGTAAAATTAATTATTTTTAAAGTATATAAACTAAAAATAATAATTTTATAATGATCAAAATTAAATTCTCACATATTTTTAGGAACAAAAATATATTTAACCTAATATTTAATATATTACTATGCGATTATTTATGCCTTCTGTCATATTTTTAAAAAAAAAATCAATAGACAGATTAATGATAGGTAATAGATTGCTGCTAGATCCCCATGTCACTGAATTCTATCCCATCCAAGTGGGTGTGTCCTCATGCAGAAACCTCCTCAATTACAAAACCACTAAAGAGGCAAAAAGCATATACAACCTGTTATAACAGCTATAAATTCCTCTTACGCGTGATCCATTAGGTGATGCATCACGATTCAAACCTATGCTTTAACTTACGAGTAACGATACTCATAATATTATTTTTTTTTTTAATTTTAGAGAAACTTTTTCTCAAGCTAACATGATTCAATAAATAAGTGGTGCATGAGTTAATATATTTAAACTATTAGATGTATATTTTTAAAAAATTAAATAATACAGATCTTTTATTTGTAATTTAATAATATCAATTTTTATATATATATAATTTAATCATCTCAAAATATGTAAAATTACTCCTTGAATTTTTAAAATTTTTTATTTTATATCTTTATACGATTATTTTGATAATATTTTTTTTATCTTTTTCAAACAATCTTATACGTATTTTTTATTTGTGCTGTGATTTTAAAAATGTATTTTTAATTTATAATAAAAAATAACTTTTAAATTAATAAAATACTAAATATTATTTTAAATTTTTAAGGTTCTCTTATGTATAAGGTTCACAATTTTTATAATTAAAATTTTCATATTTATTCTCACTATCTCAATTTATCGTAAAGTTTTATATTGATAGAATATTTAATATTATTGTAGATTTTTCTTATTCTCTCTCTACAAACTGGTTGTATATATTTTGTATAATTTCTGTAATGTTTCATATTTTTTTTCTCAATATATGATAAATTTTTATAAAAATTTAAATGGTAAAATAAATTTCTTTCAAAAATAACTTTCTAATAAGAAAGAACAATGAAATGATATAAGGTTCATAAAATAAAATTTCATTAATTCATAAGTACTTTAGAAAAATAAATATTCTAAAATTTTCATCTGTAACAAAAAAAATAGTAATTTTGCAACTGTTCCAAAAGAATGCTATATAACTGAAAATATACATTACATAACTTAAAATAACTAAGTCCTATAGCAGTTATCATCCATCAATGTACTATGAGCCTAGTACTACTCGTCCTACTTTCCTAAAAATGTTGTGTAAGAGTGAGTCTCTACCTTACCACTCATACATAACACATATTCATCATAAAACACATCTTATCACGATTAAAGAAAATATCATAATATTACATATTATAGTGTCATATAAAGCAAGTTCTCATCTCAATACATAAATACATATTATATTCCACAGATTCACAATTTTTTTTCTTTTACTCGCGCTTATCACGCCCTGTGGCCACAATTATCGAATGCCTCTATCTTGAAGTCTTATACTGTAACATCATGCACTTTGAATTAAATAAAATGAGATTTATTAAAGTATAATTGGAATATATTTGAATGGAATTTATATTTAAAAAAATTTAAAAAAAAATGTTAACGTAACGTACGCGTACACCTTGTGTACAGTAGCATGCACAGTATTTTTGGCATGAATAGTGACTGCGAACAGTGTTTCTGGCGATAAACAGTAAATTTCAAAAAATTTCTATAAAAAGAAAGTTTCACACGAAATTTTCATTTCTTCACTTCTATCCAAGGTTCTCAAAGGTTTCAAGACTATATCTTACCATTTTCTCTCATACTAAACCCTCCTAAACTTAGATTTCTCTTCAAATCTATGATTTTACGTCCATTTTAAAGGATTTCAAGTAAGTTTCTTTAAGTTTGAACTTAGATTTACTGTTCGTTTCTCATCCATTCAAGTAAGAAGATGTGGAGAAGATTTTCCATGCCATGAGATGTAGAGAGAAGCATAAGGTAACTTATGCTATTTATATGCTGAATGGAGAAGCTGAGGACTGGTGGATATTTGCTAGTCAAACTTTATTGCAAGAAAATGATTATATTCCTTGGGATACATTCAAGGCAAGCTTCCTGAAAAATTATTTCTCTAGACATTTAAAGAAACAAAAGGCTAGAGAGTTCCTTGAGTTGAAACAAGAAAACATGTTTCTAGGTGAATATGCTGCTAAATTCATGAACTGATGAAATACTGGCCCCACTATCAACATGATGATGGAGAGGAAGATCTATGTACTCAATTTGAGTATGAGCTGAGGCCAGATATTTGAGTTGTTGTTAGTGTATTACAGTTGACAGATTTACCTACTTTAATGAGTAAATGCAAAATATTTGAAGCCAATACTAAGGGTAAGATGGTGAATACTAGAATTAGTGGTCCTGTGAGGCAAGACTGAAGGCCTTCAAGATTTTCTAGAGGACCTTACTCTAGTCTAAATCAGTTTCAAGTGAAGCAGACTATATCTCAAGAAGATAGTAGTGGTGGTTTTGGTTCTTTCAGAAGGCCACTAAAATATTTCAAGTGTGGTGGACCTCATATTAAAAGAAATTGTTCTCAACTTCTACTAAACATGTGACATTTGTGAAAAAAGGGGACACTCTGCAAGTATATGCTCCACAAAAGAGTAGAAGCATGAGTATAGTACAAAGACCTGAATCTAGAGTAAGCACTAGAACAAAGCTAAATGTGAAAGGCAAAATTTTTGCTATGAGTGGAGCTGAGGCTTCAAAATCAGAGGAGCTTATTAGAGGTAAATATATCATAAAAGACCGACTTTTAGATGTGTTGTTTGATTCTAATGCTACTCATTCCTTTATTTCTGTAGATTGTATGAGATGTCTAGAATGACCTGTATTTGACTTATCTTGTGATGTTATTGTATTTACTCCTACAGGTAAGCCCGTAGCAACTTCTTCTGTGTATTTAGGTTGTTCACGCCAAAAATACTGTTCACAATTACTATTCACACTAAAAATACTGTGCACGCGTACTGTATGCGTATGTGACGTCAACATGACGTCACTAATAATATCAACATGATGTCACTAATGATTTCATCATTTTTTAATTTTTATTATTTTTTATTTATTATTATTTTTAAATATAAATTTCATCCAAATCTATTTCAATTATACTTTAATAAATTTTATTTTATTTAAATCAAAGTACATAAAGTTACAATTTCTACTATTTTTTTCTTAAATCATATTTTTTTCACTTAAATAAAAATTATAAAAAAAATAGTTGATTAGAAGAATATTACTTAAACGATCATTAATTCATTTAAGCTACACAAAATATTTTAATGTTCACTTAAATGAATATAGTCTCACTTAAACAGATGTTGAATTAAGAAAGTCTTTATATTATTTCATATTTGACACTAAAAATAAAAATAAATAAAATATTACAAAAATATAAGAATCAATGACATATTTAAGTGATAAAACATAATTTGGACAATCTAAAACTTATTTAGAGGTTTGGAATAAGATATTCTCTTAGATAATAATAATATTGTAAATTCATAACACTGTGTGATTGATTAAAATATCATTTACAGTATTTATTCGAAATCAAAGTTTAATTTATGGATTAAGAATGGTTTACATTATTCATTTTTCTTTCGTAACACGCTTTGAGGTGTGTGTTTGTTAGAAGCTTCTATTGAGTGGCTGCGAAAAGCATGAGTTTATTTTCATATTCTGTACAGAAGAAAAAGAAATCCACAATCGCTGCTCCACTATTTCAATGTGGTGTTTGTAGAGAGATGTCAATCATATATGGTTGAGTAAGAAGATGAATTGGGTATATAATAAAAATAATAATTATAGAAATTAATCTAATTAAGAAATAAGAATTTATTTGAATCATAATTGAAATCTATAGAAGTAAATTAAAATATTTAAAAATTAAGAGACAAATGCTAAAACAATAGTTGAAGGACTACAAATATTTTGTTTTTACTAATATATTTAGTCAACATCATTTTGAACAAATTTATTGAACAAATGCTTTCTCAACACTGTTTTAATTAAATTTTTAAAAATTGTTGAGAAGCATAGAGATCAATTTTATAATAGTATGTATATTTGATAGCTTTTGCAATTTCTCATAATTAAGAAATTTTTTTTAAATAAACTCACTTTTCTTCTAAATTATTATTTTTAAATATTATTTTAAGTATAGAATTGACTCTTATAATTGTATGAAGAATTGAAAGTTTACAATTTTCTATCATTATCATCGTCTCGTCAAAATGTTGATCTTTATAATATTATCACCTAAAATTCTGAAGAACTTTTTAACCATAAAGTGTATCCTGATTAATCATAATCAGAAAAAATTAATCAATTCCAAACATACTTTCAATTATTTGTTTAAAGAATATTTTTATTATCTTTAATTTGTTTATCAATTTCTCAATCTATTAAAACTAAAACTTTCAAATACTTATTTAATTTAATTTATGTTAGTTGTAAAATAATATTTTATTAGTTAAATTAATGTTCTATTTGGTACACAAACATTTTCATAATATTTTTACACTATTTATACTCGTGTTAACTTAAGGCATTAGAATTTCTCCGCAGATATTTACTCCCTTAGCTTTGATGTTAAAACGCATTATCACTGCATATGGACAGTACTTCGATTTCAATGCATACATTTATAAATTTATATTTTCTATATCTTATTATAATTAAAGATACACATATAATATTTAGCTTAACCTATAATCTGAAGTTCGAGTCTCAATAAACAGTTGTAGTCGAATTCAGTTCAAACAAAAATCACATTTAATTTTTGTTAGATTATACATAACACTTTAAAATCACTAATATTATTAGGAAATTTCTTTTCACTGCTTTTTTTTAAATTTTATTAATTTCTTAAAATACTATTAACAATAATTTTAATTATTAATTTTTCCTTTTGTTTCTTTTTTAGAATTTTATTTTTCATTTCTATCGGCATTTTATTTTTTTCTCTTCGTTGCTTCAAGCTTCGTTGTTCTTTTATAACGATATATTTTTTAGCATATTTCAAACATCATTTTTCTCTAAGAATTTTCATTATTTTGAACATATTATAAAAATCTTAATTTATCATACTAATGCTAATAATTTATCAAAAATAAGTTTTCAAAATTAAGTATTCTTTACATTCAGAAATTAACATCCAAAATTAAGTGTTTATATTCTAGAAATTAATTTTCAAAATTAGTAATCATTTTTTAAATAAGTTGTTGGAATTAAGATTATACACTTTCAGAAATTAAGTTTTAAAATTATTAACTATTTCTAAAATTAAATTTTTACACTTCCAAACATTTATTTTTGAAATTAAATGTATACTCTCTCGAAAATTAATTTCTAGAATTATTAACCATTTCAATAATAATTTTTTGAAAATATGATTTTACATTTCCAAAAATGAATTTTTAGAATTATTTACCATTCTAAAAATAAGTTTTTGAAATTAAAATTTTATATTTTAAAAAATTAACTCTTAATAGGGTGTAAAAAAAAGTGCAGAAAGTAACTCTCATATTATTATTTATATACATTTATATTTATTTATGAATGATAAGTCAGGATCATAAAACCTTTTCATCTGCTTCTCTTGCTACTCAAAATGTAGTTGGTGCTGCTCTTATTTTGTAATAACTTAAGTGATTCTTAGACCCACTCATATATTAATGCATTTGTAAAAGACTATTTTGCAAAAGATAATTGCATATTAATATAAACATGTAGACCTCGTTACTTTGGGATAGACTAGAACAACGCATTAATCAAGATCTTCAACTTTCAACACAAGAAAAATTGTAGCATTACTCTCAAAATAAGTTCACAGGAAGACTAAATGAGAAGATGCTTGAAACCATTCAACAATTGAGCAAGTTTCAAAAATTAAAAAGATGTACATCAAAAATTTGGATTCAGAAACAATTTAAATGGATTAAGATTTCAAGATATCAAATTTGAATTGTCGCCTTTAGTGTCTTTCGTATTTTGTGACCATATTTTATGAGCTTCCATGCTAAATTAAATTAATATTTTTTAATTATTTATTTATTTAAAGAAGATTTTTTTGTTTTAATTTGTTCATCAAGGTTCAATTTTTAACTAACATGATACGTGTTTAAATATTTTTTATACAGTCTCCAATCATTAATAAGAATAATTGATTTATATAATAATTAATATAAAAGTTATATTCATAATGCATTTTAATTCATTGACAATATAAAAATATTTACATTAATAATACACAAAATTAAACTTATAAGATATTTTTTTTTGTAGAGGAAGGTAAAGAAATAAAAAAAAATTACAAAGACTTTCCTAACATAGCTTAAAAAAGTAATCTCAAGTTTGTAAAAAAATGAGGTTTAATTTTTAAAATTACAATAAAAAAATTAGCTTAGTTAAAAAATTTACACATTATTTTCATGTAAAATATGACTTATGATAATTTATCAATTTTTTTCAGTTACTTTTTTATATCTCAAACGAAATTAAAATACTTATAAAAAAATGAAATAATATATATTACAAGATTTATGCTTTAACATAATAAAATTAATAAACCTTGTAATATAAAAGATATATAATATTTAAATTTTAAATTATTTTTAATACGTAAAGTATGACTATAAGTTCAATATAAATATTTTAAAAAATGTCAACGATTCTTGAAATTTCTTTAAGTCAATTTATATCTTTATTTTTAATAAAAATATTAAAATATTAAAGATAAATTTAAAATTCGAATAAGCTTCTCAGCCTACTCAACGATTTAAGCAAACTTAAAATTATTACACTTATTCACGTGAATAAAGTTAATTAGAAAAATTTATAACATTAAATATATTTATATAAATTTGAATTTTTTTCAGTAAAGATATTTATAAATTACTAATATAAAAAATTTATATTAATTAATCAATTTATTGAAATTAAAGTTTCAAATACTTATATTTTAATTTAATTTTAGTTTAAATCATAGGCTTAACAAAACTTTTTTATATATATTTAACATATATACATGTTCAAAACTCAAAATTTAAATCACAAGTTAATATTGAACAATCTTAAAAATATATTTTATATTTTAATTCAATTTGTGTTGCGTTCAAAATAGTCTTTTACTGATTAAAGGGATATTCTTTTTTTAAGTACACGAGTATTTTATCGAATCATTATTTTATTTGTACTCAAAGTGACTTGATCATTAGATTATTCATTTTACCTTGATGTGCAAAAGCAAAAGCATAGTTGTCACCTTAATTCCCGTGCATAGATTTCTTAAACTATTTTATATTTTATTATATCTAAATTACATATATTATAGAAAATGTTCACATGGGTTCCTTCCTTAGTTTATAGCAGCCATCGACAATATATTTATATCAACATAATCCAAACGAAAATCAGTGGCCACATTTAATTTTTTGTTTAGTGGGCAGATAAGATAGCAATTTAAAATCACTAAAATTATTATTTATTTATTTATTTTTATGGAGGGTAAGGCAGCAGCAAAATGTTCAACATCGTACTGAACAAGGGTCTCAGTGTAGCCTAGCCAGTTGGCTCTGTACCAAATCTCACCTGTCCTCTGTTGTGTACAACCTCACCTGCATCTCTCTCTCTCTCTCTCTCTCTCTCTCTCTCTCACACACACACACACACACACACACACTGAGTTCTGACTCGTTTTCTTTTGTTGTCCTTCCCTTTTGGTCCGTCTTCTCTCTTCCCTTTTGTCTTCTTCCTTCTTCTCTCTACTTTCTCAAATATTCTCTTTTGGGTACCTTCTTTGCTTTTCCAGCTTAGGCAACCACCTACCTTCTTTTTCGTTTAAAGGGGGATCCATTCTTCCGTGTTTTTCTCCTTAGATTCTTTCTTTCCTCATCACACCATCTCAATTCAATTTTACTTTTGTTGTTTTTTGACAGCCACCTCACTGATTCACACACACTCCTTATTCTTTGTTCCATGTTTTCATCTCTTTTTCAATAGAGATGGGCCATGTTGATGATCATGATCATGATGATGGTGTTTGTGACTACCCAGATTGACACGGCTTGGATAGGTCTTATTTCTTTATAATTATATATATTAATTAAATTTGAATCAAAATTTAGCTTTTCACTTTGCAACTCAATGAACCGATTCTAACCCTTTTATTTTTTAACTTCTTTTTATGGAATTTGGATCGTGTAGATGTTTAGTGGGGAACTCTATTGAAATTTGGTTCAACATTTCACTCCTTCTCCAACACCCTCAGATTGTGCTGGCCTTCAAAGTTGGATCTTGGTTTTACCACACATGTGCACGAGTTCTCTTCATTGGTGTTGATCCTCTCTTGTTGTGAGTAAGTGAATGATCAAATTTAAACAAAATTGATGTTTTGAATGGTGAGAATGTGATTCTGACATGGAAGTGTTGTTTAATTGTAAGTTGTCAAGGTTGATGGGTAGTGGTGGCGCTCTCAGATCCTTGCCTTGCAAATGCGTGTGTCTGCTTGCGGCTGTTTTGATCCTTAGAGCTTTGTTGCTTCTTCCATACCCTGGCTTTGGTGGGGTTGAATGGAGCAACCTTGTGTATATCATGAACCATTCTCCATCTTTTGGTGCTTTTGGGATTCGGCAAGACAAGTTTTTGGAGGTTCCTCAGATTGTGTGGGGATTAAACAACCAAAAGATTGCATTTGCAAGGGCTTGTCTTACTGCTAGAATGTTGAACCGAACTCTATTGATGCCTAGTCTCAGTGCCTCCTTGTTTTACAAAGAAATTGACCTCTTGCAACCGATTTCCTTCGACAAGGTGTTCCAATTTGACAAGTTTAATCCACTCTGCAGTGGTTTTGTTCAATTGGGTCGCTATTCTCATCTCTTGAACCAAACACAAGTGCTTGAAATGCAGAAAGGGAGTGGTAGGAAGTGGACAGTGGAGAGGGATTTGGATCAATTGAGACAGCATAGCAAAGACCCTTTTGATGACCATGAGGTGATTCGGATCACAGGGAAAAACCCCTTCTTGTGGCATGATCATTGGCCTGTGAAGGACTACGCAAAGGTATTTGAGTGCTTAGTTTTGGTAGATGAGATTTCTCAAGAAGCTGATAGAGTTGTGTCTAGGATTAGAGAATCAGTGGAATTGGAGAATGATGGGTCTTCATTTCAGCCTCTTCCATATGTTGCAGTCCACATGAGGGTGGAAATTGATTGGATGATTCATTGCAAAAAGCTGGAGCAGAGATTAAACACAAATCAAATATGTAGTAGCAAGAAAGAGATAATGGAAAGAGTAGGGAACATCATGGGTTTGAAGAGTCCAGTGGTTGTTTATCTTGCAGTAGCTGATAAACTGCTTCAAAATTCTTCCATACTAGAAGGTTGGAGAGAAGGTTTTCTACCTTTAGAGAAGAAGAAACTTGGTGTTGATGGAATTTATAGCAAGTATCCATATTTAATTCAGTCTGCAATTGACTATGAAGTGTGCTTAAGAGCTGATATATTTGTAGGGAATAGTTTCTCTACATTTTCAAGTCTTATAGTGCTTGAAAGAACACAAAAGATTATCAGAATGGGTGTCAAAAGTATGTGTCGAATGGATGTAAGATGGCCTTCTTATGCTTATAATATACCAGGAGAATCAAATGGCCCTATGCGATGGGTTACAAATATGTCTGATTCAACCCTTCAAGCAATCAGCTATGGCACCAATCACATCTCTTGTTGACAGTGCCGTTTGCAATTCCTACAGCAATTCTATGATCTCCTTTCACTTCATGATTTTGATTAGCACACTTAATTCTTCTTATATAATTTTTTATGTAGAGAATTCAACAATGGAATATATATGTTTTCAGTAAAATGAGGTACAGTTTCTCATTATTTAACTCTTAATTTATTATTCTAAAACATAGCCTATGACCCTTTATAATCTTGCTTAGAAAGAGATTTTTTATTTTTTGTTTATATTGTTATAATTTTGGGGTTTTTTCTTTTTCCCGTTTGTTAATTTTATTATATGTGACGAAGGGGCGGCAGTTCACATGTGAGAATTGGAAAGATATGGCCAAGTCTGCAATAATCTGCTAACTGAGTAACTGTGTCTATTTGTTGTACGTATTAGAAAACACACAGTGTGACATTCTTCTATTTATCATACATAAAAAATTTCCTTTTTAAGAAACTATTTTCTGGAGAAGTGGGGTCTTTTGGATTTGCATACAATTTTACACAGACATATTTCACTTTCAAGTAAGTGCAATCGTGTGTCTCATGCATATTTATTTTTTATTTCAGGTCCAACGAGTCACCGCAGAAACATTTATGAAGCATTTAAGTCAGTCACATTTTTTAATAAGAAAATATATATATATATATATATATATTTGCGAAGATAAGAATTTGTCATTGTTTCTTTCTCATACTTCATGTGAATTGGTGATGGGATTATGGGCCTGATGTAAAGATGGTCATTTGAAGAAAGATGAACTAATTTGATTAAAGTTGTGTTTCTTTCGAGCCTAAAGAGAAGCAGCATTTCTTGTTTGGTTTGTTTTGGTTTCTTTGTTCGTCCCTTCTCTGTCTGTTCCTTAATTTTCAGTTGATGAGGTGTTGTGTCCAAAATAGAGTCACAACACTTGCCTTTAATGTGTTGGTCATGGCCCACGAGCCAGATGATAGTACAATGATTTGTCTCATCACCCACACTCACATGCCACTGCTGGGGAAGAGTAAATGTACGTCCAATATTGAGCCCTTTAATTCACTTTTTATTTTCTATCACATTATTAACCATTTTTTTTTCTTTTTCAATTCTTCCTACTCTCACTTCTTTTACCCATTCGACACCTAAGAAAGGGTGTTAACATAAAATTTTCCAATTTTCTTATTCATTGGAGTCTGTGTTTTCCTTTGTTTCTTATTCTAAGATGAGGAAGTAACTGAGGATGGGATTTGTGTCTACTGAAACGTAGCTGATCAACACTAGTAACATGTGAATTATTGGAGCCGCAAGGGTTAACGTTGAATGCATGCCATGAACAAAATTAAGGGAATGAGGGCATTATTGTGAGGATACATACTAGTACCACGTTTGATATAATCTTTTTAACATTTTTTATTATTGACGAAGTTTATGTCAAGTAGATTTCATGTTTTATTTAATGATCAATCTCATTAATACAAGATGTGCAAATATATTTGTTGGGGGTTAAAGGCTTTTAACATGGATCCTCCATCCCATGCCTATAATATCATGTTGCAAGTGATTTGTTTTAGACCTTATGTTTTTAATTTTTACTTTTTAGCAAGAATTTAAAATTAGAAGTCATTAAATCAATACAAATACATTAATATAAATGAAAAAATATTGTGTGTGAAATCTTACTAAATAACATAACATGTCTACAGCATGATTATTAAAAAGTTAAATAAAAATTAAATTAATATAAAAATTATACTATACATTTTACAATAATAAATATTTAAATAATAGCACAATAATAAAGTTTATATCTAAGTCTTTATTTATTTTTAAAATGTTTTAAATAAAATATTAAAATATTAAATCACATTTGAATAAGAATAATATAACTTATAGTATTAAAATAAATTTACGTTTAAGTGAATTTAATCCAAACACGTTATTAGTCCTTGTCTCAACAAAAGAGTATTAATACACTACACATTACTCCAAATGTAATCTTGCAAATGTTACCAAGTCATAAATGCTTAATAACTTTATGTTCAAGAAAATTTGAGCCATTTTCTTCACAATTTATTAATCAATTGAAGAACCCTACCCCCAAAAAAAAACATTTTCCTATTTTATTGTAAATCTATTTTATAAATTTTGCAAACCTTTAAAAAAGGGTTTTTATTTTATTTTATTTTATTTTCCTATTTCGAACAAACCTACAGAAAAGGTTGCAGCAAGCAGTAGCCGTGTTGTTAGTGAAAATTGAGTGAGGTGGCATTATATCAACACATTGTAGGGCACGGCCCACGAGATGTTGACTGTGTGCTCTGTTTGTTGTGTTTGTGCCAAAAAGTGATCTTTTTTTTGGGTAAAGTCACTGACAATTAGGAACTTCTCGTGGGCAAAAGGAAAAATGAGTTTAAATTTTAAGACGTGACTATGCATTCGTCAATTGTTTTTATTAAAGAAAATTTTTGCATTTTTTAATTTATCCCTAACTTATACCATTGAATGTGTAAATTAATTAACATAAAAAATTTTCAGTATAATCTATTATTTTTAAATTTATATCTTAAAAATTATATTTGCATTAAATATTAAGAAGAAAAAATTGGTTGTCGATAATAATTATCCTTAACTAGAATGTATTTGTCTTTAATAATTCTGTTTGATTTGAATAGAATCATCTTAAAAAAGACATATAATAAACATAAAAAAAACATTATTTATAATCATTTTATTATAGTTATACTTTTTATTTCTTTTTAATTACTTTAAGCATCTTTTTAAGATATTATAAATCTAATTTTTGCCAAATTTTGATTTTTCAAAAGATTAAATAAATGTTTTTAAATTAATTTTTTTTAAGAAAATATTTTTTATTAAAAAATTGCTACAAACGAACTCTAAAATTTCCTTCCTTCAATCTTAAAATTAAAAGTTAAAGCCTCAATGTGCTTTGGTACTTCAGTGGTTTCTGTTTTTCCCCCAACTAAAAAGTCTACTCAATATTTTTCTAACCTAAATCATAATCTTTTACTAATTTAATATAAGTAACATGTTTGAGAAAGGGTACATATGAAAATTCTTATTTAGTGTAAGTTATAAAAATTTGTTTCATTTTTTTAATAATATAATATTATTTTATTAATATTTAATGTGACCGTGAGCTGAAATGAAGAGCTGAGAGCTGAAGGTTTGGAATGCAGCATGCTACCTCTGCAAAAGAGTTAAATCAGTTTTATCAATTTTGTTGACCTTTATTTTTAAGCCCAAAATTTTTTTGGACCGTTTGAGGCTCAAATTGTATCAAATAATAAATTATTTTTATCTCCTTTTAAGTCATTTAGTGATCCAAATTGCACTAAAAAATAATTTGTTTTTTTTTTAATACATTTTTGTTTTAGTCCAATAAAATGAAATTATTTTATCTCTTATTTTTACACCTTTAATCTAGTCCTTGTAATTCTATTTATTAATTAATCTAAGTAATAATAATAATAATAATAATAATAATAATAATAATAATAATAATGAGAGATGATTAAATTTAATTTAATCACCATGTAAATTTTTGTCCTTATAATTATATTATATTTAGTCTTTTTATATTATTTTATTGTTTGCATTCTTCTTATTTATTCATATTACTTATTTATTCATTATTGACGTAATTTTATTTTTTTACATTTGATCTTTTCTTATGTCATGGTTAGTAAATTATATTGTTAAAATAAATAATAAAATATTTATATCAATTTATAACACTAATGTGTAGTCACTTTTATCATCATGTATTATAAATTAATAAAGTTTACGTGTATTTAAATTACTTAAGTTTTATGAAATTAAAAAGTTATAATATTTAACTTTAATCAATTAAATAAGTATTTGTAATTATCAAAATATAGTGCTTTAGATTTTTTTTAATTATCAAATTATTTGCTAATTCATTGAATTAAACTATTATTTATTTTAATGCAACAATTTATAGTTGTATAGTATATCTACATTTATGCGTTTTAAATTATTAAGACCTATACCAATGTTATTTTAGGTCTCATTTAATGCAAACTTATCAAATAATATTTTAAATTTTTTAATTTAATAATTATTTTTATTAATTAATTTATATTTATTTATTTATTTTATTTTAGTTTTTTTCTTTAAATATCCTCCTCTCATTAAATATAATTAATCTTATATTTAAATAATTTAAAAAATTAAATAACTAGATATTTGAATATTTAAATTTATTTTTTTATTTTGTTCTCGTAGTACAATGTGTGATTTATATCTTCGATTGTTAATTAAGTCAAAAAAAATTTATGTATAATTTACACTATCTTAAATTTTTTTCAATATGAAACTTAAATTTGAGTATAATTTCAAATATTTTATCTATAAACTAAAAAATATTTTTTTAAAATTCTTTTTTAACGATTTCAATATAATTGTGTAATCTCATTTCATTTACTGTATTATTGATTATAGGATACACGTATACTTATGTAATCTTGTATCATAAATATTAGAATTTTATAAAAATAATTTTAATCTTAAAATGAATTTTTTTTTACTAAAATTTAAATTAATCAACAAACTTAATATTTTAGATAGGATTATGTCACTCTAAATTTCTCATTGTACCCAAATTCTTCGCTGCCTTAAGGATACGTAGAAATGACAACTAAACTCATTAAATTAAAATAATTTTTAAAATAATATGTTCTTTTTTTAATATCTATTAATATTTTAGTAAACAATTTTTTCTCTTTACGGTAAAAATAGCAAAATTCTTGTTTGAAAATTAAATAAATATTTTTAAGATTATAATAAATTTACATAATTAATTCAAAGTAACCATTATTTAAATAGACTTATAAGATATTAATACTTTTCTTATGCTTGAATGATTCTTAAATTTATTTTTGACTTTAAAAATTACGTTATTTTAATGGTATTTTCAAATTTTTTCTTTAATATTTTGTGGCAACTCTTCTGATTTTTAGAAGAAAAAAATTTATAATATTCACTTAGTTGATTGCTACACATTTTAGTGGATTAAATCAACAATAACAAACAAAAACATATTTAAACCTAAAAAAATTAATCTAAAACTACAATATATATATATATGAATCAATTTTTATTCTTAAAAAAATGTTGATAACATACTCTTTTTACATACTTTGAGTTTAAATTTGGATTTTTTAAATTTATTTAGATTAATTTTTATTTTTTAGAAATAGAATCATTTTGTTTTTCTTTTTGGTAAAATAAGATAAAAAAAAATACAAATTTTTGTGTTGGGAAGAAGGGATAAAATTGTTATTCACAAATAACATACTCTTTTTATCCTAAAAAAAAAATATTAATATCATACTCTTTTTAACACACTTAGTTATCAATTAAAATTTGTTAAAAACTATAAAAATATGAAAGATATTAAATTATAAATAAAAATATTTAATTTTTAAAATAATTAAGAGTTTATGTTTGTGCTAGAATTTGATAAAAGCTTTTATTAATTTCAATCTTTAGAGTTAAAGATAAATAGCTAATAATAATATAACTTTATTAAAAAAGAAATATTTATTATATTTTTATAATTTTAATAATAATTATATAATTTTTTTATAAATTTTTTTTATTTATAAATACTTAAACTCAGCCGTATTAACAAAACCTTCAATAAAATAAGATTTGACAACCATGCAAAGGCATAATAATGACAGCTTCACATTTTGTCCATAATCACATAATGTCATTCCCCATAAATGAGGTTCCGCTGAGCAAAGGATGAAACGAAGGCATCAGCCTCCTACAGAAAAGCGTATCTCTTTTTCAGGAAAGTTGTACCAAAATGAATAGCCTATCAGCAACAGAGAAGCATGCACTTCTTTTCGAAATAGCTCGTAAAAGAATAAATGCACTGAGATTTACTACAGATCCTCACTTGCACTATGTTAAAACTGAGTTTTGTTTGAACCACGCATTAAACTTCGATAAGGAAATGGCCCAAACATGTAAACAATCAAGCCAATGAGCTTTCTGCTCAATAATATTTCCTTGCTCCTTCATCTGTGACATTCTTTCTTCCCAAATACTTTTTAAGCTTACGAACTTATTACTTTTTTCGTCAATATTCATTTTAGTGCAGGAATAGTGTATTAAAAAATATATAAAATAACGCATTGCTAGATGAGAAAAAGTTTATCCATAAATTAAAGTTGACATGTTATCTTACAATATCAGACAAAGACCGAGGTAAAAAACTCTTGAATAGCTTCTCTGTTGGTCCAATTTAATGTGCAGAGTCTAATGCTTTGTTTCGTTTGGAAATAAAGAAATATATATAAAAAAAAACGCAAATTTATTTCCAAGCAAAAAATTAAACATTTCTTCTGTCCACTTTCTGTTCAATTTTTTTTTTTCATCCACCTTACTAAGGAATCTTGTGCAATGAAAAATTCACTGTATCAAGTCCAGCAATAATCCTAACTATTTATTGTATATTTATTATTTTTAAGTAAAAAATTAGTTATTTCAATGGTCAGGATTTACTAATCAAAGGATAAATGAGATCATGTGACGAATCACATCGTTGACAATTCCTTCCATTTTTGGATTTAAAGAAAAATGGTTTCTGTTATCGTTCCAATGTTTGCTTTGGGAATAAAGAAATAAGAGGGACAGAATAAATGAAAAAAGAATGTGATTAAGACTATTTGATTGGGAATAGAAAGAAGAGAAGAAGGGTGTGACTCCCCAAAAAAAACTTCTCCCCCAACAGTGAGAAAAAATAGTTGTTCTGTTTAAAGATTGAGCTATATAACTCAGCTATAATCAAACTAGTGAATCATGAACATGTAACTTTTGTCATCGATGTGCATACATTTGTTAAGAAACCTACTAATACTACATTTACGTAAATAGCTGGTAAAAATGGCCTTTAATTAAAGATGGTCTTAAGTTATGAAATAATTTTTTTAATACAAGTAGTCCACAGGGGCGAAAGCATTTATAATCAAATGTATTGTGTGAAGAGATAACGTAAAGAACAAATAAATGATCACTATGCAAAAACGTATAAGCTTAACAATATGATGACATGATTAAGCAAGCTAATCTTTGGATAAAGCCTATACACTAGCATAGGCCCTTTAGTCGCCCATACTTGTAAATGGCCTATGTCCACCAGGACAAAGTTCATTCTCTTTGAATCCAAACACACAAGAAAAATCTCCCAAAACAAGATTGCTTGCTAGGCAAAATTTTATGTAATAAAAAAAGGCACCTCTCTTGAATTCTATATGCATTCCATTTGTGTTACAATTATGTCATATATATATATATATATATATATATATATATATATATATATATATATATATGCATATGAGCTTGTTTGAATTTTGTTACATTTCAATTTATGTCATTGTTTTGTTATAATTCTATTTGATGTTCTCGAGTGTGGTTTTGAACTTGGGCTTCTATATTTTGGTTGTTGAGGTGAATTGCAATAACCAACAATAATCAGCAAGAATAGCCAGCCATTCAGGAGCCAACACAAAGTGGCCAAGTGCAACCCTTTGCTAAAGTCCACAATCAAGTGTTGAAAGTGTCAGCAAGTCAAAGACCACAAAGGAAATAGAAAGGATGCCACCGCATTTACCTCCAATACTAGATAGACCCAAATATAATTGCCAACGATAGGATCAATGCATCCAGGTAAATACAACCAAGTTATGAATTCCATCCACGTGATTGGAAGATCAAATGGTGGATGACATTTGAGGGAGACTATTACTTTTGAATTTAAAGAAAATTCAAATCATACCTTATGCCAAAGTGAATATGTTACTTTCTAAAGTTGCTAAGGTAGGATATGCGGGGGTTTTATTTTATTTTATTTTCATAGCTAGAATGAGATCAGTTAATTATATAAACTCTACTCATGTTGAACTTAATTCTGGGGTCATTCGGTAACTCATATTTGCCAAAAATAATTATGAAATTTTCCCGGCTGAAAATGTTGGTAACTGTGGTAGTTAGTGATCCCATGCCATCTCACCAGAGAGATCGGCACAAAACAAAGTACTCCAAAATATTTGTATTAAGAACTATATAAAGGAAAAAAAAAAAAAAAAACAAGAACAGGGGCAATACAATGTTAAGCTTAGGACAAGTTACATTACTTAGAAGAATGTTTACCATACTCTTCAACTCTATGAAGGGCATCCATGAGAACATCGGTTGTCCAATCCTTTACATCCTCCTGTAGACAACATGTGAGGAAACTTTAGCCACGAGATCTAAATGCTTCCCTCAGGCAAAACTCCTATAATTTAAGTGTTAAATCTTAAATGGCATATAACTTAGCTTGATCATGCGAACTATTTAGGACTCAAATCACAGAGAACATCACAACACGTGTGCCTATAAGGAACATACCAGTTAATAAAGCAAGAGTGTGGTTATTTTAACCTCCCACACTCTCACTTCTAATCAAAAGTGAGAAGAGTTAATCTTGACCATCATTTTTATGATTATATAGTCGAGATAAATTTCACTCGTGATAGCATGTTTTCACCTGATACAATTCCTACATATACATAGATCAAAGCACATAGACAGTATGTATTACCATATGCAAAGGTTCTCCTGTTCTTATTCTGGAATTGGGGCGGGAAAACTTTGACTCAAATGGAGTCCTCGGCCTGATTTCTCGAAACTTCTCCCACTCCTCTTTGGTGAGCATTCTCACGGTGCCTTGACCAGCAGGAGCATTCTTTATCTTACGCTCTAGCAATTCCTGGGATCTCGATTCATCTAACTGCGTCCATTACATTAGTCATACTCATTATTAGTTCACTTCGTAAAGTCATCAAACACGTAATGTGCAACCCGGTACAACATTGTTCATGATCAAAATCTATTTATCAAAAAATATAAAATCTAACGTAATTCAATACATTGAATTTTAATTAAAAAAAAACATTATTTATTAATTTCTTATTATATGAAATGTGATAGAGGTTTAAAAAAACAGTAATTATGATGATGATAAAAATTGAAAAATGGAGTTGAGGGGGTACCATCATGAGGAGCTTGGCGAAGATAGCGACTCCAACGGCAACGGCAATCATGGGCATGGTGGCGGTGTCGAGGTAGGATAAGGATTCGGGAACTGGAACGATGAACTGATCCTTACTCTTAGACCTCCTCGTCTTCCTCTTCTTCTCCAATTCCAATGCCTTTCTCTTCAATGTTTCTGTCGGGGCATTGCCACAAAGACTATGCAACAATCTACGCCTCACTGCGTTCATTGTTTTTTCATCAAATCAAACCCAAGTGTTCCATTCTTCTTTCTTTCCTTACTCTAAAACATGTTTCCTTCTGATGTGTTATAATGTCCAAATGAAAGGACAATATCACCCTCCATTCTTCCTTCTAATTACATTCAGGTTACATTAAAGAGAGACAAACAAATTGTTTGTTTTTTATTTTTAAAAACAGTTTTTACTTTTTAAAAGTAAAATAAAATAAAATTAATTTGCTAATTTAATTTTTGACCATGTTTAATTTCTATTTTAAAAATAATTTAAAAAAAACAAATTAAAAATAAACAACTTTTAATAATAATAAAATAGTTCATTTTCATCCAACTATTTAATTAGTATTATTATTTGTTTTCTTTTCAATGTTATGTTATTTTAACATTACAAAATAAGCTTTTAAAGGTAACAATGTTAAGCTTTAGTAAATAGAGTGATAAAAATGTTAAAATTTTAAGCTTTTAACGACTAAATTCAATTATTCTATGGGATTAAAGTAACAACTAAATTTTTTTATGGATCAAAATAATTTTTAGTGAAAACTAATAAGCTTAAAGTCACAATAATTTTATTTTCATGTTCACTTTTAATACTGTTTTTATAACATTTCTTTTTCAGATAAAAAAAACTTGAAAAACACGTATTTCAATACACATTTGTCATTACTTTTAATTAAATATTATGAAAATGGAGTAAAAATATTGATGTATATATAACAGCACTAAGATGGTAACGAATTAATTGGTTCAATAAATATATAAAAGAGCATATGTGATGGTAGGTTTTTTCTTGCAATAAACTAAATTTACTTATAGTATAAATATTTATAGGTATGAGTTTTAGAAATTTCGTTGATATGTTAACTTCTCATGCAATGACTTTCTTCACACTTTTCTTTTTTATTTTCCTTTTTCAATAATAATTTAATTTTTTATTAAAAATAATTATTCATAGCGAAATTTTGATACAATTCATACTGAGTAATATATATCATATGTCTAAACGTTTCTCTCTTATCTTTATTATCTTATTTTACTTCTCCTTTATTATCCATATTTCTCTGCTGCATTTCTTCTCATACTTTCAGGATTATTTTATTTAATTTAGTTTACTGTTAGTTTCTTATGTTTTGTTTTTGCTCATATTTCATTGATCCACCTACTTATTTTGCATATTTGCAGTTTTTTCAAGTGTTGATTTCCTAGCATGCCTTTGTGAACGGAAGGAGAAATGTATTCTGACTTCATCCATTCTCCTAAAACTATCATAATATCTAGAAAATATAATCATATAATTTTGAAATGTTGAACTGATATTGGATTAATGGATTCTCAGCATGCTTGCTTTGTTTGGTTTATTGGGTCCAGAATATGAAAAATTAAGACAAAATAAAGGCAAAGCCCAATGACAGGCCCATATTTGCAGTGCCTGAAAGTCCAGCCTATCTAGAACCCAGCTCAATTTATTGTTGAACCTTATAGTATAGTTTGGTGAGAGCTAGCAAGTTATATGCAAGATGATCAGAGTTTGAATTTTGAGTCTTGAAAATTCGCATATCCCCTTCCTCTCTTCCAATCCCCCTCGCAGATGTCCCAACAAAAACAAAATTGTTGCAACGTTATATTTCTTTTTTGTTTTGGTCAAATTGCAATGTTGTATACTATATTATCACAACACTTAAATGGTTGATATTGGATTCTACCATTTTTATTCTACAATTTTGTTTATGCTATCATTGTTTGTTTTTGGGTCCAGAAATGAAATTTCATGGAAAAAAGTAGTAAAAACATTGCCCCTTTCGACCAAAAACAGTTATCTTTTTTTCAATGTTGTATACAATATATTCACAAGACTTTTGAATGGGCCTCAAATTAAAAGTTTGATACATAGTAAAGACATTGCCCCTTTTGACCACATATATATTGTTCTTAGAATTATTTCATCACAGATATGGATATTGTAAAAATTAAATCATATTGAATTTTAATACTCTTATAGTGAAAGTCTAATTTCCACAAAATATGACTAAATTTATACCAATATCTTAGTACAAAGTTGTATACAAAACTATCACCAATTATATTCACAGATTAGAAGGTGGAGTGTTAGACACTGTATTCAAGGATTATTTTTGCCAGAGATGAGGATTGTGAAATTTTCCCAATATCTAATGTGCTCGTATTAGCATCCCATGAAACAACTAAGCAATGAATTTAACTCTGTTAATTCAAAATTTTGATCTAGAAAAGAATACAGGAGAAGAATACGTCTGAGAAAAAGAGAGAAGGAGAGGAGCACAGAGAATCAACAGTGTATTGAGATTTAAATTATCACCGTTTATAGATAAGGTTAACCTAGGGAGCTTTACAAAAATTAATTTTGGATATGTTTAGATGCACTGTTTAGGTAAACATTTATTCGATATTTTTTTACACGAAAATTTATATCATAAAATTAATTGTAAACTTTATTAAAATAAATTAAAAAATTTATTTTAATATGTTTTTCTAAATATTTTATTAAAATAAAAATCAATAAATTTATAAACTATTCTCATAGACTGCTAATAAACTTTTTAAAATACTCCTTTTTTAATTTTATATATTTTAGTAAAGTTAATTAAAGACAGTCAACTTACATAAACTTTTGAATAAGTTTATAGGACTTAATTAAGGAAAAAATAAAAACACAAAAATAAATCTTTTTTTTTGTATAAATTAAAATAAACTTATATAGTTCAACTTTTCTTAAAAGTTCTCTTGTGCTACTTATTTGTAAATACTTATAAACTTGTCACGATTGAAATTTGTTTATAAGTTAAAAATAATTCAAACTAAATTTAACATATTTTTTTTTTCTTTTCAGAAGTCGTTCATGTACTAGCCAGGGCAGGCAGAAGAAGGTTCTTGAAATTTGAGAGAGACCAAGGGAAAAAGATAAAAAAAATGATAAATTTCTGCCAAAAAAAACACGCAAGTAGAGACCACCAATCCAACTTCTTGTGCCCATAAAACCATTCTCTATGAACCTCTTTTGTAAGTATCCAGTGAACGTTGCTTATAAGGTCCTAAAGAATTCTGCTAACCTATTTGAAAAGCAATATTTTGAAATGCACCCAACATTGATTGCACAACTCAAATGGCTAACCATACCATTCCCATTAAAGATCTTGTCACTTATTCGCATCTGAATGTGCCACAGTTGATGAAATATTGCAATATCTCCGTGACCAGTATGAGTGGGATGCTAGTGCGGTGAATGTAGCAGATGGGTCAACCACATCACTTAAAGGGAATCAGCACTTTGTTCTGAATATCGTAGCTGTAAATTAAAGTGGAATTGATCCGCACCTCAAAAGCACGAGGGACAGGCAGAAAAGATGTAAAACTGTTACACCAATGTGTCACAAATGGGGGAAAGAATCCACTACATATATTCATCATGCATCAGCTTAAAAGGTTATCCATCTAACTTGCCTCTAGTAACTAGTCACCAATTTTTTGATCAAACGCTACCAAAGGAATTTAAGCTTAGGGGTCCACAACTTTCTTTCTACACAGTTGGTAACAAAAAGTCTATCATATTAAATTTAAATATCAAAGAAATATCAGGACCATTAATGTGCCCTTCAAAATTCTCATGTGGACGAGTGGATGAGGCTGAGCCCAACCTAGGTCCTGTGAACATGGTTATTTTGACGAATATTAAGAATCCAACAAGCTTGGTGTGGAGCAATGAGTAATTAATATTGAACTTGTCCCTATCCCAAGAGTCTTGAATGACTCGGGGGTTAGGAGTTTGGACCAAAACCAACTTAGCAATGCACACGTTGAAAGAGGACTCGTGACCCTTCAAAATAAATAAATCATCCATGCCCAACTGCGATGAGGGCACAAAGCTTTAACAGCATACTTAAAAGGAACCTTAGACAAACTATCCCCCATTCCATTATCTACCATAAAGAAAGAGTCCCCACATATGCCTCTATGGAAAATTAAAAACTTCACTTTGTGCACTGTTTACGTTAACTTCATACATGTATACAGGATAAAATATTTTTATATTAGTATAAGTTTAAAAATTATTACATTTAATTTAAATTTTTTATTTAACTTATATTTAATTTGTTATAATTTATTAATATATAAGTTAAATAAAAAATTTAAATAAAAATTTTTAAAGTTAAACTAGTGTGACAACATTTTTTTTTATATATATATAAGAACTTATAAAAATAAAATAAAATTATTTTTAAAATAAATTAAAAATAATATATATATATATCTTAATTTTATAAATTAAAAATAATTTAATTAATTTTATCTTGTTTTATAAATTTTATTAAGGATTTTATTTAAATTAACTTTAATATTGTAGTCTCTAAAAGCGTGGATTAGTCTTTTGATTAAGAGAAAATTAACTAGTCAAATTTTTATTAATTTTTTTAATGCGATATACAATAAAACATATTTAAAATAAAATTTAATAAAAAATATATAATTATTAAATTTAATACATATGAGAAGATCAACACAATGTTATTGTGACCCAAGTTATTTTTCTTGGATGCATAACAGAGTATTTTTTATGCTCTAAGGTTGTAACTTGGTATGTAATATTCAAATGACCATTAACTCATTCTTAATTACTTTAATGTATAAATTATAACTAGCCTTTTATGTAAGTGGAAGATCATCCAAATTTATAGAATAGAGAGCCTCGGTCAGGTTCTTGTAAAATGGTGGCAACTTGCTGCAAAAGGTGACGATTTTTTTTGAACTCTTTCTTTTGATTCCAAGAGAGTGGCGAGTAGTGTCTGTGGATTCGGGCATTTCAATCGCTGTTACTTTTCTCCTTTTATTATTCAGATTGGCGTGAAGAGAAATTTTGTACGGCACAGTGATTGAGACTTCTTTTGTATGTGATCCCTGTGCCTAGTATGGTGGTCTTTTTTCTTTATTCTTTATATGTCTTTTTTTTTCTATTATTTTTAACTTTTACTTTTATTTTTATCTTAAACTCTTGGACAATAACAATAACATGGATCTTACAGATTTCTCTTTGCTTTTTTGTGTCATGGACTGTGATATGTCTGTAATTTAGCGGAGCGTTATGCATTAAATGAACGTGGTTCTGAAGCCAAGCTACAATAATAGTAGGCCATAAAATTTTTTATCACACATGGTGGGACTCCTGAAATTCTGTCAGTCTCTGGTTTTTAAGCGTTGGATTCTGACGTGTCAGTTTCTACTTAGCACATGCTTCCCTTAATGCATAACAACACATGTACCATTACCCGCCTTGGATTGGGTTGGACACTGTCTACTTCTAATGCAGCACTTTCCAAACACCTAATTGAAAGCATCAAAGCATTAATGAATTCTACCTCCATTATGGAGGTAAGGCATCATTCCAATTACCAAGGGTCCCACACAAAAAACATTTGTTAAATACTCCATTAAATAAGGTATATTTTAAACTGTGTCTTATGTCAATTTATGAAATAAAATATATACATTTAATATGAAGAAAGAAAAGTCATTTATGCAATATTACATCGAATAAAAAATTATATATTGAATACGATTAATGCATTTATTATCTTTGTATTAAGATATAAAAGAGAAAGTGAAGCAAATGAACAAGTGGTGTGGAGAATTTATACTCCTTTGCTGAAATGTGGATTTTATTTAAAAAAAACATGAAAGGAAAGGGGTGGTACACTGAAGAAAAAGAATCAAAAGGCAAATGAACAGGAAAGCAGGAAAAAAGATAGAGGGAAGGGGATATATGACATTTCAATCATTCCATCCGAATTGAGAACAGAAGTACAGCTTAAACCATGCATACTTTTCTTTTCTTTTTAGCGACAGACAAGTCATCACAGAAGATTGTGTATTGGGAAAAGATAAAAGATAAAGTTACAAAATACTGACAAAGAGGACTCTCTCTCTCTCTCCATTTCTGGTTTATCGATAAACATGTGGGTCACTGAACCCATGTTTAGCCAACACTTTAATAGGAATAACATCAGTCATAAATATTTTTTACAATTTTTTTAATGTAAAACTGTAAAAACATCTAAAAATATTAATTCTAAATTATTTTTAATGTATATCTAAATATTTATAATATTTTCTATAATCTTTTTTATATTTAATCACTTAGACCATTAGTGTCTTTATAAGTATTTGTAGTATTATTTTTTAATTAAAATCTTATTTTAATAATATAAATAATACTAAATATAAATTTTTATTAAATAAATTTCTAATTTTAATTTATAAACAATACTTAAAGTATAATATATAAGTTTTTTAAATAAAAATGAGTCATAAGTAATCCTAATATTGCTTAATTAAGCTAAGTAAAAAACAATCACCTAACATAGAAAAAGATAAAATAATAGAAAATTTTTATTTAATTAATATTTATATTCATTCTAAATATCTTAATATCTGATATATCTTAATTTAATTTACACTCATAAACGGATAATAGATAATTTAATATTTTGAATAAGTTAAATAATAAATAATAAATTTATAACACTGAAAAAAATATAAAATAATATAAATATTTTAGTTTAATTAATACTCGTGCCGCTTCTAAATATCTTAACAAAAACATATTATTTTAATCAAGACCTATAAGAGAAATATAAAATAAATTATAAATAGAAGTGTAAATAAATTAAGTTACTACTAAACTATTTTAGTTTAATTTATTAAATTTTTGGTTAGATTTATTTATTTAATTAAAATTTAAAGTTAGACTTAATTATTTAAAAGTTAAATTTAAATTTTATAAATTCAATATTAATAACCTATGCACGCATGTGCACACAAATATACATATTTAAATAATTATAATTTTATTTTTAATAATTATTAAAATTTATATTTTTTATTATAATCATTATATGTGTATTATTTATTTAATTTTAATTTTTAAAGCAATTTAAACTTTAAATTTAGGTTTTCAAATAAATAAGTTAAGTTATTTTTTTAACATGTGAAACTTAAACTTTAAATAATTAATTTGACTTAACTTATTTACACCCTAATTATAAATAATTTTAATATTCTTTAATAAAATAAATAAGAAATAATGATTAAAAAGATATTATAACAGAAATATCTTAATTTACTTAAGACTTATTCTCACTCAAAATATGTTTGAAAAAATATCTTAAATTTAGTCAAGACTGAAGAAAGAAAAATAAAAATGGCTCAAAAGTAATCTCAGCAGTACTTAATAAACTAAGTAAAAAGCACTTATCTTTAAAAAAATAATAACAAATATATTAATACTTGTGCTTATTCTAAATGGGTACAGGATATGTTTTTAATCTTATATAACATACATATAATTTTAGTCAATACTTAATTTATACAACTTCAGTTTAACCTGTTAATAACTTGATGTTATATATTAATGATTTGTTATAATAAATTCAAATAAATTAACAAAATATTGAAGTTTCCAAAACTATTCAATCCAAATCAAAATATTACTATGCAAATTAAAATATTATGAGACAGTAAAAGTGTGCAATTGCAAACCATGTTAAAATATTATGAAACCTAACTTACTTCTAAAAATTAGTTCTGATGCATAAAATTTATAAGATTAAAATATTTATACAAATAACTTTATAAAACAACGTATATGATCTATATACAATCTAACATTCAAATGAAATAGACTCGAACCATGTTAAATCAAATTAAATTGTTAATAAATTTAGACCTAACTTATCTTAAAAAAGTTAGTTTATAAAAAAAAAAAAAAAAATTATCCTACCTTTATAAGGAATATTGTTACTCTGGTACATACCAACGTGAAACATCTTCACAGCAAATTTGGGATGAGGATGAAAATTACTTACAACACACTACAAAGGTGCCTTGTGGCTGAAATTTCGGTCCGTATTGGCATTCACGAGTATTGCTCTGAACTGCAGAAACAGAAAATTTTCACTGTATACAAGGCAGCATTTGATTGGTGTTAATAAAGCAAGTTTCACGTGGGACTTGCGAAACCAACGTTACATGGCAGAGCTGGTAAAATTGATTATCAATGTCCAAACAATAAAATTTATAATTTAAAATATTTTAAGCTATTTGTGTGGTGTTTGTTCATTTATTGTTTAATTTAATTAAAATTAAAATAATAAAAAATGTCAAAAAATTTGATATCACAAAGACTGAAATACTAGAAGTGAAAAAAAAATACTATATCTTAAATACATAAGTATATTAATATAATTTTCACTCTATTTTTTAGTAAGAAACTCATTAGTTTATTGATATTAAAAGTTATACTTACTTTGACATATCGTGTTTATGCTGTATCATATGAATGAGATAGGAGAATAAAGCTTAACATTATTGGGAAGGAGGTTGAAACAATACACATACTTTTTTACGAGAATGGAGACAAAAACTGCTGAAATAAAAGGGTAAAAAAAAATAGAAGCAAAGGAAACATCCCCTAATGGTGCAGTGGTAGAAGAAACAAAATGATGCCTATTGGTTATTGGACATTGGAAACTTTATGTATCGTTGCCCGTGCTATGATGGCTTATTCAGAGTCGTCTTCGGTATGCAGCAACAAATAAGGACTTATCTCGGTTTCGCTTTTACTCTGTTTACTCTGTTTGCTTTCACTTTACGAGGATATAAGGTCCGTCCCAACTTTATAGACTTTTCCTACCCATTCAAACAATATAATGAAAGCAAACAAAAGAACCCACTCATCACATTCATAGCCGTTTCCGGAATTGATGCCTTCTTATGGCCATATGATCTATGACCTATTCTGCTCCGTGCCTTTTCTATTCACACTACACACTTCACACCCACCACCATCGCCCATCACAACAACTTTCCCAATAGTGCGATTCCTCTACCCTTTCCCTCTCAGCGATCCATTCACTCACAGGTTTACTGAGTGGGGGACACGCACCTCTTGCTTCCTTTTTTGTTTTTCCCTTCATTTCAAGTACTTATCATCAGAAAAAACAAACAATTTTTTACAAAATATTGTACCCCACTTTTTTTTTTCTCTCTCTATAAAAACTCCTCGAGCATTTAATAAAAATTTCAGAAATTTCAGTATTAATTAAAGCATTATGTCAATAAAAACCCCCTTCCCATTCATTCCAATAAAATCCAGTGGTTATTATTCTCACCAATCGATGCCAGATAATAAATAGTAAAAACTGATTAAAGTAACAAATACGACCAAATTATTAAAACATGCAAAAAGAAATATGAATCAGATTATAGGTAAAAAAAACAATTGTATCAACAAAAGAATTCTACATTCTAATTTTCTTTTCCTTACAGTGTCCTTAGGACCAGAAAAAGGAAACAAAAAAAAACTGTATCTATTTTGGGGATGGTGTAAAATGGAATACAAAAACTAAATTCCTAAGAGAAATTAACATGAACACTGGCATTGATGCCAGAGTGACAAAGAGGGCAATCCTGAACGGTGGACCCGCACATTGTACATAGACACAGATGCCTGCATGGCAACAACAGCACTATTGATTCTCTTACCCCACACTCACTGCACATCCTTCTTCCCACCACCGCATCGTTTCCCTTTCCACACACCTCTTCCTCATAGTGGTTGTTGCTCTCGCAACTCGATTCGGCGTCGCCCGCAGCGGCAGCGTTGTGGGCATGGTCCTCGCTAACATGCGCAAGCACTTGTTCCAAGTTGCTGCGTAAGGAATTGGCAGTGGCCTCGTTGGTCTGTGCCAACTCCCTCCAAATCTGATTCTCCACGCAGAGACTCTTCACTCTTTCTTGAAGCACCCAATTCAGCTTCCCCATTCTCTGAATCTCTTCGTCCTTTTCCTTCAGTTTCTTCGCCACTGCCTCTTGGATTGCTGTTACTAACATTCTTGATTGCCTCATTCTTTGCTCCTCTAACTCCATCCTCACCTTCTCCGTCTGTTAAAATATTAAAAGAAGTTATTATTAAATCCAAAATTACAATTTTTATGTTGGTTCTTTTTTTTTTTAATTATTCTGAGATTAAAAAATGGGGGGATAGATAGGAAAATTACATGTTGTGCAATGATGCGATCTATTTCGGATTGTTGGTTCTGGAAATGGAAGAGAAGCTCTTGGTCGATAAACGATGGTTGAGGAGAGATTTTGTTCTTCTGTGGAACTGGGAGAGCGTTTGATTCGGCGATGGAGTCTCTGGAACGCTTTCTGGGGACAGGGATGTGGTAGGTGAGGCCACTATCAGCTTTGTTGATGGAGTTTGGATCGCAGAGGGTGGATTGGTGAAAGGGTAAGAAGGATTCAGGCATTGTTGAAGGAACAGCAGGCATGGAACCATTGTAGAAGCTGTGATTGGTGGGTTTGATCATTTCTCTGGAAAAAAAAAAAGGGGAAATCTATGTTAGAAATGTGAGAATAAAATGAAAGGAAAAGGGAGGGTTTGGTTTTGTTTTGTTTTGTTGTTACCTGTTGGTTAGTAACTGAGAAGGGAAGAGATTGATGTGCGGTGCCTCAACTGCCATGATGAGAGTTGGTTGGTTACTAGTTACTACCCTTTGCAAGTGAGTTTGTTGGGTCCTCGCGGTTTTCTGTGTTTTCTTTTCTTGCGCTTTGATGCAAATGCCAAGGGTTGAATGCTGGAGAAAAGGAATTCAGGGAGAGAATTAAAAGGGCATGCAATTGAGGTGGCTGACTACTAGGGAGCCACAATGAACGAGTCCCGTTTATTTAAGGCTTTGGCTCTTGCGCTATTCTTAGAGAGAGAAAGTCAAAAGCGGTTTTTCTAGGCAGAGAAAAATCCTAGCGTTTATTTTGTTAGAAGAAAACAACTGAATTATCATTAAATTAAATCCCCTTTCACTTTTTCATTTATTGCATAGACATGGTAATACATGTGGGAATCCTTTTTAACCTTTTCTTCCTTCACTCGTTTGGGAATTTGGGGCTTCACCCTTTATTTTTAAAATAAACAATTTAGGATAATGTTCTCGCGTCACTCAAAGGAGTCATGGCATGCACACAACACAATTATGTATCGTGGAATCGTATTATACAACTACTTTACGAAACCATATATCTTGACTTTTTGTGGCACCAAAAACTTACATCAAAGAAAAAAAAATGAATTTAATTGTGAGTGACACATGATGAGAGATCTTTTCCTTGGGCTCAGGTAATTTGGGGTCTTGATTGAAGAGGTGCGGTTTGAGTGAGAGGTTTTTAATTAGTGGTGTGAATGTGGTGATGGTGATTCGACGAATGACGCGCGGCCTCGGCGGCACGACGTGGCGATGTGGAAAACTGCCACGTGGGGCCATGAACGTGAGTGGGGTCACGGATGTTGCACGTGAGAGGTGCGTGAATTCGAGTGGGGGCAACAAAGCCTGACCCCTGAGCCACGTAGAGGTGGGACCCACTTCTGTTCCGGAGCGGTTTCCTCGCTGTGCTGCCTTGGTCCATTCTTAAACTGTTATGTCCCTGTACGGACAAATTGTTGGGGGGTGAGCGATCCGGTGCGGTGCACGTCCACTCCTTCTTCATGGGCATGCTATCGGTCAACAATCGATAACTTGGCCCGTTTCTTACTCTGTCACTTCATCCAATGGGGACAGCTCCACAATTTCTCTTTAAATAATTAAAATTAATTTTGCAGTTCATTGCGCACATTAGCTACCAGTAAGCAACATCGGTCAACAATTATTTCATCCGCACAGCCCAATCACAGATGTGGATTCCATGTCTTAAATTATTACTATTTTTTTTGTCTAGAAAATTATTACCATTTGATTAACTTATATAATAAATATTCTTGTAATTTTATTAAAATTTCAAACTTGTTTATAGTTTAACGTTTTTTGTATTTTAAAACATTTATATTAGACGTTACTGATATATAAATACGAAAAAGATAACAAGTTAAGCGATTTCAATCATTTTTATATTTAAAAAGAGAATATCTACAGGATGAATTTATTAAGAATATTTATATCATGAATTTATCTAAATTTTTATGCAGCCTGAAATTCTAATTGAAATATTTTATCATATTCAAATTTAATCTAATCCACCACAATTTAATAATTATTGGAATAAGATTAGATTAACTCAATTTTTACATAATATTATATATTATGATAATCTAATTTCTATAATACATATTTAACAAATTAAATTATTGAATCATATAATATTATTTTTATGATTATGTATGTCAAGTTTTTTTACAAATGAAATATTTATATGTATATACAATGTTGTAGTCAATAATATTTTATTTTGAAAATATAATATTCTTTAACGCAAAATAAATAAATGATGTATCAAATACAGGTTTATGCAAACTTAATCTATCTAATAAAAATTTCAATCCAATAATTAACTGGATAAAGTTTTATAGGTATAAAGTTATTTAGTAGAGGAGACATGCATAATTAACCCATATAATTTTAATCGTTAGAATTACGCACTTTAGATAATTTGATACGAATAATAGATGTTTATATTATTTAAAATATAATGGTAAATCATAATAAGTGATTTGAGGTCTGATTAATTAATTAATACAGTTAATTTTTCTTTTGAAATCTGAGACAAACCATGTGCAGGGTATAATATGATGTCTAAAATGTGTAAATTCGGTTTGATTAGATATATATAGGAGCTCTTAAGTTTATGTGACGGGTCAACAAAGTCATATCCCCTTGCTTTTGTATTCCACACGTGAATAACAAATTTGGTAATCAACCAGTTTAACTTTAACTTGCCAAAATAATTGAGAATCTCAATCTATTATATAAAATCAGGTATATAGCATAGATAGATATACATTAATTTGGCGGGCACATGCTGATTAAGTTTGCACCCTCTTCTCCATAATATATTATTTTCAATATAATAACCAGCGAATATGCAAAACCTATGAATGCAGCTCAAGAAATATCTGTCGCTTAGTTGTCACAGTTATGTGTGTCTCTATGCAATTTTACCCTAAAATAATTGTCATCATAACATCTCGGTTATTCATACTTAATAAATATATTATATAAGTATTTAAAATTTTATTTTTAATTAAAGAATCTTACAAACTAATATCCTTAAATATTAAACTATATTATAATTATAAATGAAGTGCATTAATAATATTATTAGGCACATTTTTTTTATTCTGTAATTGGTTAGCATTTACTTTAATTAAAATTACTTGGCTGCGCAACTTTTACTTAATTAGTCCATGGGGGTTTGTTTATTTATTACTTTTATATTTTCAACTTTAGTACTTGAATCCAAAAAAGTTTGGCACTCATTAAACTCTAGTACATTCACTTCCTCTTTTCTTTTTGCTCAAGGAAACAAGTTTTATGATGTGCTACGATTTTGTCTAAGTGTACTTGATTGATAGAGATGCCTATGTTTGTCCTCTAAACAAATGTGATTGGCATTAACCTTCATGCAATGCACCAGAATCACTTTTATTGTAAATCAAAAGAAAGCGTAGAATAAGTTCACCTTATTAAGTCTGCAACTTAAAAAGATGTGGTTTTATGTACATACAACACCTAGCATCTTGGATCGTAATTGGTTCCACATTTTTCTTTATTCATACATCATTTACCTCTCTAAAAGCAGCTGGTAATGAATTGAACATTTTCAATAATGAATTGAATTGGTTCTAGGTATTTACAGCAAAAGCGTATATATGTAGGCTAATACACTATACATAAGCTATAGGTTGAAAAGCTTAAAATTATAGGAAAGGGTCTAAAAAGCTGTGGTCTAGTTACACTTCCAGATGGGTTGATGAAAGTTGAATTCTCCATTTCTCTTAATGCTTAATCGTAGAAATAATGGTCTAAAACAAATGCCTAAAAGATGAAAATGAGTGAAGACTGATATTAGTTTCTAATTCAAAATGTTATTCTCGTAAAGGAAACGGGTTGCATGTACAAGTAGAAAAAAAATTTGAAAATTGAAGCTAGGATTTTCAAACACCTAACATGCATTGCTAATCGGACCCCTTTCCGGACCAATCAATCAATGATTTTATATTGTAAAATAATTAAATTATAAAACAAAATTTTAAGGGAGATGAATGTCAAAGTACTTAGTATTCGCCTACAATACACTTTGAATCAACATTAAAGAAACCAGAGAGGTAGACTTCTCAAATATGTGATGGTTCATGGTTGTACATCATTTTATGGTCCAATTGCTAAGCTGGTCAAACGCAATAATTCATCACAAAAGCAAAGTTTTAGGCGATAATAGGTCACGTAGATTTTCACCTTCCGTTCATGCAGTCTCAATAGTGGGCACCGTTTCCTTAAATGTACAATTGTCAACATTATACATATATATATACACACACGTACTTGATAACTTTGATTAAAGTATTATTAAATATATTTTAACTTATTTACACTAATAAATTATATATATAAAGTTATTAATACGGATTAATTAGAGTCGATGCGAATAAAATTGTTAATTTATTATAAAAACCTTATAAGAATGATTAAAAGAATATAGCATATTAATATTTGTATTAATAATATAGTATTGTATATGTTTATCTAAAAATATAAAAGAAAATTTAAAAATATCTATTTATATTATAAATTTTTAATATCTAAATAGACCAAATATTTTTTTTATGTATGAGATTTAGAAATTATAAATACTAAAATATAATGCTTTTAAAAAATTATAAAAATTTAAAATTCACTAATAATGATTTCTAATGTAATACTGATAGAAAAACGAAAAAACATGCGGTTTGAAAATTTTTTTAAAATATATTAAAAATTATAGAAAGTGAAAACTATAATGGCAAAATTTTTTAAAACAATAAACAATTACTAAAATACCAAAAATAATGTTAATTACAATTTTTTTAAAAAAAATTATATTTTCATAATTTTTATCAAAATATTATATTTAGATAAATTTTCAATTTTGATTTATGTAAAAAAGCTATAATTATATATGCTTTGCACAATTTGTAGTCTGCTTTTGTAGTCGTAGGTGCAACAAAAGTCTAAATATAATCCCTTCTTGTTCTTCTTTTTTGTGGTACAGAAAGGCACGTTGGAACTCGTTCTTAGAATGTGAGTACGGTTAACCTAGTTTTTCACGTAAGATATTTCATAGAGAAAGGTATGAAGGTTTGAATTGTCACTTTCACGGAATCAAACAAGGATTGCCTCTCCCGTGTAATATCTGGCATCAAACCTTCAACTAATATGGAACCTACGTATCATATTCAGCTCTGAAAATTGATTTCATTTGATAACGAATATATTGAGAGGTAGGTTGAATAAAAAGGAACAGTTGCCCCACCTTGTCCCTAGCCATCTAACATTTCCATTTTTCATTTCCCTCACAAACACGTACAAATATATGAAAACGAAAACAAAACTAGTGGCCAACAAAAAAGGGAACATTATCTTTCTCTTTCTCTCTTTTTCATCCCCTCTGTTAACCCCTAAACCTTGAAACACAACAAAGCCCTCTTAAACAAGTACCTCACTTCTTTAATAAAATCAAAAATCTTTTCTTTTTCATTTATAAAAATCAAGCATAATTATATTTTTAATGATTTTTATCCTCAATAATTATATATAACTTCCAAAATCAAATAAATATTTAAAATAAGTTCTCATAATTTAAGTCTTTCCCCCAATAATTATTCTTCACCTTTAACATTAACGTCCAGCATAAAAATTCAAATCATAAACAAATATCATTCAATGCTAATAAAAAAATTAAGTCATTCTTAAGTGATTTATTTTTATGCATAATAAATGTTATGAAGGATATTACCAAAAACTAAATTTATTTTTTGATAAAATTAAGAGTATTAAATGGGATTGACTAATTTTTTTATCAAGCACAGTTTAGTTAGTTTTTGTTTTTATTTGAGATTGGAGGAGTATGTGCTTAGAAAAAAAAATACACAATTCATTACCACTAAAAAATAATAATTTATTAATAATTTAACATTAAATTAATTTATTGATATAATTTTTAAAAATTAATTTATTAAAAAATTATAAATTTATACTAACAATATATTATTAAAATTATCTTATAATTCTAAGTTGTAATTTAATAAAAATAAACTAATTCATAATTGAGACAAAATACATAAAAAAATTTAATAATTAATTTAAATAGTCTATTTATTTAAATTTAGATATTTATAAATTTTTTATTATCTATTAAAGTGTAAATCTTAAGAAAAAAATTCATGAAAGGAGTAAATGATGGTCAAAATGTGTGTGTGCACGTATATGGTTATGGTTTATATATATATATATATTGAGTTGCTTCATAGATTTTCATATCAAATATAATTTTTACAAGTCTAAAATTAATGCAGTGTTCAAATTATATATAATTTCATTTGAATGGTTTATATATGTAAATATAATTTTATTAATATAAACTATTAATAGATACTATCAATATATTAAATGTCAATATAATATATAATTTATTAATTAATATAATTCTTTAAAATTTATACAATTTTTAATGTAATTTATTAGTGACAGACAAATATTATTTAGTGTTATATCACAAATTACTACAAATAAAATTAATGATACTTATTGAAACACTTCTTCTTTTTCATTACCATCTTATTTACGATATGTTATTGTGTTGTTTGCCCAAGGTAAGCCAATGTTGGTGTGCTGGACGTATGATGATAAATACAACTACTAAAATTTCTGTACAAGTTTCAAATTGTGGGCTTGAAATGTGTATCCACGGGCATGAGATGCGTTTAGTCGTTGTTGTAAACATTATCCTTTATAATGAAATCTCCAAAACCTAACTGTATAGACAAAGATTGGTGGTATTTGCTCATTACATGTGGGCTTGAAAATCCATATATATATATATATATGACACCAAATGCCAAGTGTCTCCAAATTGATATATATATATATATATATATATATATATATATATATATATATATATATATATATATATATATATATATATATGTACTTTACTCTGTATGTCTATTCAATCTTTAACGTGGAAAGATCACATACAACTTTTCCAATTCACCATAAAATATACAGGTTTTCCTTATAGTTTCTAATAAGATTTATTTCTAGAAATAGTGCAGCTTGCTTTCTTTCTTTCTTTTTTAGCTATATCTTTCACATATATATTCTAGTTAAGATTGAATTTCTATGCCAACCAATTTGGAAGATCCTGTGATGATTCAAAAAGGTGTCAAAGTTGTGAAACGATTATCAAGTGAGAGGGAGGGAAAGTGGATGGAATTTCCTTGTGTTTTTTTGGTTAATGTAATCGATTAGTCATAAATAATTTCGTACACTTTTCTCTGTCTAATTTGCGTGCGTGTTCACTAATTAAAAAAGTAAACAAAATGATATCTTGTCCTCTTTAGGATAAGTAAGGGATGGGATTTTATTTCATGACCCCTATTGAAATTCACCGATAAGGTGATCTTTTGAGCCAGCACGGGGTGAAGAGGATCACTTTATTTGGTGCAAATTTGGAGTGGATTTGAAGTGGGTAGCTAAATGATAGTTAAATAGAAGCTATTGATAAATTGCCCTCGCTTTTATAGCAAAAGGAAAGAGCAAAGGGTCCCAAGAACCTCAAAGATTTGGACTTTTGATTAATTAATTTGGGTGATTATTGACCAAATCGAAAAGGAAACTGATCTTATTATTTTAATTGCAACGCTGATCTAGATTAACCGATTTGACCCCACTGTGTCTTATTCATTGACGCTGCCTCATACAGCATAGATATTGCATTAATATAAAAGTAATGCTATATATAATATAGTGCAAATCAATGTTCTAGGTACATAATCTTCATTGCTTTCACACATGATCGAACCTGGCCAAGTTATATGATGCCATCGCAAGTAATTAAGCTGTTCACGATTGGATGTTCATTTCAGTAACAAAAATCACGAAAGTCCAGTGTATATTCTTTTGCACCTAAGAATAATCAAACAAAGCTTAGTATAAGAAAGTTAAGAAATCAAGAGAAGAGAAACACCATCATAATTATTTAAAATTTTATCAGGCCATCTTTATTTGGCTACGTCTTTAATTTGTTTCAGCTGTCTTGCTTCAGATAGAAGATCAGGTCCCACTAATTATTTAGCCATGCCCACCTTAATTTATGCCTAGTCTTTAACAAAAAAAAAAACTTAATTTATGCCCATCAAGGCTGCATTACTATGGGTAGGATAATATACTATGTCAATTTATTACCAAAATAAATCAATTACTCAATGAAATAATAATAAATGAATAATTTATAAAATAGTTCAAGAAAACGTTTATTTAATTGAATTATTATATTTTATATAGCATTACTTTACATGATGTGAAAACTTCTTTAGAGTACATTATTAACCCATTCAATCCATCGTAAATTATAAATACCAACTGAAAAAACTTAAAAATGAAAACATTTAATTAAATTGAATTAAATTTTGGATTCAATTTAATCTTACAAGTAAATATAAACTATTGATAAAGTGTCCTCACTAATTTTGAAAAATGGAAAGTAGAACTGTATTTCAATTCATGGTTCTAATGAGCCCAAGACTGTCCTCTTTATTTAAAAATAATTGGTAAATTTATTTTTCTGAATCATTTGTCTAAAACGACAAATATGAAAACCATGGTGAAATTAAAAATCCTCCGTTTCCCGGAAGTTTCTCACAAATGTGACCTTAACTACTTGTCAAACAATTCAATTCCAACTTAATAGCAGTACAAGAACATGAATGACTAGACATTGGATAAGGAATTTGCTAATTATCATCTTTGGATCCATTCTTCTGAAGGACAATCAATCAACTTTGGTCTAATTGACGCGTATTGGCAAAGCTACAATTTCAAAATAGCCGCAATAAATAAATGAATAAAACGTCTTGAGGATATTTAAGGATATAATTGCATCATAAATATTTGAGGGAAAATATGCGAGGAAAACTATCTGTCCATATCGTAAGAGTTTATCAATACATACGTGTTGCACACCGGTTGAAATTACAAAGGAAAAGAACGCTTCTTACGTTCTTTCTTTATTTGTTCACGTAAAAAGATAATATATAAATTAAAAATAGTATTTAGCAGTTCCCATCGACAAAAGAGCCAATAATTCAAATAAAAACACAGGCAAGTCTGGCAAAAGAGAACAATAAATGCGAGAACCAAACCGATGGAGATTGGGATGCGCCTTGAATTTCTCTTTTGGAGGCAGCCGGATGAGCACGATAGCGAGGAATTTGTGCGTATTATAAATAATTTGAAAAGAAATAATAATTCTTAGTGTTGTCAAGAGTCACGTACATTAGTGAAACTATTATGCTCGACCCCACAAGGAAGAGGGTGTGGAGTGTGGACCAATCTCAACATCAATCTGTTGTGGTGACGTAAACATGGATGCTTGTTTTCTCTGTCTCGTTTCTTTGAAGTCAATTTCTTAATTCATGCTAGGGTACTTGGTTGGTTTTTAGTGACTTCGTTGATATGATTAAATATCCGTTTTGTTTCTTTAAGCCAAGTGGAATGATTTTTCCAATAGTTAATCAAGGTCTCTTTCATCCACTCATCACATGCCCTAAGCTAAATTAAAACAAAAACCCCTCGTTTATTTGTTTCATTTATAATATGGTTTCGTTTTTTCATTATGTAATCAGTGTATCGTTAGCGTGTCCAGGCAACCATGTGGCATATTGGCGTGCATGAGTCAGAAGGCTAACATTAATAAATTCAATAAAATAATGGAAGTAGGTGTTACTTAAATCATCATGTTCCAAGACATTTTCTTTTTACATGCATGTGTGTTAACATGTAAAGTACTGCGAAGGGTCATGCATCTTTTATAGGTGAACTTTCAATTGCTTCAATAATAAAGTGAAGGCACAACTATTTAATATTGTGACTTTTGTTGGACAATGCACATACCCAACTTCGTTCTCGATTACATGCTTTTAATTATGTTGAAAGTGAATGTAATAAATCCGATTGAAGACAATTATTAGCCTGTTTATTTTGCTTGCAAATTTCAGTTTATCGACAGTTAAGAAATATTTCCTTCTCACGTAATTATTTCATGAAGAGTGTAATTTTCGTTTGAGGAGTTAAGCAAATAAACACTAAAAAAGGGATTCACAATCCACAAACTTCATCATTTTGCTATGTCTTTTTTTCAATACTGTTTCTTAACAAAAGAAATTGCTAGTGAGTGTGACATTTAAACATTTGCGACTAGAGCTGCAAATTTTCCCATGATATCATCATGAACATTGATCAGCCACAGACGATTGGTTTTTTATTTATTATTTTTTTGGGTTACACACACGATGCTGAACAGGTTTTATATAAGATGTAATGCAACTTTTCGTTGAGGAAAAGGGTTTTGCAAATATATTTTGTAAATGTTGCGGTGTCATCTGCTTGTCCGCCACCAGAAAAAATAAATAAATCTAAAATTTTGTTTGATTCTTTCGTTTGGTCTTTACAATGGCGAATGAAAGGCCAATTCCACATTTCTTTTATCAAGAGCGTCTCTAGGCAATGTTTGAATTGAATAATCTAGTTATAAATAGATAGTAACAGATGACAAATCGGGTACAAATCAAACCGAAAAAAATTAAAGGCCTGAAACAGATGGGTTTGAATATTCGATAATTATAATCAAATCAAGTTATGTCAGTCAACTTTATTCCTGTAAGCAGCACCTTTCAGCAAGCAATTGATTAGTTATGGCTTGTTTGCGTAACACTGATTAATTTCCATGGCAAACCATAGACATATGTCATAACCACATTGCAAATGGACCTGTCATTTCAGGAATACAATTAATGGACAAGATAGAACAGTTCCATTTGAGGTAAGACATGTATTGGTATGTAATTGTGTCATTTTCAGTATCTGCGCTCGTCATTTTAAGCTGACTTAGACCATTTATCTATGTTAACTAAGTCCGTTAAGCTATTATTAATAATAAAATTTTATTAAACATTATATATTTATATTTTTAAATTAATAAAATTATTATTTTTGAATGCAACAAAACCCTTTATTTGTTTAATATACCCGACCTTCTCACAAGTCGTGAGTGTATAGTATAGTATTGTGGTTCTCATCTATAACACGTTGGGTCTAACTTTAGATGCAAGGAATCAAGATAACATTGGAATCGAAACGTTGGGTAGGTGAAACATCGACGGGGAAGACAGTGACAAATTTATTAATAATCTGTCAATCTAATCAAATGTGCCTTATAAAATGCCGCCTGATTTGATGCTCTTTTATATTTTTCCAAGTGCTAATTATTCGGTAAATTGTTAATTATAAGTGAACGTGATGAATAATTGTATTATTTGCTGCTACCACCCGTCACTGACAAGGCTTTTTGGTTTCTCTACTTGGCCAGACTTGACTCGCAATGCAGCCTACTTGAACAAAACATTTTGACTTGTTCAAAATCGTTTTGATTTTTGCATTTATGGTTTCAAAAATAGAGATAATATAAAATAACGTATACATTGATTTCTTCGTATTTTCTTTCCCTAAGATGTTCTTTGACATTAGCATATGGAGGGTCGCAGTTGAATGGGGAATTCCCCTTCATTAAAGGGGATACCTTACGTAGTGGAGATTGACTTCTGATGGGGAAGTATTAACGGATCATGTATCTAAATGATCACGTAATTGTTATGTGGACTTATTAGGGAAGGGCCTTCTTTTTTTCCCGTCAATAATGACAATTTCTGCATAATTTTATGGCATGTTTGGGAGTGAATATTAAAAAAAGAAACGATGTTTTTTAAAAAAGATTAACAAATGTGTATAATATTTCTATTTTTAATTTATTTATGTTTAAGGGGAGATTCATAGTAATTGTGAAGAATCAAGCTCGTGCAGTTACTGTAGAACACATATATTAATTAGTAAGGTTATTTTAATTTAACCTGAAGTCTTTAAGTTCAACTCTTAATAAATATAATTATATTAAATATTAAAAAAAAGTGTTTATCATTACATAATGATGCTTCCTACCTCAAAATAATCTTAATTAGATGATTTTTTAATCTATAAAAATATTTATATAAAAAAAACTTGTACAGTCAAAATTTATATTTTGCAAATTATCCAATGGAGCCTATTAAAAAAGACATTGTCATCCATGAGAAAAGAAAAAATAGATTGAAATTGCGGGGGGGAAAAAGCATAAATTATTTCAATTGTTTCCAATTTTACTCTTTTATAAGTTAAATCATGAAGTAAATTATACTCTTTTTCTTATTGTATATACTTTCATTATTTTATAATTTTTTTAAAAATAATGCAGGTTATAGTTAATATGTTTTAGCGTAAATGAATTCTTAAAGAATGACATCAACGACATATAGCATACTTTATTTCTTATTTTTAAGGCGAGAGAAGCATAATTTATTGTATTATTCTTTCTTTGGTAATAGAGTATCCACAATGTATAATGTAGCTATGGCTACGAGCTTTATAACCTTGTCTAAATACGTTGCATCTAATCAATACGTTCTTGTTATCCACAATGTTTTATTGTTTTTGGCTGAGGGAGTTGTCTCCGAACCCTTGGCATAAGATTCCCAAAAATGATAAGGTTTATATCCATTTGTCCATTCAGCTCATTTTGTAGCTCATGTTACATTTTGGATCTCAATTGATCTAGCCCAACACCCGTTGTTAGATGCATAATTGGCCTTTTTATAACTCTAATTGACGACAGGGGTAATTAATTGTGGGGGTTGCTTTTAACCCCTTTTTTAATCTTTGCCTCTCTTTTTTTATATATATTTTCATTTTAAAAAAATGCATTTTTTACCGTACTATATTTGCATATATGCCACTTATTTGTTAGTTGAGACTAATATGGTCTTAGATTATACTAATTTTTTTTGTTATAACGTATAAGCTAACTCAATAGACTGTGGTTCTTGAGTGAATTGGTTTATAAAATAAGTTGACACAAAAAACATGTGGATTTTTATTTCTACCTAACTCACTTAACCTAATAATTATACAAGCCATCTCAAGGATTTATTTTTAAAATTAATTCATTTTTATATCTCCTTAAAATTTGGAGAGCTATTATCCACAATACATACTAAATAATAAACACATTACCAATATTGAAATAAGCACTTAAGCTTATCAAAGAAAACTTTAATTAAAAGAATAGATATTCAAAATTAAATTTTGAATTAAATAGTTGTTTATGTATAGGAAAAAAATTAAGAACCTACAAATTTCTCTAAGATAGTGCAAAAATGTTGTAAATATACACTTATCAGCTTTTAAAAAAGATCACTTTTTCTTATAATGAGATAGACATTGTGATAAGTTTGTATTTTGACATACTTTTATAATTTATATATATTTTTATAACTTATATATTTATGTGTGACTATTATTTTAGTTGAATTTTACACTAATTTATATACTAATTATGCAAATTAATATGAAAAGATCACAATTGAGTTTTTAGTGTATTTTACGCTCAAATTGGTTCAAAAATAGAATTTTGCTAAAGTCAGCATGTCTAGACCACAACAACTAGCATAGGAGCGCTTCGACCACCTGCACAACTCTGCTTATGGCTTTGCCTGACCGTGCTCACCTGCGGAAAGTCCAAATCTTAAGAAGTTTTAGGGTGTTCAAACTCTATTAAAAGAGACCTTGAGAGTAACGACTGATCATCTTATTTCTCATCTTATCCGTTCCTCGCATTTTACACATTTTTTTCACAACCCTACTTGTGATCATTAGCACATTTTTAGCAAAACTTAGAGCTTTGAGTAATTACACTTGAAGATCGAAAACCCTTGTCATCCTTAATCCTTGTTAATAATCTAGTTTGCTATTTCCTTTTGATTATGGTTTTATTTACGATTCTCTTAGTTATTTTCTTTAGAATGAGTAACTTAGTTCATAACCAAAGCTATAAGAGCTTTTGTTCATGAATTTATGTGATTTTGATGTCTGAATCTAAGTTTAATTTTTATTTGTGATTAGTATTTGTCTTATTACACATAATTGTATGTTGTGAATTTTTCATTCGTAACACAACCCTAATTAATCACATTGTAGGTTGTAATGCCCTGAATTTTGTAATATTGTCTAATTATTAATATATGTGTGTGTGTGTGTGTGTGTGTGAATTTTCCTATGAGGTGTGTTAATTGACGTGAAGATGATGTGTATATGTGTGTAATGATGTGGACTGTGACTAGATTGCAATAGATTGAATATATATATATATGTGTGTGTGTGTGTGTGTGTGTGGATATACAAGTTAAGTGTGGATGTTGCTGTAGGGCATTCTTGCTGTAGCGAGAATATCTCACTGTAACGAGAATGTCGCGCAACCAGAGCGGTATTTGAGGGGTTAGAGTTTGGGAAAAATCATTTCTCACTTCTCCCTTCGAACACTCTCTCATTTCCCTCGATTTTCAAACCATTTTTACTGATTAAATTACCTCCAAAGTCGTTCGTGAGCTAGATTGAAGGTTAGATTCCTGTTGGAAACGCTTGGAGGTGAGTTTTAATGGTTAGAGTTTCAGTTTTCGTCCCTCTTCTCTATTTTCTGAGTTCTCTTTGAGTTCTCATAGAGTTTTTCATGTGTTTTATAAACGAAATTCGTGTAGAGAATGTTTTCTACCATTGTTTGTGTGTGAGTCTTCAATTTGAGGTAAGAAGAGAACTCTACCCTATCTCATTATATTTAATTTACCATTTATTTCGTTGAATGTTATGATGTGACTGAGATAGCGAGTAGGAAATGTATTATTTGATGAAAATTATGGTATGTTTGGATTGTAATGTGAATCGATTGTGGGGTTGACATATCCTTTATTGAGAATGTGTGAGCATGTTTAGGAATGATGATTGAATAAGGTGAATGGTTGGAAATGGATATGGGTGACCTGTTGATATGTTATGTGGTGGAATAATGGCATATGTGTCGAGTATGATAAATGAATGTGGGCCTCTGTGTTGTGTAATGTGAATAAATGTAGGCAAGGTATGCCGTGTATGATATGCTATGGATGGTTCAGTGATACACTGGAAGTGTGGAAGATAGGGACGATAGAAATATCTTGGGGAAGAGAGAGTGGTGATGATACCAAAAATGAGCGTGGGTGCACCACAAGTCACACACTTTCCTCCTGACTAGATATCTGACCAATACCTTTGCTGAGTGACCCGTGACTGCCCACGCGGTATCCGTGAGGCAGGAGTTACCGGTGACCATTCATTATGTGAAACTGTGATCACAGTGCCACAATGAGCGTGGTTAAGTGCGGTAAGCGCAATGTGCCAAATGTGGGTGCAGTGAGTGCATCGATTGTATTTGAATTAGAATAGATGATGAATGATGATTGTAACTAAGATTGAGATGCTTGTCTTGTGGATGCATGATTTAAAATATGTAGTATTTGATGTGAGTCTCTATGTTTATGTGTGTTAGATAGTGTAGAGTATTCACCCTTACATTTATTTTTTAGGTAACTAAGACGATCATCACCGAACTCAACGAAGGAAGGATGAATTGCTATATGACTTAAATTATATTTTGAAATTATGATATAACTAAATTAGTCCTGTAGCAGTCTTTGATATAAACTTATAATCTTTTATTATTTTAAACTTTTTTGTGAAACTCAGTGATAGGATCCTTTATTTAAATAAAAATTTTATTACTCATATTTTGCAAAATTATTACTTGAAAATTAAATTAAGGTACTACATAGGCAATCGTACCATGATTAGTCAATAAATTTGTAGGATAAAATGAGACAAAGGATTAGATAGATCAAACTAATATTTTTTTTAATTATTATTAAATTAACAACTTTATAAATGCTTTATACTTTATTTAATTGATATATTGCATGACAATTGTGGGTTAATTTAGGAAAAAATATTAATATTACATAACTTTTGGATATTGATAATATTTGTATGAATAATTGGTAATCACAAGAAAATCAAATTTAGAGTTAATCAAAAAAATAATATAAAGGATTGAATGAGTAAATTCATATGCCCTATGTTCTTTTACTATAAGTTTAGTTAAGAAGTATGTTGTGTTGTTTGCTTTAAATTTCATTGATAATTGATTTTATAGTTAAACCTTTGTTTTTATTTAATTTCACATACTTTAAACTTCAATAATTAAATTAAATTTTTTTAATAATTAAAAATAATTCCTATAAGACGATAATTTGATAATTTAATTTAAAAATTATTTATTACTTTTTAATAGGTATACTTGTCTACAAACACATTGTCACTTAGAACTTTAAGTAATCTTGATTTTATTAACACATTCTTAACTTGTATTTGTTATAAGTGAAAATTATTCTTTCATAAAAAATTTTCATATCAAACATCATATCATCAAACATTTGAAGACTACAAACTGTGCACCATCAAACAAAAGACTCTTAATTTTAATGTTGGAAAAAACATGAAATATCACCTTTAAAAACATCCTTCTGACTGAGAAATGAAATAAAATAATTATAAATACTAAAATTAATCTAAAAATTCTAAAATTAAAGAAAAAAACTATAAATATTGTCTAAGAACAACAAAATTACAATGCATACAATTTTCTCTTAATTATCTTATAATTTCAACACACTCAATTTTTTTAAAATAAATAATTTAACACTTCAGGCCATTCATAAGACAAAATATATATATAAAAAATTATTTACAAACTTAAGGTAAAACAAAAAAAGTTGAAATCAGTATATAACTTTGATATCCTTTTTTTTTTTCGTAAACTTAGCATATGAAACTTGATCCAAAATATTATTTCAATCAACAACATTATGAAACTTTAAATTTTAAAACAAATAGACACCAAAATATCCCAATAAAATCAAACTTTCTTTTATTTTCGTTCAATATCCCAACTTTTTTTTAGATTTTTAACCAAATTATTCATACCTTTTACTTTAAATAGTTGAATCCAAGGCAGAAACTACCTGAACCATAAGAGCAATTTATCAACACAAATCCTTTTGTTTGTGAATTTATGCCCAAAGATATTGGTGGGATTTGATAGCAAAGTGTTGATTTGATAGAAGCGTGACATAAGTGTTGTCTGCCACTTAGATTTCCATTTGTCCATTTCAAGAAATTTTACTTGAACAGAAATTTAGTCCCCCTAATAAAGACATTAGCAAAATCACATTAAAGCAGTGTAAAATGAAAATATACACTAACAAAACGCATCATGCAAATCAACAATATGATCGATGTGCAGAATATTTACCTTTTGATCTATAAGAATAAATTCAAATGAGTTCATTGTTTGTCCACTCCACCGATCAAAGATTGGTAACTCTTACAGTTACTTTCAAACTCTCCTTGGTATCATTATTGTTTTTTATTTGCATTCATCTTTTATGCCATTTCGTGCATTCATAAAATAAATAGGTAGCTAAGTGATTCATACTATGAGCTCAAGGTTTAACAACAACAAAATAACTTTTTAAAATGTGCTTTTACCCACAAAAAAAAAAAGTTATACTAGAAATTCTATTTGTGAATTGATTTCTATTAGATTTTACGAACTAAATAGTGGGAGAATTAGTATAATTGGTTAAATGATAAATACTTTTTTTGGCAGAAAAGTGTTGGATAACTTTGCTAGCAAGGCAAGCCTTTAACTTGAATAATTAGTGGTATAAAGTAAATGAATAAGTAGAGTACATACATAAGTCATAAGGTTCTCTAATTTTATAAATAAAAAACTGAGTTAAACTATTTTTACTTTCTTGAGTCTAAACATAGTAAGTGTGATCCTTTGTTGATAATGAAGTAACCTTAACTAGATATTATCCCTTGGTCAATAATTTTTTTAAATGGATTTTAGACCAAATATATTTTTAAGAGATAATAATCATTAAAAAAATTCTAAAATATAATTAGTAAGGTATTTATTCGTCAAATGAGTTCAAATTTTGACATAGATAATTTCCGTATGAAATTTTGCTAACATGAGTGCAAGTATTGTATACGTATACCACCCAAATAGACTGAATCACCATTTGAATTCCCTACATTTCTAGCACCAATCAATTTCTTTTCAGATTTATCTTCTGACTTCTAACGGTTTCCACTTCTATGTATTACTATTTTTACTTTTTATCCAAGAGAGTTACTAGTGGCCCAGTGGCCCCTTTCTCAATACCACGTATAAAACCCATCATCCCAATAATACTTACCAGAGAAATTACTATGTTCCCTTACTTTAGTTGTTAGAGATCTCAATCTTATCTTATTTGGAGGTGCATTTGTTTAGTATTTGTCAAGTTATTTTTCCCCTTTAAAAACTAAACTTAGGAATATAACACTTCAATATTTGACATAAAATTAAAAAAAAACAAATAAATAAATTGGGTTAAAATAAATCCCCTATTTTGGTTTTTCATCAATTACAATCCGTAGTCAACCAAATTAATTGGGCTCATCTATTGATGGTCGTCCTTAATGGGTCTTTGTAGCCGTTTGCAATGTGAGCTCAGTTCAGAACCTGACGGCCCAAGCTAACAAAATGTAATGGAAAACTCCATAATATTCAAAAGTTTATGCCAAATCAATAACTCCATAATAATGGTGGTGCTCATCAGTTCTTAAAGTTTGGTAACTTTGAAATATAAAAAGGGGTAGGGTCCTAATAGATCTCAAGCGTGTGGCTAGTGTGTTATTTGTCAAACCCATGCATTAAAGGCTTACTGGGTTCTCATCACTACTCACGAAATTGGCAATCAAGGCCCATGTTGAATTTTGATTTGAGCCTAGGCATAATCTTCCGTACCCACCATAACACCATCATCAAACCTATAATCCGTTGACACTATAGATATTTAAATTTTTTAATATTTTTTTATACAATAAAAGACTTATCGTGAAATTATTTTATATTATTTTTATAATCATATATATTAAATTTTATATATTTTAAATATTTAGAAATATATTGTCTAAAATTTAATATTTATTTATATAAAATTTATAAATTTAATAAAAATATTTAAATTAATAATTAATCTCATGTTTTATAAAAAAAAATATTAAATAGTATAAATATTTAAATTTAAAATTCAACTGTATCAATCAATTATAATATATATATATATATATATATATATATATATATAAAGTATGAAAGAAAACAAACTATTTATTAAAAAGTTATATTAATTAAATCATATTAGCTTTAATCAATATTTTGAATTCGAGTTTTATATATGATAAAAAAAAATAAAACCTAATTTTATTTGATTATAAAAGATAATAGGACAATATTGAAATAAATAAATATATATTAAAAGTTTAAATAATAAATTTAATTTCTATCTTGACACATTTTTTAAATTAGTCTTTACATATAAAAAATTTACAATTTAATCCTTACACAAGTCAATATTTTTGGATTAGTCATTGTTGAAAATATTTTTTATTAAATAAAAAAAACAAAGTGTAATAAAAACTCATAAAAACTAAAATATAAATGTTAACTATAAAGATTAATTTGTAAATACATATTAACTATAAAAATTAAACGTGTATGTAAAGTAAAAATTGTAAATTTGTTTAGAAAAAAAAATATATGAGGTAACAAATAAAAAAATATAAAACTTTTAAAACTTTAAAATATATCTTCAAATAAACTTATATTTTATATTCTATAGATAGTAATTTTTTTAAATCCTTTTCAAATATTTTTAAAATATAATTTGTAATAAAAATATTAATACTAAAACTTTATTTTTTTGATTTGAATGTAAGATAGAAGATAAAAAAAATATTAATTTAAATTCTTGGATTTGAATTTTGTTAATTTTATATTTAAGTTTGCTTAAATATATAATTTTTTAGTCTATTTAAATTTTGTGAATTTTTTATTTAACACCTTATTTCTCTAAATAAATTCTTAATTTATTTTTTATTATTTGTAAAAATATACATTTAGTCTTTATAATAAATACTTATATTTTAATCATAAAATAAATATTTTTCACATTTTAATACTTTTCATCTAACACTACCTACATGTTTTTAGCAACAATGATTAATTTAAAAATATTTATTCATGTAAGAATTAAATTGTAACATGTTTTATGTGGAAATAAAATAAAAATTAACTTTATAATTTAAGTGTATAAAGTACTGTATTAAAAATATGAAAATAAAAGATCTCACATAAAATAGTATTTTATAACACGTTACTTACATAAATCATTCATATATATATATCAATCATAAAGTGTTTTATGTGTGTGAAAACATTAGGATATAGTAAAGGATATGTAAAACCTTCATTCTTGAAAAATAGAGTTTTAGGTGTAAAGTGTGCCTTGCTTAATCAAGATTGAGTCGTGCAGAATTGGACACTCTAAAGTAATTTCGCTAAAGCGAGATGAGATAAGACTACCTTAATTGTCCTCTTGTTCAGGCAAAAAGGGATCTCACTTATGTGAAAAAGGATCTTATGTAAGAAGCGACCTTGCTCAAGTGAGAAGGACTTGCTTAAGCGAAGAGTCACAGGAAAAATGAGGAGCTCTTTGGACATGTTCTCGCACAGGCAAGAATGAAGCAAGCTTTGGCAAGATGCCTTTTGTTCAAGTGAGAATAGAAAAAATTTAGGTAATTCCATTGTCTGGTTTTCTCGCCCAGACGAGGATAAGTTGGCCTTGGTAAGGGCAAGTCTCGCTCAAGAGCACGTGAGCCTGGAGGGGTATTTAAGAGACCTCAGTGCAGAAAATATTCATTTTTTACTAAACAGCCTTCCCCTCTCGTTTTCTGTCTATTCTCTCACCTTCTCCTCTTAGTGTAGATCTAGGTGAATTTCTGAGACTTGGTTCTCCAACTATACTCCTTATTTCTTAGGTTTCTATTTTGTAATAGTAAGGAGATTTGAGCCCTTAAGCATTGTTTCTCTCTTTGGAACTCAAAGGATTTTGATCTAAGAAAACCTATTCTAGGTAAGTTTCCTTACCTAAATTGACGTTATTTATTCACTAGATGCTAGGATATTTATACATACTTTTGTTTTAGCTCAGAATGAGTTGATGTATGAACAAAATTTAGGATAAAACCTAGAATATATATGGCCAAGTGAATTTTCTATTGTTTGGTGAATGATATAGAGCTGGTTGTATATGGAAGCAATATTTGAAATGTTGAAATTAGTTACTAGATGCTGATATTTTATGGTTGTGATAAAGTTTGAAATGTCGAGATTGAATGAAATTATATATATAGTTGTGATGCATTATGTTGACTTACATCATTTTAGAGCCGAGTTACATGTTTAGGTGGTTAAACATGTAAGATAGAAAAGTTGAGTTGTGCTTTGTCTGGATTCAGATATCAGGATGAGTCACTCTTAGACCGGAAACAATTCCTTTTGGATTATTTAAGCTATGAAACCAGTTAAAACTGAAATGTTGCATTTATATTAGATGGGCTGGGAATGGGCTGAACTATTGTATTGATCTGGTGAAAATTACTAATATATTAAGTTGTGTAGATAATTATATTACACTTGTATTAATATTATGATTATGGCTGTTGTTTTGTACGCTCACATTTGCATTTTTTTTGTGTTAGTGTGTGTATTGCAATAATCGTACGGTGGTACATGAGCAGATATGACAGATGATACATCTACTTCTCATGTTGAAAGGTTTAGCTGAGGAATGTTTAGAGTCATCATGCTTTTTGGAAGAATTGTAGCTTTAGTCATTTTGTTAATCTAGGTCTTAATGATGAGTCTAGACTATTTAGCTACAGTCTTCAAGAAGTATAATTTTTGTTTATAAATTAATATTTTGAGATCCATGTAGAGCAACAGTTGTAAATACATAAACATATATAAGCATTTGGGTTGTATGAAAATGCCATTAAGGCTTTGTTATTCTGTTAAGATGTTGAATTTAATTTTTAAAAAATTATTTCGAATTAAATATAAATTATATATTTTGTACTATATATATATATATATATATATATATATATATATAATCTCATATATAAATTTATACAAGGAATAATAGTGTATGACGTTATTGATCATTTATAGAAAAAGGTCATGACACACACATACACATACACCACTCATACTTTTTAAAAGTTGTGTAAAATCTAGAGAATATTTCTTTCATTTCAATTAGTTTAATTTCTTTAGTAATTTGTTTTATTTTTTGTACTGGTTCATTGAGTTTACCGATAAATTCAATCTTTAAAGAAGAATCTTCTAACTTATCTATAATGGATATTAAGGCTCATGTTTGATCTAGGGTCAACATAGTTATTTGTGGACTGATACAGCCATTATAGTCGCACAGTCCTAGTCCAAAATATAAATCTTTTTGTTCTTCATAACTTGTATTAGAAGAATTATCTAATTGGTATAACCATTATAGTTGCACAGTCGATCAATTATTATTTCTTATTTGTGATTTATCTTGTCATTTTGGCCTATAAAAGAACTTTTGTTGTCTTTGCTTGTTTTCATGTTTAGTTTTTTAGGAAATTGTTTTTTAGTTTTTCTATTATGCTTGCTAGGTGTCCTAATAGGTTGAAAACCAAAATCTTGAGAGAAAAAGACCCATTTTTTTTTATTTCCTAATTTTTCTTTTCTTAACTGGTTTTGAAGTTTTATATCTACATATTTTTATGACTGTTTCAACAATTATATTATGTTGCTCATAAGAAATTATACCACCTTCACACTTTGTCTCTAGATTTTGAATGAATTTTTATGCAAATAATGGTGGAAGAGCGACAATGAACCTTTCTTTCCAAAATCTAATTGCCAAATCTTCTCTTAACATTATTTTTGATAAAAAATATATCTTTATACCATTGATGGTCAAACATTGTTAGGCATCTTAAATTTACTAATTGTAGCAATACTCATTCTTTAAAAATATTGGAATCTCCTATAAAGTGTTGTATTATGGTAAAAGTAAGAGTGATGTTGTATCTTTTTTTTGTGTTTCTTGTTTAGCATGTACTAATATTGCATTTTTACTTTCCGAGGATAACATATTATCCCACCATCCTTTTAATTGTCTCATAAATCCTTGAACAATTGTCTTCGCTACAGTTTTATCACTGATTTCTCTTATTTTATATGTTGTGGTTGCTATAGCCATTTGCGTGATAAAATCTAAGATTGCTTGTTTATTTAGTGCATCTAGATTCTACTCTATTAGATCATTTTTAGTATAAGAATTTTGTACAAAATTTCTTCTTTCTTCTAAAAGTATATATGGTAAAACTAGTCTATTATAATATGATTTTACTTTTGAATGGTTATATTTCATATTCAACTTATTTATTTTTATTATATTTATAAAAAAATTTCTTAAACTTAATTGTGATATATTTGTTTTTAGTTGCTTTATGTCTAGTTTTAGACTACTCTTTTTTTTAGAGCTTTTATTGTTTTTGTTGGTAATGTACCTATTTTTAGAATAGGTTTTTCTAAGCCTTTATTTTTCTTTCAAGATTCAGACATATCTTCAATTCTAGTTAACTATTTTAAAATAACTTCCAATACAATATTAGTAAAGTTCATTTGTTTTTGTTAATATAATTTTTTCTCAATTTTTTTTTCTTGTGGATTGACTTTCTTAAAAGGTGATGCCTTTACTTCTATGTTTTCATTAGTTTGTATTGTTAACTTTTTCTTGCTCAATATCATTTTACCTGAACATATTTCACACAAAATCTCATAAGAATCATTCACCAAATTTCATAATATTTCGCATAGAATAATCATCACATAATATATATGAACATGTACCAGCCACTTAGTCTAAACAACTAAACAGTCTAACTCATCAAACAAACATCTTTTCATCCATTATTCACACAAAAAAATCTCAACCATCTATTCTCATACAATATTCATATAATAATGTTCTATAAGCATAAAATAAATATTGTAATATAACGTAAAATAGAGCTCTCCTTACCTCGAAGATAAGCTCACGGAGAAAATTGAAAAGAATCAAATTTCACGGATGGAAGTTCTCCTAAGTATCAAGAGATATCCATAAGAACAAAAACATGAAAAACCATTTAATCTAAAGAAACTTACTTGGAGTTGCTTAACTTCAACGTCCAAGCTTGACTTTGAAGAGGAATCAAAGTTTCTGAGGTTTTTATCTGGGTAAAAGGAGAAGAGAGTTCAGAAAAAACTTGAGAGAAGGACATGAGTTTAAAATAGAATGAATTTCTCATATGAAAAACCTCTTGAATACTACTTAGCCCCGCACATTCTCGTCATAGCAAGGGACATCTCGCTTAAGCAACGGCTTTGTAGCTTGAGCGAGATATGTAGACATTGGTCTCGCCCACTATTTTCTGATATGTTAGCTTAAGTGAGTTCTTTCTCTTCTAAGCAAGATGGTGTTCAGAGAGCATGATATTGCTCCTATGATTCCTCGCCTGAGCGGCCTATCTCACCTAAACAAGATCACTATCTCGCCTGAACGAGGTAACAGTTGGGCCAAATTTATCTCATCTCGCTTGAGTGAGATAGCCCTGCAACTTTGTATTTCTGCACGACCAATCTCGCCTGAGCAAGATCTCCTGCACTAAAGTTCTTTTAAAATCCTCCAAACTCTCATCTAAATGCATTCTAATACTAATTAACATTAAATAAAACATAATTACCAAAAAATGAGAAGACGGTGTTACAATCTGCAACATTTGTCAAATAATTTATGAAAATTCTATAACTTCTATTGTTTTTCATTATCCAAGTTCATTAAAAAATTAGGATAATAGTTAAATAAGGAAGAACCATCATGAAAATTACTTTCTAAGGCTGCTATTATAGAGTCTTGTATTATGTATAATCTCATATCTCATAGTAATATATAAGAATAGGCATATCAACTTCTATCCTATATTTGAGTTTAACTGCTACTTGAATTAATCCTAAATGGACAAAGTTGTATCCTTCTTGTACATGTTTTTTTTTAATAATTTATTTTCTAAAAGTTGAATTTCTTTATTATTTGTTATTCCTAGTTGTGAGTATTGTATTACATGTATTTGTGCATTTGATCTTAATTCTCAAAGAGATCTTGATTTATAAATTTTTAAAGGTTTTTATTTATGGTATAGACCAATTATGTAATGAGTTTTTTGTTAGTCATATTGAGAAATTTTGTCTAAATAGAGAAGTTCCTATTTCTCCATTTTGTGTTCTTATCTTTATACTTTATCTATTACTTCCTAAAACTGACTTAACGCTTCTAACTATAGATGACATTTTTTGTATTGATTTTCAAGTTAACACATTAGACTATGGGACCACCCTAGCTAACCAATGTACTTAAGGCCTAAGGTGAGGACTTATTGATGAGACCACTATCTGGGCTGACCAACGTATTCATAGTTCTCACTGTTATCTATGTTTTAACACTTAGAACTAGAAGAACATAAACCTCTCCTATGGTTTAGGCTCTAATACCAGAGACGATGGAATCTTATATCATACAAATACTAAAATAAGAACATACAACAAGGAGCAAAGTAAAAATAATTAGACTATAAAGTAAAAATAAGAAACCTGATTCTTAGCAAAATATTATAGAACTTTTGTTATGTTTTTGCAAGTTGATAAAATCTTTGTGAGAAAGACTAAAAATAAAAAGCTTAGACTTTAGAAAAATTTTGTAGGATACAAGAGAGGGTTTGTTTTGAAAAGGTTCCTTTTCGAATGCTTCTAACACAACTTAAAACATTGATTTCTAATCCAAAAAAGTACACTATAATAATTGCGAATACTATTGTCAGATACTCTTTTAAATTATTACATAACTTTATTGTGCCAAATTCTTTCTGTTTCCTTGTCATTTGCTTTTTTCTTTGTAGTATTGATAGTTTTTTTTTTTCTGATAGATTGTCTCTACTTCTTTGTCTAACTTTCTTTCTATTATTGATAAATTTCCTCTACTCCTTTGTCTAACTTTGTTTCTTTGTCGGCATTTTACAATCATCTCCATTGTTGAAAAATTCATCAAGATCTAAGTTACTCTTAACCTCTTCTTCTCCTTCATCTTGGGAGGCTTGAGAGGATGTAAAATTTTGTTAAACTCTATGTCAGGTCATGCTGAAGATAATGCTGCCATCATCCTTGATAATATTGGATTTGGTTAGTGTTTTAATTAAATCTTGTTTATTTGGTAAAGAATATCTAATTTATTTTAATATTTTGTTTAGTGATTTATAATTTATCACTAATCTAGGAGCTCTACTTTCTTACTCTGAGGCTTTGTTAATATAAAACTCATACAACTCTAAGTTGATTTTAATAGTCTAACTAATCTCTTATATAGAAATTCTTGAATTTCTTGCTTAAAGAACTTAATTTATTCTTTATTTATTTGTATTGGATTTGTTTTCGTTAGAATATCTTTTTTATTAAAATTTTCCTTATAAGGAAGACTTATTTCATGTTGATTTTTATAATAGAAGGCCACAATTTGTTTTGCAAATTTTTTTCAATTCTTGTTTAAAAATATTTTATTTTATATTTTTAATTTTTGGTGACTCTAATTGTTCTATTCTTTTATGTTCAATTTCCTTACAAAAGAATTTTATTTATTTTTATTTTTTATTTATCATACTTATCTTTTTTATAGAAAATTCCTGTTACAAATTTAGTTTTTTTATTTAAGGGACTTTTAAGAACTCAAAGATAATTGTTTTTTCTAGAACTGTTTGTGTAATAACCTATATTATTAATCTGGAAAGAGTGTAGTAAAGTTAAAATCAGGGTTTCTAAAATTTTTTGATTGTTTATATTTTTTATTATTACAAAAGACGTTGTAAAACATATCTTATTTTTACAAATTTTTGCATTAGATAATTTATTATTAACCATCATTTTACTATCATTAGTAATTTAGCACTAGTTACTCTTTCTATAGTTTTCTTAAAATATTTTGTGAGTATATTAACCTTTTTTGTGTGTAGTTTATATCTGTACTTGAATCTATGAGTGTAACAAACTTGAACTCTTTTTTTTTTTTTTTTCTGCTACCAAAACTACTTTACATAGTCATTTATGAGTAATAATTAAATTTAGTAATTGCTTTTTAAAAATTTTTGGCTCTTTTTCTTCTGGTGTTTTATTAGTTATTTTCCTTCTAGTGTTATTAGTTTGTATTTTAAAGTTAGCTAATTTTGTTTTAATTCTATAACTTTTTGTTTCAGCCACTTAATTTCATTTTACACGTCGTTTATTTTTATTTGATTTTGTTTTCGTTTAAATCTAGAAAATATCTCTTTCATTTCAATTGGTTAGATTTATTCAGTAATCTATTCTATTTTTTGGACCAGTTCATTGAGTTTACTCATAAATTTAGTCTTTAAAAAAAAATCTTTTAACTTGTCTATAATAGATATTAAGACTCCTATTTAATTTGAGATCAACATATTTATTTTACAATTACATAGTCCTAAACATAAATCTTTATATTCTTCATAACTTATATTAGAAGTATTATCTAATTGGTATATTTCATTATCGATATCTTTTATTGTTCATCCTTTGAACTTTTGGGACTTAAGTTCAAAATTTATTATTATCCTTTGTAGCATTAATTTTAGCTCTTCATTTCTTAAAGAGTTGATATGAAATATATACTATTTATAATTTCAGCATTAATATTTACATGTGTGAAGTTTACATATTTTTCATATAAATATTTTTTATAATTTAGATACTAATATGTTTATATATAAAAATAATCTAAATATTCAATAATTTAAATTTTAGTATAATCTTTTTGTAATTTTTTATTCTATTGTTTTAATTTATTTATAATATAATTTACAAATTAATATGTTTCAACGTTAAAAGAATGTTATTCTCATTAAATATAAATACTTTTAATATAAAATTTTATTCATTTAATAAAAATATTTAAATTAATTAATCTCATATTTTATAAAAAATTATAAAATAATATAAATATTTATTTAAATTTAACATCCCACTGTATCAATCAATCATAATATATATATATATATATATATATATATATATATATATATATATATAACTTAAAAGAATGAAAGATAACAAATTATTTATTAAAAATTATATTAATGAGTACTTAATTAAAGCATATTAGCTTTAATCAATATTTTGAATTTGAGTTTTATATATGATAAAAAAAATAAAAAATCCAATTTTATTTTATTATAGAAAATCATAAAATAATATTGAAATAAATAAATATTTATTAAAAGATTAAATTATAAATTTAGTCTCAATCTTAATACATTTTTTTATTTTAGTCTTTGTATGTAAAAAATTACATTTTAATTCTTACATGAGTTAATATTTTTGGATTAGTCATTATTAAAAATATTTTTTTATTAAATAAAAAGGACCAAAATAAAATAAAAACTCAAAAATCAAAACATAAATATTAACTATAAGCACTAATTTATAAATACATATTAATTGTAAACAACAAACGTGTTTCAAACCAAATATTGTGGACTTGTTTTAAAAAAAAAGTTACCAAATATAAAAATTATAAAAATTTAAAAAACTTGAAATTATATCTTCAAATAAATTTATATCTAGTGTGATTTTATATTTTATAAATAATAATGTTTTAAATTTTTTAAAAATATTTTTAAAAATTGATATATAATAAAAATATTAATATTAAAACTTTATTTTTTGACTTAAATTTAAGATAGAAGATAGAAAAGTATTAATTTAAATTCATAGAAATTGAATATTGTTAATTTTGTATTTAAATTTGCTTAAAGATATAAATTTTTACTCTCTTTAAATTTTATAAATTTTTCATTTAACACCTTATTTTTAAAATAAATTGTAATTTATTTTTTTTATTTATAAAAATATACATTTCATCTTTATAATTAATATTTATATTTTAATTATAAAATAATTTATTTTCTGCGTTTCAATCTTTTTCATCTAATACCATCTATATGTTTTTAACAACAATGTTTAATTTAAAAATATTTATTTATATAAAAATTAAATTACAATATTTTTTTATGTAGAAATCAAATTAAAAATATTTTAAAATAAAAACTAAATTTATAATTTAAATGTATTAAAATAAATAAATTACTATATTAAAAATATAAAAGTAAAAAATCTCATATAAAATAATATTTTATAATACGTTACTTAAAGAAATTATTATAATATATACGCATCACTCATACTTTCTATGAGTTGTGTGTAAAATATTTTTATTATATTTTTTATTTAAAAAAATAATTAATTTTAATTCTTAAGATTTTTTTATACATTTAAAATAAGTATGTTTTAATTAATTAATTAATATTAAATTTATAAAAATATAATAAATAAATTTTTTAATAAAATTTATCATTATTAAAATATTATTTGAAACTTTTTAAATTAAATTTAAATACTCAATGTTAATACACATTTATTAAAAAAATAAATTATTTAATATAATTTTACATATAGTGTAATAATTTTTATTTTAATAAAATTTATTGTGATCTGCCCCTTGAATAAAAAAAATTTTTTTTTTTCAATCTTAAAAACTTACCTTTACAGTATCCTATTATTAATGGCTTAATTTCTTGGCAAGAGGAGGTTAACCGTTTTTCTATGTTATACCCGAAACTGAAAGAAAACCATGTAATGATGTTGACTTTGACCCTTAATATGGGCCCCACCAAATGTCATGTTTGATAATTTATCCAATGAAGAATCACAAACACCCACTTCTACTAAACTTTCCTACCCTCATAAGCACTAATTCTCTCTCTAAAAACATGGCTGAACCACTTCCCCTCTTCCTCCTTTTCATATCATGCCACTTCATCTTCCCCCACTCCATGGCTGCCACCACCAACAACATCGGCATCAACTACGGCACCGTCGCCGACAACCTCCCACCACCATCAACAGTGGCGTCCTTCCTCAAATCTCACACCACGATTGACCGCGTCAAAATCTTCGACGCAAATCCTGACATACTTGGGGCGTTCGCCAACACAGGAATCTCCATCACCATAACCGTAGGAAACAGCGACATCCCTTCCCTCTCAAAGCTGCCTGCAGCACAAGCATGGGTTTCCACCAACATCCTCCCTTTCCACCCTCAAACTGCTGTTATCCGCATCGCCGTAGGAAACGAAGTCGTTGCCACCTCCGACAAAACCTTAATAGCTCACATTCTTCCAACCATGAAATCCCTCCACCAAGCACTAACCATGGCCAACCTCTCTCACATTCAAGTCTCCACCCCTCACTCTTTGGGAATCTTATCCTCGTCGGAGCCTCCTAGCGCCGGTGCTTTTCGGCGCGGCTATGACCACGCCATTTTCGTGCCCATTCTCGAGTTTCACCGCCAAACAAAATCCCCTTTCATGGTTAACCCGTACCCATTCTTTGGGTTTTCACCTACCCAACCTGAGAGCCTGGACTACGCGCTTTTTAAACCAAACGGCGGCGTTTTTGACTCAGCCACTGGGGTGAACTACACGAACATGTTTGATGCTCAAATGGACGCGGTTTTCTCCGCGATGAAGAAGTTGGGGTATGATGACGTGGAACTTGTGGTAGCGGAAACGGGTTGGCCCTCTGCGGGTGAACCGAACCAACCAGGTGTTAGCATAGAGAATGCAGAGTTGTATAATGGGAATCTTATTAGGCACGTTAACTCGGGAAAAGGAACACCTTTGATGGGTAACAGAACCTTTGAGACTTACGTGTTCTCGTTGTTCAATGAGAACTTGAAGTCCACCGTTTCGGAGAGGAATTACGGATTGTTTAAACCTGATCTTATCCCTGTTTATGATGTGGGCATTTTCACAGCCCAACAGGTACATTCTTATTTCCTTTTTTTATTTTTATTTTTATTTTTGGTCAATAGAAAATGAGAAATTATTCTTGTGTGCATGTTGGTGCATTTTTGTCCTCTGAATTGCCAGCTTTTCATCCAATGTATGGCTTCTGTTTTAGACTTTTAAGTGACATTGTGACAAAGTAGTATCTGACATGTTTTGTTGGTTCATGGTTGTAGTAACTTCTAAGTATACCCTGCCCGGGACAAAACATTAATGGGGTGGAATTTGTATCCACCGCCTATGTTAGTTTCTATCGTCATAATGCCATATTGAAGATTGAAATTAATGAACTTTATATGAATAATGATGGTTTTTATTATAATCATTTTATATTATTTTCTGTTATAATATTGTAATATTATAAATATATATTTTTAATATATACAATATTATGTAGAATAAAGAGTTATATATAATTTTTAATAAAAATTACAAAATTTAATATAATTAAATATATTAATACTATAATAATAATAATTTTTTTAAAAAAAATTTGTACAACATATATATGCATAATAACAAATTTTCTTTAAAATTTGTAATATATTTAATTATATTAAATTTTTTAATTTTTAATAAAAAATTATGATATATAATTTTTTTTATTTTGTGCTATGTTATATATGTTAAAAAATTGATTATCATTTTATCATGTTTAGTTTTTTATTAAGAGCTTATTTATTAGTGTTTTTCAATTAGTCAAAGAGTTAATCATTTTTGTTAAAATATTGCATGTTACGTGTGTATGAATTATGATAGATATCATAGATACGTGTTGATAATATTTTTATAATTTTTTAATTTATTAACAAATACTTTAGAAACATTAATTAATATCTGCCTTTAATTAAAATTTAAATTCCATCTTAATTATCAATACTTATCAAAGTAAATTTTGAATTTCAATTAAAAATAAAATATACTAACAAATGTTTTAAAAAAATTAAAAATAATTTTTTAATGAAAATTATCTATATGTTTTTATTATAATTTTATTATATATAGAGAGAGAGATTCATTCATTAATATTTTTAAAATATTTATTAGAAAATTTATAAAAAAAATACTCAAATTTATGATATTATATTTAAGTTTTATCCTTTCTACCCATTAGTGGTCCTTGGTTGGCTTGTTGCAAGGCTTATTAATTATTAGGATTTTATTTAGTAGTTTGTCAACTTTTAACTTAACCTTTTAAATCCTTTTATTGGTAAACTTCTTTTAAAGTTAATTTAATTAAGATGATAGCATTTTTTATTTCAACTCAATGTTTAGGGAAAATTTGATAAAGGAAAATTAAATTAAATGTCATCAAGCAGTTATCCAACTTAACCTAATTGCATTTATTATGTCATTTATTATATTTAAGAAAATAGAAATTAATTACGGTTCAAGTTTAATGTTTGTGTTCTGTATTCTTTGACCTTACCTGCTTCTGCTTGAAATTTCTTCTCTATTTTACATTTTAATATTTAAGGAAATTATAGACTAAAATATTAAGAAAAGATAAACTAACAAATTTAGCAGTTAATCTTAATATTTTTATTTATAAATTGTTTGGAACAGATAAATAAAAACTATAGTAATATTATTTATTTATTGTGAAGTGTGGGTAATTAGATTAGGGCAATGGAATGGAAATTATGTGACAGTTTATTCTTATTATAAGTTGATAAAAAACAATAAGAAGTTATGTAAATGCAGGCGCAGGGTCCCACACCTGAAAGCAGTGCACCAGAACCGGAAGCGTCAGGGCCAGGTGAATCAACATCTTCAAAGAAGTGGTGCGTGCCGAAACCGGCTACAACTGATGCAGTATTGCAGGCCAATATTGACTACGTTTGCAGTAGTGGGGTAGATTGTGGGCCCATTAAGGATGGTGGGCCTTGCTTTCAGCCCAATACTGTTAGGGCCCATGCCTCCTATGCCATGAACGCATATTACCAGGCATCTAGTCGCCACCCTTCCGACTGTGATTTCAACCACACTGGACTCATCAGTACCACTGACCCTAGTAAGTTAATTATTAAATCATTTTCAATCAATTCATTTTAAGTAGTTCAAAATATAACTTTTTTTTTTAATCAAGAGAACATATTTTGCTTTTAATTATCTAAAGTTAACTTTTAAGATTTGAATTTTTTTTAAAAAAAATAAAATTTAAGCATTTAAAAATAATAAAATTTTACAAAAAAAATATTTGTTATACTGAAAAAATAAAAATGTAATAAATGTTATTTTTTAATAAAATATAATTTGTTTAAAAATAAATTTAAGAATGGGTGTTATTAATTAAACAAATTATCAAGGCATTGAAATGTAAAAAAATAATAAAAATTCTATCAGAATGTGTTAAAATGATTAAAAGATATTATTTTTACTTATATTTATATTTTAAGATAATAAATATATTTTTATTTATTAACTATTTTACAGATAAAAAGAAGATTATTAAGAAAATATAATAAAATTATATTTTAAATAATTTATTTATTTTTAAATGGACACTGATAATTATTAATTGTATTATTATTATTATGGGCTGGTGTGGCAGGTTATGGGACATGTAGGTATCCATATGAAGATGATGGGGCTGGGCAGAAGGTGAAAAAGCCTGACACAGATGCATCACTCAAAAGTAGCTCTTACAACACTGCATCCAATGCCTTTTTATTGCCTATGTTCCTCTCACTGTTATGGATGTGCATAGTATAGTATTTTTTTTTTTTGGGTAGTAAACTCTCATTTGGGTATATAGTAGCCCTACCCAGTCTAAAGTTATTTATATAAATCAATAGATTTACTTAATATCATAAATTTTGGTAATTTAAGAAAGTAGATTATGCATTCACTACTGGCATAAACCAATTCCAATTCGCTTCAAAAGTATAATAATTTCAGGTTGAGTAGTTTTGATCCAATGCTTCAAAACTCTTCCACAGGCCATGTAATTTGTTTATTCAGTAGTGTTTGTAAGATATTCTTTTAACAGTCTTCTTTACGCTGAAAAAAAAGTTAACATATTTTTATTTAATAGTTAAAATTTATCAAATTATAGGTAAATTTTATTAAATTTAGAGTGAGATTTATTTGATTTTATAATTTTTAATAAATTTAAATTAATAATAAAAATGTATTAAAAAAATATGTTATTAGTATTTTTCTGGACAGTCATTGAAATTCGCCCACCTATTATGCCCTAGAAAACAGGGAGCACATACAATCAATTACCATTTAAAAAGTTATTCCTGCCAAGGAACTTGCAAATCGTTTTTTCTTTTTTAAGAAAAATGCTGGTTATATTAAATTTAAATATTTAAAGGTAAAATTATTTCATTAAAGAATTAAGCATTTATTATATAAACATCAAAAGTACAATAAATGTCTGTTTAAAATAAAGCTTTATTATTTTTCCGTGTTAAAAATTAGAGGTTTACAAAATTGTTTTTAATTATTATTTTATTTTAAGATATTTGTTAGATAAAAGACAAGAAAAGAAAAGGAAAGCTTTAACTTTGGTGCTTTGCATGCGGTGTCATCTACCTGTGTAAGGAAGTATATCTAACATTCTAACACGTGATAACACAATAAGGATTTATCACTTTTGCTTACATGCATGAATTTGAATTATTTAGCCACAAACCATAGTTTACTAGCATATTGTAAAAATGTTCACACCATTATTTAGGAGTTTATTTAAATCATTCAAAAATTTCTTAGGTTTGCACACCTTGTGTTTTTGTCCTAAGTACTATGAAGCTTTTTTCTTGGTTCGTGTATACTTCTTCTTGCCGACCTTCATTTAGAAAATAAGTTCTTATATCTATTTGGTATGTATAAATTGTTGATAAAGTTATTGAAGCATGCATAGTAGCAATTTTGATAACTCACAATTATATAAAAATAAAATTATATAATTATTATCTAGTAAAAAAAATTGTTAGTAATACATTTTCTAACACTTTTTTAAATATATTTTTAGTTATTAGCTAAACTTTATTAAAAAAAAAAAGTCCCACCCGTATTTTTATAATTTTTAATAAATTTTAACTATTAATTAAAAGTATTGAAATAATATATTAAAAAATGTATTATCAATACTTTTTATTGTACAATATACTTGCTAATAATAACGTTCATTTCTCTATTATCTATAGTTAGCAAATGGGCTAGCCCAAAAATACTAAAAAGAATGAGCGTTTGAGTATCAAAATTGAAGGGTTGAATAAATATGGACCTTTAGAGTTGTGTTGTGATAATTGTGATTGCAATAAAAGCAAATATTAGCGATTCTTTGCTATAACTCAATACTTGACTTTGTTGGAGCTTCACAACCAGTTGCTCAAGAAAGAAAGGAGGAAAAAATGCCTGCATGGAAGAAGACTAATGTAAAAGGAAAAAAAAATGTCTCAATGCTTTTATTGTCATCCTTTTTATAATGAAAGAGAAACATACCCATTAGTAATGATCCATTTAAAAATAATATTACAAAAGCTTTAAATTAAGTAATTAAAGAATTAATTGTAATAAATTAAGATGTAATAAGGTCATATATTTGAGGAAAGTTAACGTGCTTTATAGTAATAATTTCTAAACAAAAACAAAATAACATAATGTTTAAATTTTCATAATCTCTTCGGAAGATACGATGTGAGTTAAAAGAATATTTGAACTAACTAGAACGAACAAGAAAGGTCAATTGTGATGCCACGGTCAACAAGAGAGGAGTGTGATCTTCAGAGACTGATTGGATGACTGTGAGTAATAATTTCTTAGGCCCCTTAAATCAAGTGCTAATTGCAGAGGCCATACCCTTACGTTGTGCTATGGAAACGACGTCACTTTGAATCCAAAATATGATTTTAGAAACGGATAGCCTCTTCCTTCACAAGGCTTGGACTACAACAGCTCAATGCTCATCTTATTTCCATACAATTGGATAGGACTGCAAGACACTCAATTTTTTCTGTCTTGCTTAGTATTTCATTTAAAGAGAAATGCAAATACAGAAGCACATCATTCAGCAAAATCGTCTCTTATTAGTTCAGATTCTGTTATATTTTTGCCAAAGTGCTTTCTAAAACCTTTGCATCTTTTCTTCAGAATATAAATGTTGTTTATAATAACTTATAAATTAAAAAAATAGAAGAAAGACAAAAAAAAAAAAACAACAGAAAGAAATTAAATATTATTCATTTATAGTATAAGGAAAAAAATATAAAATAGAATAAAATTAGTTTTTATTAAAATGTCAAGGGCAAGTCGCTAATAATAATAAAAACACTACCGGAGCAATTCTCTGAACAGAAACTTGGTTAGTAATTCTTTTAAACTATATGAACCTAATTAAGTTTAGTAGAATTAGCTCTAGGAACTTTGATTATGCTTTGATAGGGTCGTGTGAAGTTGTGAACAAAATACTAATCACGGTGGACTAAGCTTATTACTTAAACCAATATAACTCGAACATAGACTATGCTTTACTATGCTTATTGCTTCTCTGGTACACTGGTAGAATTACTCATCACTCATGTTCCAAAGTTTCCAAAATCTAAATGAGAAACTGGTTAATTGGTTACATTCTTCAATATCTCAATGAAAATAAAACGGTAAAACTCCTTTTGATGTCTAAAATTAATTTTTATAAATTATTGAAGACAACTAAATAAGAATAAGATGACATTTGTATAATTATTAGCCGAAACATAACAACTGAAATCAAATAAATATTGAATCAAATATTTATGTCAACCAAATTTTTTTTATCTCAATGCGAGAATATCCTACATCCAGAGTAGTTGGCCGTTTCTCTAGAGAATTAAGAAAAATATTTCTAAGTAATCAATCTCGTCAAACATATGCTAACATGGATCCCCATAGTATGATATAAAAGGGAGATAACAGCTTAAAGTTCCGCTTATTGCCTTTCTTCACCGTTCTGGAACTTGGATCAGAACATCACTAGATGAACGTTCCTTCTCATTTATTCGAGTACTAAATTGCTCGAATCCTTTCTCGTAATATCATTTTACATTTCATACACAAATAGAAATGGATTTTATGAAATACAAAGTCAAGTTGAAAAATACTTGAGCCTACAATGAAATGCTGTGAAAATTCATACAAAAGATGACAGAACAAGGAGCTTAATTGCAAGAATGATGACAAGATGAGTCAAATGAAGGAAAATCAAACTACAATAGACAACCAATTTAACTTTTCAAAAGCATTCTTGTATCATACTGTAAAATCTTAAAAGTGAACAGTATATGGGATCTGATATTTTGACTACATACAAAATCATGTCATCCATTCGATATCTTTCCTCATATATAATCACAAGAAGGTCGAAATAACAAGGTAAAATGACTCGTTAAATGGTGCTTATTTTCCACAATTGAACCCACGGCAGACAGAGAGGACAATTATGAGAATCAGGGCTATCAAAATTGCCAATACAATCAGCTTTATCTTCATGTTTTGCAGCCACATTTTTCTACGGATTTTGGTCCCCGAATTCCTGAAGTCCTGTGCCTGCCTCAAAAAATTGCAAACAGTAAGCAGCAAGTGAAACAGTTTGCTTTGGAAAAAAACAACTAATATTTCTTTTATTCCCCCTCAACCTCAACCTCCACCTTTTTTTCTTTTTTCCTCTTGTGATGTGGAGAGGTGTGGGAAGATATTATCAGGAGACTCAGTATTGCATCAAACATCAAGAGACATGCTTCAGAAACTAAATAGCAAATAGTAGTAGTTCATCCAAGAAAACCAAAAATCAAAAGCCTAAAGAACAAGAAAATACTTACTAATGATCCGGCCTGAAGCATAGAATAATATCTTTTATCCTAACTTCAAGACCTTCCAAACATACAATAACAGACAATGCACATATAGTACATACTACTAACCTGGTGATGAAGATTCTCAGTCTTGTCAACCAGAAGCTCTATCTTTTCTCCCCTGTCCAGCACCTACATTAAATTATGAACATGTCAATATAATCTAACTAGATGTCCTTACGCATTAGACATCTCAATCCGATTAAGGTATACTACATCTTTTTCTCCTTATGTGTATAACTGGTGTGAGCTCAGCTGCACATTTATGGTGTGAAGTATATCGTTATTGCATAGAAAAGACATAGAAACTCATTCCTTTGTATATCATAAAAATGCACAAAATTTCAATCATCTTTCAGAATGCCGAATGCAGAGGAATAAACATTTGGTAGTTGTAGAAGTTTAGAAAAATTAACTGCTATAAATGAATTTTGGCTTATTATTCATATGGCTTTGAAATATCATACCCAAGTACAATGAAGTACCACTGACTATTATGGGAAACAGAATTAGTGTAAAATTGTGAATTCAAAAGTTCCCTACAAGAAAGATGACATACATTCCATACAAGAGAAGTCATTAAAAGTGTTAGGAAATAGGAACCGGTATCCTCACTGGTATTATAGGAAGGAAGAACGCATATAGAACAGTGCTTTAATTACAACCACCAAAACAAAGAAAAAGTAGAAAATGTAATGGAAACAAAGAAACTCAAAAGTGTATAATGCCACAGTCTGCCCCTGCTCCCTAGGCCTACGCTTTCCCATATTCCCTACTTAATATTTTCCCTTTCACCTGCTTCTCAAATCCCCTTTCCAATGTCCAGATGACACCTGTCCATTCTGTTAACTCCTTCCTTTTGCCCTCCAAACACAATTCCCTTCCTGTGCCTTCCTTTCTTACCTCTATTCCTTCTCAGGTAAAAACAAAACATTGGAGGCGCATGATTTAGATGCCAATCAAGAAGGCAGTATACTTTGTCATTCATGTTCAGAAAGTTATACCATCAAAGAACTTAGGATAGGAAAACAAATTGCAGAAGTGTCAATTCGAAGAGGACAATAGTATCAGCAGTAAACTGGAGGCATGCGACCATTATCTTAACTGAACTGAAAAATTAGTGGTCCCTATCAACAACACTTGAACAAACAGATAGAGGGTCCCTTGCCTAACTTCCTGTTGTCCATAAAAGCAAGCCATGAAGAAAAAAATCAATGGAGAGACATCTGGATTCACTTTCTCACTCTAGAATCAAAAGTGCTTCAAGTCTAGAAACCTCATTTATGAAAAGCATACTCACTTGATCATAAGCCTCCTCAAAATCCAAGTCCACAACAAAGATACATATTCATTCCTTCTATAATATCATCCACCATTTCATTTGCTATTAAAACAACAATCTTAGATCTGCTTGCTGCAATGAAAGCTTTTTGATTCTTTGAAATGGTTTCTGATAAAAAAAAATCAATTCAACTCAAATACTGACAAAACCTAGACAACAAACAACAGATGTGGGAAATTGAAACCTGGGTTGCAAAATTTCTTCACTCCTTTGGCCCCCGTCTTCATGAACCATCCTTTTTGCAGGTTGGGTGGCCAACTATTTGGATATCAATTTAAATCCCCATTTATCTTTCTCCTTAAATTCAATAAAAGTTTACAGTTACACATATGAACCCTCATTTATCTGCAGTTTGTTAATCTTTGGTGGTGAAAAGAACATTGCACATTTAATTGAATTAAAGCTCACAATCACATCACAGTTATCTGTCCCAGATAATAGCGGAGTGGCCACCCCAAAACTGCTATAGTGGGATAGCAAGATGACTGCTATACTGAGGATTTTAAATTCAAGTAAAACAATGGCTTAAATAACATTTTAGTCCCTAGAAATATTATGACATTTGATTTTAGTCCTTATAAAAATTTTATTCGGTTTTAGTCCCTAAAAATTACAAAAAAATGTGGTTTGGTCCTTAATGAGGAACTAAAGTCACATGCTTTTTGTTAAATATAAGGACTAAAACCGAATAAAATTTTAACAAGAACTAAAACCAAAAGCCATGACAGCTATGGATCATGTCAATTTCTGGCACAACTACAGTCACATATTTCATTAATCACGTCAAGTCCAAAATGTAACAATTGTCAGATTCATATTCAAAGCAATTGTAAGATTCACAACTCTGTTTAAAAGCAAATGTAACAATTGTAAGTAGGTCAAATGTACTTTAGAACTTTAAAAGCAAATCACAACTCAAACTTTTGAATAGCAAGCCATATTAAATTGTAAGATCCAAAGACAATGATAAATAGTTTGGAATATATTAAATGTTGTGCAGTGCTCATTGTACATTTAACCATAAATCTCAAAAAAGAAATCATTACTCATAATTAAGTCTCACTATCAACTTTTAGAGAAGCCAATCAAACATAACATAAGCAACTAAATGAAACTGTAAGTCATAATTCTTAGCATAGTTCTAAATGGTTGCTCATCCTAATTCCTAAGCAAACTACTCCACATTCATAGTGGACATTGAAGGATAGTTACATTTGATGCGTAATATATCTAAAAATAATAGCATTTCATCCTTCTTCTGTTTCTTCTTTTCCTTTGAGACCACCTAAATTGAATGCCTGAAGCCTTATTTCAAAAGAAGTAAAACAGAGCAATTATACAGCCAAATAAGGCATGTACAGAGCAAGAGAATGGCTGTTTGAAGCCTTTGTTTGAAAAGAACAAAAAAACAATGGAACAGCAAAACAGCATGCATAAAGTGAGTGAGTGACTGAGAGCATTAGGGGTATTCATAAATTGACTCAATTCAATGTAAACCAAAATAAAAATACCCAAAAGCCCAAAAAACTGAATTGTTTTATTGGATCAGATCACATGCAATTTTAAAAACAAATCTGATCCATTCCAAACTGAACTAATATGCTTATTCATGATTTTCTTTACAAAATTAACATATAAAACACACACATACATAAGGGGAGATTATGTTACAACAATAGTAACTCATAAGAATTACTCCACTTAATAACTCTCTACAAGTATTGAATTCCATGATCCAACCCTTCAATTAAAAGTTCTTGATTCTTGAATAGATTAGGTACACAAAATACATATAAATAAAAAATTAATTATCAGTTCATTGGATAATTTTATTTAACGTCTAACATTTTTAAAAAATAAGTAAATGATGATTATAAAATTACATATTTACAAATGTTTGATTTATTTAAAATCTGATACACATTATAAACATGAATGTATCACCTTATTCAATGGTTAGATTGATGAAATTCAAAGTTTATAAAGAGTTATTACTCTTGTTAGAGTTACTCACTTACTCCTAAGTAACTCGATCTCCCCCCCCCCCCCCACACACATATATATATGAAATTACTAGTTTTTTTTTTCTTTATGTCTATGGTCTTATCCTTTAATTGCATCTTATTATTTTAAGATACTTATTTGTTTAATAGTTTGACATGAATTTAAAATTTGATCTGTGTCTCAATTTTTTATTAAATAAATTTCAAATTTTATATTAAAAATAATTTTTTTAAAGAATGAGTAAAACAGATCAAATATGATTTGGTTTTTGTCCTTTAACAAAAAAAAAAAAAAAAACCCCTAAGAATCAATCTAATCAAACACGTGTGAAATTGGATCCTATCAGTTTTGGTTTTAGTATAAAATCCAATGGATGGTAAAAACAAAAACAAACTTGAGATTGGGCTGTGTAGTTTTTCTCTTCAAAATTGATCTAGTCTAGTCTATTCCACAAAAACCCCTATGTAAAGTTACTGTTTCATAAGAATGAAAACATAATCAAATTAAGATATGTTTGGTAGCACTTCTTTTTATAAAACAATTTAGCTTATAAAAAAAATTTATGAAATTCTGTGAAAAAAAGAAATGCACTAAAAGGAAAAAAGAACAAATTACTGAATTGTGAGACTTGTCATGATTGGCACATGTATCTGATGATTCAAAGTTGTCTAAGATTCATCACATGATATGAATCACTAGTTTTGTTGAATCATACTGAATCGTGCCATTCTAACCATGCAACAAGCAATTCTAACAACAATTACTGACTCCTGTGTATAAATACAGCATGAGTACAAATCTGAATTTGATAAAATACTGGCCAGACTAATTAATGGTCTCATGAACAAGGATTAAGTATTTACATGTTTTACATTTTGTCGTTTTCTCAAAGATCCAGTTTCAGTTCTGTTGTCTTTGTCAGTATAAAAAATTTTAGACACAACCACCATCATACTTTCTTTTATAGACAACGATTCTTGTGATTTTCAATAACAAGCAACTTGATCTATTCAATTTATGCAGTACCATCCTCTTAAGTAAAACCAAATAAGTAATGTGCCCCCTTACCTTTTCAATGTTCTCCATCATGACACCTTTAACTTCAGAAACCTGAGCTTTCACCTTCGCAAGCTTGCTTATCTCTTCAGGGTGCTCAATACAGTACTGCATGTGTTCCTTCAGTTTTGGTCTACAGCAAGTAAAAAACAGAGTACACAACATGATCTCCCCTTAAAAAAACACAAATCACAACAAACCCTCCACCATTAAGCTCATATAACAAACACAAAGCCAATACCCAAATTCCTTATTGAGGCTGTTAGCAGCAGCTGTAGCAGCCTTTCCACCGCCATATTTGGCAACAAAATCATCCTTCACACGCTCTAGAAAAGCCACAGGCACCTGTCTTCCAACCGATTCATCCGCAACAACACAATACGCTACAAACATAACATCCAAAACACGAGCGTGAGCGACACATTCATTTCCCAACACTCCAAAACAGCCAAAATTAGCATCTAATGAAAAATCGTAAACACACGAATTTCATTCATATAAACCGTTATAACGGCGTTAAAGTAGCACGTTCACGAGCCTGTTTTGCTCACGGAAAGCAATTTATTTTTTGCTTCAGAAAAACTGAGTTCTAACCGTGGTTTTCTACATTGAAAAACGTGTAAATCTCCGTTCCACAAGTTAAACAATCAATCCTTAATAGATTTTGCTTAGATCGGGCGAAGAATACGAACTGAAGCCATTGTCGACGAGGTAATTGAAGGTGTGGCCGTCACAGTTGTAAGTGAATTTGTTGTTGGAAGCTGGAAGCTTCTGAAGGCACTGAAACGCGATGGAATTGAAGTTGCCGCTGAATTCAGTGTACTCAGCGAGAATCACAGTTCCACGAGAAACGAAGGCGTAGATCAGCGATCTCTGGTTCTGGTTGTGACCCATCTTCTTCTCCCAGATCTGTGAACCAACCGTTTCTGGTGCTGTTGTTGCTTTTGCTGTGTGAATGTCCTCTCTTTACCTACACTCTCTTTTCTTTTTCTTTTCTGTTCTTTTCTTTTCTATTGAGAGAATATAGAAAAGAGAAGGAGTGAGATAAAAGAAATGAGTTTAGGGAGTTTATAAAGCAGGTGATAATTCCAAAGGGCGTTTAAATCGTAGAGCGCAGACCAGAATTTTAATTATTACAATATTAATTAATTTAACGATGAATTTAAATTTTAAGTGTATATAAATGGAAATTATTAATGTCCTTAAACATACTAAACACGATTAAAATCTTTACGGAAAAAAATCAAAATGAAAATTTAAAATTCTCTTATCTTCCTTAGAAAATCAATTTTAAACACACAATTCAATATTGATATAATATAAATTATTTTAAAATTTTGAAAAAATAAAATTACATTACAAACAAGTTTTAGAGTAATCAATATAAGAGAATCAGTATATTTCAATTAATTTTCTTAAAAGATATTAACATTAATTATTACTTTTTATTAATTAAAAATATAATAAATTTTTAAAATAAATAAATTACTATTTTTGAAAGTTAAACTGAATTGTAAGAACTTATGTTAATAAAATGAAGTTTTGAAACATATCCTTAATATAAAAAATAAATAAATAAAGGAAACGAATGGAGTGGCAGGATGGGAGTGGCGTTTATGATATTGATAGCATAGAATTAGCATTAGCAGTAGAAGCGTGCGGCTACAGAAAATAATTACAGAAAATGAAAGAAATAATAAATAATTGTATTTACTATTTGAAACATCCAACTCACCCTCCTGACTGCACCCGCTAATCCAACAACAATGACATTTCAATTTTCTGACAATTCACTAAAATAATATAATTTAATAGTATTCATTTTTTAAGGTTAAATGTACTTTTAATGGTAACAATGTTGAAGATTTATTAGCGTATCGTACATGGCAATGGTTTATACATTGGTTCTTTTATTTTAACACGGTGATTTTGGTAATCTTGTTCTTGAGACTAAATGAAGCAATCTTAGGAGTAAACTTTTGAATTGATATAGTATGTCTTAAATAATTGTTTATTATAGTCATGGATTCTAAAATTTGATAGGTTGATACTTCCCTTTCTTTTTTTAATTATTCACATGAAGATCGTGTCACAGTGAGTTAAGTAAAAACAAAAGTCATGCCACCACATGTTTATAACGGAGAGACATTCATTTCGCTAATTTAATAAAAATAGTTTTGATAAATTATTCGGCGATTTATAAATTTTTTATTTTTGAAAATAGCTTTTATCACAAATATTGAAACTTATAAAATATTAAACACAACTAAAAAATATTAATATTTTTTTATGGTTTATCAAGATTAATTATAATAAATAGAAAATATTTTTTATGATTTAAAAAATATAAAATTATTTTGTTTGAAATGGTGCAATTTTTTAGTTATCTATAAAATCATACGTTATATTGTATAATTACTTTGCAATTTTATTCATTGTTGTACAACTTATATATCTTACATACAATTTAGACTTTTTTTGTGTTCTTATATTTTTTTTTATTAATATTAGAGCTTAATTTCTAGAATGCGTACTTAGTAGTGTGTGAAAAAATATTCTACAATGTGACAAACTTAAATAAGTCTCTAATTTTAAGAGTTTTTTTTTTCATGTTCTTCATCCTTTTTTGTTTCAAGTATAAGAGAGTGCGATGGATTAAGACTGCACTTGGAAACCGAACTCAACCAAAACTGTTGGATCTGAAGGTCCAATTGATCAATTGGGCAGGTAAGTAATGGTTTCAATTTTTACAGTAAATGAGAATGATTTCATTTGGGTTGATATGATTGATCTTGAGTTTAAAAATTATAAGCCACCAATACTTGAACTTGACCTAATAGGTTATATAAAACACAATTTTTTTAATCCTTGAAAACTTAACCCTAATCTCCCTCCTTAGTCCTTACTGTATACCATCTTTGCATCTTTTTGCAAAATGTTGCTTCTCTTAGAAGACATGTCTTCCTTTTCTGTCTTTATGTCTCGCAAGTCACTCATTGTCTTTCATTGTTTCTACCCTGAGCTTTTGCACTATGTCACTTCTTCAACTACCAATTGCACCAACCTTTGTCTCTTTCTAGCCTTCTTCTCCTTCTCAATTCTCAGTGTCTCACTTAGCTTTTGTGTTCTCCTCTATCTTTTGTTTTATTTTCTATAAATTTCTTATCATTGAGACAATCACAATGGTATGTCCTTTTGTTTTGTTTCATCATTAACATTGACATTGATCTTTCTTTTCCTCTTCTTATATATTGATCTTAGACACCATTCTTTGTTACTAAGTTCTCCTACCTATAAAAAAACATAAATCATACCTTTGTTAGAGATTTGTGCTAATGAGCCAAAGAATTGGTAAGTTATGTTAGTCCTTTAGATTTTATTTTCATATTGTTTTTGTTAATATTTCTAATTTTTAGTTTATGGTTTACTCTTTGATTGTCTAAAACTATTCTTTTTTTATTTTTTATTTTGCATGTTTTAGTTATGTTGAGCCATTGACAATGAAGATTAAGGTCCAAGATGGCATGAATAGAGAAAGGTAAGAGATTTCTTCACCTTTTTTTTTTATGGAATTCTCTCGCTTATGTTCTTTTTTTTTTCGATTTTAAGTTTTAATATATTACTAAATTTATCATATATTATTATTATTATTATAATAATATAGTTTTTCTTTTTCCTTTGATTGAAGTTTTGCAGTATATATTTCTGATTCACTGATGTTGAATGACCAAAAAATATTGTTATTTCCTAAGTTAGTTGCTACTCATTTAATCTTCTTTTTTTGTTTTTTTTTTCAATTCAATGATGGTGGTGGAATGAGATATCTTATGTTCTATTTTTCTGATTCAATAATGTTTGATGGCTAAGAAATATTTTGTCTTAAGTTAGATTTTACTCTTTTAGTCATGTTCTTTGTTTTTCTAAAATCAATGATCGTGAATTGAGATATTTATTTTCTATTTGTCTAAATGAATGATGTTTGAATGGTTGAACAAAATTTTTTCCCCCTAATTAAATGATTGTGGTATGAGATTTACTGTGATATATTTATCTAGTTTAATGATTCCTGATGATTGAGACAAGTTTTAATTTCTTATTTCAATTTGTACTATGCTTTTAATCTACTTTTTTTTTTTTTAACTCAATGATGTTAATATGAGAGTTTTTATGTTCTATTAATCTGGTTCAATGATGCTCGATGGCTAACACAAGTTTTAATTTCCTATTAATTGAATGGATATTCTTGAAATGATGAGTCTTTGGTGTCGACACAATTTTTGAAAATAAGATTTTGCCTATCATTATGTTTAGGTTTTAATTTCTACCAATTTTTTTTATGACATGTATAATGATGTATTAATAGGATTAAGATATGTATAATGCATTAACAATTTAACATGATTGGGTTAGGTCTGCTTTATTTTTCTCATTGTAAATGTATAATTTTAAGTGTTATTTTTGCATTTAGTTTGCAAATATATATATATATATATATATATATATATATATAAAGAATACAAGTTTTTTTTTTAGTAGATCCAAAAAATGGTCTTAGCATGAAATGCTCATTATTGTTTATACTTACCTATATATAATCCTTAACCACCAACTCAAAAAATGATTCACCCAAAAATTTAATTGGGTGCAAATGTACGAGATAAATTTATTATAAGTTAAGTCGGATTGAAGAAAAGTAGCTTAAAATTGACCACTAATTAGCCCTACGATGGATGGAAACACGCGTTCTATTAATTAAACTTTCTATTTTTCTATTTTTTCTTTGATTTTCAAATTTCTATTTTTTATTTATTTTTCAATTATAAATATAGTAATATAATCATCCTTGTATGCTCCATTCATCATTATGTGCTTTGCTTCCAAACTTTGTTGTTCTTATATGTGTCTCTACTTGTAGACTCATGCTCTTTTGATATGCATTTATGCTTGTGGACTTTGTTGCTTTGATGATATATGTTTTTGCATGTAAACTTTTTTACTCTTTTTATACATATTTTTTGGTATGTGCTTTCAGTGTTATTTATGTTGCTTGATGCTTACATTTTGCTATTCTTTTTTATTTAATGAGTCAAAGTTATCTTTTTAGTTTTTATTTTTATAATATTAATATATAATTATGTTGCACAAATACTAATATATATTATAAATATGTTTTGTTTTGAATTTTTTAGCTTTTAATTTTTAATATAGATTATAATATTATAGTAAATAAAACATGTATAGTAAATTTTTTATTGAATGTTAATTCTATTATAATTATAGATGGATTCATAGTAATCAAGGAGTGAGTTTAGAAGTGGAACATATAATCTAGCTACATCTTTGACTTCTAAATATATGTGTGAAAAAGTTAAAAGTGATTCTTCCCTTTAAATTTTGTAATTATGTTGTAAAATAATAAAGAAGGAGAAGGAAATGTAAGTTGACATTGTAACTATTGTAAAAGAACTTATAAAAGTTCATACTTTAGAATGAGATCTTATTTGTTAAGAAAAAAAAGGAGATAAGATTGGTGTTTGTTCAAAAGTGTCAAATAAATATGAGACAACATAACTTGAGAGGCTAATGAAAAAGCAGAGCTTATGCAAGTTGTTTTACTTACTAGAATAGATATTTAATAATGAAGTAAAGGAGCATTTAACATGTGAAATAGTTAGGCTATTTTATTTAGTCAATTTGTCATTAATGTTGCTAGAAATCCTTACTTTGTTAGTGCACTTATTTATACTGCAAATGCTTCTTTTAGATTTTCTTCCACTAAGCTATAATGTTATATCAACACATTATTACAAAGAGAAATGACCAACATATTAAAATTGCTTCAATTTATAAAATACACTTGGCCATAAAAAGGTGCATATGTAGTTACTGATAGTTGAACTGATGCGCCACTCACCTAGGGGATGATATGTTTTACATCCTGTGATATTGAGCTAAGAGTTGACATATGTCACATCTTGTGTGTTGAGTTAATTTGAAATGAGATACTTACTAGGAGGTGACATGGGTAATTGGTGAAAGAGGTTGTGGCATTTTTAAGAACATTTTTGGCAGTTTAAAATCACATAATTTTAAAAACTTTTTACTAATTACATATTGTCACAAATGCTCTCTAAATTGCTATAAATTTGATTTAAATTTTTTTACTAGTTTAAAATCACTAGAAATATGATAATGTTTTTCTCGTGTTTAATGCATATTGAAAATGTTGGATTTTTTGAAATCGGGTTTGTGAGTCACGAATAGGTCAAAATGACTCGATTGGAGGTTGAAGATGATTGGAATGTAGACTTTTTCATCGTTTTGCATGTTTTCTGCTACTGACAAATATGTGAATACATATTTTTGAATGTCAATAAATAACATGAAATAGCACTTAGCTTTGTGGTTAGCATTGCCTTTCTGTTTGAATCAAACCAAAAATCAAAATTGATCCTGGATAGATTCAAACATAGAATGACATATATGAAAACTATATATCCTCTCTCGAAAACTGTTTGGCATGACATTATTGATTTATATTGTTATTTTGGATATGTGTTGCATATTACTTGGTTCATGCAAATTTTTATGTCTAGTTTATTTGATATTAATGTTGACATTTGACCTTTTGGAGAAAAATTTAATGTTTGGTGATTAATGTAATTTTAATGAATTGGAAAGTAGTCACAACATCTTTAATTAATTAAAATTATGTCTATAGCCTTTAAAGTTACATTAATTATAATTGATTGTATGTGATGTGATAAGATCTACCCACAAGAATTTTAGTGCATTTATATGATTAATTAAGATGAAATATTGGATTATATTTCTAAATCTACCCACAGGAGTTAAGAAAGAGAACATAATTTGATAGTTTCATCATAAAGATATATAATGAGTCTGATTGAATAGGACTTTGGTCCACAGACAAGTTTTATGCACTAGATTCATAAATTAAAGCATGTTTGCATTGGTGAAACATGACATTTATTTTATCCTCAAATTATGATGATAAGTATGTGGTATTTTGAACTTTGCAGTTTCTCAATTTATGAGTATTTCTAATATTAAATATGATATCTCCGAGTTAAAGGGTGACAACTATAAGATCTAGAAGAAGAGAATTCTTCTTCATTTGGATTGGATTGACATTGATTATGGTATTAGAAAGGATGAACCACCGGCTATAACTGAGACCAACACTCCAAAATGCAGTTGATCTTTATGAAAAGTGAGAGAGGTCCAATCGTCTTTTCATGACTTTCATAAAGACCAACCTTTTTGATGGTATTTGAGATTTTATCGATCAGCATGATAAAGTCAAGAATTTATTGAAGGCCATTGATGAACAATTTACTACTTCTAATAAATCTCTTGCCAGCACTCTTATAATGCAATTTTCATTCATGAAACTCACTGAGATTAGAGGAGTGCGTGATCATATCATGCACATAAGGATATAGTGACTCAATTGAAAGCCTTGGAGGTTACTATGTCTGATTTCTTATTAGTGCACTATATTTTGTGGACATTGTCTCATCAATATGTCCCTTTTAAGATCTCTTATAACACATAAGGATAAATAGTTTATTAGTAAATTATTGACTATGTGTGTTCAAGAAGAGGAAATGTTACTAATGGAAGAGAGAAAGAGGGTGAACTTGACTACCTCTCTGAGGAGTAAAAGGAATCAAGTTAATCACGAGGAAAAAATTCTTGTTCAATCGGACATAAAGAAAGAGTCAAAGTGTTTCTTTTTTAAAAAGAAAGGACACATGAAGAAAGATTGACTAAAATTCTTGACTAAAATTCAAGATTTGGTTAGACAAGAAAGGTAATCCATTTGCTTTGGTTTGTTATGAATCTATATGGTTAGCATTAATCATAACACATGGTGGATTGATTCTGGTTCTACAATTTATGTTTGTAATACCTTGCAGGTTATGCAAAATCTAAGGAAGCTAGTGGGAAGTAAGTAATGCATCTACTCAGGGAGTAAGATAAGTTCACATGTGGAGATCATTGGGACGTGTAGTTTAACTTTAAGTAGTGACTTTTTTTGAATTTAGAGAAGATATTTATGTTCTTAGTTTTTCTAAGAATTTGATTTCAATTTCAAGACTTGCACCTTTGGATTTTTCCTTTAATTTTTCAGACTCTAGTTTTACTTTATTAAGTAAATATGAAGTTGTTGATTTTGGCAAACACTGTGTGTTTTGGTGCATATTTCTGCAACTTTATAACTTCTTCTTGCCAATTCTGGACGTTTGGAGCTTCTGTATCACTTTTAGAAGGTTCCAGAACACCTGGGAACAACTAACTATAAGAATTTCAAGGGTCAAGTCAAAGAATTAGAGGAGCTCTATAAATAGGAATTAGGAACTTAGAAATGGAGTCTTTTTGGTCATTTTTAGTTTTTGTATTCATTTTGTAAGAGGGAGAAGAGAGGAGCGACTTTTGTTCTTCCTTGCTAGAGGAATCTGGAGGGAGGAAAAGTTATTGAGATGACTCTCTGCTTTTCATCTTCTTTTCTTCTTGCTTCTCTCCATTTCATTGTAATGTGTTTCTAACTCTTTTATTAGGGATTTATGGATCTAGAATTAATATATTGATTTCGTTTTGACTCTGAACTTTGAGTAATTGATTTGATTGAGAGATTAATTCTGTGTTTGCTTGATCTTTGAATAGAAATTCAATTGATTAATCAAAGAGTAACCTTCACTAATGGAAATTGAGTTTGTTACTTGGATCTGAATTAATTACCAAAACTCTTGATTTTCTTAGGGATAAGTGGTCTTAGTTTTGCAATCTTTTGGTTCTAATTTGTAATGCAATATTGAACTGAATTTAGCCTAAGGAATTAGGGGGATTTGGTTGAATATTAGGACCAATGAGTTGAGGAATCAATATTTGATTATTGTAAAAAGAAACCAATTGTCAATCAATCAAATGCTTGAATGGTCAGAGGCAGAACTGAATTGATATTGATATTCTAGTGAAATAAATTCCTAACTTTCCTCCATTCGTGATTCATTCTAATAGTACAAGTTAACTTTTTGTTTTTAACAATTTCTCATTTCCTTAATTTTGAATTTTACTTTCTTGAATATTGAAATCTGTTCAATAAATTGTTTGGTGCAAATGGTTATTATCTTATGAATTGGTGATTAAAAATAAGATTCTAGAGAACGATACTTGGGTCTCAATCTGATTTCCACATTTTATAACTTGCTACAACTACCTAGTACACTTACTAGTAGTGAAATTACACCATTTAAGTGCTACGATAAAAAGCGTGTAACAGGCTACTCTGATGCAGACTTTGCTAGCTGCATTGATACCGAAAAATCTATATCTAGTTACAATTTTTATGCTAGCTTATGGAGTTGTGTCTTGGAGCAGCATGAAGCATACCTTGACTACTACTTTCACTATGGAGGCTGAGTTCATTTCTTGTTTTGAAACTACCTCACATGGTGTATGATTGAAGAGTTTTATATATGGGCTTAGAGTTATGGACTCTATTTCTAGGACATTGAGAGTGTACTATGCCAACTTTGCTGCAGTATTTATAGCTAATAATAATAATAATAATAATAATGGAAGTTGAAGTAAACACGTCGATATTAAGTATTTAGCCATAAGAGAACGTGTTAAAGAAAATAAAGTGGTCATTGAACATGTTAACACTGAGTTAATGATTGCCGATCCTTTGACTAAAGGCATGCCACTAAAGAATTTTAAGGATCATGTAGCACGAATGGGACTTGGTTCCTTGATGTGACAATCATTATGGGTACTTTTTATTGTTTTGATAAAAATTTTATTTAGTTTGATGTTTTCTCTTTTGTTTTGTACACACTTTGTTTCATTGAGAAATATCCTTTAGTTTTGACCTTTAATGAACATGTGATTTATTCATTAAGTTCAAAGCTGGTGTTAATAGACTTGATATATTGTGATACATGGGAGATAATACTCACCATTGGAGGAATTATCACCATGATTCACATATTTGGTTTCTTATTATGGTTGATAATGGGATTAATGGGTTAAGTGAAAGAATGTTAGTAACCCATTTCAGTTTTAGTTCCTATAAAGAACAAAATGTGATCCATATCATGCTCATTATCTGCATTCGATTTTTTATTTAATACAGAGGTTACCTTTGTTGATTTTTTGGAATAGACTCTATGATGGGTAGAGCCCCATAAGTATTTTGCATTATCATTTGTTTAGGTCACTGAATCCACTCCTCTATTCAGACTATAATGCACTATCGTGTTTTGAGTGAGTGAGGGTTTAGAAAACTAAAAATGCCATGAATCAATCTTGCAATGGTTGGAGGTTAGTGCTTTGTTCCATTTTTGCTTTCGCACATCTTAATAATTCTTTTTTCATGGCATCACTTGAAAGGCAAGTGCAATGAGATAAAGCTCAAGCAGGTAAAAATGATACTTCTAGATCTAGTTTTCCCCCAACGTAGATCATGTTATAAACTATTAATGGATAATGTTCTACCAATCTAAGATTTCTTAGTAATTTTTGTGTCTTAAACAAGTTTGAGGGAATGTTTAAAATTTCCATCTCTAAATAAAGACCATAAAAATATCATATGCATTTATAAAGTAGAGATTCACAGAAGGGAAGAGGAGGGAGATTAAATCTTGAGGTTGCAGATAAAGTCAATCCATATAAATAAAATATACTTAAGGAAAATCTCAAGGAGATATTTTTTACATGAACAAATGCTAAAAGATTAATCATTCTTCAACCTTGCTCAACAGAAACTCAATATAGTGAAAAGTAATATAGAGATAAACTTTCCTACATATTCCTCCTTAATCATATGGTATTTGGATATATGTTGCGTCGCAGATAAATGGAATATGTATATTGTAGATTTTGATTATGCCAAAAAGATAACAAGAAGGAAACTCAATGTCATGAAGATCCTTGATGATGAACAAGCAAAATGGCAAAGACAAATGGTTAGAACATTTAGATTTTAGAAAAGTTTGACAAAAGTTTTTTTCTTTAATAAGTTTATTTGACCATTTTTAAATCAATCAAGTTTTACTAAAAATAAATTTTAAGATATTTGTTTTGATATGAGGAAAGCGTAAATCATGATTTAAAAATATCTAAAAAGTGGTAAAACTTCAATCTTTCAACTTCTAGGTTTATTGTAATCAACTACTAGATACAGTAATCAATAACATGTTCTTATATTTAGAGTTCAAAATCTCATCTGTGTAATCGATTACAGTTATGTAACCAATTACCAGATAATGATTGTTGTCAGTTTTCAAAATTTTGAACTAAAGACCATAATACACAAAAATGTGTGTTTTGGAAAAGATTTATCTTTTTGAATTAATCTCTAACAGTCTATACAAATTATTCAATATAAATAATATTTTCTAACAGTTTCAAAAGGTTAGAAAAATATATTGAAAAGATCAATTAAATAATTATTCTCATTCATCAATCATCTTGGCCAAATTCTCTAATTTTTGAGAAAATTTTGTAGGACTTCAAGTTGTATTATTTGCTCTCTTCAGAGAGTAATTTCTTCTATTATATTATCAAAATGGTGAAAAGGGTGAGGTATCTTTTGTACAAACAAGAGTGAGGTATCTTTTGTATATTAAGAGACTCAAACACAAAGGGTGAGGGATCCCAAGGTGTAACAAGGCTCATTGATTATTAAGACTTAAAGAAATAGTGAAATTCTCAAGTGGGTTGCTTGAGAAAACTGAACGTAGGCCACAGGGGGTGATTGAACCAGTATAAATCAAGTTTGCAATCTCTTTTCCTTTATCTCTTTAATTTATTGCAAATCTATTTCATTGATATTTTGTTCATAAACTTTCATATCTTTTGTTTCTTCATCTATTAGGTTAAACTTTTGAGTTAAATTCTTAAATGTTATAGAAAAATATTGTACTTGTGAAATCTAAGAAAAACATTATAAACTCAATTCACCCCCTCTTGAGTTCATTCAAGCCACTTGAATAACAGAATATCAACATAAATACCAAGAAGAGCACACCTTATGCACTCTAAGACAGTAAGGAGATACCCAAATGACACAGCAGTCCAGAAATGCATTCCCAATTTATCCTAGTAGATTGATAGTGGCATCCAACTACTCACAGTCCCTATAACCTGTCGGGCAATCTTCAATAAGACAAACAAATAATGCAATACATGTAATAAAAAATCACAAGTTCTAAAGCAGAGCACACAGTTCAAACAATGTCACATTGTTTCACTTTTGAGAACATAAAAGGAGGTGTCTTCAAATAAATTACTACAAAAATATCATTTTAACAACTAAGAACTAACATTAAGAAAAAAAAACACTTTAATCATCATCAAGCGGCATAGAGGCTATAAAAGTAATATCTTGTCAAGAAGCCATTCTGTAAAATAAAAATTATATTTAATTAGTAATTATTTATCAACTTGTAATATAGTTGATAATAACATGATGAGTGTTCTTACCTTGCTCAAAATTTTCAAACTTTTCAAACTTCTCATTTGAAAGTAATAGTGAAGAATATCCCTTAAGTTAGTCTTTGATGCAAATAAATGTTTCCACCATTTTAGGTGTTAAGGAAGTGGGGTAAGAATTGAGTACCCTTTCTCCAGTACTAAAGGCAGATTCAAAGGATACAATAGATCAGATATTACCAACACCTTTTTTGTAATGCTTGCAAGGATTGAGAATCGACTTGAGTTTAACTTCCACCAATTCAAGATATCATACTTTTCTGTCCTCTCTAAAGTTTCTTCCAAGTACTTACTTAATTCAGATTTTTTACTTCCACTTGATAGAAAAAATTGACTATAGTCATAACGATCATCACTAATACTCTGAAAAAATTCACTATAGCCATAATAATCATCATTCAATATTGTTTCATGTGAATCACCTTAGATTAGATACTGCTTCTCTACCTTTGAATTCCTCAAAAGAAGACTCCAAACAAGTTTTTAATTTTTTATTCAATATCATTGTCTCATTAACACCAAAAGCTTGAGAAATCAACCATTTTATGAACTTTAATTTATATCTAGGGTCTAACATAACAGCAATGAACAACAACATATTTATATTGTTAGGATTCTCCCAATACTTATCATATTTTTTTCTTCATTCTTATAGACATTTATTTCATTCTTACATCTTTGGACTGATGATACATTTGGTTGATCTTCTTTCCAATTTCAAAAACCTCTAACATATATTACTAATCATATAAGATGAACCAGAAATACACAAAGTAGCTTAGTAAAATCTTTAAAAATGGTAATATTGAGCGTACATAGTCTCAATATTCACTTGTAGGAACACCCTTCCACTTGTTTAACTCTTCAATATACTTCCTATCTTGCATTTCAAGCTTTTCAAATGTCTTTTGATGTTTTAAAGCACCTTCTAACATAAAAATAAAAATAAAAAAAGGTTAAATTCTACCTAGTTTCAACATCTAGGCAAACAAGACCTTTATATTCAATTTCTCGTTCAATATATGTCTTAAATTTTGTCAATCTAGCAGAAGTTCTTATTTATTTCACTGCGGCATGAATTTTTAAAACAGAAACATCAATCTTTTTTAAACATTCTTTTACAATCAATTTCAAAATATGCACATAATAATGCATATGAATATATTCTCCATCCAAAATTAAATTGCTCCAGGACAGTAGCCTTTTTCTGAAATACTGAATGCCGACATCATTTGATGAGGCATTATCAACTGTCAAACTTAAAACACAATTCAATCCGCACTCATCCAAACACTTCTCTATAGTCTTAGCAATATTTTCTCCTGAATGGCTCGTGTTTTGACAAAAATTTAGAATCTTTTTATGTAGTTTCTAGTTATTGTCAATAAAATGTCCAACCAAGCATAAATAACTGAAATTCTGACTAAAAGTCCATGTGTCAGTGGTAAGATAAACCCTTTTGACAATTTTGAGAAAGAATTTTTTCAATTTGTTCTTTTTTGTCTCTTATAGCCCCCAAAACATTACGTGCTAATGTACTATATGAAATGACATGAAATTTTTGTTGTAAAACACTCAAAATTTTTTGAAATGATTCATGCTCCACACATTGAAAAGGAATTTTCATAGCTATAAACATTTTCACTAATTTTATTCAACACTTCTCTTAGTCAAATTTGGCAACTGAAGGAGAAGAAACATGTCTTTCTGTATTTGCCATTGATGATGAAATTGAATTGAGATTATTTTTATATTTTTTTGACCGAGCTAGCATGGAACTTGTTCCATTATCAAATTTCATCAAGCAACTAAATAGTTGCATCTAGCTTTTTTATTTGACATAGGGTCTACAATAAAATGATTCCAGACTTCAGACTGATTTTTACATCTATCAGATCAATATTGTGACATATTAGCAATGTTAGAGACTAATGGTGAAGAATTCAAATTCTTTTTTGTCTCAGAAGCCATAAAATCATCTTAATCATCTATTGTATCTACTATTTTGCATTAAAAAATAAATAAAAATATTTAAAAGATTATCAAATGCTTGATCAAACTTGCTTCAAATTGTCTTTTACTATGAATCCTACTAACTAACCAACAATGATAAGGGTAAAGAACTAAAGCACAAATGTATATCAAATTCATATTTCTCTTATGTTAAACTTTAATATTGATCGAGTAGTAGAGATATTGTTTGTGATTGGTACTAGACTATTAATCACAATTCATAGATGATTGTCCAATCACCATTTTCAAGAATTTTTGAAAAAAAAATGAATGAAAAGAAAAAACCATGGTAGGCATTGTCTCATCATTCTTTAACTCCTTCTTACCATATTTCTTGTCTTTTTTACCCTTTCAAAAATAGGCCCTAATTTTAAAATTAACAAAGCATTTTTATTCTATTATTTCTTTGCTCATTCGTAAATAAATTTATCCTTTTCATTTTGAATTATTCTTCTTCTCCCTCAACCTATGTTTTAAAAATATCATCAAGAAAAAATTTATTTTTCTCCAACTCCTTTACCATTATACCCTTCACAACACCCAACTCTAGATGCATGAAGTGAAAAGTTAGAGCAACTAACTCACTTAAGTTCAAAATGAATTTATTTCACGTGAAAAGAATAATAATTCAATTGACTTATTCTACATCTAGAGTCACTTGTTATACAATAACAATGACCTTTTTTATAGTCATTATATATGCTTAAAAGTAATATATTTTTAAGAAGATCATAGTTTATGTTTTGAAAATTACAAATGAAGCGATAGTTTGACATATAATATCTTGTTATAACTCTAATGAATTTTTTAACATATGTATATGTCATATAATAATCTCTTTGAAAATTTGTAATCTTAATTGATATGTTTAACTAAATCACATAAATATTATTAAATAAATGTATCAAAGATTAATGTTTGATTATCATCAAAAGGAGAGAGATTATTATTATTAGACAATGCATGAGATCGTTGGTTTCAATCAAAAGAAACAATAAAAAAATTTTGTCAATAGTCTACACAAAATCAATCAAAAGTATTTGTCAACTAAATATATTAATTCTTGTTTTAAAGATTATAAAATCACATTTTTTTAGTATAGACAAAAACATTTTTTTGCATATTCTGTATGCTAAGCACGTTATAAAAGGAAAAATTTAGAGAAAAAAATTTTTTTTTGCTAAAGTAAAAATTTGTTTATTGAAAGAATTTTAGAAAAAAAATTATTTTATGTCCAACAAATACATGGATGTTTTTAACATTCTTAAATAAATTAGAGTTTATATAAAGAAACAAATATTCATATAAAAGATACAAGAACAAGCATATCAATACAAATTGCTTCTCACCCTCTTGTAAATCTTTGTAACTTTTTTTTTTGGTAAATATTAAGAGTTTTATTTTATTTTTTACTCAATCTTGAGTGAGAAAAACCTAAAGTAGTTATAATAAGAATATTTTGTGTGTGTAGAGTCTATAGAAACTATTTTAGAATACTTGAATTCTTGAGTTTAGAGAGACTTATACAAAAATACTTGGTGAGTAAAACTTTTTTGTTGTAAATTTTTTTCATGGTAAAAGTTTTGATGAGAATTCAAGAATTAAATGTAATATTGATATTGTGAAGTAAACTAATATAAATTTTGATGCTCTTCTTTCTTTTCCTATTTTCTATTAACTTATTAAATTTGAAAGGACTAATGAATTAAAATTTTATTTACACTTTGAATATATAATGTATTGTGTGATAACCATTGGTTTAAGTACAAAAACATTGTTTATACACTATTATTTTTGAAAATTTATGAAAACTCAATTCAACCATTTTCTCCTACTTTTTATCTTACTTTCAAAACCATAAGCACTAAGAACAATCAAAATAGAATAAAAATTTATCAAGATTAAATAAAAGCTAGCTTAGATTCAAAATAATATCATCAATCCTACATTAGCCAATCTCATTCTACAATAAAAAAAAATTACTTAGTCATATTCAAATTATAAGTCATAGCAATAAATCTAAACATGAAGAAAAGTAAAAAAAAAAAAAAAAAAGAACAAATAAAATATAAAATAGAAAAGAAAAAAGATTCTAAAATTTGTTCTTAGGAGTGTGTTGTCATTTGAGACAATTTTATTTGTATTTAAAACCCTTCAAAATGTGTGCTTTTTATTCTTAAATACTTAGGGTATTCAAAATTGCATAAGGCACATAAGTGATCAATTCAAACATATAAAAATGCATAGAGATAGTATATGATATAGTCATACTTCGTAATACAATTTAATTGTGTTATTCTTTATTTAAGAATTTATCAATTTATTTATATCCAAATATAACACATGTTGCATAATATTAATAGGCAGTGTTCTTTATTGACATAACATTTTTTACTCTTCTTAAGTCAATGTTAATTCAATATTGTTCCATTATTTTATGTACATTTAAATATTTATACTTTTGTTGTCAAAATAAACTTATTTTCACATCAAATATGTAAAAGTAATAACTTAAACTGAAACAAATAAAATGCATGATAATATTAACTAATAATTATGAAAGATTTAAATGTTAATTTTATGTACAAACCTATGCATGATGTACACACATAATTTTGGTGGCACGTAGTTGTGAAGATATTTTGATGTCAATTTAATATATATTATTTATGAAATATAAGGCATTTAAATAACTATTACAAAATTTAAGTTTACAACATAGCTTTTCTTTAATATATTTTTTAGTAAATTTCATAATGAAGTTTATTAAATTAAGGGTATTTTAAAATGGTTTCAATTTTTTTATTTATTTAAAAATAAAATATTTTAAGTTAAATTTATTTTTAATTTATATTTAAAACAATTTTACCTTAATTTTAAAATAAAAATAAAAGTAAGTTTAAATCTTTTTTTTTTTGTAGTTATAAGTTTTCAAGTTTTAGTTTAAAATGTAAATTTTAAAATAAACTTGTTCATATAAAACAAAGTTGAATTGATTTTTTCTCAAATTTAAAATTGATTTACCTCTATTTAAAACCCAAAAAAGTAGTTTTGTATTTTTTAGTTGCAAAAATATATTATTTAACTCTCATTTCACTTGAAAAAATAAGAATATACATTCACCACTACTAGTATCATTACTATAACTATCACTCATCATTGTCACTATTTATCATTACTTTTATTATAGAATTTACTATTATTATTATCATTATTATTATTGGTATAACAATGTTATTATTGTAACTATTACCATTATCATTATTACCGTGAGAATTATTATTATTTTTGTCATGACTATTATTACCACAACAACTATTACTGCATGTCACTATTACTATTGTTTAATCATTATCAATTACTATTATTATTATTATTATTATTATTATTATTATTATTATAACAATGTTATTATTGTAACTATTACCATTATTATTATTACCATGAGAATTATTATTATTTTTGTATTGACTATTATTACTACAACAACTATTATCACATATCACCATTACTATTATTTAATCATTGTCAATTACTACACTAACATAATCATTTCTATTGTTACATTTTTTGTTATTACTATTATCATTATTTTTTTTATCACCATATACTATTATTATCATTCTCTCTCTCTTTACCTTTTTCTCGTTTTATCACCCAACAAATTTGATTTAAGTATAAATTGAGTTGTATTATTTGAATTTAAATTTTGATATTAAAATTTAAAAACTAAAAAAAATAAAACTTAAAATTGTAAATTTAAAAATAAATTTTAGTTTTCAAAACTTAGAATTAACATTTATATTATAAGACCTTAGATTTTAGTTAAAAAAAATAAGCATTTAACTTTCTTATCTCTAATACACAATAGTTATCATTGTAAATACTAAAATCATTATTATTATTATGATTATTATAATTATTATTATTATCAATATACAATTATTATTATTACTACCATAATTGTCATGTCATTATTACTACTATTATCATAGCTTCTTGCGCTATTTAGGGGGTGATCAAAAAATTCAATTTCATAAATCTAATCCATAACCAATGTCGAATTGGCTTTAAAAATATAGATCCATATTAAACCAGTTTTTTTATTAACTATATTTGTATAACCAGTTTAGTGTCTAAATCCATTTTCTAAAACTAGATTTATTTTTAGTTATCCAAATCCATATATAGGAAGCAATCTTATATCTTTATTTACTAAATTTTGGCGTTATATTAATTTATAAAATTTTATTGTAACTACATTTTACTACTACTATTTTTTTATTAATCTTAATTCTTATAATTAAAATATTTAAAAATATTAAAATATAACAAATATTTTTAAATTAATTACTACTGTTATTTTTATATTCATGTTTATTTTTTATTTTTTAAAATATTATAACATAAAAATTTTATTATTATTTATATTATTAATTTTTATTTTTATAGGTTTTAATTTAAATTTTTATTATAAACTCTGTTTATTAAAACTAAGTTAAAAATAATAATAAATATTTTATATACTTCTATAAATATAATATATTAATAAATATTATTAAAATCTTTAATGTAATATTTGTACAATAAATTAGTTTTATCTTAAAAATATAATTTACAAATATATTGAAAATTAATTTTACGTTAAAAATTAAATTTAAAATTAGATTTAAAACTAATTCAACGTAAAACAAAATTTAAAACTAGTTTCAATAAAAACTAAATTTAAAATTAATTTTAAACTAAATTTAAATTTTAAAATTATTTTTGAACCGATTAAAAAAATAAAATAAAATAGTTTAAAATTTAACTCATAATTAATTTGTGTGATGAATAGATGATATAAAGTACAATATATTTAAATATTTATTATTTTAATAAAATATAAAATTAAAAAATATTATTAAAAAATTAAAATATATGCAAATACTCTCTTAACATGTATTGTTAATGTAATGTGTTAGAATACTATTTATATTCATATTTTATCTTTGATAAATGTTGATGCTTAACAAATATATATATATATATATATATATATATGTATAATTTTGTATTATTTATTTAAATATTTTAATATAATAATTTAATAATAATTATGATATATTTTTACCATATGTAAAAACGGTTTAAAACCAGTTTTAAACCAAATCTAAATTTTAAAACTAAATTTAAACCAGTTTTAGAAAAATTATAATGGATTGGTTTATAATCCAATACATATAATTGGATTTTAAATGGATTTAGATTAGTTTTTTGAAAATCCAATCCATGAACACCTCTAGCGCTATTAATGTCATTATCGATTTCATTATCCTAAGCTTATAATTTTATTATCTCTTGCATTAAACAAACTTAAATTAAAAAAATTTATTTATGTGAATAAGATTTAAAATTTGATATTAAAATTTAAAAATTGGAAAAAAAATTGTAAGAAAAATTTATAAAAATAAAAACTCACTTTAATTTTTAAATTTTGAAAACTTAAAACTAACAATCATATTAAATATAGCCTAAACCTTTTTTTAATGAATTTCATATCAAACTTATCTTGAATATGTTGCTCACATTTTAAACTTATTAAATAAGTTTTTATTAAGTTATTTATCAAAACATGTCTTTAGTTAAAGAAAAAGAAATGTAACGTAGTGTCATTCCTGCATCTAGAGCACTTGTCTTGTAGAATGAATGTAAATCACAGTGTGAACTTAAATCATATCCTGTGTCGATAAAATGTAGCACCAATAGATACAAACAATATGTTAGAGCCATCCATGCTTGTGCAAATTGTATAAATATTTAACGTGCTTTATATTATTCTCTAATTAAAATTAGATTTTTTTATTTTAAAAATTAGTATTAATTTTTAATATTAACCTTTATTGGATGAGCAATCGAAGTAAAATTTTAAATTTAATTTAAAATTAGAATTAAAAATGCTTATAGTAATCCAGTTAAATTTTGTTCATATCATTTATAAACAAACAAATATTTTGACAAGTGAATTGCTATAAGGGCATGCCTAACGCTGGCTTCACTTAGATGAGCAATTAAGAGCAACTCAAAAAGCTTTATAATGTCACTTACAATAACATCTATTTAATTGTATGACAACATTTTATAACACATAATTGGAGATGCTCCAAGATTAGAAGTTTCATCAAAATTTATGACAAAACAACGGATCTGTATGTAATTAGTTAAATAATAAATTAATATTTGATGGAGAGGTCACAAGATTAAGATATAACTTTCATTAAAAGTTTAACACTTTTCTTTTGAAATTTGTATAGCATTTAAATTTCAATATTGCAAAATTTTCAAATGTTAATAATTATAAGCCATGCTGAAGCTGGGTTAGTCTTGGAGTTTGTAAACAGTTAATAAGTATCTTGTCCATTCTATGAGTACTTTTAAATATAGATAAAACGTTAGATATATAAATTAAAAATAATTAGTTGCAGATTAATTTAATTTATGTATGATTATTTCACTGGTAATAAAAAAGTATAAATAAAAGATAAACACACACATTTAAAACTAAATTTAGAAAATCTAAGCAATTCGATTCATTGATAAAAGAATATATCATTTTATTGGTAGTTCTCAGTTACTCCTGTCAATCATTGAAAAAAGTTATTTCAGAGATGATTATGTATTTTACGAGTTTTACAAAAATTATTTTGCACTTTCATACATTTTACTCCTGCCTAGATTGATTAGGATCACCATTCTCATCTTTGTGAGCATAGATTGAGTCAAGGCCTCATCCTTGTTTTGCTGGCCTGTCATTGTATTTAACTACAACTTTCAAAATAAGAACATAATTTTAATTCGGTCATAATAAATAGATTTGTACTCCTACGTGTTATTTTATGACTCTACCAACAAAACAAATCTATCAAAGGCATAAAAATGAGCTCTTACGAAATATCAAACATAGCACACCGGATGGCAATTGCATACATGGTGATTCGAGACAGTTAGTAGAGGAATACATTGTCCTCATTTATTACAAAAACAATACACCATTTTTATTTTGTCTTTTTGTTTTTTCATTTCAAGTTCCTTTAAGTAAAAATAGAAACAAACCAAATATAGCCTAATTTCATAGCGGAAATTGTACAAATGGAAGCCATTGAGTTGAAAGGCGCAAAGTTACTAAACCATTCCCATCTTATTTTCAAAAATATAATAAATCACAATTAACATTTGCTTATACAAAAAATCTTTAGATGAAGATATTTATTGGTTTTACCATTGGTCAGTAATAATTAACTAGATGTTTTAATACGTAACTTTTCCTTTGTTTCGCCTTATCACCTGATAGCCCATAATTTCGAAAATAAGACCTATATGAACTAATCAACGTTTAATAACATTTATTTTAAGATAAATAATTACTTTTAAAATAAATCTTGGAAAGTTAACAAGAAAGTGACTCTCCTAAAAAAGCCGAATCAAATAAGCTAAAAGAATCATAAAACTTCACTATTATGCCCAATTTAAGAAGGAGATTGCCAGGATCATTTTTTTTCTTCTAGTTATAAGCTAGTAACAGTTCACAAATCAAATGTACCAATATTTCATGTCCATAGTAGTAAAAATGGAAGGCATTGAGCTATAGATGATACCCAATACAATGTATTTATTTCACACTATTATTCTTGCTCCAAAAACAAAAACTTTCACCTTTCTTTTTCAGCTAGAAGCTTTGATTTTGCTACCTTCGAAAAATCAGTGAACAATTGTTTTGCTGTATTTATGTGAAAAAATCACGAACTCCCTGTTTTCATCCATCACATTTAATGCAAAAAACAGTCTTAGCTCGACCCCACGATTATCACATTTTCATATCTCAATATATATATATATATATATATATATATATATATATATATATATATATATATATATATATATATATATATTACAAATTTCATTTTTAAATTATTTGCCAGAAGTTGAATTTTAATGGACAATAAAGTAGGACTAATGTATCCTATCCAGAAGCTTTGAAGAAGGAAAAGGAACAATGCCAGATGGCCCACAAAAACCAGAAATAAGCAATTAACTTACAAATTGTAAGAAATTACATCTTCACGACAGAACAACTTCAGAAGGATGATACAAGTTAATGGGCTTGCTTACATAATTAGTAAATCAATCAGACATTGACATGAGGGTCAAGAAATCTGACCTTCCCATCCTTTGTCTCCTTAGTATCATCAAACCGATAAACTATTCCTTTTCACAACAGCTTCGCTCCATTTGTTTTGGTTGGGGGTGGAAGGAGAGGAAAAAGAAACAAGGTTTCCATATGCTCTTTACTCAGTTTTAGTAGTATTTGTTGATTCATAAGCAACATCGGCAGAAGAGGTATCCATATCATTCAGACCTAATTCTTCATTTTGTTCCCATGACCTCTCATATTCCTCAACTGGAGAGATATGTCGACAAAATTGCCAAAACAGAAAACCATAAGACATATTAACATGGAAAAACTATGGCCGAGTGTAGATAACATGCCAATAATAGTAAACAAGCAAGTTTTATATTACACACAGCTCATTAAACTCAACCATAAAATGATAGCCATTATGCAGGTAAAGTCGAGGCACAGCCATAGTAGTCAATAGCGGCCATAGCAGCCGCTATCGCAGAGGAGCGGAGCAGAGCGGATTGGCAGGTTGCCGCTATGGGAAGCCTATAGCGTCGCGTTTCAGTGGAACGGCCATCACGCCACAAATAGCGGCCAAATCGCGGGAGAATTGCAGTCATAGTGGCCGCTATTTCATCTCTGGCTAAAACCCGACTTTGCCCTTGCTTTCTTAACGTTGGACATCTTTAAATGGGGTTAATCTTGGAATTTCCACCCCTTTTACATTTTTTATATTTTCTTCCTCACGAGCCCTAAGTTTTCATTTTTTGTCTCTCAATTCTCTGGTTCGTTCTTCCCCATCTTCGTTCTTTCCCATCTTCATTATCTGCAACATTCTCTTGCTTCCGGTGTCCTCCTTCTCCGGCGAGCTTCTGACATGACAGAGTCGTCCTCCGGCAAAGCTTTTAACATAACTTAGATGTGCTCCGTTTGTCTTCAACTCCGGCAAAGTTTCCAATGTGGTCCAAGCATTTCCGGTCATCTTCTTCATCTCTGATAAAACATCCGAAGAACCTACACATTTGCTAGTGATTAACCAATTCTCTGTTTTCTTATTTCCTTATCTGTTTTTATTCTTCGTCTCTGTTTTTTATTTCTCTCTGTTTTGGATGTTATTTTTATATTAAGTATAATACTTAGAACTTCAAAATAGTGGCCATCTCGCTATCCACTATGCCGCTATAGCATTTTTTAGGTCGGCCGCTCCGCGCCATTATTTGAGATTGACTACTATGGGCACAGCAATCCAAAAGGTTCAAATGCATGCCCCTAACGAGGGAAATGTCATATGCAACTAAAGTCATTCCTGTATTTTTGTTTCCATGGTAGTAGTACACTGGATTCCCGAGTAACTTATGGTTGAATTGAATCAGATACTTCAGTACAAAACATAGACAAAATCTATCTCGCTGAATGAAGAAAAATATTTTTATCAATGATGAGGAAACAAGGTATCAAAGAATCAGATATCTTCAGTTCAAAACATTGCATGATCCATTTTACCACAATGAATTTTATTTTTTTACCAATAACAAGGAATGACATAATCCATAGTCATATGGTCAAGCATAGAAAGTTGAAACCACATCACTATACAAGCAAACTGCACAACACAATAAAACCTAAGGCATGAAAATAATTTTCTGCTTTTAATTTCAGTACACTTTACTCAGAAGATACGAAGTTATCATTTCAGCAAGAAGCTGGAACTAAAGGTGCAGAATGCATTATATTCATGAACAATAATAATTTTATATGATTAAAAAATCATGATAAACCTTCTTCTCTATTGTAATTTCTAGATTATTCTATATATCTATATCTATATCTATCTATCTATCTATCTACCATTTTTAGTTTCTCATGCAAAACGGCAAAAGGACAATGCAGATATTCAACATGTTCAAGTTCAAATTCTGAAAATGTCAGCTGCATAAAGTATAGCTTGAAGTATCATATTGTTGGAAAACTTACATGCTAATTGATAGTCATCTTTTAGATCATCAGTTGCAGGTGCTACAAAAGAATTGGCTAATGCATCATCAAGAATTAGAGTCCAAGCTTCTTCCAAGCTAAGAAGCTGCACAAATTGAAAAGATGCAGATAAAAAAAATAGGATCAAAAACCTTAAACGGATAGGTCTAAGGCAGAGTCAAATCAAAGCATACTGATCATGGTTGTTAAACTCTCAATTTAACTCGTAAATTTGAGTTTAAGATCTTAGACAAGGAAACTGTGTCAAATTGCATATAAACTTGTTTTTTAATAAACTCACGTAAACTCAGGTGAACACAGGTAAACTTGAGTTTACACCTGATTTTATGAGTTTAACTAAACAACAGCAAAATCACATTTTTTTCACCAAAATAACACCATTTGGAATGAGAGCACCACTTTTCTCCCCTCTTTGCAAGTTGTGAAACATCACATTTATAATTATGACACCAAAATCACATTATCATTATATGATTTGGCTATAGAAGTATGATTTTTTCACCAAAATAACACCATTTGGAATGACAACACTTTTCTTCCCTCTGCAAGTTGTGAAACGTCACATTTATAATTATGGCACCAAAATCACATCATCATTATATGATTTGCCTATTTAGGTATGATTTTAACTTTATTATTGAAATTTATTTCATTATGAGATTTTAAATATTTTACGTGAGCTAAACTTGTAAGAGTTCACGAATCGAATTTACGGAGAGGATAACATATCCCCTCATAAAAGAGAACAGAAAATGCACAAGCTAATATTAGAAACACAAATGAAACTACAATGCCTATAGTTTTCTATTATTACTCTTTCCTTTTCTACCAGTCTGCTGTAAAACACTGAAAATAATAAATAATAAATAATAAACATTGTCATATGATGGTAATCTAATCAATAGAATTGGTATATGAACAACTACTACTATGCCCAGAGTGATAGACATATAAGAAGCGGAATTTAAGCCAACTCAGATATAGAGCAATGTGCTACCTTGTTTAGTCTTGCTTTAAAGTCTAGCCACTTGCTCCTCCTATGTTCATCAAGACTATCTCCAAAAGTAAAGCCATGGACCCTCTCAAGGCCTGTACATGCAAATCACATCAAATCAACTTCTAAATTTGAGCAGAGATATATAGATTACATTAAATTAATCATACAACAGGATCAGGGAAAACATAAATGTAATGTGGATGAAAGAACAATATAAAATCCAACTTTCCAAAATGGTTACAAATTTGCAATTTAGAATCCTTTTCCAACATATTTGATGTAGATTATTTGGAATGAAAGAACTAATGATGTTCTGGAAGTTGAAACTAGGAAGATATAAACGATAGTCACATCTTCATCACTTTGTTCATGGGGAGCTCAACGACACCAGTTTTCCCATTTCCATACAAAACATCACCTTGATGGGGGGGGGGGGGGGGGGAAGAGAGAGAGACACATACTTACTTTCACTAATTTTTGTAATTAAACCTTCAACAGTTGTAACAATTCCTCCCAAGGTGCCGCTTGCCAGTTCCAACTCAAGTTCAGGAACTTTTACACTTGCAGTATCAGACTAATCAAATTAAACTAGTCAGCCAATTGATAATAAAATGTATTTCTAGGTCTCAAATCACAGAAAATGAAGTTTAACTGGTCATACAAACAGAATATTTAATCCACAACATTATGACATTTTTCACAGGTTTGTATTTACCAGAAATACCTATGAGTATCATCTCAATTTTAGTACATCACAATTTGGCACAAAGTTCTTGATGAAACCATCAATATCAGGCTTCCAATAACCACAAAATGTGAATTTGATTCATTAAAATGCTTTAGCTTCATCCAAGTGTAATAACAAACTAAACTGAAGAAAAGCACATCACAACAGTCCACATGATAAGCTGTTCCTTCCCCCCCACCCCCACCCTCCAGGTCCTTCCAAATGATCACTACAAGGAGGTTTGGATGCTTACAGCTGCCCCACCCTTGCAACCTATAACTTCAATTAACAAAGTACCTTCTTTTCTAATGATTTTTCTATTATTGATCCCAATCTATAGCAATAACACATTAGAAATAAGAAAAGTGATAGCGTTCACTAAATGCAAACAAATTATTAACTTCAGGATCCAATATCTACCACCTAACATATATAAACTAACAGACATCTTGGTTTCATTGGTCTGAGATTTGTTCAGATCCGGATACAGACTACAAACCTTTATTATATCACGGCTCAGGTCATTTACATTCTTCACACAGAGAGTAATTCTTTTTCCTTTCTCAGGAATTCGTCCACCAGGTTTCAACTGCAAGTTGAAGAGCAATATTTATTTCATCTCTCAAAAAAGAGAACTACGATCAAGAAATCAGCATATACCTCAGAGTTGCGGTAACCACAAGAATCGCATGTGGATGCCATGACAATTACTTCTTGGAAGTAAGGAATATCTTTTCATTGTTAAGCTCAACAAAGTGTGTAGATGAACTAACAAGATAAGTTGCTCATACAGACTAACAATAATAATACAGAATTGGCTTGTCTCTATTAGCAAAGCAACCAAATGAATATTATCTAAAGTCTTTACAAATCAGCAATCAGAATTCAATTCAACCCTGTAAACAACTGTTTCGTTTTAATCTCAAATCATTCAACATTATCGTTGAGTAGCTAGCATGAATCAGTAGCCAACTTTCCAAAATTAGGAAACAAAAATTATTTTCAGGAATTTTAGCCAAACACATGGTTATGAAAAAAATTCAATGCATACCAAAGAAGTGACTAAAGCTTCAAATTTCAAGTGGAAATACATCAAAAATGGAATAAAAAAATAGGTTGAAGCTTTTATATGATTTCAGTTATGAAGCTTCATTCTCTCTTACAAATGCAAAATTTGAATCCTTTTACACAATCAATTAAAATTATAGTTGTCAATGATGCTAAAGCAACAGAATCCTTCTGCGTAAATGTAACAAACACAGAGTATACCCCAGTGGCAATATCAGAAATGGCAAAAAGGATACTGGTGACAAACATTCGAGTCTCACACCTGGCAGTACAAGCACCACAAGTTGATGGGAAAGTCATCACCTGTCAAGAACAAGCAGCAATATGACACTGAAAGGGAGATCAACAAAAAGGACCAAAACTCAGTATTAAACAGTTCAGCAATACACACCTCTTCTGGGGAAGTATATCGAAATAAGGCCTCAGCAATATCTGCACCATTACTCTGTGCAATGGCACGGTGACCAGCAGCTGCTCCTATTGATCCATGTGGTTCTCTCCTTGCTTGATCAGCAGTCACGTCTTCTCCCCCTTCTGGTGCTTCATCATGAGTCCCTTCGATCTGTGTGGAATCAACTAGGTATCCCAATGATGCTTGCTGCTCAGGAGTTCTCTCATAAAACTTGATAGTCAGTGATGGATCAGATGATGGTGCAAACCTATTCATACATGCCCCCCATTTAAATAAAATAGAAGTAGCTTAAAGGACTAAGTCTGACTAATGTTAATGAGAACCAAATAAAGATACAAGACTCCTCACCAACAAATACAAGTTCCCTCACATGTATGTATGTTTAGGGCTTTGAGGATTTACCTTTTATCTAGCCTCCTTACCACCTTTAGCTAGTTTATCCCTAATTTTATAAAAGGAAAGATGACAAAATTGACCAAGTTGATTTGAGCATATGCAAAAAAGGTCATTGAAAGCACTGGTGAAGAGAGTTAACCTTTTATCTTCCTTACCAACTACAGTTAGTCGATCATTAAATAATTTTATAAAGTCTAAGCAAAGATGACACAATCAATTAAGTTGATTTGATCACATGCAAGGAAGATCAATGAAAGCATTGGTAACGATAGTTGATCTCATGACTTTAAGCTTTGTGAAGAAGCGTAAAGAGAGGTCAAAATGAACTTGAAAACAATTATTAGAAGAAATCATATGTTAAATATATCTGAGTTTGATTGCTAACCAAATCCAATAGTGTCATGTGTTCCGTATTGCTAATCTCATCTAGTAGGATAAGGTTGTTGTTGAAATACTTCAGTGTTTAAATTCCCCAAATAATTTCTCACTTGCCACCTCTAGAGTCCTTAGAAGTAATTTTATTTGGATCTTCCTAGTTGTGGATGGATAATGATCATGATGGCATGCTTTTATGATTTTTACATTTATTATTTTTATTTGTTTTGTTATATTACTATTTAAGATCTTATGCATGGAGAAGCAAGTCTCTTATATTATTTAATCACTCATAAATTTCTGCATTGTGAATACTTGTTTAATGGCTTGATTGTAAGCTTGGATACTCCACTTTTGCTAAAGTATCTGTGTCATACATGTATCTAACAATGATACACCTACAATACGTCAAGGATTGTATCCAAGAAGTATCCCCAATTTTTAAAATAAAATTATAGCTCCGAATGCGATACAGCTCTGATACATCTCATACAGCTTCAAGGAAATAGATACAATCGAAACCCACTGTATGTTCAATTGTTTCTATTTGATGTTGACTTCTCCACACATTCACATAGCTATTTCTAAATTTTTCACATAGCAATCTGAGACCAGTAAAATGAGGTTCCTCTTCTAAGCTATGGCTTGCAGTGCTAGTTCATTGTAGTTATAATGACTCACCTCCCTTCTATTTTCCATCAAGATACCAAGTAGCTAAGTAGTAGCCTACTAGAAGTTGCACTTCATTGTGAAATCATTTCTTTTGTATTAAATATTTAATACAATGTGTTATTTTCTCTTGTTTTGGGCAGTTGTTGTGCATTTCAGTAAGTGTTTATAGTTTTGGTCCTTTTGAAATGTTGAAATACAAGGAAAACTCTGCTGAAGTTTTTGTACTTCGAAAGTATACTCATATTGGAAAAATATTTTTGCTATGTAATTGTGATTTTAAGGCTTATTAGGTTAAGTGGTGTTTTGGTTATCTTAGCCACTCTAATAAAAATGACCAGGCTTGAAAAAGCTGAATGTTCTTCTCTAAGGACTGTACAATATGTTTCTCAGTTTAAGACTTGCATACATTGATTTATGTGCTGCACAGTCACTTGATAGTTAAGGTGTGTGATTCTTAACCTTGTCCAAAAATTTGAAGCAATTTCTCTGATGAAAATTTAGATGTTGTAGGAGAACTGAGTAGAAGGCCCTCTGGTGGAGTGCTAAAATGTTTGCTGTTATTTAGGATTTATGGTTTGAGAGGAATTCTAGAACATTCAAGGACAGTTTTCCTTTATTGGTATATTCTACAAGTTAAGGCGGTGGTTTTTTTAGCATTTTTATGGTTGTCAGCCAATGGTAACAACAAAGTAGTGCATTTAATGGATATGCAAGGAAATTTGAGAGCCATACTGAGATGAAAATCATTCTCTTCAATGTTTTTTGTTGTTCACTTATATTATGATATCTAAGCCTCTACCATATAATATTCTCTTCTGGTATAAAATAACTTTTATTCATTAAAAAGAGCTTCAAGAAGAAATAGTCTCTTACGGGTTTTCAATGAAGCTGTTTCCTGCAGGATCATCAAGAATAAATGTTAAGGATGATTGTCCTGTTGCGCAGGCTCGCAATTTCACCAAGAACTGATCAATTGCTTCTGCTGTCTCTGGAGCCACTTTCTAGAAGGTAAAAAGCATGACATTAAATTATTTAAAGGTAAACTTATATATCAAACAATAATATAGGGTGCAGAAGAAAATAGTACTCTGCGTTCCTCTTGAAGAGCCTGAAGTTCATCAGCAGCTCTCATAAGTATCCCTTCCACCTATAACAAAACCAGAAGTAATATGTTTGAATCATACAATGACAAATGTTCAACTAATCATGAATTTAACCTGAGTCTTCATAAAATACCTACAGATAGTGCTCTAACACAAAAATTTACGTCTCTAATATAAATGTATGGATCCTTGTTACTAAATGGGAGCATACAGAAACAGCCAGTTATAATATGATTAAGAGTTAAATCTAGAGCTTCAGAAATCTACCCAAAATACTTGCTTTGTTTCATACCAACAGAAATATATATAATAGAAGAAGGATAACATGCTCAGCTTTTATTTGATGAAATAAAAAGAACACATCAACATACAATCAAATTACAACTTTTCAAATTGTATGATGTGTATGACAAAAAAGAAATCAATGTTGAGATTTTTACTGACAAATACAATCACAAGCAAGCCTCACAAACCCCCCCCCCCAAAAAAAAAAAAAAAAAAAAACAGCAGACCAGTCAATGCTAGGAGTGAGAAAAGAACAACTTAAGCTGAAATGTGTATCAGAAGTACCGTTGACAAACTACCACGCTGAGCCTCAGGTGGAATCTCAAAATCCAGTTCTGGTATCTGCAGAATCATATATAAGCAAGGAGCCCTATAAATAAATTTATTACAATTCAAATTTTCAATAGTAGAACTATATTAGTCATAATTTACAGTCATTTAGAATCAATAGAGATGAATCTTATAATTTCGGAAATATTTTTTCTTGAAGTGGGATTTCTGAAACCTTTTTTTTGTTTTTTGCAGTGGAATTCAACCTTGTTTTATTTATAACTTACAAATTAAAATGGTGTTTATGCATAATATCATACAATCAACTAATTAGAGCTTTGGCAATTAGTCTATTACTAGCAGAAATACATAGTTCACCAAGCAAAAGAATATAATTATAGACATCACAATAGAACTTGCATACAGGAGGACAGGTACAAAGGAAAAATTACAAAACTGTTAACAGAATGAGTCAGCAGAACAAAGGACAGATAGAAGTAGAAGAAAGAATCTGAAGAATGGCAGAACCTCAAAAGAGAAGAATGAGTGTAAGTACCTTAATGGTAGCAGATTCTGATTTTACCACTTGTCGATTTAGCATCTGCATTCATTAAACTTATTAACAAGACATGCTTACAAACAAATTTGCAGAATGGTTAACAAAAAGTGTAGTGTGAATCAAAATAAGAAACAAGATAATCCCACATATGCACATATGCATACATCGAAAATATATTTATTAGACTGACATTGGATAAGGCTACTTGGAATAGCCTACTTTCTGAAGATTCTGTTTCATGCAATGCACCAATGTATGGATTGGGTTGGTAAGTTTAGTTTCTAGACTCTTCTCTTAGTTTGGTCATTGTGTGTGAATCAATGCTTCACCATGGGCAATTAACTTCCATATACCCCCTATTTTGTATGAAGAAACATATTATTTGTCCTCCCAAAAAGACTCCTTTTTCCCAAATTATCATAATAACCGTTAATTACTATTATAAACATGGTAAGAGGATGAGGAAGAAGGAAAATGCAATAAAGGAGAATTAGGATGGCTAGACTTTTTCCACCAATGAGATGCTTGTCATACTTGACCCAATAGTATGCATACAAAATACCAGCTATACCAGTTGCAGTGTTTTCAATTGTAAACAGAAACCTAAGGTGCTAAGCCAGCCAAATGTCACAAACAGTGAGGCAGCAATTTTAGAGGGAGAAAAAGTACATTATAATGTCATCCTAAAAAATCCTTATAACATTTTGAACAAATGTTACAACACTACGGTATTTTTCAATGCCTTCTTACAATTTTGGAAATTGATGAAGAATGAAGAAGAAAATAGCACTTTTCTCCATGCGTTGTTCTTCCTTAACATTGCAGTTCTTATTAAGTTTCTCATGATTATGTTTTACCATACTTTTGTATGTAATGCCATTTTACTTCAAACAGTTTTACTTCATCAACTCTTTAAGGAAGATGTCTTTTTGCTAAATATGGACTCAATTTAAAACACAGTTTGGCTACTTGATTGACTCCCTTACTTCTATTATGTCAATATTAATTATTGCCGCTAGCATTCTGATTCTTATTTATAATGGGAATTGTCTCAAGATCAAGGACACTTGAGATTTTTTGCATATATCATTTTTTTTATTATTTCACTGTTGGGATTAGTTACTAGCTTGAATTTGATTTATTTATCTATTTTTTTAATTATTTGGAATGTGTTCTTATTTATTAATTATTAATAGGTTTTTGGTTCACACGTGCTATTGCAGCAAATGCTGAAGGCATTTATAACTAATCCTATAGAGGATTTTAGATTATTATTGGCAAAAGACAAATCAGAAAAATTATGAAAAATCACCCTTTCATTCTAGGGACGGTCACTAGCGCATAACACCACCTGAGGTGGACATTCACTGAGCAACTGGCCATTAAAATCATGCCTAGACACTGGGAAGGGACTGGAGAACCTCCATTCAAGACAGTATTGTATGTATCATGACTATTACACCATGTTTTAATTCATCTAGCGGCTATGGAAGTTTGCTTAAATCATAAATAATCAGGGAGCAGAGGTGAAATTAGAATGAACACAACCTTTGGTTCACCTGATGGGATCTCCAACGAGTAGGAACAACCCCGTGGTTGAATTTCACCAGCAAACTGTACTTCGTTGTTCCTAATGGATAACAAAAACATTAAAAAGATATTAGGCTTCAGGAAAGATCAATGGGACCAATTATGTTCAAGGCACAGAGTTTAAGGGGAGGACATAGGTTACACACAACTTACCTCTCACCGCAGTGAGGACATTCAAAAGCTGACAACAAAATCTACATAAAAGGTGAAAGTAAAATGTATTAAATTCCTAGAAAACTAATGGACAGACATGAGAAAAAGAATCGCAGATAAAAATAACAACATGTGATAACATCTATCATCTACTTTGTAGATCGATAATGCTAATTTATTAAAGTACATAATTAACAAATAAATTGAAAGAAAATAATCAAAGCACAACATAAGGAGAGGCAGATTAAAAAAAAAGACACGATTCAAAATACATATATACTGGTGGAAGGAAGAAAAAGATAATCACTTGCCAATCATATGAATAAAAGGAGTAATAAGTAAGACATATACCTTTCTGAAGTGAGGAATCAAAGTCAATAAAAATCTTGTAATCCCCTGACAAACATGATAGAATTTCAAGTCAAATGATAAGTTTAAGATTTATAAATAAAGATACAACGAAGCTCCAAAACTAAGTCTTAGTACCTTTGCTTCAGCTTAATTTGCAAAAGCAATCACTTATTTTTGTCAACTTTTGAATGATAAGTAATTACTTGTGACAAAATAATATTTTCCAAGCATACACTAAACTCTACTAGACAACACAAAAATTTTTGTTTCATTGACTTTTGGTAGTGGTATAAAGCAAAACAAAACAAAAAATGAGCAAAAACAAAATTCTAGATATTAATTCCACAATAAACAAACGAATAGCTTGTTCTTCTTTTTTTTTTGGTCTGTGAATAGCTTGTTGTTCCATGCACAACACCATCCAAAAATTAAAAACACCCATCAATTCGGCCCAACCTCACTACACCAACGAAGAACAACCATCAAGCCCAATGGGCCTATCCCCAGTGTAACCCCCGCTCCACCTCCAAAACAGTGCAACCACCACCATACAACAGACAACACCGACAAAGTCCCGTTGAGTGATTCACAGCTAGTGCCAACCTGTTCTACCTGCTCCATCCTTCAATGCCCATGAAACGCACCCGTAATTCACTACTCACCGACAAAATATCATTATATCAAATCATTATGATATTGTTTAAACGACAGTAAATTCCAAACTGCGTTTAACACCACCGCTTAGCCCCACATAAAAGCATCGATTCACGGAAAAATTAAAAACCCAGCGGTAACTCCTTAGCGTCACTCTCAAGGAGAAGAAACAAACAAATATCGCCCCTTGTTTCAACTTTGCAACGTTCATAGAGTAAAGATAAGAAGAAAAAAAGTTGCTTATTCAATGTTTCAGTTCGACGAGGAGGAGATACGGAAAAAAGAAGAAGAAGCGGAAAAAAGAAGAAGAAGACGACGAAAAAACGGAAAAGTGATTAAATATTATTAAAAACAATGATGAATGAAGAGAGAGAAAGAGAGTTACATTTTCACCACAACGCATGCAAAGACTTTCGAGGTTGTAAAGAGGGGCATCACCGTCATCAGCAGAAACAGCTTCAACCACGGATCCAACATCCACAATTTGCTCTTTGTTCTCTTCCATATTCTCAGATTTTACTTTATTGCAATCCTTTCAATTTGAACCAGAGTGTGAGTTGCAGAACCAAACGGAGAAGACGACGACGAAAAAGACGAGGATTCTGAAATTAACGTGCGAAGGCACTAGAATTTGAAAGGTATAGGGTACCCGTCATTGGATTCGGGTTTGGGCCGTTCTGTCTTTTTATGGCCCAATTAATTGTCAGTTCAAATTTAAGTTACCAAATTTAAGTTAATAGGTCAATAGGTCCAGTTACCAAATTTAAGTTAAAAAATTGTTATATTTTAAGTGATAAAATTCTGAATTTGAAAATTTTGAGGGATGTATTATAATATGTTCAAAAATTTATTATGATGAGACATAAATATCATTGTGTTATACAAATAATCAATTTAGGTTAAAATGTTTAAAAATTTATCAATTTTCACCACAATAAAAGTCTTAAAATATAATGCTATATTTGGCTAAATTAGCCTAAGTGACCCAAATCAAATCTAAAATTTATTGGGTCCAATTTTTAAGATTTAAATTTAACTTTGTATCTTGGTTGAGCTTATCCTTTTAAAGTATTTATAATCGTCTAATATATCTACATTTCTCAACAGATTATACAATATCATTTATATTTAAATATGTCATCAATAATTTTTTCAAAAATAAATAAATTTAAATATTTTAAATTTTAATAATTTAGTTTTACTAATAAATAAAAAATAAAACATTACTTTTATCATGTTTCTTATATTGAAATAATTGTAAGAAAAAAATACAAACAACTAATTTTTTCATGATTTTTAGATGAATACTTGAAAATAAAAAAAAATAAATTCATATTAATGCAAATTTTTATAATTATTAACAAAAATATAAAATAAATTCTTAAACTTAATATAATCTTAACTTTTTTATATTTTAATTAAGAAATAACCCAGATTTTTAAAACAATTATAATAGATAATTTGATTTCATGCCTTAAAAAAAGTTTAAAGCCTATTTACAATTTACCTAAATAGGTTTTAGTCTTAAACTAAAACATTATTTGTTATAAATTTTTCTAAACATTTTTCTTATTATTATTATAACATATATTCTAGTCTTTAAGTAAGTATTTAACAAAAATTAATTCTATTTAGCTAAGGCGATGAGTTATCATCAACATAATTTCATTGTTTGCTCAATTTTATTTAAGCTAATACTATAGTTTTATTTTTTTTTTCAATTAATTTTTTAATCATTAGCAAGAGAATTTTAGCACTAATGTTTAAAGAAAAATTATTATGCGAAAGAAAAGATAATATAAGATACTATATAAGAGACTAACTCAATTTGACTTTTTAATCCAATAAAAAAGTATTGTGAAAGTCATCTCTTTAAAGATAATTACTTAAGTATATTGTAAGTGTAGTCAAGTTGTAAGATAAAAGTAATAATAGAATATATAAATATTGTGAGATAAAATTAGTAAAAATATGAAATATATATTAATTAAGTTATTTAATATATCAAAAATTAATGAATAAAATTAATAGTAATCATGTTAAAAGAATCATCATTAGTGTTATAGAAAAAATAAAAGTGTATTATAAAGGAAAGAGATATTTGATGACCAGTTCATAAGTAATAATATCGTATAGTTTTATGTGCTTATTTTTATAATAAAGAAATGTGCAATTTTTTAGCTTGATGAGAGAATTTGACTTTATTAATTGATAGAGTGCTTGATAAAAAAGAAAATCAAATAATTTTAAATGCATATTGTAAATTCAAAATTACAATAATTAATATAGAAGTTTGAATTTAATTAGATATTTGATCCTATTAATGATTCACGTATATGTATGTGTACAGTAGAATTTGTAGAGAATATGAAGAATTTTTATGAAAATATATGCAAGGTATGAAAAGAAATATAAAGTTACATGATAAATAAAAATTCTTAGACATGTAAAATGAAATGTATATCATTGGTTCATTACCATGATGTTTAATCATAAACAAGGCAATGATACTTATAAATCAATATGATAACTTGCAAGAGTATTCATGTAATGATGTTAAAATGTTAGTGATTAATATGAATCTTATGGGCAATGCATGAAATTATGATAGAAATATTATGTTATAAGAGAAAAAAATGTTTATGCATTGTTTTCTAATAAAATGAGAATCTTATGAGAAGAGTTGTAAATGATTTAAGAATAAGTAGAGTCAATGTAAATTCTTTTATAGAAAGAAGTAATCCTGGTGATAAAACATTCAAGAAAGATGATCTTATTTTCAACATTATCAAGTTAATAACATACATTTTTAAAACAAGATCAACAAAATAAAACAAAAAAAATTAAGTAACTTCCAAAGAAATGTTCCTTAAATTTATCATACTAAGAAAGTGAAAGTAAAAATAGAAAACTTCAAACAAAGAATTTTAAAAATTTATAAAATAAATATGGTTCACAAGGATCTTATATTTCAAAAATGTGTCAATAAAAAATAATAATTTTTAGTATATTGTATGATTATATTGATTATAATTCAAACTATTTTAAAAATTTCCAATTATCATTAAGATATATCTCTTTCCTTTAGTAATTTAACATTTCACACTTTATTTATAAGTAGTTCTTAATAAGTTAAAATTTGAGTCTAAATTGAATTCCTATCGATTAGGTCCAAACGCCTTAGTTGAAGTTTCTTATAGTTTTGTTATGATATTATATTATTAACAATTAATATTCTTTTAGAATTGTTGTTTTACTTTATTTAGTAATCTTAAAATTTGATAGAATGTAATTTTAATAAAGAAATACTTAATTATTATTAAATCTCTTTCTATATAATTTAGTATATTTTTATGATGATATTTTAGATTTTTTTTTTTAAAATTATGGCGATAATTTTATAATTAAATTCTTTTAAAATATGTTTAAATATGTTTTCCTGTTATCTCAAAATTAACATATATTATTAAAAATTTTAATATTTTCTTAATTATATTTAGGGTTTATGTAAATAGTTAAACAAATCATATTTACCAGAAATACTATTAGCAATTTGTATATGTAACAATAAAAAATGAAGAGATATTAATTTTTTTTAAGAGGTTATATTCATACACACATTAAAAATACAATATTGCTATGTAATATAATTATTTTTTGATAAAACTATGCAAATTGACTTGTTTATATTTCATTAAATAAATATGTAAGGTAAAGAACAAATAAAATTAAGGGATGTGATAGAAATCATATCACATTTGTATATAGTTTTATTAATATTAATTTCAATTGTAAATTTAATTTCATTATCAATGAGTATCCCTACCTCACTTTTTTTTATTTCTTTAGAATAATCTAAATAATAAAATATTACTAACATTAGAATAAAGGAGTAATATTTATTTTATTTTATTTTACAAAAAAATAAATATCATGTAGAAATTTTTTGTATAAAGAAAGAAAACTTAGACAATTATTTTATTTTATAAAAAATATAACTAAATTAGAAGTATTATAATAAAGAATTTTTAAGTAAAAAAATAATAAATATATGATTCAAGTTAAAGAAATATATGATGTTTACTTTAACTTTATAATTTTAAATGCGTAATGCATACAATTCATTGTGATATTTAATTCAAAAAATAATTTATTATAATATATATAAAATATATATATATATAATTTATATATGTATATTATATATATATATAAAATGAAACAATACAAATCACAAAATATGAGTGTGCATCTCAAAGTTTAAGTAATTTAGTCATGAAAGTACGTTAATATAATATTTAGTAATACACAAAACATTGTACTATATTAACATGAATGACATATGCATGATTCAAAATGATGAGTAAAAACTTTCAAACTATTAGGTAATGTAACAAAATTGTCTAAATTTTATAAAGTTAATAAAGTAAAATATTATTAAGGTAATTTAACTATTGGCTTCTAAACTCAAGAGTTACTTAGTGTGGAAATAATATTAACTATATAAGGCTATAACATAAACAAGATTAAAAGTGTGTATTATAAGACTTAGTATAGGTATCATAAGCATAAATAACTATAAAATGAACAATATTAAAAGTATTGTAAATATTATTACAAAGGCACCACATGCACAAGAAATTATACACTTTCATTGTAGTAAAGACTATTATAATTTATTTTTACCTCAAAGGTTACTGCATTGATGACCTATGCATTATTTTTATAAATTAGTTCAAGGTTTTTGAGAATAAGAAAGAAGAGAGCTTTAAGCTATGTCTTCTTGAAAGAGTGTGAACTAAATGATGTTTTGATTCATATCCAAAAAGGATATTTGATCACAAACAAGCATTCTATTTATCTTTCTTGCACTATCCCAGAATTTGAAAATGAGATTTAGGTACTATAAGCAATTAAATAGTATAAATTTATATCATCTAACAACATAGATATCAGATGTTATGTTATACCTACTCTTATAGAGTTCATATGGTTGGACAAACTTTCATGAAATGATGTCATCCCAATGCTTGTCATGACAAGAGTTAGGCCATTTAGTAGGTGATTGTGAGGTAGCATTAGCAAATTGCTTCTCCAATGTGATTATAGATCTTGTTTATAAGTTTCTTTCAACAAGAGAAAGTAGAAATGTAAGAGTATATAATGTGTTAGTTTATATTTTTTTCAAGTATGAGAACATAAATAGAAAGAATCTAAAAGAGGAGGAAAAAGATAGAAAGAATGATGATTTGTCAAAGCATTAAATGCATTTTAAGAAACTGAAACATGAAGGATGATTATGAGTAAATCATTCATGCCTTTTTTGGTTTAAGAAAAAAGAAAAGTAAAATGTTATTTAAATTTAAATGTTTTGTCATGTAGTGTGACTAAACATATTAAGAAACATCCCAAACTTTTGATGTTATAACTAGATGCTTTGACAGACAAACTAATTGTTAAATACACATATATTAATATTTTTTTTAATAAACTTAAATTTATCATCACTCAATATCTTTGTAAATATAGATGCCCACTAATGATTAATATCAATTAATTAAATATTAAATACACTTTTTTGTATTTAGTCTCTTATAAAATGATGTTTATTTCAATGTGTTTTGCTTTAGAGTATTAAATTGGATTTGTAGATAAATTAATATCACTAGTATTATCACAAAGTATAAGTATATTGCTTTCATTCAATACAAAATCTTCAAGGTTGATATTTTACTTATAATAATTAAAAAATAATAATCTATCATAGATATGGTTTATACTTCTATAGTTGAGGAAACAATTCAATTCTACTTTTTGCTATAATAAAATAGTATATTTGCACCAATGAACTATCAACTTCAATTTTTGGTTTATTCTACTTTATCTTAAGTTCAGTTGGCATTATTGAATTTTATTAAGTTTTTTTTTTTGTATACTTATATAGTAGTAGTAGTATTCACAAGATGTCTAAAAAAAATTTATAGCTTTTAATTATGATCCTTTTAGGTCTTGTTGAAATATACGTTAAATATAATATATAATATGCTTGTTTGTAAATAAAATAAAGATCCTATTACACCTTTATAGACTTTTTGGTCAACTAATTAAATTGATTTGTCTTTTTCTAAAACGGTTGATAGATGTATAGGGTAAATATTCATTTTGATTTGTTGGTGATTTTGATCTCTATGCTTTATTTGAAGACCCAAAAAGAACTTTGACTCCCATTATACTTATTTTAAATTTAATTTGCATAATTTTTAGAATTCTTAACATAGATGATCATTACAACACAAAAAATGATATCATCAATATTGAACTATGATGAAGTTCTAATTATAAGTTTTCTTAAATAGTGTTTTTTCTATTTTTTGTCTTGAAAAATCTTTTAAAATAAGAAAATAACTTAATTTATCATACCTTACTCTTGAAACCTGTTTTAAATCATATATAACTTCTATTAATTTGAAGACATGATTTGAAAATATTTCATCTTCAAATCTTGGTTACTATTTCACAAAAGCTTCTTTTATAAAACTATTTAAAAATGTACATTTCACATTCATTTAAAATAATTTGATGTGACGCTATGTTGTAAATGCAAGAATTATGTATATATAGCTTCTAATCTAATTATAAGAGTAAAGATTTAAATAAAGTTTATACCTTCTTGTTATAACATTGAGCAACTAATCTTGTTTTATTTCTTACCATTTTTTCTTTTTTAACTAGTTTGTTTTTTAGTATACATTTAGTTTCAATAATGGCCTTGTCTTAAGTTTTGTGAACTAAATGTCATACATAATCCCTTATTAATGAATTAAGTTCTTTTTATTTTACAATTATCCATCCTTTATCTATTAGAGTCTTATCAATAGTTACTGGCTCTGCCTTAGATACAAGTGAGATTATGACTTATTTTTTGAATATTATTCTTATATCATCTAAAGTATTTTTAAGAACTACTTTAAATAGATATTTCTTTTATGTTTTTATTCTTGTTTTGTATTGTTATTTATGATTGCCTTTATACTGTGAATGGAGATCTATCTTCGTCTTTTACTTTTTTAGTGTCTCTTTGCTAGTTTCTAACTTTATAAATTGATCTTCAATATTTGATAATTTTCTTTTAAACATTTCTCTTTCATTATGCCTTACATGTATCAATTCTATTACTATTAAATTTCTTGAGTTATATACTCTATATGGCTTAGAATTTGAAGAATATCATAAAAATATACCTTTATTAATCTTAAATTAAATACCAATTTAATTAAGAATAAAACAAGTGCATTTAAATGCATGAAAATATAATATATTAAGTTTTCTTTCTTTCTATAATTCATAGAGTGCTATTTAATAGTCATCATATAATAATTATATTTTGAACATAATATGTAACATTGACTACTTCTACCAAAAAGTGTTTTAGAATGATATTTTTTTGAAATCATTATTCTAGCCATTTTTTCTAGAGTTTTATTTTTTCTTTCTATAACTCCATTTTTGTTACAAAGTTCCTATAGAAGAAAAATTATGAAATATGTTAATTTGTTCATAGAAAACATCAAATTGTTTATTTTCAAATTTTATTCCATGATCACTTCTAATAAATGTGATACAGATTTTTTTTTTGTTTTGTATTATTTTATAAAAGATTTTGAATACATCAAAAGATTTATCTTTATGAACAATAAAAGGTACCCATGTGAATTTGCTATAATTATTTACTATAACTTGTTCATATTTTTTATTGTCTACTTAAAACTACATTAAAGTCATATAAATCCATATATAATAAAACTTTTGAAAGATATTTTTAGATAACCTTTTACAAGACATTTTTTTTAATTGTAGGTTATAAAATATGATTCAAATTAAGGTAACCAATTTTTTTTTGGTACCATGTTCAGTCTTTAACATTTTCACAAAATAAACATGTTCTGTTTTTTTTATTTATTTATTTAACTCCTTTAGACCTATTTTAGACAAATTATGTTGTCTATATGTAATGAAAAATGAAGTTATTACTAATTTTTACTACACATTATCTTTGAATAAAAATTATATTTGTTATCACAAAATTGACTAATACATAGTAAATTATATTCCAATCCTTTAACTTATAACACATATGAATGGTGAATACAAAAGTTTTACCTACCTTACTTATTCTACAAAAATAACATGTGTTTTTCTCATGCAATCCTAATTTAAAAAATATAAACTATCTTTCTGTATTGTCTCGAGCATCCACCATCCCTAATATTATTTGTTTGTACTTCTTAATATATGCATTTAAAATTATTTGATAAATAGGTATCTATATCAATTTTGATCCTTTAAGATTAATTATCAAATGTTTATCTAGTTTCAATATATTTTTTTATAGCATTATTTACTATTATATAATGTTTTCATATAAAACATGATGATTAAATATAATTAATAGTAGTTTAAGTGTGAATATTTTTCTTTTTATAAGGACAATATCTAAGGCCTAATCTATCTAAGAATCTAATGTATTTTTTAATTATATTTAAATTAAATATGTTCTACACAAATTTTTCTACTACTTCACTCAAATTGAAAAAAAGATCTTAATTTAAAGTTTATTAAGTTCTTTAAAGTGATTTGTTTCATTTAATATCCGAGTCTAGTTAAAGTCTAAGATAAACTTATTATTTTTAGATTTAAATTTTTTATTTTTATAGAAAAGGTTTATTTAAATTATGCTACAACCAATATTTATTCTTTAAATGATATATCAATATTGTTATTTAATTTAAAATAATATTTATTTTAATTAATTTATTAAAATATAAAATTAATATTATTACTTTCATTAAAAAAATTAAAAATGAACAACCTAATTATTATACATTTGTTAAAATAAAAAATTTATAAATTGAATTCATTTTATGTACTCATCTATAATAACATATTAAAATAAAAATTATATTTAAAGAATGAAGAAAGCCAAATTTAAAAAAACACAAAAATAAAATAAAATAAATAAAATATGAAATCATTGATAAAATATTAATTTTTACTTTACTATGATATAAGAAATAAGTAATTTCTATGACATAAAAAGTCACCCCTGATTTTTTGACATGATATAGATTATAAATCTTATTTTTTATTTGATCTTATAAAATAAATATAAAAAAAAATTTATAAATTATTCATTGATTACTTAAAGTTAAAATTCTAGAAAAAAATAGTGAATAAGTGAATTTGTAAATTGTATTAGAGGATTATAATAAAAAATTATATTTGAAAAGTTTTTATTGTAATAATATTTGTAAATTATATTTTAAATGTGTGATAAAATATATTGATCAAAATATTACAATTAAAGTTAATTAAAATTAAATAAAAGATTAGGCTAGATAAAAATGAATGTGGTTTGGTAGCTATAAGAATATATTTGAAGTATTGTATTCAATTTATAGTAAATCATTCAACTATAAACATACTTGAAAATAAATAAATAATTTTGTTATTATTTTTTATAATTATTACGTAATCTTTTTACTAATTTGATTAAGTCATAATTTAATTAATTTATTGTCTATAATTTATTTATTTAATAATTAATATATTTAGATTTTCATAAATAAATAAACATGTTTACTAATTTGAAAAATATATATTTAATAATAGCTAATTAATTTTAAATATATTTTGATAATTCTATTATTAAATAAGGATGAAATTTTAAAGCTTAAAAGAAAAAATTAACAACTTATATATAATAAAAAAAATAAAATGACATAACTTTAAAAGAATAGAAAAATTAAAATATTTAAAAAAATTAAATTTATTAAGACAAAATAGTAAAACTAAAAATGATGAAAAATATATACTGATTTTTTATTAATTATAATAAAAATAAATTAAATTTATAAAACTTAATAAATATTTTACTGTAATATATGCTGAGAGTTTATATAACACTCAATGCTGAAAAAACTTAAAAAACAATATTTTTAAGCATAATGAATATTTCAAAGTATATCATGGGCCATGATAAATTCCTATTGCATAAAAAAAAGAATTTTTTTTTATCCTATCTTATTCTTTTATTTGGAAGAGTTAAAAGAATATCAAGCAATTTTGAATCTTAATTAGGAACATATATTATTAAATTAAATATTTTTAAATAAATAAATAAAAATATATTATATGAATATTTTAAAATTTAATCTTCTTTATAAATTTTTAAAAATTAAATATAATAATTAATAATAATAATTTACATTAAATTAAATTTAAAATTTTAAAATTAAATCATGCTAAATTAAAAATAAATAAATAATATAAAAAAGCTGCTTGGCATGTTTTAAAAAAATAAGTAAGTAATAAAAATATTATTTGAAAATTTTTCAAAAAATATTGCTATTTTAAAAATTCTTCTACAACTACTATTATTCAAAAATCAACATTCACAATTATATATAAACATTGATACAATATATTATATTTATTTTTTATTCACTTATCTTATGAGTCATCAAGCATTAATTTATTTTGGACGTATTTGGTAGACTCTTAATTATTTATTTAATTTTTTATAATAATAAATATTTTAAAATTGATAAAAATAATTGTAATAACTCTCGTACATCATAAAAAAATGTCAGTTTATCAGGTTAAAAATTAATGCATCTTCCTAAACATAAATAATTTGTTGTTTGAAAATATTGAATAATTATAACTCAGTTGAAATTTTATATTAAGAAAGTGAAAATTTTAAATTAAAATAATTAATAAAAATATTTATTTATTATTAAAATCATAAATGACATGAATTTAGTAAAATTTAAATTATTAATAACCCTTTATCAATTTTAAATATAAAATTTTATGTTAAAAAAATACATCTTTTCAAATGACTTAAAATTTTCATTAATTATTCAATATAAAATACAAAAAATAAGTGCATTAATATGAAAAAAAATCATAAAAAAGATAAATATTAATCATTGTCTTTTTTTAAAAAGTTTAATAATATTTTTTGGAAATTTTTTAATGCATTTTTCATATATTATTTTTATAAAATTGTGATAACTAATTTAATGACAAAAAAACTAAATGTAAGGCTCTTATAAAAGTTATTTAAAAAAAAATTCTTAAGGAATTATTAATTCTTAAAATTTTAAATTTACTTGTTTATAAACTTGACTTAATAGTATAAGACTTTATTATTATTGTTATTAAATTTATTTGTCTATTTTTTATCTTTTATTTTATTTTATTTATTAAAAAAAGAATAACATTGTATTACTATATTGTTTATTTATTTTTTCTATTCAACTAAATAAGTCAAAATAATTTTTTCTCTGTTATACTTTTCTTCTTTCAATTTACATAACTTAAAAAATGTTTTCAAACATTTTTACTATGTTTAATTAATAAATATTTATATTTTATTATATATTAATTTTTATTTTTTAAAAAAAGAAATTTTTTTATTTTTAAATAATTTACTTTTCTTTAGTTATTTTTTAATTTTAATTATAAAATTTCATTAATTTACATGAAGAGTTTTATTCATCACATTATAAAACTTAGACTTTGAACAAATTTCAAATTTATCATTATGGGAATCAAGGATTTGTTTGTATTAGCATGCATCATAAAAGAGTCTTACACATATTTTATTACCTTTTGAGTTCACTTTTCTAATGTAGGTCCACACTTACCCAACTTTTTTTTTATTAATTTATTTATATATTTTCACTTCATTAATCTTATTTCTATTTTTCAAATCATGCATCGGTTACATTTTGAGTTCTCTATGCACTTGTCAAATGTAATTATTATTTATAGACTCTCTGAGTTGTACAAAGATGCTTCTTTAATTGCTTTGGAGTCACAATTTCATCTTCCTTTCAATTTGTTTTCTTTCCCTTTCACCATTTCTCACTAGTACGAATGGCGCCCATTTCTACAGAAGAGCTTCACCTTTTTCACAAAACTGACCGTGAGGTCTTCTGTTTCTTAATCTTCAAAGTACACCGTGACCCTACACAATCCCTTCTAGTCATGGCCTTATGGCTTTGGCTAGAACACAATGGATACCCTAACATCATTCATAGAGTGATGGGGTTACCTTCTACTCTTGTCAATGCTTTGGTTATTGAAGCTTTGTCTTGTCTAAAGTGCTTAGAGATAGAAAATTTTCCCATCCCAAATGGTGGTGGCTTGCCTCTTACCACAAGGCTAACTCTAAGGAATATATCGCTTCAAATCTTCAACGAGAAAAGGTATACCATAATAGCCGGTATCAAAAGTGTTCTAAAAAATATTTGTGCTCGAATTTTTGCTGATGTTTTACAGATTGTTCTGAAAAGCTCTAACATCAGTAGAGTTGGTACATCACGAGGTAACATATTAAACATGCCTATAATTGTTCCTGGTTTCCCACACCCTTTGTTTGGTACTTTTGATATACCACCAAAGAATTTTGTGAACCTAGATCTATCTGATGAAAGGATATGGACTGGAAATGGACCAACTGATGAAGTTACTGATGATGACAAATCTATGTTTCTAACATTTTCTAGAGGCTTTCCTGTGTCAGAATTGGAGGTGAGAGAATTGTTTACATACGCATATGGAGATTGTGTGCAAACTTTATCCATGGGAAGTACTGATGCAAACAACCAACCTTTATTTGCAATAATGGTTTTGAAAACTGTGGGAGTAGTAGATCAAGTTCTCAATGGAAAGCGTGTTGCAAAGCTTCAGGTTAATGGAAAGCACATATGGGCTCGCAAGTATGAGCGTCGTGACTGAATTTTGCTTATCATCAAGGAAAAGCTACTTAATTGAGATAGGTTCCAAAAGTTGCAAACAATTGTATATTTTATTTTTCATTATCTAGAAGAAATATTATTGTAATGAACTAAAATTTAGTGACATATAAAATTTATTAAATAAATACTATTTTGACTAATTTTTTATTTCATCACTAATATTTTTATTATATTTTTATTATAGTGATAAAATCATAAATTGTCACAACATACAATGACAAAAATATACTTGTCATATATAATTTTTAATAAATTTAAGAACATTTTTCCAATACTTTTTAAAATTGAAATGTTTAAAACCCTTCCACTATGAACTCATAAATTAATAACATTTGTTTCAACATGACTCATAATTATTAATTTATACATGAGAACTTATAATGTCACCACTTCATACAAGTTGTTCACTACTACATCTCAAATCTGCACTCATTGGCTACTATAACAATGAATTCAACATGTCCATTACTACAAATTGAGATTTTAAAATGACACATTTAATTACATTTAGTTGCAAGTAAGAATAAATGATAAAGCTATGTTCTTTGTAAAATTATTATAACAAAGCATCAAATAGATTGATAAAAAATGACGAAATAAAAATCTTGAATTTTGATGTTAAGGATTGGAGGTGGTACCATAAGGTAGTAAGTGGTGACAATAATTTTCAGTTTTAATGTCTATGATAGGTAGAGAGATACATAAATTATTCCATTTATTATGATATTAAAATTATGCCCTTAATTTAATAGCAATTTTCTAACATAAGTTACGTTATACATGATAAGAAATTATATATAATAACTTTTTATTAAAAATTACAAACTTCAATGTAATTAAATGCATTGGTACTACTAAATGTCACAATTTTTAATAAAAATTTGTCATATATCTACTCATGTTGTGCAATGTCACACATATTAGAAAAATTAATTTTTTGGTGACAGTTTAAAATATCATCACAAACTATCATTGTGATATATTTTAATAGATATTATGGTGATTATTATCTTCATAATAAATCCGATCACTAGAATATTTTTTTCTTCCACAAAGCTTGTCTTTGTTTGTACAAGAAAAATTTTGCCTAATTGCTTACAAGTATCTATGACTAATCTTCTTATTTTGTATTTTTTTTAATGTATTTATGAGTTTGTTAATTTTTGTTTTTTGTTTATAATGGATATGAAATAATTTTGTATGTAAAGATCGAATATAACTCCTAAAAGTAGCTTCAATTTTTGTTAAAAAAAATATGTGAATAAATTTACATATTCAAGATTTGAACATGACTTTTAAATATGACTTTCAATCTATTATTTATAATTTGATACATTTAGATTCAATTTTGTTGTAAGAGCGTTCTCACCAGTTAAGGATTCCACCTTCAAACTAGTTAAATTAGTGCCTTATGCTAATGAAAACTAAACTAAGAGAAGAAGAAAATTTGATTCCCATTTAAAAACTATTGCTATTTTATGTACTAATATTTTATAAATGTCATTAAATAATAATTTTTTACATGAATTTAGTACTTAAAAAATAATGATTTTTTCCATCTAAGTTTATTATATATATAAAAAATACATGCTAATTCAAGATATAATACTTAAACTAGGAAAGACAAAAAAATTTATAAGGCTAATATATTTTTTATATTAAAATTTTTAATTGATAATGAAATCAACATATTTTTATGACATCAACATCATTAGTGATTGCATTATCTCTCTTAAAATTAAGTTTAAACACAATTTTATTCACTAAATTTTAATATATTTTTAAAATTCGTAAGTAAGTAGTTCATATTAAGTAACAATATTTAAATTTTTAAAGAAATCATAAATTTAATTTATATATTAAGTAAAAAAAATTCAATTCAAAATGTAATAAAGGTTTTTTTTTTACAACAAATTATAATGTTTAGTAAGTAAAAATTTAAAAAAAGAAAATGTATAATGATTTGTGTTTAAATTAATTAGAGCTATAGTATTTTTATTTTAGCATAAAAATTTAAAATTGATTAAACATTTTATTGTAAACCAATTCATTTGGGATAAAGTCCCAAGTGTTATTTTCTCATGCATTTTAAACTTTTGTTATCTATATATTCATACTTTCTTTGAGAATTTTAAATGATGTTCAAAATTTTATACATATAGCCTTTAATAAAACAAAACTTCAATTACTAAGAATTATTCATAAAGAAGTTTAATTAGCAACATATTCTTCAATTGTCACTAAATTTAGGTCAATTTGCTTATTACTCAATGTTCAAATGTATAAAGATTGACTTAAAACTATTATATTGACAAACATCATGTTCTTCCAAGAATCCAAATTAAATATGTAAAAATAAACTTTAAATTCTTAAACAATACAAATTTATAATGTTCAAATTTTATCTCGAACAAGTTGCACAATATTTCTTTTTAAGAGAAAAGTAATGAAATTTTATGAGAGCAAATTACACTAATAATGTTAATAGAAAACTTAAATGAGTAAAATTTGATATGACAGTTATATATTGTCAAAATATACTATTTTTAAAATTTTCAAGACCTTGGTTATTATGGATATACAAAAGCCTTTTAGGAAATGTCTATTCTATTGTCAAACATGAAAAGTATGATTATCTTAAAATAGTGAAAAATTATCTTCAGGTTATGATTATTATGATGAAATTAGATATTAATATATTAATTGCCATATAATTATTTAAGAATCTACACATAAAGAATAACATTATCAATTTGATTCATATATTAATGATGTAAAAAAACTATGATAGAATATAGCATTTTGTCCATATGAAGAAACTAATATTGTTTACCATTGTTCTATTGAATTTTCATTTAATGTAGAATTTTTTTTTTTATAGTTGAAACTCCACCTAAAAGTTATTCCTTTGCCAACTTTATGATCTAAATATTTTTAGAGGATTTTAAATATTGATTACATAAAGAATACACTACATAATTTTATAAGTATATCTTTCTTCTAGTGCTTTCATCCTCTTTTAAATTTTACAACTATCATGCTTTAAGTTGCCTTTTATATAAATACTTCTTAACTTTTTATCTTTTGCTTGATTTGACATGAGATTTTGAAGTTAGAATTAAAAATATAAAATTTTATGTTATAGCATGTGACAAACTAAGCTAACTATACTGAGATTTATAACTTTTGATTTTACAAGTAATTTCATCTTACAACACTTGAAAGAAATAGTTGTAATTGTTAAAAATGTGTAGTATTATAAGTTATGTTCTTTATACTACATATTAATTTGACTTTGTCATTGATTCTTTGTTAATGGTAAGTGTATGAATCTACGAAACTACAGAAATTAAAGTGTTATTTATTTCAAATTAAGTTTAAGGTAGTTTATATATAATATTTTAAATTTAAAGAACAAAATACATAAATGCAACATGCAATTGTTATTTAAGTAATATTATTTCTTAATTAATTATTATCATAACTCATTTTCTTTATTTGAATTGAATTTCTTTATAACTGATAACATAAACCCAGTTCACCGGATAAGTCACTCCCCCCAACCGATGTGGGACTCATCATCGAATGATAACATACTAGAAAAAGGCCTCATGCTAGAAGGAAGGACGCCACAGCTATTTAAAGACTGATAAGTCACTCCTCCAACCGATGTGGGACTCATCAATAACTTACATTATTATTAGAAGATATTTTGCTTTCACGTTTTTTCTCAAGATTTATGAAAGATACATTATGATTACTTATATGATGGATAACATTGGTGTTAAGGTACCACATGAACATTTTATACTATTTGCTAACTAATAGCAGTTTTTTTTTTAGCTTCAGTAAGATAAGTTTTTTTTTTACTGCTTATAGAGCTCTAACATTCATTAAAACAATGTCTAAATTTATGACAATTATAACATCAACTATTTACTGTATCATTTTTTACATCTTTTTATAAAGTTATGACTTTCATAACCATTTAAGTTTTGTGATTGTTGGCTTCATTTTCATTATTGAAGCAATGAGTGCCTCTCTTTTGATTATGACAGTTGTATTTAAATTTATCTAGCAAGTATGCTACATACTTGTAATAAGTAATAAAATACGTAATTGTGAGTTTTGAGTATTGTTTGGAGGGATTGACACATTCATATACCAATTCACAAAATCAAAAACTATTTGAGCTAATTATAAATTGTAGAAGTTTGAATATTTGAGAATAAAAGCATAAAAGTGCAAAAAAATAGAAATGAAGTAGAAACTAGAGTAAAAGTTTGAGAAATAAGATTACTTATCAAATGAGATTAGGGTTGATTTTACCTAATCTTTAATCTTAAAGCTAATTATATTCTAAATTCCTAAGTTCTTTAATTGATTGATGATAAATTTTACTGGGTTAATCAAAGTTCAATTCCTTAAATGATCGTAATATCTAATCAATTACCCTAATTCCTTATATGTAAATCAATTTGCATTATGAGAAATCAATATACCTAAGACAATGAATGCTTATTATTAAGTTATCATAAATCTTGACATTCAATTCAAATTTTAGATGTTCAATCAACTTCCATTGATGTAAAATATCTAAAATCAATTCAATTGATTGAATAGCTACTTAAAGAATTGTATTAAGGAAATAAATGAATAATCAATTCAATCAATAACTTAGAATTCAGATCCACAATCAATTTACAACTTCTAAAAAGGATCTATCAATTGCTAACAAAGAAAATAAGAACATCATACTAAATGAAGGAGAGAAAGAAAGAGTAAAAGAGAAAGTAAGGAAAAACTCCATTAATCCAAGTCCAAGTCTGATTCCTTTAGAATTGAACATTGAAATTTGGCCTCAAATCTCTCTAAGAGTGTGGAAAAGAAAAGAAAAAAAAAGAGAAGAGATTATTTTAATTCTGAGTTTCAAGCTATTTTTAAGTTTCCTACACTTTTGGCATGTTCACTTTTTGTGTCCAAAGTAGCTACACACAGTCTATTTCCACATGGTAGCTTCTGAAGTGAACTTATTTACGCGCAAGGCTCTCAACCATTATTGCTCCTGAAGTGAACACTTTTAGTGGTAAAAGTGATCATGCACAACCCTTTTCTCATCCTAAAGCTTCTTGAAGACTTACTCGTGGTGATAAAATTCTTATACTTTCTTGTTTGTATGTTTCTAAGTCATTAAAAGGTTCACCCTTATTACTAAGAGTGATTATAAGCAGAGTATGCTCAATATAAAGCCCGTAAAATGATCACTTTTGGCCTTTAAAATGGCTATGCACACCCATCTTTACGTTTCTAAGTCACTAGAAGGTTCACTCTTGATACCAAGAGTGATTATATGCACCAAATGCCCTCTGCAAAACTTCTACAATGTTCACTCTTGACTTTGAAAGTAGCTACACTTATCATTCTTCACTCTCTAAAATACTTACATTCACTACTGTGCTCAGCCTTAATTGACTTCTAAGCTTTTGGAACGTTCACTTTTTGCACCCAGAGTGTTTACTCTCAGCAACTAGTCTTCTTTGTCCATTAAATGTGATCCTTTTTAGGAAGCAAAGTGACTACATGAAATGTTATTCTTCATTCTCAATGCTTTTAACTCGTGTTTTTTTTCTTTAAACTTTGTGCAAAACTAATACAACAACAAAGTTTATATAAGAACTCTATTAAATCCAACAATTTGACTAATTAGGAAAAAAAATTGTTTTGATTATGCACAAATATATTTATGTAATTTTTATCTTCCTAATTACAATTTTCTATCAAAATTCTCCTAGAAAACTAACTATAAATCCATCAAAATCTAGATTTATTAATGACTATGACCAAAATTACTCTACCTAGACAACTATAATACAATTAATTTTTATCTTTTAAGGAAAGCTTTGCTTGAAGTGCTTTAACTTGTAGTCTTATCTTTTTTAATATTTCTTTATAAACTTGCAAAGATACTTATAGTTTATCAATTGTCATAGTCTCCACACCTTGATATTGTTCAATAACTATTGCTACAAAATCAAATTTTGAATAAAAAGTTCAAATAATTTTCTTTATCACACTATTATTTTATAAAATTTTATCATATTGCCTCATTTGATTGATAGATGCCAAGACTATTGTAAAATAATCGTGAACAAATTTTCTCCTTCATTTGTAATGATTTAAGCTCATCTCTTAAGTTTTGAAGAAGCATATCCTTCTTCTTATCATTTTTTTTTTACGAGCATTTTGAATAATTTAGATCTTTTGAAGTATGAAGATGTGTAAAGTAAGACATAATGGAAAATTTATTGTTGATCTATATTAAAATATCTTATAAATTTAACTCACTTTAAATTAATAGTTAATGTTCTCTTATTTTCTTACCTTGTACATTTGATCACTTTAAATGAATCAAATTTTATTGTTAAGAAATCGTGAAGCTTTCTTTGCTATTATTAATTTGAAACTTTTTCAAGCATTTCATGATCTAGTATTACATGAATAGTTTGTAAGATCAATATGATCTATTTTGTTTTGTTTAATTTTTTTTGCAAAATACTCTTCCTATCCTTATTCCACTATCTCTTATGCCTTATTAAAACTAAGAGTTTCTTTTAAACAAATGCATCACTTGTCATAATTGTCATTTTGACTTTAAGAATTGAAATAAGAAGTTCACATTTTTACTAATGTTAACTATACTTTTGGGACTCATTTTAAGGAAATGAATAAAGAAAGCAAAACACAAAACTCTTTAGAAACTCTCTTGATTTGATTTAATGACTTGCTTCCATATGTACTAATCTATACATATTTATAAATGCAATAGACATCTTATGGTATTACCAATTTAAGCACATATGTCGAAGTTACAATTTCTAAACACTATATGATTTTTAACATAAATATACATGCATGAGAAAATGGTATTAACCTAAGTATTCATTAATACCAATAAAGTTTATTCTTATTTTTCCATTTTTCAATACCTAATTTAGGTTTCTATATTTTATGTATCTAGAAAAAATAATTATATATGGTAACTTAGTCGCTCTTCACTCATTTTTTTCTCTTGAATTTTTTTAAATAAAAATATCTTTAAATCTTAATTTTTTTTTATTTATCTTAAAAGTTTTCTTTGTCTCATTTTTTTCTTTTATATCTTTTTATCAGTCATTAAATTTAAAAGATTCAAACGCTCATATAATGTGTGAGTTTGTACTATTTAATTAATTATAAATGCTAACCTAATTCTTAAGTTAGCATCATTTAGTATTAGTTATTATGATTGCATTCTTTTTTTAAATAATTTAATGCTTATAGATTAATTAGATTAACTTAAGATTAACACATCCAAAATAAAAAAATATTAGTATTAAAGTTGAACATAATAACCTTACAAAACTTTAATAACAAAAAAGTTTTAAAATATGTTAGAGCCTTTGTTAAACAGGCAATTAGAAGTTAATTTGAAAAGGATAGCACATTCATCCACTTTTATGAAATGTTAAATTTTTTTTATTTAAAAAAAATGAGAACTTTTAACTTTAGTTTGAATTTTAGTATACTAAATAAAAATATGTAATTTAAACAAATTCAAAATCAACAATTATAGTTATTATTTTATAATTTAGATTAATCACACATTTTTTAACAAACTTCTAGTTTTTAATTAAAATTTATTAAAATTACAGAAAAAAAACATGTAGATTCCACTCTTAATTTAATATCTATCACTCCTAATTTAATAATTGTTTTATAAATTTTAATAAAATTTAATTAATAATTAAAAATATATATTGCTAACACTTCTATTTTGACAAGTATTTGTTTCTTAAGTTGTATTTCTTTTCATTTTTTAGTTATTTTTATATCTCACTATGATATTAAATTTTTCATGTCATGTATTATAATTAATTCTATTGCTACGTGAGTTCATGAAAATTATAATTTTTTTAATTCTATTTTTTATTATTTTAATTTTAATTTTTATCAAGGTCAAAACTTTAATCGAGATTATCATACCTTTCTTTCATATATATTATTTTATCTTGTTTAGTTATTTTTTTTATATTTATTTTTTTATTCAATCTAAACTACTTTTAAGATTGTAGTATTTATGTTAGTATTTACAATGAATTTTATTTTTGCTCCTTTAATTTTTTGTCACTATATTATTTTGAGTGACAAATGGTGTTATATTTTATTTCTTTCAATTTTTATTATTTTTCTTATTTTTGTCTTATGTGACAAAGCCTTACTATCTTGTTAAGTTTATTTTGAGTTTAAATTTATGCAAAACTTAGGATTTGTTTGATTTCAACAACCATTTTTTGTCTATTTTTATTTTCAAATTTTCAAGATTTAAAAAATGTGTTTAGTTTGATTTTTTTTTAAATATTAAAAATACTTTTGGTTTAACTATTTGTATGATAGTTTTATCTACTTTTTTATAAAGTTTAAAATTAACTATTAATATTTTATTAATAAAAATTTTTATAAATTTTTTTTATAATATATATCTTTATTAATGCTAATTTTATTGTATTGTTTATTGAACAAATTTAAATATTTTCACTATTGCATCTTAAGACTAAAAAACAATAAAAACATATTATAAATATAATGATAATTTAAATCCTATATGATGTACATGTTTCTTTAATATAAATTTATTAATATTGTATATATTTATTTAAATTAATAAAAATAAATTTAAAACAAATTAAAAAGCATATACTTTTCTCAATTTTGTCTTATTTAATTTTAAATATTTTAATAATGCGTATTTGTATTCCTATATTTTAAAAATTATTATTAAAATATAAATATAAAATTTTTTAAATAGCAACTACAAGTGTAATAGTAAAAAAAAAGAGTATAAATTATAAATTTTTGAATTTATTAATCAATTTATATAAATAAAATATATAAAATTATAAAAAAAATAATATATCGATAAATATTTGTTTTAATATTTAGCATGACATAAACTAATGAAAAACAAAATGTTTGTTTTAATATTTTAAAAATAAAAAATAGCATATATAGTATAAGATAAATTATATAAAATAGCAAAAAACAAAAAAAAAATAAGTAAATTGTATAATAATTAATATTTTAAATCATGTACATATCACTGAAATATAATAATTACTACTTTTACAAGTCACATATAGATGACATTTATATTATATAAAAATTGAATACCAATTCAAGGGAGAGAGAGAGCGAATGACATCAAAATTATAGGAAAATTGAAAAATTCATAGATAAAAATATCAAAAGTAATAATGCCTATTAAAATTTTAATGACAGAAACTATATGAAAATTTAATAAAAAAAGGATAGGGACAGAAAATCATATACTTAGCCTTAAAAGAATGATGAAAGTAAAAAACTTTGTCACTATTTCAACAAAAATGAAAAAAAATTATGAGAGAAAAAAAAAGAATAAAGAGAAACAAAGGTGAAAACGAATAAAACAATTATCTACCATAAAAAGATAAAATGAAATGTCAAATGAATTGTGAGTTGGTAAATATAACAATGTTTATTATAATTAGATGAAATTTATAGTGTTAATGTATTTTTATTTTTCTTATTTTCAAGTGTTTTTATTTTAAAAAAAATTAAAAATAAAGTTTTTTTATTTTTAAATTTGAGCTAAAGTTTGAAGATGTTTTCAAGAAAAGTATTTTTTAAAATCCAACCAAATATATTTTTTCTTCTATTTTTTGTTTTCATTTTAACAAACCAAACATTGCCTTATGTTTTTATAGCATAAAATAATTTTTTATTCATTTTTCTTGAGGTTTAACAAAAATTACCTGACACTCATTTTTTTTCTTTTATCTTTTACAAACTTTTCTTAAATTTTTGTAACAACTTAATATAACATCACATATTATTATCGATTAAATGAATTATTCATAAGTTTTTATTTATTTTTATAAATCAAGAGATGTTAAAATAATTTTGAAAAAGAGAGCAGTGTTGGTAAACTTTTATTATTAGTAAATCAATTGATAAATGTTTTTTCTTATAAAACTAGCAAATAAGCAAACATTATTGCATAACTCCTATGTGTTGGTCAAATTTAGTAAAATAGGGTCTTTTGTGATGTATATCATAGGTTATAAGTTTCAATTTCTTTAGAACGACAAACTATTTCTTTAATCTAAAATTTCTGTAAATTTTCTTTTCAATTTTAAACATCTAAAAATAAATTATTATTAAAAAATATTTATCACACTTTTATAACTTTAAATAATAATATAATTTTTAATAAAAAATTATATTAAGATCTTTAAACACACAGTGGTAATAAAATTGTTAATAACGCATCTCACATTTTCCCTCTAAAAAAATAGAATTATACATATTTTTGTTATTTGAAAAATCTTTTTTCTGCTTTACATGACATCAACTATAATTTCTTCGACATTAAAAATTAAAAAATCAGTGTCCATTTCTCAGAAAAAGAGTAAAACAGAAAAAAAATTCCAATTTGCATCAATTTTGTTTCGGGGTATGCGTTTCACCTTGCTTGTGAGTTGAGCAGAGCGTTGCAGTGAGAGAGGGAGAGAGAAATGGAGAGTAGCGAGGAAGAAGATGACTTTCCTTCCATTGAGAGCATCATTCCTCAATCCAAGGTTGACTCTCTCTATCAGTCTCACACCGAAAAGGTTCGCTCTTTCTTCTTTCTTTTCAGAGTTACTTTGTTTCTCTTCTCTTTGCTCCCTTTCATGATAATGTTACCAAACACACAAAATGGGTTTCCCTGCATTCTCATAGTTTGCTTTTGTTTGTTTTTTGTTAACATGCGATTATTGGTAACTCAAGCATTGATTTTTATTTTGGTATACATGGTTTTTGAGTTTTCTTAGGGCCTTTGTTCTCTGAGCAAATCCTGATCCTGACTTTGACATAAAATAGAAGTAAATGATTCTCCATTCTTGCATGGTCACAAATTCTATGACTTGTGCTTGAGCTTCAAAGTGAGTAGCAAGTGTGGTCATGTATTAGCCAGAGCAAGACCCTGATTTGCCATCTACTACCAATACTTAAGTCTGATTTATGTTAATTACTCGGATAAATCTACAGTATTATTTATTAATGTGAGAATGCTGGTCTATTTTTAACCATGTGTTATGTCTATCTATCAATGGCCTCTTATTCCTCCTGAAGTTTGGGTTTAGACAAAAGGAAAAATCTCTACTGAACTACTAGAGTAAAGAGTGACTGCATTACTTTGTGCCATATGTTTTTTCTGTGATAAAATGTGATGAAATTTAGTGTAATTGACGTGCTTTGATTCAAAATGTTTCTAATTTTAGTTCTGTTGTAAGATTCTGCTATTTGTTTACTAGCATGTTCTGTGAATTCCTTTCTAAGGAATACTAGATAGCATGATTAGCATCATCATCAATGGTGATGAAACCTGTCTATCTTTTCAGGGGATTAGAAAACTTTGCTGTGAGCTCTTAGATTTGAAGGATGCGGTGGAGAATTTATGTGGCAATATGCACTCAAAGTTCTTGGCTTTCTTGAGGTAACATATATCATCTACATTAAAATGTTCCTTCTTCTTTCTATTCTACCATCTGCCCCCATTTCAAAACTAGCATTTGTGTCATATCACAATTCTTTGAAGTTACCCAGCAAGGAACTCCTGGACCTTTATATATCTGTGCACTTTTTATTTGTAATTCAGTCTATTTCCTTGATTGGTAATTTCTTTTTAAGAATTCATCTGTAAATTTTATCTTGTTATTTTTCATATAGGAATAGGAAGAATGGGAGACTTTTTAACTAGAACTGTGTATTCAGTAGCTGTCTCAAAACAGGGGAAAAATATAAACATTTCAATTGGGATAAAATGGGAATGAAAACTTCACAGATAAGTTTTTGTAAAGTTGTGTTGAAAGTTGAATCATGGATTTTTCACCTCTATTCTTACACCCATACCAAGCTGGTCCTTAAAGAAATTGATTTACTGAGTGGTAACTGATTATCGTGGATAACATTCTGGTTTATTTATTTTTTTCGGTGCTCTAATTTCCTTGTCATGGTGACATTTTCCAAAATCCTATTTAATGAATACATTAATCACTGTCATCAAACCATTCCTGTTGCGAGTATTGCTTGTTTAAGGTTTCTATAGAATGAAATGAATGCTGTGGTGGAAGAAATGGAACAAGATGACAGTATTTTTATTTGTTTAGCTGTCAGGGAAAGCTCAAGCTGTTGAAAGATTGCCAAGTAAATTGATTTTATTTTAGCATCTACAACACACCCATTTACACAAAGCTATTTGTGGACTTAAACATGGGATGTGCACAAAGCACTAGCCCACTAACTTGTTTTGAAATTTAATTCAATCAGGGAAATAGGGCTTAAAACATAAAAGTACTGAACACTTAAATTACTTTCCTCAATGATATCATATATATACACAATTTTTTTTTGTTTGGTCTTGATATTGTAGGATATCTGAGGAGGCTGTGGAAGTAAAGCATGAATTAATTGAGCTGCAAAAGCATATCTCAGCTCAAGGTATTCTTGTTCAGGATTTAATGACTGGTGTCTGCCATGAATTGGAAGAGTGGAATCAGTCAAACAATGATGTTGCTGAAATTCAGCTTGAACCTGAACTACCTGAACTCCTTGAGCCCCTACCAAATGAGAGAAATGACCAGAAAGTATTATTCTTGGAAAGCATTGATGTACTTGTGGCTGAGCATAAGTTTGAAGAAGCATTAGAGGCATTGGATGCTGACGAAAAAAATTCTGCGGAGTTGAAAGGCTCAGGGAATAACTTTTCAGATGATGTTTCCTCATACAAGTCTGCTTTGTTGGAAAGAAAAGCAATGCTTGAAGAGCAGCTGGTTGGATTTGCTGAACAACCTTCTATTAGTTTTCCTGAGCTGAAAAAGGCTATAAATGGTTTAATAAAACTCGGAAAAGGTCCTCAAGCACATCAATTAATGCTGAAATTTTATGGCTCTCACCTCCAAAAGAGAATTGAGGCATTGCTTCCCTCAAGTTCTTTGTGTCCCGAAACATTTCCTTCGACATTATCTAAGATTGTGTTTTCTGTAATTTCACTGACAATAAAGGAATCTGCTTTGATTTTTGGAGATAATCCTGTTTATACCAACAGAATTGTTCAGTGGGCAGAGTGGGAGATTGAATATTTTGTACGATTGGTGAAAGAGAATGCACCCTCATCTGAGACTGTTTCTGCCTTACGTGCTGCTAGCATCTGCATTCAGGCTAGTCTGAACTACTGCTTAATCTTGGAGTCACAAGGATTGAAACTGTCTAAATTACTGTTGGTGCTGTTACGTCCTTCTGTTGAAGAAGTGTTAGAATCAAATTTTAGACGTGCTAGAAGAGTAGTTCTTGACATGGCAGAATCTGCTGAATGCTTCCTGTTGTCACCACAGTTTACATCTTCACTTTCTACAATTGCAACTTCATCTAGTAGCATGCTTGTTGAGAGTGGAATGCGATTTATGTGCATAGTTCAAGTAAGTAAACTTCATCATATCATATGATATGGCTAAAATCTGATGAACAATAATTACATTATTTGCCTACACACTGTTTTACGTGATGGAATCATTTAAGCATTGTATGGCAGGATAAGAAAAATAATTGTGATAAGAAAATCCTTTGCTCTGTTTGGTTTAGAAATTATTTTCTGTTTTCATTTTCTATTTTTATTTTTAATGCAAAATTATCTCGTTCTTTTCATTAATGTTTTTAAATATATGTACATGAAATAGTGAAAACAGAAAAAATAATTTCAGTGTTTCCTGTATAAATATTTGAAAACTGGAAATAAAATGAAAACAAAGTGACAATTTTGTAAGTAAAAGTCAAAACATAAAATGGAAGCAAAAAATGTTTTTTGAAACCAAACAGCCATAGGCATGAGGAATTAAGTGCACGAGAAATTAACTATAGTATTGACAGTTGATGCGTAACTAGTGCTATTGACAATGCAGCATGTATGTTTTCTTTTGCAGTAATGTCAATATGATGACTTTTGTGTGCTTGCCTGCCTTCATGGTTACATACATATATATATTTGTCCTTCCCCGTGGGGAGAATTACTTTGTAGTTTTTCCATTTTTAATTAACATTTAATCATAGAACATAGAAGAAATGGCAAGATGTCAGTAACAGGGAGAATATGTCAAAAAGAAAAGAAAATATCGTAACACAAAAGCTTGAATAGAATAAAGCTGTCAAATTCCTCTGTATAGGTGGGGCATTCTTTTAAAGAAGCATTGAGAAAAGCACCCAAGAGTAGCCAAAAAAAATAAATTCCTATCTTGTAGCGGTAGTAAGGAATAAGGATATGAAACACCCTTAATGTATGAGTGTTCTGCTCCTACCAAATAGACAACAAAACTGCAAAATTTGCACATCAGTATGAGGTTTGGCTTTCTTCTTCCTTTTGATAACACAGAATGGCTACATAGTCAAAGCTTGCATCAAACATTCTCCAAAACTGGCATGATTGATCACTGTCCTATAGAATTAGCATTAGTCCTATTAATCACCTCTGTTGTATTCCTAACAAAAGTCTTGACCTTAAAAGGGACTTTGGATTTTCAAAAGGTTTAGTAACAACAAAATTGGTGTATAGTGGCCTGCATGCAATAATTGGTGTTGGTGATCATAATGTTCTTGCTCCATCTTTGTGTCTGTCTCTTCCTTTTTTTTGTTTGTATTTCTCATTTGGTATGTTCAACTACAAGATAGCCTTTGCATGAGTGCAAATGAATGAATGCTTGGGTGCTTTGTCAAGCTGAAACATGAATGAACTTGTAAAAATGTACAGGAGATATTGGAACAGCTAACGCCGTTGGCTAGTTTGCACTTTGGAGCCAACGTACTTAACAGAATCTTGCAACTATTTGATAAATACATGGATGCTCTTATCAAAGCACTGCCAGGTCCTTCTGATGATGATAATCTTCCAGAATTGAAAGAGGCTGTGCCTTTCAGAGCTGAGACAGACTCTGAACAACTTGCAATATTGGGAATAGCATTTACGATATTGGATGAACTGTTACCAAATGCTGTATTATCAACATGGATGCTGCAAAGTGAAAGCAAGGAACCAAATAGTGGACTAGCGGAGACCTTCAATACAAATGCTAATGCAGAATTGAAGGAGTGGAGGAAACATCTTCAGCATTCTTTTGACAAACTTAGGGATCACTTCTGTCGGCAGTATATTCTGAGTTTCATCTATTCAAGAGAGGGAAAAACACGATTGGATGCGCATATTTACTTGAGTGATAACCGAGAGGATCTTTACTGGGATTCTGACCCACTGCCTTCGCTTCCATTTCAGGTCATTATTCTTATTTTTCTTCTTTTGCTGCTTGCACTTGTTTTGTTATCTAATTTTTGTTTCTTTGATAATCCCTTTGTTATTCCTTGTTTCCTTTTTGGGAATGTTAGCTGCTGATTGTGTGTGTTTTCAGTCATTATTATTCATTACAAATTGAGTTTCTGAATGAAGATGTGGCTGTTATTGGCTCACTAATTTATTGCGTTCTGCCATTTCACTGTGGTGTGTGCCTGTGTATCTGTCCATCTCTCTCTCTCTCTCTCTTGATTCTTGTGTTTCGTTTTAGTACTGACAAGTTTGGCTACATTTGCAGGCATTATTTGCAAAGTTGCAGCAATTAGCAACTGTGGCTGGAGATGTATTGCTTGGGAAGGAGAAAATACAGAAAACTTTGCTTGCTAGGTTAACAGAGACTGTTGTCATGTGGTTGTCTGATGAGCAAGAGTTCTGGGGCGTATTAGAGGATAATTCTGCTCCTCTACATCCACTTGGTTTGCAGCAGGTACTTGTTTACATATATTTATGAATACTTTTGTGTCCAAATTCAGTCATCCAAAGGCAACCCGACTTTTAAAATGGTTTTCTTTGACTGCTGAAATGCATTGTGAACATTGAACAACTAAGATGAAAAGGTCTTATGACTTAAATGTGATGTCTATAATCAGGTCTCAAGTTCACCCAATTCAGGCTTGATGCTGCATTTGTTGAAGTTGAGGCTAAATTCACATTTTCTAACAAATATTATTATTTTTCTGGGATGTCCCATAACTAATTGCTATGGTTATGATGGGAGTTTCTGAACCGCAATTAAAGCCTACTTGTTACAAGAAAATATGCAATATCATGCTATTATCACTCTTTCCATTAGAAAGTTGTCAAGAGAATTATTCTCCCAATTTAGTTTGGCAAAATTTTATGAATAGGGATTCTTTCTCTTCCCTCCTCTCACCCAAAGATGACTTTTTGTGACAGTTAATTCTTGATATGCACTTTACTGTTGAAATTGCGCGCTTTGCGGGATATCCATCTAGACATGTCCATCAGATAGCCTCAGCTATCATTGCTCGTGCCATCCGGACCTTCTCTGCTAGGGGTATAGACCCACAGAGGTATTCTTTATTTCTTGTGGCCTTGATTCTTGTTTTCCATTCATTATCATCAGCTGTATTTTGTTGTTGGATTCTGACATGAACCACTTGTAATTACCAATTAGTGCACTTTCGGAGGATGAATGGTTCGTGGAAACTGCAAAGTCAGCAATAAACAAGCTCTTGCTTGGGGCATCAGGGTCTGAAGCATCCGATGTTGATGAAGATCACATCATTGTTCATGATGAAGTTGTCTCAGACTCCGATACTGTTTCATCCCTGTCTTCCATGGTTTCTACCGACGAGTCTTTTGCTTCTGCTAGCATGGCAGAACTTGATAGCCCCTCTAACTTGTCTGATCCAGATAATTGAATTTTTCAAGTAGATTAAAATATATAGTAACCTTAGTAGTTTGAGATTTTGAGAAAGGTGTACGTGCCCCCATTTACCACATTTGCAATGTCATGGTCTATGTATGGTGCTATCAATTTGCCTCGGTATAAAGTATCAAATATCTTGTAGGAAATTTTCATAAACCTAGCTAGGGGACAGCCAAACCATTCGATTTGAATTAGAACATTGTGGGTTGGAGAGAAATCTTTATTCATTTTTATCTGTATATTTTGGAAGGTAAGTCAGCTTGAACTTTGAATCACTATAATGTCGCCATTTTTTTTTTCTGGTGCACTATTTGTAGCACCCGAGAGTACTTTTATTTTTTGTCTACCCTCCTCACCACTTTTGGTTATTTTGAGTCAAAATTACCCTAGCCTATAACTGATCAAATGTAGTTGGAAATTTCTTTTTGCACCGCAGTTTTTTTTTTCCTAACACCACTACCTTTTTTTAGTATTTTTTAAAAAAGTGATTCAGGTAAGTATTAATTATTTTTGAAAATTAATTTTCGAGCTTCTAGAAACTAAGGGTGGTGCAGAAGAAAAGTCATATAATTTGAGTTGACAAAATTATTTGCCTAGTCCAACCCAATCATATGTGAGCGACATAATATTATGCCGTTTTACATTTGCTTTATTTCAAATACTAATTTAAAATAATTTTTTAAATTAATTTTTAATTAAAAACTTAAATTCGTTTGCATTAAAACATTTGAAATTTAATGTTGACTGAAGTTGTAATGGATTATATATATAGGAGAAAAAATATTTTTACACTAATATAAGTCTAAAATTTTTTACACTTAGATCTGAATTTTTTGTTTAACTTACATTTAATGATAAGATTTTAAAATTTAACTTTCCTTTCACTTTAGTTAAATTTTAAAATTAAAATCTGAAAATTTCAATTCAAGTTTAAATTTTAGTTTCCTTTAACGTTGATTAAAATTTGAATTTAAAATAAAATTTAAATTTTCTTTGTACTTTGACTAAAGTTTTGAATTTAAAATTTTTAATTTTAAACTTTAGTCAAAATAAGAGGGAATTTTTTTAAAGTCAAACTTCAATCAATGTTAGAGTAAAAATAAAATTTAAAAGTCAAATTTAAATTTAGTTAAAGTAAAAAATAAATTAAAATGTTTCAAATCTAAATTCAAACTTCAATTAATATGAAAAGAAAATTAAAAATTGACTTATTTTTTTAAAATTTTGGTTAAAATAAAAGCAGACAATTTAAATTTAAATTTCAATCAAACTTATATCAACAAGGGAGGGAAAACTAAAACTTGAATTTCAATTTGTTATTTTTGGTCAAAATAAAGTATTAAAATTAAAATTTTAAATTCAAACTGCAATTTTAAATTTTAGTTAAAGTAAAAGAAAATTTTAAATTTAAATTTTAAATTCAAACTTGAATCAAAGTGAGAAAAAATAATTTTAAATTTCATCAAGGTAGGAGAAAAAGTAAATTTTAAATTCAGACTTCAATCAATGTAAAATAAAAATTAAAATTTAAACTCAAATTTAAAATTTGGTTAAAGTGAAAGAAATATTAAGACCAACGTGAGAAGGATTTTAAATTCAAACTTAAATTTCAAATTTTGGTTAAACTAAAATAAAGTTTTAATTTCAAATTCAAATTCAAATTCAAAATCAACATGTGAAGACCTAAATTTTAATTTTAATTTTAATTTTTTTAAATAGATTTTTTTTTAAAAATTCAAACTTCAATCAATGTGAAGAGAAAAATTAAAATTCAAACTTAAATTCAAATTCCAGTTAAAGTAAAAGAAAAATTAAAATCAACCTAAGAAGGATACTAAATTTGAACTTCAATTTCAAGTTTTGGTTAAAATAAAATATTTAATTTCGAATTTAAACTTGAATCAATGTGGAAAAAGCTAAACTTAAATTTTAAATTTTGGTCAAAATAGGAAAAAACTAAATTTTAAATTTTAAATTCAAACTTCTATAAATGTGGTATTCAAACTTCAATTTCAAATTTTGGTTAAAATAAAAGACAATTTTAAATTCAATTCAAATTCAAACTTGAGTAAAGAAGGAAAGCTAAAATTTGAATTACCATTTTAAATTTTGAACAAAATAGGAAAAAAGAATTTAAGTCACGAAAGTTACAATATTTGAATCACAATAACTTCAAATTATTTTTTATTATAACACAAATTTAATAATAATATACGTCAATAATAAAGGCTATAATAATTATATTTTTATATTATAAATTTTTTTTAGGAATCTTAGATTGTCACTTTTTTTATGGGAATATTTTCTTGAAAACCTTTTTTTTAAAGTATCTATACTAAATATGAGGATTAACATTCTCATTTAAATATTTTTGATAAGCTTAAAAGAATTTTTTTTATTAAAAGGTTTGAAAATTTGAGAAATTCAAATACTTTGTTTTGTCTCATTTAAGATGTGAGAAAACATGTTTCACTTTATTTACTTAACAACCTTGTTTTTTAAACACTTTATGGATATTAACATTCATATATTTTATTTTATCTATTTTTATATCATATCACGTTATAATACTTTTCGTCTTATTTATAAAATACAACTATCAATATATTTTGGATTTAAAATATAAGAAATAAAAAATATTTTTTAAGTTATTAATATATAAAATTAATTAATATTATAGATATTGATGAATTAAACCCTAAACTTATGACATATAATTACTCTTTATTAATGTTAATGAATTATATATATATGACTGAAAATAATGTCATCCTATTTATAAGAAATAACTACTAATATTTGTTTGTCCTGAATATATGAAATAAATATTTTTTTAAATGCATTAATTATTAAATTTTTATATCTTTACTAATTATTAAATTTGTGTTAACGAGGTATCCATCCTTTATCCATAAAATAAAAAATTATTTAATATATAATATATTAATTTAATCATTTAATAATATAACAATTTTTATAATATAACTACTTTTTATTAATCTTGATAAATTAATTGCGTATTGTTTTATAAATTGATCCAATATAGTTTTATTTATTATATTTATTACTTTTGTCTCTTTTTTTTTTTATACTTTACAACATGTTGTGACGACAAATGACATAATAAATTCTCATAATGCATTTTATTATTCTTTCTTTGCTCTTTTATCATATTATTTAAAGAACTTACGTAGGAGTTACCACATTTCCTTACGTAATTATCCATTGGCTCCAGCTTTCCCGAGTCTTGTCAGGGGAAGACTGTTGACTTGACTTTCCCGAGGTGCCGTGGCATTATTGTGATCACAATCACAACTTCGAAGTTCAATGCGAAAGCGTTGTTCATGCATTTATGTACATACTATTTTATTATTTAACTACAACTGACCCATTCTATCTTTTCTATACATTTATTATTTGATTTTGAAGTGATTTATGTTCAAAAAAGTTGTACCAAATATTTTTTTTAGTTTGAGGGGCGGAGTGATCTTCTCGTGTTGGATAAGCATGAAAAGAATTTTAATGCCTATGTTAATTTGATTATTAACACGAATTCAACTGGTTTGGACATCAAAATCATATTGTAAGGTTCTTGGAAATGCATGCATGGGGCAGAAAGTCTACAAAAGAATGAAGGAAATGACAATCAATGCCAACTAGCCTTGTCTCTCATTGCTCATGTTGACATTTTCATATGTAACTGCTTATATATATTTAGTATAAAATCCAGTTCTTCAATTTTATTTCCTCGCCAGTTGTATCTATTCTTTATACTCAACATCATATAATTGTTCTTGTTGAGAGTGAAAAAAAGGAAAAACAGTTTCGACCGAGAACCATTGATCGTGCTAAGTGAATGGTATGACTTAATAGATAGAGAATACCAAAACTGTCAACAGATTGACAAAATAATTTATCTAATCAAAACTGGTAATAGTAAGGAATTTGGCCATGAGTAGAAAGTAGCTTGTCACCTAAATTCATACAGAAAATATGAAATAAATTTCAAGAACATTAATAGAGGTTCATGACTATAATTAAGAAGACTTCAGGAAAAGATTACGTATATACAACTCTTTAAATAAAATTTCATATAAAATTAGTAGATCTTTCCTTTATTAATAGTCGTTAGATATATTTATAAAAATATTATATTATGATATCTAACGCTTATTAATAAAAGATTTCAGCAATCCATGAAAACTTCATACAAACCTGCATTAATCAAAGATCATTATTCTCTTCAGCTTCGTTAGAATCAACCTCATTCTCTTCCAAAGACCTTCTCATGGTTTCCGTAGTGAAAAAGAAAGTGATGAACATTCCCAATATGCACAACACTCCAAGTATAATAAGGGACTTTTTCATCCCAATTCCCTTAGGGTACCCATCCTCCTTTGTTCTATGAGAAGCCCAAAGAAACCCAACAGATCCAATGATTGCCCCAACCTTCCCAGCTGCCCCAGAAATGCCATGACACGTGGACCTGAACCTTGCAGGGAAAAGTTCAGCTGGGACAATGTAAGTGGTTGTGTTGGGTCCAAAATTGGCAAAAAAGAAAGCAAGACCATAAAGAACCATGAACCCTTTATTTTTCTCATGTTCTTCAGTGGTCCAATATGAGTAATAGGGAATCCCTATGGCAAAAAAAGCCAATGCCATGAAGAAAAAACCCATCATTTGGATTTTGACTCTTCCCCATTTATCAATCAAGTACACTGAAAAGAAATAGCCTGGAATGGTGGAACATACAGCAATAACGGCTTGGATCCAAGCAACATGGAAAGCCTCGCTGTACACATCCACTCCCTCTTTCTCATCAAGGTAGCGCTTGTATATTTCACTTTGGAACAAGACTTGGCTATAAAACACAATGTCCACGAGGAACCATGTAGAGGAACATGCAAACAGGTCACGACCGTGCCTGCGAAGGAATTCCCTTGAAAAGAGAGGGTAGGGATGTGGGTGTGGTGGCAATGGATGTTCTTCAGCAATCTGGCTCAGTGTTAAATCAAGAACCCTCTCCATGTCTATTGCTGCTTGCATCACATTTTGTTCCACCAACGCTGTATACCTGTTGCTCATAACACATTCTTCATTTAATAAATATAATTAACCAGATAGTACACGTTTAGAGCAGTAGTATCAACATTACTTAATAATTTTTTTTATAAAATATAAGATTAATTAATTTAAGTGTTAGTTTAATTTTTTTATTAATTGGATTAACTTTATAAAATTTTGTATAAAAATAAAATTAACAGATATTTCATTATATTATTTTATTTTAATGGGTAATATATTTTTAAAATACAAGTAAATATCAAAATTTGTATAACATATTTAAAAATATTAAAAAATGTAAAATTTGATATATATGATGATAAAGTAATTTTAGATGATTCAATAGTTAGATTAATTAATTTTCTATTTCATAAAAGGTTATTAAGTTTGATACATAGTGTTTTCAAATCTAACTCAGAATTAATATTGTCTTTTAATATTTTAATATGCTGTTTTATGTTTTCTTACAAATGACTTTAACCATCTTCCACCGTTATCTTGTTTGTAATAAATATGCAATTTTAAAGAATTGAGTGAAGTCAAGAATATAATTAGAAAGATAATAGTTAATATGATATTGAAGTTTTAAAGAAACTAATGAATAATAGTAATAATTTCCCTCTAAGCTACATGTGTGAATAAAGAACGAGTTTCTTTTAGTACAGTCCAACATTTCAAATACAATGCATCGTTGAAATTGGGCTGTGCAACTTGGGAGCAGTCTGGTATTTTGATTTTTAATATCAACAAGAATCACACCCAAGCTCCATCAACCAAGCTAAATTAACGTCATCATTTATTTTATGAGAATATTATTTCTCTTATTTCATGAGTGCACTCACTGTTCTTTGGGCTCATTCAGTGTAATCAACTTGATTTGATAAACGTGGAACTTAAATTTATTTAATAACATAGACACGATATATAGAGCCATTGGATAGTGATGACAAATAGATCACTCTGATTTGAGGTTGACGAAAAAAAGAATATTTTGTTTGAGTTCAAATTTGGATTTCTTTTCTGGCTTAAAAAAAAGTCAACATCAATTTTGGAGATCTTAACATCAGCCATGTTCCCGAATTGCTTCTATCTCCATATATGTATATGTAGCTTAATTATTATTATTAAAATGAATGTAAAAATAAATAAATAAATAAATAAAGAGTATGATTGAATGGAATCTATTGCTTTAAAATGTTAATTAACATAAGTATGAAACGGGAAGGAGAAGAAAACCCAAAACACAACGAAAGTGTGAAAATAAGGAGGGATCAAATTTGATAACTAGGATTCAAATTTCTATTGTAATTTTCCATATCCCCCTTGCCCGTTGTCATGCATCTATAGTGTTGAGATCCTTTCCATATTGTAATTTTCTATTAACCAAAATTCTATTTTAGTGGCTATGCTACCTCTTCGCTGGCCAAGACAACGACTACTAATTACTATATACACAATAAAGAAGCAACTAACATAAAGCTCATCGCATTTTTGTCAAATAATATTTTCTTATCATTCTTCACCAAAGGAAAGAGTCATGCAAATAATATATATATTTCAGCATATTTATAATTTACTATTTTAAAAAATCAAAATAATTTTTAAAATTAATTTATAAATATAATATTTTGTCTTTTTAGAAAAAAATTAATTACAAAAAATAATAATTTGTAGGTAATTTCTTTTTCATTCCATTTCAACTATTTCTAATTCTCTTTAACTTCTTTCTTTGTCAACGAAGTGTACATATCTGAAGTATATCAAACAGTTTTTTGTCCTTGATTATGGACACACACCGAGACAAGTCCATTTCAATTCGATTCAATGGAAACGAAAAAAGTAAAAAAAAAAATAAAAGAAAATTGAAAAGTCAACAATGGAGGGAGGTACCTCGCAGTTTCGGGCATAATCATACGCCAGTAGTAAGTCATGGCTGCGGGAACAGAACCAAGCATCAGTATCAACCTCCATGCAACGTCAGCATCGGACGGCGTATGACCCGGCGACAAGTGCTTAGACGCGGCGCGGAATATGGAGCAGACGATTATGGTAACGGTGGAGCTTGCCAGTATGCCAAATCCTTGCATCGAAAACACCGCCGCTATAAATGACCCTCTTGTCCTCGTGTTCGCAAACTCAGACATTATTGTCGCCGATAATGGGTAGTCTCCACCAATACCCAGCCCCAGCAAAAACCTAAATCATTACCGTAAACACAGTGAAATCCAAGCTAATTTTAATTATTATTAATTAATCAAATTGATACAGTTTACATTCATCTTATTCTAATGTACAATCTATTTTGAAGTGCATTTTAAGAATGATTATTATTACTTTTCAGAAATAATTAGTTCTTGTTCATAATGTTTATGAAAAATCGACAAGATAAATAAGTATGATTTTTTTAACTTGGTTAGTTTATTTAAGATAAAATTATTTTTTAATCCGTCAAAAAGTTTTTTAATTGATGTTAACAATGGAAACCAAACCTGAAGAAGCCAAGACTGAGAAGAACACAGGTTCTTCTTATGCAAATGGAGAAGCCAGAAGCCAAGGAGCTGAAGAACATCAACAACAAGGCGACGCCATAGACATGGCGTCGTCCTTTGAGGTCGCCGAGTCTGCCAAACACGACTTGGCCGATGGCGGTTCCTAAAAGCGCGACGGTCACCAAAGTGGATACGACCACCGGTTCGGTCTCAAATTGGTTTTCGCCAGGTCGGTCGCTGTAATATATCCTTCCAATAATTTTGGTGATGAGAGTGATTGAGAAGAGGTCGTAGGCATCAGTGAAGAGTCCCATCCCTGCAATGATTATGGCTTTGTAGTGGTAATATTGTATTCTTGCCGTGTCAAGAGCTGACAACACCTTCAATCTCGCCATTCTTTTTGCTCCTTCTCTTCAATTCTCAAAGATGTGTGTCAAATAGTTTAACTATGCCTGTTCCATGCCCCTTTAGCTGCTCACTATAATTTGGTTGTTCTCAACATGCATGTGTGTATTCGTAAGGATTTAGTATATATATAAATGTATATGTGGGGAAGAGCGGCACCTAATGATGATCTAAGAGCAAAAGGGTGTGTGCTGTAACGTGGAAATTTCAGGTTTGTTGTGTTCCTTTGTCTCGTTGGATTCGTTGTAAGTATGGAGGAAAGTGTGGGGGAAAGATTGTTGTTAGTGACAACTTGATAATATTAAGGACTAGGAAGCTTGCTGGAAAGGGATTTAGTCATCTCAAATGTTGTAGCCAATCAATTGGCTTTAAGTCAAACTTGTGAATGCATCATTCCATCAAAGATCCGAATCACGTATTCATCCTTAAACATTTTCGATTAATATTATATTTGTCATTCTGTAATTGCCGGCTTTGTCATGGGGTGCAGGTTTATAGAATGTTACATTTTTTAGTGGCAGATCTCTGCCTACACATTCCATTTGTTTAACTCGTAACCGTACGTAAGGTGCTGCTGCCTGCTGCCAAGAGAAAAGTCAAACTTTGTTTGATGTTGGGCTTCAAAAACTTTTACTTTAGTACTTCATGTCTGTTGTCAAAATTAAATAAAATCATTTTTATATAATTAAACGTAATTAGATACGTATTTAAATTACTTTTAATCGTAATTTTGACATTAAGTAAAATGTGTGTCTAATGATAAAATAAATTCATTGAGTGCTTTAGAAAGCATCTATTGTTAATAAATATTATCATAATGGGACCATTAATCAAATAGGGTGTTCCTTGATAACCATCCCATCCCATCTCATTAAACCTTCTCCATTCATACTTCTTGTTAAGGGAATTAAAATTTTCTTGTCTCGTTTTTTTCTTTTAATCTTTTTATTATCAATCCTGACCCACTAATTAAAATTTGACATCTCCTTTAATTTATCCATGTCACATGTTTTCTTTCCTTATTGCTTTAACATTTCCTTTTCGTTAATTTCCATTCTCCTTGCCACCACTGAGCTACAAATCCCATGAATGGAATCAATCTCACTTGCTTCCATGAAGTGAAACTTGAAGCATACGTGAATGAAAGTGAATGAAAGTTGAAGTAACGGAACAAAATGCGGGACATGGATAAGTTAAATAAAACATTTCTCTTTCTCATTTTATGTACACATTTCAATAAATATTTGATTAAATTTTTTAATGTGAACTTAAGAATATGCAATGAAAATCTAGAACAATAAATTATTATTGACAATCATATAATACGATACATTGATAACGTTAAATATTATAATTTATAATAAAAAATTACCATATCATTTGTTTAATTATATGCCCGTTAAAAAAAATTACACCTCAATATGCTCCACGATCAGATTTTGTCTCTTGATTTTTTTATTATTTGTATATTAAGCGCTCCACTTGTACATTTTGTGTCTCTTGATTTTTTATTTTTTGTGTGTTAAGGGCATTCTCCACTTGTCGTTAGAATCTTTTTAATATACATAATCATTTTTCATATACATAATCATAAATTGACCCCTAAATAGCATATTTAAGGATTCAGCTTTTAAGTAATATTAGAAGGAATTTTAGTTAGTTGATAAGCTAGAATAACCATGTTCTTTTTCTATTGTTAAGAACTTTTTTTTAATGTTGTGATTATGTTTAGTACGACACAAAAAAAAAAATATTTAGACAATTCTTCTTTTATGAACTAGGTTTTGAAAAGGATTTAAATTTAATTTTTTAATAATATTATAACTTATTCCGTTTGAATGTTGAGCCACTTGTATATATTTAAAAAAATGTTTAGACCATTCTTCTTTTATAAACTAGGATTTGAAAAAGATTTAAATTTAATTTTTTAATAGTATTATAGTTAATTCAGTTTGAATGTTAAATCACTTAGTAGATATTTAGTCTCAAGTATGAGTGAGGTGTTAAAATCTCACGTATCAATCGAATACTCATTTTATACAGTATCAAAATCTATTCAATTAAATGGTAGGCTACATGCATATATCAAGTTTAAACACAATACTTTTTATAAAGGCTTAGACAATCTTTTTATAAATTAATTTTTAAGAGTTAATTAAATACTATTTTTTAATAAAAGGTATCATTTTTTTGTGACTTAAAAAGAAAAAAAAAGAGTTCAATTATAGAGTTGCAAAGAACATAATAAAAGATGAAAAGAGAAAGAGAGAAGGAATCAGAATAACATGGTTAGTAACTCACTTACGAGAACCGGATGCCTTGGAATAACATTTAACTTTTTGTAGTAAATATAAACAAATTAGCAAATTTTGGTATCTATTTTTGACACTTGGCGTGAGGAATATAGTTTACTCTGTATCTCTTCGAGGTGAATATATTGCATTTTAATTTATTTTAATATAAAAAATTATTTTTGAATATATTTTTCTCATTATCATTCTTTATTTGAAAATTTTATTATCAATTTGTGACTTCATAAGATAAAATAAACATTTTGGATGAAATTTCAAAACCAATAGTAGAAATATTTGAGATTTTATTTTATTCTAAAGTTATAAATCAATAGTATATATGGTGCAAATATTTAAAATTAGATGTCGCATTAAAAGTTGTAGCATATATTTATTTCTTTAAAAAGGTGTTGTAACTTTTAGAATTAGAGAAGAGAATATAATTTGAATTTGAGAGAGTAGTATAATTTACTCTAAAATGAAATCGAATTAAACTAAGTCAATTTAAAGCTTTTTTCTTTTTCAGTTTGAACCACTAATGAATTCCTTTAAAGAAAGAGAGAAATAAAAAAACGAGAAAATAACAAAACGTTATAAGCAAAGTGAAGGAGATCGAAAAAGGGAAAAAGTAATAGTACAAAAGTGCAAAAGATAAGGTTAATAAATAAGATTTATTTCATTGTTATCTTATCGGATACATCGTCATTATCATAAAGCATCTCATATACTTTGGAATAAAAAAAAAAGAAAACGCAACAACAACGGCTAAGAACTTACTGAATGATCATTAAACGGTATTATATATAGACATTGGGAACATACAGTAGAGGAAGAGAAATGGGGGCTTCTCAATCAGAGTTAGAGCCACAATCACAATCACAATCACAACCACAACAGCAGCAACAGCCACACCCACATGAACCCACAAGAAGGGAATCATGGTTGTTGTCTCCTCAGAGAAACGCAAAACCCAATGAAACTTCATCCATGATGCCAGTGAAACCTTTGAAAGGACTAACTTTACCTCACAACTATGAAAATATATTGAAGGATGCAGATTTTGATGATAAATCTTCGATCTGGGGAAAGCTCTCGGATCAGCTATATGCTGGGGTGTTCTTAAACAATAAAACAAAGGCAAGTTCAATATCACTCAGTTTCTAAGTTTCCTTTCTTCCTCTCATCACCCCTTCTCCCTAGCTAGGTTGACAACTCAACTTGTCCTTAATATTAGCTATATATGGAAATCGTCATGTCTATAGGTACCCACTAATTAATTCATATCTCATTTTATTAATATAATGGCCGAAAAGTGTTACGTTAAGATATTAATTGAAGAATTAAGTGTGTTTTGACATATATAGTTTATTTAAATGCTTATTTAATAAACTATTTTTAAATGATTACTTATGTGATAAAATTAATCATGAAACTTGTTGAAATAAAGAGAAATAATTTATTTTAATTGTTATCAAAATTTTTATTAGAATAATATTAAAAATAATTTATAGAAGTCATAAACTATTTTAATAAATTGTTCATAAATTCTTCTAAACCAGGCACTTAGAATATTAAAATGAGTTACTCGGTTTGATTCGAATTTCAAACTCTATTACATATGGTCTAAAACGTCAATTTTTATATGAATAAAAAAATAAAGCTCATATTTAACCTAAACCAGTGTTTTATATTTAAATATACTTAGTTAATTTAAACTCAATAAATAAAAATCTCAACTATAAATGAATTGAATAAAAAATTTAAAATTAAATTGAATTTAAATTTAGAGCTCAATCCCATGTCATAATAAGCATGATCAGGTTAACTTGGAACAGATTCATTTAATTAGAGTATTTTGTAAACTAATGTTAGTACACGATTATATACGAAATCTCAAGTTTGGATTTGATCATAGGAACAAATAGAAGCTTTTATATATACTTGTATATATTTAACCATAAATTTAATTAGAATGCATTAGGTGTCATCTAGTCATATTTTATAACATTTATTATGCGTTTTAATCGGTTGATAAGCATAAAATTTTGTACATCGATAATATATTAAAATTAAATGCTTTAAACATTTTAAAAAAAGACAATTCAATAAAATATTTATACTTGTAAATAAAAAGTATACATATAAAAAACTAGTATGAAGATGCTAGAGAGTTGCTATATACTAAATTTGGTTCTTAGTGATTACCTGCCTGTGGTATCCTCTGTCGATTAATCCTGCTATCAGAGTTTAAGCTAATATTTCGATTTAAGATCTTACTGATTGAAAATTTTTTAATTATTTATAGTTATAATTTGTATGTAGAAATATTGGGTAGAAAAGAAGTCCAACGGCAACTGTTTCATGCTGTATGCAAGATCACTCTCAATCACCTGGGCAGAAGATCATGGCTATTGGAAATGGGTCCAACAGAAAGAAGCAAGGTACACAACTATCACGAAAACTAGGGATTTCAGTCCCTTCCAAAACACATTATATACTAACAAAAATTTGTTGTTACAAGTCATTGTCCAATGCAAATTGATCAACAGATCAGATACACATTTTGGATTTATAGTAATGGTACGATGTGTGGAGGGTATACATATACATAAATTCTTTATACCAAAAAAATATCGGTATATTAGTAATTAAAAATTTATTTGTTTATATAAGAAATTAATGTTTATTTTTAGTGCTATATATCATTAGTGAAAACCTATAGTATTTATACTAATAAATCAACTTTTATTAGAAAAAATTAGACGATGGAATCTGTTTTTTTTTTTTTATATAATTTTTTTGTTACTTAATTGCTTTACAAACTTAATAAATTAAATCCAAATGTGTGTGTGTATAATATTTATTTAGCTTTTCCTTGACCCATATACGGTGTGAGACAAGCATTATTGTTGTAAAAAACATGTTCAAGGATACGTGAATTGTTCATATTGACCATATCAATTTATTATTGTTGTGGTATTAAATATCGACATTTCAATCCTATACTAGCTGCAATTAGTTTAAATTAAACTTGAGAAAATTTGTTCATCAGGTTAGATTTGTGATAGTCACTGTCAGGTTAATTATATACAATATGTCTAATTAAACTAAACACGCATTTATCTTGCACAGTTTCTAGTCCTAATTTGAGCAAGCTATGTATATATTTATGTTGCAGTGGCACAATGATAGAGATGGCTGAGCTGAAAAGGGTTTGCTGGCTAGAAGTGCATGGAAAATTTGACACGAGAAAGCTTTCACCAGGAATTCTATATCAAGTCTCATTTGTTGTAATGTTGAAAGATTGGGCTGAAGGGTGGGAAATTCCAATAAACTTTAGACTTGTCCTTCCTGGAGGAAAGAAACAGCAACATAACGAAATTTTAATGGAGAAATTCGGGGGTTGGATAGAGATTCCAGTTGGTGAGTTTGTGGCATCTGAAAATGATGGTGGCGAGATGGAGATTTCTATGTATGAATATGAAGGTGGTATGTGGAAGACGGGGCTTCTCATCAAAGGCATTGCCATCAAACCGAAACACTAACAAATATAAATTAATTAGCTATAATCTCTCTGCCACCTACACTCAAATCTTGTTCCCATCTCTTCATCTCTAGTCTCTAATCTCTAGATATAACTAAGAAAGTGAAAGGACGAAATAGCTAGAAAGAAAAGAGAGAGAAAGTAAAAAATGAAATAAATAAAGTGATCTTATGAGAAAAGAGTGATAACATAGGTGAAAATATTGATAAGTGTATGCATATAATTATTGATTAAATAAATTAATATGGTATCACTGTAATGTTGTTCTCAATTATTGTTCATTTAGCATTATTACATGTTCATTTATTTATGTTTACCTATATTATGTGTGTAGGGGTACAAATAATTTAAAGTACTTGTTGGTGACTTAACATTGCTTAAGTCAAACTTATTTGTTATTTAGGGTTTATTTTTTTTTTAAAGTCTATTTAGGTAAGTTGTTTAAAAAGTTAATTAGGTCTATAGATTAACATATTTAAATAATAGTTATTTAATGTATATTCAAAGACAAAATTAATAAATAATTTTTTATTAAAAATTATGATATTTAATATTACTAATACATTAAATTTTATAACTTTAAGAAAACTTATTATCTATAACTTTTAACTATTCAAATAAATACATATGTACCACAATAATAATATTATATTATTTATTGTATTAAACTTTTTCTAAGTTAAAATACTTGTTAATCCATTTAAAAGCTCAAACTCACTCACATACATGTAAGTATAAGATCATAAATTTATTTTGAGTCATATCAATAATTTTATTTAATAAATCTTATAATTAAATTCCTAAATAAATTTTCAAGTCAAATAATATATATATATATATATATATATTAAAATAGATAAAACCTTTAAAGACCTATATCAAATAAATAAAATAAACTTAATCCTTGAATTATAAACAAGCCAGATTGGAATTTTATATGAAAGCTAACGTAAAAACTGACTTGCATAATCCCTAATCACGTGTATTGAGTTGAAGCAGATCCCATACGAGTGAGTGCTTCACATTCATTTGCTAAGAGAATCGTACGTTGATGTAAATATCCATTAGTTTTCTTCAAATTGAATACTTTTAGACTTGACAATTTTTATGCACGTTTATGAAATTATAACCCTAATTCAAACTCTCTGTAATTTATATGAAAGTGTTATAATGCATAAATTATTTTACCTTAATTCCTATTTATGTCTATAGAGAGGGGATGAAATTTATTTCTATTGATTTGTGAAAGTTTAAAATAATATTATTTTTATGTTTTTATTAATATATATATATTTTGTATAATAAAAATAAAATATTTATATTAATTAAATAACTCAAAGGTTAAAGAGAGACTTACAAAGCATTTATTCTAATTGAGTAACTTAAAACGACGTAGAGAGACTGACTAATAAAAGATATATGAGTATACTAAATAAATGATTGAATTCTTTAGTCTGTAAATAGGAATAGAGATAGTATAAGAGATATATGTTAGTAATATATTTTTTATTATTACTTAAAATTTATTAAAAATCACACAAATTATGTGAATTCTATTTTTAATAATAATAATAATAATATTATTATTATTATTATTATTATTATTATTATTATTATTATTATTATTATTAGGTACATTTATCATATAGCGGGTTGAGACACTTTATATGAAAATTTATTAGTATATAAATGAATTAATTGTTTTTTTAGCTCTTTTTATTATGATTACAATGTGATTATAGTATCTTATTAATATTTTATTCAAACTTAATTTCTAATTTTTAATGATTGTAATTAAATGGTTATTTTTTATATAAAATTATCAAATTTTTTTATTTAAATAATTAAACTTTAGAACATAAAAAATTTATCAAATATGGAGGTATCCATGATTATATGTTAGGGCTTAAAAGAGACAAATATTTGGATTTATTTTATATTGTAGGAAAAATATAATGTTATAATCAGTAAAAATTGAGTGAAAGAATATTTAAATTTATTTAATTAATTTAGTTTATAGAGATATTAAAGAGATAATAATATTTTTAAAGTTTTAAGAATAAGAAAATTAAGAAGGTTTCAATTGTAAAAAAGAAAATTAGTAAAGAGGAAAAAAAGATAATATAAAGATAAATTATAAAATATGGAAACTATCTCAAATTTAAAGTTTAGAAATTGTATTTGTTAGGATCATCCAGAGAATGAAAGAGATTTTCAGACAAAAATATTAAATAAACTAGTTTGTTAACTATTAAGTTATGCTCATGAACAATATGATATATGAGTACATGGAAGAAACTTTGTATGAGATAATAAATATTTTGTAAAATAGAACACACTTTAAGAGTGACTAATTTTAATTTCTTTAGAAGATTCATCGCTTCTAAGTGATCAAATTCTAAAATTATTTTATGATAATTTTTTAATCTAGCTAAATAAAGACTTGTATAACACTGCCACAACTCATATAGTTCATTCTACAACTACCATCTACATTAATTTTATAGTACTTGGAAGATGGGAGATTCCATAACATTTCTCAAAAAGATGCGAGTTTGATGACTAACTTGTCTAATTCAATAGAGAACAATCTTTCTTACACTGACTAATAAAATTTAAAACATGATAAATACTTCGTTTCTCTTAATAAAAAAAGTATATTATTCCTCCAATGCCAAAGCTACCAAAGAATGGATAAATAGGAAATGCAATTGATGTTCCTAGCTTAGATAGCAATCTAAGTAATAGTAGGTCATGGAAATTACAATAGAAAAATAACACTCCAAGTGAAACCAAATTTTTTAGAGTAAAGACAATCAATATCTAAGATAATTGTTAATATCTTTAAGCCTATGAGAACACTTAAGGCAAGAGCTTGAGGAAGTAAATCTATGGTAATGTAGCAAAGTATTAGTGGACGAAGATCCATGACAAATAAGGTAAATAAAAAATTTAACTTTATTCATTACTAACAACTTCCAAACCCAATCAAGATCTAAAATTGTTAAAAAAGATGTCTTTGTGGAATAAGTCTCTTTTGTACCTCACTAATAACATTGGTGTGGACAACATACATGCTTAGTGAGGTGCAAAAGAGACTTGAATAAAATAAACAAACATCAAAGAGACTTATGATCTTTGATGTTTTGCGGGATATAGGTGGTGAGCTGGTCCAATTTCTCAACGTCATAAACAAACAACTCATTAACTTAGATATTTATATTTGAGATGTGAATAAAATAAACTAAATTAGCGATTGGGTCAAGTCTAGTTTAATTAGAATATCATATCAAAGAAGAAGCGAAAGTTAGTTATAACATAAAACTATCTCTCAAAATGCTACATACCTTCATAATACTCTTTCAAATAGCGAAGTCTTTTGAGTTTTAGTTGAATAATTAATAGTGGATTGTGTTTCATATATTCAGCATTTATGATTTAAATCTATGATTTGAGTTTCTCCTATAAAATATTCCACACTAATCTACTTATAAAGGAGATATTAATCATTTGCATATCAGAAACATCCAAGCCACCGTGTTTCTTAGGGGAAGTAATTTGGTCCCATCCAGCAAGATGAATGTCACAGTTTGAATTATTAGAAGACAAAATAAAATCTTTAACAACCTTATTGATACCATGACAAACAAATTGAGATAACCATCAAATTTGCATGGGATAAGTAGGAATAAAAGTTAATATAAAAATTGTCAAGCAAAGTTTACTAGCTTTATTAAGTAATTTGCCTTTCTAAGTTGTCACCCTTTGTGAATTTTCTTAAGTAAATGAGCAAAAGTTATTTATTTAGTCTACCTTTGGTCAATGGAAAGTCACGATAGGTTCCCAGATGTGAAATAAAACAAATAAAAGTGAAACCATGATAGTATCATGCTTTTGGCGATGGACCCCGTTCAAACACATTGCCTTAGACTTGTCACACAACATTTAAACTTTAATCCACTAATGTAGAGTATTCTTCTAAACTAGATATCTCTGTTGCAAGTCTAATCATTTTAGAAGTAAGTTGTTGGTATCGTCATGTGGTAGCAACTTTAGGATCTCTTTCAATCTCTTTTCCTTTAACATTGTGTATAATGCTAGAATGACCTTTTTTTGTCCATCTCTTAAGAATATATTTTTCAAGAATAACCTTGACATCATTTGTTTCAAAGACCTTTAGTGTATGAGAACAAAGTATATCAAATGTTTCAAATTTTTTAAAGTTGCAAGATATACTTTAAGACATGATAAAATGATATTTTTCATGATTTCTCTTGATTGACTGTAGTGATGACATATTCAAAGATAGGAGGAGATTCAATCCTCTCTGAGATGCAACATGCCAAGAATGAAGTAAATTCTTATTAGAAAAAGGTAAATATAGCATGAGTGTAAATTTTTTCCATTTGTATCAAGATGGGAGACATCTCATATCTCAACATTGGTAGCTTATGATGAAACTGATACTCACAAATTAGTTCATTGTAACACTTATCTTTAACTACACGTTCAAAGTGTGCAAAGAATTGTTACTGCTAACACCATGTTCTATAGAAGCTTTGAAATCATAATTTAAATTTTTACTTAATTAAGTACTTCGCATCTTAAGGGTGACAACTTCTTTCATGTAATATGATGCTCTTTTTCCTTTATGGAATAAAGTGAGTTCATCCAATTATTGTCATGGACATTGTACTCTTAAATGATGTTTGTCCAAGCTTCCTCAAAGTCTGTTAAGGTATCAAACTTATACATGTAATTTTTGAAGTCTCTTAAAACATGACTTCCACCTTTCATCCAATTACCAAGGTATTTGATCCCATTTTGCATCAAATTCCATGTGCACAAGGTATGATGTGTCTCAGGCATGACTTCCAGAAAGGCCTTAGCCAAGGGTTGATCTTGGTCAATAAACATAGTTAATGACTTTTTGCGATTATATGATTCTAAAAATGTCTCAAACAACCATTTAAATGAATTAGCTGTTTCATTATACACCAAAACTCTACCAAATATCACAATACTTCTATAATGGTTAAAAATTGTGAACAATGCAAGAGGTCTATTTGCACGATTAGTGCAATATATAGTGTTCAAAGAAACTACATCACCAAAATATGCATAGTTTAAAACCATCATTGCGTCAGCCCAAAACACTTTTGTAATTTGTTCATTAGCATCCATTTGGTATCCATGAAAAAATGATGGATTCTCTAACAATTGTTGCTGAAAATATTGCATCACACAACCAACTTCTCCATAAACCATACTTCTTTGTCTTCTTGCCTTCAAGTAATTCTTTGCATCCAACCTAGTATATCCGACATTAGCTCTATGGCCTGTAAGTGTGCTTTGGAGTTCAAATGAGGACTTCAATTGCAAACCAAATTCTTAAGCCATCTCAATCTTATAAGCTTAAACTTCACTTATCTTACGATGAGAAATAAGATGTGAGTTGTCTCCTCAAGTTGTAAGGGATGGTTATGATCTTCTACAAACTCATGAACTATAAATTTTCAATTCTTCTCCAAAGATAAGCTGTATGTTTAGCAACTTAGCAATCTTATTTCTTTCTTTTTCGAAGATCTTTTTTACAATAGATGTAAATATAGGAAGTGATAGCACCATCTTCCTTTCTCTTATTAAAATACTGCTTTCTAACTCCAAATTCAGTCCTTCTACCATATTTAGTTCAAACATCCTATGCTTGTTCTACACTATCAAACTCTAATCCAAGTTTTTCCTTCCATTCCACACTCTTTGTAGTCATATTTTCTAAAAAAACAAAAAGATAAACATATTTGCTTCAAAGTATCATATATTCCTTCATTTAGATAGAATAAATAAAGAAGACACTACTGTTAAAATGAAAAATGATACCTGACAAAGGAGATGGTTGTATGCTGAAATAATCTTGGTTTAACAATGCTAATGAAGCTCCAAGCTAGTGTATCTTGATAAAAATTTGTTTTGTTTAATTCTTAAATTTGTACTATTTAAGTATATTTTGTAGAGAAAGGATTTGATGGGTTATATGAAGCTTTTCTTCAAGCTTACGCCATATATATGAAGGATTCGCGCCAAAATAACAAATAACACACTTAAAAAAACTACTTTGCTTAAGTGAAAGATGGAAATTTTAAGCGAACAAATAATGGTTAAGCGTTTTACCTCTTAAGCTAACAAAAACGCTTAAGTGTGTCACTGCTTAAGCAAACTGACTGTAGGTTAAGTGGGTGACCATAAACCTTTACCTCTAGAAATTTAAAACATCGCTTAAGCAATTGTATTGATGCAACATAAATTTAAAGAACAAATCTCATTTCATTTATTTTCACCTCTAACATTTGAAATTTCCAAAAATCCTAAAGAAAATCTTATACATCAGTTTTGAACCTCTCCCTCATTGTAGCATTCCTCTCCATCATCAAAGTCACACTAATTACCAGGTACTCACTCTTTATTTAGATTATTATTCTGCTTAATTTTAGGTTAGGAATGCTAAGTAGGGTTACTGTTAGGGATTAATGTTGAAGGGTTTAGGTTTAAAATGTTAATATGGCATAGCGCAAGAATGTAAATGGTGTGGTCCTTATGATTATGCATTTCTAACCTCCATTTTGGTGATGTGTTTTGTGAAATCCTTGTCTCTATAAGAAAAACGTTTAAGCATGTTGATTTTGCTTAAGTGAATATATTTCTATGTATTTGTCTTTGTTTATTTACATAAATGGCTCCAAACAAATCTATTTCCTAAAGAAAGAAGTAGCATTCAAATGTTGAAGAGACTTCAGAACATCTACAAGACAGAGGGACCCAGGAAGATCAACATCTGACACAAACTAACCTCACTCAGCAACTCACTTTTGACATATACAGGTTCTTCAGTTAAGGAAAATTTCAAAGATATATAGAATTACCCCAAAGGGAACTTCTGCCTGAAAGAAAAGTTATTTTGGAAGAAAAATAATTTACTAAATTTACTGAAGAAATCAATAGAAAAAAATGGAATTTATTGGCTAACCTACCAAATACAATTGATGAAGACATAGTGAAGGAGTTTTATGCTAATGCATGGCCCTTGCACCCAGACAAATCTGAGAAGAAGCCTTGGATTAGGATACTTATCTCGTATAATACGAATGCCATCAATGCATTGCTAGAGAACCCCCTCACCTTACAAGAAGGGGAGTTGTGCCACTACCAGCAGAGCAGGCGTCATACCACAGGATTTATAGATATAGATGTAGTAAAGTCCTTATGCATTTCAAACAAATTGTATAAAACGAATCATCAAGGAAAGTTAATGAGGTTTAAGAAAGGGAGTTTGAAGACATTGGCTCAAATATGAACATCATTTTTGTTTGCAAACATCGCTTCAACCACTCACACATTAGATCTTCGCATCCCTCGGGCCTACTTCATATTCAGCATTATGGAGAAGATCACAATTAACATTGCAACTGTGATTTCTAAAACGATTCACCAGTTTGTTATGTCCACCAACTCCTATACTGTATCTGCGACAAAGCTCTTAGGCTTCTTAGCCTTAATCACTACTTTATGATCTACCGAAGGTGTTCAGATATTAAAAAATCCATAAACAACTATTGCATTAACCTATTAGACTAGTCACAACCACAAACAATTTTTGATACTTTTTCATGAGCACCACCATTCATGCCCAACATGACACCCATAGAATGCCACATCACATAACATTTGAACCAAATAGAGCGACAAATGGAGGCCAATAATTGGGCATAAACACATTACATTACTAGACAGTGGCAAACCATCGAGCCTTTATCATCCTTAATGAATCTTTCTGTTGCTTTACCCTACACTGGCATGCAGGAGAGACTTCAACATTTCCATGGCCTACCTAGAGAATTTTACAACTGTAGTGTTGATAGACGATGCTGAGTCACTATCAAAACAACTAAGTTTTTTAAAAGTTTTGTAGTATAGAGTCAAACTTAGGTTGATTCACAGAGACACATTTTCAGTCAAATTCAATTTTAGATTTTGTATTAAAGAATGCAAATAAAGTTTTTTGGGGTTTTGAAAATTGTAAATTAATTAAACTAAATAACAGACAGAATTAAAGTGAGTAAAAACGAATTAAGAAACATCAATCCATAAAATACCGATTGCGTGCAACTCCAACTATCACAGTATCTAAATATTTAAATCCGCATTTGAACAATCACCCAACTTAATTATTAATTCAATCGAATATCCTAATTAAATAGAGTTACAAATAAAATCAAATAATCATTTAACCTAATATGTATTAATTATCAAATCAGAGCATAAATCAAGTCCTAGTTTGAATTCTAATAACAGAAAAGTCAATTACGATTGCAATACACAATATATTTAAGTTACATTGCTTGATCGCCCAGAATACCATATGCTCTACTTCTACTGGTAGATGACATGCCTTGCCAAAAACAACCCGATTAGGAGACATTTCTATGGGTGTTTTGTAGTCAATTTTTTAAGCCTACAGAGCTTCCTCCAAGCGTAGACTTCAATCCTTTCTGTTGGGTTGGACAATCTTCTCCAGAATTTGCTTAATTTCCTAATTAGAGATCTCCAGTTGTTCGATAGTCTAAGGGTGGTATAGTGTGGAAACTTTATACATAACTCCAAACTTCTGAAGTAAGGTAGCCATTATACGATTGCAAAAGTGTGATCCCTGGTCACTGATTAATGCTCTGAAAAATCCAAACCTGCAAAAAATGTGATTTCACAAAATTTACAACAACATGAGCATCATCAGTACTAGTGGCCTTTGCCTCCATCCACTTGGAGACATAGTCCACTGCTAACAATATATAGGTATAGCCAAATGAAATAGGAAAGGGACCCACAAAATCTATGCCCCATACATCAAACATCTCATAGAAAAGGAGAGGTAGTTGGGGCATCTCATTCCGACGTGAGATGTTTCTAGTCCTTTGGCATCACTCGTATGTCTTACAGAAGTTATGTGCATCCCAGAACATTGTAGGCCAATATAGTCCATAATCTAAAATCTTTTGAGCTGTACGTTGAGGTCCAAAGTGTCCACCGCAAGCTAAGGAATGGCAAAATCTAAGCACAGATTGGAACTCAGGTTTGAGCACACATTATCTAATAATCTTGTCACTACACATCTTTCACAAGTATGGATCATTCTAAATGTAATATTTGAAATCACTTTTTAGCTTGAGAGCCTAAATTTTGGAAAAGTATTAAGGAATCTCGTTGGCAACCAAATAATTCACGAAGTTTGCATACCAAGGATCATGCCCTCCAATGTGGTAAAGTTGCTCATATGGAAAGGTGTCTCTAATAGGGAGATCCTCCAGTGGCCACTTCTATCTTTGATTTCAATGTCAAACTCTTGTAAAAGAAGCATCAAACAAATTAGTCTCGATTTAGAATCTGACTTCTTAAGTAAGTACCTCAAAATTGCATGATCAGAGAAAATAATTACTTTAAAGCCAAGTAAATATGAACAAAATTTATTTAAAGCAAAAACAATAGCTAAAAGTTCTTTTTTTGTAGTAATGTAGTTTGCTTGTGCTTTATCCAATGTCCGAGAAGCATAGGCTATGACATGGGGTTGCTTCTTCACTTTTTGACCAAGAATAGCACCAACTTCAAAGTTAGAATTATCACATAAGCTTGACCAGAATCTCCCAACTCGGAGACTAAATGATAGAAGTAGAAGTAAGGCACATCTTCAGCTCATCAAAAGCGTCCTTATAGGTCTGATCAAAGATGAAATTAGTATCTTTATACAAAAACATGGACAATGGAGACGCGATACTGCTAAAATCCTAAATAAAGTGTCTATAGAAACCTGCATGGCCAAGAAAAGAGCACACTTCTTTCACAGAAGTAAGGTAAGATAAAGAAACAATTACATCAATCTTGGCTCTATCAGTCTCAATACCCCTACTTGACACTACATGCCTTAATAAAGTCTTTTCAATCACCACAAAATAACATTTTTCATAATTTAAAACCAAATCAAACTGTATGCACCTATTAATACTCTAGACAAGCTATCTAAACATGCATCAAATGAATACATATAAACAAAAAAGTCGTCCATGAATACTTCAAGTGAAGTATCTAGGAAGTCTGCAAAAATGCTCATCATACACCTTTGAAAAGTGTCAGGTGCATTACACAGTCTGAATGACATTAGTCTCTAAGCAAAGGTACCAAAAAGATAAGCGAAAGTAGTCTTAAGCTGATCCTCTAAGGCTATGTGTATTTGAAAGTAACCATAAAATTCGTCTAGAAAATAGTAATGGAATTTTCATGCTATTCGCTCCAAGACCTGATCAATAAAAGACATGGAAAAGTGTTCCTTGCGAGTGGCCTAATTCAGCTTCCTATAATCAATACAGAATCGCCACCTATTTTGAATTCTAGTCGAAATTAGCTCATAAAACTGATTCTTTGTGACTGTTATGCCGGTTTTCTTGGGTACAACATGGATCAGACTCACCCACTCACTATTAGAGATCGGGTATATCATGCTAGCAGCTAACAGTTTGCTAACTTCTTTCTTCACCACCTCCAGAAGAGTGGGATTCAATCTTCTCTGTGACTGTCTCACAGGCTTTACATCTTCATCTAGTAGAATTATGTGCATATAGGTGGAGGGACTAATCTCTGGGATGTCTGCCATGGTCCACCCAATTGCTTGCTTGTGGGCTGCTATAGTTTGTAACAACTTCCCTTCTTATGCAGCATCCAAATTTACTGAAATGATCACTGGCAGCTTGTTATCAGCCTCTAAAAATGCATACTTCAAATGCTTGGGCAGAGGCTTCAATTCGAGTATAGGTGGCTGCATAATAGAGGGAAGTGTTCTAGTGGAGAAGTCTAATTTTGCAGCATATATTTGAGCAGGTTCAGGGGTATGTGTACTTATCGTAATCAAGCTAGAGCTTCTTAAACTTGTTGCTACATCACATAAAGCATCATCAGCTATTACATATGCATTAATTTCAGCACAAACTTTATATAAATCTCCTACAATGCAGGTATAACTAAAAATTAGTACAAAACTCCTTAGTTAAATAATCAATAATATCTATATGAAATGCATTGTGTAGCTCTGATGGATGCTTCATGGCCTCAAAGATATTGAATTGGACAATATCGTCTCCAAACTTCATGGATAGAATTCCTGAGTGTACATTAATCTTTGTTCTTGTTGTTTTTAGGAAAGGTCTACCAATGATCAGTGTAGACATGCTGGACTCTTTTGCCATGTCCAAAATGTAGAAATCAGCAGGGAATATCAGCATATCCCCTACTACTCCCGTAGAAAATGCAGTACTATTATTTGTCAATTGAATGACTACACCAGTTCCCTTTAGAGGGCTAAGGTTCAACCTATAGATTGATGTAGGCATCACATTTATGGAAGCACCAAGATCAAGTAATGCACTGCTAAAGGTAAAATTCCTAATAGTATGGGGGACGGTAAAAGTGTCAGGTTCCTTGCACTTCTATGGCAGATTGGTTGTATGTAAGCTAACACATTTCTCCACATGCTGACTCTCTCGTCCCTTTTTAGTCTCCTCTTGTTAGTGTACAATTCTTTAAGGAACTTTGCATCTTTCGTCCCCTTTGTTTTATCGCATCCAGCAGTAGAATGCTCATAATTAGAGTGTCCACCAAAACTATCAAGGGCATCACTACAATGATTATGCACACTACCTTCTAATTTAAGTCTATTCAACCTGTTCTAAGTGCGTTCAATCTCGGGATCAAATGTGAGTCATTGACCAGAATTGGTTCTAGTCATGCACCAAGAAGCAAATCGGTCAAAGTCAACAAGATCAACAAAGTAAAAGTCAAAGTCAACCTAATTGCTCTATTTTCTATTTTTAAGATTTTTTTGTGATTTTTTCCTGTCCTAAATGAAAAATAAAAAAATAAAAAAAATAAAAAATATCAAAAATAAAATAAAATAAAATAAAATTAGAAAAGTGTTCTAAACAATGAAATTTGTGATTTTGAGCAGCACCACGCATAAAATAAATAATATAATATCAATAATTTTCGCAACTCACAAAATAATAATAAATAATAAAAAATATAGCGAGATAATAAAAGAATATGCTCCCACAATGTTCTATCACGGTTTTTAGAATTCTAACATAATGATTTACGTCATGCATTCTTACCTTGTGTATTTTGTAAGCCTAAAGATAAAAGATCACTAGAAATAAAATCCATTCCATAAAGACATCCCTTAATCAGTAGGTAGTCTATTAGATATAGTGACTTATAAAGATAAGATAAGCTCTAGTTGAAATTCTCATGATAGACAAACAGGACGTTCATACAAATTGGTATCACTACACAATTTCTTGAAACTTAAAGTTTACTTAGACTCGGGTATAGGCCTCACTTATGTTATTCATGATAAGTAGTGTGTAAGGGAATAAACAAACCTTATATGTACAAGAGAAAAAATAAAAATAAAAATCAACCAAATAAATTACAAAAGAAAATACGATAAAAAAATAGAAATAGAAATTATTTTAATTTATTTTTTAATTATTTTTTTAAATATTTATTAAATTTTATTTTAAATTTTTTTAAAATAAATAACAAAATTAAAAATTTAAATTTAAATTAGCAAATTGGTTAGATAAAGTTTTTTTTCAAAATTTAAATTCAAAACTAATCTATCTAAAAAGAAAAAACTAATCTCATCTTTAAACTCAAAATAATCTAAATTTAATCTAATTAAATCCTAACTATAATTTAATATTTAAATTTAAGAATAATTTAAAATTTAAATTTAAAAAAAACCTAAAATTTAAAATTAATTTTAAAATTTTAATTTAAACTAAATCTGATGGATCCTTATTCGCTGCTCATAATCTCTGCAAAATCTTTACAAATCACGCAATTGTACAACAATACACTATTAACCCAATCTTTAAAAATATAAAATCTGAATTTAAAATTCAAAAAAATAATCTAAAAAGGCAATTCTTACTCAGTACAGAATTAATCCATTTTGTTCAATACCTACCTTGACCTTAGCCCTGTTATAACCTACAAAAAGTCCTCTAGATGTGTGATTGACTGTATTAAGCAAAGAAAATTAAGAATATGGGCAAACATATGGTAGAGTGTAGTTAAATTGATGATTTAGAGAGAAAACACTACCTAAACATTGTTGAGTGATGAGGGAAACACTTTCAAGTGAGCTGTGATCGTGTTTATTAATTGTACTCACATGAATTTTGATGAAATACATGAACTTAGATAGCAATTCTTACTCAATGATGATTATGCAGTGTGACTATCATGCTGAGTATTTGGATGAACAATTTGATTGAAAATTTTGCAGAAAACACAGAATTGGAATTTGAAATTTCTGAGATAAGCAGTTTGCAAATTGATTTTTAAAGAATGGAGGAATTACCCTTGATTTAGTTTGATTTGCTTTAGGACAAGCAAAAATTTAAGTTTGGGGTAGAATCCAATGCAATTGCAATCAAGCAAAAATGATATCTATAGCAAATGTTATGGCCAAAAGAGTAGTCAAATGTCAGAATAACAAAAAATACGAAATTAATGCATTTATTTGTAATAAGCCCAATTTATTCAAATAACTAGAAAATGATAAAAACTCTAAAAATAAAACATATGAAAAGTATTTATTGATGAATCCATATATTTACTAATATTTTAGCATAGTTTTAACTCATTTGATAAGGAAAATATATGAGAAAAACACAAAAACTCAGAAAAATAGCTTGATTGAAAGTTTTATTTCAATTTGTAGTTATTTTAGCATTGGTGAGACTTTTGCTTAGAAATTAAGAATTTAATCTTGTTTTGTAGGAATAATCTGAGCAAAGTTCATGGAAATGGAAGATCAATGGAAAGGAAGAAGAAGAGTAGCAATTTTGGACTCAAAACGCAAGAATTCTGGAATGTAAGTTGGGCGTGATCACTATTGTTAGTGAAAGTAATTGTTCCAGGCTTAAAAGAAGAATGGAGTCTGAGCATGGTCACTCTTGCCAGTAAAAGTGAGTGTTCTAGAGAATTTCTCAGAAGAATATGTTGTGCGTTAACATTCTTACTGGTGAAAGTGAGTGTTCCAGAGAAGACTAAAATACAAGAAGCTCTGTGTGGTCACTTTTACCAGCAAAAGTGAGTGTTCCAAAGAGTCTCTCAGAAATCTTAGACATAGCAAGCTCTGTGTTACCATTTTTACCAGTGAAAGTGGATGTTCCAAAGAGACCTCAACTTGGCAAGTTGCGCGTGGTCACTTTTACTCATAAAAGTAAACACGCGTAACCACTCAACCTCCTGCATTGCAACTCTTAGCAGCGAAAGTGATAGTTCTAGTTTCCAGAAACCACATGAGTCTCTGCGTGGCCACTCTTATCAGCAAGAGTGATAACGCACAGAATTGGGATTTCTATAAATGCCTGTTTAAGCTCAGAACTCAAGGTCTTTTGTTCATTTTCTGTTTTTTCTGTTAGATTCTCGTTGAGAGAGAGAGAGAGAGAGAGGGAGAGAGAGAGGATTGAGGTTGAATTTTGAAGTTTCAAGAAGAGGCATTGGATTGGAGCTCGTGGAGATGACTTCTCTAAGTTTCTTCTTCTCTTCTCTTTCTTTCTTTTTCTCTGTTGCAATGTGTGCTTAATTCGTCTTAGTTAGGAGTTTATGAACCTTGAATTGATGTATTAATTCAAATTTTGCTTCTGAAATTTGAGTTCTTAGATTAATTGAGTTATTAATTCTGCTGTTATTGCAATCTTTGAATGGAAATTCATATGATTAATCAAAGAGGAACATTTACCAATGGAAGTTGAGTTTGCTTCTTTGATCTGAATTAGCAACCAGAATTAGGGATTTCTTAGGGATAAGGGAACCTAATTCTGCAATCCTAAGTTTCTAAGTCTTAATGCAACTTGAAATTAAACTTTACCTAAGGGATTAGGGTGGTTTAGTTGCTTGTTAGAGTCAATGATTTAAGGGATTAAACTTTGACTATTAATAAGATAAACTGATTGTCAATTAACTTATTGCTTGAATGTTCAGAGGCATAATTGAATTAATATTGACATTCTTGTGAAATAAATTTCTAACTATTTTTCATTCTTGTCTAATCTCAGCATAACTGTCATACCCTATTTTTACTGCAAGTTTCTTACATTTTAATTGTTCTTAGTCCTTACTTTCTGAATGATACAACTCTTCCAAAATTGTTTGGCTCAACTTGTCATTGTTCTGTGAAGTGATAATTGACTTTCTAATTCTCTATGAAGACAATACTCTGATCTTAAAGATTATTCCTTACTTTTTGGTCTTTGATCCTGACATAGACATAACCTTAAAAAGATTAAGAAAAGAGGCTAGAGTAGAAAAATTCATAGGAAACGATAATGAATTAGAAGTTGTCTATTCTCTAGAAGTTCAAAACATTCCTGTCCAAAAAGGAACACCTACACCTCTAGGATAGTCAAATCCAGAAATAGAGATGGCAGAACAGAATAGGATTAGAACACTAGGAGACTATGAAATTCCAAACATGCAGGGATATAACTCTTCTATAGTGAGACCAACTATTCAAGATAATCACTTTGAAATAAAACCAGGCTTACTACATTTAGTGCAACAGGATCAGTTTTTTGGTGGAATTTATGATGATCCTAATATGCATATTTCAATTTTTTTGCAGCTATGTGATACTATAAGAATGAATGGAGTAAGTGAAGATGCCATAAGACTGAGATTATTTCCATTTTCTCTAAGAGACAAAGCCAAATGTTGGCTGCAAGCTCAACCACATGGAAGCATAATAACTTGGACAGAACTTGTGAATAAGTTTCTAACTAAATACTTTCCTCCATCCAAGGCTGCCAAATTAAGGAGGGAGATCACATCATTTGTACAGCAGGAAGGAGAGATATTGTATGAAGCATGGGAGAGATATAAGGAATTACTGAGAAGGTATCCACACCATTGCATTCTAGATTGGATGCAATTAGAAACCTTCTATAATGGAATGAATACATCAATAAGAACAATGGTTGATGCTGCTGCTGGAGGTTCCTTAAACACAAAGTCTTTAGAAGAAACCTAGAAGATTATTGAGATGATGACATCTTCAATGTACCAAAATTCAAACTCAAGAAATCAAGGAAGAAACACTGGTTATGAAGTTAAGGTTTTCGAAACTTTTCTTACACAGAACCAGCTACAAAATTGGATGTTTTTAGAACAAATAGCTGTCCTAACTCAACAAATTAGCAATCTTCAAGCAAGGAGTATGCCTACCAGTCAGCTAAGCTGTAATTTCTGTGGAGGACACCATGTAAATGGTGCATGTGAGGCATCTACAAGTGAACTACAGGAACAAGTGAATTACATGAACAATTTTTAGAGATAACAATCGTCATATCCTCCTGGATTTCAATTTTTGAATAATAGTAGTCAGCAGTATTCTAATTGGAATAATCAATATTCTGCTGCTAAGAATTCTGACTCCAATTTACCTTTTTCTAATGCAGGTACAACAACACAATAGTCTTATTTTTTGAGGAATCCATCCACTCAACCTTAAGAAATTCAGAAATTTTCCAAGCCTATGAATGAAAGGTTGACTAAGATGGAGGCAACCATGTTGAAATTCATGAAGGTGACCTAAACAAGCTTCAAGAACCAAGAAACTTCTATAAATAAATTGAAAACACAAATTGGACAGTTAGCTGAACAATTATCCAGCAGAGATGAAGGAAGATTTCCAAGCAATACAATGATCAATCCTAAGGAGAAATGTCAAGCCATCACTACAAGGAGTGAAGCTGTAGTTGTAAGTCCAAAAGTTGCAAAAAAGAAAGTCAATGATGAAGCAGCAGAGAGAAAAATTGAACAAGATTTGCAACAAGGAAACTTCAGATTATTAAAGAAAGAGCAATCAGGAGAAAAAGTGGAAGCTCCTACAAATTTTGAAAAGAAGACAAAGAAGCAACTCTTTGAAGATGCTTGCAAGCCAATAGATAAAAAAAAAAAAATACAAGAGGCTGCCTTATCCTCAAAGGGTGCAAAATCCTAAATAGGAGGAACAATTTAAAAAGTTTTTGAATGTTTTTAAGAAATTACATATTAACATTCCTTTTGCAGAGGCCTAGAGCAAATGCCTTCATATGCAAAATTTATGAAAAAATTACTTTCCAGAAAAAGGAAGCTAGAGCATGACAAGACAGTACCCTTGACAGAGGAATGTAGTGCCATTCTCAAGAGGAAGCATCCTCAAAAACTAAAGGACCCATGATCATTCAGCATTGCATGTGAAATAGGATAGTGCACTATTAGAAGAGCATTGTGTGACTTGGGAGCAAGCATAAACTTGATGCCTTTAGCTATCACGAAGAAATTAGGCATAGAGGAAGTGAAGCCCAACAACATCACACTACAGCTGGCTGATAGATCATACACTTATCTTTATGGAGTAGTTGAAGATTTATTAATTAAAGTTGATAAGTTTATTTTCCCTGTAGATTTTGTCATTTTGGACATGGAGGTGGATGCTAATATTCCCTTGATCCTAGGAAGGCCATTTCTTGCAACACGGAGAGCTCTAATAGATGTACAAAAAGGAGAACTTATGCTTCGAGTTCAAGATGAGAATGTAGTGTTTAATGTATTTGAAGCATTAAAATATCCAGTTGAAGATAATTAATGTATGAGAATAGACATTTTGGATTCTATTATTACACATTATCCTATTGATAAATTTGATGAGAATTCTGTGTTAAGAGAAACAATAGCTACAGGGAGTATCAAATCTAAAATTCCTAAAGAAGAATATATCATGGAAATTGAGCAGCAATTACAAGTTCTACCAATTCTAAATTCTGAAGAAAATTTAGCCAAAGAAGAGCTACAGAAAGAAATGAAAAAAGATCAAAATTAGAAGCTAGAGCTCAAGCAACTACCCTCTAACTTGAGATATGCTTTCTTGGATGAGAGTCACAAAAATCTAGTTATCATCAACAATGAACTCAAGGAGGAAGAAGAGGAAAAACTGCTGAGAATTCTGAGAAAACACAAATTAGCAATAGGCTGGAGTATTGCAGACTTGAAAGGTATAAATCTTTCTTTTTGTAAATGTAGAATTTTATTTGAAGAGAAATTTAAGCAAGTTGTGCAGCCACAAAGAAGGTTGAACCCAACCATAAAAGAAGTAGTCAAGAAAGAAGTCATGAAGTTGCTAGATGCAGGGATCATTTATCCAATTTCTGACAACCAATGGGTGAGTCTAGTCTAAGTTGTCGCTAAGAAAAGAGAGATGATAGTTGTGCCTAATGAGAAGAATGAACTCATACCTACTAGGACTGTCATTGGTTGGCGCATGTGTATTGATTATAGGGAGTTGAATGATGCAACTAGAAAGGAGCATTTCTCACTTCCATTTGCTGACCAAATGTTGTAAAGACTATATTCAGGATACAACCAAATAGTAGTGAATCCTATGGATCAAGAGAAGACTGCATTTACATGTCTATTTGGAGTTTTTGCATATAGAAGAATGCCATTTGGAATGTGCAATGCTCCTGCTACATTCCAAAGGTGCATGCTTTCCATTTTTTTTGATTTGGAAGAAAACATCATTGAAGTGTTTATGGATGACTTCTCTATTTTTGGTAATTCATTTGATGATTGCTTAGCTAATCTATCCACTGTTTCGCAGAGATGTCAAGATACTAATCTTGTGTTGAATTGGGATAAATGTCATTTCATAGTCAAAGAGGGCATTGTCCTTGGCCATAAAATTTCAGAAAAGGGAATGGAAGTGGACCAAGCAAAAATAGAAGTCGTTAGTAAACTGCCTCCACCAATTAATGTTAAGGGAGTTAGGAGTTTTCTAGGTCATGCAGGCTTTTATAGGATGTTTATTAAAGACTTTTCAAAAATTACAAAACCTCTTAGTGATTTACTTGTGAAAGATGATAATTTTGTATTTGATGATGCTTGTTTGCATACATTTTCTATTTTGAAAGAAAAACTTATTTATGCACCTACTCTTGCAAAACCTAATTGAAATTTGCCTTTTGAAGTGATGTGTGATGCAAGTGATAGTGCAATGGGTGTTGTTTTAGGATAGAAAAAGGAAAAGAAATTACATGTTATATACTATTCTAGTAAAGTTTCAAATCCTACACAAGTAAATTATACAACTACAAAAAAAGAACTCCTTGCCATTGTCTTTGCTTTTGACAAATTTAGATCATATTTGATGGGATCAAAAGTAATAGTATATACTGATCATTCTGCACTTAAATACTTGTTGTCAAAGCAGGATGCCAAGCCAAGATTGTTGAGATGGATTCTATTGCTACAAGAATTTGAATTGGAAATTAGAGACAAAAAGGGAAAAGAAAATGGCGTAGCTGATCACCTGTCTAGACTTCCATTGGAAAGTCTAAACCCCAACTCCTTAGAAATCAATGAAGAATTTCCATAACGTAATTCTGCAATCCTAAGGTTCTAAGTCTTAATGCAACTTGAAATTAAATTTCACCTAAGGGATTAGGGTGGTTTAGTTTCTTGTTAGGGTCAATGATTTAAGGGATTAAATTTTGACTATTAATAAGAGAAACTGATTGTCAATTAACCAATTGCTTGAATGTTCAGAGGCATAATTGAATTAATATTGACATTCTTGTGAAATAAATTTCTAACTATTTTTCATTCTTGTCTAATCTCAGCATAACTGTCATACCCTATTTTTACTGTAAGTTTCTTACCTTTTAATTGTTCTTATTCCTTACTTTCTGAATGATACAACTCTTCCAAAATTATTTGGCTCAACTTGTCATTGTTCTATGAAGTGATAATTGACTTTCTAATTTCCTGTGAAGACGATACTCTGATCTTAAAGATTACTCATTACTTGTTGCAATTCTCAGTAAACTTGCTAGTGTTTAGAATTGTATCATCATTTATTAATCAAAATTAAACTATAAATATAAACCTAAAATATGTCACATCAAGTGTCATGGCGTAGAGACACACCTTCCTTCTCAAATGAACCTAATGAATGTTAACATAATGCAGCTCATGAAGAAGGTGTTAGGAACAAATAAAGAAGAAAGAGAAAAGAGAGAAAAGACACAAGGTTTTAACATTGTTCAGCACACAGTGTATGTATCTATGTCCACGGTTACACTAAGGAAATATTTTATTCACTTAATGATTCTTAAAGCTTTACAAGGCATTACATATATAGTAACAATAAGATTGAAGTCCCTCAAGAGCAAGCAACGTGAGATTAAATAAGACTACACAATCTTAAGAATTCTCCCACTTGGAATCTGATTAGGTCCTTGTAAACAATGAGCTCATCTGCTCTTCACCTAGTGTAGCCCCTTCATAATCAATTATCTTGGAAGGCCAATTAAGACAATGCAAAGCCTCAACTTATTAGTTGTGACAGTCTTGGTCAACATATTAGTTGGGTTCTCTAATGTTGAGATCTTCAACAAAGACAAGTCTCCAGTAGTTATTAGGTCTCTGATAAAATGGTACTTCCTATTAATATGCTTGCATCTAGAATGAAAAACTAGTTTTTTAGCAAGACATATAACACTTTGACTGTTATTGAATATTGAAAAATATTCTTATTCTTTTCCCAATTCTTTGAGAAAATTCTTTAGCTATAACATCTCTTTTGCTGCTTCTGAGATAGCCACATACATAGCTTCAATGGTTAAGAGAGCAACTCTACCTAGAAGGACTTCTAGCTCATAGCAGTACCACCTAAGGTAAAAATGTGAACTATGATGCTTTTTCTACCATCCAAATCTTTTTTCAAATCTGCATAAGAGAATCCTTATAAAGTGAGATTACTTTTGCCAAAGTATAAACACATTATTAAAATGTCCTTCAAATATCTTAATATCCACTTTATACTTTCCCAGTGCTCCTTTCTAGGATTGGATAGGAACCTACTCACAACTTCCACTGCATGTGCTATGTCAGGTCTAGTACGCACTATAAGACACATTAAACTCCCTACAACTAATGCATATGATATTCTCAACATGTAACTTTCTTCTTCATTTGTCTGTGAAGATTACTTCTTTAAAAACTTTAAGTGAGTTTCTAAAGGGGTATTTCTAGCCTTGGTGTAACACCCTTTCTTTCATTCTTTTGTTATTTGGTGAATTGTTTGATTGTAGGTAATATTAGAATGTTTTAATTTAATTTTATGAGTATCTCGTAAATGTCTGGTGCAGGGGGTCTCGCTTAAGCAAGACTGAGCATTCAAAATCACAAGATTTTAAGGTATTCTCGCTCAAGCGAGATGAGTCTCACTCAACCAAGAATAAGATAAACTCAACCCAATTGTCCTCTCATCTAGGTGAAAAGTGATGTGTGTAACGCCCTAATTTTGTAATGTTGTTAAATTATATATATATATATATATATATATATATATATATTCATGTGTGTTGATTTACTTGATAATGATATAAATATATGTATGTGACCTTATTATGATATGAGTTTGTGGCTGGAATTAGACTAAAGGAAAATAAGCTAAGTTCTGGTGCAAGACATTCTCGCTGTAGCGATAGATGTCTCACTATAGCGAGAGGACCCTGGGAGAAAGGAATATGTTTGTCGCCTTCTTGCTATAGAGAGAATATCTTGTTGTAGCGACAGTACGACAGTTTGAGGTACGTTTCTGGATGCAATCCCGCGGTAGTGAGAGGGTCTCATTGTAGCGAGATTCTGTAGAAACCAGAGTGCGGTTTCCTCTAAGTTTTTCACTGTAGCGAGAAGGCGTGTCAATGCAGCGAGGGGACCTCGCTGTAGCGAGAGTATCATGATCAGAGGGGTATTTGAAGGGTTAGGGTTTGAGGAATGGGTTATTTTTACATTTTTTCTTCTCTCTTCTGTGATTCTCTCGATCCCAGACTCATTCCTACAGATTGAATCACCTCCAAGGCCATTTGAGAGCTAGATTAAAGGTTGAAATCACGTTTGGGGTGTTTGGAAGTAAGTTTTAATGACTAGGGTTTCAGTTTCTTGCCCTCATTATCTGTTTTCTTGATTTCCTTGGGTTTTCATAGAATTTCTCCCATGTGTTTAGGCCGAGATCTGTGTGAGGAGCACGTCCAAGGTTGAGTTCGAGTGTGGGTCTTCAATCCAAGGTAAAGGAAAACTCTACCCTATCTCATTGTTGTGATTTGTTGTTATTTTGTTGAATATTGCTATGTGACCGAGATAGAGGATATGGATTTTGTGTTGGATGAAATTGATGTGCAATGTGATGTATATTGGAATAATTAGGCCCCGTGGGGGTGATTATGTGTGATTGAATGTCATTGATTAGTGGATTAATGTTATCGTGAATAAATGAAGACTATGTGTCGTATGTTATGGATAAAATGTGGGCTATGTGTTGTGTAACATAAATTAAATATAAGTTTTGTGTCATGTGTAACATGAATATTGCGTGTGTGAATGGTTCAGCGATACACTGGGGGTGTGAAAGATGAGGACGGTAGAAATACCTTGTGGAAGAGAGAGTGGTGGTGACACCGATTGTGAAACAGGTGCACCACGGGCCACACACTCTCTTCCTGACTAGACCTCTGACAATTACCTTTGCTGAGCGACCTGTGACTGCCCATGTGATATCCGTGAGGTGGGGGTAACTGACGACCATCCATAGTACAATCTGTAATCACAGTGCCACAGTGAGCGTGGCTAGCGTATAGTGAGTGCACGAGACTATTGTTTGTTAATTTCATATATATATGATTGTTTGGTGCTATGAGTGCATCAGTGACAAATTGAAATGAAAATGTTATTTGTGTACTTTGCGTGAAGTATAGGCAAGGTGAGACTCTATGATAGTTGTGTATTGAGTAGTGTAAAGCACTCACCATTGCATTCATTTTTCAGGTAATCAAGACGATCAACACTGGATTCAGTGAAGGGACAGATGGACTGTTATAGGACTTAGATTTTATTTTGAAAATATTGTAATTGAACTAGTCCTGTAGCAGTTATTTGATATTAATTTATAACCCTTATCTTATTTTGAAATATCTTATGAAAATTTGGTTATTTGAATTTGCGAAATTATTATTTAATTGAAATTAAATTTAAGGTGTTACAATGTGGCTCAAGCGAGAAGGAATCTCGCCTAGGCAAGATTAGTCGTTCGAGTGAGGATTCACAGGAAAAATGACCAATTCTCTGGATGTCTTTTTGCTCAAGCAAGAATGACTTTTGCTCAGGCATGAATAGCCAAAAAAAGCTTAGGAGAAAAAATGTCTGGTGTTTTCGCCCAAACGAGTTAATATGTGAAATAGGCATCGAACATGAATAAAATAAAATGAGGACAAGATGAACATGTTAGTGTTAAAGTACCAAGTTTAGATTATGATGAGAAATATTAAGAAAGAAATGGTGATGAGAAAGGAAAGATAATAAGGACAAGTGTGGATAGTTCAAAGATATACTAAGAGTGTGGAAGATGGGGACGATTTTAGAAATTCTAAAAAAATTAGGATGGTAGATGCTTTTCTTGATTTGTGCATATTAATGAGAGTAAAAGCACCACATGCCTCGTACTTATTTCCTGATCTAAACTCCTAACCATGCTTTTACTAAAAGGAACCAAATCAGAACATGTTGTATCTATGTAGCTATGCTATCTAGCAACTATCTATACAAGGAATCTCAGGGGTAATGAACGTTCAAAATGAAAAATTTGAGAATAGAAAAAGGAAAAATAGAATAAAAATCATAATATTAATGATTAGTGTATATTTATGACAATGAAATTGTATTTTGATTGATTATTTCATTTTTCATGTTTGTATTGCTTGATCTTATTATAAATTATGTTTAATAATGAGAAAAAAAGGCTAATCTTTATAAAACATTTTAGAGATTAAAAATGACAGATCCCTAGAGACTTGTTAAACTATCAGAGTTACTTATTAGTAGTAAACTAGACTATGTATGTAGGGAGTAACAACGATTATGCCATTGTAGTTTTATTATAAATAGTAATGATAGTTTTGGCTATGTATTTACTTTAGAAATTAGAATAAGATATGATGTTCCCTTTGATAACCCTAATAGTGGTAGAATCCACCATACCTTTTGCTTGTACATTTATAGGAGATTGGTCAAACCACCAGATGCAATGAATTACGTATATACTTTTCTAGGTCATGATCAACATAGAAGACCAAGCTGTTTTGCCGCAAAGCAAATAACAAGTACTGAAATGATGGTTGATATTGGTGACCTTGGTGATGATGAGGATATATCCTCAAAAGAATTAGCGGAGATAGAAAGATAATTTGGAGATAATGACTGGGATTATCTTCAGTCACTTGTTATAGGATTATTACTCATTAGGACTTACTGTATTTTGTATCTTTTGTAATTAATATACATAAGTCCTAATGCATTTTTGGAATCATGTCATGTAATTAATATATATTTTATTTCAATTTTGTCTAAATTTATTTATTTATTATTGCTTTACTAATGGAATAATTTGTAAGCCTGAATAAGAGATATGAACATTTTAATTTTTCTTAAATCTTATACAAGGAATATAAGCAAATTTAATTTAATTCCTCTTTTCAATATAGCATTAAACCTGTAATGCAATTTTTCTATATATTTCTCTTAAAACAACTTCAGAATACCTTCTGATATGTTTCTGACGTTTCTTATATCGAGAATTTGTTCTAGTCCAAGATCCTTCATCTCAAAGCTTTCAGCCAATTGTTGTTTCAATTTGTTGATTTTGTTATATTAGACCCTACAATTAACATGTCATTAACATATAAAGAAAGAATGACATAATTGTGCAGTAATGATCTGCATAACATATGTGAAATTCAGAGTTACTTATAAACTTATTAAACTTCTTGTACCACTGTCTTGGTGCTTATTTCAAACCATACAAGCTTTTCTAAAGTTTGCATATAAGATTTTTCTTACCTAAAGCTTCAAAACTTCTGGTTGTACCATATAGATGTCTTCCTATAGATCCCCATGTACAATTGCAGTTTTAACATCTAATTGCTCCAAATAAAGATTATCTGTAGCTATAATACTCAATATAATTCTAATGATAGTCATCGTGATAACAGAAGAGAAAATCTCTATGAAGTCAATACCTTATTTATGTTGAAACCCTTTCAATACAAGCCTCGTCTTGTATCTTCTGCTGTCATCAGGTTCTTCTTTCAACCTATAAACTCACTTGTTCTGCAAAGCTTTCTTTCCTTGTAGTAACTTGGTTAATGACCATATTCCATTTTTTGAAGAAATATCATTTCATCTTTTAATGCTAACTCTTACTTAATAAAGTCATTTCCCTACATGACTTATGCAAAATATTCTAGCTCACTAGCATCATTTAATAACAAATAATGCAATGAAGGAGAATACCTTTGTAGTGCTACTAGTACACTACTAGATCTTTTCAATTGTGTCATAGGAATTTTTGGCACTGTTGTGAGTTCTAGTTTTGACTCTTTATCTATATCTGACTTTCTATTGGCTATATCACTTTTTGAAATTTTTTTCAGTTCTACATTTTCAAAAAGTTTTGGCAATCTCGTTGCATACATAAATTTCACAGATCTATCTTTATAGAACATATACTCATTTAAAGTAACATTTATACTTCTAATGATTTTCTTGTTTTGGTTATTCCAAAACTTTTAGCCATACATGTAGATCCATAGTCGATAAAATAACATTTTCTTGCCTTAGGGTCTAATTTATCTCTATTATTAGAGTATATCAAAACGTATGAGACACGATAAAAATCTCTCAAGTGTGAAAGATTTACCTACTTTTCAGACCATACTTCTTCAATTAATTGATAATCCAAGAAAACTGATGCTACTCTATTTATAAGGTAAGCTGTTGTATTTATTGCTTCTGCCTAAAACATTTTAGGCAAGCCAGACTGGATCCACATATATCTAGCTCTCTTGTTCAAGATTTTGTTCCTCCTTTCTATCACACTGCTTTGTTCAGGTGTTCTCGGTATTGTTTTGATGATTCTGATTCCATTTTTTGAACAAAAGTCCTTAAACTCCTGTCTATCATACTCTCCACCACTATCAGATTTCAAGTTTTTAACGTTTAAACATGTTTGATTTTCAACTTCTACTCTCCATCTTTTAAACGCAAGAAACACATCAAATTTATTTTTAAGAAACCCAAGTCTTAGGGATGGCCCTAAATTCTAGCTTTTCAACTTTGGATGTCTTTCTTGACTTCGAGAAGCTATCTTTTTTTTTTTTTGCTTTCCGAAGATACAATGTTCATAGACTCCCACACCAACATGCTTCAGACTTGATAGTTTTTCGTTTGACACCATAATCTTCATTCATTTATCACTCATGTGTCCAAGTCTTTGATGTCATAATGAGGAACTGTCGAGGGCCTTAGTAACTGCTACCATGTCCTCATATGTAATCATGTATAGAGACCTTTGCTTCTTTCCACGAGCTACAACCAAATTGCCTTTGGTTACCCTCTAAGCTCCATCTCCAAAAGTGGTGTAATGTCCCTTATCATCTAATTACCTTATAGATATTAAATTTCTTTTTAAGGCAGAAATATGTCTGACATTGTGCATTATCCACAAGTTTCCACTTGAGGTTTTGATGTCAATATCACCTCTTCCCACAATATTAAGAGGTTTTCTATCTGCAAGGTAAACTTTCCTAAATTTTTTAGAAATATAATTAGATAATAGTTCTATAGAAGGAGTACTACGGAATGATGCACCTGAGTTCATAACCCATGAGACAATAGTACCATCTAAGCTACAAAGTAGAGCATCTACAGATTCATCAGTTATTACATTTGCAAATTCATCATCATACTTATTATTATTATTATTATTATTATTATTATTATTATTATTATTATTATTATTATTATTATTCCTCCTTGGAGCCTTGCAATGTTTGGTAAAATGACCTTTTTTATCACAATTTCAACAAATAATATTATTCCAGGCTTTTGTTTTCCCTCTGCCTCTAGACTTTGATCTTCCTTGGCCTTGATTTTGACCCTTCTAGCTACTCTTTCTTCTATTTTCAGTATTTAGCGCTGAATTGGAAGCAAAAACTAAAAGGTTTACTTGAATCTCTCCTGTGAATGTCTTCGCTTAAGATTATGTCACAAATGTTATCAAGCTTTAACTTGTTATCCCTTGCAGAACTACTAACTGCAGTAACAGTTACAGCCCAACTATCTGAAAGGGATGATAATAGAATCAACACCTTTACCACATCATCAAACACTATCTGCACTAACACCAATTGGGCAAGAATTGTATTAAACTCGTTAATATGATCAGTGACAGAATTACTTTCTCCAATTTTGAGGTTGAATAATTGATGTATCAAATGTACTTTATTTGCTGTGGCTGGATTCTCGTACATATTTGACAATGCTTTCATCAAATCTGCAGTAGTCTTCTCGATTACAATGTTGAATACCACATTCTTGGCTAGTGTCAATCTCACTACAAGCGTTTGTTGATCCAGCAACTCCCATTCTGATTGCTCCATGTCGTTTGGCTTCTCCCCTTTTTAAGGATTCTATTTGCATCTTCCAAAATTCAAAGTCTATACCATCAAACTTCTCAATCTTTACTTTCCCTTTTTCAATGTCATTGCTTTTGTTGCTTCCTCTACGCTGAGAAAACTTCCACTACTTTCTTTAAACTAAAACCCTGTGAAAAAATCAAATTTTTTCTAATGTGGAAGATCAGACAATGTTGCAACTACATAGAATATTATGATATTGGCTCTTGATACTAGTTGTTAGGAATAAATAAAGAAGAAAGAGAAAAAAAAGAGAAGACAAAAAGATTTAACATGGTTCGACACATAGTGTATATACCTATGTCCACAGCTATACTAGAAAATATTTTATTCACTAGATAATTTTTAAAGCTTTACAAGGCATTACTTATATAGTAACAATAAAATAGAAGTCTCTCAAGGACAAATAATGTGGGACTAAATAAGACTATACAATCTTAACAAAAGATAGAGTAGAAGAAGGGGGAACTAAAGAAGGGGAAGCACAACCTGATCATGAAGGTAGTGATGGGGAAGGAGACCACATGGAGGAGGATCATCCAATTCATGATGATGTCACTTAAAAAGATGCATGAACACTTTATTTTTTTTTTCCTTTTAAAGTTTAGATTTTTGTTAATGTTTTGAGTTAGTTGACATTGTAAAGTTACAAGGACCTATTTAGTTTATGCAACTTAATTATGCAATTTATACATTATTTATAAATAATTCCTTCCAATTTTATTCTCTTTTATAATTTGTTTGACTTGTTTACTAAATTTACCATACAAATTGCCTTAATTAAATATTGTTGTATATTTCTCATTTTGTTTCCTTTTATAAAAAATATTGTTTACTTAAGTAGTGTAGCCATCTCTATCAATTTAATTTGCTATTTTTTCAATTTTTTCTCTTTACTCGCTTAAGCCTACGCTTAAGCACACACTAATCACTTAAGCTAACCACATCATGCTTAAGCCTTTTGAGACAAAATGATAAACATTAATCTCTGTCCATGTTTCGCTTAAGCTGACCTATACATGCTTAAGCGATTGTCCTTCCATTTAACCCATTTTCTCATTACTTAAGCTATTTTATCAGTCTAAAAATACATTTCTAGCTTAAGCTAAATCATACTTGCTTAAGCTAGTGCTAATTCGCTTAAGCGAACACATCAACGTTTAGGTGAGTTTGCAATTCTAAGGGGCATGCTCTTTGTATATTTTTTGCTTAAGCCGTTACTTGGTCGCTTAAGCACAGCACATAATCACTTAAGCTTATTGTTGTAGGCTTAAGCAGGAATTTGGTGCTCCTTTCAATTCTTCCTCTTGCAGTCTCGCTCCAAACATGCATCACTTGCTTAAGCTCTTATTCTTTTAAGTGAGGGGTATAAGGCTTAAGCAAAAAAAGAATTAAACGTCTAGTTCCTGCATTAAATGGAACAAATCCGCATCTAGAAAATCATTAACTGAACAATTGGACTTGATTTCATTAAGTGTGCTTACGACCATTTTTTTTTTTAGAGAAAAGAAATGAAATTGAAGGAATCAAATTGGACAGTTTACTTACCTAAAGTCCAAGGCATATTTTTTTTTATTATTATTATTTATGTGCATTTGGGTATGAAGTTTATTTTATTTTTTAGGAGGAAAAAATATATTATAGTTCTTGTTGCCCTAAAAAAAATTAATGACAAAAAAATAACAAAAAAAGGGAGAAAACTACTATTTTGGTATTTTTATTTATTATTCTAAACTTCATTTAGTTAATAATTTTAATATTTTATCTCTGTAGGTTATAAATTTTATTTTTTTACGATAAATAATAATAATAATAAAATAATAATAATAATAATAATAATAATAATAATAATAATAATAATAACAACAACAACGAAAACAATGGATTTAAATTAATTGAAACATAATATTAATTTTTTTTCTTAATCATGTTATATTTTAATTTTAATTTGTCAAATTTATCTCCTCTATTAAAAGTAATAAAAGATAGGTAGAGTAACAATAAAAATAAATTTCACTATACTTTTCATGTTATTTCATTTTTTTATATTCAAATTATTTATTTATTTTGTTTATTTAGTCAACATTATCATCTTTTATTTTATTTATTGTATTTTTATAGAATATTGATATAATTTATTTTTTATACTCATTTTATCTTTTTTTTCATGATTAATAAATTACATTTTTTAATTTATATTATAATAAATAATAAAATATTTATATTAATTTATAAATAGTTTTTATATTGTCATGTGTTATAAATTAATAATATCTATATATTCTTACTTTATCTTATGTCTCATAATATAAATATTTTAAGTTAAATAATATTTTATCTTGGAATCAATTAAATTTTTCACCAGTTAAATATATTTTTAAACATTTTTACTTTAATTATTAAACAATTAATTATTAAGTCGGTTAAAATTATTTTATTTTATCAATATAAAAATTTATAATTCATCTTAAATTAATTAAATAATTATTTCATTAATTAAATTGAAGTTTTCCTTTAAATATTTCTCTCCCTAATTATCAAATAATTAAGCAATTTATTTATTTATTAAACTAAATGCAGCTATTTGTAACATTAATATATATTATTTCTATTTTTATATATTATAAATTAATCAAACTTTTGTGTATTAATGTTACGTTAGATATCATGCAATTCAATTCCCCTAACACCATTTTTTCTCATCCATAAAATTTAACTTCAAGGTTATATTTAAGAAAAAATCAAACTTTTCCCATTGATCCACATTCTCATTTTCCTGTCTGGTCCAATTGTGCTTTCATCGAAGATAGACAAGAAAAAAAGATGCATAGGTACAACAACTTTGTACACGACTTTGTACATAGCACGCCACTCTTGACACAGTCAAATACCAATGTCAGATATTCTTTTTCATAATACTGATACACACGCTTCTTATATCATACATAATAACATTGAGGAACATGGCGCAGCAACATCATACGAATATCCTTATATACAAGAGATGTCAATCATAATCAACAGAATGATTCATTATGCATCAACTGAAACAGCCAAGGCATTCAGTTGAACGTGCTGTTTACCCTCATTGCCTGGCTGAACAATGACGGTCGCATGAGCCTCAGAATAAGAATTATTGGCTCCTTCCTGCGAAACTGATAATGACCTCAAAGACATTTTATTGGCAGAATTGTTTTGGTCGTCATGGTCATTGGAAATAATTTCCCACTCCTCTTTAAGGGATGCTACTTCTAGACCTTTCTCTTGATGCCTCTCCATTTCAAAAGCAGTAGGTAGAATCACATAATCATTGAGGGGATTGTAAAAGGGATCAGGATCTCCAGCCCTCAGCCAGTGCTTGATAATCCGAAACACATGAGGTTCGCACAGGATACCCCGATGTTCACCTGGCACTCCAACCCTTGCCTCCGCATTGAGCCCATCAGCCTGCATTCAGGTTTAATCATAAATATATCTTGGGAGTTTTGAAGCAGTTACTACTGTTTACTAAGACTAATGCTACCTGATTGGCATAGTACCAAGCAAAATTTGTATATATTTAAATCCAGCAAGTCATCAATGCATAAAGATTGTGCAAAGGGAAATTAGCAAACCTTAGCTGATTCTACTGGAACTGTTCCATCACCATCAACAAATACGTATTTGGCCTGAATATTAAAAAGATAAAAGTAAGTAAGCATTGCCAACTGGAAAAATAAAAGGAGTATCGAAACAATGACTGAAGGTGGGAAAAGTTTACACAGTTTTAACATAATACACATTAAATTAAAATCTATACTTCAATAATATCACACCAGAAAAAAAAGGCACTATGTGTGTGTCAATAATAGAATTAAATATGTTGAAATGATTATACAAAGAGGAAGAAAAGACTAAAGGAGAGAGAAATGGGGTTTATCTATACAAGAATTAATTTTTAAAGTGAGAGTTTATACAGAGAAGAGGTTGCCGCATCCCAAAGGCGGAACTTAACATAAGTCTTGAGAGACTTAAAAGTAAATTATTTACTAATTAATTTCACTAATAAGCACTTAGTTTTATTAACTAATTCAACAAAATACTAAAATAAATAAAGACATACAAAACCCAGATGAGAAACTTCCCAGACTTTTCTTCAATGAAAGTATAAATAAAACTGTAATGTAAATTGGGGGAATCAATATGGTGCATATGGACTTTGTTCTCCTTTGATATATACATACATCAAGAAACATATATTTAGCACAGTTACAAATTTATTGACCTCAAAATATCGTAGTTGATCCAGATCTGTGACAGGCTTGTCCCCACTTCCATAGCTGCAGAATAATAGTTATGTTAAAGTGAGGGTCACATATTTCCAAAATATGTGCTCATGCACCAACTAGACCATTCTTAAACACAGTTCATAAATTCCATTTATAGGGTAACCATGGTATCATCCAAAGAATTGATAGAGTCAATACCAAACACTATGAGGTGTCCCAAGATTGGTCCCATAAATATTGTAAAATTTAACACCGGGGGGAAGTTTGGCAGAAGACAGAATCTCCCAAGTTTTGTTTGCCCATTCCAAGATCTCCAAGTTGAAGGGCAGGGGCAAATCCTCACCATCATAATTAACCTGGATCACAGATAGATATCATACCAATCTAAATAAGCTATGTACCAATAAACATTCATCCAAGATGTCTAGATCTTGAATAGCAATACTTGTACTTCCCAAATGCATTAACATATTCTAAAGCATATGAAAGTAAGAAAAAATAAATGCTTCAACTACTTGAGAGAATATGTTGAAGTTCCAAGTTAAACTTAAGTAAGAAAAAAACAAAACGCCCTTATATTATTATTTCTTACATTCCAAATTATCCGTTAATCATTATTTGTAGAATTTAATAACCAAAGGCATCAATTGTCAAATGCTCCAAAAACCAAAATTTAAACTATAATACATTCAATTTCATGGAAATATTGGTGGCACTCAAGTTTGACTAAGTTCCACTAATTTCCATGATGGGTAAGGTAATGCTGGTAACTCACTGTGTTATCTACAAGTGCTTCTTTCAAAATCTCAATGCTATCACATGGTGGATATGACTCCAGAATAATACGTGATTTCCCATCGGAATTATGTCTCTCACGCCACAATTCTAGAACAGGAGTATGTTGCCATTGAAAATTAGGACAACCCATTAGTTCGTATATCGATGGACATTCAATCAGCTGTGACATTGGAACAAGCTTCAGTAAATAATTCTACAATATCAAACTAAGAGAGAGAGAAAGAACAAAATGAATAATAACAAGACGCATGCATACAAAAGGGAAAAAAAAAAAAAAAAACAGGTAAGATAATGCTTAAATAATCTTTAGCACAAGGAATCAGCACAATCAATAGAAATAGAGAACAAACCATCCAACAATTAATAACCAGAAAATCCAAATCAAGAAATGCATGTCAAAATATCATACATGATCAAAGTGTAAACCTGTTATAAAATTGTATAAAAATATGAATAATAGCAACCAAAACTATATATCACTTTCTTTTATATTATGTCACTGAATTCCTTTTTTCCTGGTATAACCATAGATCACAAAAGCATTATTGTGAAGTGTGATGATTAATTAAGCATGTCATGATTTTGTCTTTGGTTTTGGGAAGATCTCATCGGTACTTTCTATTTCTTCATACTGGTTAATAAACACTTACCCAAACAACTATCAGTTACTCCCACTGAAAGGTAAGGATAAATTGCCAAAATAAAAAATAAAAATAAACTTTAACATTGTTAGAAAACATAAAATATCAAACCGCACCTCCCTCAAGTTCCTGTATCCAACAGACAAAATCTCATAAATAATAATGATACACCAGGCACAGTGATTCTGATATGTCAGTATTTCACATAATAGGGACTCATTTGTACTAATAAATGAACTCAAAAAACAACTCTAGAAGACTAAAATAACTGATCTGTACCAATTGGTGCATGCTCCATTTGGAAATATAAAAGTTTTGTTCCCATCCTTCCACAAATGACATTCCATTTAAAAAGGTAGAATTGATACATCCAGGTGCACCTGCAAAACAATGTATAACTGCCCATGATGAGTGTCCCTTGGCAAAAAAATAAAATAAAATTAAAGAAACTTCTAATTAGCTTAAACAATACAGATGATATAAAACCAACACATGAAGGCAACAAAAGCAAATCACTCTGTCATACATTATTAAGTTCAAATCACATTTAGGTCAACATCTAGTGAAATTATAGTAAGTTGAACTAAGCACTTTCCACAATGTTTTTTGCTTAAACTGTTTCACCAAGAAAGACATGCTCAACACCATACAATCATATTTAACCAAGATCACTTTTTCTTTCTTACTATTTTTCCTTTGATATTTAAAAGTCATCCTTCTATGCATGATTTTTTGTGCATCAACCATTTTAGCCTGTGAATAATATAATGTATGACCTTTGCCTACTTCAAATAAAGTAAATAAGGAAAACAAGTTTCTAATAGTTCCATCTTTATAAATTACATTGAAATGCTAATCGAACCAGTTTATAAAATATCCTTAATCATAATTCTATACTTCTGACAAATGTAGAACAAAATTAATTACCTTGGAATGGTGCAGAAATTGCAACCCAATTCTTCACATATTTCTCAAAAATCTGAAAAGACAAGCAAAATTGTAGACAAGCTTCAGCAATAAATAAATTCCAAGATTGAAGTGTATAAAACATAAATTGACAAATATATAAATGATATGGAAACTACAAATAAAATAAAACTGATTTGAGAAGCTTAATGGATGTGTTACATCACTGTGCAGGCACATGAAACATTTCACCAAAAGACCACCCATAGAATGACTTATAATGTTTATCTTTTTCCCTCCTGCAGCATCATAAATTGATTCTAACTTTGCAGCCAACCGATCCATTGTTTCCTGCAACCTAAATGAAAATAAACAGCATAATTGTAAGAAAAATTGCTTTCATTTTGTTAAAAAGTACATGCTTGATAGAGACATAATCCCCAGTTTTGTAGAAAACATGGTAGTTAAAATCGGGAGTTAAATTATAAAATCTCACACAATTTTACGATTTGGGAAGATACAACGATTCATATCATAGCAAAAATCGTCCCCAAGTGAAATTGGGATTTAGATCGTAAAATCGGGATTTCACACCAATTTCATGATATTCGCCCAATTCATTTATAATCTGATGGATATGGCCCAATTTTGAATGACCCGACTTATATTTTTGCTTGAACCTAAGTTCCGACTTCCTAAACTTAGTCACACCACCTTCGTTTCTTTCTTTCCTCCTTAAACACTAGACAATATTGATAACCATAGACGTGCGACCTAGTTTGCAACTGACTGTGACTGTGTCTTCTTCACAATCTTTTTGTGATTTCCTCTGCTCCAATCTTGCTCTGTTATGCTCTTTGGTTTTCTTCTGATCTTGCTCTGGTTTTCTTATCTTGTTCAAGTTTGAAAGGGTTCAAACATGGGTACTGGTCAAAGCTCATGTGGTCGCAGTTCTGGGTCTGTACCAACTGCAACTGACAACTCTACTGCTGCTGGGTCTTCAAGTTTATCAAAGTGGTTTTAGTGATTTAATGTTTTTCTTTTAATTTATTCTATTTTCTATGCATAATATGAATTTATATGAATGTATGTATGATTTTTGTAAAATCTTACGATTCGATTTACGATTTTATGATTCACAATTTTTACTCCCCTTTACAATTTGAAGTAAAATCCCGATTTTAACTACCTTGGTAGAAAATCATACTACCAGTAAATCATTAACCAAAAGAAACACTTGAGAGGCAGCAATCAAATTAAATTCATTTCCACAATTATTGTCTACTTCAGGCTAGTTTATCAGATAATAACTTCTTAAAAAACCTCATCCTTTTGTAAAATAAAAACAAATTATAAAAAAGAACTTGGTAAAAATTTTACACAGAATCAATTACACTATAAAAATGATATAGAATCAGTTTTTTCATGCAGAAAGATGACATAAAATAATCTCATAGTATGTAGTTATGTACTTATTTGAAGAGTGGGCTGTTTGAAATTATTTTAATTTCATTACTTTGGATTAGATATGATAAGGGAATGGACTCCTTTTTAAAGGTTGATCAAATCACTATCATTAAACTGCTCTAGTTTCAAATTAATTAGTTACCTGTTGCTTTGGCGAAAATCATATCCAAAGCCAAAAAGTGTCTTTCCCTCTTGAAATCCCCACTTACGCATTTCAACAATCATGTCATGGAAATAATACACAGACTCACATCCAATCACCTGTTAAAAAACATATATATATATATATAAGATTCAAGAATAAATTGCTTGGCCATAAGCTTTGTCATTACAGCTCAGTTTAAAATAGGCATACCAAGTCAGGGTCCAAAATATCAATTGCATGAAGTCCATGCCTATCCTCAGGAACCTTAATTGTTGAGTTTGGATCCAGGGACAAGGTTTTTCCTGGTTTCAAAAAAGATATCATGAATGTTAAGATCACCAAATTCAAAGTTTCTTACAGCACACTCTTCAGTGCAAAACACAAATTACTACAGTAAAGAAGGAAATAAACTGAGCATGCATGGAATCTCGGATACAGCACAAGCATTGAGTGAGGATATAACAGAACAATTAAGGGGCATTCAAAAGCTTCTGCAGAGCTTAGTGGGCTTATCATATAAACACTTAAGTTAAAATTGAAGGTATTTGGTAAAGCTAATGAAACTGGCTCTTATAAGCTATTTTTACTTAATAAGTTTCAAGGTGAAGGTTATCAAAAGACATGAGCAGTTACGTGATAAACTCTTATCAAACAAACACTAGAGCCTGTTTGGAAAACATCATTAACTCCTTTCCGCTGGAATTGAAAAATAATTGCTTTGATAAAAATTATCTTGCGATGTGTGTTTTCTCCATTGAAACATGGAAATAAAAAGTCCTAACTACGCTATTTACCCAAACTCACCGTTACTCAATCACAAGGCTTCTTCCCTGTCTCACTACAATCATTAATTAAATATTGCATGTACTAAAGGGATGAACAATATACAAATTTAACGAACAATTCGTATTTTATCATATCGAAACCTTTATTATTTTTAAATATAATTACACTAATCACATATATCAAGTTTCCTTTTTCTATAATCCCAAAATACATTCAGAACATTGATAGTATCATCAACGAACAAACAGTTATATCAGCAACTTGTGCAGCTAAACATCATCAATTTTAACGAACTTTATTTTGGAAAACAAAAAATAGGTCTACCAGTAGAAGGATCGTAACGTGACCAAAGCTTGGTCTTCAACTTGTACTCAGCGGAGAGAAAGCAAACCCAAACCCGCTCTTGGCTACCGTCGCTATCGTTAACGGCGTTTAATATCGAGCCACCGACACCAGGCACCAACAAAACGGGGTCGAAATTTGGGTTGACGTAGGCCTCAGGCTGGGGCTTCTTGACCAATTTCAGCCATAGCTCCACGGATTGTAGAATATCGTCCAACAAGGACGCCATCGGCAAATAGAAACCCTAACAACAATCAATTGAACAATTGGAAACTCAAATTGTTAGGGTTCCGATTTGGAGAAGGTGGAGTTACGTAAGGAGGTGAAATGAAATTGTTCCCGTTGACCGAGCCAGGGACAGCACTGCGTTGCGCGGAAGATCCCTATAAAGTTGGAATGATCAAACTTGTAATTGCCACTTGTTAATCTCTATCAATATGATATGAAATTGGCTCCTCTAAATAATTATTACATGTGCACTTATTTTTTATTTTATAATAATGTATTAATTTGGTGCTTCACATTTTCGTGCTTAGTTAAATTTTAATACAGTAATTATTAAAATTTTAATGCAATTTGAAATTACGTAATTGAACTCTATGATGAGTTTAATTAAAATAAAAAAAAATACTCATATTTGACTAATCAGGGCAGAGCATGTTATCCTACTAACGTGACCATTGCTTATTTTATCATATCAAATAAAATAGCGTAGATAAAGTGAAAACGAAGAAATCAGGGTTGCGTATTGATTCTGCTTCCGGGCTTTAAGTGCTTAGATAAACGACAACCACCCATGAATATTAAATGCAATTAAAATATATGTATAAATTAATATGAAGTATATATTTTATTAAAATATATATTTTTTAATTAAAAAGTATGAACATTATATTTTTAACTTTTAAACAAAATAAGTCCAAAATATATAAATTTTTCAGTTTATTTGGTCCTCCGTTCACTTTGGCTCCAAGTTATATAGGAGTAAATTTTTATTATGATAAACATATTTATTATGATAAATTTTTATCATATCATACTATTCAGTATTGGGTTCTACCAGAACGAAAATAAGATTTGAACAAAAGAAACAAGAAAAAAAGTAAGAGAAAAATAAAATAAAATTTAAATTAAAAAATAAAAATCCATTTTAATTTAAAATTTTATTTTAAAAATACATCAAATTACATTTTTAAAATTCATTTAAATAACTAAAATTAGTAAAATTTTATTAAAATTTTTATTACATTTAAATATTTTAATAAAATAATTTTTTTCAATAAAAATTATTATCATTTGTTTGCAATTTTAAAAAAAAATATATAATAAGATTTAAATATAGAACCTTTCAGTAAATAAATTAAACTCACATATATAAATATAATGGTCTTATACTAATATGTTAACCATCTTAGTTTTGTTGATAATATATCAAATTTATTAATTATTTGTATGATTGTATTTTTATTATTAAATATTTTTTGTTACATTAAATTATATATTTTTATAAAAACTATTATGATTTATGTTAAAAATATTAAATTATTAATGTAATACCTAAACATTCACTCCATATCATTTTAATTATTAAAAAATATAAAATATCTAATAATGAGAGAAAAATTAAAAATTTGAGAATATAAAAAAAAATAAGAAACATATAGATGAAATAAAAGAATAAAAAATTAAAAGAATTTTAAAAATACAAAATGTCATGTGGCATTTGTAAAGAAAGATCTTTAATAATACATAGAGAGATTATTTTATATTATTAATTATTTATATAATATTATTAATAATATTAAACATTTTTTTAACTATTACAATCATTTCTATTCAATCAATATATATCCTCTTTTATTAATATTGATAACAATCGTTACAACTACTTTTATTTGCCCTCATTGTACCAAAAAAGTTGACATATTGCTGTCAGTTTCTCAATGACATTACCCACAATAATTCATTTCCCATTCTTTCTTAGTCTAACTTGGAATTCAGCAAGAGTTTTTCATTTTAATAGCTAAATATACACTAAGATACATCAATAAACAAGATTCATTGATTTCTCATAATTAGAATCCAAGTATACCAGGAAAAAAAAAACTGTTTGATTAGGAATTATAGCATATAGCTTGTCCCCATCAATTACCAATATCAAGAAATTGCAATGGGTAGAAAATTTGTTGCACTTAAGAACTACTGCATGGATGATGGAAACGAAGAAATGATGATCATTGATCTTATGAACATTGCTGATCACTTCTTTTCAATATGTATTGGGGACCATATACGTATATCTTGTAGCTAAAACGATAACAAAATAGAACACCATGAATGCATTGTCATCATTGTTTTGTTAGGGTGGTAAGTTCATGTTCATAATTTTAATCATATACATTAATTTTACTCGCTCATTGATAAGCATAACTCTGGAAGGCATTCTATTAATGAGATAGGTTGCAGTGAGTACAGTTTCTCCCCAATATTGCTTTGGCATATTTGTTGATCTCATGAGTGACCTGGTGACCTCCATAATGATCTTGTTCTTCCTCTCAGCTATTCCATTCTACTGTGGGGTGTTCACCCATGAAATTTGATGAACAATTCCATTATTTTTGAGATAGGTGTTGAGAAATAATTGGAAATATTCGCAACCATTATCAGTTATAAAAACTTTGATGTTTGCTTGGAGCTGAGTCTGTGACATGCAGTGGAAGTTTTCAAATATCTTTCTCACCTCAAATTTCTCTTTTATAAGGAAGACCCACGTGACTCTTGTGTGGTCATCAATAAATTTGACAAACCATCAAGACCCAGTGATGTTGTTGACCCGTGAAGGCCCCCACACATCGTTATGAATTAAGGAAAATGGTTGAGTTAGCTTATAATACTCTCTTGCGTAGTTATTTTGAGTATGTTTGGACAATTGCAAAACTTCACACTGAAAAATCAAATTATTTTTATTGAATAAAGCAGGGAACATTTTCCTCAAATACACAAAATTTGGGTGAACCTAATCTACAGTGCGAAAACATTGTTAAGTTCTTAGCTCCTAGATGATCTACTACATAAGAGTGAGCCTTAGGTTCTTCATCTTGAATAAGGAAGAGTCCAACACATTCCTTAGCATTGCTAATCGTCTTCCCCGACTCCAAACTTTGAAATTCACACACATTATGTGAAAAAATAGTAACATAATTCAAATCCATTGTCAGTTTACTCATGGACAACAAATTGCAGTTGAGTTTGGGAACATATAGTACTGAATTTAGTATAATATCTTTTAAAATCTAAACTGAACCTTTACCCATGACTTTTGAGAGAGTTCCATCAGCTATGCGGACAGTTGAATGGGTCATATATGGTGTATAATTACTCAGAGCTTCTAAGTCTTCGGTCATATGATTAGAAGCTCCTGAGTCTATATTCCATGATTTGATTTTTGTTTTTTACCAACATTTAGAGCAATAAGGACATTACCTTTTTGAGCAATGGAGGTTGTACCTGTGTTTTTTTCATTGTCTTATATGGCTTGCTAGAGAAGTTTCTGTATCAATTCCATTTGATCCTTACTGAAGGGACTAACCTCAAGGTGGCCATGTTACCATAAACTTCTTTGCCTCTAGAATTCTTCACATTAGTTGGCTTCCCATGGATTGCCCAACAAGTCTCCTTTGTGTGTCCAGACTTCTTACAGTGCTCACACTAAAGTCAATTTTTCTTCTGGGTAGGTCAAGGCTGGTTACTTACTGTCATTGCAAAGTTTTCACCATAAGTTATTGTGTTAGGAGTTTCTTCCCTCTTGACCTCAGAGAACAATTTTCTAATACTTGGTAGTGGTTTAGTTCCAAGAATTTTCTTAGACTTATCAAGTTCTTGGTTGAGTCCAGGGAGAAATTTGTATATTTTATCTTTCTGGTCAATTTGTTATACCTTTATTATCTTCAGTGCACTTCCACACCACCAGGTTCTTATATGCACTAGCTATTGCCAATATTGATTTAAAGAATTAAAATACTCAGTAATAGTGGACTCACCTTGTCAGAGGATCTCGAGTAAGCTTTTGATTTCAAAAATCGTCAAGGTGTTATCCATATTAAGAGTATGTCTCCTTTACAACGTCCCATATTTCCTTTATTTTATCATAGTACATGAAATTCTCTCCCATCTCGTTTGTCATGGTGTTGAATAGCCATGACATTACGAGGCTGTTCTCAAACTGTCATTTTTGTAGTTTGAAGTGTTAGTATATCAGTCATACAGCACAAGCACACACAACTAAAATAGAGAAGAGAAAATACTGACAATAGGCAAAAAATAGAAATTTTATACTATGGAAGAAATTTTACAGCACCTCTCTCTTTCACAACAAGAACTTCTCAAAATTATGAGAATACAAGAAAGGAGAGAACAAAGGAAGATATGGGATAATAACAAAGGGTGCAAGGGGTTTCTTTTATAACCTCCAAACCATGTTCCTTTAGAAGTTCCCACCAATGTGGGACTTCATTCCTCACAATCTCCCACTTTAAGATTTTGATGAAACTAATCAAATCTTCACACCATCTTTGCCTTCATGTTGCTTGTTCTTCTTATAAACTTCAGTAGAATTGAATTTACGTAAATCTGCCAATAACCTTTGACACCTAATTCTGATTCTCTGAAACGCAATGCAACACCTGATCAATATTTCACTGCTCTCCACCTAAACCTGCTACGAACATACTAACCACTCCCACTGCTTGTGCAATGTCTGGTCTTGTACCCATCATAACAATTATAAGGCTGTCCACCACCGATGCATACGGTACTCGAGACTTCTCCATCCTCTCCGCTTCACTGCTAGGACTCATACTTGAGGATAATTGATAGGAGATGGGGTAAAACTGGCTTGCACTCTTGCATGTTGAAGCGCCGCAAGACTTTCAGTAAGTTTTACTTCTGAGAAAGCCAAATCTTCCTATCTTTTCTATCTCGGTGAATTTGCATCCCTAAAATCTTGTTTGCCGATTCCAAGTCCTTCATATCAACCTGCAAACCAAGTTTTGTTGCTTTTCAAAGCCTTTTGGTTGGAGCATCATTTTATTCCTGCTTAACAATAACCTTGTGAGCGGTGGAACTCACAGGAAATACCCCTTCACATTGTTAGCATAGCCCAAGCACTTAATTTTTTTTTTCCCAGTTACAAGCTCTACTCGGGCATTGGTTCCCTTGAACTGGTAACAATAACACTTTTGACTTCCTCTTGATGTAATACACCCACAAACTCCTGGAATAAACTTTGCTCTTCCTAGGAATAACTCCGGTGATTCCCTTACATCAGAATGAACCAAGTCTTCTTGTGTTTTCTTTTCTGGTAGTCAAACTAGCAAACTTCGGTCTATATTGTTGGCTTATCACACAGTGCTCGCATAGAAGTAAAAAATACTTCTGAGCTCCGAGTACAGATTACGTTCCGCCTTGCAAACTTTACTTTGACATTTGTCCAAATACGATGTCACTTTAACATCGCTTCTTCTTGACTTGTCAATGCAACCATTGCATTAGCTTTCTGCAACGTATCTACCATAAGCACATGTCATGATCTTCTGAACTTGTATGACTTACCAAATCTACCCTCTTTCTCAGAACATCTTCATCCTCTCGAAGTATTTGCCATACAACCTTGTGAGGTTGATGCATCGTAGTTCTTTCTTCCACTCTTCTCGTGCCAACATTCTTTCTTGACATGCCCCCTCTTGCCACAATTGTAGCATTTGAGATGCTTCTTACTTTGAGATCTATCATGGGATGACTCCCACTAGACCCATATTTCGTTGATCTTCCTCTCATCATCACCAAAGCTTGTGTTTGCTTTGAACTTTCCAAGATGTCTTCTTTGTTCCTTCGCCTGGATTCTTCTTCAAGAATTGCTCCGCAACATCCTCAAAGTGAAGACAGCCTTCGATATTATTATTTGTAATATTGACGATGAGTTGATCATACGAGTCCGGTAAACTCTGCAAGAGAAGCTCCGCGCGTTCATTTTCAACTATGTTGAAATCTGCCGTGATAGTTGGGCAAACAAAGTGTTCAGATGGTTGATGTGGTCCGTCACCGTTGTGGACTCACTCATTCGGAGAGTGTAGAGTTTCCTCTTCAAGAATATTCTTGTGTGAAGAGACTTCACCTCATATAATTTTATGAGGGCATCCCAAATCTCCCTTGCTGTTTCTTTCTCCGCCACACTAGATAACACTGAATCTGCCATTAATAGGTGCAAATTCGCGATGGCATTGTTGTCAATTTCTTTCCATTTCTGCTCCGTCATTTCTGCGGGTTTTCCTTCAATTGCAGCTATGCAATTGTCCTTTCTCAAAATTGCCTTTATCTTCAATTTCCACAACGAAAAATTGTTACCGTTGAACCTCTCTATCTCATATTTTGTTGTCATGATTTTAGAACCGACTTGTGCACTTCTCACTATGAATAGTATTGTCTACTGGAATAACACAGGTAGACCATAAACTAACACACCAAGAAATTCCCAGGAAAGAGAGGTGGGTCACTTTAGACACTCTTAAATACCAAATCTTTCCTAGCCAGAACTTTCTCAGATAGCAGTTTCACACTACCAAACTTTTCCAGTAATAACTCTTTTCTGATGCGGAAGATCGGATTAACCGCAACCACAGAGCATACTAAGAATTTTACCAACACTATTCTAATGACAATAGCAGCGGAATACCAACCAATAGCTCTGATACCACTGTTAGTATATCAGTCATACAGCACAAGCACACACAACTAAAATAGAGAAGAGAAAATACTGACAATAGGCAAAAAATAGAAATTTTATACTATGGAAGAAATTTTACAGCACCTCTCTCTTTCACAACAAGAACTTCTCAAAATTATGAGAATACAAGAAAGGAGAGAACAAAGGAAGATATGGGATAATAACAAAGGGTGCAAGGGGTTTCTTTTATAACCTCCAAACCATGTTCCTTTAGAAGTTCCCACCAATGTGGGACTTCATTCCTCACATGAAGTCGCTTGATTTAGGCTGTTTGATGTCACTGGTAATATACCTTCCTTTCTTTTTCCTTGGAGGAAAAGTCTCACTACTCAGTATCCACTAGGGGTAATTTTGGCCATTTAATTTGTTGGGAAGAACAAGTGAACAACTCCTTCAATTAAAGCTCCAGATTTCAACTTGGTCACAACTTTTGTTTTGTCGCCCTCCTTGACTGACTCTACACATTGCATCGAGATGGTTTAGATCGGACTTTGTACCATGTAAAAATAAGTGATTTCTATTTTACAAGATGTATTTATAGAAAAGAATATCAAATCAGATTCCTAATCTAGGCCTTTAATTTTGTAATTATAACCAATCTTAAACAAGATTAATAGCTGCAGATTTTGATTTATTTTTCTCTTAATATATCAACAATAGTAATATAAGTTTAAAATATTTTCAATTAAAAATAAATATTTTAAATCATTATAAGTCATCATAATAATAATTATTTTTAATCTTTGAAAGATTTATTTAGTATTCTAAATGATAAAGTTAGTATTAGGTAAATGTTTAAGAGGAAAAAGAAATACTTTGGTCTTTTTTAAAATAAAAGCTTTAATAAGTTTTTTATTCTTATAAAAGTTGCTATACTTAACATTAATCCTTGAAATTTTCTTTTAAGATTTAATTTTTAACAAGTTAAATGAGTACAATATTAATTTTTGTTATTAGCTTAGGATGAATTGACTAATAAAATTTTAATCTAACATTAGCATGTGTCAAGTACTCAATCAAAACTCAATATTAAAAAATCATTAGTCGGTTAATATACTTAAACAAATATTAATCCCATGACCTTAAATTAACTTTGTATTCATTAATTTTATTAGAAATTAAATTTTAACAAAATAATTTAAAAACTAATTCTAAATAAAACAATTTTTATAGAGAATAAAAATAAATTTTTATTTAAAATGTTTTAATATAATTTGTGTTCAGTAGGATAAATGTTCATGACAGTACTAAATTAAAATTTTATTTAGTCAATAAAACACTTAATTGATGAAAATCAGTGATAGAGACTAATTTTTTACCCGCTATATTAATAAAAAAAGAAATTATAAATAAAATATTTTTTAGTGACTAATTTTAAACATAACAACTTTTATTGAATTATTTGTTATATTTAAACCAAAATTATAATAAATATTTTTAATAAAAAATTACTACTTCTTAAATTCAATTTATTAATGTTAACAAAAATTGTTAAATAAATTGTAACAATTTTAAAATAAATATATAATAATTTTAATATATCAATTTCGATATTACAAATAAGAGTCTATTATTTCGGAAGTGAGTGAAGGTATTCATTTACATTATAATTTAAGATTAAAATTGACCAAAAATTATGTGTAATTACATTCTCTTTTGCTGTAGTAATTTATTTTTATCTACATCTTTGTTAATTTTATTTTAAATTTTAGAGATTAAACTTGTTAATTAAATTTTTTTTATTATCTTATATAAAATATTACTAAACTAGTTAGTACTAAAATCGACAAGTTTTAACTACTTACTAACATTTAAAAATAAAATACACCAGCAATTCACCGGCATAAATCTGTTTCAAGATAATATATAGAGAGATTTAGATCCTTAAAAGTTATAAAAATCCTTAATATTTATTTACTATTAATTTAAAGTTAACTAAGTTTATAAAATTCTTTAATTTAAATAAATTATAAATAAAGTTTTATTTTCTTATTTTGCATATCCCGCTATCTAGACTCTAAATTGTGTGTACACATCATATGTGCACGCTGGAGAAAGAGAGGAAACTGTGGGAGTGAATTGGAGTTTAGAGAAAGCATCCACTCCTTCACTCGTATGTTAAATATATCCACAATCCTGTTTCTGTTCATTTGTGCATAAAGCCTTAAAATCAAACACAAGAAACAAAAATGAAGCTTGCCTCCTTGATTTCTGGTTGCACTGATTACGCTCTCTTCCTCTCCAATAAGGTACAAGTCTTGTCTCTCTCACTTTTCTTGCGTGCTTATGAATTATAACTCTCACAACACTTAAAAAACAAGAGAGATTGATATGAACGCTTGACATTGATTAAAGGATAACGTGAAAAGGGTAGAGAATCCCATTCCTAGAAAAGAGAAAGAAGTGAAGTTTTACAAGAACTTGGCTCCTCCTCTTGTGGCCACGTTTCTAGTCTTATCTCCAATTTGCAGCACACCAGGTGAGTTGTCATTTTTTAAAATACTAAAATGCCCCTTCTTTTGATTCATTACTGCCAACATGCCACTCACTCTTGTAAAATGGGTTCATGTATGATAATATGATGCTAAGACAAATACATGTAACGTAATTCTGACTAGACAACATGCCACTCACTCTTTGTTCCTTATATTCAAGCCTACAGCCAATATGTTAATGAACCATTCATTCACTCTTCAATATTCTCTGCTATTACCTCAAATAAATCCTAGTTGAAAAGAGGAAACTCGGGGTTGATAAATGGTTAACATTTACTCAAGGGCTGAATAATAGACAAGATCTCTATATTAAGGATAATGATAACAGAAATGACATAGAGCCATAGACGAACAATTTATGACATCTAAGGCTTGCTAGTGTCAATATTTGTGTGTCAATTGAGTCAAATCTGCTTTAGCTTCTTTCACTTAACTTATCTCAAATCCAAGAGAAGAAAGTTTGCTATTGTGACAAAAGAACTAGCACTTCTGGACTTGTCAGCTATTCCAAACATAACCTTTGCACAAAGTAAACAAGGGGTTAATGTTAATTAGCTTCTTCTACTCTACAGTTTCAAGTGCTCAAACCATTGATATTCAGAAAGGAGCCACATTGTTTCGTCAAGCTTGTATTGGGTGTCACGATGCAGGAGGAAACATAATACAACCAGTGAGCATCCCCTTATGCATGACATCGCTTTATGTCATTGCTAACTCAAATTAATTTATTCTTTGTTCCATATTCTTTTCTATTATTTTTTCTTACAGGGGTCAACTTTATTTACAAAGGATTTACAGAGGTAACTGGCAAAAACCTAATTACTACCCTCATGCTGTGATATGACAATGTGATGGAGATAGAAAGCACTGAAATATTTGAAGTATACACTTCAAAACTAAGTTCAAACAAAATTTCAGGGCTTGTTTCTTTCAGACTTTGTGAAGACAATTTATCAACTCTTTCATTGGCAAAAAATTGCTCTGGTCTAAATTGTATGCATCAATCAATATTTCCTACTTCTAAATTGCTTGCTTAGCAAGTTCTTTAGAGGATCACAAATGTCAATTTGAAATTCACAATTCATTGGCCTCTTACCACAGTTGTAGAAAACCTGAGTTTTATTTTTTGTCTATCTCTTTAAGATAATCCAAATGTTGCACAACAGAAATGGAGTTGATACAGAAGAAGCGATCTACCGTGTCACATACTATGGAAAAGGAAGAATGCCAGTAAGTCATCTTCTGTAGACTTAAGTTTAGACGGTTAAGTTTAGATCCAAGTATAATAAATTTTAACCATCAATGTATAATTGTGTATGTAAACATGCGCGCACTTGTGGGTATGTTCTCATGATGAAAGGATCTACATTTTAACTATGTTTAAATTTAAATAAAATTAATCTTGATCATTCATATATATATATATATATATATATATATGGTAGTAGTATGGTCAAACTTAAAAGTTCTCTCCCCTCTCATAATCTCACTAAATACACACACATATATTGCTAATTTGCTCCACCTGATGCCATGGCCTTCATCATTCATATTTTATGTTTACTGGTTTAAATTTTCGTACAAATATTGAGATTCTACTTGGCCGAAGAATGTCTTATGGTTCCATGCAGGGCTTTGGTAAAGAGTGCATGCCACGGGGTCAGTGCACATTCGGAGCTCGTTTGGAAGATGAAGATATCAAGGTATTGGCAGAGTTTGTCAAGTTACAGGCTGATCAAGGGTGGCCAAGTATAGAAAGTGAAGAAAAATGATTTAGCTATTAGCTTCTGTTCCATCTTTTCACAATAAATAGGTACATAATGATTGGTTTACAGTTTATTTTGATCTTACGCATGTAAGCAGACATATATGGGTCGAAATTTTGGGTTTATTTCAATAAATTTTGATAAGTTTTGAGTTTTGAATTATTATTTCAAATTACCAACAATTAAGGCAAACAAAAGCCCTACCAACTATAGGCATATTTGTTTGTACCATGGTCCCCTGATCCTCTAGTACAGGCATATTAATTGTAGATATAATTGTATAATTGATTTAGGCCAATTCAGGACTTACTTTAAACGAACCTAGACTTAATATTTAAAAAACTAGAGGGATAAAGTGTGAGCAATTAAAATTAAGAACAAAATTGTATATTTAAAAAAAAAAAATCAGAGTAACTAAATGTGAGCGATCAAAATTAGGAGTATTAAAATTGCACATAAATTAAATTACTGGGACCAAAAGTACAATTAAACCTTTTATATATATATATATATAATCAACATTTTTCAATTCATAAAGATACAATGTAGGTGTTTGTACATATATTTTTATTCCTATTTAATTATCATATTTTGTAAAATATTCCACTTTTCCTCACATGATGGTGTGAAAAAAAAATACATGTGTAAATATATATATACACCCGCCACGAATTTTTTAGTCAACACCAGCCAAGGTTTTGTGGATTATCCCCTCCCCCCATTTTTGGGTCAAAATTTGCTCTTTTCTTGAGTCCAAAATGGAACACCATTCAAGACAGACATCCATGTAGACCATTTCGATAATCCTATTTGCTAGGCCCAATTGCTAAATCTCCTTTTGTGTCTTGGTTGTAGATGTGGGTGATGCTACCTTTCGGTTGTAATGCAAAAAGCATATAAATTAGTCTCCACTCAGTGTATATAAAACTAGATATTCTATTAATAACTGTCTCATATAGTTGGTACACCAACTCAAGCAAACGTTTGACTTGAGCTTGAGAGATAAAAACATGAATGAAAAAGAAAAAGTTACGAGTCAAAATGAGGCAAGCGTGGGGGTTAAAAGGATGATTCACATTAAAAGTGTAGGTAAGATGATGAGATTGAAACAAGTACATGAACAGAGATCCCAAAACATATAGCAAATTGTACAAGGTTCACAAATCACGCCTTAGCTATATATAGCTCCACCTTTTGGGTTCACCTTTCGCCTCTTTTAAGTATAAAATTGATAAATTAAAAGATTCCCATAGCAAGAGCAATGGTCCTCCCAAGTCCCAATAGCTACTAGCCCTATGATCAATATGGGACAAACTAGATCGCTATTCATTTTCCGATGCGTAAATAAACAGAAAAGTCAAAAACCAGACAAATCAAGAGCTATTAGTAGTACATGTCTTATACAGTTTGGTGCCATGTGCCACTTTGTGCGTTATTTCGTGGAAATTCCCTTAAGGCTTTCATCGATTTTAATCTCCCACTTATTTCAGTTCCATAATTATGCTGTCAATTATGCAGTGTGAGTTTGTTTTCTTCTGACAAGCAACAAATGCTTGTATATGAAACCTTTATTTTTATTTAAATTCTTAGTAAACAGAATAGTAGTAATATTAAGGGATTATAAATAATACTTAAATTAATGCACATAATAAACCCTAACACAAGCTAGTTTAATACAATGAGAAGAATAAGAGGAAAAAAAATACACACATATATATATATATATATATATATATTTGTCAAGTCCATGAAGTGAGTTCTATAACTTTCTCATTTTTATATAATAAATATAGTTTGAGTCTTCAGAAATATGATTTAATGTGACTTTATTGTTATTTTGAATTTTAATTTTTTGAAATAGTTCTTATCACTGTTTAATAATGATGGGGGTATAGATTTAGTTATATTATGTTATATTTTACTTAAGAATAATCTAATTATGTCACATCATAAACAAAAATATACAAATTCCATTATTTTTTAAAAATTTATGATAATTAAAAAAATTGAAAAAATAAAATTATGCTAATGGAAATTAAAAATATATATAATCCTGTATATATATATATATATATATATATATATATATATATATATATATATATATATAAAAGTCAATGCTCTTTCATTTCCTTTGTAACTCTAGCGTGTAAAAGAATACTATTCCCACTGCACGCTCTTTTGTTTGCCTAGGAAACATCCATATTCAATAATCTCCGTCACTATCTGAGATGCATATTTGGCAAGAGAGTTTATATTTTAGAATATGTTACTAGTGATTTAGATTTTTTTTTTTAAAAATAACTTTCTAACTAGAATTTTAAAAATAACAATCATTAATTTCATACATAATTTATTACATAGAAGGAAGTTATTTTTTTAATACAATTTTAATAGATTCAATGTACTTCTGAATTATCTCTCCTTATAAAAAAAATATATTTACTAACGGCCAAAAAAAATTTAGTGTTAAAATTGGTTCCATTAATTGATATAACTATCTAACAAAATATAAACTTTTAGTATCTATATTGTAAATTTATATTAACAGTACAATGCATTTTCTCGGTGACAATTTTTTTAATATGAAAAATTTTAATCTAAAATCTTATTGAAAAGAAATTCAACATATATTATTTAAATTAAACCCCATTAACTAACCGTTAGTGTATTGATGATATATATTAATTTTATATACTATTAGGATATATTATATTACTAGTAAAATAAGTTTGTTCAAGTTATTTTATGAAATAAATAATTTTTAAGTAAATTAATAAATATTTATAAAAAATTTCACAATTTAGATGAAGTTGTTTATTAAATCGTGAAGTTGTTTATTTATAAAGATTCAATTTATTTAATTTTTTTTGTAAAAATAAATGTAAAAAAAAAGAAATATTTAAAATATATTTGACTCAGTTAGTTTGTGTGGCACCACATTAGAATTAATGGGTGGGTTTTTTTTTAAGTGTGACTTATTATTAACTTAAAATATTTTTTAAATAAAAAAAGATATATTTTATAATTATTTTTAAATTTAATAAAAATTATAAATTATTTTAATTACTAATAATAAATATTTTGTTATATTAAATATAAATAAGTTAAAAACATATAATTTTTAAAATTGAAAAACAATGTCCAATGTGTAAATAGTCATATGACATTACGCGAAAAAATTAATTTCTAACAAATTCTTATGTAAAATAACTCTTAAAAAGTTTTGTTTAAAAATTGGAAATCTTGCAAGTGTTTAGTACGTATTAAAAATTAATTCATATATCCGTGCGCTAATAATCTATTTATATGTAAGTGTTTATGACATAATACAAATTTATAACTAATTTAAGAAATTTTCAGTCATTAAGTCAATAAAATTATTTGATAAAAAAAACTTATTAGTAATAAAAGTTAGTTTAAGTTAACTTCTTAAGTTGCTCGATCATCCTCTAATTCAATTGACTAGTTATTAATCAAAAGTTTTATTTATCAAATAAAACTATAGTACATGCCCACTTGATTTAAAGATGACTAATATTAATTTTGATAATTAAACATAATTGAAGTATACATGTATACGTTAATGTGAATCACACATTTTTATTAAAATCTGTATTTTTAATTGAAAAAATATGATAAGTTGATTGTTAAGCACTGAGTTTCAATTATCTTCTATTTATGATTTATGAAAGGAAGAGAAGAAAAATGTACATGCACAGAGAACATATCATCACGTTCAGTACTATTCCGATTTTGGAGAAGCGATAAAAGATGGAGCATGCGTTAGAAAAAGGCTGAACCTCTCTTTACAGGTTTGTCTCACCACCATATACCCAAAATGCAAGAATTCCCAAAGAATATTGATGATTGATGGCTTTTGCACTCAACTCCATCAATTAGTAAAGAAGGCAACACCAACTAAAAGCTAATCCTTTACTGTTCCATTAACTTTGCAGCGTGTCCATGCTCCTTCATCCACATTCTTCTTTATGATGCGTATATATAGAGTTGAAATATCCATTTATATACGAACCAATTTTTGAAATATCTACTCACTAATGAATACTCTCTCATCATTTCATTTCAATATGAGCAGTTGGTTTCATGAAAAAGTTCTTGTCTAGTGATTGATTGAACTTCCTGAACATTTCATTCCATTTACTGTTATATTCACACCCATATTTTTTAAACAAAAAAAAAAAACTCAAATTATATTAGACCGTCAAAAGAAGCAACATCAAATATACATGAAGAATAGAGCCAATAGTGTTCAATTATATGGAAGCTTTTCCAATTTAACAAATAAATTATTCATGTTTAAGAGAGGAATGTATGAACAGAAAACTTAAAAAGAAAGAGATTGATATAGAAAGAAAAGTGTAGGGTAAACTCTATGTTAGGGTTTGATCACAACTTGAAACTTAGGTCTATTTTATTTTGCTGACAAGTATTTTAAAGATATTAGTAATAAAATTAACACATAAAAATTATAATAAAAATACATTATAATGGTAAATATTACTTTTATTTTTTATTTGTTAACCACATGACAGTGGTTTTTCTCTAACTAATTTTAATACTTGAAATTTCTATACCTTCCCCAAATCATTAGTATTTAAATGTATTGAAAAGGATTAATTGTAGTGACAAAGAAGCCACTCCTGGATATAACCTAATTCAATTCAAATTTTAAGAAATATAAGGATCAGTCTTGCTAATCAGGCATTTAAAAAGTGCTAATTAAAAAATAAAACCATTTATTAAAAATTGCATTAACAATACATTAAAAATTATAATAAATATATTAATAATTTATATTTTTAAAATTTTTAAACTAATGTCCACGGAAACATAATTATTGAAAGAACCTCGTAATAATTGTTGAAATCAGTCTTGCAAAATTGGTCATCATCCAACATAATTACGCTGCTCTTTGCCACATTTAATACACACGTTGTAACCAATTCAATGGCGTCAAGTGCTCCTGTAAAATATGAATACATTGAATCAATAAGCTAATTTCTTGGTCAATCGCAATTTAATTGCAATGGTAATTAAGAAAAGCATCTATCACATCACACCGAAGTACTAGTCACTTCTTATTTTTAGGTTACCAATAAAATTATGTAAATTAATTACATAAAAGACAACTGGGAAAGGTGCCTAATATTTGGGAGGGAACGAAATACGTGTTTATTTTTTTTACTCTCCCAACTGAAAAAAATACACACACACACAAAATTCTCTCTTTTTACTGGTACTTAATTGTTAATTTTTTAAAATTATATATATGTCATCTCTTAATTTTGGGAACTCGTGCAAAAGAAAATAGACAAAAGGAATACATATTGAATCATATTTTGGGATAATCAACTATGAATGGAAGGATATATATGTTTTTCATTTTTGTTTATGGATTAAGTTGCATATTTGAAAAACGTCACAGAAATTAATTGAATTGTTAAATATAGGCTAAACTAATTATTTGTGTGTGCTTCTTTTCTATGGTTTCTGTATGTTTCGAATGATCAAATGGAATGGAGTGTCTCTTTTGCGTAGTAGAAGTGAAATGGAGCAGGTGAAACAACAAAAGTTGGCCATGACAGAATGAAGATAATAAATTAAATGTGATTTTCTCTAAAAAGGAATCTTTACCCTGATTTAGGTAGAAGCTGGGACAAAGTAACTGTGAGATTGAAGGCATGGAAAGCAAAAGAGCATCTTAGAAAACCTATAAGATCTATAAAGGAGCTAGTTAATTGAATTATCAAACGCACAAGTGGGGCCAAAGAAGAAGAAAATAAAAGAGAACCCTAATACGTTTGGTAAAGGGAGCAACCCTAATATGAAGTGTTTTATTCACAACCACCACATACAAGTCACAACTACCTTAATCAATTGAAGATATCAAACTGATTGAGCTAAAATACAAAAGCAAAACCATGTGATGCTATCCACTAATCAGAAGAACTATTTAAAAAAAGGTGCATATCTGTGGTCCTTGCCTTCCATTTGGTCTGTCCATATGTCATTGTTTGTCAACCAAATACACCAAAGACAGAGAAACCACCCAAAGCTAAAGACAAAATGAGGACACCCTCAACTGATTCCACCAACCTGGCCAATTTATACCCTTTTATTACATATAATTACCAGACATTATTTAATTGTGATTATGTGGATGTAGGGTCCAAGTTGTCTGAAAGCACATGGGAACATTATCTTTATTACCTGTTTAGACTAAGATTATTAATCAAATCCTAATAAACTCTATGTGGTACCAAAACATTGTCAAACTCTCTACCGCGCTTCCATGCCATTCAGGACGCCCTTCCTGTCACGGTACTGCCAACTGAATACTAATTATTTTTATGTATCTTTAGTTTCATTCATACCACTTTATAATTATATGTTGGAAAAAATATCTAATGTCATAATTGATCCACAAGAATATAAATTAAATTGAAATTTTATTGTTCTGGTTAATTTTTCACTAATTCAAATAAAGTACTTTGCGGTATAGTTATATCCAACATAATGTTGACTATAAACAAATAGTTAAGAAGATGCAATCTTCGTGAATGTTAAAAGTTATCAAGCGAAATCATACATAATCAGGAGTTAGTTAGACCATGGAAGAGTATCAAATCATAAACTGTTAACTGGTTGATCCTTGTCTGCTGTTATAATGTGAGTAATTATGATGTTGATTTTGTACAGAGAAAACATATAGACAGTTTACGTAGATTCATTTGTATTTTTAAGTACAAGCGTCGATATTAATTTCTTTTGTTAGAATGAATAATTTATATTGTGTACTCTTATGATTTGTTAGTAGATTTTGAGATGTGTACTACAAGTTTGGATAGATATTATTATTATTTCTTCACATATAATTATGTTCTTTTATTAAAAAGAAAATCAAGCAGAGGGGTAGCTCTATCGTTTTAAAAACATGACAAATACTAACTTTATCAATAATTTATAATTTACAATAAAATTTCATATCTTTTATCAATAAAAGAAATAAGATTCGAATCCAAACCGCATAATTATTATCTTTAAAGAAACCTATCATTATTATGAGCAAAAGGTGATGACTGATGAGTTGAGAAAAACTTATTAATATGTATATCAAATCGTAATTAACAAACTAATTTTATGGATTGTAATAATAAAGAACATCAATTAATTTAATTTAGATCTTATCAGACAATTGTTTAATCAAGCAAATTCTTGTTATAAGCGTATAATTAAATATTTGCACGTCTACTAAAAATCTCACCTTTTTTTTTTTCAAAGAAAAGGATCTCTCATCCAAAACGAGGACCAATAGTACTTTTATGCTAATAATAATTTATCTTCTAATATAAATTTTTTCCACTTTGGTTTTATTTCTTAAGGACCATTACGTGGTCCCCTTTGATATCAGTTATAATATGATTAACAAATGTAAACCCTACAGAGTGAGAAGGAGACAGAGAGAGAAAGGAGAGGAAAGGAAGTCATTGTCAATAGCTGTAAGGAGGACCAAAACCCACCATTAAATACCCCCTCTATGGCACAGTGAAAGAAAAGAGACATCGAACTGCGCACAGGCATTCATATGGATCAGGAGATAGAGGATCACGAGGGCTTCTTTTAATTACTCCAAACATGCATGGCTTGTTCCCTTTTTGTCAATTTCTATGTTTCAAGATATTGATATCTCACAAGATTTCCATCAATAGGGTTCATCGCTTTTCACAAGTATGTTGGTTTGAGAGGCTGAAGCTGCCAGCATGATCTGGTAATTAACCACACTCGTTTCATTAGGGAAAATAATGGGAAAAAAAATTCCATCTATACGTTAATTTATATTTTGAATTGAGGATTACTGTGTAAATCTCATATTGGTGAAAAAAAAAGTCATGGAATTTTGTGAGAACACGTGTTGAGTATGCCTGGCTTGGTTCTTTTAAGTTTGCTTTTTCTTTAAGTTCCTGTGCAAGCAAAAGGGACTTACTAGAATCTTAAAGGAAACCCACCAGGGCAATTTGGTTATTATAAGATGTGGTTCCATCAGGTCATCCTTGCAGCTTCAATCACTCAATAACCAACAGATTAATTAGTTTCTCAACTGAGATGAACTTGTGTCCTGTTCAACTACAATCTCGATTTCAATTCCAATTTCAGGTACCATGCTTTCACATACTTGACACTTTCAATCTCATTGAATTTTTTCTGATATGTATTTTTTTTTTTTAATTTCAACTGTGTCAATACATGTTTTCGATTATATCTTCCAAGTATTATATATCCATGCACATTTTTGTTAATCAACCTTTGATTTTTTCACACTCTTAATTTTCCACCTTAGATCTCTATCTTTTTCTTTTCATCACATCGATCATCACATCTATCACATTATCTCTCTTACTATCTCTCTCTACCTCTAATGGATATAGACACTTAGGGGTCAAAGGAACTTTCCTTTTGTTTGTTAATATATGAAATGAAATGTTATCTATAAAAATGAACGGAATTAAGAAAGAAAACAAAGGAAGAGTGTATATGAACATAAGACTAAGTGTGAGCTTAAATTTTTATATAGAGAGAACTAGTGAAGAATCCATGACCGCCATGATTTGAACATATATATTCAGGTGAGGCAAATATATAATGTGCTGTAGTACTATCTGGGCATGTGAGGTTCTACGACATGAAAGTGATCTATCCCACAGAAACAATCGTTCACGTTTTACTAATAATCGTACTCATTTGTCTTATAATCACAACAACCTTTCTCTAACCTTTTTTGGGATGCGTTTTCTGAGAGATAGCATGAGTGGAAGACAAACAGGAACGGTTTAATTTGTTAGTTTCCTCACTAGACAACTGTGTGTGGTCCAATATATTTAGTCCAATCTACCTAAGTCCTCTGAAGTCATTCTATTCAGCATATTTTAGCCAGCAAGCTTTGGATCTATATGGTAGATAAATATCCACCGACTGAAATGTTCTGAAGGGGAATGGACTATTTGTTGCTTCCCTTTTACTTTTTATCTTAAATTTTTGTTTAGGTTACTTGGTGCTGCATCTCAATCGATTTACCTAGTCTCATGTTTTAGGCACTTATACAGGGTTTTCGATTTGGTTGCAGTTGCAATTACATTGTAACTGTTAGATGCTAATACAAGTCAATTAATTGCTACCAATTTAATTTTTTGGCCATATATATATATGACTAACTAAAAATGAAAACATATATATTCAAGCTTTTATTGAACAGCTTTAGATATTTATTTTAGATTGATAGGCAATTTTACATGGCAACCTCTTCAATTAGTCCTTAATATGAAACTGAATTTCAGTATAGGCTAGTGCTAAGGTTATCTTTGTTCGCGGATTGAAGCTAAAGGAAATTTGAAGAAATTAATGTCTTAAAATCATAAAGAGACAAATCAAATTTCTATAATTTTTCACTCACAAGCTTAAATTTATATCTCACATAAAAAAGGTGGTATTCAGATCTAAGTTTTGATGACATTTAACCTTGCCCTAATATTGCGTTATTTTTTATAAAATATTTAAAATCCAACTAACTTATATTTATGCGGCTATGCCTTACAATCAGTTGCTTAGATATTCTTTGTTTGGCATTTTAATTATTTTTGGAATGCAAGTGTATCTCTCTAATTATCTAAATATACACCTGTTGTAGATTGTTGCTTTTATTTTAGGTAAATGACAAAGGAGAGATCGGAAAATGGGTTGACACTACGCTGAGCAGCATATTGCCATTTGTAACCTAGCTAGACGTGAATCTAGAAGTGGCTTCTATAATTTTTTGCTGAAGATATCTTTAATCTTAGGTTACTGTTTCCCTACTAATTCGTAGCAGTTTTGCAACTTATATTTAATTATCATTTGGACTGCTCTAGTTGAGCTAATTAGTAATGCAAAATTATCTCAAGAAGTCAGGATCAATTCAATCAGAGCGCAGCTTGGTCCAAGTCCAACTCATGCATCCATGCAATTTGCTTTTATACCTAAAATCAGGTAAGTCTCAACTTGAATTCTAGTGTCTCATGAAAACACACACACACACGCACACTTCACCTGATTGGAGGTTTCTAAAGTTATTTGTGACATTTTCT